>OX326969.1:39741324-42254404 GCA_946800305.1 Medicago arabica
GGTAATCATGCTGTTCATCACATCCCTTTGTGGAGTCACACTCATCAACCACCATGGCTACCACACTTTTTCGATTCGCACTAATGGTAATGTTGTTGAGGCACCTGCTCTTGTGGTTGAACCAACCGGTTGAAAGTGCAACGACGGGAGTGTCATCGGAATGATACTTCTTGTCACATTCTGAAGGACCACCTCCATCTCCACCCTTTTCAAAACTATTAAGAGTGAGATATGCTTTTGTGTGAGTAGACACTGATGGAGAACATACATAAGTTGTGTACATTTTACCTTGTACACAACAATCAGAATCGTTTTCTTGATTGCATTGTCCTGGAGGAGCTTTCTTTCCTCTAATTCTACCGCTTGGACGACAGTTCTGAGCTTCGGAATACACAAAACTTGTTAAAATAAGAGTAATAACTAACAAAATAAAAGAAGCTTTGGGGCAAAATCTCTTCATTTAGTCTATGAAACTCTATTTTTCTCGTTTGTTCTTCTTAGTGTTTGATGTTTTGGGATAGATTTTAGTTAGTATATATAGAGAACTCCTCTTCTGTTAGTAAAGTAATTTGCTTGGTTTTGTATAAAAAGCAAAAGAAAAACATATATAGAAGTTAGATTTTTGGTCAAAGAGAAAAAAAAAAAATATATATATATATATATATATATATAGATTCACTTTTGAGGTCAAAGAACAAGTTCTACACTACCTTGTTTAACCAAAATACAATATCTATTTTGGACACTAACCAGAACTTTTTATTTATTATGTATTAACAGGTAAACATCTAATCTAAATCTAATACACATAAAGATATTCATTTTAATGGTATTTTGTAGGTTTTTGAAACTGTCTCGTTGCTGCCTAAGATGACTTATGTTATATGCTCTTAATTGGAGAACGGCTGATTTTTTGTCTCTTCATTGTGTCAACCAAATTTTATATTCCCGTTTTCATCATAGTGATTGTAGGCTATGATTCATTCATTATACCTTACAATATTTTATTTAATATAAGCGTGAAAACAATAAGAATTGCATCTCAAATTATTGTCCTTTAATCGAATAAAAAATAAAATATTAGTCCTTCCTTTTCTTGACAAATTGTTTGTACATTGAAGCTAAAAAATGCAACCCTAATGATATAGTTAAAGGTAAAAGCCCTTAGGAGCAAACACGAGAATGATTTATGTTGTGTGCCAGGTAAAAATATCACACATAAAAATGTTCACCGCCCATATCTAGTCACACGAAGGCATATGTCACTCTTAACGGTTTCGAAAAAGTGGAGATGGTAACAGCCCTTCAACTTGTGACAACAAGTATTATTCCGATGATATACCTGTGGTGGCACTTTCTTTCTGTTATGCTTCTATTTTATCTTCACAACTTTATCCTGAATGTATATCATACAGTCTATCTTGTGTCAAATGTGAAA
Organism: Medicago arabica; assembly: GCA_946800305.1. Taxonomy (NCBI): domain Eukaryota; kingdom Viridiplantae; phylum Streptophyta; class Magnoliopsida; order Fabales; family Fabaceae; genus Medicago; species Medicago arabica. The sequence goes on from OX326969.1 coordinate 39,742,763, forward strand.
TTTTTATTTGTTCATTAGTAATAGTAACTTATATTAAATTTATCATTGAATTGTTTATTTTTGTCTTGTCCTCTTTGGTGTCACTGAATAATGTGGTACACTTTGCAACTTCAGAAACAAACCATGAAATTAGTAAATAGTAACCAAAACACAAAACTGCTGCCAGTGTTCATGTCCTTCAATGTATTAAATATGCCTAGTATTGTACCCTCAATACAGAATTGTTTTATATTAACAACCGATCACAAATCGTCAAGAAAACTAGATGTAAAGGCGATACCCTTTCCCTTCTTATCAGTCTTGCTGTTGACAGTTATTCCAAAATTTTGCAAAGACCCTATTAATTCATCAACCTTTAAGCTAGAAATATTTTGAGCCTCCTCTATGGCAGTAACTTTCATGTTAAACCTCTTAGGTAGAGATCTGAGAATTTTTCTAACAAACTTTTCATCAGAAATTTTCTCTCTAAGAGACTCATAAGAGTTTGTAATATCAATAATATTCAAGTGATAGTCTTGAATGCTCTCATCTTCCAACATTTTCAGATTCTCAAATTTAGTAGTAAGAAGTTGGATTTTAGCACTTTTTACCTTGGTAGTGCCTTCATGTGCAATTTTGAGAATCTCTCAAGCATCCTTAGCCACAGTGCACTGCTTGATCAGTCTGAACATGTTCTTGTCTACACTATTGAACAGAGCATTCAATGCCTTAGAATTTCCAAGAGTCAATTCATCTTCAGCAACAGTCCATTCTTCTTCTGGTTTCAAAAAATCTGTTCTGTTACCATCTTCATCAAGTGGCACAGGATGTTCCCAACCTTTCAGTACTGCCTTCCAGGTTTTGCTGTCAATGGATTTGAGGAAAGCACTCATGCGTGACTTCCAATAATCATAGTTTGAACCATCCAACAGATGGGGTCTGTTTACAAATCCTCTTTCCTTATTCATAGAGCTAGAATGAAACTTCCCTGGAGTTCACCCTAAAACAGGCAGGGTGACTGTCATCAGTGATCAATGGGGTGGATTGGACATTACATGGTCTGATGCTTGATATTATATGTTATGGAAATACTCTATGTGTTTCATGTGATATAATAGTGTGTTGGTGAGTTTACTTGTTTATAATCTTTCATGTAAGTTTTCATTATTATTTTCCATTAATATATATAATTTTTCTTTCAACTTACAATATGATTTTACTTATAAAAATCAGCATTATAGCTGGTACCACATTTGGAGTTTGAGTTATTTCACTTTAGCTTTGATGTGTGAAACATAACAATCACAGTCTTAATTCACTTCCAAGTATCTCATAGTTTATCTTGTGTCAAATGTGAACATCCATTTATTCATAGAACATAGTAACTCATGTTACCTCAAAAAAAAAAACAGTAATAACTTACGTTAATTTTACCATTGAATATTGTTTATTTCTTGCCCTCTTTGGTGTCCAATGGATAATGGTACATCAGTTTTGACGGGATGAATTTACTTGAGTATTCATCATTCATTGACAGGATGCAACAATTACCTCCAAAATCCTTGCAATAATTACATTAATTTTATCATTGAATTTTTATTTATTTCCTGGTCTTGCTCGGTCTGTTCCATCTGTAAGACTATAGTGTTCTACTCTAGTACATCTTGTGTTACATAGAATATTTTCTATGTGTTAATATATTTCATTATGCCTTGTTAAAAAAAAAAAAAAATTGTTTAAGGTTTATCAAACAGATGTGCTCTGCTGCATTCATGTGAATATGAATATACAATTGGCCAAGCATATGGCTCGGTTGCCGGTGGCCCTCCCCGATGATCTCATCGCGGAGTTACTTTCGTTCCTTCCCGTTAAATTTCTTCTTAGATTCAGTTGTGTCAGTAAGTCTTGGAAAACTCTTATTTCCAATCCCACCTTCGTGAAATTGCATCTCAAGAGATCAGCAACACAAAATCCACATTTCACAGTAATCACAACTTACATCAAACATCTTATGAGAGGAGACACTGAAATAGATTACAGTGTTGTTCCATACCCCATGTCCCGTTTAATCGAGAACCCTAACGAAACGTTCCCCATTCCTGTCGATCCTTATTATTTTGTGAGCGACAAAGAATGTTCTGCTATAGTTGGTACCAGCAATGGATTGATCTGTTTGTCTGGTGAAAATTACAATCCCACTAATGATTATACCGAGTACTGGCTCCGTTTATGGAACCCAGCCACCAGGACAACATCTCCAAAATTTGGGCATTTTGGAGAAACTCTCCGGTCTGATGGCATGTTCAACTTTAAGTTTGGTTGTGATGATTCAACCGGCACCTATAAGGTTGTGGCATTCCGTTACAATGAAATTCAACTGAGAAGTGTCGTGAAAATTATCAGTTTTGGTGATAATGTTTGGAGAGATATTGAAAGTTTCCCGGTTGATCCTCTTGAGGTTGACTGCATTTTGGGGGACTATTGTCCAGATAAAGGTGTGTATTTGAGTAGCACTCTTAACTGGTTGGCTATTCACAATAGCCTCCATTATGATTTTGAGGATATTACAGTTGGTCAATTTGTTATTGTTTCACTTGATTTAGAGACGGAGACATACAATCAATACAAGTTGCCTCATGGGTTTGATGAAGTGCCGTCAGTAAAGCCAAGAGTTGGTGTGTTGGGGGGCTGCCTTTGTTTTTCTTATTTACACAAGAAAACAGATTTTGATTTTGTGGTCTGGCAGATGAAGAAATTTGGGGTTGAAGAGTCGTGGACTCAACTTTTTAAAATTACCTACCAAATTCATAGTGATGAAGGGTTTAATGCAGAAGAAGTGATACATTATTGTCAAGTGGTACCGTTACTTCTTACTAAGGATGGTAGTGTGTTGGTCCGACTTAGCATCATGCAACATAAATATGCGTCTCTATATAATTGGAGAGAAAACAGAGAAGATGCAATAGAATTTACTGCAAGTAGACCTATTACCAACAACAATATAACTAGAGAAGATGTACACTGGCGTTGGGCTATGGATTACGTTGAAAGCTTAGTTTCAATTTTTTGAAAGTAAGTTGCTCTTCTATGGTTTACTTGTTTGAACTTATGTTTTGTAGTATATGTTGTTTTTATTATAATTGATCGAGTGATTATTCATTTTTATGATTGCTTAAGTTAATTGTATTTTTGAATGACTAGGAGACTATCTATTGGCTATTATTACTGACTTGACAATGGTTTTTAATGAATTTGTTAATTTTATTTTATACTATCATCAATATCGATTAGAAGATGATTAAGATATCCAATCTCTGTTGAATGTTTAATATTTGGTTTGTAATCCAAATAGAAGTAGATTAATGAGCAAGTTACACACATCAGTATACTTGGACAGATGGACATATTTGTTATGATGTCCAATTTCGGTTGAACTGATCGTCATTTGTGAAATGCATCACCTCTGTTACTTTTGGATGATGAAACTTTCTATCATCTCATTTATGGTTAGGCTGCTACTAGAGCAAGTCATAAAAAGTTACCTCCGTTCGTGGTAATGTAAGTTCAAATCAAATACATCTTGCCAAATACTCCGTAGTGAAGGTATCCATTTTCGAAAAGTATTTACCAAATTGCAGTACACTTTCTTGACATTACTAGTGCAAAAATTCCACAATAACCTCTACAAATACTCGATAATTTTCCAATGGTTAATAATTAGCTTTGATATATACGAAAAGGCTTTTATGTAATAAAATCTGAATTCTCAATAACCTCTGAATTCTCCTACGACCTCCTTTCCTTCTACTTCAGCAGTAAGTTGGTAAATTTATTGTCATTCGATGCCTCCGAGATCATTTACATAGTTTATCACCCCTTCCTCTCTCAATATAGAGAGGATGAAGTTGTCTAAGCACAACCTATAAAATCCTTCACAACTATTTGAAGAGAAGCATGACTGCCAGACTCATCCAATTCGTTGTTATGTAGAATGATATTCAGGAATCATGGATGTTAGTATATTACACGACAGGGGAATCACAAAATGCTGTAAACATAACAAGTTAACTTTTGCAAACTAACAATTCATTTAGGAATTAGAGAGCCTAACCATTCATAATCGGAGGTTGTTATATAAAATCCTTAAAACCCCTTGGAGGTTTTTTTTCCCCTTAATATTAGAATTGAACCAAAGATTTTAGTTAACACGAGTGGTTGTTACTCTTATAGTTTTATTACCTGTTGGGAAATTGTGCTTTGTATTAACTATTCATGGCGTTAATATGGCAGGAAAGGAAAATAGGACTGCACAGAGCTAATGCACTAGCATGGGATGCCGCTGTCGCTCATATCCGAAGGAAGCTGAACTCTGATGTACTCAACCTTGTGGATTTCAGTTTCCATTTCTACAGAAATCAGATTCATGAACTATTTTTGTCTAAGTACACTTTTTTTCTGCATTTTGTTTTCCCCTTCTTTTGGTTCTGGGTACTATAAATTTCAATGACAATTTCATAGCCGTATCGGTGTTTATGCATTTAAGGGTTTATGATTGACTATGTTGTCCAATTACTAATCTATAAACCTATTTATTAAAGCTTGATTATCATTGACCTATTAAATTATTAAGCTTTGTTGATGCATTACATGATGTTCAATCCCCAAATTTTTTGCCAATGTTTACATTGAGACATGTTTCCGGGAAAAATCCACCACCGCCACCCTTACATCACTTGGTGATTGGTGTTTCCCAAAACACTGAGTATTTTAAGACGGAAAGACTTGGTGCAAGTATACACTGTCCAAGTTAAATTGAAGCAAAAACATCATTTTTATTTAGGCCTGATTCATTCTTGGCAAAATAACATTAGTGGTGTTCAGATTGTAATCTTGCAATCATACAAGGGACAGAGTATTTGGAATGAATTTGCAACCTTTGCATAAATTTATTTATTTATGAAGCACGTTTCAAAACCTTGCAAGGGTTATGGAGGAACTGGATGATAAAATTTGAGTTACACTCCTTAGGAATCAAAAGTTTAGCTATCAAATAGTACTTTTTATAACTAATCAAATTGTGTGTGTATTCCATTTTTCTTTTGTTCAAAATTTTGATCAGTGATTGCAATCACCGATCCCTTATGCTACATATGGAATGGAGCTATAAAGCATCCCATGAAACTTGATTAAGGCTGCCAAAATATAATTTGAACATGAAAAATATTAGTAGTGATATGCTAGTAAATTTTGTGATTTTTTTTTTTTGCTTGTTTTTCTTTTTTAGATGAATTAAGAGCAAACAAAAGCTCATCATGCTCAAATGACATCCCAACAAAATTGGCACCCCAAAAGAGCATCAATCATTTGCAGCACAATCGAAAGAAATTTTATTAAAAGAAAATGTAAATTACAAAATCTTATGGGTCCAAACTGTAACTTGCGGAGATTAAGAAAAGCAAAAAATAAGAAGAGAAAATCTCTACTCAAAAAGAAGGGAGCGAACTCCACCAAAACACTCGATGGAGGGAGTGTCCATGACCGTACATCTATTTCCATCTCTATGAATATGAGAGACCACTAACAGTGTCGAAATGAACTGACAAACGTACATTTTTGTATAGAAATCGGCAGTAAGGCTTCACATATTTAGAAAATTATATTTTTGTGATTACCCAGATAAATTATCTTACATAGCCGTGATATAAAAATATGACAAGTAAACTAAGGCCATGGAACATGTTACTAAAGAGAAATTTGGAGTATTGATATAAAAGCAAATGTTAAATTTAGGATTTGAACTCAATCAATAAAAGTATGTGTTGTATTTTCTAAATTTATAACAGAATGGTCACAACAAGTATATATGATACATACACATATGATAAAAATAAAAGTACAGAACATGATCACTAAATTAAACCATAGAAACACAAACATGAATTTTAATCTATAAAATATCAAGCATCTGACCATGTAATGTCAAGGCCACCCCATTGTTCTTTAGGCACACCTAAAGCGTTCCACACAGCTTTGGAAGCATCAACAATGTTGTTTGGACAAGGTGGTTGGTAGTCATGTTGTTCATCGCATCCCTTTGTAGAATCGCACTCGTCAACAACCATGGCCACCACACTTCTTCCATTAGCACTGATTGTAATGTTGTTTAGACACCTGCTTTTATGGCTGAACCATCCGGTGGAAAGTGCAACAACGGGAGTGTCATCGGAATGATACCTCTTGTCACATTCTGAAGGACCACCTCCATCTCCACCCTTTTCAAAACTATTAAGAGTGAGATACGCTTTGGTGTGAGTGGACACTGATGGTGAACAGACATAAATTGTGTACATTTTTCCTTGTACACAACAATCAGAGTCGTTCTCTTGATTGCATTGTCCTGGAGGAGCTTTCTTTCCTTTAATTCTACCGCTTGGACGACAATTATGAGCTTCAGAGTAAACACAATTTGTTAAAATAAGAGTAATAAACAACGAAAGAAATGAAGCTTTGGAGAACAATAATTTCATTTTGTTTACAGAAATTTATGTTTCTCCTCTTTGTTGTTCTTCTTAGGTATTGATGCTATATGAGGGAAATTTAAGTGATTATATATAGTGAATTCCTTTATGTTTGTAAAGTAATTTGGTTGGTTGGATTTGTAATAACAATTAAAAGAGAAAGATATATAGAAGTTAGATTTTGGGTCAAAGGTATATGTTCTTTAATCCAAATAACAAGTACAAAACTACAGGTTCACTTTTGAGGTCAAATAACAAGTTCTACACTACCTTGTTTAGCAAATGCAATATTTATTTTGAACATAACCGGAACTTGTTTGAATATTCAATTTAATGGTAAATTGTAGGTTTCTGAAACTCTTTTGTCTCATTGCTGCCTATGATGATTTATGTTATGCTCCTAATTGAAGAACAACTGTCTGTTTATTGTGACAACCAAGTGTTATTTTCTCATGTCTAAACATTGTTCAAGTTATTATCTAACTTGTTATAGCGAATTAAATAAAAAGCTTTATTCCCATTTTCATCTAGTAGTGCTAGACATCATATTGCACAAACAAGGAAAATATGAATGTGTACCTTTTCTTTAATTAGTTAAATACAATTGACAAAAATAGTCTTTTATAGAAAAAGAGTAGGAATAGGGGTAGTTGGGCTGTTTTGTCTTAATGAAAATGTGTACACCTGCTAACTTAGACCGTCATGTTTTTAGGTTGGTCTAACTTAACAAACCCTTGTATAAAGACACATATGGATATGCATTCTCAAAAACAAAAACTGTATATGCATGAAGTGGGATATTGCTATTAGTTCTGCTTTTTGTCTTGCATTAAATTGTCAATAGCTTGAAAAAGTAACTATCATAGGATTAATATAAAAAAACACAAAGTTCCTTACTGTCTCCTATGAGCAAGCAAATAAAATAGTAATCAAGAAAGATAGTTCGTTTGTAAACATGTACTTAAAATATTATTGTAATCTTTTCATAGAAAAATGAAGACTTTTATATTGGTTGTTAGTAATAGAACTACGTGCTTTCCTCAACCATCAAAACTTAGGGTTTTAAAAATCAACCGTTGGTATTTTGACTAAACATGACAAGTTAGTCCTCCTAGCCTTGACCCTAAAAGAACATTTCTTTTATCTTCTTACTCCATACATAATCAATTTTCTTTGCCAAATGAAGGAGTTCTCTTGCTCTATATATAACCACTAAAATCTTAGTCTATATGCATCATCAATCATTGATTGAAAATTTAAAAGAGGAGAAAAAAAGATAATTGCATAGATACAATGAAGAGCTTTTACTCCAAAACTTCTTTCCTTTTACTAATCACTCTCATTTTAACTAGTGTGTATTCTGAAGCCCAACAATATTGTCGTCCAAGTGGTAGAATCAGCGGAAAAGAGGCCCCTTCTAGACAATATGCAATCAAGAGAATGATTCTGATTGTTGTGTAGAAAGACAAATGTATACAACTTATGAATGTTCGCCATGAGTATCTACTTACACTAAGGCATATCGCACACTTAATAGTTTTCAAAAAGGTGGTGACGGATGTGGTCCTTCGTATTGTGATAATCAATATCATTCTGACGATACTCTAGTTGTTGCACTTTCCACCGGTTGGTTCGATAACAAGAGTAGATGTCTTCACAACATTACCGTGAATGCAAATGGAAAAAGTGTGGTGGCTATGGTGGTTGATGAGTGTGACTCGACAATGGGATGTGATAAAGATCATGATTACCAACCACCGTGCCGCAACAACATAGTTGATGCCTCCAAGGCTGTAGGGGAAGCATTAGGTGTGCCTCAAAATCAATGGGGTGGCCTTGATATCACATGGTCAGATGCTTGATGTTGCTAAAGTTGGGAATTTAATTTCTGGTTTTGTTTCTATATTGTAATTAGTTCATTTTGCGAACTTTTTATTCTCTTTAGTGTTTAATGTATATGTCGTTCTATTGTAAAATTATGAACTTTTACAACATACTATTTTGACACGTATATATCAATCCTAAACTAACTACTTCCCTCGTTCAACACCCATAAATTTGACCTTTTTTTATAGACCATAAATATTACCTTGATGTGGATCACACCATTGAAATAATAGGGTTTGAGTAAATAAATTAAGAGCATTGGTACATCGATATCTTACAAAAAAAAAATTAGAGGTGGTACATCTTATAAATTATCCTCCTAAGTTCACAAACATATCCCAAATAACTTCATATTGATGACTCTTAAATGATGGACGATAAGAATAACTCCCCTTTTGTGCATAATGAATTGTTTTCCATCAAGTGTTTGTTTAATATTACAAGTTTGATGTTGTGATGCATTGTTTGTTTTTGATTCCACGTAGTTTCTTCAAGGTGTTTAAATATATTATGAACTCTTTCCCTTTACCATTTATTTTTTTTAACATTTTCTTTCAATTATACAATTGCATTGGTTGTTTGTCGTTTGCTATTAATAAATACAAGGAGCTCGATATAGATTAGGATCCTTTCAAGTGGAAAAAAAACTTGAGGAAATAATGTGTTTGATTTAGACCCTTGAAATATAAAAGGAGATAGTTTTAGAATTTGAGAAATGAAGAAAAATTGGTTAGAAGTTGGGATTAAATACTCGAAAAAACATGAGAGAAAAATTGAGAGGATCTTTTCCCCCTCAACATGGATATAATCCGGTAAGGAGAGACAACCAAATCATGTCTTAATATGGAATCCTTAAATAATATCATATGAGCACTCGTTAACAAAACCCTATAAATATTAATTAAGACAAATTCAACAAGTTAAAAGGCCTAAATCAAACTTATAGTAAGGTTTATGAAAATAAAAATAAAATAACAAAATATTTATAAAAAATAAGTTTTGTTAAGTCCAAGATTTGAACCCCAAATTAAAAGGATTTGAGGCATTAATCTTAACCAACTAAGTTAGGAAAACATATATAATTAATTTATCATACTATATATTTATAGGATTTTGCTAGAAGTCACCCATGAAGGTGTCTTTTAGCAATCCACACCTCAGGGTGTGATTTCCACTTTTTAGTTATAACTTTGCTAAAAGAATCCTTCATAAAAATTAGTTGGTGTCTTCTAACAAATGCTCATAGAATAACTTGCTAAAAGACACCTTCATAAAAGGTGTCTTCTAGCAAAATTCATATTTATAACTCAAAATTTATTTTTTGCAAAATGATATTTAATTATTTTTTCAAAATTTTGAGACCTAAAATCCTAGTTCAGTCGCTTGGCCTTTGGGTCGGCCTTGATATTAATCTGACAATTGTAGAGACGTCTAATATGAATCTAGACTAAATGTGTGTTTTACTGATTTTAATAAAAATATTATATAGGGTTAAATGAGTTTTTCGTCCCTATAAATATAGTAAATTTTGATTTTAATCCCTAAAAAATCAAACTGAATGTTTTCATCCTCACAAAAAAAATTATTTTGTTTTTTGTCTTTAATGGCTACTTTATGTTCGTGTGATTGTCAATATTATAACTCTTTTATGTTCAAATTGTATTCATTTTATGTTTGTTTATTATGTTCAACCTTTATATATTCTTTTATTTTTTGACAAGCAACCTTTATATATTCTTATTATGTTAAAAAAAATGTCAAAAATATATTCATTAGGGACCAAAAACAAAACAAATTTTTTTGTGAGGATGAAAACATCTCATTTTATATTTTAGGGACTAAAATCAAAATTTGATATGTTTATAGGGACGAAAAACTTATTTAACCCTATATGATGACCAAAATGACAAACTTAGAGAAACTAGAGAATGTGTCTAATATTTTAATACATTCAATAACTATAATGTTAATTGGTCACAAATTTAATATGATCAAAATGATTGTTTATTCAAAATCTATTTATACTTTTTTTGGTGGTGCAAATATCAAGGGTTTATAACTTCATGTTTTGATATCATAGTGAGTATGACAAGATCACGGTGAATCGTCGTATAAGCCTAACATATTCACTGTGATACCAAATATACGTTAAGTTTTTACTATGATAAGGACTAACATGGCATTTTATGAAAATGGGGACCAAATTGATACCTCCAAAAAAGTGAGGGACCAAGCAGGCCATTTACTATCTTTTTGTATAACGGATATAGACGTTCACATGAAACAACATCATGACAAGCATTTTCAACTATTTATGTTATTTTTATCTTTGTTAGGAATCATTCAGGCAATGTTCATGAATCATGTACATCCTTCATAACCACTTATGGAATTATATCAACACTAGAGAGGAATTAGACAATTTAGATTATGTAACACTCTTACATTTTTGTAAATAATTGATATAATGAATATTTTTAACCAGAACAACATATAAGCATCAAAAGCTAAAGTTGATGATATGGCCGGTTGAATCTATTAAGGATATTGGCTAGTTGTATTTGGTGTGATTGCTACATCAATGGAGTGTTAATATTTGGACTATTACTTGGTTCATGTTCAAGTTACTTACTGCCAACTTGTGTTTTCATGGATTTAGTTTTGTCTTGTATTGTTTACTTTTATAATGGTGTCTGTTTAGGGGTCTTTTTGGCATCTTGATTGGAATAGGAGAAAAGAATGTATTAACTAGTATATTGGTTTAGTATTCAAAGTTTAACATCAACGTTGCATGATTGGAATAGGAATTTTACTTCCCCACGTTTCAGGATATTGCTTCTAATCTGAAGAAAAAGCTATTAAATAAAAAATTAATTGATCTATATGTTTTTTTTTATTGAAACCCAACAGCATAAAAAACAATAAACTAATGTAAAACTCGTTAAAAGAACCATCTACTAGTCAAGCTGTAGTTGTCATTGGCTAAACAAAGTAATGTAAAAGTAATTCATTGACCTTAAAAATGTTACAGCCCTACATTGCACTTGTAGTGAACATAACCAAATGATTTACTTGATGTGGCTATTAATCTCTATATATATACCCTTTGAGAATCCCAATCCATGGATATCAAACACTCAATTAACAGGAGTAAAACACAGCTAAAATACAATATGAAGAGTTTTTGCTCCAAAACATCCTTTCTTTTTCTAGTTTTTCTTATTATCACAAATTTGTTGTACTCCGAAGCCCAACAGTGTCGTCCAAGTGGTAGAATTAAAGGAGAAAAAGCTCCTCCGGGACAATGCAACAAGGAAAATGATTCAGATTGTTGTGTACAAGGAAAAATGTACACAACTTATAAATGTTCACCATCAGTGTCTACTCACACTAAAGCATATCTCACGCTCAATAGTTTTCAAAAAGGTGGAGATGGAGGTGGTCCTTCAGCGTGTGATAATCAATATCATCCCGATGACACCCCAGTTGTTGCGCTTTCTACCGGATGGTTCAACAACAAGAGTAGATGTCTCAACAAAATTAAGATTAGTGCGAACGGAAGAAGTGTGGTGGCCACAGTTGTTGATGAGTGTGATTCCAGAGCAGGATGCGATAAAGAACATGATTATCAACCTCCTTGTAACAACAACATAGTTGATGCCTCTAAAGCTGTGTGGAAAGCCTTGGGTGTGCCTCATGATCAATGGGGTGGATTGGACATTACATGGTCTGATGCTTGATCTTATATGTATTCAAAAAACAGTATGTGTTTCGTGTAGTACATCAAGTGTTTTGGTGAATTTATCTGTTTTTCATCTTTTTATGTATCATATTTATCAATTTGTAAGTTTTCTTTTTCTTCTTTACTATGTAAGTTTTCTTTCAGATGTAAACGATCAACTTTCATGATGCTTTGATTTGTAAATATTAGCACTACTTCCACATAAGTTTGAGTTGTTTTACTTTAAGTTTGATGTGTGAAACAATACTATCAGAATCTTAATTACTATTTCTTTATAAGACAGACTTTTTTGTGTGGTCCTTGTTGAGTTCTACTTAAAATGATTTAGCTTGTAAAAATCACAAATTTACTTTTGCATGTTATGACTATCATAGTTAAAATCAATGCAAAAGTTTGCCAATAGAGATCTAAAAGATATAATTCATGCAAAAGTTTGTCATAAGAGGTCTAAAATAGTTATGTATTTATAAAGTTTTTCTATAAAAGTTTGCTACCATATTCCTTGCATTGATGTATTCTAAAATTCAAAAAGTAAAAAATAATATATATTTTGTGCCGTGTCGTATTCATGTCATCGTACATATCTAAATTTCATAGATCAATACACACAACATATATGGCAATATTGGCTGCTTCACTATTCTATCGTTGTAAACCGGTATATTATATGCAAGAAAACACTCTTGAAAAAAAGAAGGAAAAAAAAAAACAATAACGTTGTAGCATTCTTGGGACTGGACTCGAAAACAAAACTTCTGCTTGAGTTAGAAGAGACTTGAAACATCTCATTTGAACATTCTTAGGTGCCCAACACCATATTGTAAATATGAATTACTTCATAAATGCATTGTCAACCATTCAATTAGAAAAATCACATAAAATTATTTGTCATAAATGGTGTTTCAAAACCACAACATCTAGCCCAAGTTATTTTTTTTCAAGCAGGCCATGAAATGTATCCTTACCAATCAGGAACATGAAACCTTCAAATTAAAATTCCTCACAGCTATAAAAACATGAGAACCCCTAATGAAATCATGGGTGGAGGATAGCTAAGTGAGATTTATGAAATGCAAAAGTCAGCTTGCTCTATTCTGATGTTGGTACTTTCCATTCTTTCATCACTACTGAATAAAATTAGATGAGTGATCATGAGTCTGAAATATATACACAGTATGTGTCAACCACGCATTAAATCAATGTCAGCATGCGAGTTACCCATATCCATCTGACGCGATGCCGCTGACCAAGGACTTAAGGATGAGGTTGGAGTCAGATTTTGATTTGGTGAAATGCTATTCAGTGCGGCCGGATTATGAGCTCCTTGATGATCTGATTCAACAGCACCTTCTGCATCTTCTGAGCTTTCCTTTTTCTTGTTCTTTGCCTTCAATCTACCCCAAAGAAAGCTTCCAATCATCACCTACAATCGTGACTTTTATGTTCAGTAAGTAGCTCAAAAAAATTATATAAACATGCGAGAAATTAGATATGAATAATTTATTTAATATACACCATCGGTGTAAATATTTTTTAGATTGTCAATCGATCGTATTTGTCAGACAATTTTCTTCAAAATAAAAAATAATCATCGGATACTTAAAAATGTTTGACTTGAATCATAACTACTAAAATCGCACATATGATTGGTTATGATTTGTTAAAAGTGTAAAATTTACATTAACAGAGTCGGGTGTTGAAATTAAACTCATTAGATGTATGTTTTAAAAGTATAACATAATGATATATGGTAGCACTGAAAATGTTACCTGGACAGGACTGGCAGCAACAAGTGGTCCACCAACTGCTCCACCAAAGACGCGGCCATCAGGACCAAGAAGGGAAATACTTAGTCCACCATCTCGGTTCCGTGAGGAGCCATTTTCAGTAGGCAAGTAACAGCCTGACATGCTCATTATCTGAAAATGTCCCTAAAAAAGCCAAAACCAAACTGACAATTAAATATATACAGATAAATATATAAACAACCTTATAATAACAGATAGCAGATGTAGAGAAAGAAATTTGACAAAGCAATGCAAACATGAGAAATGAAATTTCCTTCTCAAAATATGTGCTTTAAGCTAGGTCAACATACAAGAATAGAAATTTCCTATTCAAAATTTGTGCTAAAAGCTAAGATAGGTCCATACACCAATCAGATAATCATGGTAACTCAAAGTCAAACTACTTTGTTTTAGTAGAACCCTCAAAATGGACACACATATTCAAGAATGTGTTTACGAATTACTTTGCAACAAATTATATAATTGAACTATACAACTAGGTTTCAGTTAGCATGACATTGTGGAAGTGCTACAACACATGTTCAAAGACTTACATACAAAATTGGAGTAGCCACAAAATATTCTTGAATTTCAGTATTAATACAATATTAAATTATGTGCATAAATTAATCAATCAATTACAGTAACTCTAAGGATAGACATTTGATTATGTTCACAATGATGTGTGTGCATAAACGTGTCATATAGGTCATATGTCTTTATGTAAGAGCAGTGTTATATGATCCAGGAAGTGTATCCAAATTAACACAATAACAATAGCAAAGTCTCCATACCTCATATTTGAGAGTGCCACCTGAAATTGAAGGCTCGCGAATAACGACGGTTGAGACAATTCCAGAAGATGACATAACACACAGAGCTCTAGCTCGCACCTGAGAAAAATTCAAGATTTTTGATGCAATGTCCTGCAGGAGAAAAAGATGTTCAATTGTGTAAATTTCCAATATTTACATAAATGTAATAAAATTTGGCAACACTTGAAACAATCATGAAATAAAATCAGGATTCACAAATCTCGTTATGAATTCTGGGGGGCACTTTTATAACCCGTTGCCTTCGTACATTATTTTCTTCTTTACTATTATTATTATTGATACAAATATCATCATAACTCTTGGTTTTTTATTCATTAGGTCAACTTTTCCTTTAAGATAAATGAATATATGAAAATCTGTTCACAATTTTCATTTTAAACTCGTCATTATTAAAAAAAATAGTTGTACATAGTGCCACATTTCCTTGCTCTAAAAAGCCAAAATTTGGTTGCAAATAAATGTCAGCAGATGCTTTAGGTAAAACTTCAAGTGAATAAAAAAACAAATATCGATAGAAACTCAGAAGTTGATATTTATTTAAATAAGTCAAAATATTAGGATTCATATGTTTTGGGATCATGTTGTAGTTGTTGGACTAACTAGTAACTAGTATTTCACTGAAAATGTTAGATGCAAATAAGTTTATTAGGCCACTGATTGTTAAAATTGCATATCGACACACCATCATAATATCATTCTGACTTCCAGGTCTAAAAAAATCATATAATATCATTCAGATTCATATTTCTCCTTTCTCTCTTTTCCATATAGTTTCTTCCCAAACTTAACAACATATAAAACCAAAACAGAGATAAATCCAAGTTAATAATAGAAAAAAAAAAATACATACTTCTCCACTTGCTATGTAGATGACATGAGGAATGAATCCTGTCCCAGCTGAACCAGACATCAACTCTCCTGAAAATTTGTAACCACTTAAACCATCAGAAAGTGCAGATAAAGAACTTAGCAAACTTATGCATTGTTACAATAAATATAAGTATCATCATATGTTTTCATGATGAAATCGTTGTAATTTTATAATTTTATATGCATGTTTTAGCCATTGCAACTTTGATTATTACATATTGTAGTGCAAAATTTTATAACAATATCATAATAAAATCATAATACCCAACTAGTAAATATTTTTATATCACATGCATTCACTCATACACACACATGTGGGCAACTGGGCATGCCACACACATACAGTATGTTTGGTTAGAAATGATTGAGTTGTCAATATTGAAAAAATATTTCAGATTTGATTTCTACTATATTCTGGTGCAGTAACTAATGATTCAGGTAATGTTGTTTTCGGTCTATATAATTCTACAATTGCGGAAAGGCATCATGGTATGCATAAATGAATATTTAAATCATAATCACCAATTTAATTGTAATAAGATTTCCTTTCATTCATAATTTAAAACGAAAAAATGCATCTCTCTCTTGGCGAACAGCGAAACTTTAAATTCAAGCAAATTGATACTCCATATCATAGGAACTTAAATGTCATTGCTTATTCATGTCATTATGATATTAGCATGTCAAATTATCAACATAAATATATAAATAAACAACCAAAATAAAATTTAGTGAACCAATGACATTTGAATATAGATGTATAAAACTTTAATCCAAACTTTTTAAATACCACTACCGAATATACGAGGCATCTTCGGTGCACAAAACTGGTTTGAAGAAGGGGGCTGGGGCCACGGCTGATTCGCAGCAGAGGGGAGAGTGACGAGAAGAGCGAGCAGGCGTATCTGTTTTGTAGCCCCAGAAGAGAAGGGGATATTAGGGTTTTCTTCTATGCGAAAACCCCAAAAATACCCTTGCAACCGCTCCATTTAAAGGGTATATTAGGATTTTCAAACCCTTAAAAACAATCATACTCGTGTAGTGGCGCCTCCTTAGCAAAACACGTGTTTCTCGTGCACGAACGTGGCCACACCTCTATTCTACACCACCTCGCCACGTGTGGGTGAGGCTAGCCATTGATCCCCACCGCCCCAACTCTATCACACCGCCCAAACCGCTATTGACAACATAGGAATCAATCAAACCAGTCCAAACCGGTATGAACTAGTTGTTTTTGTTTTTTTTATTGATTTTATTATAATTAAAAGATCAATTCAGATTAAAACAATTTTTTAACCCAATAAAAATTGAATGTAAAAGTTAAATTCCCGGCATATTACATTCAGTAATCAGTATGAATATTTAGCTTCTTAATATTTAATTTTTTTTCTGGTAAGATTATGATTATTTTAGGTGCGATCATACCTACACTAATGCACCAAACCACATCAGATTATGTTCATTTTAATTTTTATCTCTCTTACTTTCCTATACCTTTATATTTATATTAGTTAAATTAATAGTTAATATGTTCTATAATAATAAAAAGATATATAGCCTGTTTGTTTAAGCTTACGAAAAAAGTGATTTTAAAGTTGTGTAAAAAAGTGATTTATTTGTTATGTAACAACTATTTTCATAACCTACTTTGAGTAACATTCATTCTGATTAGAAATATGATGTTTTTAAAAGTTCAAATAAACACAAACATTTCAAAAGTGAGACCATATATTTCAGCTTTTTCATAAAATAAGCTTTTAGTTTGTTAAAAAATCACTTTGAGCATATGTATGTTTAAGCTTTATAAAGGAAAAAAAGTTACACTTCAGAAGATGTCTATTTAATCTATAGAAAATACATCAAAATTTTAAAAATAGTTTCTGAAGAAAAGCTTTAGTAACTGCCGATTAAAATAAAAAGTGATTTATATTATTGTAACATAACAGAAAACAGCTTCTGATTTACAAAAAATATAAAAAGCAAACCATATTTTTTAAACACAACCTTAAACCACTTTTCCTACGTGTACACAATAGGACCCTAATTTTTTTCAACATGAAAGGTTATCTTTTAAGGAAATATTGTAACAAACAAGCTCATAGTTATACTAGTGCTTTCAACAATTTCATGACCAATTTGAAAAATTGATTCAAACCCCATACATATATCTTTCATGCATCAAACAATAATCATTATTAACACAAGAAACTATAAAATGCAACAGAGATTTACCAAAAGAAGCCAATTGTTGTTTCTTCCCACTTCCAGGCGGACGCCCTCTCCCTCGTTTTGGACCGCCTTGCGTCACTGTTCCAGGATTACTAGATGGTGTTGGACTTGGACTCAGTGCCAATGACACAACTCTATCAGCGCCATATTTCCTCGGCCTTCCTCTCTTCCTTTTCACAGTCTCCCCAGACGGAACTCCAGTATGACCACTCACATTGACACCTTGAGATGAAATTGCTGAAGATTCTAGCGGTAGTGTGGTTCCAATGTTATTACCACCGCCAATGCTGGATTGAAATGGTAGATTGGGATTGGACATTTGATTAAAACTCGGAGAAACATGTAACTCGGGTTGTGCTCCAGAACCAGGTAGTACTCTCTGCTGCATATAGTAAGATGCAGAATTGGATAACGCCATATGGTCCCCGTGATCCATGCATTTACTTTCAAATGCCTTCTTTCACAAGAAACTCAGACCTCCGATATTCAAATATACTAAACTTATCACCAAACTCTGCCGATAGAGTATTATGACAAAATTTAAACTGAAGAAAAAAAGAAAAAAAAAACATGTATTAGAATATGATAAAATATATGAAATTCAATAACAAATTACCAGCAAGTGTCAAACAGTGCTTAAGCCTCACATTATTTGTAACTATAGTTTGTGAAGAAAGACTAATAATCCTTCAAATCAAAATAGGGTAGCTTCTAGCAGATAAAATTTCTCCTTGATGTCAACATATTAACATACATATTAAAGAAAGTGAAAGGACACAAGACTCAGCGAGTCAATGTTACCCAACAATGTAGAAGACAAGATAACCATAAAGTAGAAGATAAATAAGAAAACCCGATGGGAAGCCAAGGCATCCACACAAATAAGGGAACCACTATCCAATAACATGTACATGTCTAACGGAAGACAAAAAGATCAGCCACATCACATCTAACCAAACTTATGAAGCACTGACACGACACTGACACGAATTTGAAGAAAAAAAAAATTATAATAGTTGAATGTAATCACATGTGTATGTTACATAGAAGTAAAGGTTGCATATTGAACATGAGAAGGTCCACTCTTACCAGCACCAATAATAAACCTTAAACACAGCAATAGCAATTTCAAAGGTAACCAAATAAAACTCAACCTTCCATGCCAACACTCAGAAAATTAACAACTCAAAATCATAAAATTGGTAAAAGTATTACAATTTGTAACACCAACACCTCTGATCAAAAAGGTGTTCAGGGTCCGACATGTGACAGTGTAAGACACCGACACCAACAACGAGACATTAATTACATTCAATTAAATTTTTTTCTCTACTTTTACCCATGTCGACATGTCACTGTCGTGTCCGGTGTCGGTGTGCTTGACAGATATTACTACAAACCAATGTCATAGAAAGGCCACAAACCCAATTCCAAAAATAGACCACAAAATACTACAGCACAATAAAGGAACCTCGTAATGACATACA
Organism: Medicago arabica; assembly: GCA_946800305.1. NCBI lineage: Eukaryota > Viridiplantae > Streptophyta > Magnoliopsida > Fabales > Fabaceae > Medicago > Medicago arabica. The sequence continues at coordinate 39,762,098 of OX326969.1, forward strand.
AAAACAAGTAAAAAGTATGATGTTTCCAACATAAATGTTACAACCTTTGTTAAAATGGGTTTTGAGTTACAACAAAATTCAACACCCCAAATACATGGAACACAAAATGCAACATGCAGGTAAAAACATAAACAATGAGAAGGGATAAGAAATCATACATACATTTGTAAGCAATAATATCAAAAGGGTATGTTGCAACAACACCAATTCCACCTGTGAACAAATTGAAGCTAGTAATTGTGAAAACAAAAATAAAAAAAGTTGATGTTTTTCACAGTGTGAGTATGCAAAGAAAGCAAATTGAAAAGGGGTTACTATTATAATGAAAAAGGGTTATTGAAAAATGGAAAAGAATGGTGTTTCTCTCTCTATCCAGTGCAGTAGTGTGTGAGCTGCACACAAAAGTCCTTATCTGGTTGCATAAAATTCTAGGGCTATCGTTACTTTCTCTCTCTAGAAAAAAAAAGATTTGTTTGTTTTTTTGCTATATATACTTTCTCTCTCCTCGGTTGGGCTGCGATATCGGTTATGCTGCTGATGATGTTCTGTGTGTGTGATGTTACTGGGATTTAGGAAAGGAGGTTTTGAGAAGCAAACAAAATAAGCACTTTTTGTTTTGGATAATACTGAATATTTAATTTTTTTAATTTTTTTTAAAAAGATTTTTTAAGAAAGAAAGAAAGAGAATGTTTTATTCCGTCTCTAAATTACGGTCGTTTAAGGTTTGTGCACGATTATGAAAGAAATAATTGATTGTGTTGATTTCAATGGTAAAATTAATATCATTTACTAAAATACCTTTATTAATTATAGTTAGTGGAGTAGTTAAGTTAGATGAAATTCAATAAATAAAGGAATAATAATAGTAAAAAATAATAGTAAATGTTGCATTGATATTTTAAAGTGACAATTATTTTGAGAAAAATATAAAATGCTAAAGAGACTATTATTGTGAGACGGATGTCTTAAAAATAATACGAGTTATATTGTTCACCATTGAGATCCAATTAAAGTCCGAACAAAATTTCACAGAGAGAAATAATTTTGAAATTGTTGACACCTCAAGATTCAAATCAAGATCATAAAGAAGAGTACACTTCTAAATCTCAAACAATATTACCTAACATTTAAACTTAAATGCTCCCTCCGTCTTAAAATATGGTTCATTTATTAAAACACTTTTATTAATTATACAATTAATAGTATAATGATTAGATGATTGAAATGCAATAAATAGAGATATGTTAGTAAAAAAATAATAAATATTGGATTAATATTATAAAATGGACAAATAATTTAAGGAAAAAAAACACCTACTTTAGGGTCCGTTTGTTATAGTTTTTTTTTTATGCAAAGGAAACTTGCCTAAGAAGCAAGCCCCTGTGAAATATATTAGAAAACAAACAGATGTACAAAAAGAGGGGGGACAAACAACCAAAACCCTCAGAGATTAATAAAATCTAAAATAAGGCAACCCTAACTTATTTCTAGTGAAATCAACTCCAATTTGATGAGGAAGATGATTCCACCAGAAATAAGTGTTCAAACCAAGACCAATAGAAGCCAATTGATCAGCGCAATGGTTCCCCTCCCTATAGATATGAGTAACAAAAAAAGACATTGAAGATATAAATTGTAGGCAATTATCCCATCTATTTCTCAACTGCCAAGGAACAATCTTCTTTGACTTAAAAGCTAAAGTCACCAAAATTGAATCTGTTTCCAACCACATATGATCCCAACCTTTAAGATGAGCCAGCTCTATTGCATACATTGCTCCATTTAACTCAGCCACCAGAGAGTTTGTGATTCCCAAGTTGTAAGCAACAGCTCCAAGAAACTCAGCATTCTTGTCTCTTAAAAATCCCTCCACAAGAAGATGAACCTGGATTACCAAGGGAGGCTCCATCTATATTACATTTTATCCAATCAAACACAGGAGGCTGCCAGATATTTTCTTTGATTTTAGGAGCATTTCCATAATTGATCTTAACAGAAAGAGATTTCAATATAACATAATCAGCAATAGATGAATTGGCTGCGTAATTTGAGTTGTTACCAGTCATAGCAGTGCCTGAAATAACAAGATTTATTGCTGATCTATTATTGATCTTTTTATCAGCAAAAATCATTTGATTTCTTTAGAACCAAATAGTGTTTAAGCAATTTATAACAGCTGATAAAACAACCACTTTGCAGAGGGGAGACCATCTTCTCTGAGACACACTGATAGCTTCCTGAATAGAATTAAAGTTGCAAGAAACTTGAATTATGCTAGCTAACCATTGCCATATTGATTTTGCAAAATCACACTGAAGCAATAAGTGGGAAGTTGTTTCTTGATCCTTCTTGCATAAGCTACACCTTGAGGGGAATTGGGAACCTCTAGAAGATAAATTGTCATCTGTTGGAAGCTTGTCGTGCAAGCTTCTCCATACCATGAGAGACTTTGAAGGAGGAATTGAAGGATTTCAGATAGACTTTGCCCAAGAAATATTTTGACCATTAGTGCAATGATATTGATATGCTTCTTTGAAAGTTAGAACACCATTATGAGAGTGTTTCCAAACTTGTTGATCATCTTTATCCACACTAGGAAGACAAACTTTTTCAATTATAGATTGTAAGTTTGGAAAAGCATGAGTTAATCTTGATGGAAGATTCCAGGAGAAATCATTGATGAAGTTGCTGACAGTTGATTTCAATAGCGGTTGGATGTCAGGAGGAATGTTGAGAATTGAAACTAGGGGTGCTCCACTCCAATTGTCTGTCCAAAAATTGATGTCAGTGCCATTTCCTACCAACCAAGATGAATTAAGAATGACTTCAGAGTATTTGTGCTTGATTCCACTCCAAATTGAAGAAGAAATATGGTATTTGACTGGTTGTTGATTCTTCATTACTCTATTCTTCAAGAAGTGTTCCCAAGGAAGGTTAGAATGAATCATTTCCCAGCACAGTTTAAGATTAGCACCTTCATTCAACTTTGACAAAGATCTAATTCCCAAACCACCTTCTTTGAAAGGAACACAAACTTTATGCCATGCCACTGTTACTAGCTTTCTCTTGTTCACATCACCACTCCATATAAAATTTCTCATCCATTTTTCTATGTCTTTGATCAAATTTACTGGCCAAGAGTATATTGTAATGCAGTGAAGAAGCATACTATGAACTACACTTTTTACTAGCTGGACTCTGCCTGCTATAGAGAGGAGAGATGCTTTCCATGCTGAGAGCTTGAGTTTTATTTTGTCAGCAATTGGTTGGAAATATGCAGTTTTAGCTCTGCCTTTAAAAATTGGAACACCTAAATAGGAAAATGGTAAAGTGCCAATTGTAAAACCTGTCAAATTGGAGATTTGAGTGATTCTTTGTTGAGTCATGGAACCAGTATAGAAAGATGATTTCTGTGGATTGACATGCTGGCCTGAAATCAAAGAATACTCAGAGAAGAGATCTTTGAGGGTGTTAATGTTTGCTGATGTACCTTTACAGAAAATCATTATGTCATCTGCATACAGGATGTGGGAAGGGGCCTGGTTACTTCTTGAGCCATGAATCAGTTGTAAACTTCCATCTCTTACCAGTTTTGTGAGACTTCTACTCAAAACTTCATCAGCAAGGCAGAAAAGAAGAGGGGATAAAGGATTCCCTTGTCTGACTCCTCTTGAACAAGAGAAAAATCCATGGAGCTTTCCATTAATAGATATAGACATCTTTGCAGAATTCAAAATGGTTTTGATCCAATTACAAAATATATCACTGAAACCAAATGCCTTCAAAACTTTAAGCAGGAAATCCCAATTTAAAGTGTCAAATGCCTTTGCCATATCAACCTTTATAGCAACATTTCCTCCAAAAGTCTTCTTGTGCAGAACATTAACAACTTCTGATGTTAGACATATGCAATTTTTTATACTCCTTCCCTTTATAAAGCCTCTCTGTTGAATTGAAACTATTGCTGGCATAATTTTTGAAAGCCTATCTGCTAGAATCTTAGATATGAGTTTGAACTTGAAATTTGCAATTGCAATTGGCATGTAATGCTACACTGAATTTGCATGGTTAGTTTTTGGAATAAGAGCAATTTTTATAAAATAGATTCTTATAGTGTAACATATTTTTGTTAAAAAAAAACTAACAAAGAAATTTTGAAGGAAAGCTTCAAATAAAAATTCGGTTTGAATAGTTTATCTTAAAATGTCATTCTAAATATTTCATCATTTTGTTATAATTTTTTTGGATACTAAAATTTTGAAAAAATCTCTAAAAAAAAAGCTATTTCAAATAGCTTTTCATAAAAATCATTTTTGAAATATATCATTTTGAAAAAATATACGATTTTCACTATGTAAAATCTCGAACAATGAATATTTAGGTTAGTGAATGTCAAAATATCTTTTTTAACTTATAACAAATGAGTTTGAAATAACTTATACTATTTTCGAGTAAATTTCCAAAAAAAAATATTTTAAAAAATACAAAAGAAAATCCATATTTTTAGAATTTATAACAAACAGACCCTAAAAAGGATGAAATAGTTAATAAGTTTCATCTGAAAAAATAAATCATTTCAAAGATTTCAAATTTAATCACTTCATTAAACAATTCTAGAATAAAGCATTTAAAAGAATTCAAATTTAATCACTTGATTAAATAATTCTTAAGACTTAAACAACCTTACTTCACTCCAAAACTCAAGACTCGCAAAACAAATAGATTTTTGGGGATTGTCAGGAAAAGAAAGGAATTTCGTTATCTCTATCTATCCACGCGCCTTGCAGGATCCGATCATTGTTTTGTTGCAAGTGCAGCTCACCCACTAACGTTAGGGTGTTGGCTAATAAATTGGCTATATCACCCAAAATATATCTCAAATCTTAGAGAATCTATGCTTGTATTTTTTTTACAGTGTTAACTTACCCTTTAAGAAATCCCAAAAAAGAAATATTCATTTAAACTTTGTGCCTTCAATTCATTAAAACATTAAATATTAAATTTGATGTACGCATTCCAATACTTTATTTTTATATTTGGCTTCTAAATTTGTGTCATAAGGACACAAGTTAACATTTCCTATTTTTTTTTTTTAACGGAAGAATCTTAACTCATTTCGTTCATTAGAATGTATTCAATATAATTTGGTATTTCAATCAATATTTGGTAATTAGCTAATAATGTGGTCTCTCTTGTTAAAGTATGGGTTGCCTCCACATAAATTCAACACTAGAGTTTACATAAAATTGTGCGAATAGAGTTCTACAGTTACTCCATCCGTTTTAAAATATAAGCAAAAGTTATTTTTTTTAGATTCATTCATTTAATGATGTATGTGGTTCATAATATGGATCACATGCATCATTAAATGAATGAATCTAAAAAGCAAATTTTGTTTATATTTTGAAATGAATGGAGTATCAATTATGTCCTCAAATCCAATAACATCTAATTTGGGTGACAAAAATTGATCCACTACAGATTTTGAATCAAGCTCAAAGTCAACAGGTCCTAGCTGAAGCTCATAGACCCAATTTAACGCCGACAACAATCCTAATAATTCTCCAATGTAGACCTCACATATTGGATTGAACCATTCAGTTTTGACTAAAACAAATGCTCTCAATTCATCTCTAATACACATGTCAATGCCAACTCTATTATGTTATTAGAGAAGGCTGCATCAAAATTACATAACTTGCTCCTATTATATTCTATACGTACATAATACTCCTAATATATTAACATTTTTTTTACAAAATTACATAATTATATTTAGTGTCAACTAATATTATTTTTTATCTGGGTTTAAATATTATTTTTTCCAACTAAATATACTAACTTTAATTTTTTATCCATTTAAAAAATTACATCCAATGTTTTTTCTGGTAGTAAAAGAGGGCTTACGCCCAAAAATAAAAAAACATTGATGAGTTACACAAATATGCAAGATGCAAGCCCCAAAAATATTATCAATAAGGAGACTTAAGATTCCACTAGGAGGAATCTTCATAACATAAATGTTCAAAGAGTCCAAAGAGAAGCTAAAATTAGTTAGTCAATTAGCACTTCTATTTTCCTCCCGCCATGTATGATTGAAATGCACTTGTTAGTTCAACTTAAAAAGGTCTTGTATGCGGCGCATCAAGGTGTGTGGTTTGCCATTAATTTTAACTTTCCTTGTGAGTATGTCAACCAAAGTTTTTTAGTCATTTTCCACTTGAACATGGTGGAAACCGTCAACCAAAGTTTTTGAGTCATTTTCTACTTGAAAATGGTGGAAACCTTGTCTTCAAACAAATTGCATTCCTAAAAGACAAAATTTTCAAAATATATTCTAAATTTTTGGTATTAGTCCCTGCACTTTGGTATTAGTCCCTGAACACTTTATTTTTTTAATTTTTAATTTTTCAATATCTTTCAATGATATTATTATGTTTATTTTTTTTATTTTTATTGAAAACAATTCTAAAAATACTCCCTTAAAAAATTATAATAAATGGTTTTTTTTAAGTTTAAATCGCCAATATTGATTCTTCAATAATGGAGAATCACCTTTAAATTTTAAATAACCATTACTTGTGGAATATGACATTGGTCGATCGTATGGTTAGTAAGCAAACACAACAGTACGAAAAGCGAAAAAATTAAAAAAATGTAGTGAGAATGGTTAGCCGTCGTAAATTTAAAATGATGGTCATGTTGTATTTTTTTAGTTATTATTAAATATTTAAGGATTTATTTATTAATAGGAATCATTTTCAGATTAAATTACACTTTCCTACCCTAAGAGAACCTTAATTTATCTCCCTTTTCCATCTTATGTTAAATATACATTATCTTCCCTTGCAAAGTAAATATATATGAAAAAAATATACTCCTTAATGATAATTAAATTTAAATATTTTGTTATTAATTTGAAGATATTTATAATATAACATATAATTTTAATTAGCTTATTTCATCAATTTCAATAAATTGTCTAATATTTCCCGTGAACATAGCTCAGCTAGCAGCAGTGACATCATAGTTAGAGAAAAATGCAATAAGATTTTAGAATAATTCTCAATAAAAATAATGAACAAAATAATAATAAAACATAATAATATTATTGAAATATTTATAAAAGAAAAAAAGAGGTTCAAGAACTAATACCAAAGTGTAGGGACCAATAACAAAAAGTGTTGAAAGTGCAATGACTAATAATAAATTAAATACTTGAAATATTTTAATTCTGATAATTTTGGTTTTTAGTGTGCCACGTGGCGTGTCCTGATTGGTCCATGTGGCACACCGTTAGTTTTGAATTTTTTTTTAACTGAGACTTAACAGAAGGACTAAAGCCAAAAAAATTCAAAGTGTAAGAATCAATGCCAAGCAAAAAAAAGCGCAGGACCGATATCAAAATTGGGTGAAAGTGCAAGGACTAATCACACATTTAAGCCTAAAAAATTCATCTTCAAATTTATTTCGTTGTTAATTCTGACTAGACTTTTGACCCGTGCACGCACGGGTCCTATCGACCATAATAGAAATCGATAAATGATCTTTGACCCGTGAGATACACATGCATCTATCAAGAAACACAAATTATATTATTAAAGATCAAATAACGCAATCAAATTCGTCTATGTATGTCCTTGATGTCATTTGATAGAGAAAACATAACCTATTTAAAGACTAATTTTCATTTTATCACAATATAAGTATTGGGGCAATTATTATCGTTTTTTTATAATTAAAAAAAACACTCTCTTCTTTTTTAATTATAAAAAAAAAGAATATAGTATTTGTTATGTTAAATTGTCGTTAACCTAATGCTGTATTTTAGAGAAAAACTATTAGGTTAAGTTGTTGTAGACCTAATAAAATTAACAAATAAGAAAAAAAAATCTAGAGAAACAATAGATATATACAAACGATGACACAACATGATATGAATGAAAAAAGCTCATTAGCAAGGAGAAATAATACGGATTGCTGCATTTTAGATGAAATTTGTTAGGTTAAATTGTTGTTAACAAAATCCTTATTTATTAATTTTGTTAAGTCTGCAACAATTTAACCTAATTTTTCCCGCTCATTTGTTTTATTAGGTTTGCAATTATTTAACCTAACAAATTTCATTTAAAGAAAATGCATCGCACCAATTTCATTCCTATCCTCTTGCCTTGAAAATATTTTCTACACTTGTTTGATGTTGCACGTTTTTTCTAGAAACTATGAGCATATCAATGATAATGTTTGATGCCTTCTATTTTATACTTTATTTATTTATTTTTGTTTTGCCAATTTTTTGTACACTTTCTTATTTAAGGAAATATTTTGTACACTTATTTAATACTAAAAAAATGAATCGCACAAATTTCATTCATATCCTCTTGCCTTCTTTTTTTACTATCCTTTTGTCTTTTTTTTTGACAATATTTTGTACACAATACTAGAAAAATTAATGGCACTAATTTCATGCCTTTTTTTTTTTACAATATTTTGTACATTCTTTTTGTAACCAATTTTATGCCTTTATTTCATTCCTATCTTGTTGCCTTTTTTTTGACAATATTTTCTACACTTATTTAATACGTTTACAAACAGAATATCTTAATTTCCATGCAAACTCGGCTACCCTAATTTCCATGTAAACTTGGTTATATATACCAAACCCTAAACGTATTCCTCTAAAAAAAACCCCTTAAACCGTGTAAAAATTTCACACACAACACAAAAATCACATATTTTGATATTTGGAGTTTTGCAAATGGAAAGACGTGACCTTACAACTTATTTTTTCACCGTTACCAATTATATATTGCATTTTATTATTCGTATGTCAATCCCTTTACAATAAACCCGAGCGGAGCACGGGTCAAAAATCCTTATTTATTAATTTTGTTAGGTTTGCAACAATTTAACCTAATTTTTTTCCGCTCATTTGCTTTATTAGGTTTGCAATTATTTAACCTAACAAATTTCATCTAAAAAAATGCATCGCACCAGTTTCATTTCTATCCTCTTGCCTTTTTTTTCAAGGAAATATTTTCTACACTTATTTGATGTGATGATGCACGTTTGTTCTAGAAACTATGAGCATGTCCTTATCTAATAATTTCGTTAGTTCTGCACAATTTAACCTAATTTTTTCCGTTCATTTGTTTTATTAGGTTTGCAATTATTTAACCTAACAAATTTCATCTACAATTTCATTCCTATCCTCTTGCTTTTTTTTTTTAAAAAGAAAATATTTTCTACACTTATTTGATGCTGTTTGTTCTAGAAACTAGAAACTATGAGCATATCAGGGAACGTTTGATACCTTCTTTTGGATTTTTGTTTGACGATTTTTTGTACACTTTCTTATTTAAGAAAATATTTTGTACACTTATTTAATACTAAAAAAATGGATCGCATCAATTTCATTCCTATCCGCTTGCCTTTTTTTTCCTATCCTTTTGCCTTTTTTTTTTTTTGACAATATTTTATACACAATACTAGAAAAATTCATTGCACTAATTTCATGTTTTTTTTTTTACAATACTTTGTACACTTTATTTGAACCAATTTCATGCCTTTATTTTATTCCTATCATGTTGCCTTTTTTTTTTGACAATATTTTCTACACTTATTTAATATGTTTTCAAACAGAATACTCTAATTTTCATGCAAACTCGGCTACCCTAATTTCTATGTAAACTTGGTTATATATACCAAGCCATAAACGTGTTTCTCTAAAAAATAAAAACAACCTTAAACCGTGTAAAAATTTCACACACAACACAAAAATCATATATTTTGATATTTAGAGCTTTGCAAATGGAAAGACGTGACCTTACAACTTATTTTTTTCACCGTTACAATTATATATTGCATTTTATTATTCGTATGTCAATCCATTTACAATAAACCCGAGCGCGGGTCAAAAATCTAGTTAATAAATAAGGATTATTAAGTTAAGTTGTTGCAGACCTAATAAAATTAATAAATAATAAGAAAAAATAAAATATAGAGAAACAATATATATATACAAACAATGACACAACATGATATGAATGAAAAAAGTTCATCGTGAGAAGAAATAGTAGGGATTGCTGCATTTTATATATTTGTTAGGTTAAATTGTTGCTAACCTAATACAACATTTTAGAGGGAAATTATTAGGTTAAGTTGTTGCATACCTAACAAAATTACTCCCTCCGGTCACTATTATAAACAAAACTTCATTTTTTAGATACATTGAATAATGTATGTATATGTTTATTCAATGTATCTAAAAAGTAGAGTTTTGCTTATAAAAGTGACCGCAGTAATAAATAAGGATTACTTTTATTAAAAAAAAATTGAGGATTACTAGAAACTGATTTGACAGGTAAACGTAGCCGATTTCAATTATGTGTGAGAGGTACATATGGCTACACTAGGTATCTATCACATCAACTTGTATTTTTACACCCTCACCTCTTAACATAAATATTTAAATTTAAAATGTTTTCTCAAAATACTTTTTCAAAAGCATTGCAATGAGGAGAAAAACAATAAAATATAAAATAATTAATAAAATGTTACAACTGCATCAAATAACTCAATTGTTAACGACGTTGTGTTATTTATTGAAGAATCAGGGTTTGCACCTCGAATTGCTACAGGTTCACAACACCACATTTATAGTTACACATCATGATTAAATATAATTAAATTAAATCGTGTTATAACAATAAATGGGGATCTCTCACACTTAAACTTGAAGGCCATCAACGTGTATTTCTTCCAATTTTGCAAATGCAAGGTTAGACAAACACATAATGGGTGAAATTTGAAAACATGTAATAGTATAAATCAAATGAAGAATAGGCAAAACATCAAACAATGGTGTATAGAATCAAATCACAAACAGTCTCTGCGAGCTTGACTCAGTTGGTAGAGACAAATGCATAATATATGCAGGGGCTGGGGTTTGAACCTCAGACACCCCACTTCTCTACATTTAAAATGTGTGAGCTCCAGCCACTAGGCTACTTGACAAAAAAAAGAATCAAATCACAAACAACAAAGATCATATAACCAAAATTTATAATAATTCACAAAGCTTGTATTGAATACAACATCAAATACTCATTCTGTAAACGCGGACAACTAATTCGCGACAACGTCAATTACACACAATCTACAAAATTTAAACCAATCAAGAACTTAATAATACTTCCAGATTTTCATATTGATTCAATAATAATTATCATTCGAAGGGCTACGTCCTACGTAGTGAGTCTCAGATGAATTGTGAAAAATACAGTTTTCTCGTTCATCTCACTTATTTTACACTCACGAGTTCGGGCTCGGTCTTAACTTGCACCTTATTTATATGCTTTCACATGTTAATTCAAGCTCAAAGAGAGAAAAGATTATGTTCATTTGATTCATCGTCATCCAATCAGTCCAACTCGACATATTATGGTTAAAGGTAAAATAAAATTGGAGAGTACACTTGAAAATATCAATTTCAAATTGGATCAAATAAACTTACCCCAAATCAAAAAATAAATTGGTGGAGAATGTAGATGACATTCGCACGATCGTTTTTGGTGTTGGTCTCACTCAAATCGAAATTACGTTCAGTGATAATGGAATAAAAATGTGAAATTCATCAATAGAGGAAACCCAAATTTTGAGAAAAGTAACGAAATGGCTAAAAAATTAGCATATTAAAATGACTACCACATGGGTAGAAACCATTGTTGTATCGTCTCCGTGCGTATAACTCAGTTGGTAGAAATATTGCGTTATATATGCAGAGGCCGGAATTTGAACCTTAGATTCCTCATTTATTCACCTTAAAAGGTGAAATTCTATCCACAAAGCTACTTAACAAAAAATAAACAAAACACATTGTTGTATTGGAATGAAATTATGGATTTTGTGATTTAAGAGTCTTACTTTCTTGTTCTCGTAATGAGCCAAGCCCATTCGAGACAATTATTCTTGAGAATTTCTTTTCTCACCTTAATGCTTCTTGGCGCCCTACAAAATTCCAAAAATGTTTTTCAGTTTTTGGATTCAAAATTCCGAATAGAGTTTTTCGACCATTTTCAAAGTGAAAAAATAGTCACAATTGTTTTCGCCACAGTTCAACCATGGTAAGTACTTCAAATTGAGAATTCAAACATCTCCTTTTACATGCTTTGAACCCCTCTTGTGCCAAAAAATCATGGGGAAAACATGAAATTTAACTTTGACATAAGAAGGGTTTGAAGCATGTAAAAGGGATGTTCATATTTCATAATAAGAATGCTTAAAAACACTTGTTATCTATTCAGATTATAGAATCTAAATGGGTAAAAATATTTTTTTTAAAAAACAATTTGTGACGGCTCAACCAACCGTGGCTAAAACAATTGTGACTAATTTTTTTTCTCTCTTGAAAAATAGCTGATAAACTCATTTTTTATTCTAGAATCCAAAAATTCAAATCCATTTTTGGGTTTTTGATTGGTGCATGAGAAACATTTGAGAGTGGAAAAATGAAATTATATTTATTTTTCTACTTTTAACTGCACGGGTGCGTTATAGTAAATCTGAAGAATGGCAGGTCTGTTGAGTAGAATAAAAAGGTCATATTCACATACTGGACTGTGGATGGCTCAACGAACGAAGATTGAGTTGGCCCAATTCAGATGATACATTGCAACAGAAAACAAAGAGGTTCAGAAAGCAGTTTGGCTCATATCTAATTTTCTATCAATTCATGTTTTATAGAAAATACTAATCATTAATTCCACTCTCCCATAATTAAAATATTAGTTTCTTAAATAAAAATACTTTTAAGACAAACATTACATCAAAGAAAAAAGAATAAAAATTCAATTTTAATAAAAATTCAATTTTATGTATAAGTGTTGGTAAATTTTAACAATCAAGTGGTCATCATCTTAGGTTCCTAGAATCATAAACTCCTTTAAGCTACACGGCCTCAAGAATTCATGCATTTTCCTCAAAGATCAAGTCCTACTTATTTTCTTATTATTTTTCTTGTGAAAACATGCATAAATCAAAATTTTCAACCTCGATACTAATCTTATTATTTTACTTATTTTTCTACCTCGATTTTCATCAAGTATAGAGCAACGACACCAAAAACCTGACACATTCACAATTGTCTGAGTATGTCGTTGCAATAAAAAGAATATCGTATCAACAAAGATCTGTAAACTTTAAGGTACTTTTTTCTCCTAAATATGCAATTAAAATGTATTTAAAAGTTTTTGAATGATGTATGATTTTAATTTGATTGAAAATATGCAATTGATAAAAATGTCTTGGAAACATGGGAGTTCATCACTACAATTAACATTCAAAATCCTATTATGTTCTTAAGCCTCAGGAACTTAATCTCTAAAGATGAGATAATCTCTAAATATAAATATTATATTTCTAGCAACAAAAGAAGTGTTTCACCAACGTATCTCCCTAATTATTATGAGTGGTTTAATAATTAGTTTTTTATTTTTGAAGGGAATAATTCGTATTTTATATCAACTTGTTTTGGCGTTGTTGTTGTTTTCTTAATATACAATAAACAACTAAAATTGATTTCCTGTTTTCAAACAGAAATTCATGAATGAGAAACGTTGCAAGAGTTGTTAGATGCAAACTAAAAAACAAGACAGCTAGCTGCAAGCAACAATTTTATATAGTAAATAAAAGAAGCATGATTAGGTTGATCAAATGTATTCCATGAAATATAGCTAATTAACAAAAGCTCAAAGGGACTGTATCGAAATATTTCAATTTCAATTCATGTGTGTGTTGTTATTTTTCATCAAGGACAAAAGGAAGAAACAGTTATAAGCATTAATTCTTTTTGCCAAAATTTATTGCAATTTGAGTTTTTGACAACATTTTTTTCTGAAGGGGCTAGTCTTTGAAATTGATTCATAGGTAGAATAATGAATTCAATTGAATTTAATGCTTCCTTGGTTGTTGCTCGTTCTCCTTATCTTTTTCTTTGGTGAAATACATCATATGCTTTTTCTAGATAGTGTACACATGAACTCAATTATTGGGTGAATGTGCATGATTTGACTTTGTAACCCCAATTACAGCCAATAATAAAAATAATCCAAAATACATTGCCGGTGGAATCCTAAGATTATTTTAAAATTAAAATGAAACTTAATAAGAAATAAAAAATGATAATAATTCACAATAAATGTAGCACATTTATGTTTGCTTTTTTAAACATAGAAGATACTACTTTTTAAAAAAAACATAGAAAATACTTGCCACTCCTTTCGATTACATTCATAAACAAAAAAAAACTTTTAAAATTCTTTGAATTGTTTTTATCAAAGCAATAAAATATAAAAGGCAAGAGAGGCCTGCACCAATACAGCAGAGTCAAAGGGTGTAAAACTTATGGAGAAAAAATTCAGATCTATCCCAAGAAAGGAAAGGTCCTAAGGAAAGAGTTGTCAAAGACCACTATTGTACAGAAAAATTAGTCAAATTATGACCATACTTGGCCAAACAACAACTGTAAGACTACCCTCTATATGAAAATTTGAACAAAAGTATTGATATTTCAGTTATTCTTTTGCAATTGAACCAACTATCATGTATCTTCAAAGACAGCTTTAGAGGTACCCTTTTGGACACAGATCCTCATTTCGGCTGAGTTAAAGCTAGAAAGTTTCACTTTGTTCACCTACTTCTTCTTCTTTCTCTATGTCTTAGTGCTCTCAGATAGACTTGGAGAATGCTGTTCAAAATCAGATATGGTGGCTTCAACGCAATCTTCCATCTCAAGCCTCTTGTCATGACTGAGAGTGTCTTCCATCACCTCTTCTACTTCATTCACCCAACTTTTGGAAAAAATCTGCACACTTTTTAGAATTGCAGCATAATGGATAAAGGATTTGGAAGCAGGAACCAAGGTTTAGCAAAGCTGATAGTTATAGGTTGCAACATATGAGTAAGCACATGTGTATCTACCCAAGCCTTCAACCTGTCTAGATCCACAACTTTAACTGAGATAACATATATGACTTTAGGAAATGAGAGCCTTACAACATTGTCATCATGCAGCGATGAGATGGAAGGAATGACAGAGAATGACAACCTCCCATCATTCAACTTCATCTGATGATCAGTGGTGCTTCCCATAATATCTGAGGGTCTGGCTTCATCATAAGCAGACACCTCTAGATTGATGGGGCTCACTGAAAAAGCACCCTCATATGTGATGGTGTTGGTAATGTTCGTAGAATCAGTTTGATCTTTCTCAACCCTAGAATGTCAAAGGAGTTATGCAAGTCAAGATTTTGACCATTCAAAGCTTCTTGATTGCTAGAGAAAATAGGAGCCAAACAAGGAGGTTCATTACGACAATGATCCATGTTTGTTTCCTTGTCAGTAGTATGAGAGCTAACATTCTGAGAGATACCCATGCCAGGACAAGCAACAAACTTAGCATTAACACTAAGAGTTTGAGTAATATTCACAACATGCCTAGGTGTAGCCGCAAGCTTTTCACTATTGGGAACAATTTGATGAAGAGCTTCATCATTCAGTATCAAAGGAGTTTCAGTAGCTGCTAAGAGAGGAGCAATTTCCCATGATTTCTATTTGATTGAGGAAGAATCTATAGAGAATATTAAATAATCTAATTGATAAAGGATAAGTTCGTCCATTAAATTAACGCGTTTGACAAAATTAGAGATTGAATTAATAAAAGAAACACTATAAATTAGAGATTAAGTTAAAATTAAAAACATTATATGACTTCCAGTCAAAGAGTTTGTTTGGCAAGACATTTCTTTTTGAGCTTATAGCTTATGTCTTGTAAGTTCATTTCACCAAAAAAGACCTATTTGATAACCGTCGGTTTCTCATGAACTTTAACATTTATTGATAAACTAATCGAGTAACTTATAACTTAAAACTTATAACTTGTCATATTTTATCTCATTTTACACTTGTGATCTTAATTGAAAATTTAATATTGATTAAATATATAATTTTATGTCATTTCATATTTTTAAGTTTAATTCAACCATTAATTTTATTAAATACTAAATTCATTCACCTGTCTTATTCATGATCAATTATAAACTAGTTTATCAACTATAGTTCATTCATTATAAGTTATCTTATCGGCTATCCATTATTTATTACAAAACCGAACCATAATATACTTTGTTTTAGCTTGATAAACCGAAAAAATTGGTTTATTTATTTATAGCTTTTAGATGTATTTATTTTAGAATGAAAATTCAAATATATTTTAGAAATTAGTTTAAATATTTTTTTTATCAAGATTACATTGAAATAAGAAAAAATTATTAATATGAAATTGAGTCTTCTATCTTTATTTTATTATATAGTTTATGCCAAAATAGAAAGGTCAACAAAATACAATTCATAAGCTTAGGCAGTTAGGCATAGCCCCATCATCCCTATCTTCTTTATTCACTCATCATTCTTCTTTTCAATTTCAATACAAAAATCTTCATTTCACTTTCAGCTGAGTCCATTTTTTTCTTCTCAACTGAGTTTGCTCATATTAAAAATTGGATTTTTAATATTTTTCTTCATCTGGGTTGAAGAATTATTGGCTTCTGAAGAAAAAACAGGAATAATTCTTGACTTTTCTGAGAAAAATTTTAAGTGGGTTTTGATTGAATCGAGAAAAAGACTCGAACTTTGCAGATTACAATTATTTTTCTATGCGAAAATGTGGATCTTGTAAAGATATTGATTTAATCGAGAAAAAAGAAAAAAAAACTGAAAAAGTGATTATTTTTTTCATCAGCTTGAGGTGGATCAACTTTTAGAAGAAGAAGCTTAAAAAGGTGAAGTAGCTTTTAGATAAGTTGAAAAAGTGTTACTTTATTTAGTGTTTAATTTTGAATGATAAATATTTAGTAGCAGAATACATTGAGTTGACTAAAAAAAGATATATGCAAAGAGATCATAAGAAGTTGAATTGAATATTTAACATTTGTGTGTTTATGATTTGCCCCACTTTGGTGAAATGCAATTAAATGTTCATTTTAGATATTTCTTTTGTATGGTTTTGGAGAGGGGGCTTTAAATGCTGAAGATTATTACTAGCTGTTAGGTTGTCACATTTAAGTTTATCTGAAGAATATGAGATCACTATCATCCTATAAAGGAAAAAATGATATGATTTTCCTCTTTCTTAAATGAGGTAGTTTTACATTTTTGCATTGTTGATGTTTGTCTTGTCTTTAATTCTGGCAGAAGGTTAATGATGATGCTTTTGCTGCCTGAAAATTTAGTACAGAATCTATGGATGATTCTGTTTTTGCTGTTTAGCAGTAATCAAGGACCTATCTAGCAGTGACACTTCATATTGAAGGTGTGCCATTGTATTTGATACCGACCCTTCATATTGAAGGTGTGTCATTGTATCTGACACCGACACGACACTAGCAGCACATGTGGTTTTCTTGAATTGTTCTATCTTTTCAAATTACTACCGGTGTTGATGTGTTAGTGTTGTGTCTGGTTTTCGTATCTGTGGTAGTGTCGCTGAAAAGTGGATTAGGATAAGAACTTTTCTTGCTGGTTTTTCCATTTACCTTAACTAAAACAAAGCTTTCTGATATGATTCACAGGCATTTGTGGCTGCAATGTATTCGAGATATATGAGTGCTGGTAGAGTCCAATATGTTAGAGTTTCATAGAGTCCGTGTGTAGCTGAGTGGAGTGAATGCTGTATTCGGATATATAAAAAACACATAATTAAAGGTGGAAGAGGTTGTCGTTACTTTTAATCTGATTTAAGCGTATCAAAATGGGGATTCAGTGCTCCAGCTTGGTACCATGCTGTGTGGATTCACAAGTCAAAGCATCTGTTCCTGAAGTTCCAGGTGCTGGTAAGTAAAAGTGATACACTGTAGTACATTTTGTTATGCTGATTAAACTAATATTGATACCTGATTTGTGTTTATTGTGACGTTTGTTGCAGAAAATGAGGATAGAATTGAGACCAATGATGGACCTTCATTTCGGGAATTTACGTTGGAGCAACTTAATAACGCAACGTCTGGTTTTAATGTTGAGAATATAGTTTCTGAACATGGAGAAAAGGCTCCAAATGTTGTTTATAAAGGAAAGATGGAGAATCAAACGAGGATTGTTGTTAAGAGGTTTAATAGAAGTGCTTGGCCCGATGCTCGTCAGTTTTTGGTAAATTTTATCTTTTTCTTTTTAATAACTTCTTCAAACATACTCTTAAACTTTCAATTCTTGTGTTCACGACCTTGAACTACACAAAACAGCGTTTCAAGCATGAAATGCCATTAATGGGAACATGCGAGTGTGCTTGTGTAGGTTGTGTTTAGTGATTAAAAGGTGACATCACTTATAAGTATGTGTTGGATATGACTCATTGTTTACTGATAAGTGAACAGACCGCCTGAGTGGTACGGTTTACGGGTAATCTTGTAAAGTGTAAACTGGGCTGTAGTATTTAAATGCAAGCTGTACTCTGTAGTCCCTAAGCCAGAATAATCGAAAGGTATTGCAGCCGCTCTGCAATCGGAGACGTAGGCACAATTGGCTTAACTATGTCAAATGTCACGTGTTCTTTGTTTGCGTTTTTTGTATCTTTTGACTGTTGAACCATGGTTGCAACAATATGTTATCCATGGTATTCATAATAGTCAATAAAATGGTTAAGTTTGATTATTTTTCTGAAGCTAGTGCACAAAGTTGTGCTCGTATGTTTTCCTTTGACTCTTTTCTTTTCAGTTTCAATTATTTAATGAGAACAAATTTTGGTAACTGTAGGAGGAAGCTAGATCGGTCGGTCAGCTTCGTAGCGAAAGATTGGCAAATTTGCTTGGTTGTTGTTGTGAAGACGATGAGAGGTTGCTTGTGGCTGAATATATGCCAAACGAAACACTTGCAAAACACCTTTTCCACTGTAATAGCTCGTTTCATGCATATGTCATCATTCCTTTTTCATATTTGAAATCAGATCAGTGTGAAGTAATTGTTTATCTTTTCATTTTTTGTATTGATCACCGGCTTTGTTATGAGTCAATACTAAGGCTTCATTGATGTATAGTATGGGATTAGTACCTAAGCCATTGCCATAGGTTCAATCTTTTTTCATTTGAAATTTAATAATGTTCTCCAGTTTAAGGAAGGTTCATATATTGAAGTACTAAGTTATCAACAAAACTAGCATCAACTATTACTAAATTTATGCAACGAAATTATTTCGAGGTGTGAAAATTATCTTTAAGGGTGAAACAATTTTTATTTATTTTTAATTTTGAAGGTCAGAACTCAAACTGTGGCATTTCAAATCAACTCAACTAAACATCATGATGTTTGAGCCTCTCTCTTTTGAGATCCTGTTTTCTTTTGATACAATTGTCATGACTGTATTGTTGAAGCGGTATATGTGTCTATGTCAGGGGATTCTCAACCGATGAAATGGGCAATGCGACTCAGAGTTGTTCTACATCTTGCAGAAGCTCTAGAATACTGCACAAGCAATGGCCGTGCCCTCTATCATGACCTTAATGCATACAGAGTTCTTTTTGATGAGGTAAGTTTTGTACTCCACTTCTTAATACCTTTTTAATATAAATTGATAATATAAACAGTAAATAATATGTTAATATTTACAGGACGGTAATCCTAGGCTTTCAAGTTTTGGCCTTATGAAGAATAGTAGGGACGGAAAAAGTTATAGCACAAATTTGGCGTTTACTCCTCCAGAGTATCTCAGAACTGGTGTGCCATATTTCTTTACTGCTATGATTTTATTTGAATTAATATTAAGAGAAGTTATGATACATTTAGTATTTCAAAATTGTTTCATGAACTGAATACAATACCATTCTCTGTGTGTCAAAAAACAATTTAAAAAAGGTTAAAGTGACCGCTGAACAGGTTATTGCAGTCATGAGTTGCAAAAGTCCAACTTTGTTTAAACATAAAGGAGATCTGAAACGATGAAAAAGTGTTACAATGATGCTTAAGTTCTCTTAATTTGTTTCATTTATCTTATGTAATCAAAAGAAGAAGACAGATTCTGTCGATGTATATTTTACCTGAAGTCTATGCTCATTGCATACTCAAGAATCAATTTATAATAGGCTTAATTATTCTTTTGGTCCACGTACTATTTGGAAAATTTTAAATAAGTCATGAACGAAATTTTTTATAACCGAGTCCCTGAATTTGTCAAAAGTATTTAATTAGATCCTTGTACTATTTTTGTTTTACCAAGTCCTTGAACTCTTGAATAATTTCTAATTAGGTTCCTCCCAAAATTTTAAATGATTTTAATTAGGGCCCTAAACTCTTGAATAATTTGTATTAGGGTCCCTAAGTTTAGGAACTTAACTCCAAATTATTTAATGTTTAGAACTTAATTAAAACTTTTTAGTTTAAGGCCCTAATTACAAACTTACTAACAACTTCTGGGATCCAATTAGTTTAGGGACCTATTTAAAACTCCTCAAATAGTTCAGGGGACTATGAAGTAATTAAACCTAATATATTCCTCAGATCCAATTATTTATTTATCTTTTGAAACGGAAAAATGTTAGTATTGTTGGTATTATGCTGGGAATGGGGATCGAACCCTCGACCTCCTTATAGCTCCACTCTTCAACTCCCTCACTCCAGCCACTAAGCCAACCTTATTTCTCCTGATGTGCATGATTATTAGTACCCTTCTTGCAGTTTAACAATGTTTAACAGAAAACCTGTCTTGCGTTATAACATTTTTGATCGTGTATATTTTGTAAAAATTGAGTGTTCCAGGATTTCTTTTGACTCTTCTTTGTTCTGTAGGGAGAGTAACACCAGAAAGTGTAATATATAGCTTTGGCACTCTTTTGCTTGACCTTCTTAGTGGGAAGCATATACCTCCCAGTCATGTAAGTCATCTTATTTTGCGGAAAATAACTCTCTCACCTATTTCCTCCTAAAAGAAGGAAAGGAATGGATAAAAGTAGACAAATGTTGTAAATCTTTATTAATTATTACTTAATTCCAATTGATAAAAATATTTACCATTGATTTGTGAAGTTGAAGATAGCGTAAATTTGACTTCATGTTTCATTTAGTATCCAAATGTGTATATTTATATGTACTTGAATACCTGATTTGATTTTTTTTGGAGCAGGCCCTTGATTTGATTCGCGACAGAAATATTCAAATGCTCACAGATTCTTGTCTGGAAGGACAATTTTCTGATGATGATGGAACTGAGTTGGTGCGGTTGGCATCTCGTTGTTTACAGTATGAACCTAGAGAACGACCTAATACAAAGTCTTTGGTGGCTGCTTTGGCTCCTCTTCAAAAAGAAACAGAGGTGTGGCTGTCTATTATTATTGTGTGATAGTAATTAGCCAAGAATCACTTCTTAGTAGTAAGCTTGAAAAATACCACTACGTAGGTTTTCTTTCAGTGTCAAGGCAAAGATCAAATGTGATCAATGGCTTTTCTATTAATTTACTTTTCTATAATCCTGCTTACATAATCTTGGCGCACACATGGATGACTTTCATGGAATAACAGAACACAGTTAATCAAGCTTGGAACTTCTACTCCTGATTATTTTGTCTAACTAAGATATTTCCTACTAATTTCTTTCTAGGTTCCTTCCCACTCATTGATGGGTATCCAACATAGTGCTACTATTGCTGCTTCGTTGTCGCCACTTGGCGATGCATGTTCAAGAAAGGACTTGACTGCCATACATGAAGTTCTCGAAAATATTGGTTATAAAGATGATGATGGAGTGGCAAATGAGGTTTTAATCTATTACTACATTCCTTTTAATTGATTTTTTAAAATATTGGATTCTTTATTAATTTTTATATTTCTTAAGGTTACTAATTTAAGGTGCTATATATTTACTAACGCAAACTATGAAATGATATATTGTCCTTGATTATTTTCGATGCTAACTCATGCATAATCTTCCCTGAACTGCAGCTATCTTTCCAAATGTGGACGGATCAAATGCAGGACTCACTAAATTGTAAGCAAAAAGGAGATGCTGCCTTCCGGCACAAAGACTTCAAACTTGCAATAGAGTGCTACACACAGGTAGTTTTTTTGTTTTGTTTTGTATTCTTAATTTTTCGCATCTTTTACAGAATATATCCGTCAATATTCTACAGTTGTTGCTGATGCAATGTTTTAAAAACCAAACCGAACTTGATGGTTCAACTGGTAGAACATTGTACAGTCCTTTACTACCGTTCACTTATTTTGGCGCTTCAATCACGGTTTCATCATGGTTCGGGCGGTTTAAGGTGGTTGAACCGTGAGCCAGAGGTCTCGTCAGTCCGACGCCTGGTTTGCTTTTTAAAACATTGGTTTGATGTGAGATTTTCACAATGATGAATAATGCTTTTGATTTCCAACTAGAATTATGCATCAATATGTTTATGTTGTTAGTATAATAATAAAGCAATTGATTCTTATATTCGATTCTGTCTCAAGTCAATGAAGGAAGCATTTCAGTAGCACTTTTGGATCCTTCCTATTTAGCAGTTATATTTGACATTTGATTAGGTTCTTTTTTAGTTAATTTTGTTTAATGAGAGTTTAATGTTTCACATGTAGTTCATTGATGTTGGAACAATGGTTTCTCCAACTGTCCATGCACGTCGCAGCTTGTGTTATCTCATTAACGACATGCCTCAAGAAGCAATGAACGATGCAATGCAAGCACAAGTAATTTCCCCTCTATGGCACATTGCGTCTTATCTTCAATCTGTTTCTTTGTCTGGACTAGGGATGGTGAACGAAGCGCAAGTCGCACTTATGGAGGGAACAACACTGGAAGAGAAGCGAAACACACCTACCGCAAAAAAGTGAAGAGTTTGTACAGAGAATTTATCGCTGATTGTGTTTTCTGCATCATGATCTGCATTGGTTATAAATTTCATCATGTGTTTGAAAAATTCTTGAAGAGAGAATGATTTGATGAGTGAGTTGGTAACATCCCTCCCCCTTTTTATTGGGTAGGCTTGGATGTTGTTTGTTTGGTTCTACTATGATTTGATTACAAGAGCATGAATAGTATTTATTTGTTTCTCCAACAGGAAAATAATGTGATAATGAAAATGTTAGGAACCTTTCTCTTGGTAGAAAGAATTCCTAAAGTTGAGACAGATTTGAATAAACAGAGGAATAATTCTTACTAGAATAAAGATTTCAAATGAAAGAAGGATTTCTTATTGATATAGTGAGGTTGAAAGAGAAATGACAAAAGGTGTATAATGAAGATGATAATCTTGCACTCATGGCTACCTCCAAAGGAGCACTCTCCTTTCACATTAGACCATTCTCTAGTCACCAATCTTAAGAATCCTGCTCTTCACTCAGCAAAATACACTCCCGCCCAGCTGAACTGACTAAAATGCCCCTGCGCAAGTTACATCTGCTGCACAGACTGTGCGCTAGTTAACTCACGCACGTGTTAAATCTGTGCGTGAGTTAACTTGCGCAGTGTTTGGCTTAAGTCACGTAGCGCATGTTAACTAACGCACAATTTTAAACGTGCGTTAGTTAACATGCGCAGGGGTAAAATCGTCTTGCCTGCAGGACGGGAGTGTATTGTGCAGGGGAAGAGCAGGATTCCAATCTTAATTATTCAAAACTATCTTTTCCTTTTACCTTCAAGGGCTATTTAAAGACTTTCTAAGAAAGAATAACCAAGGTGACAACCATTCAACAACCACCTAACAAACTTACTCCTAGTCCTACTAACCTTCAACTACTATATAAATGAAGATAAATCAATCCTAAGACGTTCATTTTCCACCCTAATGATTTTCTTTCGCGCCTATGTAGTTCGGATTAAATGATGTATCGGAAAATAGGATTGGAAGCTCATCAAGAAATCAGAAATGTCATTTATAGAGCCCTTAAGTCAATTAGATAAACACCTTCACTAAATATGATCGAAGTGTTATATGATCAACTACCATATTATCCTTTTATTTATTTTTTAAATTTTAAATGTATATCAAAATATAAACTTAATCGTTCAAAATACTCTACTCTAAAACCCTCTATACAAAATGAAAGAAATGAAAAGTAAAGGAGAAAACATTTGCACAAAGGATCAATGTCATCACTTTTCAGTGAAAGATTACCATGTCACAAGTGAGATTTCAACTCACATCCTTATAAATTGAGTATGATAACCTACTAGACCAATTGCATCCTATACATGTTTTTTTTTTCATGTACATGTTTATTCTTTTATGTGATTCAAAATGCAGAACAATATTCAAGGTACAAATCCGAGAGTTCCAAAAATAGGATTACCTCTGGCGAAGGAAACCTATTAGAGAAAAAAAGTGCAAAACAAAATCATACCAAAGGGGAAATTAATTAAAACAAACAATGAAACAAACATTCTGCAACATTACAAAGGAAATTATTATTAACATTTTGGCACAGCAGTGTTTGAACAAACAAACTACATGCATGTCCAAATAGGTTTTATTCTAATTATTCATTCTCCTAGTAGAAAAAAACAAAGCCTAAATGACTTTGTCTATATAACATCATAGTTACTAAAACTAGCTGTCTCATTGATCTTAATGAGCCTTAGCTATAGTTGAGTTACATGGTTCATAGCAAAAGTCAGTGATATCAAGGCAATCACACTTCAAAGGTAATGACTCAAAACACCTACAAGTCTTGCAAGCTGAGTGACATGTTGGTTTAACATCCTTACAATGACACTGAGGAGGGATTGAAAACGTGCAACTACAATTATCACAACAAGGTGTACATGTTGTCGATTTGACACCATTGGATATCACTTGAGTGATGAGTGAGTTTGGTTCAAAACGAGCATCAACAATGGTTGTGGTCAAACCTAAGAAAAAAAGTAACAAAGCTATCTTCATCTTCAACTTCATCTCTCTAATATTTTCCCTTCCTTAATAATTGTATATGTGAGGATGCAAAGAAAACTATTGCTTTGGTCTATTTATAGATTTATGAAATTTTAAATGAGGTCAGTTATAAATAGTGACAATGTCTTACTTTGCTTCCTATTTTTAAGAATATATATCAATGTCATCCATTATCTTGCACATAAATACAAATTTTAGGTGTTGTCAGTTTGCTATAAAACAACGTGGATAATCTTGGTGAGATATTTCTTGGCATTTTTTTATTGTTTAATTCATCAATTAGTCACTCACATGCATAATATTATAATAAAGGATTTGCTTGCAAGATAAGATAAGGTACATGTATGTCAAACAGTAATCAACATTTCAAAGAGTTTGATGTTAGTCTAACAAGGAAGGCTAGCAACAATCACTTTTCAACATTTTATTTATCATTCTTTTATTGAATGAAATCAATGCGTGTTTCACCACTTTGTATGAGTTTCATTTCTAAAGTGTAGATTCACAATGATTTAAACTAATAAGAGAGAAAATATTAGAAAAAAGTGTTTCAAATATAGTGTTGATATCACTTCTCTTAGTCTAACATGTGGTTAGTCGTTTAAATGGTAGAAGACTTTGCTACTTTTTAGTGGTTAGATGTTCGATCCTTATGGATTGAAATCCAGTTGAGAAAGGCAAACTTATAAGACATGGAACTTAAATTTCTCAACTTTGATACCACGTTCAAGAAGCAAGGAAAACATTAAAGGTTGGTAAGACCATCCTTAGTAGCAAGGTATTCATCATTTAAGATTCGGTATTTAATAGGTCTTCCATTATAATTTTTTTTAGGGGTTTTCTAAGACCCATGGTCTCACTTAAGACCTCCAATGCTTAAGTGCATCCCACAATACTTTTTATTAAAATAATATGTTATTGTTGAAATGTAAATGATGAAGAGTTAGTTATTGGTGAGACTTATTTAGACCTTTTGTTAAAGAATCTCCATTGAAGTAGCTAAGTGCTTATTAGATATTTTTATTAAAAAATTATAAAAGAGTGATATGTACATGTCTGACCCGTTTAAGAACTCAAAATTGAAGGTCTTCATTGTGGACGCTCTAACACTCAAAGTTTATGCAGAGATAAAGGATAAAGTAGTCAATTATCCAAAACCTAACAAAACTCCGACGAAGATAAAAAAAAAGACCCACATGTGAATTTGATTTGTCTCTTTTTTCAAAGTTTTAGGTGTAATTGTGGTTGTTTTCTTGAGATTTTTACTCTTGTTTTTTCCGTCATAGTTATAGGATTTGACCGCGAGTTTCTTGTTTGAGAAATGATATTTGTACATCTATTTTGTGATAATTTTTGGACAATTTTTTTCTCTTATACTCATATAATGTTATTTTCCTTTCTCTTTCTTTTCATCTCTCCAATGTTTTTAACCAATAAAATGAAAGAAAAACAAAATTATCATCAAAGTTATCTTTAAATAAATGTACATATATCATTACTTTTCTCATTTTTGTTCCCTTTGTGGACATGAGATCTTTAGTAGGTGTTAGTGAGTTGGTCATTCGTTTTCCAGACCATTTCAATAAACTTCTAATTATCGAAAAATAACCTCCTATCTATCAAATAGATTTTCAACCAATAATAGTGATCATCGATAAATTGCGGTGAATACTTCTAGTTTACTATGAAATTCTGAGTTCAAAATCTAAAAATACCACAATATTAAAATTAGTGAGCAACCATTTAACCATATATCTAATCCTACTCGATTTGAGGCGTCCGGATCCTCTCCATTTCCACTGAAAATGGGGATCGGCATTTCCTTGCCTTGCGGAACGACATGTGGCGTAAGTGGAAACCAACGGTTGAGATCTATTCTTTCTTTAAAACCAATTAAAATTATTAAATAATAAAAGAATTCAATTTATATTAAACAAAATCTGTTGCCAAATTTATGGGGAAATTGCAGGTGACGAAACCTAGCTATTTCCTTCGATATCTTTCACCTTTGTTCCTCTGTCAATTATTTATAGCAGAACTATTTGTAAGGATGTTGCAGTAAAAAAGAGTGTAGTGAACTTGTTCCTGCAGATAATTGGTTCAGCCTTAAATTATAAAATAAATATCTCTTATACTTCTATTGAATTGAAATGAAGCAGTAAATGAAGCAGTAATGAGATTCAATTGTTCAATTTCAGATTGAAACAGAGGTGTGAAGATGGCTTGGTTTTTCCTTGGTGTTACCCTCGATCTGTTTTGTTTGCAATTTTCCCCACAAATTTGGCAACATATTTTGTTTAATACTATAAAGTGAATTCTTTTATTAATTAATAATTTTAATTGGTTTTAAAGAAAGAATAGATCTCAACCGTTGGTTTCCACTTACGCCACATGTCGTTCCGCAAGGCAAGGAAATGCCGATCCCCATTTTCAGTGGAAATGGAGAGGATCCGGACACCAACTTGAGATTGCAATTCCTGATTTTTAAAAATTGGGGAAGTAAATTAAGTTTACGTATTTTCAATTTAGGTTAATGTAAATTAAGTTTACGTATGTATATAAGGGGTTAGTGTAAATTCAGTTTACGTACGTTCAATCTAGATTGATGTAATTTTAGTTTACGTATGTATATAAGAGGTTAGTGTAAATTCAGTTTACATACGTTCGATCTAGGTTAATGTAAATTAAGTTTACTTATGTTCAATTTAGGTTAATGTAAATTAAGTTTACGTATGTATATAATGTATGTATATAAGAGGTTAGTGTAAATTCAGTTTACGTACGTTCGATCTAGGTTAATGCAAATTAAGTTTACTTATGTTCAATTTAGGTTAATGTAAATTAAGTTTACGTATGTATATAAGAGATTAATGTAAATTCAGTTTACGTACCTTCAATCTAGGTTAATGTAAATTCAGTTTACGTATGTTCAATTTAGGTTAATGTAAATTCAGTTAATGTATGTATATAAGAGGTTAATGTAATTTCAGTTTACAAAGGTTAGTGTAAATTTAGTTTACGTATGTACAATTAAAGAGGTTAATGTAAATTAAGTTTACAGAACTACAACTTATTTTTTAATTAAAAGGTATATTAGTCAGTCTGGAGTGTAACTCGTGTTTTTTGGAGTGTGAGTAGCATCAGTATAAACTTTTATATACATCACTAAAAAAGTCACGTGCTCTCGTATGACTAAAAAGTGCTCTCATATGATTAAAAAGTTGTCAAGACATTTTTTTTTTAATGAGAAATGTTATTTGTTAGATTATTTTTCCCTTACGTTCGGGTTTACACTTGAATCTTAAACTCTTTATCCTTTATTTCAAAGTAGTTGAGCTACCAAACCCTTTAAATTGTAAAAACATTTGATATATTAATGCACATGTTCAAACTCACAATATGCATATTCTATTCACTTAGCATACATGTGAGTGAGTTTCAGAGCTTTCACCATAAGATTCTTTGAAATCGGAAAAAAGTCAAAAGTTTACTGTATATTAGCGAAGTGATTCCAATATTTTAAGTGTAATTTGTATGTTAGAATCACGTTGATATGATTTTATAGTATCTATAAAGTGTAATTTTTAAACCGTCACAATAAATTATTGTGATTTTGACATATCTACCTTAATGTTAAAGATAAACTAAGGGTGTATTTTCAATAGAAGACTCAATAAAACGATACAAAGGTGCGCACACTTACCATTTTTATTGAAGTACAAGTAAATTTTTGAACAAATTAAAAAAGTCTTTAAGGAGTAGTCTAGAGACCGTTGTTAACATTTAAAGGCTAATATGTGTTAACCCAAAAATTGGGGAAGTAATGTAGTATATTTCAAGAGTGCACCTCTTAAAACCAGTTGCTTTATTAGACTTTATTAGCGGATTCTATTGACCGACCTTGTGCCCCAACGGCGATGCTACCTACAATGTCAAATCAACATTCACGCCATAGCAGTATGATTTAACGATTCATCACAGCTACTTGCGCGACGAAAATTGTTCCAATTGTTTCACGAATGATTTTCCACCATTAAGGATTTGCTTGGAAGTTTGTAGAGGAGTTAAGCGTTTTAGGGGAGTGGAAAGAGAGAAAAATATAGAGAAATAAAATTATTTTCATATTTTTTTTAAAATAATTTTTTAGATAAAAATAAATTAATGACTATTTTTTGGTAGTGCAAATAACCTAATGATTATGATTAATATATTTTTAATTTTAAAAATATTATAATAATATATATTGAATTAAAAAAATTCATATAAACCAACCAAAACTTACCTTCAATACAATTTTGAGTTCATAAAATGAGAGAGATTTTGTCTTATGAACGGAAAATGAACCCTCAAAGCTCTCTCTTTTCAATATATTTTATTTCTTCCACCTGCTCATTCATTTTCTCCAAAATTCTCTTCTCTCCTTCCCTTCAAACTCCCAAACAAAACATTGAAATACGACGTAATTTTTTTTTATAAAATATTTTTCAAGATACATAACATTATCCTAAAAATACACTACTACTATATATGATCAATTCAAAACTAAGTTATGCAGAATAGGGGTTAATTGCTTAACCGACACACAGCTTATTAGACACCTTTACTAGATGTCTATGTTACATGCTAGTTTTTAAAGTTATAAGATTGTATTCTATAGTGTACCAAATACGTCCCAAAGAATGATGTCTAACTCGCTTTATTATAAGTGAGTAGTTTCTATTAAACATTAATATTATATTAATTAAATTTCACGCATGTGATAACTGCATCATTTAAATATAGGAAATGCTAATCATTGCCTTCAGGGCACTGACTAAAAAGTCTAAAAATGAAGTTCATTTCAAAACATTGAGAGTTTAAAAAGTAACATTTTCTACGTAAAATTTATAAATTATTTCAATTTTTAAATCTTTAATTGCCTTGAGGGCAATGGATGGTCAACAAGTCCCTTTAAATATATATAAAAATAATAAAAGAAAAAGACCTCTCCTAAAAAGAAAAAGACCCATATAACCCTGGTTGCACTCTATTTATAGCTGCATGTTGATTCACAAAGTAAAGAAAGATACATAATACAAATACAACAGAAAGAGAAAAAAAGAATTTGAGAGGAAAGAATATGGAGTTGAACAAGAAGACAATGATGAAGTTAGCTTTGTTGGTTTTCCTCTTGGGCTTCACTTCAACTGTTGTTGATGCTACAACCAAAGCATGCTGTGATTCCTGCCGTTGCTCAAAATCACTCCCTCCTCAGTGTCATTGTTCTGATATTGGAGAAAAATGTCACTCAGCTTGCAAAACTTGCCTTTGCACAAAATCTCTTCCTCCACAATGTCATTGCGATGATACCACTGACTCTTGCTATCCGAAATGTAATTAACTATGTTGGTATATACCATGCATGTGATGTGATGAAACAAAGTCACTTAGGCTTTGTTTATTGTGTATGGAAATGAATAAATAATATATCAATGGAATAAATATCACTGCTTGGCCATGTAGTTTGTTTTTGACAAACTTTATGGTCAAAGTGTTTGTTTTAATTTTACTAACTTTCTTCATCTTCTAGTTTTGTGTTTTTAAGTTTCCTTTGAAATTATTTAGCTAAATAGATGCTTTTACAAGATCCCCTTATGAAATAAAGATTCCCTTTAATGTTAATCCTTCCCAAGATTAAGCTCCACACAAAGACCTGGACCTTAGAGGGATGCAACCTCTATAGGTCTTTGAGCTTTGGGATTGGTTTCATTTGAGTTCGTCACAAGAGTGACAAAACGGATGAATTTGATAGATTTAGATGATAATGAATGAATCAAAACAATTTATCAATCCTCTAATAATCCATTAAAATTTCTTGGGAAAAAAAATTCCGATCCATTCACAAAACATAAAAATTATCCCCAACCAGACATAGAAATACTTAAATGATTTCCTCTCTTTGTTGGGAAACGGGAAACAAACTCCCAGCCAAGTTGCAATTACATACCAAACTTTTGTAGAAAAAACAATTATATTTGAAAAACAAGTTATCTATTTAATAATCCTCAACAAAAGTTACGTGTCAAATGTTGTAAAATATCAACATCCTCAACGACTAATGCAACCTTGCTTGATGTCCAGTCCAATAATCCGGCGACCATTATGAACCTTTGAAAGACCACACAACTGAATGCTAGATTAAAACCAAATTTAGCCTATTCCTAGCACTCTCCTCTAGGGTCCAAAAACCGCAAAAAGATCGGTCAAATCTAAGGATAAAGCTAAAGATTAGGCATCAATTTCATAATTTCTATCGGTTGATATGATTGTGTTGACTTTGAATATTAGAAGATTAGGCATCAATTTCATAATTTATATCGGGTTAGTATGATGGTGATGACTTTAAGCATTAGAGTGCGTTCCTCTTTAAGGTTTTAGGTTCCATTCTTCATGTATCAGCTTTTTTTGTGGTGTTTGGGGTTCGAACCGAACCCTCGACCTTGCATATATTATGCATTATCCCTACCAACTGAGTTAAACTCACGAAAACTTTTTATATTAGTTTGGATGACTAATTTAACTTTTTAAAAAAAGAATTTCATAAATTTCATTAACCGCTTTGACTATCATTAACCACAAAAATACAAAGCGTTAATGAACTATATAGATCATTCCAAAAGTGGTTAGCAACATGCATTGTTAAGGTTAATGAAGTAGTGATGGTTAATTACACATGTTAATTTTTGTGTTACAAAAATCATCCTTATTATAATATAAATAGTTTTTTTCCCTAAAGAAAAAGTATAAAATATTTTTAAATATATTAAAAAGTTTGATAAAATAAATATTAGGTGTTGTCGTATGTTGTCTATTTGGTGTGTCTAAATAGCATTTCTGTTATTGTAATAGCTTGTATATTCATGTTGTTTTCTGTTCATATTCTCCTAAACTTTTACACTTGGCGTTAAGCCATCTCTTTGTTGATATATTAAGCAGGTTCTAATGTAAATTTGCTCTAGTATTGTGCTGTTCTAAGTGCTTTAACAGCTGTTTTAAAATTTTAGTGCTAAGTCATTTCTTTTTAGATATAAGTACACTTTTGAACCCCTAACTTTTCAATGTTGCGATTTTGGTCTTAATAAAAAATGACAAATTTAGTTCCCTATGTTTTAGCCTCTTTGTAATAGTAATCCTTTTGACTAATTTTGACCCAATCAACACTTGTGTGGCAGTTCATTTAACTGAGTGACATGCCACGTAGGTAAATACTGAATTAAAATAAAAATAAAAATGTTATGTGTGTATTTATTGAATTAAAAAATAAAAATAAAAAGGAAAGTTAAAAGGAAGATAACACGTGATGCATCTCTCTCAACCCTTATTTCTCTCTGTAAGCCCAGAACACAAACTCAAAACATCTCTCTCTCTTCCTCTCCTTCTCGTTCATTGTCTCTTCTCTCTTCCTCCCTCACTTATCTGCAAATCTTTCTTTTTCCACCACACAAGTCTCTCTTTACAACTCTTTTTTTAGCCTTGAAGTCAATTTCAGAGGTTTGAGTTTATTCCCCTCCAACTGTCGAGTTGCAACTGCCGATCACACTAAAGTTATACGCGCACTACGATATAGGGTCGTCAACCCTATTAGGTTCGTATACCTTCATAAGGATTATTAGTGTGAGGTTCTAATTACACTCTCAGAGGTAATTGAAGCATAAATTTACAGCAATGATAATTGAACACAAAATATCAAACACAATACAGACACCACAGTATAAAATACAGTATTTTTACATTATTATTTTTTCTTTTATTTTTCCTTCTTTCTCTCTCTTCTCTCCTTTCCCACTATTTTCTTTTTCTCTCCTCTCCCACCACGACTCCTCTCTCTTCATCCATCGTTTCGTCCCCTCCCCCTTCTTCTCAGTTCGCACCACCACAACGTCACTCTCTTGAACTCATCAACGACCATTCTTTGACATCACTCTCCAGATTTCACTGGCGATTTCTCTCTCTCTCTCTCTCATCGTGTTCTCGCGCGACCCCTCATATATGTTCTTTGACGACGGATCTGTGAGTTTCATCATGTGGTGGTCGTAGAGGACATGGCGGTTGTTGTAGGTGGAGAAGATGAACTGAGCAGTTTACAGATCTGAACAGTGGTTGAGGATGGAAACGATGGTGGAGGGGACGAAGATCATGCTGCCAAGGATGAAGGTGGATGTGAGAACTGAGAATCTGATGGTGGAAGGGTGGTAGGAGGATGGTGGCTGTTCAGATAGAGGGAAGAAAGAGAGGAATAAATTAACAAAAATAACCTTCATTTATCATTTCTGTAAATTTAAATTGAAGTTCCTAAATTCTCAATGACCCTAAAGGTTTCATCGTCTATGAATCTTAGAAGTTCATCAACATATTCTCCCTCTCGGTAGTTCTACAAACGAGCAGCCCTATCTCATCTACCTTACCAAGGATATAAAAAGAGTAAAATTCTTATGCTAGTTCCTAGGTCCAATTCCCGTTGTTACTACTATTTCCCTAATTAGGGTCATTACGCCGTTATCTTAGTAACTTCTTGATTCAGGTAGGTTTTCAACGATATTAGGTGTGTCACTTCGCAATTACTGTTATCTCATGGTTGGTTCACTTCAAGTGTGATTTAGAATTTGCATAATAAAATTAAACATGATTCATAAAACAAATGAATAAAGAACTTAAATTAAATCGATCCAACAATTAAAACAAAGGTTCATTAATATCCTGCTTAAATTTCTCGCAATATGCGGTGTCAGATAAACAAACCTGGGGAAATCTTTTAAGAAAGGGAAATAAGGTAAATGCAAGGTGTGCATATAACTAAACCAAGAGCAATTCATCCTCTTCCATCATTCTTCTAACATACCAAGCTGATGCCTACTCCCTCTATTCTCTCTTCTCCCTCAGCCTTCTCCCATTCTTCACCAAACACCCAAAATCTTTGTCAAACACAACATGCAATCACTATTTTATGATCCTTGTAACGATTAAAGCACAATGCTAGCTCAAATTCCCCATTTCCCTCCATCTTTTGGCCGAACCCTAACCTTCCTCCTACAACATTAATCTTCATTCACTTGAATGTTGTAGCTTGCATGTGATTATTAGTGGCTTGAGAGTATGGTTTGGACTGCTTTGAACCAAGAAAGCAAATTGATTGCTGCATGTGAAGCAGTGGAATCGATTATGCATGTTTGGGTTTGGGTAAAGATCGAGAATTGAAGCAGAAATTGAGGTAGTTCATAGGTACTTGTAAATTAAGATAGACATAAGTCTTGATCATTGTATTAACACTACAGAGATATGATTGGAATTAAGTAAGAATATTGATCAGGAAATACTAACCATGGAAAAACATATATAGCATTGACACATACTTTTGAAACGAAGATAATAATTTCTCACTAGATCTATACTCATGTATAAAGAACATTAATAACAACCAACTGCGATGAATATATTACCGATGAAATGAAAATAGTATTTTAGACAAGTATCATTCAAAGGAAATAAATTAATACAAATAGTAAAACAAACATATTTACCAATATTACAAAAGAAATTACATTAAACACATCACTAGCTAGCATGCAGTGTTTTTGAGGCAAACAAACTGCGTATCCAATTGCTAGCTTTTATTCAAATTATAATTATTCATTCTCCCAGTTCAAAACAAAGTCTAAAGGACTATGTCTAACATGGAATTTATTAAAACTATGCTGTCTCATTAATCATCATAATGCCTTAATTTGCTATAATAGTTGAGTTATTACATGGTTCATAGCAAAATTCAGTAATGTCAAGGCAAGTACACTTCAAAGGTAATGACTCGAAGCACCTGCAAGACTTGCAATCTGAGTGGCAAAATGGTTTAACATCATCACAAGTACAATCAGGTGGGAGTGATCTTGTGCAAGTACAATTGTCACAACAAGCTGTACCTTTTGTTGTTGTTGCCAAACCCAACAAAAAAAGTAACAAAACTACCTTCATCTTCATATCCATCCTTCTAATTGTCTAAAGTCTTTGATATCTTTTTATTTCCTTAATTGTGTATGATAATCGATGCTAATAATACCATTGCATTGACCTATTTATAGATGGATTCAGTTTTGTTTAAAAAAGAAAGAATGACAGATTCAATTTGAATGAGGGCGGTCTATAGTTTTTTTTTGACTCATGCATGACAATGTCTTACTTTTGGTTCTTTTTAATTTTTTAAGAATAGTATACGTGCCATCATCATTTTTTAATTCATCAATTAGGCTCCTACATGCATATTTTAAATTATGAAGGCATTGATTTCACGACAAAATGAGGACATACATGTAAAGTAATAAGCATTCAAAAACATTTGAATAAGATGATGCTATTAAATTTTTTAGTCTAATCTTACATGTCAAATTCGAAGAATTAAAACCAAAAAAATCTTGGGTAGATTTTATCTCTGTATCCTACGCAACTCGAGGTGCAACTAGCATGATATAGAATTGATACTCTTAACCTATGCTGGTTCAGAATTGTCTATTTTGGATAAAGTCATAAACCCAGACAGCCGGGGGCGTCAATTAAAACGGTTTTCCACCAAAATGTTGGAATTGTTTAGTTCTGGAAGAGAAAAAAATAATAAAAAAACGAGTATAATAGATGTTAGTTGCAAATGTTTTTTTTTTTGGGAAATATGTGCAGATATAAAGCGAGAGGTCTATTATTATACATAAACATTAGTCTTTTTGAACTTAACTCAATTGGTAGAGACATTACACCATGAACAATGATAGGTTCGGCTATTCAACTTTCTCTCCAGCCTGAGGGAAGAGTGGAGGAGCTAGGATCCTGGAAGGGGAATGTTTGGGTGTGGGATTTCAGGTGGAGGAGGCCGCTGTTCGTTTGGGAGTCAGACCTGCTGAATGATTTACTGGTAGTGGTGACCAGGCTCTCCCATTCCAATAGTGAGGATGGGTGGTCGTGGACCCTCAGTTCTGACGGTCGGTACTCGGTGAAATTGACCTATACTCATCTCTTAGCTAGTTTGTCGGATGATGATGGCCCGGATGGAACGATCTTGTAGGCGGTCTCTCGGGTTTGGAAGTCTGGTGCCCCTTCGAAAGCCGTGGTATTCTCCTGACAGCTTATCCTTGATAGGATTCCTACTAGGCTCAACCTTAGTCATCGTGGCGTCCCGCTTCCGGTCGGGGGTTTATGGTGTGTTTTCTGTGCGACGCCGTCTGAGTCTTCAGTGCACATGTTCCTTTCGTACCCTTGTATCCTTCCGGTGTGGTATCAGGTGTCTAGGTTGCTGGGTTGGGAGTTTGTGATCCCCTTAAGTCTAGCTCCGCAGTTCCTGTCCTTTACGGACTTAGGTAGGGGGAAACGGGCTAGACTAGGTTTACTCCTTGTTTGACATGCTGTTATTTGGACCATCTGGATGTCCCGAAATGGTCTTATTTTTTCTGGTGGCGCTCTTCGAGAGGAGCCTGTGGTGGATAGAGAGAAACTCTTAGCTTGGAAGTGGTTTCTGGCTAAGTTCCCTGCTAGTTCTCGCTCTTTCCATGAGTGGGAGGTGCAACCTGTCCTTTGTTGGCATCGGTTGGGTGTTGTGGTAGTTGTGCTCTTGGGGTTGGGGGGAGGGTTAGGTGGGGGTTTGTTGCCTCTACCTTTTCGGTTTGACTTCATGGGTTTCTCCTTGCGCTCTTTTTCCTTGCAGGATGTGGCGTTTGTGGCGTGTCCTTTTGCGGGGGTGCCGCTTTGGTGTCTTCTTTATCCTTTTTCTCTGTTTTTTGTTTTTTTGGTGGTGCCTCTAGGGTGTTTCTCCTTCCCCGTTTGTGGGGCTAGGGTCATTTCCTAGGGGATTTATGTTGGACATCTTTGGACGACCTTTGGGTGTATTTGTACAGTTTCTCTTTATATATATATATATATATATATATATATATATATTTTGCCATTAAAAAAAATGATAGTTTGACCATCTCATGTGACATACACCTCTTTGTACCTTCACACGCAAAAGTGACACATGGTGACGTAGCCTCCACACACTCACCAGCTCTGTTTCTCACTATCTCTTCTCCTTGATGCCACGTGGGGGTGTACAAGGATGATACATATTAAGGGTGTCAATTTATAATTAATCTTACATTATATGCACATGTTAAAGTTTAAACTCCGAACACCCCACTTACTTACCTTAAAGAGATGAATTCTAGCCATTAGATTATTTGAAAAAAAAACCCTACCAATATATTTATTCACTCTGCTCTTTGAAAAGGAAGAAGCAGTAAGATGAATTAGACAAAAAAAACTCTATCAATATATTTATTCGAGTAAACACCTAAATTCGTCCTTGAATTTGCAAGGATCAGCCAAATTCGTCCCCCAATTTTTTGAAATATCACATTAGTCCTCGAAGTTGTCAAATGTCAATCAGATTAGGCCCTCCATCAAGTCGGGGTGTTAACAGTTCTGACGTGTTATGTTAACCTCTTACAAGACATGCCATGTAGGTAAATATTGAATTAAAATAAAAATGTCATTTGTGTATTTATGAATTAAAAAAAAAGAAAGAAAAAAGGAAAGGAAAAAGGAACATGACACACGATGTATCTCTCTCAACCCTTATTTCTCTCTTCCAAACCCATAACACAAACTCAAAACATCTCTCTCTCTCTCTCTCCTCTCTCTCTCTCTCTCTCTCTCTCTCTCTCTCTCTCCTTCCTTCCTTCCCGCTTATTGTCTCTTCTCTCTTCCTCCCCCACTTCTATGGAAATCTCTCTTTCTCCACCACAAAAGTTTCTATTTGCAGCTCCTTTTTTGAGTCTTGAAGCCAGATTAATTCGGAGATTAAGAGGTTTTAGTTTATTCCCCTCCAGTTGTTGAGTTGTAACTACCGATCACACTAGGGTTATACGTGGGCTACGATATAGGGTTGTCAACCCTATAGGGTATGTATACCTTTGTAAGGATTATTAGTGTGGGGTTCTTATTCTCTCAGAGGTAATTGAAACATAAATTTGAATTGAAGTTCCTAAATTCTCAATGGACCTAAATGTTACATCGTCTATGAATCTTAGAAGTTCATGAACATACTATTCCTCTCGGACGTTCTACAAACGGGCATCTCTATCTCCTATACCTTACCAATGATGTAAAAAGAGTAAAATTATTATGCTAGTTCCTAGGTCCAATTACCATTGCTACTACTATTTCCCTAATTAGGGTGGTTACCCCGTTACATTAGTTACTTCTTGGTAGGTTTTCACTGATATTAGGTATGTTACTTCATTAATTACTGTTATCTCATGGTTGGTTCAGTTCAGGTGAAATTAAAAATTTACATAATAAAATTAAACATGATTTATAAAATAATTGAATAATTTTTTTATATAAATAGATCCAAGAATTAAAATAGTGGTTAGTTGTAATATTCCGCTTAAATTTCTAACAATCTGCAATGTCAGATAAACAAACCTGGGGAAATCTTTTAAGAAAGGGAAATAAGGTAAATGCAAGGCGTGCATATAAATAAGCCAAGAACTATTCATCCTTTCATTCTTCCCTCATTCTTCTAACATCCCAATCTGATGCCTACTCCCTCTATTCTCTCTTCTATGGCCGAGCAAGTCAACCGAACCCACCCAAATCCTGAAATATCTGAGCCAACCGTGGGTATCACAGGGCGTTAACACGGATGTCGGGTTAAAAATGAGGAAAATTTGGGGCTATGTGGTTTCGAAAGGTTGGAATCGGTTTTACCAAAATCCAAACCATGCTACCTGCACCCGACCGTTAGTTTACTAAATCCACATCAAAAGTCCATATACAAGCTCAGTCCAAATAAAATAAAGCCCATAAAATAATTTCTCACTAAATCTATGCTCATGTATAAAGAACATTAACAACCAACTGCGATGCATATATTACTGATGAAATGAAAATAGTATTTTAGACAAGTATCATTGAAAGGAAATAAATTAATGCAAATAGTAAAACAAACATTTACCAACATTACAAAAGAAATTACATTATACACACCACTAGCTAGCATGCAGTTTTTTTGAGGCAAACAAACTGTGTATTCAAGTGCTAGCTTTTATTCTAATTATTCATTCTCCCAATTGATAACAATGCCTAAATGACTTTGTCCCCGGGAATTTATTCAAACCACGTTGTTGTCTCATTAATCTTAATGAGCCTTAATTTGCTATAATAGTTGAGTTATTACATGGTTCATAGCAAAATTCAGTAATGTCAAGGCAAGTACACTTCAAAGGTAATGACTCGAAGCACCTGCAAGACTTGCAATCTGAGTGGCAAAATGGTTTAACATCATCACAAGTACAATCAGGTGGGAGTGATCTTGTGCAAGTACAATTGTCACAACAAGCTGTACTTTTTGTTGTTGTTGACAAACCCAACAAAAAAAGTAACAAAACTACCTTCATCTTCAAATCCATTTCTCTAGTTGTCTAAACTCTTTGGTATCTTTTTCTTTCCTTAATTGTGTATGATGATCGATGCTAATAATACCATTGCATTGGCCTATTTATAGATGGATTCAGTTTTATTAAAAAAAGAAAGAATGACATATTCAATTTCAATGAGGGCGGTCTATAAAAAAAAGTTTGACTCATGCAAGACAATGTCTTACTTTTGGTTCTTTTTAATTTTTTAAGAACAGTATACGTGCCATCATCATTTTTTTATTCATCAATTAGGCTCCGACATGAATATTTTAAATTATGATGGTATTGATTTCACGACAAAATGAGCTACATACATGTAAAGTTGCAAGCATTCAAAAACATTTGGATAAGATGATGCTATTATTATTTTTTAGTTTAATCTAACATGTCAAAGTTTGAACTCTAAAAATACAACAAAGTTAATTTGTTTTTGCTAGATTATATTTAACTTCTGTATAAACTCCGTATTACCAGAGTTTTCCCAAAAAATCGGAGGATTAAGGTAGATTTCATGTGTATCCTACTCCTTTTGAGAAGCAACTAGCATGATATATTGATACTCTTAAACTATGCTGATTCACAATTGTCTATTTTGAATAGAAAGTCATAAACCCAAATGGCTATGGGGGCGTCAATTAAAACGGTTATCAACCAAAATTTTGCATTTGTTTTGTTTTGCGAGAAAAAAAAAGCACTAAAACGAGTACAATAGACATTTACAATTTTTTATTAGTATGATCAATTTTTTATTAGTAATTACATATTAAAACTCATTTGAATTTTTTATTTTATTTTTGCTAACCTACTATAATTAGGGTCTCTGACTCGATTATGCGCTTTAAGTATATATCTCACAATTAATTAGATCGTTTGAGTCTTTTATGGAACTAATCGTCGTGGGACAACCATTTTTTTACGGGGTTAGATTCCCTCATAAATGGATGAACTTCATAAATCAAAATCAATTCATTTCATGGAACGTCATGTTACTAACTCTCCCAACATCGTTTTGATCATTTAGTTTGCAGAAGCTCAAACCTTGCAACTTTGGGGAAATAAATAACCCAGTTGGGTTTTAAAGCCTTTTCAAGTTTTTTCGGGTGATCTTGATGTGGGATTTGGATAAACTGAAAAATTATTAACATTGTTAAAATCTTGTAGGATATGCTCTTAATAAGTGAAGAGTAAATACGATTATGTTGCTCAAGAGTTTGACTATTTTTGTTGTATATATACATGTTTATGCAATGAAATAGAATGCAAAATATTCTCATACATAGACTAATTAAACCAAGTAATTTCAAAGGCAAAATCTGTCAAAACAAACACATTAATCATACAAACTTGCCAATAATTTTTACTATTCCATTAAATTATTATTCATTTCCATACACCCAATTAAGAATAGAGGTCTCATCAGTGATCATGCACATGAATATATGGTATAGTATACATAGTTATACTGAAACTAAGCTCAATATTCTTAATGAGCAAGCTCCTCCACCTTCTTGGATTATAGTTAACTACTAGTACATGGTTGATAGCAAAATTCATCGCTATCAGTGCACATACACTCTTTAGGAGAAATAAAAGGCAATGTACACTCGCAATCTATGCAAGCTGAGTGACATGTTTCTTTAATATCATAACATCGACATACAGGAGGGTATAATAGTGCGCAACTGCAATGATCACAACATGCTGTGGTTGTTGATTTCACATTGTAATTAGTAGCATCACCATTGGAGAGCACTTGAGTTATGAAGGATGTTGGGTCAAAACGAGCATCAACAACAGTTGTAATGTCAAAAGACAAAAGGAAAAGCAAAAAAGATAACCTTATCATCATTGTTTTCTTCTTCAACTCCATTATTAATTACTCTCTCTCTCACTTGCTCTCTCTTTCTATGTATATGTGTCTTTCTTTGCCTTGTGAAGAGGCATGCAGTTACACAGGTCTATTTATAATTCTATCTACAAAGTTAAGGGATAAATAGATATCATATGCTATTGCCTTGTGGTGATGAGGTGAGGTGTTGTTTGTGGTGATGAGAAGATGATGTGTTGTTGTTTGGGTTTTTCCGCAGGTGTGTTGGTTTTTTGGAGTGG
The DNA here is from genome assembly GCA_946800305.1 of Medicago arabica. Classification (NCBI taxonomy): domain Eukaryota; kingdom Viridiplantae; phylum Streptophyta; class Magnoliopsida; order Fabales; family Fabaceae; genus Medicago; species Medicago arabica. Next base: position 39,803,610 of record OX326969.1, read on the forward strand.
CTTTGGTGTAAGTAGGAGGCGATAGGCGTTCGGATTTTATTTCTCTGGCCATTCACGATGGAGTGTGAGCTTGACTCAACTTTTGGACTTTGGTTTATGTTTAATTTGTAGGGGTTTAGCTTGATTTTAATGTTGATTTGGTCTAGGAGGTATTATTTTTTATTTTTTATGTGTGTTTGAGATGTAAGATGTACAACGTTCTTTTCATTGTAGTTTCTGCCTTCTGGTCTTGAACGTCTTGTGCAGGGACTTGTTATTAATAAATATTTCTATTAAAAAAATGTAATTGCCTTGTAAATAACTAGATGAAGTTGAAGATAGGGTAGTTGATACTTTTCCTTTTCAATGTCAATAGATTTTACTTACCTCTCGACCGAACTATGATTACCAACGTTCATTTCTCCCGAAAATCGTAGGGTTAACTGGGGGGAAAAAAGAATATGGCAGTTTTGTTACTTTTCCTTTTCAATTGGGCACATTCATTAATATTCTGTCTATTATTCTTAATGGATCATTATGGCATTTACTTGTCATGAATCAATATCAATTAATTACTTACTTTCACTACAAGAAAAAGGGTAATTCCCAAGGGCCAAATCAAACTCCTGTGAAACACATAATTGTTAGGGGTTTGCAAGGAGCTAAGTGGGCTAACAAAAATAGTGATAGGAAATTGTTTCTAGGATACTGTTTCCCCCTGCACAAAACACTCGCACCCTGCAGCCTTTCCAATTTTACCCATGCACATGTTAAGTAACGCTGCGCAACTTAACTCACGCAGTGTGAGTTAAGTCACGCAGAGTTACTGTTTTCGTATTTTTTATACACGCGTGACTTGAGTCACGCTGCGTGAGTTAACTCACACAGGAATTAACACATGCGTGAATTAACTCACGTTAGTTCAAACAAAACCAAAATAGAGAGAAGTGCTAACCCAGCTTTTGTTTTGTGATGTGACCACCAGTGTGCTGTGTTGAAAACCAAAATATCAGCTCCTCTCCATCGTAACCCAGCTATAGCTCCCTCTCTCTTTGGTAATTTTCCTTCCACGTGCCTCTACACTCTCTTTGGATCTTTAACAACACTCAATAACATGCACAACATTGATTCTCATTGGTTCCTATTAAGTGTAGTCCGCGAACAAAAGCTGGATTAACACTTCTTTCTATTTTGGTTTTCTTTGAACTAGCGTGAGTTAACTCACACATGTGTTAATTCCTGCTGCGTAAGTTAACTCATGCAACGTGACTTAAGTCACGTAAGTGTAAAAAAAAAAAATGAAATTTTAAGTCAAGTTAATTTTACACTTGCATTAGTTAACTAGCGCAGGGGTATTTTGGTCAGTTATACTGGGCGCGAGCGAATAGTGCAGGTGGAAGAACAATATTCTTGTTTCTAAGATATAGTAAATATCAATGTGATATAATGCTGTTTAGAATTCAACTTTGATCCAAGCTCTCTCGTCACTCATGTCGTCCTCACTTGTGATGCTAGTAATAATTAGTATGTCCAAAAATGGACAACCATAACATGCATCTGTGATAAATGTTGGTGGTACAAAATGAAGGACTCGTTAATGTCATTGTGCAAATATTCACAACCTGTCACTCAACTTGCAAATTTTGTGCTTGTCTGCCATCACCACTTGTCCTTTGTACTTGAGTTGATATCACCAATTTTGCTATGAACCATGTAAGTAGGATGTAAGACAAAGTTTTAGGCATTGTTGTTCTATATACTCCCTCCAACATACTTCACCCATTTAAAAAAAATCTCATGGAATAAATTGTTTGAAAACAAGGGAATCATAGTTGAGAACATTAGTCGAAACTCAGACAAACTCATACTTCACCCATATTCTTTTGGTAAATTTATTGTTATTGTTTTTTTTTTTACACAACAAAAAGATTCTATATAAGTTAGAGCATATGGCATACTCAATCCCATATAGAGTCAAGAGGCGAAATCCATATACTATGTATGCAATCAATTCGCTATTCATAAAAGGATGGAATAAGAATTGTTGCAGTAAGCTTGTTAAGGCGGTCACTACATTAAAAATGGTCTGATCTTTATCGAACAACTAAAAAATTAATTTTTATTTATAAATATGATCATAAATTAGGACCATCCGAATATGATGAGTGATGATGCATGACTGTGACAAATTGCCGGCTGCAGCCCATCACGATCCATCAAAGACAAATTACCGAATATGAAAGACAGTGCCATCGCTTAGTTTTCGTCGGAATCATTTCCAAAACCGCTGCTTATATGATCTTATCAAAGGCATGCAAAATCCGTAAAGCAAAAACAATTTGACTCTACAGTTTGTTCCAAGCAGTAATTTTCATTATTCAATTAATTATTTATTCATTTCCATACACACCATTAAAAAAACAGAGCCCAATTGACTCTTTTTCATCACACACATGGATATGGCTGGCATACATCGTTATACATTACACTGAAAGTTTGCTCAATATTCTTAGAGCCTGTTTGGGCCTGCGGTGGATCTCTCACGCACCGCACGTCTACAAGAAGCAGCAATTTGTAGCTTCTAAAAAATCATGTTTAATATGCCTAGAAACACGAGAATATGTTACTAGACGCCAATCCAAACAAGAACTTAATCAAATTGGATGCTCTACTTCGCATTTTGGACTAGTTAATTACTAGTACCTGCTTCATAGCATAAGTCATTGTTACCGATGCACGACACTCTAGACGAGTATGCACAACAGCATTTTTTGCTAGCTGCATGACACGTTACTCCAAAATCATACCGTACACGTGCTGATTTTTTAAACAACTTATTAGTGTAGTTTTTCTCTATCTAATATGTTGGTTGTCTTAAAAAATTAGCACGTGTATCACACTTTATCATAAAGATTAAGAATTGAGAGGTCACAAACAATAGCGTGATCCTTGTCTTCCATATAACATACTCAAGGGTCCCAATACTGAATACAATAGGGTCAATTGTGTGAGTCTAGGAGCTTAGAAACGGATATAGTACATCTTATCCGATAAGTGTCTCGATAGTGACTACAAATGTCCATATAGTGTGTTGTTGGTGTACATCAATGAGCATACTTGGAAATGCAAATACAATTAATAAAATTATCTTCTATAGATTGCGGGTTCAACTCTCACATAAGGAAAAGTTCGTTAATTTGTCGCATGAGGGTAAATGGGAGTGAAAGGTCCTTGAGTAAATAGCCAATAATTGTTGATTAGGCTGGGTTTTCTAGACAAGCAGTCAACACTTTTCAGGCTGAATGACGTCACAACGTCGATGACCGTCAAATCTTGATCGAGCAAAAAAGAAATAATGATCGTTCAATGTTTGCATCATACCGGTTGTATATTTTATGTGTTTTATCTATAGAAACAAATGTTTACGTAAATATATGAGAAAGATGATAGGATCGAATCGTTAAAACTTATTAATATTCTCAAAATATAAACATTAATATAGTTTTTCCATTGAATAAGTTTTTGTTTTATATGCAAAACATTGTTAAATGTTTGCACTGCGTTGCAGATTTTTGAGCTTATTAATGCATAAATGATTTTTATGTACATATATGAGAAAATCGATATGATAAAATTTTGGAAACTCATGACTATTTTCAAAATATCATCAATGTAGTTTCTATTAAATAGATTTTTATATGCAAAAATAGTTCAATGTTTGCACCAAATCCGTTGAAGATTTTACGTGTTTTATGTTCAGTTTTTTTTTACGGAAATATAAGAGAAAGTTGATATGATAAAATTGTGGAAACTCATTAATATTGTCAAAATATAAACATTGATTAATATAGTGTTTCTATTGAATAGCTTTTTATTTTATATGCAAAACAAGGTCCAATGTTTGCACCGCATCCGTTGCAGATTTTTTGTGCTTACATATGCATAAATAACTTTTTATGTACATATATGAGAAAATTGATATGATAAAAATTTGAAAACTCATGACTATTTTCAGAATATCAACGTCAATGTAGTGTTTTTATTAAATAATTTTTTATTTTATTTTTAAAACACCAATAAATATTTGCATCTCACTCGTCGATGATTTTATAAGCTTATAATGCACAAGAAATTTTTATTTAACGATATGTGATAGTCAATATGATAAAATTTGAAAAATTCGTGACTATTTTTAAAATATCAACATCACTGTATTGTTTCTCCAAAATCATTATTAATAATGTTTTAAAAGTATTCCAAAGATTTATTAATTTTGCATTCAAAAAACAAATATATGTGAATTTTTTTATATCGGTGGATAGTTCCATGATATTTATTTTTATGTCATTTTTTAAAAAACAAATAAATTGATTCCATAGTTATCTCTAAAAATTTGTTAGAGTTGTGATGACCATTATCCGTAATTGTTTTAACAAATTAAATAATTTCATAGTTATCCGTGGAAATTTGTTACATTTGTGATGACCATTATCCATACTTAATTTTTTTTAAAACAATTAAATTAAATTTTGCAAAATGACCATTCTGCACATGAAATTAAGGAGATCATGAGTTCTAAAGAGGACGATTATGTAATTTTGTTGTACTTCAACTTTCATATATTGTTAGTAGATAAATAACTTTTTATGTACATATATGAGAAAATTGATATGATAAAAATTTGAAAACTCATGACTATTTTCAGAATATCAACGTCAATGTAGTGTTTTTATTAAATAACTTTTTATTTTATATTTAAAATAGCGATAAATATTTGCATCGCACTCATCGAGGATTTTATAAGCTTATAATGCACAAGAAATTTTTTATTTAACGATATGTGATAGTCGATATGATAAAATTTGGAAAATTCGTGATTATTTTTAAAATATCAACATCATTGTGTTTTTTTTTCCAAAATCATTGTCAATAATGTTTTAAAAGTATTCCAAAGATTTATTAATTTTGCATCCAAAAAACAAATATATGTGAATTTTTTTTAATATCGGTGGATAGTTCCATAATATTTATTTTTATGTCATTTTTTAAAACACAAATAAATTGATTTCATAGTTATCTCTAAAAATTTGTTAGAGTTGTGATGACCATTATTCGTAATTGTTTTAACAAATTAATTTATTTCATAGTTATCCGTGGAAATTTATTACATTTGTGATGACCATTATCCATAATTTTTTAAAAAAGAATTAAATTAAATTTTGCAAAATGACCTTTCTGCACATGAAATTAAGGAGATTATAAGTTTTAAAGAGGACGATTATGTTATTTTGCTGTACTTCAACTTTCATATATTGTTAGTAGATGAGTGGTTAGAAACCACAAGATACTATATATGCAACATTTATGCTTTCTTTGCTTTGGTGTGGGGAGTGCTTTAGGTCGGGAAGTAGTAAGTTTATTTTGTTGAGTATGATACCTAGACACATAAGATAGGTAAGAGAAGAGAGAGTTAGCAAGGTTACGAGTGAGGCTACTTTTGTGAATCTTAAATATTGTTTACTAACTTCAGATCAACCAAAAAAAAGATCGTCACATTGACATCAAAAGTTGAATCACAACTTTATAGTTGAGCAGGGACGGATTCAAGGGCGGATCTAGACATTTCATATTAGTGTTGCAAAATTTTCAAAGAAACTATAATACAAATTATACTAAAAATAATATATTACATTGTTTGATGAGTTATTGTTTAATGCAGTGAAACAATTTATTCTATTTGACCAGTTGTATACATCAATTTGATATCCTACCTATATACTAAGGAGTGGAAATTAAGATATTACATTGCTTTCAGAATCAAAATTCAAATAAGCTTCCTTTATACATTTATTTATTTTAGGCAATGTGCAATAAAAATCTGTGATTATGAATACATAGAAATCTCTTCTTCTAGCAAAAGTCATATATGCACTGACAAAGAACACTGCAGTTGTTTACTGACACAAGTTTATTCAGTCAACGAAACCGAACTACATTTAAGACTACACATGTCAAACTGCAAGTATTGATGTTAATATATAGTAAACAAAAAAAACTCTACACTTGTAGGCTGTTTAATCCAACCCGTTGTTTGCTTAGGATTCAATTGAGAAGAAATCAATATTTAACCATATTGCATTAATATTTCAATTGAATCAATCTCTATCATTATATGTGTAGCTATGATCAATAAATCTCCTTCAATTTTACAATTAACAATTCTCAATAGTCAATCCCCTATTCTGAAATCCTAAAAAAAAAACAATTCTAAATTCTAAAACCCTAAAAGAAGCAATTGTAGAATGAATGAGAAAGTAGAGAATCAATTGACTATTTGATTTACCTAGGCTTAGAGTGAGAACTGAGACAGATACTAGGTTTAAAGAAGAAGTGGAAGAGAGAAGATGATGATGAGAGTGGAAAAGAGAGACATTGACTGGGTTTGTTTGTTGTGAGAAGAGGAGAGAAGAAGCTTACAATTTATTTGTCAGAAGAGGTGGTGATTTGTTTGTGAGAGGAGGAGAACCGCGATTTATGTTTTTGATAGGAGAGAAGAAGGTGAAACCGCGATCCGTGTGTTTCCACTTCCCTCAAACTTCAGATGCAAAATTTTTTTAAAAAAAACTAGGGGGCTGTAATATGGTGTGGCAAGTGCCACACTATGCCTAACAGTATGTCCGCCCATGGACGGATCCCTTTAAGGCTGGGTTTGACTATTGTCACATCAACTCAGCTCAATTTTAGTTTTTTTATAGTCAATCCCAGATTTTATATCATATACTTTTAATTTGAAAATATAATTATATATGATGTATTGATGTAGTGGTCAAGTGCATGTTTTTCTAACTCATAGTCTTGGGTTCAAGTTTGAACTATTGTTTTTGTCATTTTTTTTAAAGAATTAATTAATATATAACATAAATGTAAAAAAGAACATGATGGAATCGACACGGCATAAACTTCAATAATAACCCATCAACCACTAGACTATTGTGTTTGATATTTGTTGGGTGAGATTTTTTACTTTGAATTGACCATTTATTTAAGTTACATTTAAAAAAGGTTAATTTCCACTAAAATATGAACAAATTTGTTAATTTATAGCATAATTAACTTCGTTAAAATAATTAGTCACGTTGATAATTTCATCCCAGATCCGCCCCTGTAGTTTAGTCAACTTCATATCAATTAAATCAACCTTTATTGGTGCGCGTCTTAATATGTTGTTTATTATAAAATAAGAATAAAAATCATTATTATAAAAAATAAAATTCATATAGCAAAAAATTGGTTTTGTAATTCAAGGGCATTCTTGTCCTTCTAAAAAATGTGTCTTTTCTCTTTCCCTCCAAGAAAAGGCAGAGAGAAATTGAAAAACACAGATTTTCTGTTGTATTTCTACTCTTTCTCTTTTCCCAATTTCTTGCCAAATGACTTTGCAATTTAGGATATCTTGAAACCTACAACACCCTGAATTTGGGATTTCACCGAGAATGGAAGTTGAAGCTTATTGCGGATGTGGGATTAAAATATAAAGGGGATACTCTACTTTGATTCCGCTTATTGAAACAATGAAGAATATGCTCTCTTATTAGAAAGGTGATATCCAGCAATTGGGGGCAAGTTGGCATTGTTAAACTTTGTTTTAAGTAGCATACCACTTTTCTAATTGTCTTTTTACAAAACACACCCAAAAAAGTTCTTAATGAGGAGAGTTGGATGGAAATAAGATTAATTGCGTAAGTTTGGAGGAGGTAAGCTAACCAAAATAAGGAGGACATGAAGTCGATATTGTTTGGTTTGATAAATTTTAGGAACAATCTAGTTTCAGTAAATTTTCTCGGTTCAGGTGGTGTATATTAGGGAAAGTTAAACTCGTTATGGTGGCATGACTTATGTTCAACTGGAAAGGTATGCAAAGTCGAACCAAACTGGTTTGTAAATTTAGTTAAGAGTGTAGTCCAAAAAGCTGAAAACACTTTGTTTTGGAGACCGTAGAGATTTATGGTTTGGTTGCCAACCTATATGTGATCAGTTCTTAGTTACTCTATACTTTTTTATGAATTGATCAAATTGACACGTGCTCCAACAAAAATAAATTGTAAAATAGTTATATAGTGTTTGCAACTCAACATAAAATCTTGCCAATCAGTCATTGTTATTATTCCATTAAATTATCAATTCATTTTCATACACCCAATTAAAAATAGAGCCTAAGGGACTCTGTCTCAGCAATCATCATGCACATGAATATGGTATACATGGTTATACTGAAACCATGCTCAATATTCTTAATGACCTAGCTCCTCCACCTTCTGGGTTAGTTAATTACTGGTACATGGTTCATAGCAATATTCATCGCTATCAAAGCAAATACATTCTTTAGTAGAAGAAAATCTAGGCGATGAACAAATGCAATTTTTGCAAGCTGAGTGACATGTTTCTTTAGCATCAAAACAGTGACACATAGAAGGGTATGTTGGTGCGCAACTACAGTCATCACAACATGCTGTGGTTGTTGATTTCACATTGTAATTAGTAGCATCACCATTGGAGAACACTTGAGTTATGAAGGATGTTGGATCAAAACGAGCTTCAACAACAGTTGCAATGTCGAAAGCCAAAAGGAAAAGCAAACAAGATAACCTTATCATCATTGTCTTGTTCTTCAACTCCATTCTCAATTATACTGTCTCTCTATCTTTCTACCAATTATGTGTCTTTCTTTGCCTTGTGAAGAGGTATGCAGTAACATATAGGTCTATTTATAATTCTATCTACCTATAAATTGAACAAAAACAACATGTGCCTCTTCATATATTTCTTCCGTTTCACAATACACGTCGCTTTTGAAGAATAATTTTGTTTCACTTTACTTGTCACAATTTTAAGTTTCAATGTAACGTTAATTATTGATTTATCAATAATACCTTTACTTATTTATTATATTATATAGAGAGATAAAAATAATAGAATTAAATAATAAATGGGTAAAAGTATTATAGAAAAATTACAAAGAATTTCGTTAAAAATAACAAAATTTATTTGATTCCTTTGTATGTGTAGTTTCCTCAAAAACGACAAATATTATGAAACGGAAGAAGTACATTTTAAGAGAAAAATAGATTTATCATACGCAAAAAAGAGGGGTGTATGTAATGTAATTGCCTCTTAGACACATCCAGATTTCTATTAGTATACGAATATAAAACACTTTCCAAGTTCATTAAATAGCTTACATATTCAATGAATCTAAAAAATAGTTTTTTACTTACAACAGTGATCAAATGATGTAACTAGATGAAGTTGAAGATATGATCGTTTTGTTACTTTTTCTTTTCAATTGGGCACATTCACTAATATTCTATCTGTTATTCTAAATGGATCATCGTATTGGATCTATATCAATTAATTACTTACTTTCACTACAAGAAAACGGGTGATTCCCAATAGCAAAATTCTTGCGAAACGCAAAAAAAAAAAAAAAACTCTTGTGAAACACGTAGTTGTTAGGAGTTTGCAAGGAGCTAAGTGGAATAACAAAAAATAGTTATAGGAAATTGTTTCTAACAAATATAGATATAATGCCGTTAAGAATTCAACTTGATCCAAGCTCTCTCGTTACTAATGTGGTCCTCACTTGTGATGCTAGTAATAATTAGTATGTCCAAAAATCGACAAGCACAACATGCTGTGATAAATGTTACTGGTACAAAATGAAGGACTCGTTAATGTCATTGTGCAAATATTCACAACCTGTCATTCAACTTGCAAATTTTGTCCGTGTCTGCCATCACCACTTGTTGTTCTTTATACTACCTCCAACCTACAATACTTCAACCATTTGAAAAATTTAGGCTATGTTTATTCTTAGTTTTTCATTAATTTTTATAAGAGAAATGCTTTAAGAGTTTAAAAAATGAAATTGAACCAAACAGAGTCTTAAAACCACTGGATTATAGAATATTAGCGCAATTATGTTTGTTTCTTGCAATTCAAACAACCGTAACAATGGATGAAAATGAGAGTAAGAAGAAGAGAGAATGGGAGGGTGGTTATGGAGAGAGAAAGAGTTTATTGAAAACTCTATTTCATTGATTAGTGAAAATAGAAGAGTACAATCTATTTATATACACATAACTTGGAGTGCAAGTTATTAGGTAACTAGCTAACAAACTTTTCAAAGTGAAACAAACTAATGTAACTAAATTCTCTTATGATTATGGATTAATCACCAAATACACCCTATTTAATCCATAATCCTAACAATCAATGAGACCTAACTTGTCCCTTAAGTAAACAAATCTATCCAACTTCAAGGTTTTTGTGAAACCATCAACTAGCTGCATTTCTGTTGGACAATAAATGACTTCCCATGCCTTTCATCATCTGCTCTCTGATTAAATTTATCCTGGTCTCTATGTGTTTACTTCTCCCATGTTCTATGAGGTTCTTTACCAGATTAATAGCAGATCTATTATCAAACTTCAATTTTAGTGGTTTTTCAACTTCACACATTAACTCTTTCATTAATGTATCCAACCAAATTGCCTAACAAGCTGCAAAAGTAATTGCTATGTACTGAGCTTCACAAGAAATTGCAGTATTGTTGAACTTAATTAAAGACATAACTAGAGATACTTCTTCTGTCATTTCAATCTCCACACAATTGAATCAGAGTAACCTATCAGTTATGCTTTTATCTCTTTGTTCTTAGTTGGAAATAGCAAACCTAACTTCATAGCTCCTTTTAGATATATGAGAACTCTTTTGGCTGCAATAAGATGAGATTTCTTTGGATGATTTATGTATCTACCTATGATACTTACGACAAAGCATATATCATGTTTGCTATTGCATAAGTATTTTAGAGATCCAACGATTTGTTTGGACTTTTTAGCTTCTACTTTTTTTTCATTACTACATTCATCCAATTTAGCATTTATCTCAGATGAATTTGTGATAATATTGTAATCAATGATATCAAATCTTCCGAGTAGCTCACCAATATAATTTTGTTGATGCATAATTATTCCTAACTTGATAGTTTTATGAAAGTCTTCCTAAGTAAGTCATTTCAAATTCACATTGCATTGCGTGTTTGAATTTCTTAATCTATGTATTAAAATATGTTGCTGCCTTAAAAGGTTGGCACGTGTAGGGTATCACACTTAAAAGTTAAAACCGATAAGCGTGATCCTTGTGATCCATTCCGTATAATAATACTTAAGGGCCCCATATTGAATACAATAGGGTCAATTATGTGAGTGTGGGAGATTTTATTTTTGAAGGGACTTAGAAACGGATAGGATATCTTATTCAACAGACAATAAGTGTCTTGATAGTGACTACAAATGTCTAGATAGTGTGCTGTTGGTGTACATCAATGAACAGAATTGGAAATGCAAATTAAAATTAATAATTTTTATCTTCCAATTATTATCTTCTATAGATTTCGGGTTCAACTCTCACATAAGATAAAATTCGTAATTTTGTCGCATTAGGAAAAATGGGAGTGAAAAAGTCCTCGAGTGACACCGTGGTTGTTGATTGGGCTGGGTTGTTAGACATTCTGTCAACACTTTCAGGTGGTTATGAAGTTAAGATGTTGATGGCGGTCAGATCTTGATCGAACAACAAAGAAAACGAGAGTTAGCATTTTTTTTTTACAATATAAAAAATCGTTAAATTAGAAATTGAGTGCAATAAATACAAGTCCTTTATATTTATATTATAGTAGTATAAATGTGCTGGGTTTTGCTTAGATATTTGGAATGGGTGGTGTCAGAAACCACGAGTATTAATTAGTTTTTTTTTATTTTTTATGAATCATGGTGAGATCTATATTACCCTTTGATAAATTGAGAATAATTTATTCATGATGACAAGTAAGATTAGATTCTGCATCAAAGAAGATGTAGATAACATGTTGAATAAAGATGTTTGATGTTTTTGAGATGAAAAATGATAAATTGATTATAAGAAAAAACTATTTCAGTGACACCTACATTAACCCTTGATGAATTAGAGGTAATTTACCTCTAATGCGACTTGATTATGGAAGGAAAAGATGAATATCACATGTTGATTAAGTAGATGAAAAAGTTTGATGTTCTTGATATGAAACTCGTAACTTATTTTAAAAATAAAGATGAAGAAAAAGAGATTTTTCTTTAAAGGTAAATAACCCCTAATTCATCAAAGAGTAATGTAGAAAACACCATGGTTCATCGTCATAAAAGAGAGACAAGAGAAGAGGAAATTGAGTGAGGTTGCAAGTAAGGTTTGTGTGTGACTCAAACATGTGTTAGCTAACCTATTTGTTTATTGTTGGGGTTGATTGGTGGACATTATTGTAATTTAAACCGAAGCAGTTTAATTGCTTAACGTGTCTTAAATTTTTCTTGTTTCCCGAAAATTGTAGGTGATTTGAACTTTGGGAGTTCATCATAGTTAGAGAAGACTATAAGATTCAACATTAACATAGATCCTTAAATTGTAATTGAAAGTTGAATCACATCTATACAAATGATGCAACTTCTTACGAATCGAATCAACATTCATTGACATGCATCCTAATATATTGTTCTTTCAAAAAACAGTAAGTAATAATTTTGATAGAAAATAAAATTCATATAATATAATATAGTTTTGGTAATTCAAGGGCATTCTTGACACTTAAAAAATATACATTTCTTTTCTCTTTCCCTCCAACCGAGTAAAGGCAAAGAGAATTGAAAAACACAAATTTTCTTTTCTATTTTCCCCCTCTTATATCAACAAATTTACTCAATTTCTTCCCATAATCAAACACACAAAATTATACAATTTAAGAATAATTCTTAAAACCTACAAAATTCTTGTCTATAAAACACTTGTTAGCATATCTCATCGTTCAAAAGACAAAATCTACAAAACAAACACACTTGACCATGCAGTTTGCCAAAATCAAACCATCTGGCTAAAAAGTAATTTTTATTTCTTCATTTCCATACACAATAAAAAACAAAGCCTTAGAGACTTTGTTTCATCACACTCATGCATATGGCACACATTATACATAGTTAATTACATGGCTTATAGCAGAAATCAGTCATATCATAGCATGTGCACAGTGGAGAACTCCATCCACATTCACAATTTTTGCAAGCTGAGTGACATGTTTTTCCAACATCAGCACAGCGACACTGAGTAAGTTCTGGTCTTACTGAGCAAAGGCAGGTATTACAGCATGCTGTGGTTGTTGATTTGGCATCATAATTATTAGTAGAATCACCATTTGAGATCACTTGAGTTATGAAGGATGTTGGATCGAAACGAGCATCTACAACAGTTGAAGTGAAGCCCAAAAGGAAAACCAACAAAGCTAACTTCATCATCATTGCCTTCTTGTTCATCAACTCCATTATTATTATCTCTTAATTTCTTGCTTGCTCTCTCTTTGTATCTTTATTTTCCTTGTGTGGAGACATAGCTACATGTTGTATTTATAGACTTTTTCTAATATGCACGAGAAAAATGATCTTGTACCATACATAAATACACTTTTCATAATTAGATCAATAAGTCATATCATATTTCATTGAATTTAATAGAGATGAAATTTATTATTGTAATAGTGAAAACTAACATATACAAAATGCAAGACTTGTCTCACTTTTACACCATATAAGTATATAATTCTACCCATTTGGGATTGGTCTAGTGGTTGGCTTGGATCTTGAAGTGTGCTCCTCTCAAGGTTTCAAGTTCGATTCCCTCTTGTGTCAATTTCGGTGGGCAAGTTCATACAGATTTTTGATTTGGCTTAGAACGCCCCCCCCCCCCCCCCCGCAAGTGAGTGATGGGATTGGTCCCTCGGATTAGTCGGTCATTGGATCGAATACCAATTTTTTTAAAATATATATATATATATATATATATATAAATAATTTTTGTTCTTCTCTATCTTCTATTATTTAGAGATGCATTCATCACATGCCTTAAATTCATTTATGAATATAATAATGTTTATATTTAAGTCAACATTCAAGTCACCATGGGAGTCCCGCAATTGAGGACGATATCCTCCCTGCTGATCGCTACCTGCTCCTGAAACCCTACCGGAACCTTGTTGCTACAAACGCACCTCAGCTGTAACCTTAGCCCTACCGACCCTCTTGTCAACCCTACCTCCTTGCCGCAAATCCTCATACCGTCTATCCCGTCCTCGATCGTCATGTTCCTGCGCTTTCTGTCGTCCCGGCATCACCTCAATCCAATCTTCCCTACCCCCCATTTGGTGGCACCATGCTTGGACCCCTTTCCCCTCCAATGGACCTCACATCCGGCGAAAGATGTCGGCGCTGCTGCCCCTGGCAAGGCCTAGAGCCTCCACGATCGCTCTCTATGATACTCTCTTGCACTCTCATTTTTATTGAAGTCAAGTGAATGTAAAAGTATATAAAAGAACAAATGTTAGTGTGAATGTTGAGAATTGCGTGTTTTATTTAACACTCCTCTTGTGGAAGAGTATTAGAAGATTCGGAGTTTGATCACACAACTAACAAACTTCTCCTCCCCCAAACCAAAGTTAACAACTAATCTACTAATAATATAGAAAAACTAATTACTTTTGTTATCAGACACGGATCCACTCACATGATATTGGGGCAATTGCCTTCATTAATGTTTATATAATACTCCATCAGGTCCTATTTATAAGAGAAAGTTGGGTCAACAAAAGTTAATATTTGTTATGAATTTTGAACCAGATACAAAAACTTTTGTTGACCCAATTTTCTCTTGTAAATAGGACCGAAGGTAGTATATGTTTGAAGTATTTGATATTTTAATTATTGTCCCCTCTTAAAGTAATAGATTGCCACCATGAAGTGGAAATTTATACATAAGATGAGTTTTCTCTCATGAATTTGACATAATCAAATGTGCAAATGCATTTGAGATGAAATTTCTAAAGATTTTTTCACATACATATAGATATATTTTTGATAGTATTGGAAATGAGCAAAATTCTGCGATACTTTTTTTTAAATATAATAATGTAATGTTTATAATTTCAAGTATTTTTCTCAATAATAATGATGTTACTATTTTATCACTTACACATCGCTAAAACTTTGTATAAATATTTATTATCGTATAAAATCTTGCCTCCACAAATAATTTTTTTTGAATCGGTCACTATATGTTATTACATTTTTATTTTTCATTGTAAAATCAGTTATCACTAGAGGCAATTTAATTTATTTTATATTTTACTTTTTTTATTTTTACTAATTTATTTTTTTATTAATAACGTTTTTAATATATTCACTAGAGGCAATTGAAAAGAGAATTAATTCCGCATCTCGCTATTCTCCTTTAATTTTTTTTTTGTGGTGGTGGTCGGAGTTTGACCCCTAACTTTGCATATATTACGCATTGCTTCTACCAACTGAGCTAAATACGATGACTATTCTCCTTCATCTTCTTATACAAAAGAAGCTTGCCCTCCACTTTATTTTTATTAGTGTGTGTATGTAATTCTGTTTTTATTGTAAGCAAAAATGATAAAATAGTAAAAATAATTAAGTGAAGAGTAAAGTTTTAAAAATTGTACACAAAATAAATAATATTCTTTTATATAAGATCAAAATAAAGTTTTTTGATACCGTACAATATCGTTTTTTTTGGTTGTGGTTTGTTCTTAATTTAATAAAATTTAACTAATTTTTTAATTGATGATAAATTAATATTCTAAAACTAATAAAATAGTTGAAATGAAGGTACAAGTGGAACAGCAATATTTCCTCAAAAAAAAGAAAGTGGAACAGCAATATCCAGTCCAAAAAAAAGTATTTCCATTCAAATATTGTTATAAATGCAGGATCCATGCGAGCTTTGTTTTGGTAAGGAGATTTAATATATTTTGCATGAGTCACTTAGAAACCCTCATACATCTAGTCACAAGATTACTTGTTTAGATTACACGTGGACAATACGTGGTCCGATTATTTACACATGCAGCAAGGCCAAGCTTTAATTTGCATTCTGCATTACCATGTCATAAATATGCACTGGACTTCACTTTAATTTGAACAAGTAAGTCATCATTGCCAATAGCAATAAATGTTATCTTAGATGTGAAGAAGTTGACTCTATTGCGTTCAACTCGGGTTGTTGATATATACTCCTCGTTTCAGTTATGTATGTTAAGCATCTTTCCTTTTTTATATTTTTAAAGAAAAATTGTTAGTGCAATTAATGTGTTTTATTTTGTGAGTTAATATTATCAAACTTTTCTTTGTTCGTATGTATGTTAAATTTGATTTTTCATATTTTAAAATAAGTTAGTAGTATTAATTAGGAATATGTTTAGGAAAAAAATAATAAATACTTCGAGTAATTTAAAAAGAGATTTATATTTACAGACAATTTTTTAGTTAAAAAGATGCTTGAATACAAGAACGGGAGGAATATGATTCTCTTTTTGTGTAATCTGTAAATCCTTTTTAAATGTTTGTTGTGTCTTGACATCTATCTAATATTCATGAATATTTAAATCTAATTCATTTTTATAAAACACCCATTTTACAAAAATACACCCATGTTAAAAAGTAATTTTATTTTATTTCACTATGGCTAAATAGCTTATTGGTTCAATTTGATCACCCAAATTAATTTGGTGATTCAATTAATTGCTCCGTCCGTCTTATATTAGGTTTTTATTTGAGTATTAAATGATTTTTTAAAAATATTAATAGTGTTGATTTTAATGGTAGTATTGTATCATTTACTAAAGCACCTTTGTACTTGCAGCGAGTATAATCTACAAAACTAGGGTTTAAAACTGTTTAGGTCATGGTTTAAAGGGTGTTATTTATAGTCTCTCTTATGCTTGCTTTTCCGTGACTTAAACCCTAAGTAACTTAGCCCTAAGTTACGTTTAGAGCATTCCAGATACTTCTAGAAGCTTTTAGAGGCGGCACCTATTGAGGGGCTCGCTCAGGGCTCTTTCGGCCTTTCTGAAGGGCATTGTGCCCTTATTGACGGTCCGCAGCCCCCAAACACGAGTCTTGGGACAAGACGAAGTAATTAATAGAGAGATTGATTGTCCACAGTCCCGTAAGCACAAATCTTAGGACAAGGCGGAGTGATTAGTAGTTAGATTGATAGTCCAACCTTATTATAAGGGTCATGCTGACTTGTGCACTAAGGGCTAGACTTCCACAAATTACTTTCCTATTAATAAATGTTATAAATGATTGAAATGCAAATGAATAAAAATAAGCTAGTGAAAAAGAATAATAAATGTTGTATTGATATTATAAAAGTGGCAACTAATTTAAAACAAAGAAAATTAAAGAAGATGACATCCATTTTGAAAAGGATGAAGTATATTAAGTACTCACTCCTTTCAATTTTATAGGATCATCTTATAAAAAATTAGGCATATTAAAAGAAATTCTTGAAGTAAGCAGATCCATTTTACTCTTACTTTTCTCACCTCTTTCTCTCTATTTATTTTTCCTCACAACCAAACAGACCACGACTCTTCAAGAGACATGTGACAATACTTGTTCACCTTCTTTGGACTATTGGAGGGTTATGGACACATGGTGAGGGTGGTTAAACCAAGAACAAGAGGAAACAAGATTTTCACCTTTTATTTCTACCATGTCTTTTCACCGAGTTTTTTCAATCGTGGAAAAATGCTTACCGTTGGGATGAAATTTGGGCAGTGGCATAGGAAAAATTTCAAAAGTCTTTAACTAGGAAGGTGGTAGCAATTTGGAATCTAAAACCACTTGGAATGATAATACAGATGTTTGGATTGTTAATATATTTTATTTTTGAATGAGGTGAACCATAACTCTGTTGTTCAAAAAATTTGGGTGAAAATTCTGGATTTTTTGTTTGAATGCAAGTAGAAGAAAAAATTCACTCAAAATTAATTTTTTTCAATATTCTTGATTTTTCTCTTTTATAAATTGTGAGAAGTTTTTTTTTTAAGAAATAAATTGTGAGAAGTTGATTTGTGTTTATATAAATTCATTAAGAAACTTAAAGAAGAAATTCTGTCTTGAGATTAATGCATTCAATACATTGAAATTTGAAAAAATAATTACTTTTTTTACATAAAACTTACCGATTATATCTATTTTAAAATTCCTTAACAAATGTTCTAAGTGTACTTATTATTGAAAAAAAAATATACTTAGCAATACCTTATAAATCATTTCAAAGACAAAATCGGTAAATTAAGAACCACGATTTGACCCTACAGTTTGACCAAACAGTGATTTTTATTTCACTCATAATTTATTCATGATTTCCATACACATAATCAAAAACAAAGCCTAAGGGACTTTGTTACATCACATGCATGGTTATTGTTTACATAGTTGATTAACTACATGATGGATAACAGAAGTCAGTGATATCAAAGCAACGACACTGTGGAGGAAAAGACCTTGTGCAAAGGCAACTTTTGCAAGCTGAGTGACATTTTTCTCTAACATCAGTACACTGACACTGAGGTGGGATTGATCTTGTGCAAGGGCAGAAATCACAGCATGCTGTTGTTGTGGATTTGGCAGCTTCACCATTGGAGAGGAGTTGAGTGATGAAGGATGCTCGATCGAAACGAGCATCAACCACCGTTGAAGTGAAGCCCAAAAGGAAAACCAACAAAGCTAACTTCATCATCATTGCCTTCTTGTTCATGATCAACCCCATTATGACTTTTTTTTTCCTCACTTTCTCTCACTCTTACTACTATGTATGTATGTACCTTTTCAGCTAGCTATATATGAGTCTATTTATATACAACACTTATATTTAGGGTAACACTTCGATTATTTTGAGTTCGACAAAATTTATTTTTTTACATCTAATTCAACACCAAATTTTATCTATATGATCTCTCTCTTAATATTACATAATCAATCTATCATATTTATCAAGTCATAAACTTTTTCTCTATTTAAAGTTGTATATACCCTAATGAGTGTACACAATCATTTTTCCATTTGCATAGATATTATTCTAAAAAAAAATTGGGCTAAAATGCTCTTTTGTCCCTTAATAACATTTTTAGTATCGCTTTGGCCCAATAAGTAATAAAAACTCCGTTTAAGTCCCGTAACTTTATTTAAAGCATCAGTTTGGCCCTTTCTGTTAATTTAGTTCAAAAAAACGTTAAATTTTGATCCCTTAACTTATTTAATTAATATTAGTTTGGTCCTTTAACTTATTTAATTAGTATTAGTTTGGTCCTTAAATTTAACGTTTTTTTGAATTAAAATAACAGAAAGGACCAAACTGATACTTTAAATCAAGTTAAAGGACCTAAACGGAGTTTTTATTACTTATGGGACCAAAACGATACTATAAATGTTGTTAAGGGACCAAAAGAGCATTTTAGCCAAAAAATTGCTAACTAGTGTCCCAAACACTAGTTAAGAAAACAAACATAATAATAATTTCTTGAAACTTGTGTAGTCAAATACTTAAAAGCATAGAAAATATTGTTTTTAATATAAAACTTGCTTTTTTTTTTTTATTTCCATTCACATAGGTTTCTAAAATATATGAATCACTTAAAATAAATAAATTTATATGTGCACGCTATTACACTTGATTTTTCTTACTAGTTATAAGGTTGGTTGGGAGCGGCATGTATCGATTTCTCATCTTCAATTTGCAGACGATACTTTGATTTTGGAGGAAAGAAGTTTAGCTAATGACAGGGCTGTGCGCATCGTCCTTCATCCTTTTGAGGTTATGTCTGGGTTGAAGATTAATTTTCACACAAATGAGCTTGTAAGCGTTAATATTAGTGGGTCTTGGTTACACGAAGCTACATCGGTTTTGAATTGTAAGGTTACATGTTTGTCTGTGTTGTATTTGGGTCTTCTTGTTGGTGGTAACTCTCGTTGGCAGAATTTTTGGGACATGGTGGTCAATCGTATTAAATCCCGCTGTTAAGATGGAAAATCATATATTTGTCCTTTTGTGATCGGCTTTTTCTCCTTAAGTCTGTTCAGACCTCTCTTCTTGTATATAGTCTTTCCTTCTTCAAAGCTCACTCAGGTTTCATCTCCTCTACTAAATCTCTTTTAATTCGTTTTTTTTTCTTAGATGAGGACCATAGGAAAATTTCTTCGATAGATTTGGCGTCCATCTGTTTGGATAAGATGGTTCGTGGTTTGGGGTTGGCGACTCAGGGAGTTAATATTGAGTTGTTGGGTAAGTGGTGTTGGAGGTTAGCGGTGGATAGAGAGGGTCTCTGGTTTAGAGTCTTGGCTTCTAGATATGGTCTAGCTGGGGGGCGGTTGCAGGTTAACGATATGGATG
Organism: Medicago arabica; assembly: GCA_946800305.1. Taxonomy (NCBI): domain Eukaryota; kingdom Viridiplantae; phylum Streptophyta; class Magnoliopsida; order Fabales; family Fabaceae; genus Medicago; species Medicago arabica. The sequence continues at coordinate 39,823,929 of OX326969.1, forward strand.
GATTAGTGTGGTGGAGAGAGATAGATGGCATCCGGGAGGGTCTTGGTTCCACAGAGGGTAGCTGGTTTTCCGATAATCTACATCTTAATGTTGGTAATGGTGCTATTACTTTATTTTGGTTGGAGATGTCCCTCTTTGTGTTAGGTTTCGTCGGTTATTTGACTTATCAAGAAATCAATTATCGACAGTAGCTCAAATGTTTGCTTTGGGATAGGGTGATGGAGGGGAGACTTGGAAGTGGAGAAGGAGATTATGTGTGTGGGAGGAGGAGCAGATAGAGGAGTGTAGGATTTTATTATTGACTGTTTTACTGCAGGTTGATAGTCCGGATGTGTGGTCTTGGTTCCTTCATCCAGCTGGTGGGTATTTTGTTAGTGGTGCATATTACATTCTCACCAACCGGATTCCCACCCATGATAATGCTTCCTCGAATCTCTTGTGGCGTCGAGATATCCCATTAAAGGTGTCCGTGTTTTCTTGGCGGCTTATTCGGAATAGATTACCTACTAAGGTTAATTTATTTTGGCGAGGGATTATATCACATGAGTCTCAGTTGTGTGTTGGTGGTCGTGGATTGTTGGAAACAAAGAATCACTTATTTTTGGAGTGCAGTTTTCCTGGCATACTTTGGCAACATTTTCGAAATTGGCTAGAAGTTCATTCCGCGGATCCGTCTATTATTACATATCATTTTTATCATTTTGGCAGCTCTTCGGGATATACAAAATTAAGGACATCTTTCATGTTATTGATTTAGTTTGCTATTTCTTGGGTGATTAGGAAGGAAAGAAATGACATGATATTTCGTGGCAAAGATAATTTTCCTTCTCAGTTATTGGAGGATATTAAACTTTCTCCTTTTGGTGGTTTAAAACTAACTTGTTGTTTTTCCATATCCGTTTCATAGTTGGTGCCAAAACATTTCCTTATGTACGAGAATTGGCTATGTTTCTTTGGTTTGTTGAACTTTTGTTGTAACTTTTGGCTTTCTTCTTAAGCACAACTTATACCTAAAAAATAGTCCGTTGGTAATGGTAATAATATAGCATGATCCGCGTGTCGTATGTAACAGTACGATTTATTTCTACAAAAAAATAAATATAAAATACTTATTTTCTCGACGGCAAAATACTATATTTTCTTTTCCCTTCAAAAAAGAAAAAACTAATATTTTATTTCTTCTAGTATCGATTTCGTGTTCTTTATTTTATTTTATTTTGACAAGTCTAATCTTTGATGTACAATGAACTATGAAGTATAAATAACCCTCACACACAGCCAAGGCGGAGTTATGTAGGAACATAGAGAAGTCATGTCCTCCCCAAAATCTTAAAATTTCATTTTTAATAGATATCAATCTTTGCACGTAAATGTCAAATGTGTATGAATCAGTCTAACAATAAAGAAGTTTGCCTTTGAGTTATGAAATCTATGTTTGATCTGTATTTTGCTCAATTTAACATTTCAATTGTATTTTTTAAACTAAAAATGCCATAAAAATTTCAAAACGCCAATCTTGAACCCTGGTTATTGAAGGAAAATCCAATATATACATATTAAACAAATGGCCCCTCATAAAAAAAAATTCATACTCAGCCACTTCATATTAGAGGTGTTTAAAACCGAACCGATCTAAAAAAACCTGTCAACCGATCCAAAAAACAATGAACTGCAAAAAAATCTATATCTTTTGGATGTGTTTAGGCCACATAGATTAAAAACCGACCGGTACGGTTTGATTTTTGGTTTATAACTTAAGAACCAGACCGAACCGAACTTATTATAATGTTACTAGACTCTTTTACTACTCTAGACCGGTCCATTACCATGTTAACATAAACTCTTCAATAACTTACCAATTACCAACACAACTAACCAACTTCCAAGCAGGCAAGCAGTGCACGCGTGTTCAATTCATTCACTCACCAATGAATTTTGCTGTTTAATTCATTCACGTGTGTTTAAGAATTAGACAGTCCATTTCTTAATCTGCCTCTAATCAAAAGTTTCTTTATAATTGCATGATATATTTGCTTAATAAATTGCTACAGACTATATAATTATATGAAAGAAAAAGTTGTTGCATATGTATACCGAATGTTTGCAGCAACTTAAATGTATAGAGTATGTAATCTATGAAAGTTGTGGTGATGATGATTTTGTTGTTGATGAATTTTCGGATTTGTTGTCGTAAGAGGAACAAAAATTTTGGTGTTGGTGGTTCACCGTTACATACAATGGTCATGCAATCTAATGGCTGAAATCATATCTAAAATATTATGCATTAAAAAATTAACGGACCAAATTAAGTAACGGAGATGTACATGAGGGACTAAAATGGAAAATTTTAAAGTTAAGGGACCAAATCAAAAACAACAAATAAGTTGAGGGACTGTTTATGCAATTAAGCCAAAAAAAATCCTACAACTTATAATTAGGAAAGAATTTTCTACAACCTACTGAAAGAAAAAAGAAATTACTATAAATTGTACATATATTTTATATGTGTACAGCAAAGGAAAAAGCTTATCTTAAAATTATTTTTAATAAGAGCATTACTATCACTTGTTTATAATTAAGATAATCGAAAACCGATCCAAATTAAACCGCGTTAAATTGAATTGGATCAGTTCGGATTTTTTTTTAAATTGAACCGCACATATTATTTTTTGGATCGGTTTACTTTTTGCCTCATAACTGAACCGAACCGCAACTCAAACATCCCGACTACACAGAGTGAAATGATTTAATTCAACTCCACATGATCATAGTTTTATTCTTTTTTCAAACGAATTTTTTTATTAATAACCAAAACCATGCATAAAATGAACAAAGACCGACAAGATAGAAACAACAAACAAAGGACGTCTTATATAGGCGGAATATCCAAATGAAAACTCATACACCTCATACATCAAAACACCAAAAAAGACATTAGCCAACCGAGGGCTACCCCAAAAAACCAATACAAAACTAACCAACAAAACCAAAGCCAACACCAAAATCAAAATCAACCCTCTGTCTTAATGACCGGAACGTACCCCACCAAATCCTCAACCTCCATCATGAATGACCATAGAACTAGTTCCAAACATTTGTCTGCCGCTACTCGTACGCAAACCCCTAAAAAAACAACAAACCCACCAAAACTTCTAGAATAACACTTCACATTCTCTTTCACAGGCGAGTCCAGATAAACATCCAAAAATTGCTTAAGCTAACACTCATTCAGATTCCACCACCAACAGACCCCAATTCACTAGAGAATACACCAAAATAAGCTCCCAAAATTGAGGTTGGAAACTGAATCCCAATCTTGAAGCAAAAGTGATAGGACCACCAGACTCTATAAAAAAAACCACTAAGACACCCCTTAAATCACAGCCCACTGAAGAAGACACCAAAACCTTCACAAAAACTTGAAACTAGACAATAATTATCGATCTCGAAGCAAAAATGACCGGCTCAGGATAATCCAAGAGACAAATTCCTAAGGAAGTCAACAGGTGGAGGGGTGGAGCAAACAGGTCCATCTGAAAAAAGGGCTCCGCTTGAAAAAACCCAAACTTGAAACACCCGAAATTGAAAACACTTAAAAATCAACCACAAAGCCAATCACGAAACAACCTAAAATCGGCAAGAGCTAGCGGCGACGGAGATGGATCTAGATCAGAGGTTAGCACGAGCGGACAACCAAAAAAAAAACAAAAGAACTCCGAATAAAAAAACAACACACAAGCTCCTCCTCATCATCATTACAACAACCATGCAAAAATAAAATTAACATTCATATAACATCACCCAACACAAAATAAAAGGTTCGAGAGCTAAAAAAACCACAAAACCTGCGCACACCCAAAGAAGGTTGCGGCACCGCAAAACAATAATCACCCAAGAACAAAAACTTAGTAGTCAAAACAAATCAAGACAAATCCAGCTCAAACAAACATACCCTAAACAAAACAACCAACTCCTAAACCTTTATCGCTTGTAGTAAACCCTAAAAACACGATGATCGAACCACACAGGAGGACCAACCATCACTATTGAGAAACTTGTTACAAACCAACCGAACAATAACCACTCAACTTGAATCTCATCTCCAAATTTAGTATCACTAACCGTGGAGACCAACTTAAACACCACCGGTCGCCATAACATCTCCACACGGCAGCGGAAAAACAGTCACGAACAAAACCTAACAACTCAAATTTGAAGCATTTAACACAAATAGAGAGAGGAGGAGACGACAACGTTGGTGGTTAACCACCTTATAAGCCGTCTGAAAACAAAGACAACATACCTTTGATGGATTAAAACCTTATTTCATTTTAATTTGGGTATACTGGCTTGTTAAAAAAGTGTATAACTTCAAAGATTTCATAAAAATAAAATAAAATACTTAGCAATAAATTAAATTAGAGAATCAACTAAATAATTTCAACGACAATAGCAGTTAATTAAAGCAACACAATTTGACCCTACAGTTTGTAAAAAACAAACTGCATATATGGCCAAACAGTAATTTTTATTTCATCCATAATTTATTCATGATTTCCATATACATAATTAAAAACAAAGCCTAACGGACTTTGTCACATCACATGCATGGTTACACAGTTAATTAATTACATTGATAGCAGAAGGTAGTGACATCATGGCAACGGCACTGTGGAGGATTAAACTTTGTGCAAATGCAATCAAGGCAAGCTGAGTAACATTTTTCTCTAACATCAGTACACACACACATATGTGGGGATGATCCTGTGCAAAGGCAGCTATTACAGCATCCTGTTGTTGTGGATTTGACATCATAAGCAGCTTCACCATTGAAGAGCACTTGAGTTATGAAGGATTTTGGATCAAAACGAGCATCAACAACAGTTGAAGTGAAGCCCAAAAGGAAAACCAGCAAAGCTAACTTCATCAGCATTGCCTTCTTGTTCATCATCAACTCCATTATCACTATCTCTTTCTCACTTGCTCTCTCTTAGTACTATTTATGCATATCTTTCTTTGCAGCTAGCCACATGAGTCTATATATATATATATAGATAGATAGATAGATATTATTCAAAAATATATTACTCCCAAAAAAATAAATTGGGAAGTCTATGGTATCGCGTTGACCGCGTGTCCCATATAAGACCTTTAGTTTTGGGGGACAACTACTACTTTTAATTTCTACCGAAAAATGTGTAATACTAATATTTTCTTTCTCCTGCTATCCGTTTTTGTGTTCTTATTTTTAGGTCAAATTACATAGGGGTCGTTTATTGTCAAAGAAAGACAAAATGATAAAATATAATTAAATTAATGATAAAATTATATCACATGTCATTTTATTGTCAAAGAATGACAAAGTGAGGAAGAACCAACGAGATGCACAGTAAAGGGCGATAAAAAAGGGTTGTGACGGTGGTAGATGGCGGAGGATGACGAGAAGAACCTCTATGTTTTTTTGTTTTTATTTTGTTCATTTTTTTGTGGACCAGGAAAGAGAGAACACATATGAGGTTTTGATAAGGGATTTGAGGAGAGGGAAAGACAAAATTAAAATAAAGTGTGACATGGGTGTATATATGGATATGAATAATTATCCTTAATTTATGCCGGTAAGTCATCATTGTAAATGGTGGTTTTTTTGTTTCGGTGGAATTAAAATTTATTTTAGAATTGATCCTGACATGTTTGGTTGTTGCCGAGTAGGATTGATTCTGTTTCTAGAGTTGTTCTACTTGAAACTAGGATTTGTAGCTTTTGATTTTGAAATTGATTTTCACATATAAATCAAAATCAGTTATATCAGAATCAATTTAAATCAAAATCAATTATATCAAAATGAATTGTTCCTACCACACAATCAAACACAAACTTCCTTGAAGAAGTTGACTCATCTACGTATATATAACGAGTTAGACTTCTGTTGTAAAACTCCTTAGATCTTACCACTTATAAAACTTAAGTAAACCTGTTAAGATACACAAATAGCCCCCCATCACCCAACACCCGCAATAAGACCGACCTAAAACCCCTCCAATAAAAGTTTGAATCCAAAAGGGAGATGGATTGAGCTTACTACCCTAAAAGCAGAGACACAAAGATCAAGACAAACCCAAAACCTCACACAAAAACATCCTAACATATCTCCTTCTCAACTAACTACGGTCATAACATACAACTTTTTTGATTAATTTTGTAAGTTCTATGTGATAAGAAACAAACTTCTCCAACTCAGTAATTCAAAAAAGTTGAATATCATTAAATTTCAACAAAAAATTACTTATATAATCATAGCCATTAGGCTAATTGACCAAAAAAAATTTAAAATATTAAAATAATAATATTTCCAATTTATTCCATCAATCAATATTTATTGATTTGAATTCCGTTCTTCCTCTAGTTTTTAATAGCTCCATCTTTGGAGCTTGTACATTTATTACAAGAGTAGATGTAATCTTGGCAATGGCATGTTGGAGGAAACCCTGGGTCACAAACGCAACTATCGCAACCTGGGTGACAAGATCGTCCTGTAGCATCATTACAACGACAGGGAGGAAAAGTCAAACTTGAGCACTCACAGTCATCGCAACACCCTTCGTTATTTTGCTCTTGAGTGATGAAGGTTGTTGAATCCAAACGAGCATCAACTACAATTGCAATGAAACCTAAGAGAAAAAGCACCAAAGATAACTTCATTATTGCTCTTGATAATTCCTTATCACACTTGCAAAGAGGCAAGCAACTTCATGGGTCTATTTATATAGAGTGAAATTTTATTTAATTATTTAAATTAAATATTAACAATAAATGAAAACCCAAAATATTTTTTTTAAAAAATATAATATTTTTAATAAAAGTCAATCATGGTGGTCAATAGTGATTAATATGATATTAAACCTGATTATTTTTTAGGAAAAAAAACTAAATATTAATTAAATGATATAATATATATAAAACTAGCAACAAACTCATGCTAAGCACGGGCATGTGCTCCGCACGGACTAATTCGAAGGGGGGTTATGCACCAAAGTGCATTGCATTGCTATATGAATTGAGTAAATAAGAAGAAAAAAACTAATAAGCCGACATTAATATAAAAGCGCAAAATACTTTGACTTTCCTTAAGATTTTCTTAAATAACACAAGCATCCGTTTTAATTTTCCAAACACATCAATCTCCCCTCATTTTATCCATTTCAATAACTTTGTAAATATACGATTTAATTTCAGTAATTTTGATTGTTTGTATTTGTTTTCTCTTTTTTCACAATTAAGTTAAATGAGGTTTTTTTTCTTAGTTTGTTTGTATCTGTTTTCTCTTTTCAAAATTAAGTTAAATGAAGTTTTTTTTTCTCACAATGGAGAAACAATAACAATATTTGTCTTTACCACCAAACATAATAAAACATTGGCAATTACAGAAGAGATCAAAAGAGAATATAGAAATGAGAAGAATTTTGGTGAATGGACATTATGATTAATCAATGAAAAGGAAATAATATTCGATATATATGTTTTATTACATTAAAATTTAAAAATTAAATCACCTTGACTGTGTAACAATGAGTTGTGAAAAATCACCTAAGTGAATAATAGAAAGAAAAAATGGTCGAAAATTAAATGAGTTCATACTCGTATGAAGAAATTAATTGCTCAAAATAAATGAAATTAACAAAGTTTAAACCGTGTTATATTATAAGAGAAGTGTTTGTCAATTTGATAAAATAAAAAAGGGAGATTAGTGTTTAATTAAAAATAGAGCTGGTGTTTGTGTTATTTAAGAAGACCTTAAGAGAGGTTAGTGTAATTTTTCCATGATAAAATCATTGAAATAGTTGTTATTAAATATGAAATGGTTCCCTCAAAAGAATTAAATATGAAATAGTAAACTAAAAATATATAGAAATATTTAAAATAGTAAATATTTCATTATTGATAAAGATGTCGTTATGAGTCTCGTGTATGAATTGTACAACAATATTATTTAATGACTAATTTATCATGTTTTCAGTGTTTTTTATAGTCATCTTTATAAAAGATATAATAATTAATGATCTACAATAATAATAGATAATATTTTATAATATGACATGGTGACATGACTTCTTTGATTCTCTGTTGTTTCTAAATATGTTGAGATCTGCAGGGTTCAGTGTGTCTTGTTTATCTACACTCTGATTATTCAAGTTTGAAAGAGCTTTTATGCATGCTGATTTGTTTAGGGAGCTGTCGGCACTTGGATTTTGATATCGTGCTGACAGTCGATCCATTAATTGTTTTTCGCAGATATTCATTTTTCATATTTTTTTTCTAAAACCTTGTTTCGAGCCCGTATACGGGTTCGCTTGCTGATTAAGGAATTTTTGTTATGATAGATTTGGGTCGATCCACTTGATCAGATTTATTATGTTTTATCTCCGTTTTTGGTTGTATTTGAATCAAGTTTAATGTCCTCAGACTCTTTATCCATTTCTTTTTTATTTAATATAATTTTTCTTTTGACTAAAAAAAGATAAAGAAAAAACATAGGAAAATTATATTTAGAAAAGAAGAAATCTTGAAAATGTGTAATTTTTTAAAATTAGGTATATGCTTTGTAATAAATATTTTTTAATTTTTTTTAACTATTTAAATATTTAAAAGTTGAATCGTAGGAAAATTTGTATTGATTGAGATAAAGATTAAGTTTATTTGTTCTTTAAAAAAGATTAAGTTAGTGTATTTTATCGAGTGAGTTTATTTTAATTTGATTTTAAGAGAAAAAAAGTAGAGGAAGTTGAAGCAAAAGACACAAAAGAATATAATCTTGATGAAGTGTCAAAAAATTAAGAACGATAAGACTGTATTTTTGGTAGACATTAAGTTTCATAATTTTTTTCCATACAAAGTTTCATGATTAGAGAATAGAAGATTGTAATTTTTTTTTAACTCTTTAGATATTTAGAAGTTGAATTATAGGAAAATTTGTTTTGATTGAGATTAAGATTAAGTTTATTTATTGTTTAAAATAAGACTACATTAGTGTTTTTAATTTTATCAACTGAATTTGTTTTAATTTGTTGAAGTTAAAACAAAAGACACAAAATGATATAATTTTGATGACATGTCAAAAAATTAAGAACTGATAAGATTGTATGTTTGGTAGACATTAAGTTTGATAATATATTCCGTACAAAGTTTCATGATTAAAGAATTAGAGAGTAGAAGATTGTAATTTTTTTTAATTCTTTAGATATTTAGAAGTTGAGTTATAAGAAAATTTGTTTTGATGAGATTAAGATTAAACTTGTTTGTTGTTTAAAAAAAGATTAAGTTAATGTTTTTATCAACTGAGTTTGCTTTAATTTGCTTTTAGAAGATAAATTATAGGGGGAAGTTAAAGCAAAAGACAGAAAAAGATATAAATTAGATGACGTGTCAAAAAATTAAGAAGGGGTAAGATTGTATTTTTGATAGACATTAAGTTTCTAACAAGAGAGAAAAATATATATATATATATATATATATATATATATATATATATATATAAAATAAAATGTAAAAAATCAGAAAAAGTGATGGACGAACACAAACATAGTTTTAGTTCAATGCTCCGCATCATGAATCAACCATCGCGAGTTAGGGTTCTACCTTATATGTCGATATGGTTGAATTGTTGTGGTAAGTTCTCTTCCTCGAGGAGGCGTAAACCATATCCGTTGTAGGATGTAGGTTTTACCTAAATTTTATTTATACTCTGTTGAGGAACTTGTGGCGAAGGTCTTTTCGTTGAGAAAGTGTAAACTGTATCCGTTGTGGGATGTAGGTTTAACCTAATTTATAGTTTGTTAAGTTGTTTAGCTTCTCCTGCATAATAGGAACAAGCACAACCTCCAGCTGAAAAAATCATTAGTGAAGTATGTGTAAGTTTATCATTGATACATTAACAAAATCTATGAGAAGTTTTAACACGGTTGTATGTGTGGACATAAATCAATTTTGGTGGAGTGTATGGCTCCTTTGTCTTCGCGTGGAAGCCTTGTGGAGTGACCGTGTTCATCATATCCGATGTGAGCAAGGGTGACGAATGTTCCCCTATCGTAGTCAATTGATGTAAATTGGCTCCAATACGGTGTATCTGTAGTGATGTATGGGTCTATTAATTGACTTGGGATCCCTTTGTTCATGTTCAAAAAGAAAAGTCTGCAATGTCAACGTAAACACTTGCAGAAAGTGCATTGTGAGCATAAGTCTGTGGTCTATGCAGAGATTTTTCATGGGATATAATAGTTAGCCAAAAATGTCAAGTATTTGATAAGTAAGTATAACATAATTATAAAGTACGTGTCACTTATCTTTGATCTAACAAATTTCATTCGATTTCTTGCTCGGTGCAATTTGTTGTTAATATATCGCGTGACTTGCTATAATACTTGCGGTGGTGTGTGTCTGCCATTGTCGGATTTGACACCATTGTTGTATGTCAAGCTTAAGAAGCTCGGTTAGTATGTTTTCAAAGACGAAATTTGATGATGTTTGATGAAGTTGAACTGGTGTGTTGAAGCACTCCTTGAGTTGTTTGGTGGAACACTCATAGAGTCATGTCATGGATATGTGTCGTTTTCTTTTTTTTCACGAGGAGTTTCAGCTTGTACTATTTCAGATTTGTATATGTAACGATGAATGATTCCTGCAAAATCATTTTTGAACAAAATAGGAGATATTTTGCCAGTCATACACAATTATAAGTGCTATATGAATATGAGTTTGACACTTGTAGTCTCCGCAAAGGAGTCCATCAACGTCTGCTATAATTGATGCACTTATAACAAAATTTTATTTATTAAATCATAATTACCAAAGTTTTGAAAGATTAAATTAATTAAATTATAAACTATAAAAAATCATACTAGTTTTCTACAATTTTGTTAATAATTCAAAAAACAATTTAAAATATAAAAATTAATATTGCAAATTTATTCCATCAATCAATATTTTTTATATCTTTTTGCATCTTATTATTGCTCTGGTTCTTAATTAGCTCCATCTTTGGAGTTTGTACATTTATTGCAAGAATACATGTAATCTTCACAACGACATATTAAAAATGGACCAGAATCACAATTGCAATTATCGCAACCTCGACGACAATCTCGTCTTTTATCATTACATTTACAAGGAGGAAAAGTTGAACTTGAGCATGAACAGTCATCACAGCACACTTCGTCTATCAATTTGACAGCATCGCCATTTAGGGTTGTTGGATCTAAACGAGCATCAATCGTAGTTGCAATGAAACCCAAGAGGAAAATCAACAAATATATCTTCATCATTGCCTGCTTGTTCAACTGGATTATTGCTCTCAACAATTCTTTTAACACACTTGCAATGAGGAAGGCAACTACATGGGTCTATTTATATATAGTGCAATTTTCTTTAATTATTTAATTTTTTTGAAGGATTTAATTATTTAAATTAAATATTAACAATATGTTAAAAACTTGATTATTTTTGGAAGGATTTAATTTAATAAGAGTCAACCATAAAGGTCAATATTGATTAATATGGTATTAAACTTGATAATTTGTTTAGGAAAAAACTAAATATTAATTAAATAATATAATACTTTAAAATGTTGAGCTAAGGAATTAAAGGGGTTGAGGAGTAAAAATTCAGGGTTCGAATTCTGACAGGAGAAAAAGAAATAGCGTTAATAGTGTTTTACCCCCTGTAATATAGGTCATTTTCGATTTTATCTCCTGTAAAATATATTTTTTGGATTCCGTCCTTGTAATTTGAAGATTTTTTGGTTTTAGACCTTTATGAAAAATTGCGCCCCCTGTAATTTGAGCAAATTTTGGTTTACCCCCTTGCAATTTGAGCAAATTTCGGTTACCCCCTGTTAATTTGAGCAAATTTCAGTTTACTCCCTGCCATATCATTGATTTTGTACAATCAAAATTCATGAAGGTCCAAAGCCAAAATACTTCAAATTACAAGGACGGATTCCAACAAAAATATTTTACAGGGGAGAAAACCGAAAATGACCTACATTACAGGGGGTAGAGTACTATTAACCCTTATAAAAAAATCAAAATGTAAATAATCAGAAAAGGTGATATTCAGGTGGCAATGGTCAATGGCGGAGTTGCAATGTGAATGATAAGTGTCAAAATACTATTATTTTTTCATAACATTTACCAACTTGTTTTTCAAGTAATTTAGTATAAACCCTCTAATTTCATATAAATATCGTTTATATTCATAAACTACGCTGGAAAGCTATTACGTCTACTTCCTAAACAATTTTATATGTTTTGAGCATGACTACACCAACATGGAGTAAAAGAAGGCAAGCACACACGCCAAAAGCTAAGCTAGAGGGTCACAAAGATATCTGGTGAAAAGCATGATCTGCTAGGCGAGCTGAGCATGGTGAAAGTGAGCCAAAACAAAGAGTGCCAAAAGGAAAAGGCAAAGACAGGTTCACTATGCAAGATTTGGTCGGCTATGCGAATTAACTAAGGTGAAGCAAGAAATTTTTGAAGACGGTTGGTTTTTCCTTACTTTGAAGCAACAAACCACAATAGAGAGAATGGACATAGAGTGGGAGTCACCTTTGGAGGGCTAGAGAAGCTTGGAGACAAACTTGTTGATGCTTACTCCACATCTATCACATGTAGGTATTCATGTATAACTTTTCTAGTTTATGTCATAGAAACAATCCACAATTTTTCCATAGATGAATCATAAGTTATTCATTTTTATGGATCTTGCATCGTTGACATTAGCAAGAGACGTACACCGAGGGATATATGAAGTTATATCTAAAGCATAAAAATTATACCATCAATTAAGAGGTTGTTAACATTAGCAAGAGACGTACACTGAGGAAACATACATGAATACTATTGAAAGCATAAAAATTATACCATCATAAGTTATATCTGATGTTATATTTGAAGCACAAAAAGTATACAATCGATTAAGAGGAAACATACATGAATACTATTGAAATTCAATACCAACATAGCTTTATCTATTTTGTTTCAATTTACTTTTATTCACGTCACTAAAACACTTTTATAAACACTTGTTCAGAAAATCCGTGGTACAAACTAATATCAAGATAAGAGCGGTCTCTAGAAATCGATAATTTAGGTTTTGATAAAAATCGGCATACTTACCACTATCCTGAGGAAGCCTACAATTCTCTTTTATCAACGAACCATCAAAGTTTCGCAGTCTACCACTATGAGATCAACGGAAGGCCACCATGAACCACCTAAGGAACCCACAAAAAGAAACTTTGTCTTGAAAATACAAGTCATATATATATATATATATATATAAACAATGTTTTAAGGATATTTGTTAGCATTTACCTTTAAACAAAATCACCCACTATTGAAATTAATACACCAATCTACCTTAGTTTGGAAGAAGAAGAAAAACGCCCTTCTTTTGAGGGGCCTAGTACGTAGGAGTATGCCGATTCTTTTGGCGTGGTTGGTTGGACCGTTTGTGTTTAGAAACTTTTCCTACAAAATATTTCGCAGGATTCTGCGATTATTTCGTTTTCTATACATTCTCTTTCCTGCAAATTTACCACCGGAATATGATACTTTTTCATTCTATTTTTAGTGGCTTCCTACTGATTTTCTTGCGATTTTGAGATGAAATTTATTTCCTTCATAGTTTCCTATCGATTTTAATACATTAACAATTTTATTTTAATAGTTTCCTGTGGATTCTTTGTAAGAAATACCACAGGAAATCCGTTCTAGCACAAAGAAATTATTACAGTTTCCTTCAAAAAGTTTCGCAAGGAAATCTGCAGGAATTGTTTTTGAATAGAAACATTACATAAAGGCTAAATGGAATGGCGTACCCCTACTAGGTCCCTAAAAGAATAGACCATGCTTTAGTGATTGCTTTCTATCTCTACAATTTTTTTCATAATTTTTTCTAGTTGCTTAGTTTGACATCTATTTAGGACTTATGTTGTTGTAGATAAAACTTCACCCTAAAATGTATTTGGAATTCCCTTGCTTGAGCATGCTTCTGGTCAAATCAAGGAGAATGTTTCTTTTTTCAGCTAAACCATTGTGTTGTGGAGTATAAGGAGTTGAAATTTCATGCAATATGTCATCATCTTCACAAAAACTTTGAAACACTTTGGAGGTATATTCTCCACCACCATTTCTCCTTAAGATCTTCATTGACTTGCCCCTTCGTTTTTCTGTCAAAGCTTTGAACCTCTTAAACACAATAAAATATTCACTTAGATTTAATAAAAAAATAGCCAAATCTTCCTAATAAATTCCTACAAAATTGAAAGTATTTATTTCCTTCAATGAAAGAACCTCAAGAGGACCAACCACATCAGAGTGAATCGTGTGTAATACATCCACAAACCTATGAGAAATATGTCAACTGAATGATCAATTTCTTGGTTCTATCCCAGTAAGCAAACTTCACATGATTTTTCAGGCATAGCCAATTTTGGTACTCCTAGAATCATTCCAATGGACAAATCTGTTTAATGTTGATGCTTATGAGAGCAGAAAAAATTGTACTAGTTTTTTCCAATATTTTTAATAATTCAAAAAATAATTAAAAATATAAAAATAATATTGTCAATTTATTCCATCAATCAATATATAGTATTGATTTGCATTTCGTTAATTAGCTCCATCTATCCATTAACAATACTCCCAATCTAATATAATAAAAGTCAGTGTTATAGATTTATAGATATGAGACATTCCAGTAGGTTGAAACACCAATGTATCAAAATGATTTCAATCTGAATTTATCCTCACTCTTTATAGAAACCTGACCCAGAATTAAGAACTTACTTATCTAACTATTAACCGATTTAAACCCACTTGGGTTGGCCTAGTGGTATTGATTTGGGATTTAGGAGTGTACTCCTTCTTGGATTGGCTAATTTAGCTTCTTCAAAAAAACTATTAACGGATTTAACATACATTTCTAAGAACATGTAAATCCATTTACTCAAAGAAAATGAAGTATTTAGTCTAACAGGATTTGAAAGTAATGAACTCTCTGCAAATGTAAATTGATTTACTTTTTATTTATGAGAATAAGTAAATCGATTTCCTCACCCTGTTTTTTGACTTGTAAATCAATTTACTCGGATTGTTAAACACTCATCTCCTTCATCTCTTTGAAAACTCTTAGATAGTGATAGTGATTCTTGAAGGTGGAAAAATCATTGTACGTTAGATTGTGATTCTTCATTGATTGTATCAAATTGTTCAATTTGTTCTTCTTCCATTATCATTGGGACAGACGGATTGGATCAACTTTCTCTTTTATTCCAATCTCAAGCTTTTGAGTCACATACTATAACATCTTTGTTGGTGGTTATTGTATGATTGATTGTATTTTACAACCTATAGGCACATGCATCTTGATAACCTTCAAGTGACCAAAACTATAGTGCCAAAGCCAACTATCTTGAGTGATCATTATTGCTGAAAGACATCTCATATGTGCAATCTTCATGCTAGCTAGAAAAGGTTTTATTCTTTGCAAAAGGAGACTTTAACACTAACCTTAGATGTTCGTGAAATAATTCTAGTGCATTATTCTTTATAATCAACCCTTTTGCACAAGTTTCCCACCACTTAATAGTTTGCATCGCATTCTAAGAACATACAATACTTAATCTTCCATTACAACTATCTTGCCATAGTTCCTTTCAATAAAAATCTTTCTCATTCCTTTTGTTGTTATATGCTAGCTTCACCTTTGTTGGTTTGCTTGTATTAAACTCTTTCAACCATTCTTTATTCTTTGCCATCTGGTTAGAACAATCAATATCTAAAACAAACTTTCTGAATTACAACTTTTATTAGTGGTTATCATCATCAAAACAACAGGATTTGAGCATGAGTGATGTTCTTAAGCCATTTTTGCCTCTTCCTCATCCTTCTTAACTTGTTTACCCTTTCCAAACCAACATTCATATGAATCATGACCATACTAATCACAGTTATAACATTGAACCTTCCTTTTGTCATAATTTTTCTTCTTTCCTTGATTGTTGCCAAAGCCTCCTCTTTTTAAAGATTGAGTTTTGTCTTCAATCTTGGTCTTTTTTTCATAATTAGACTAGTTTCCGTCTTTGGAGTTATCTTTGGACTTTTCTATTTCTTATTATCGTTAGCATCTTTCTTGGTAATTTGGACATGGAATGCAAGGCTAGTTGAACTAATATTTTGGTTCCTCTTATGATTTCTTCTATCTTCATTGTTGTTACATCCTTTGATTCTTGAATTACAAAAACTATGAAATCAAACTTTGGAGTTAAGGTCCTAGTTACCTTTTCAATCACTTTCATTTGATTCACCATAGTGATCAATCTTGAGAAATAATAAGCTATCTCTTGATCTTCTTCCATAACGTTCAATTCGTACTTTCTTCTTAAAGGTTGAAGCTTGACCTACTTTACTTAGTCTGCACCTTCATGATACTTCTCTACTATGTTCCAAGCTTCCTTGGATCATGTCACCTTTGAGATTTTCTCAAAAATGTTTGAATCAACACCTTGCTAAATATAGAATAACACTTTACAATCTTTCTTCTTTGCATATTTTAAGTCTGCTCTTTGAGCCTCTATTGGATTTGCACCAAGTTTTTCGTATCCATTTTGCATAACTTCTAGTATTTCTTACGCACCAACGTCTTCATCAAGAATTGGAAGATTTGCACCAATTTTTTTTTTCCATTCATGATTTCTTGCAAGAAACTATATGGGATCACTCAACCTAAATTATGTTTCCTAGAATCGTTTTCCACTCACAATCTCCCGTGCTCCCTGATCAAAGAACCAAAAGCTCGTCAATTTGTTGGCACGACATTTTCTTAGTTCTCAAGTAATGAGTTAATTTAGAGAAATTGAGTGAGAAGAGAAAGTTGCATTATGGATTGTAATGTTGTTTAACTCTCATCGAGTGAATGAAATGAACATTACAACCTTTTATAGCTACTGTCACTAAGCATTTGTAACTAACTTGTTAGTCAAGCTATTAACTAATTACTTCCTATAAAATTAGCTCGTATACCATTAAAAATGAAAAAATTAACAATTGATTTGAGAGGCCAAACATTAACATGTATCTTTTTCTTTACAGGTATGTACGATATCATTTTCCTCGCTCCTTTTACTATCAGAAATGGAATTATTACCATGAATATGAATGTACATATGTTATGTGGGTGCGAGACTTGGGAAATGTGCGGTCAGAGGACTATGATTGCATTTGCGTTACAGTCGGGCATATCTAGATTGTCCAATTAAGATGGACGGCCTAAATTTTAAACATGAATTTTGCATTTAAAGTCAATTAAAATCCGATTGAAAATATGAACTATTTGATCGAGAGTGAACGGTCCAGATATACTGACCACATGCAGTGCAGTTAGACTACATAGAATCAAAATCCGTGGGCGCAAGAGTTAAGAAAATGATACATTATCCAATAAAGAGTAGCGATAACAATAATGATCTTATTCAATAAGTGTTGTGATGGTGAAAGCAGGAAGTCTCGTGTACATGATAAGATTCGGACACACTAAAAAAGTTTAATGATCGAAGAAAAAAAAATTAAATGATGTGTTTTATTACAATAATTAAATCATCTATAAGTTTGTGTATATGCACAAAATACATTTTTGTTTGAGATCCTGACCAATCAAGTATTTTTCTGTACAAAGGGGTCCTTATGCAGATTAATGATTGCAGCAAGTTGTGCTACCGTGTCCCCATCCAAAAATAATTCATAAACATTCAAATAACACATTGATAGAGAAATCAACAAAGCGTTGAATACCCCATCAAAATAATTTAAAGTTTCATTCAGGTCACTCTCTTCTCCATAGCAAAATATATTAGAATTACATTTTTGAATCACTCGAAATGCATTAATTAGATTAAAATTTTAAGTATGTAGTTTAATTTTTTTTATGATCAACTTGTTTGGGAGTCTGAAGGGTGCGGGAGAAACAACACGTAGATGACAATTACTAATGATACAAATTTTTATATATAATGCCCCCATTATTCAAAAATTATGGATCCGTCCCTGCACAAAATCCACTTCTGCTCCTCCACTAAGTTGAACCAAAGTTCTGATATCATTTGTTGGAGAGTTCGGAGGTCACCCGAGAAACAGGTTCACAAAGATGGGTGTACGAATATTACTACCCTTTTCCGTCCCCATCAATTGTAGATCATTGGCTGGAAACAAAGACAATTAATATACCTCTTATGGATTTACTTGTATATGATTTTAAGTGGGATATATTGGCTCATTAAAAAAGTGTGTCACTTATATGATTTCATCAAACTACTTTGCAATGATTTAAATTAGAGAATAAACAAAATAATTTAACAGGCAAAACACGTAAAAACAAACAGTAACTTTTATTGCATTCATAATTTTTTTCTTTCTTGAAGAAGCATCAATATATTATTTATTCATTTCCATACACACTATTTATTGAAAACAGAACGAGACAAAGAAACTTTGTCTCATCACATGCATGGTAACATACTTTTCAGATTAGCTAATTACATTTTCTGTGGCAGATGCGAGAGTGAATTAAATCATCGCAATAGCACTGTGGAGGAGAAGAGCCTGGGCAAATGCACCTATTACAACCTGAGCGACATGTTTCTACAACATCAACACAATGACAGACAGAAGGGATTGTTTTTGTGCAAATACACTTATTACAACATGATATGGCTGTGAATTTGTCAGTGTAATTAGTAGCATCACCATTAGAGACAACTTGAGCTATGAAGGATGTTGGATCGAAACGAGCATCGACAGTTGCGGTGAAGCCTAAAAGGAAAACCAAGAGAGCTAAGCTCATCATTGTTGCCTTCTTGTTCATCAGCTCCATTCTTTGCTATCAAATTTCACAATTGTTCTCTCTTTCTAATCAGTATTATTATGTGTCTTTGCTTGCTTTGTGAAGAAGCATATGCAGCTACATGGGGTCTATTTATATCAAAAAGTGCCAGTTTCTGTTTCCTTTCTATTTTATTGTCAAAAATGGAATTATTATAGGAGGGATCGATCTTGTTGTTTTATTAAGAATTAGTAGTAAAATGTTTAAGAATGTTGTTAGAGCATTGATTAAGGAAATACAAATAAAATAATGTGTTGGAGTGTGGTGAAAAATGTTGATTTCAATTTTTGAGTTTAAAATTTGTTGTTTTTAATACAAAATTATTACTTTTGGTTTCTTTCCCTAAAAAAAGTTATTTTTGCTTTCCTTAACAATTGACTTTGGGAAACTAATTTTTTTTGGCTTTCGCACCGGTTTATGCCCTATCATCAATAGTGGGCGATTAATCTGGCTCATGCGTAAAGGTATGTGCACTGCAAAGCAAAGCGTTGTTCCCCTTGAGAATCGAACTCGGTATTCCCCGAATACGTTCTTGGAAGGAGCTCTTTGCACTGGAGCCCAAACAACTTGAATAGTAAAAAGAAGTGAAAAATTGGAGCCCAAGCTGATTTTCGTAAAAAGAAAAGTCTATAAGAAGTGAAAACTAGTAAATTTATCATAGAACATGTGCATTTTATATTAAATACATAATAAATAGATTAGACAAACATTTACAATAATGATAACTGAACACACTTTATTTTCAAATCATCATTCAAGGGTTCTTTTTATATTACCCCTTGATGAATTGAGGGTAATTTATTCTTATCAAATAAAAGAAAAAAAAAACCTTTTTGTCATCTTTATTCTTATAATAAAATATTATTTTCACATCAAGAACATCAAACATCTTCTTTCTTTTCATTCAACATGTGATTTTCATCTCATTTGTTCCATAAACAAATTCTACTTGTCATTAGAAATAAATTACCTTCAAATCATCAAAGAGTAATGTAATTCTCACCCTATATTTCTCAAAGTGTATACATCTCTATAGATGTTCCACCAAACATTTCTCATACCAAAATTATCAAAGCGAGCATCAATACTAGTTGTGGCCAAACATAAGGAAAAAAAAGGTAACAAAACTACCTTCATCCTTTAATTCATCGATATTATTTATATGAATTATATATATATATATATATATATATATATATATATATATATATCATTCATCTTTATTATTTAAAACTAGGAAATGTTAACTTGTGCCCTAAGGGCACAAGATAAGAAACTGAAGATGGTAACTTTTTGTTGGAATGTGTGTATTCAATTTAATTTAATTTTTAAATTTATAATAAATAGAATGCACAAAATTTAAGAGAATATTTCTACTTTTGAGTTTCTTATCTTGTGCCCTAATGGCACAAGTTAACATCACCCTTAAAACTAATAGCTTGCGGGTTACTTTAGTGATTTTCATTAAAACATATCTGTTAAATTGCATCAATTAGCTAACTTAGACCCACTTTTATTTTATTACAAACTAGTAAAAATACCCGTGCGAGTGAAAAGAAGATTAATCATCTAATTTTTTATGAATATATTAATTAGAAGAAATCGAATATGTAATATATATCATCAATATTAGTTTAGTCAGCGACAATTTAACCCGTGTATTTAAACTAATTTTGAAACAGGATCTCTGAAAACTTTTCAAGTGCGTCAAAATTTAGTTTAATCAATGTCAATGTTTTTGTGTATTTTATTATTGACAGTTTGTCTCACACATGATAGTTCTATTTAATTGATTTCAACTTCTTTCATGCATTTTAGTATTTTCTAAAATTTTAGTATATACTCACTTATCATACATATTTTAGTTGATAAGGGTTCAATATCATTATAGAATTGAAGTGGGACGATATTTTAAATACTATAAAAAAGTTTTAGAAGGAACAATTATTATTATAAATGACAACATGTTTAAATTTATAACAATAATATTTATATAAATAATATAAATGCTTTAGAAGGAACTATTTTTTTTATAAATGACAACTTGTTACGTCATTCAAAATTGGTTTACTAAGAGACAACTTATCTTGATCATTTGATTTAATTGTTAAATATTTAGTCAATCATACTTGTCCAATGTCTATCATTAACTAATCAATGCACATTTATCCCGTGCATTCTAGTTGATGAGAACTCAATATTATTGTTGAACTGATGTGATATTTTAAATTGTAGAAACATTTTAGCAAGAACAATTTTTTTTTTATAAATAACAACTTGTATCTTGGATCCAAGTTAGTTTAGTCACTAAAAACTTATTTCATACATTTGAGTTAATTATGAAATTTTAGTAAATGTCAACTTCTCTCATGCATTTGTGTTATTTACGAAATTTCATTTAATGCCCACTTAACACATAGATTTTAGTTGATGATAGTTCAATATTATTGTAGAATTAAGGTGATGAGATATTCTAAACAATACAAACATTTTAGCAAGAACATTTTTTTTATAATTAACAACTTCTCTCATGTATTCCCTATAAAAACAATTTCTCTCGTGCATCATAGTTAATTTAGTTGATGACAACTTATCTTGTGTATTTGAGTTACTTTTGAATTTTTACTCAATGTCCGCTTCTCCCATGTATTTTATTTATTTATGATATTTTAGACAATGTCTATTTATCCCGTGCATTTTAGTTGATGAGGGTTGAATA
The DNA here is from genome assembly GCA_946800305.1 of Medicago arabica. Taxonomy (NCBI): domain Eukaryota; kingdom Viridiplantae; phylum Streptophyta; class Magnoliopsida; order Fabales; family Fabaceae; genus Medicago; species Medicago arabica. Next base: position 39,845,581 of record OX326969.1, read on the forward strand.
TAATTATAGAATTAAAGTGATAAACTTTATAAACGTTTTTGCAAGAACCATTTTTTATAAATAACAACTTGTTATGTGTATTATAGTTAGTTTAGTTAGTGACAACTTAGTTTATTCATTTGAGTTACTTTTGAAATTTTTGTCAATGTCCACTTCTCTCATGCATTTTGGTTATTTACAAAATTTTAGACAATACCTATCTATCTCGTTCATTATAGTTGATGAGGATTCAATATCATTTTAAAATTAAAGTGAGGTGATATTCTAAATAGTATAAATGCTTTATCATTTTATGATTTAATATCATTTTTGCGAGAACAATTTTTTATAAATAACAATTTGTTCCGTGTATCGAAATTAGTTTAATCAGTGAAAACTTATCCCATTTATTGGAGTTAATTCTGAATATTTATTAGTGAAAAATTGTCAAGTGCATGATAGTTTAATTTATTCAATGTCAACTTCAGTGGTGCATTTTATTAATCACAACTTGTCTCATGTATGATTGTAATATTTAATCAATGTTAACTTCTCGTATGTATTTTGGTTATTTATGAAATTTTAGTCCACGGTCACTTATCCCATGTATTTTAGTCGATGAAGATTCAATATCATTGTAGAACTAAAGTGATGTGATATTTTAAATAATAGAAATGTTTTAGCAGATTTTATTTTATTTTATAAATAACAGATTGTCCCGTATATTAAGGTTAATTTAGTTAATCACAACTTATCCCGTGAATTAGAATTAATTTTGAAACTTAAGTCATTGCCAACCTTTCCCATGCATTTTATTTATTTATGATATAATTGACAATGTTTATTTATCCCGTGCATTTTAGTTGATGATGGTTTAATATAAGGGTTTTTCTATCATGTGCAAATTTGCACATGATAAGAAGTTTAAAGTAGTAACTTTGATTTGAAACTTGTGTTTTTTTATATTAAATATGTAGCTTTTAATAAATAATTGTTGGTTTCAATGAAAAGTTACTACTTTTAATTGTCTTTAACATTTGGAATATTGCACATGTTAGACAAACCTTTAATATAATTATAGATGTAAAGTGATGTGATATTCTAAATAGTGTAAACCTTTTCGCAAGTTTTTTTTTTATAAATAACAACTTACCATGTGTATCAAAGTTAGTTTAGTGAATGACAACTTATCTCGTGCATTTGAGTTACTTTTGAAATTTTTATCAATACCCACTTTCTCCGAGCATTTTAGTTATTTAGAAAATTTTAGATAATGCCCACTTATCCCGTGCATTTTAGTTGACGAGTTCAATATTATTGTAGAATTAAAGTGATGTAATATTCTAAATAGTATAAACTTTTTAGCAAGAACTTTTTTTATATAAATAACAATTTGCCACTTGTATAAAAGTTAGTTTAACCAGTGATAACTTATCCCGTACATTTAAATTATATAAATGTAAAAAGAAGTAAAAATAAATCTGGCCAAAATCGTATAGTATTATATAATATTATTTTTTTATAACTAAAATAGATTTTTGATGATTTATTTTTTATAGTGACATGGGAATATAGGATTAAGCCATTAAAAATACATAATATGGAATCTAATTTAATTTATTTTTTTATTTTTTTTACAAATGTACTCTAATCTAATTTAATTGTGATAGACTTACATTTTTTTCTTCTTCTTTTGAATAACCTCCGTTTTCATTTGATAATTTCTTTCTCTCTGCTCAACAAAAAGAATTTTGAGAAGCTCTCCTCCTCAGCCAAACCCTAGCCGCCGCCGCAACACTGTTCACAATCTTGATCCATTTCTTCTCATCTATCATCCTATTAAGTTTATTTTTAGATCGGATAGATTTTTAAACACCACCTTCTCGGCTAGATCTAAACCAACATAGACAATCAAAATACCTTCATCGGCGACCACCGCGCCGGAAATTGCAGCCACCACCGTGGTATGGTCAAAAATATTAATCAAGGTCAAATTCTTCACATCATTTGTTTCTATCCACCTCTTTTACTTTCCCTTCATCATTCGGTCTATTTATTTTAATTCTTATCAGAAGTTTAATTTTATTTAGAGAAGCAAATTCGAATTTCTCTTTGATATTTGAATTTATAGCTGAGCAGTTATTATGGTTTTCTAGTAAAAGAAAGTTATGATAATTCATTTATCTAAAATTGTGTTTGAAGAGAGAATATCTTGTAAAGGAAAAAAATACAGGAATTCAAATACACAAAAAAATAACTATATCCAAAAATATTCAATCTCTACACTGTCAAAAAGATTTTTGAGAGTAGATTTTAATGTGAAGATAAGTATTTTTATCCTGTTGAAAAAAAATGAGAATGAGGTCTGTTTGATGGAAATGATGTTGGAGCTTAGGTGAAATATAGTCTATTTATGGTCACCTTCACGTCCATCCATGGAGTTGCATTCATTACACAAGTTTTATAAGTTCTATTTACTTAATTAGAAGAATGTTTTTTTAAAAGTATATAGTCTGCTAGCTACTTAATTGATAAAGTTAATTGGTTGCAATATTTGGTAGAATTTCTGTGTGGTTGATGATGATAAAGCCGAACAGCTTAAGTTGTTTGCTTCTTCCAGTTGCTTCTTTATTTCCTTTCTTTGTCTACATCTGTCCTTCACATCTGTAACTGTAATTACCTTTTTTTTTTTCTTCTTCTTTTGCTAGTTAGAAAAAGATACATGTATAAGAAAGCAATAATATATCTATATAGAGAGCGATAATTCATCGGATAACAATTCATCAGAGACATTTTCTTAATTTAATTTAGAGAGCAATAATATATATTTTTTGGACCTTTTGTTAAATACACTTTGTTTAATAATAATAATATATCAAGGTAGTTTATTTCTGTATAATAATGTCTTTCTTTGTGGTTTGTTGCATAGAACCAAACCTTATCAATTGGTTTAAATCTTTAAAACATTTTTTTTTATACTGCTAGTTGTTGCTGTGTATTTTCTCAAAAAAAAAAAGGTAAAAGTAATAGAAAAGAAATACAAAACTATGAATGATGATTTGTTAGAACATGTCACGTTGAATCAGCTGGAAAAAAAATGTATAGTTTTACATGATGATATGAAGAAAAAATGAAAATACTTTTTTAGCAAAGAAAAAAGAAGTTTTTGTAGGAAGACCAATGAGTGAAATGGAGTATTGAATCTTGTATAAAAGTGTGTTGAATCTTTATAAAAGTGTGTTGCTACAAAGTATTGTTTATCTTTTAGCTTGATGTATTGTGACAAAGTTCATAGTTGGCAAATATATCTTTTGCAGTGGAAAAGATTATAAAATTTGTAGTGGGAAAGACTAAAAATTTGTTAAAAATGTTGAAGATAATAGTTGTAGAAAGGTGGTAAATTTTGTGTTGGTATGATATGTACTGAAGTTGTTTGTATTTGAAACAAATATTTTTTTTTCCTTCTTGTTACCATTTTTCTACTCATGTGTAGAACATTTTTTGAAATGTGTTGAATGAGAGAAGATGAAAATAAGAGACCGGTGAGAGAGACAATATATAAGTATTCCCCTATATATATATTCAAACTTAATTTGATTGAATTTGAAATTTGAATTTGAGTACTTTCCCCCAAATTTAGTTGGTAATTGTGTAGAGTACACATAAAATATATTGAATTTGAGCCATGACCCACACAAGTCAGCTGTCATTGGTAGTAACAATTTTTTCAACTAAAAGCAAATTGTCTTCTTTCCCTCTCAAGCGTACATGAGTTCAGTTTAGTTCCAATGGTATCGTGTCGTTGGAAATATATGTAAATAAAGTAAACCAGCCTATGTGATTCAGTTAGATGACATCATGTGATTTTAGTTATGTGATTTAGTTAGAAATGTAATTTAATAGACAACTTTTACCCGTAAATCTGGGTCATTTGCACTTAAAGGGTTAAGGGCATTACTTGGTTTTCCACAACATGTTTTTTTTCTTATGCTAAGAGGATAGCGTGAGGGTTACTTTAGTAATTTTCATTAAAACATATTTGTTAACTTGCACCAATTTGCTAACTTAGACCCACTTTTATTTTATAACAAATAGCTTGAGCGATATTTACTAAACTATCTCTTACTTTAAATTGGTTTATATATATATATATATATATATAACCAATTTGCATGTTTTTTGTCTAAGTTCGCAAACCCTATATATATATATATATATATATATATATATATATATATATATATATATATATGAGGCAGGATCCGTTGACACCAGGTGTAAGTGTTTAGACTTACACCAAATCTCAACCATTATAATTATTTAATCTAACGACTCATATTATGTCAATAATAAATAAAAAGGAAGCACATTAAAATGGTAGTAGGAGATTATTAATATATAAGATACTCCTTGATTTTTTATTAATTATTATTAATTATTTGATCTGCAGAATAGAAGTAGAGTATTTTTTTTAAGGATAATACAATGTTCTTGGTGAGAGTTCAATTCTACCTTCATGCTTGTTCTCACAAGCTCGTTCTGTGTACAATTTTTTTTAAATACTGTTTTGTGTACAATTGGGTGTGACGGTGTTATTAATATAAAAGTTTTTTATACTAGTTTAATGATTTTATCACTTTGCTTTTATTATAGACATGATTAACTCCATTTTTCATTTTTTATTTTTATTTTGATGTTTTGTTGTGACACACATTAAAAGTAACCATTTAAGATGTCTTCCTTTTTTTCAGAACAAAGAACGAAAACATTTACAAAATTACTAGAAAACATGCAATTGCAGAGATGATGATGGACATGAAAATAGCATGGAGAAGTACAACTTCATATTTTGAGAAGAAAGAGAAAATAATTAATAACAATTAATAAAAAATCAAGGAGTGTCCCATATATTGATAATCTCCTACTACCATCTTAATGTGATTCATTTTCATTTATTACTGACATAATATGAATCGTTAGATCAAATAATTATAACGGTTGAGATTTTGTGCAAGTCTAAACACTTACACCTGGTGTCAACGGATCCTACCTTTATATATATATATATATTTTCTTAATTTAATATTATTTGTAGGCGACCTTAGCTTTTTTTTAGAGAGAAACTCTACATTCTAGTCTTCTTTCTCCTTCACTCAAAGGAGAGAGATGGTTTTGGCATTATTATTTTGACCTAGAATCACCTATTTTTTCCTTTATTTTAATCTAAATAAGTGGTTTTTACATAAATCAAAATTTCTTTTTTGTATTTTTTTCTTCGTGGTTTCGTTGTCTGAGGTGTTATGTTGTTCGTCATTTTATGCGGCGGTGTTTAACTTCTTGTCTTGTTACGGTGTTCGTTTGGTTCATATTGGATGATCGACTTTAGTCAAATACAGATTCAATCAATAATTTGGTTGTCAACATTGCAAATCCGGAGACATGAATGTTTCAGTAACTTTGATTTTTTTTTTACTTGTAGCCATTTTCTCGTTGTAAGCTATGAGTTTGTTCGTAAATTCAATTTTTATGCATTTTGTGATGTTGAAAGTGATTGTATTTGATGTACTTTATATCAATTTAAGCTATGCTTGAGTTCGTTAACCTAATGAACCGAACTTGAGCTATATATAGTTCGATTCCTTAAGTTCATAAGATGACAAAAGTATTTTGAAGATATTCTTACTCTTAATTGTGAAGCTGTGTTCTTCTGAAAAAAAATTGTGAAGCTATGTTTTTTCTCTATTATGTATGCTAGTTTTAGTGTGATTTTGTATTTTTGTTTTGGAGTGTTTATAGTTGGCTATGTTTTTATCTTTCTATATTTATATCCATATTTGCGAAGGTCTAAACATTGTACTTGTGTTTACCGTTTATACACCTTATGTTACGGGAGAACTTTTATTTTAATTTAAAGTTGGGTTTAAAAAAAATCAAGGATCAATTTTTTTGAAGAAGCTAAACTAATTCATATAAATTGACATCGAAGGAAATCGAACTTGATACAAGTTTAGAACATTACAAAAGGTTCCTTTACTAAAATTTAGAATTTTTTAACATGAAATAAATTAAATATGAATTTTTTTAAAAGACAAAAGTTCAAAATAAAAGTAACAAAAATCTAGACGCGGAAATAAAATTTTGAGATGATTTTTTGCAGATGAACTTTTCGTAATGTTGTTAACACTTGTGCAAAAAATTGTTCAAAATCTTTAATGTTTAAGCATAATTAAATAAATTTAGATTTAGTAGGGACTAAAACTGAGTGCATAATTTTTTTATATGGACTAAAAACACTATTTAAATTAAGTAAGGATTGAACTTAAAAGATCCCAATTTTATAGGGACCAAAAACATATGATGTCATTTACCACATGGCAGCCATGTCGCTTGAAATGTCCATGTGGCATGTCTGGGTCAGCATTCTGTTAGCCTAGTCTGCACAGATTGACGGCAAGGACCAAACTTACAAACGGAAAAAGACGCTGGAGATGAAAAATTTAATAAAATTTAAATAGGAATGAATGTTGGAAGCTCGCTTATTTGCTGGGACCTTAAACATAATTAACCCCAAAATATATAGAGGAATGTAGATTTTGACACAAAAACTAAAACAAAAGGGCTAAATTGCATTTTTTTTGTCCCTTAACTATTAAGGTAGTATCGCTTTGGTCCCTTAACTAAAATTCGATTTATTTTGGTCCCTTAACTTCTCTCCGTTACATATTTTGGTCCTTTCCGTTAGTTTTAATTCAAAAATATTAGGTTTTCTTCATTTTCATCGGGAATTTTTCTGGTATTCTTGTTGTTGAAGGTTGATGGAGATGATATGAAGATGAAAAAGAGGAGAAGAAGATGAAGAAAACCTAACGTTTTTGAATTAAAACTAACGAAAATGACCAATATGTGTAACAAAGAGAAGTTAAGGGACCAAAATAAATCGAATTTTAGTTAAAGAACCAAAGCGATACTTCCTAAATAGTTAAGGGACCAAAAATGCAATTTAGCCAAACAAAAGAGAGCAAATGAAAACATAATGGAAGTATGATATAAGTTGTCATAAAATGGTTGTTCAAATATCATTTCTCTTTTTTAAAATATATCAAAATAATATTAACTATTTTATTTTCATGTCTACATAACTTTTTAAAAGGAACATATACAATAATTTATTAAATTTCACTTGATTTAACTATTCTATTAATTACAATCATTGTGCTCGTGAGCTTAACTCGAACAATACATAATATATGTAAGGTCTGGAGTTCTACAATCATTTGCTTAAAAAATGGAATTATGAATATGATATAGTATGTACGAGTAATTTTATTGGATATATATATATATATATATATATATATATATATATAAATTAAAATTGAGAATGTGAAGTGTCATACCCCAAATTTTGACCAATTAAAACTGTTTACTTCGTATATCGTTCATGTTTTAATAGCTTTTCGTTCGCACTCTAATTTCCATGATATTTGTTTTTATTCACATTTTGATCGCATTTTATTCATATTTTAATTTTTCACTTCGTTTACATTTTAATGTCACTCGCATGTTAATTTCTCAATTTTATCCGCGTTTTACTTGTATTTTTTTTATCGTATAATTTGCATTGTTAAAACCCATTTTGTTCACATCTTTGATTTACCATTTTATTAGCGTTTTAAAAGCCGTGTAATTCCGTCGTCTCAGACGAAATTTGGGCAGAGAGGTATTTTAAAATACCTCATTTTTTTTGGTTCCGAAGGGACATTTTTTTATTTTATTTAGTCATGATTGTTATTTCTTTTTATTATTTGTTTTAATATTCGTTTTTATTTATTTATTTATTTATTTATTTGGTTTTTTTTATTTAAAGTCTTTAGTCCAAGTTTTGTCCAGTCCATGTGTCACTTTGCTATTGGTCATGTGTGTCTTTCTATCCAAGTCTGACCCAGCAGGGGTATTTTAGTCTTTTCTTTGTACCAGAGAAACCCTAGTTTTTTTTACTGTTTAAAGTCAGCATTGATTGCTGTCTCAAGGGCCCATCAGTCAGAAAGAGTCAAAATCAATTAGCAGCCATCAATCCCACAAACCCTAATTTCCAACTATTTTCTACTTTTTCAGATCAAACAACAAAATCACCAAAACTCTCATGAACACTATGAACACAAAATTTTCCAGCAACATGAATCAACCATAAACATCAAACACATCAACAATTTCGGATTCAAACTTTCACAAACACATCAACAATTTCGAAATTCTTTCCAACACAAAATCAAACAACAAGTTCAAAACCTTTCAAGCTCATACATAACTAGTGTTTTCGGCCAAGGCTCACCCATAATGAAAAAAATCCAAACCGAGGCAAAGAACAAAGGAGTTCAATAGAAACAAACACTAAATCAAGGAAGAAGAAAGAACATCCGAACCGGCCTCGTATCAACAGAAGCGTTTTTGAATCAAAAAGCAAGGAGGTAATCTTTTTTTTTCGTGTTCTTGTTTTCTAGATCTAAGATTTTTGAGAACTTGTTTGAGACTTTTGATACTGGATTTGAGTAGAGGAGAAGAATGGCTATTTAAAAGTGTAAAAAAAAAAATGGAAAACGGAAAAAAAAATTCCGGCGGCGGCGCCCCCACCCTAGGGCGCCGGAGCCGGCAAGGTTCGCCGGAGAAGATGAAGATCATCTTCTTGTTCTTCATTTGTTTTTTCAGAAAAAAGTTTAGAGAGAAGGGAGAGAATTTTTTAGAGAGAGAAGGGATGAGAGAAATGAATGAAAAAAAACATGGATTTTTGTTATATACTCTCACAACCGGTTCGGTTCGCCTGTGAACCGATCCAGGCTTGAACCGAACCGGTTCTTTCTCCTCTTCAGCCCACTACTTCCTCTCCCTTGGCCCATTTTCCTGTTCTGACTTGCTGTTTGCACCTCATACATACTACTGCACTTCCTTGTTTTCTTTGAAATTTTTCTTACATATTAATTTTAGCTATTTTCACACATCATAATTCAAAAAAATTAAACCATGCATTGTTTTATCATATAATTCTGTTTAATGTTAGCTACACTTCATGCATTTTAATCCAAAATTATTTTTCATATCATGCATTGTTTTATTATATGTCTTGTTTACCAATTTAATTTTCATCATAGTCTATATAGGTTTTTAAACAAAAACTCATTACATGCATGTTTTATTTAGTTTTGTTTTATTTAGCATACGTGCTTATTTTATGTGTTTGCCTTTTATTTTTGTTATTTGCTTCTTTATTTTGATTTCATGATTTTAGTGTGTATTTAGGTTTTGTGTAAATATTGCATGTGTTTTATTTTTGTCATTTATTTTATTTTATTTTTTCCGCAAGACCTTAGAATGTATTTTAGGGTATGTAATATGTAATCAATGCACGCACCGACACTATCACATTTTTTTTTTTGCCGCTTCATGTATGACAAATCACGAACGATAACCAAAATGAATTTAGTAACACTTTAGGATAATTATTGGACTTCAAAATATTTTCTTAAAAATCAAATTACTAGTAATTTTAGGTTCACTTACTCGAGAGTTTATTTGGGATCCAACGTCCCTTGTAAACTTCTCCCCTTTTTTTAAGTTACGTCGTTGTATTTATTTTAGTACGCTTTCTTTAACTTAGAAAAAAATATCTTTTCTCAAGAAAATCAAGTATGTCAAACTTCAAAGTTTTTCTAATAAACCTTGGCTTGTAACCCAAGTGTTTTCCTTTTATCTTTCTTAATGAAATGTTTAATCAATTTAATATCCACATTAGACATGGATTTCTTGTAATTAAAATTAACCAACTTCACCATTTTTTTTCTCATGCCTTGAGGCCTCTTATCTCTTCTTAAAATCTTTTTTTCCAAAATGTTAAAATCAATTCAACCCTCCAAAGAAGTTCTTTAGACGAACTACTTGATTTTGATCCCGATTTATTTGGGTAAGTAGGCAAAGAGCTTTGGCCCTTCCAAATCAAATAAAAATAACCAAAAACATGCTTCATCTTATCCCTTTCTTTCATTTAAACTCTTAAACAATAATTTTGAAATAAGTAAAAATAATTTAGCGCAAGATTAAGAATAGGTAGAAGGTTCCTATGAGATACCATAGTCGGTTCGGGTGCTTAACACCTCCCTCAATCGAAACCAACCCCTGGATCCAGGTCTTATAAGAGTTTTTACTCACTTTTTTCCCTTCCCACGAATAAAAGTTGAGAGTTCAAAGATTAAAGATCAAAATCCGATTAATGGTTTGGTATCCGAAAATCGAGAGCACATGAAGGTATGGTTAATAATCATACACTTCATAGTATACCCTACAGAGAAAGAAAGAACCGAAAATATTAGTATTATATTGGACGCGAGGTTCACGCTATTGTATATTCTGAATTGTCAATTTTTTATTTCTTTTCAAGTGTCATATTGTACACATGCTGATTTATTCTTTATGAACGAAATTTTTACATCCATAAGCAATAATTGTGGAAAGTGACGGAATCATTATGGTACCATCCATGAGAGAGTATTTGTAATATTAAACAAGTCGAACTATAGCTTATTAATAAATTATGAATAATGTTCGAGTAAACTTTATTTATTAGGAGCTCTAACTCGCCCCCTCCATCCCACAATACTTGAAGAAAAAATAATGCTGAGAAAATTCTTGACACTTTTAATGATTACTTTTTATAGTTATTTCAACTAATTAATTTTATTTGCATAACCAACAATGGATTGGTGCAAGTGATAAGGGACTTAAGCGCATTAAACATGTGGTCAGTGTTAGGAAATCAAGTGTAAGTGATTATGTCCTACATTGACTAGAAATGGAGAAAACGAAAAACGTTGAATATATAAGAGAGGAATCTTATCCCTAATGCCTTAAGGTTTTGGGTGGAGATGTGGTGTCTAAGTCTCTTATTGGTCCTGGACGTTTGGCCCATTGCCGCTCACGGGGCTCTCCGGACTCCCCAACAACTAGTATTAGAGCCATGGTTAGACATGGCAGGGAGCGGGAGCAGGACCCTAGCTTGGATCAGGCTAAAGATGTGTGGGATTCGCACTTGAGGGGAAGATTGTTGGAAAATCAAGTGTGAGTAATTATGTCCCACATCAAGAATGGAGAAAACGAAAACGTTGGATATAAGAGAGGGTACTCATATCTCTAATGTTTTAAGGTTTTCGGTGAAAATGTAGTGTTTAAGTCTCTTATTTATGCACCACAAGTTTCCTGAGGTAGAAGTATACACTTTTTAATCTTTTCGAAATGTTGTAGTCATAGTATTGGCTTATCCATATTTTTACTCGATTTCTGAACCGTCTCAAGACGACATTTTAATTTGTACTAGCACTGCCCTCTCAAAGATAATTTCTCAACAACTAACCGAATGGTAGATCTACAAAAATGAATTTAGGATATCTTGAAATGTAGAATGGGAAGTTGGTTATCTCATGGTGGAGGCAACATAAAAAAATAAAACAAACATAATACTATTGGTTAAGGTAGTAAGCAAGTTGGTTGTGATTAGTTATTAGTTGGTAAGATTAGTTAATTTAAGATATAACTAGATATATAATCATAATTCATTTGTATTCAACTTCATCAATCAGAAACTTTTATTCCATTTAATAATTGATTTCCATACAAAAAGACATGTATGAAACATAGTTATAGTGACACTAGGGCAACATTCTTAATAAATAAAAAGGAAGCACATTAAATAATAAATAGAAGGAAGCACATTAAAATGGTACTAGGAGATTATCAATATATAAGACACTCCTTGATTTTTTATTAATTATTATTAATTATTTGATCTGCAGAATAGAAGTAGAGTATTTTTTTAAGGATAATACAATGTTCTTGGTTAGAGTTCAATTCTACCTTCATGCTTGTTCTCACAAGCTCGTTCTGTGTACAATTTTTTTTAATACTGTTTTGTGTACAATTGGGTGTGTCGGTGTTATTAATACAAAAGTTTTTTATACTAGTTTAATGATTTTATCACTTTGCTTTTATTATAGACATGATTAACTCCATTTTTCAATTTTTTTTTATTTTGATGTTTTGTTGTGACACACATTAAAAGTAACCATTTAAGATGTCTTCCTTTTTTTTTCAGAACAAAGAACTAAAACATTTACAAAATTACTAGAAAACATGCAATTGCAGAGATGATGATGGACATGAAAATAGCATGGAGAAGTACAACTTCATATTTTGAGAAGAAAGAGAAAATAATTAATAACAATTAATAAAAAATCAAGGAGTATCCCATATATTGATAATCTCCTACTACCATCTTAATGTGATTCATTTTCATTTATTACTGACATAATATGAATCGTTAGATCAAATTGAAGGTGAGAAAAACACAAGAAGGGGGGTTGAATTGTGTTTGCTTTTCGCAGCTCTTGAGGAGTGAGAATCTAATTCCTTTAAACTCAGAGTCTGAATGAGATCAGAGTCTGATAGGAGATTAGGTTCTGATTGCAGCGGAATAATCAAGAGATAGAGAGAAGAGAGAACACAAGCAATTATACAGGTTCCTTCCACAAACCGGAAGTAGTCCTGTCCCCCTTGTACTTCCAAGGAGAGTTCACTAAAATGTAATACAAAATTACAAGTTGCTCAAACACACAGTATGAGACTTCCTTGCTCAAGCACACAGGCGAGAGACTTCCTTGCTCGAAGACACAACTAAGAGACTTCCTTTGCTCAATGGACGCAACCAAGAGACTTCCTTTGCTCAAGCACAAAAGCAAGAGACTTTTACACAATTACAGAAAATTGAATAGAGTTGAAACACTTTGACAACAATCAATTAGTGTTTCAATTACAACAAAGACAGACTCTGTTTTACACAAAAGACAGACTCTGTTTTTCTGTTAAACTTAGAAATTCTAGAATACTCAATTTGTAAGAATCTAAGTTGATGATGTGCTTTTGTTAAGACTCAGTTGAATACGAAAGCAGCGCAATGTAATTTCTCAAGTTCTAGAGTCCTCGCATTCTTCAAGTCTTCTATCCTTTATATAGGCGTAGGAAAGAGACGTTGAGTCATCCAGCACATCAGGATGATTTCTGAAGCTTGATCAATGACTGTTGATCTGTTGCTTGATTTGGTAATAGTCCTTCAATAGCATCATTTGAATTTCATTCCCTTTGAGGGTTAATACCGGTAGACACAGTTGCCAAACTGTACGAGGTAGTGGAGTAGTGGAAACAGAGTTCGTACAACGTACTCTGTACTGGCCTGCAATCTTTGTCTTTGTGCTTCCCACGCTTAAGTTGACTTTGAAGCTAGCCGTTACTCCATTTGAGAGTTTCTTTTTGCATCGCAATGCAGTAGAAATCCTTGTTAGCAGATTATCAAATTTGTGGCTTCAGACTCACTGTAGCACTATGCTTCTGATAATCTTCAGACTCTCTTGGTTCTCAGATTCTGATGGTCTTCAGACTCTGATACAGTCTTCAGACTCTCTTCGGCACAGTCTTCAGACTCTCTTCGATGCAGTCTTCAGACTCTCTTCGATGCAGTCTTCAGACTCTCTTTGAAACAGAATCACAAGCAACAAGCTTCTCTGGATTTTTTGCTCTTTAACTTTGTTCAAACAGAATACTTTCTAAGATATAAATCTTAATTGATATCCTGCATACTTAAACAAATATTAGCAATATCCAATTGACAACTTTTTAATACCTTGTTATCATCAAAACTTAAAACGTGGTATTGCTGAACACCTTTGTTCCAACACAAATAATTATAACGGTTGAGATTTTGTGCAAGTCTAAACACTTACACCTGGTGTCAACGGATCCTACCTTTATATATATATATATATATATATATATATATATATATATGTATTTCCTTAATTCAATATTATTTGTAGGCGACCTTAGTTTTTTTTAGAGAGAAACTCTACATTCTAGTCTTCTTTCTCCTTCACTCAAAGGAGAGAGATGGTTTTGGAATAATTATTTTGACCTAGAATCACCTATTTTTTCCTTTATTTTAATCTAAATAAGTGGTTTTTACATAAATCAAAATTTCTTTTTTGTATTTTTTTCTTCGTGGTTTCGTTGTCTGAGGTGTTATGTTGTTCGTCATTTTATGTGGCGGTGTTTAACTTCTTGTCTTGTTACGGTGTTCGTTTGGTTTATATTGGATGATCAACTTTAGTCAAATACAGATTCAATCAATAATTTGGTTGTCAACATTGCAAATCCGGAGACATGAATGTTTCAGTAACTTTGATTTTTTTTTTTACTTGTAGCCATTTTCTCGTTGTATGCTATGAGTTTGTTCGTAGATTCTATTTTTATGTTTTTTGCGATGTTGAAAGTGATTGTATTTGATGTACTTTATATCAATTTAAGTTATGCTTGAGTTCGTTAACCTAATGAACCGAAGTTGAGCTATATATAGTTCGATTCCTTAAGTTCATAAGATGACAAAAGTATTTTGAAGATATTCTTACTCTTAATTGTGAAGCTGTGTTCTTCTTAAAAAAAATTGTGAAGCTATGTTTTTTCTCTATTATGTATGCTAGTTTTAGTGTGATTTTGTATTTTTGTTTTGGAGTGTTTATAGTTGGCTATGTTTTTATCTTTCTATATTTATATCCATATTTGCGAAGGTCTAAACATTGTACTTGTGTTTACCGTTTATACACCTTATGTTACGGGAGAACTTTTATTTTAGTTTAAAGTTGGGTTTAAAAAAAATCAAGGATCAATTTTTTTGAAAAGCTAAACTAACTCATATAAATTGACATCGAAGGAAATCGAACTTGATACAAGTTTAGAACATTACAAAAGGTTCCTTTACTAAAATTTAGAATTTTTTAACATGAAATAAATTAAATATGAATTTTTTTAAAAGACAAAAGTTCAAAATAAAAGTAACAAAAATCTAGACGCGGAAATAAAATTTTGAGATGATTTTTTGCAGATGAACTTTTCGTAATGTTCTTAACACTTGTGCAAAAAATTGTTCAAAATCTTTAATGTTTAAGCATAATTAAATAAATTTAGATTTAGTAGGGACTAAAACTGAGTGCATAATTTTTTTATATGGACTAAAAACACTATTTAAATTAAGTAAGGATTGAACTTAAAAGATCCCAATTTTATAGGGACCAAAAACATATGATGTCATTTACCACATGGCAGCCATGTCGCTTGAAATGTCCATGTGGCATGTCTGGGTCAGCATTCTGTTAGCCTAGTCTGCACAGTTTGACGGCAAGGACCAAACTTACAAACGGAAAAAGACGCTGGAGATGAAAAATTTAATAAAATTTAAATAGGAATGAATGTTGGAAGCTCGCTTATTTGCTGGGACCTTAAACATAATTAACCCCAAAATATATAGAGGAATGTAGGTTTTGACACAAAAACTAAAACAAAAGGGCTAAATTGCATTTTTTGTCCCTTAACTATTTAGGTAGTATCGCTTTGGTCCCTTAACTAAAATTCGATTTATTTTGGTCCCTTAACTTCTCTCCATTACATATTTTGGTCCTTTCCGTTAGTTTTAATTCAAAAATATTAGGTTTTCTTCATTTTCATCGGGAATTTTTCTGGGATTCTTGTTGTTGAAGGTTGATGGAGATGATATGAAGGTGATAAAGAGGAGAAGAAGATGAAGAAAACCTAACGTTTTTGAATTAAAACTAACGGAAATGACCAAAATGTGTAACAGAGAGAAGTTAAGGGACCAAAATAAATCGAATTTTAGTTAAAGGACCAAAGCGATACTTCCTAAATAGTTAAGGGACCAAAAATGCAATTTAGCCAAACAAAAGAGAGCAAATGAAAACATAATGGAAGTATGATATAAGTTGTCATAAAATGGTTGTTCAAATATCATTTCTCTATTTTAAAATATATCAAAATAATATTAACTATTTTATTTTCATGTCTACATAACTTTTTAAAAGGAACATATACAATAATTTATTAAATTTCACTTGATTTAACTATTCTATTAATTACAATTATTGTGCTCGTGAGCTTAACTCGGACAATACATAATATATGTAAGGTCTGGAGTTCTACGATCATTTGCTTAAAAAATGGAATTATGAATATGATATAGTATGTGCGAGTAATTTTATTGGATATATATATATATATATATATATATATATATATATATATATATATAAATTAAAATTGAGAATGTGAAGGTATGGTTAATAATCATACACTTCATAGTATACCCTACAGAGAAAGAAAGAACCGAAAATATTAGTATTATATTGGACGCGAGGTTCACGCTATTGTATATTCTGAATTGTCAATTTTTTATTTCTTTTCAAGTGTCATATTGTACACATGCTGATTTATTCTTTATGAACGAAATTTTTACATCCATAAGCAATAATTGTGGAAAGTGACGGAATCATTATGGTACCATCCATGAGAGAGTATTTGTAATATTAAACAAGTCGAACTATAGCTTATTAATAAATTATGAATAATGTTCGAGTAAACTTTATTTATTAGGAGCTCTAACTCGCCCCCTCCATCCCACAATACTTGAAGAAAAAATAATGCTGAGAAAATTCTTGACACTTTTAATGATTACTTTTTATAGTTATTTCAACTAATTAATTTTATTTGCATAACCAACAATGGATTGGTGCAAGTGATAAGGGACTTAAGCGCATTAAACATGTGGTCAGTGTTAGGAAATCAAGTGTAAGTGATTATGTCCTACATTGACTAGAAATGGAGAAAACGAAAAACGTTGAATATATAAGAGAGGAATCTTATCCCTAATGCCTTAAGGTTTTGGGTGGAGATGTGGTGTCTAAGTCTCTTATTGGTCCTGGACGTTTGGCCCATTGCCGCTCACGGGGCTCTCCGGACTCCCCAACAACTAGTATTAGAGCCATGGTTAGACATGGCAGGGAGCGGGAGCAGGACCCTAGCTTGGATCAGGCTAAAGATGTGTGGGATTCGCACTTGAGGGGAAGATTGTTGGAAAATCAAGTGTGAGTAATTATGTCCCACATCAGGAATGGAGAAAACGAAAACGTTGGATATAAGAGAGGGTACTCATATCTCTAATGTTTTAAGGTTTTCGGTGAAAATGTAGTGTTTAAGTCTCTTATTTATGCACCACAAGTTTCCTGAGGTAGAAGTATACACTTTTTAATCTTTTCGAAATGTTGTAGTCATAGTATTGGCTTATCCATATTTTTACTCGATTTCTGAACCGTCTCAAGACGACATTTTAATTTGTACTAGCACTGCCCTCTCAAAGATAATTTCTCAACAACTAACCGAATGGTAGATCTACAAAAATGAATTTAGGATATCTTGAAATGTAGAATGGGAAGTTGGTTATCTCATGGTGGAGGCAACATAAAAAAATAAAACAAACATAATACTATTGGTTAAGGTAGTAAGCAAGTTGGTTGTGATTAGTTATTAGTTGGTAAGATTAGTTAATTTAAGATATAACTAGATATATAATCATAATTCATTTGTATTCAACTTCATCAATCAGAAACTTTTATTCCATTTAATAATTGATTTCCATACAAAAAGACATGTATGAAACATAGTTATAGTGACACTAGGGCAACATTCTTAATAAATAAAAAGGAAGCACATTAAATAATAAATAGAAGGAAGCACATTAAAATGGTACTAGGAGATTATCAATATATAAGACACTCCTTGATTTTTTATTAATTATTATTAATTATTTGATCTGCAGAATAGAAGTAGAGTATTTTTTTAAGGATAATACAATGTTCTTGGTTAGAGTTCAATTCTACCTTCATGCTTGTTCTCACAAGCTCGTTCTGTGTACAATTTTTTTTAATACTGTTTTGTGTACAATTGGGTGTGTCGGTGTTATTAATACAAAAGTTTTTTATACTAGTTTAATGATTTTATCACTTTGCTTTTATTATAGACATGATTAACTCCATTTTTCAATTTTTTTTTATTTTGATGTTTTGTTGTGACACACATTAAAAGTAACCATTTAAGATGTCTTCCTTTTTTTTTCAGAACAAAGAACTAAAACATTTACAAAATTACTAGAAAACATGCAATTGCAGAGATGATGATGGACATGAAAATAGCATGGAGAAGTACAACTTCATATTTTGAGAAGAAAGAGAAAATAATTAATAACAATTAATAAAAAATCAAGGAGTATCCCATATATTGATAATCTCCTACTACCATCTTAATGTGATTCATTTTCATTTATTACTGACATAATATGAATCGTTAGATCAAATTGAAGGTGAGAAAAACACAAGAAGGGGGGTTGAATTGTGTTTGCTTTTCGCAGCTCTTGAGGAGTGAGAATCTAATTCCTTTAAACTCAGAGTCTGAATGAGATCAGAGTCTGATAGGAGATTAGGTTCTGATTGCAGCGGAATAATCAAGAGATAGAGAGAAGAGAGAACACAAGCAATTATACAGGTTCCTTCCACAAACCGGAAGTAGTCCTGTCCCCCTTGTACTTCCAAGGAGAGTTCACTAAAATGTAATACAAAATTACAAGTTGCTCAAACACACAGTATGAGACTTCCTTGCTCAAGCACACAGGCGAGAGACTTCCTTGCTCGAAGACACAACTAAGAGACTTCCTTTGCTCAATGGACGCAACCAAGAGACTTCCTTTGCTCAAGCACAAAAGCAAGAGACTTTTACACAATTACAGAAAATTGAATAGAGTTGAAACACTTTGACAACAATCAATTAGTGTTTCAATTACAACAAAGACAGACTCTGTTTTACACAAAAGACAGACTCTGTTTTTCTGTTAAACTTAGAAATTCTAGAATACTCAATTTGTAAGAATCTAAGTTGATGATGTGCTTTTGTTAAGACTCAGTTGAATACGAAAGCAGCGCAATGTAATTTCTCAAGTTCTAGAGTCCTCGCATTCTTCAAGTCTTCTATCCTTTATATAGGCGTAGGAAAGAGACGTTGAGTCATCCAGCACATCAGGATGATTTCTGAAGCTTGATCAATGACTGTTGATCTGTTGCTTGATTTGGTAATAGTCCTTCAATAGCATCATTTGAATTTCATTCCCTTTGAGGGTTAATACCGGTAGACACAGTTGCCAAACTGTACGAGGTAGTGGAGTAGTGGAAACAGAGTTCGTACAACGTACTCTGTACTGGCCTGCAATCTTTGTCTTTGTGCTTCCCACGCTTAAGTTGACTTTGAAGCTAGCCGTTACTCCATTTGAGAGTTTCTTTTTGCATCGCAATGCAGTAGAAATCCTTGTTAGCAGATTATCAAATTTGTGGCTTCAGACTCACTGTAGCACTATGCTTCTGATAATCTTCAGACTCTCTTGGTTCTCAGATTCTGATGGTCTTCAGACTCTGATACAGTCTTCAGACTCTCTTCGGCACAGTCTTCAGACTCTCTTCGATGCAGTCTTCAGACTCTCTTCGATGCAGTCTTCAGACTCTCTTTGAAACAGAATCACAAGCAACAAGCTTCTCTGGATTTTTTGCTCTTTAACTTTGTTCAAACAGAATACTTTCTAAGATATAAATCTTAATTGATATCCTGCATACTTAAACAAATATTAGCAATATCCAATTGACAACTTTTTAATACCTTGTTATCATCAAAACTTAAAACGTGGTATTGCTGAACACCTTTGTTCCAACACAAATAATTATAACGGTTGAGATTTTGTGCAAGTCTAAACACTTACACCTGGTGTCAACGGATCCTACCTTTATATATATATATATATATATATATATATATATATATATATATATATATGTATTTCCTTAATTCAATATTATTTGTAGGCGACCTTAGTTTTTTTTAGAGAGAAACTCTACATTCTAGTCTTCTTTCTCCTTCACTCAAAGGAGAGAGATGGTTTTGGAATAATTATTTTGACCTAGAATCACCTATTTTTTCCTTTATTTTAATCTAAATAAGTGGTTTTTACATAAATCAAAATTTCTTTTTTGTATTTTTTTCTTCGTGGTTTCGTTGTCTGAGGTGTTATGTTGTTCGTCATTTTATGTGGCGGTGTTTAACTTCTTGTCTTGTTACGGTGTTCGTTTGGTTTATATTGGATGATCAACTTTAGTCAAATACAGATTCAATCAATAATTTGGTTGTCAACATTGCAAATCCGGAGACATGAATGTTTCAGTAACTTTGATTTTTTTTTTTACTTGTAGCCATTTTCTCGTTGTATGCTATGAGTTTGTTCGTAGATTCTATTTTTATGTTTTTTGCGATGTTGAAAGTGATTGTATTTGATGTACTTTATATCAATTTAAGTTATGCTTGAGTTCGTTAACCTAATGAACCGAAGTTGAGCTATATATAGTTCGATTCCTTAAGTTCATAAGATGACAAAAGTATTTTGAAGATATTCTTACTCTTAATTGTGAAGCTGTGTTCTTCTTAAAAAAAATTGTGAAGCTATGTTTTTTCTCTATTATGTATGCTAGTTTTAGTGTGATTTTGTATTTTTGTTTTGGAGTGTTTATAGTTGGCTATGTTTTTATCTTTCTATATTTATATCCATATTTGCGAAGGTCTAAACATTGTACTTGTGTTTACCGTTTATACACCTTATGTTACGGGAGAACTTTTATTTTAGTTTAAAGTTGGGTTTAAAAAAAATCAAGGATCAATTTTTTTGAAAAGCTAAACTAACTCATATAAATTGACATCGAAGGAAATCGAACTTGATACAAGTTTAGAACATTACAAAAGGTTCCTTTACTAAAATTTAGAATTTTTTAACATGAAATAAATTAAATATGAATTTTTTTAAAAGACAAAAGTTCAAAATAAAAGTAACAAAAATCTAGACGCGGAAATAAAATTTTGAGATGATTTTTTGCAGATGAACTTTTCGTAATGTTCTTAACACTTGTGCAAAAAATTGTTCAAAATCTTTAATGTTTAAGCATAATTAAATAAATTTAGATTTAGTAGGGACTAAAACTGAGTGCATAATTTTTTTATATGGACTAAAAACACTATTTAAATTAAGTAAGGATTGAACTTAAAAGATCCCAATTTTATAGGGACCAAAAACATATGATGTCATTTACCACATGGCAGCCATGTCGCTTGAAATGTCCATGTGGCATGTCTGGGTCAGCATTCTGTTAGCCTAGTCTGCACAGTTTGACGGCAAGGACCAAACTTACAAACGGAAAAAGACGCTGGAGATGAAAAATTTAATAAAATTTAAATAGGAATGAATGTTGGAAGCTCGCTTATTTGCTGGGACCTTAAACATAATTAACCCCAAAATATATAGAGGAATGTAGGTTTTGACACAAAAACTAAAACAAAAGGGCTAAATTGCATTTTTTGTCCCTTAACTATTTAGGTAGTATCGCTTTGGTCCCTTAACTAAAATTCGATTTATTTTGGTCCCTTAACTTCTCTCCATTACATATTTTGGTCCTTTCCGTTAGTTTTAATTCAAAAATATTAGGTTTTCTTCATTTTCATCGGGAATTTTTCTGGGATTCTTGTTGTTGAAGGTTGATGGAGATGATATGAAGGTGATAAAGAGGAGAAGAAGATGAAGAAAACCTAACGTTTTTGAATTAAAACTAACGGAAATGACCAAAATGTGTAACAGAGAGAAGTTAAGGGACCAAAATAAATCGAATTTTAGTTAAAGGACCAAAGCGATACTTCCTAAATAGTTAAGGGACCAAAAATGCAATTTAGCCAAACAAAAGAGAGCAAATGAAAACATAATGGAAGTATGATATAAGTTGTCATAAAATGGTTGTTCAAATATCATTTCTCTATTTTAAAATATATCAAAATAATATTAACTATTTTATTTTCATGTCTACATAACTTTTTAAAAGGAACATATACAATAATTTATTAAATTTCACTTGATTTAACTATTCTATTAATTACAATTATTGTGCTCGTGAGCTTAACTCGGACAATACATAATATATGTAAGGTCTGGAGTTCTACGATCATTTGCTTAAAAAATGGAATTATGAATATGATATAGTATGTGCGAGTAATTTTATTGGATATATATATATATATATATATATATATATATATATATATATATATATATATATATATAAATTAAAATTGAGAATGTGAAGGTATGGTTAATAATCATACACTTCATAGTATACCCTACAGAGAAAGAAAGAACCGAAAATATTAGTATTATATTGGACGCGAGGTTCACGCTATTGTATATTCTGAATTGTCAATTTTTTATTTCTTTTCAAGTGTCATATTGTACACATGCTGATTTATTCTTTATGAACGAAATTTTTACATCCATAAGCAATAATTGTGGAAAGTGACGGAATCATTATGGTACCATCCATGAGAGAGTATTTGTAATATTAAACAAGTCGAACTATAGCTTATTAATAAATTATGAATAATGTTCGAGTAAACTTTATTTATTAGGAGCTCTAACTCGCCCCCTCCATCCCACAATACTTGAAGAAAAAATAATGCTGAGAAAATTCTTGACACTTTTAATGATTACTTTTTATAGTTATTTCAACTAATTAATTTTATTTGCATAACCAACAATGGATTGGTGCAAGTGATAAGGGACTTAAGCGCATTAAACATGTGGTCAGTGTTAGGAAATCAAGTGTAAGTGATTATGTCCTACATTGACTAGAAATGGAGAAAACGAAAAACGTTGAATATATAAGAGAGGAATCTTATCCCTAATGCCTTAAGGTTTTGGGTGGAGATGTGGTGTCTAAGTCTCTTATTGGTCCTGGACGTTTGGCCCATTGCCGCTCACGGGGCTCTCCGGACTCCCCAACAACTAGTATTAGAGCCATGGTTAGACATGGCAGGGAGCGGGAGCAGGACCCTAGCTTGGATCAGGCTAAAGATGTGTGGGATTCGCACTTGAGGGGAAGATTGTTGGAAAATCAAGTGTGAGTAATTATGTCCCACATCAGGAATGGAGAAAACGAAAACGTTGGATATAAGAGAGGGTACTCATATCTCTAATGTTTTAAGGTTTTCGGTGAAAATGTAGTGTTTAAGTCTCTTATTTATGCACCACAAGTTTCCTGAGGTAGAAGTATACACTTTTTAATCTTTTCGAAATGTTGTAGTCATAGTATTGGCTTATCCATATTTTTACTCGATTTCTGAACCGTCTCAAGACGACATTTTAATTTGTACTAGCACTGCCCTCTCAAAGATAATTTCTCAACAACTAACCGAATGGTAGATCTACAAAAATGAATTTAGGATATCTTGAAATGTAGAATGGGAAGTTGGTTATCTCATGGTGGAGGCAACATAAAAAAATAAAACAAACATAATACTATTGGTTAAGGTAGTAAGCAAGTTGGTTGTGATTAGTTATTAGTTGGTAAGATTAGTTAATTTAAGATATAACTAGATATATAATCATAATTCATTTGTATTCAACTTCATCAATCAGAAACTTTTATTCCATTTAATAATTGATTTCCATACAAAAAGACATGTATGAAACATAGTTATAGTGACACTAGGGCAACATTCTTAATGAGCTCTGCCTTCAGAACTGTAGCATGTTTCACAGTCGTCACTAAGATCATTGCAACTGCACTGTGGAGGAAAAGACCTTGTGCAAATGCAACTTTTGCAAGCTGAGTGACATGTTTCTCCAATATCAGCACAACCACACTTACGCTCTGCAATTACGCAATAACAGGAATTGCAACATGGCACGGTTGTTGATTTCACATCGTAATTTGTAGCTTCATCATTGAAGAGCACTTGAGTGATGAAGGATTTTGGATCGAAACGAGCATCAACTACAGTTGAAGTGAAGCCTAAAAGGAAAACCAACAAAGCTAACTTCATCATTGCCATCTTGTTCTTTCAGAGTATTATATCTTATCTTTGCTTTATGAACAGATATGCAGCTACATGTGTTAGGGTTGTATTTATAGAATGCTATCAGGGGTTATATAGGTCTTTTTATTCTTTCTTCTATTATTTTATTTTTGGCAAAATTAAACGTGTGGTTGTGGGGAGATAGCACAAAATTCTGGATAAATCATTTATTTATTTTACCCAATTAAGTCATTTAAGTTGTAGGAGAATTATTTGTGTATTTCCATTTAACCCTATGAAAAGATAAAAATAAAAAGATTGATGTTATAGATGTGATAAATAGATGATATAATGAAAAGTTTTTCTTAAAAAAAAAATGAGATATTGAATGAATGTCTAAATATAAATATTTTTTTGAAAGATCTAAATATAAATATTGTAAGTTATATTCCATTCACATTTGCCTTTTAAAAATGAGAAGTGTTATTTGAACAATCAATTTGGTTGACAATTTATTTGGCAATCATAATTTAAAAAGAAAAAGTAGGTATTTGCACAAAAATCATAGCAATAGAGAGATAAAGTATAAAATAATATAAGTATGAGAGAAAAAATTATCACAAAAATTATTACCAAATGGATGTTCAAATATCATTTCTCTTTAAAAATTGAGGTGACCTATAAATTGCTAATGTGGGTAATGATCTCATGTTTTGAATCAATAAGTTATATACTATTTTAATTATATAAAAGAGATGTTTAATCTTCATCGTACACTATTGTTTTAAGTGATAAATTATATACTACTCTAATTATAAATTGCTTCTTTCAAAAAACAATTATATAACTGTTAATGTGCATAATGATCTCATGTGACAATCAGGATTATATAATTAAAACTTTTTAGAAACGATCTAAATTATATAATTCAAACCGTCTTAGACTGTGTTTAAGCTTGAAGTTTGGAAGGTTTTACATGATATATAACACATGAATAAATTAAATGACATAATTTAAAAACGTAAAACAACATAATAAGATAAATGATAATGAAAGGAAAGGTGTTTTAAGGGATGTTCTTGAACTTTATCCAGCTGCCCTGCCAACTAACATGTTTTTATTGGCAGGGCAACTTGATCAAGTTCACAAAAACATCTTCGTATTCAGATCCGGGGGATAATGATGATATGGAAGGTGTTTCAAAAGGTGTTTTTAAACTTGATCCTGCTTTCATGCAAACTGACATTTTTCTATTGGCAAAGCAACAAGATCAAGTTTACAACAACCTTTTGGTGTTAAGATCCGTCATATGATTTTTCACAGTTTTTTGTTCTGTTATAAAACAAATGAATTAAACACGCCTATTTATACAAGTTTCTATGCATCGTAGACCACAAAAACTGTCGGTGCAATATAAAGCGCAAAAAAATCTTGTACTTGAGAGGTTCAGATTATATAATCCAAGTTGTTCTTCACCCTACAAAGTGCGAGTTTCAAGACATGAATTTTAATTTCAACAACGTACATTATATATAACAATCTCAAACACATCATATTAACTACACTACCAAGGCCTAGTGGAACATTATAGAGAGTGAAGCTCTCACTTTTTTCTACCTCTCCTCCCGATCTCTGTTTAGGGTTTTTTTATTCATCTAAGTGGTGGTTGTTCCCAGCACCTCATGGTCTGCCCTCCCTACTTGGGAGTACACTCCTAGGTACTCCTAGTATCCCTTCCTTTGATCCTAGATTTTGATGTGTTCTTCCATGGAGGGTTGGAAGAGTGTGCAAACCACACAACATCCCATCAAATTTCCAGCTAGTGTTGTCAAAGATCTCTCTCAAGGGGAGAGACCCCCACCAAAGCCTCCCCCTCCAAACCATTTCTCTGTGATTGCTCCAACTTTACAATACCTGAGTTTGATCCGGCCACCACTAAAACCACTGTGGTTTTATTGTGGGTTGGTGTCTTTGACCTTTTCTTGCTTTAGTATAATTGTTGTTATGTTTGATTGTATCTTTATGTGTTGTTCTTGTGTTATGTTTTGCAATATTTATTCGTGTTTCTGTTTTGTTATGGTTGCACAAAAGTTGTTTGTTAAAATGCCTCAATGGTGCAGATTTGAAAGTGGCTGGCAACAATCTTTATTTCTTATCAACCAAACAAATGGATTCCAAATTTGTGGCGAGTTTGACTAATTTTGAGACCACATATAGTCGATATGTGCTTTCAAAAGTCAAAGAAATTATCCTTAATTGGATAGATAAAAAGATTGTGGATCTTGTCCTCTCCGTTGTGAATGATCACTTACGGAAGAAATTGGTTTGAATGATAGGTTTTAAAAATTTGTTTGCTAAACCACTCTTGATTTATGTACTCTCAAAATGAAATGTTGTCCAAGCATTAGCTTATTTAGCTACGTGTGCTACCTTTAATGTGTTGTTGAGGAATGTCTCCACACATTGTGTTCAAATCATTTGTAACGCTCTTTGTTTCAATCAATGGAATTATGTGTTTCCTATAATAAAAAAAAACTCAAATACATCAATCGACATAGTTTAACAATGTAAAACGCATAATAAAACAAGAATTACAGATCACGGATCAACCAAACTAACTTCTTCATCTGATTTTTTCTAATATCTTCGAAAGATTTGACCAAAGAAGCGAACAACTTGATTGGTATTTTAGTATTTAACTGACCAAATATTAAGAATATTGGTCTCACGTCGTCAACTTCTTCATCTGATTTTTTCTAATATCTTCGAAAGATTTGACCAAAGAAGCGAACAACTTGATTGGTATTTTAGTATTGTACTGACCAAATATTAAGAATATTGGTCTCACGTCGTCATCATTTCCAAGCTTCATCTAAGTGAATTGGACGGCTCCAGCTAAGCCGATCGATGAATTTCGATAGTCAACATTGTTCATCCTCCTCGTGTCTTTGTGGTTGAGTCAACACTTGATTTAGTTTAGTTGATCGTTCAATTAGAGAGCGTGACATCATTTCAAACCCTGAATAGATTGGGTTTGCTTCTGTGGTAATAAACTACTACTAGTTTGGTGTTCAGATCAATGATGGAAGCACCTTTGGTCATTTTCAATTATGAGTTCTTAGTATTCTTCCCATTAATCAAGTCTATTGGATTTACAATACTTTATTTAAACAAATGAGCACTTGTACTATTTTCACAGTTTTAAAATATATCAAATTATTTGTCTGCTCTCACTTTAATATTAATACCACCCTTCATGTTCTAACATATGTTAAATCCAAATAAACTATAGATAAAAGAGGAGTGCTGGACATTTTTTTCTTAACACTCACTCTTCATAGAGTGTGTGTTCCTAGAACTCATCATAGATAAGTTGTTCCACCTCTAAAATAAGTTATTCCTACACTTACACTTGTATAATTAAGGATGAGAACAGAGCTGGTCGATGATCACTATGCAACACCCCATTATTTTAGTTTTGGGTTTGATCCATGTTAAGATAAATGCAAACTTTATTTCCTCCCTGGTTTTGGAATATTTTCTGGTATTTTAATCGATTAGAACTATGTTACTAATGTATAATTTTTTTTTTAAAACCTGCTTCCCTTCCCTGCAAAAGACCATTCTATGCTGAGTGATGTTATTCATCGCGAGGGAATAACTCACAATGCTATCATGAAGCCTTCCTAGTTATAATGGTTCAACAGCAAAAATGCAAATTTAGCGAAAATCAGGTAGCAATGATGCGATATAATTGAAACGCACATACATGATGAATTAGTGAAATATATTTTGCTGTACATATCAATTTCCTTCTATGTTTCAGCCTAACTAATGATATATTGAAGTTAAATCAAGTCATGGTAATACAACATTAAAACTTTTGCGCTAATGTAGTCTTATATGATTCAAGAGGTTACTCTCCGCAATTCCGCGTGGGGATTTATATTTTATATAAATATATGTGTCCGCGCACGCGTGCATAGGGTATCCTTAAAAAAAAGTAGATTATTAGGTTGGAAAATCATTTAACTTATAAAACACACTTTAGACGCTAGTTTGCAACATATATATAGTACTCCTAAAAGAAGTGAAATTTCAACAGAACAATATTTTTTTGGAAGGAATCAAAACATATGTAGTACTATAATATAAGATAAACAGAGTTGCAAAATAACATAAACCGAAGTCAAAAAACAACATGACAAAGTAGTTTGTTTTCCTTTTATTCATTATTCCCAATCTATCGATACATATACATTATATTGTATTATTGAAATTTTGTCCTTCTTAGACAGCTTCAAGTTGAGACTTCATAGGAAATTACATTACATGGTTCATAGCAGAAGTTAGTGTGATCCATACAACGACACTGCAGTGGAATTGTGCTTTTACAAACACATAATTTGCAAGCTGAGTTGCATGTAATTTTCACAATATCTGCACAACGACACAGAGGAGGGATTGTTTTTGTGCAATAACAATTATCACAACACGATGCTGTGATCAATTTGACATTAGAGAATACTTGAGTGTTGTGGGAGATTGGATCAACGTGAGCGTCAACTGTTGCTGTGAAGTTCAACAAGAAAAGCAATAAAGCCACGTTCAACAAGGCCTTGTTTAACTTCATCTCTCTCTGATTTTGTAATATAAGGAGGCTAGCAAATATGTAGTTATATATGAAGGAATGCAACTTATAAGATGTCTGATGTTCGACATTAACACGGCACCAATACTTCAGATTAAAGACATGTTTAGTGTCCAACACTTAGATTGATACTAGATCAACGCTTATAGTTTCATTCAATTGTCCAAAAAAAAAAAATCAACCGATGTCTACGTGTTGGAGTCGGTTATTCATAGAATGTAACTACAAAATATATTTTTTATTTTTTTGTATAAATGTGTTAAACATTAACATATAACGATTTTGAGGGGTTGCCGGTTTGTGCCGGAGTGTTTTGAAGAATCTTATTCGGTATTTGATGACACATTTTATGCTTTTCATAGGTTAATTTCGCTTTCATGCATAGATATCATATGTCTTTTGTATCATGAAATTTCATAGTTGATTAATGACTAGTTAATTAATAAAAAAAAAGGTTTTATTTGTCAGGTAATGATAGTTTTTTTTTTAACTAAATTAATGAATCAGAGTTTTTTTTTTTTTTTTTATAACAAGAGGGCCTTAGCCTAGAAAAAAGAGAGAACTTTTACATAGACATGGACATCAGTACACTCCGCAAAATGCGACGTTATATAGACACATAAAATTTGTAATAGTTTGAGAGAACAAATATGATTGATCGTGACAACATGTGTTAGTATCGCACATGGTGTGAGCAATGACATATGTTTAACACACATTTGATCTTTCGATGTTACGTACTATAGAAGTATTTCCTCCTTCGTAGACTAAGGACCAAAATGTCTACTAGTTTCATTGATTAATCATGCATAATTACTAACAATATATCTATTTGATTACATACATTTAGATGTTCAACTTTCCAAAGAAAAACTTTGGTTCAGTGTGTGATGTTCTGCTACAATACAAGATGACCTTAATCCAAAAGATTATCCTTTTTGAGTTTCTCCATTTGATCTTCTTGAGACTCCTTCCTTGATCCAAAAAGGTGCTCTTTTACAGTACTCTGCTGAAAGCATGCCCTTCTTAATCTGACATCAAAAGATTGAACCATCAGATGCTAGGAAAGAAAAATGTTCATAGCATTTCTCTTCATTAAGCAAATTAATTTTCTATACATAGCATCTTCCGCTCTTGATGTTGGGGTCAATGTGTATGTGTGTTCACTTAAAAGCATGCCCTTGGTTGCTCTAAAGCAATGAATGTTGTGTTTAGGAGTATTAGATTTTGCCATCTAAAAAGGCTTAACGGCGCAGTTTATTGTGTGGTATTCTTCCATTCATTCATGTGTAATTGGTCATTGATGTATAATAAATAGGGTTAATATGTCTTTACCCCCCTGTAATTTGGGCGAGTTTCAGTTTCCCCCCTGTAAAAAAAAAGTTTAGATTCTATCCTTGAAATATGAAGATTCTTTCAAAAACACCCCTGATCCCATTTGCCACACTCCAGACGCTGACGTGGCATGACGTGGCGTGCCACTGGGTATTTATTTTATTTTTTATTTTTTTTCGCCTGACATGTGGGTAATTCCAACAATCATTTTAATAATTATTAAAAAACATTAAAAATTTAAAAATCATTTAAAAAACAAATTTTAAAAAACAAAACCTCCCTATCCTCATTCGTTCCTCTTCACTCCTCTTCTTCTTTGCCATTCTTCTTCCCTGCCATTCTTCTCCTTCGTTCCTCGCCGATTCCCCAATCTCGTATTCCTCTTCAATTTCGTTTTTCTTTTCGATTTCTGTTATCAACTTCTCCAATTCTCCAATTTCATTATTTGTGATTTTTGTTTTTTAGGGTTTGACATGGCTGGAAGCAAAGCATCATCCATTGGTAACACGAATGGAAGAACAACACCCAAATGTGGATGCAATAAGTTTATGCGATTGTGGGTATCAAACACAGATGAAAACCCAAAGAGGAAATTTTGGAGGTGCTGTAATTTTTGGGAGGTAAGAATTTTTGATGTTATTTGATTTTGTTTTCCTCTTTTTGTCTTCTAAAAATGTTGAAAAATTGCTGTGTAGAATGAAGATAATTGTAAGTTGTTCATATGGGATAATGAGTTAGAAACACCAAGAGTGAAAGCCCTGTTGAAAAAATTGGATGCAAATAACAGGGACAGTGGATTTGGTTATGAATTGCAAAACTCAAAAGGTTCATTGGGTTCAAATGGCCATAATGTTGGAAGCAGCAACATGATGAATCTGACCTGTAAGAAAACAGAAGATAGTTGCAGGAACTCTGTGATGATATCTGAATATCTAAGGGTTTATGGCAAGGAAATTGGAGAAGAAGTTGGAAAAGAATTTGGAAAGGAATTAGGCAAGGTATATGGGACTGAGAGGGCCTTAACCAAGCACCTAAAAACAAAAAAGAAGCTGCAATATGAAAGAAGCAAAAACTTTGGCCTACTTGTTTTATTAGTGTTGTCATGGATTTTCTTTTTGGTTGTTTTGAAGTTTATGTAATCTGTTGAAATGTAATGTGTTCAGGGATGACATTTTGTAACATCTATAACTAGTATGATGTAATCCTTGATATTAATGAATGAAATATTTGTGTTTTGTTACATTCTGGTTTAACTTTGGCATCAGTAACATTATGTTTCACTACAAAATACTTAGTAGCACTATTAGTAGTGCATAAAAGACTTTTAAAAGGAGCACATAAAGTGCATTAGTCATAACATAATAGCACAGGTTGTGTTTAAAACACATTACAAAGCTTTCAAAAGATAGCACACATTGTGCTTAAAACACATTTCAAAAGATAGCACACATTGTGCTTAAGCTCATAACTGTCAAGATATGCTCAAAAGATTGCACACAGTGCTTAAAATCATTACAA
This sequence comes from Medicago arabica, assembly GCA_946800305.1. Classification (NCBI taxonomy): domain Eukaryota; kingdom Viridiplantae; phylum Streptophyta; class Magnoliopsida; order Fabales; family Fabaceae; genus Medicago; species Medicago arabica. Next base: position 39,876,920 of record OX326969.1, read on the forward strand.
AACACTAACTTAAAGTCATTACATAACTTGAAACAAATCTATTTCTCTACAGCAACTGTTCTCATTGTTCTGATATATGGAAGAACTACTCCTTCCTTGTCTGCAGCCCCTTCTTGTGTTAACACACCTTCTGCAGACTCATCCAACACCATTGGTGCATCTGGAGTAGCCCCTGGACCTTTAATTGACTTTGTCTTTAGCTTCCTTAGCCTATCACTTGACCTCTTCTTAACCTTTTGGACTGTATTCTTTAACTTAGCAGAAAGTGTCATAGTTGGTCCATTGTTGTCCCTTGGGCCATTGAGAATGGTTGGTCCATTGAGCATCTTTGGGCCATTCAGCATCCTTGGGCCATTGTGCATTCTTTTTCCCTTAAACATCTTTGGTTCAGGTGCAACAATATCAGGCATACTAGATTGTGCAGGGTCAGGAACAGGGAATTCAGTAGCATGGAATTCAGTTGCAGCAGACAGGGTGGCTTCAGTTGCAGTATGATTCACATGGAATTCAGTTGCAGGAGACATAGTGGCTTCAGGAATGGATGCAAACAGTGCATCAGGAATGTCATCAAACACATTTTCAATTGATTCCAAAACATCAGGAATGTCATTAGGAATGTCTTTGTTCTACAAAATAGTAAGAAAACCACATATCTTAAATTCTGCAACACATCTACCATAATTAGAACTAAAGGATATGCAGTGCTAATATAGTACCTGTCTTTTAGCATGGTTTTCAGCAGTATGTGTCTCAGTCTGAGCATTAGATGCCTCACCATTTTCATTTGCATTCTCAAATGGTTCACCACTTTCAGTTTCAGTGTGCTTCTTTGGTTTTCTCTATAACAATTTCATACTTTATCAGATGTGTAAAGTTAAAAAAAGTGCATTGAGCATATGACAATTTCATACTCTAACAAAGTTAAACAAAGTCAAAAAAACATACCTTTCTCTTAGCAGCATTTGGATCTTGAATTGTACTTTTACACCTCCTACTGTTGTGTCCAAATTTGTCACATTTGGTACACCTATAACTCACTCCAGGTCTTCTCATTCTAGTACCAAGCTCATCAACCTCCCTGATCCTCAGTTTTTTGGGCCTTCCAGGTCCTCTTTTGTAGTGTGGTGGCAAAGGTTCCTCTATGTCTACTTCAGGCCACATTTCCATGCCATTGATGGGACTGACTCCAAAACCATAACATTGTAGATACTTTGCCCTTGAATAGTACTATTCAACAAAATCTAAAGGGTTTTGCTTCCTATATGATAATGCAGCAACTGCATGTCTACAAGGAATCCCTACTAATTCCCAAAACCCACAAGAACAAGTTCTCTTTCCAATATCAACAATAAATTGTTGCTCACCATAATGATGTGTCACTTGCCATTCATCCCCTATGGAATAGTGTGGTGTCCATTGACTTGACAAAAACACTTCTTTATCTAGCCTCTTCCTAGGCATAGGCATGATGTTGTGTTGCCACCTATCTAATTTATTTCTAGCAGTACCAACCCTATTCATTAAGTAAGTCCTAATCCATTCACACATAGATAAAAATGGTTTATCCCTAGCCACTAATATTGTTGCATTAAAGGACTCAGTTAGGTTGTTCATTAGCACATCACACTTAGGATAGTAAGAAAAAGCATGCTTACACCAACTTTTAGTAGGGTGCAGCATCAACCATTCCCAGGCACCAGCATCAACCTTCTTCAATTCATCCATTTTTGCCTTCCAAGCTTGAAGATATGTTGTTTTGGCATCACCCATCATGAGGTCCCTTATCAAGGTTCCACCACCAAACTTCTTCTTGAAATTTGCATATAAATGTCTTAAACAAAGTCTGTGCTCAATTGAATCAAACATTTCTTCAAACACTGACATTAATCCCTACATCAATTTTGCATCAGTTAAAAGTTAACTCATATAAGCCACTAAAACTAACAAAATTATAAACAGTTAAAAATTACAATTAACATACCTTCTGTTGATCTGATATGAAGACATATCTTTTATCATTGCCTATGTCATTCATCAACAGCTCCATAAACCATTTCCAGCTTGCCTTACTCTCTACTTCAACAACACCAAATGCCAGAGGAAAATACTGGTCATTGGGGTCCCTTCCAACAGCTAGCATAAGTTGTCCACCATATTTGGTCTTCAAGTGGCACCCATATACCCCCACAAAACGTCTACATGCAGCTTTGAACCCTCTCTTGCATTCATCAAAGGAAAAGTAGAAAGACCCAAATCTTGGTTGAAGTGTAGGACCAAGTCTTTCAACATTGACCTTAGCAGTGTTACCAGGACAAACCCTTGTTAGCTCAGCAGCATACCTCCAGACCATGCTATATTGCCTGTCAGCATCCCCATCAACAATCTTTTGTGCTATCTGCTTTGCCTTCCATGCCCTTCCTTTTGTAATATCAACTGCATAGTTTGTCCTCATATCATTCATGATGTCTTTGATTGTGACTTTCTCAGTGGTTTGAAGTTTGTTTACAACAGCAAATCTTGCAACCCACTTTGACTTGGCAGATCTATTTTTTGTAACCCTCCCACACGTGTGTTCCTTGTCAAAGCTTTTAATTTGGTAAGTGTGTCTGTCACCCACTTTAGAACAAAGACATAAATACCCACACTTCTTTTTTGCCCCTTCTTCTCTTTTTTCTCCTTTTTTCAAAGCATCTTCCTTACACACAGCCCTTACTCTATAACTCTCATTTTTTATAAAGCTTATTTCATACCCATTAAGTACATTCCACTCTAATATTGCATCCTTGAACTCTTTTAAGGAATTAAATTCCATACCTAACCTAAACTCAAAGTTCTTGCTTAACTGCTCCTTTCTAAACTTATCATAATGAGGTCCTGCCTCGTGGTCAGATTCATCTGGGCCTGAACTATCTAACTCCTCACTAAAGTATTCCTCAACTGGTTCCAACATATGACCCTTACCATTTCCCTTACTTGAGTAGTTTTTCTTCTTATATGGTTCCACCATAAGACCCTTTCCCTTTCCCTTTCCCTTACTTCCATTTGATGAACTATTGCCTATTAACAACTTCTGTACAGGGACTTCTTCAGTTTCAAAAACTTCAAACCCATCATCTAGTGCAGTAGCTCTCTCATTTTCACTGTCATCTAGCTGCACATCATCACTGCTATAACCACTATCCTCCATATCAGAGTTGCACTTCATATCAAAACAAATAGGTTCCCTGAATTCCAAATCTCTTTCTAAAACATGTTGTTGATTGTGTTTCAAGTACAAATGTCCATCAACTTCATCACCAATAGCCCTTATAGCAACTTCTTCAGCAAGATGATAAACATAAATTTGAAAAAACTGACCATCTTTCCCATCAACTGCACCCCAAATCCTGTAATGTTGTTTATCATAACCCCAACCAGTTACAATCTCATCAATAGCATCCATACCCCAAGTCTGTAAGTCTATGTCACTTACTACTGTTTGTCTTCCACCTCTATAGAACAAGACATCATCCTTGACAAATTCACCACCATGGTGAAAGACACAGTTGAACAACACTTTCTCCTGGAAAAAATTCACCCCAATCAAATTTAGACACGTGTAAGTGTGGACCCCACAAACATACCCCACACATGCTTTCAGCAAAGCAATTCCCTTTCTTAGGAATAAAAAACCCTAAAAGACAACACCCTACAAGACAAAAATCTATAAAAATATACGATTTTTAAAGCAATTTACAGGACCACAACATCTAAAAACAACCTTTTTGTGTTAAATCCATGCAAATGTACGATTTTTAAAGCATTGAAACAAAGAAGAAGGATAAAGAAGACAACAACTTACCTCCGAAGCTTTCCCAACTTCTTTGGTCATTTTGGCCTCTGCTGCGACCCTATTTCCTCCGTTTTCAATGCTTTTCTTCGTATTCTCCTTCTTTGTGTTCTTCTTATGCGCATTGCTCCCGTTCTTCCCATTTTTCTTTTCCGTAACCACCTTTTTCTTCTTCGCGTTCTTCCTGTTCTTCGATTTCGTCATCTTCTTCTGGGTACCAATTTTGCTTTGATTCTGTGTTAGGGTTTCGTTTCTTGATGATAGATTTGGAGAGGAATTTTCAAAAATGGAAGATGAAAGGGTGAAATTTGTTTTGTGAGGGTTGAAAAGGAAACAAAACCTGACTTTTGTTTTTCTCTGATTTATGTTTTTTAAAATTTGTTTTTTAAATGATTTTTAAATTTTTAATGTTTTTTAATAATTATTAAAATGATTGTTGGAATTACCCACATGTCAGGCGAAAAAAAATAATAATAAATACCCAGTGGCACGCCACGTCATGCCACGTCAGCGTCTGAAGTGTGGCAAATGGGATCAGGGGTGTTTTTGAAAGAATCTTCATATTTCAAGGACAGAATCTAAACTTTTTTTTTTACAGGGGGGAAAACCGAAACTCGCCCAAATTACAGGGGGTAAAGACATATTAACCCTAATAAATAAAAGACTTAATTACTCTTTTGGTCCCTTAATTTATTTGTTGGTTTTGTTTTGGTATCTTAACTATTAAAAGTTTCGTTTTGGTCCCTTAACTTATTTTTGGGTTTTCTTTTGGTCCTTAACTATTAAAAGTTTCGTTTTGGTCCCTTAACTTATTTTTTGGTTTCGTTTTGGTCCCTTAACTTATTTTTTTGATACTAAAGTCAAAACAGCTTCAGAATATAACTGCTTCATATTTTCTCTTAACAGCTGATTATGGTCCTGAACCTACCCATTTTGAACCTGTAAGTCTCTCTCTTCCTATATCAATTCCTCCATCAAATTTCACAAATTTAGATGCTTTGTGGAGTTTTCAAGTTAATTAAATAAGCAAACCACACTGCTGTATGATTGAACCATCTAGAATTAAGGGTATGACTGTTACTAATAGTATCATTTCAAGGCACAATTTTAAAACACAATACAATTAGTGGAAACAAACATTTTTTTGCGAAAACAAACAACAGAATCAAGTAACTTTTATTCTGATTACTATCCCTATAGAAAAACAGAGCCTGATTGAGTAACTTTCTCTTAAATCCTAGTTACATGGTGGATAGCAAAAGTTGGTGATATCAACACAACGACAAAGAACAGGTGGTGATGGTAGACATGCACAAAGTTTGCAAGTTGAGTTACAAGTTTTATTAATATCTGCACAATGACATTGAGGAGGCCTTGATTTTGTGCAATAACATTTATCACAACATGCTGTGGTTGTTGATTTTTTGACGTAGTTATTGGCATCACCATTGGGGAGAACTTGATTGACGAGGGAGCTTGGATCAAAGTGAGCACCAATTGTTGGGGCAAAACCCAAGATAAAAAGTAACAATGATACCTTCATCTTCAATTCCATCCCTATAGATGATATCTATTTTGCCCTTAATCGTATACGAGGAAGCAAATAATTGCCTGGTCTATTTATAGGTAGATATATATATATGAATCGTGATTTGAATGAGACCTATAACTAGTGACAATGTCTTACTTACTCCTTTTCCTTTTTTAGAAATATATAACATCATCATACACAAACCTACAGTTTAGGGGGGGTTGTCGGTTAGTAGTATCATAGGTGTGGATAATCTTGGTGAGGTTTTTCAAGAAATTTCCTTAATTTTCTATTCTCATATAGTTTCTACAATACATTCACCAATGAGATACACGATGGCAAAAAATTACAGATCTTAATTAGTTGATGTTTTCAAGTCCTAAAACTATAGACTTGTTATGAGATACATAAAATCTAAATAGATCGGGGCTCAAGAAATTTTGTGTCTATGATGTACAACGTATTTATCTTTAATAATAATGTTCATTATAGGAAATCTTATTACTTGAAACTATAGTTTCTCCAAAATCAATAACACTCCACTTATCATTAACATTTGCACATCTTAGAGACTTTTGAGATCTAAAACTATAGACGTTATCATTAACATTTGCATATATTAGAGAACTTCTAAACTTGAACCTAATTTTTGCTACATTGATATCTTGCAAACAGTTTAGACATCAAAATATGAATTGAATGGAACAAAAGCGTATCAAATCATAAGTGGGGTAATAAGGATACTCTTGAGAAATGTTTAACATGCACCAACGATAAATTCATCCAACTAAGATTAAATATTCATGCAAGTCATAGATGAATACAAAAAGAGTGCACAACATACATCAAAACATAGATGCAAAAGTGGCCAACAATGACATTTCTTAGTTCATATTACATATAAAAATACAAAACACGACCAAATAAGAAGCATAAGCAAATAAAGGAGTAGAACATAGGCATGACATACACACACCATCCAAGCTTGTTGGCTTGGTTCACTTCAAATTCTTAATCTCAAGCAAACCATTTTTGGCTCTTTAGTTGCAAAAATTTCTCCACCCTCATTATTAATTGAATCTAGCCCTTCCAAACTTGCAGCTAGCCTTTTCGTTGATTTACTTGTTGGAATTTTAGTTACCTCCATGACTTAGGAACAACTCACAGAGAATATATCATACTGTTTACCGGTGTTTTTGGTAAACAATAAGACTAGTTTTAAAATGTTGCTTGCAGGATCAAACTAGAAATCCTATGACATTTTGTGCAATGATTTTCCACAAAATGTTTGAATGTTCATCATATTCATGGATTTATTTATGAATAAGATGAAGAAAATTTTATGAATATAATTGTATTTCGACAGGAAATGATAAAGATTTAAACAGAAAAAGACTTGAAGTTTAAAAGGCAAAGAAAAACTTAAAAGAAAAGTAATTGGCATTGCATAGAATGAATGTGGTTCACAAAATCAGTGTACATACATTCTATTACTCAATTCGCTCTTTATTTGGGTACTCTAAGTTTTGAAGAACTTTTGCTAATGAATTTTGTACCCGTTTTTCCTATGAAAAACTACTATATATACACAAGGAAAATAACTAACAGTCTAACGACTATAAACTAAATCCTTTCGACAACTTTGGTCTATTTTCCACGTGTCTAAACCTTTGATCTTGCCACTTCAGTGCGTATTTGAATTTTTCAATCAAATATGAGAGTCTGACGAAACAGTCATATCAAAAGCTTCACGCTTTGATCCCAGACTTAAAAGAATTTTGCAGTCTTGGCCACTCTTTTGCCTGTCAAAATGAACATATGAAAATACATGCTAACACCTTCAACCTTGCTTCTTCAGAGAGGATTTGTAATCTTCTTGGTCAAAATTAGGCTAACAAATCTTGTCGAAAACAATCATGTCGAAAGCATTCCAAAACACTATCGAAAGCACCAAATTTCAAATTTCAATCTTGGACTTAGGGAATCACCCAAACACCTGTCGAAACCCTTCTTATAATTATGTCGAAATAGTAGTGTTTCAACTTGTACTTAGAGAATTTTGTGGTTTTGATAACCATTTTTCTTGTCGAAATGCAATCCTTAAAAATACAGGCTAACACACACTCCATGTGAGAGGTTCGCGAGTTAATCAAGTCCCTCTTAACACCTCTGTCAATCTTTCAACCAACATTACCTTGAACTGTTAACATGAGATGAAAAGTGCACAAATAAGATGAAACACTAACATATATAATAGAAGCAACATACACTTGAACATAAATTTGCAAAAGGAGAATTTGAGAGCATGGTTCAAGACTGAGTTTATTCAAATAAGTGGCATCAACAACACTATGCAGGGCCGGCCCTAGGGCATAGGCCGCGAGTGCAACGGCCTAGGGCCCATGCCGGTAGGGAGCTCAAAAAAAATTTAAGGTGGGGGTGTATATAAAAATATTTGAATTTTGGGGGGTATATATAGCAAAACTCTCTGAAAAGGCCCAAACTTTGACATGATAAAAGAATAGGCTGAAATATGTTAATGTTTTTTACCCTTTTAATAAGATTTGCTATATATATCCCATGTAGCACAAAAATTTCTATATACACCCTCCTATAAAAAAATTGGTTGTTCTTAATAATATGCTAAAAAATTTATTATCAAAGAAATTGGTAATAATTTTTTGGGCCCTTGTTCCTAATAATGTGCTTCACTAATATTAAAAATATCAACGATATTTATTATTCAAGAAATTGGGATAATTTTCATAACAAAGAAAATTCTATTTTAGTTGAAAATGAGGTGCTAAAATTCCAGTCTACTTCGCATGTGCTATTTTTCTCTACTTCTACAGTATTTTATTTTGTTTTGGTGTATATATAGTATATTTAATTTATTTTCAGATGTTGTTTAAAAAAACATTTATTTGTAGGGAAAAGCGAAATAAAAAAATTAAATGAAGAGCTAAAAAAAATTATGATGTATTATGTAAGGGCCCTTTTTTCATTTTATGCCTAAGGCCCGTAGAACTCTAGGAACGGCCCTGACACTATGGCAGAAAAAATTCAAGTGATAGAAAAAAGCCATAAACAAGTAGCATTCAAAGGGTAATCATACCTTTCATGAGATGAAAAGTGCACAAATAAGATGAAAACTCCACAAATATAATAGAAGCAACATAAGCTTGAACATAAATTTGCAAAAGGGGGATTTGAGAGCATGGTTCAAGACTGAGTTTATTCTAATAAGTGGCATCAACAACACTATGGTAGAAACAAATTCAAGTGATAGAAAAAAACCATAAGCACGCAGCATTCAAAGGCTAATCATACCTTTTATGAGATGAAAAGTGCACAAATAAGATTTTGAACATAAATTTGCAAAAGGAGATCTTGAGTGCATGGTTCAAAGACTGAGCTTATTCAAATAAGTGGCATCAACAACACTATGGATGAAACAAATTGTCTTCTTAAAGTTTATGAGATGTAATTTGTTGTGACCAGATAGAGGGAGAGAGTCTGGGTTTGTGATGGGAATATTGGGAATGAGTTTGGAGAAGAGGAAGAATGAACTTTGGTTATGAGAGAGAAGAGACACAGAGATAGAAAAAGTTATGTTATGAGAGAGAATAAGTTTCATGTGATCATCTTAATATATGCAATTTAGTTGAAGGGTATACTTGTCATTTTATCATTCTAAAAGCTATGCAATTCATCGCCCAATAAGGGAAATTTTAGTTAATAAAACCTAAAGAAAACCTAAGGTTTTGTTAGGGTTTGCTTGCAACACTTGTTAACTTTTATAATATTAAGATTAAGATAAGATAAGATAAGATATGCGAATCATATAGCTAATTATTCAATAAAACTTATTACTTAATTGATAAAAAATAATATAGGGTTAATACATGTTTACCCGTTGGTAATATTAACGATTTCCAGTTTACCCTCTGTTAAAAAAATTGTTTAGGTTCTAACTATATAATTTGAATATTCTTTGGTTTTGGACCTTCATTAATTTTGACCGTACAAAATCGATGATATGTCAGGGGGTAAACCAAAATTCTCTCAAATTACAGGGGGCTAAAGTACCTTAAATTTTGTAATTTGATGCCATGAAAATCTAAAACCAAATAATCTTCAAATTACATGGTTGGAATCTAAACAATTTTTTTTTACGGTGGGTAAACCGGAAGTCGCTAATATTACAAGGGATAAACATGTATTAACCCAATAATATGAAATAGAAATATATATAATATATTGAAATATAATATTAAAAATATTCAAAGAGGATAGTAAAACAATCATAATTTGACCCTCCAGTTTGTAAAAAAAACAAACTGTATGGCCTTTATGTAATTTTATTCCATTAATTATTTATTCATTTTCCATACATAATAAACAAAGCCTAAGAGGCTTTGTCTCATTACACACATGCATATGGTATGTACATAGTTATAATGAAACTTGCTCATTCAAACGAGCTCTACTTAACATTCATTACAGTTTTGCTCGTAATCATCGCAAGTACACCGCTTAGGTTGTTTGCAATTACAGTATTTGCAAGTTGATTCACAGGTTTGTACAATATCTAGACATTGGCACATAACAGGAATCCCTTCAACAGTGAACCATTCAACATCCTTACAGCACCTGCTGGTTGTCGAGTTGACATCATTGGAGGAGATCACTTGAGTGATGAAGGATGTTGAATCAAAACGAGCATCAATAGTTGCAACGAAGCTTAAGAGGAAAAGCAACATAGCTAACTTTATCATTGCCTTCTTGTTCATCAAGCCCATTATTACTCTCATTATATCTAATATCTCTAATTTATTTGCCTTGTGAATAGCCAACTATGTATGGCTCTATTTATATTGGAGTGCAATAAGAGTTAAGGATCATATTTTTCAATTCTTGGGAGATACACCACAAAGTAGAAGATAATGCTATTTTATACAAGGTTCGTCTTCATATTTTATTGTTTATTTATTTCCATTTTATATACATGTGAAAATTATTGTTTTAGAATTTTAATTCGTGGCCGACTTCTGTTGTCGGATTGTGGAGAGTATTTTTCATCTCTATCATAAATGTCTGGTGGAGAATTATTTAATAAAAATAATTAAATCAAGGATGATATACATTATAAGGTTAGACAAAATTATCAACCTAGTCACAACAATTATGTAATGTAATATGAAATTGTTGGTAGTGTTGGTGAGTTTTGTTTTCCAAGTAGTTCGCACTAAACTATCAAAGTTCATGTGGTAAAACTAACGGTTGTTAAACCTAAGCGAATTTAGTAATCTCAATCCTTTGAGTACAGTGATCTGAAACATCTACCTGACGTACCAAAGAGTTAGGGTTCGGCTAGTATCCCAACCACACAATGAGGATTATTGATTTAATGATTTGTATTTGTGAATTTTAATGTCTAGAGTTATGAATTTGAGTAATTCTGACAGCTCCTAGAGCCAATGAATTCCCATTCATATTAATTACATTTCATAATTTGTGTAAAATTTTCCAAGTAATTTATGATATGTGATAGTGTGATTGCTTCATGCGAAATAACATTAATAATAGAAGCTAACTCTTGTGTTCATTCCTTTATATCTGATTAAATAATAGTTGATCCGGTTGCAGCATGAATCAGAAGTCTCTCTGATTTGATCTCTTTTTTATACATCGAGTTTAGCTAATAATAAAATAGAAGACTAAGAGGCAAAGTACGTGAGAATTGGGGTACTAGTGGAAGAGAAAAAGTAGGGTTGAAAATGAGTTGAGCTGAATCAAACTTGGTTCAGCTCGATTCGACTTGATAAAAATTAGATCGGCTCAAAACTCGACTCAAGTTCGTTACAAACTTTTTATCCAGCTCAAACTCGACTCGATTCAAGCTCGTGAACTACGGTTCAGCTTGAAACAAATGAACCAAAAAAATATTGAGAAATGTTAACGAGTGCCCCCGAGACACTCTTTAAGGACTATAAATAGTTAATATTTATGAAAATGTGTGTAATCATTGTATTGGAAATCGAAATATTTAATTTTAAAAAAAAAATAATTGACACTCATTAACAAGACCCAAAAATATTTAACCACCAAAGTTATTGACAGAGACAAATTCAAAAGAAAATGTCTATTTCTTTGTTTTTCTACTCAGTGTTTCCACTTCTATTATGTGGTGGCTGTGTTGAGTATTGACAATAGCACTTCTATTTTTAGATTAAGGAGATAGTGAAAAAAATTGTGTAAACAAATATTGATTCATCTCAATGTAGAAGAAGGGATTCATCTCAATTCTCAAGGTATTTGGTGATTTAGGAAAATTATGCTTTTTAGTTTTTGTATATGGATCTCTTAAGCACAGATACGTCGAAAAAAGGTTGTGAATCGTACTCATTACATATCAATGAGGTTATATAATGCATTCACTCTGCATGTATATGGATCTCATGTGCCCTCACAAAGTCACACGCACTCACCCTTCTTGATACGTTGACATAAAACTTTTATTAAATCTTGTCTTCATATCCTATGGACACGCACTCACAAAGTCACACGCACTCACCCTTCTTAGTAATAATATTGAAATACAAAGAAAAAGAGGATCACAGGCACATCTTGGCTGATGCTTTTTTTTTTTTTTACAAGATCTTGGCTTGTGGTTTTGTATCAACTAAAACTTCCAATGTCTTAGATGTTCTTTAGATAAAGAGAAAGAGACAATATACTTATGTATGGTATATTGTGCATCATAGCTAATTATTCAATAAAAGTTTAATAAACCTTATTACTTAATTGATAAAAATATACTTAATATATTTTGAAATATAATATTAAATAAAATATCCGATGAGGCCAAACACAATTTGATTATTTAATCATTTTCCATACACACAAAAACAAAGCCTAAGGGCTTTGTCTCATTAAATTACACACATGCATATGGTACATAGTTATAATGAAACTTGCTAATTCATCTAACATTGTATACAAATTTCATTGTAATCATCGCAACTACACTGTTTAGGTTGTTTACAAGTACACTTTTTGCAGGTTGATTCGCAGGTTTCTACAATATCTGCACATTGGCATGAAAAAGGAATCCCTGGACTAATGTGCCATAAAACATCAGTACAGCACCTGGTGGTTGTCGAGTTGACATCATCGGAGGAGATCACTTGAGTGATGGAGGATGTTGGATCGAATAAACGAGCATCAATAGTTGCAATGAAGCTTAAGAGGAAAAGCAACATAGCTAACTTTATCATTGCATTCTTGTTCATCAAGCTCATTATATCTTTCTGGTTAATATCTCTAATTTCTTTGCCTTCTCAAAAGCCAATCATGTATGGCTGATCTATTTATAATGGAGTGCGATAAGGGTCTTGTTTTTCAATTCTTGTGAAGAGCCAATTAATCATGTATGGCTCTATTTATAATGGAGTGCTATATGGGTTAAGGGTCTTTGAATCGAATAAAATAGAACGATAAAGCTATTTTTATACAAGTTTCGTCTTCATATTTTTATTGTTTATTTATTTCCATTTAATATTTTGTTATGTTTATTGAGTTAACAAATTTTAATGGTGACTTTATGAATTATTTATTTTAAGAATTGTAGAACCAAATATTCATTTTAAAACGTCATAAAAAAAATATATTCATTTAAAAGAACAATGATAAATTTTAGTGACAGCCATAACTATGGGTAGATGTCATTGTTTAGAAAGGTCTTCTAGGAATTACCTATAGTTTCGTCCGTTGGTAAAGGTCTAAAATATTAAGTAAGCTTGAGATTTACCTACGAATTTGGGCCTTATAGTGACAGTTTTTATCTGTCGCTAGAAGTCAAATTTCAGATAATGCAATTAAACATAATTTGTGAAAAATATAGTGTGCTATATATAGTCACACTATGCCTAGAGGTGGATCTGTCCTTTCCCAAAAGATGGAAGGATTTAACGAACAAAGGAGGTTGCACAAAAGCAAGAGTTGAAATGTTGAATGAGCGCCGGAAACACACATTTTGCTAGATCCATATTTAGTGCAAGGGTAACTTTCACAAGCGTGACCCATTATCCAATTCGATAATTATAAGGCAATAAAAGGAAAAGCTGAAGTAAGTGTGTCAATTTCAAATGTGATTTTTGCCAAAATTAGTTTAGCATTGAAGTTAAGTGCCACAATCCTGATATGTCACTGAAATAAATATTCATTTTATTTTACCTATCAAAAGAGTTCTTAACACTACAATAAACTCTCGACTTTCTGCGAAATTACCTGCGGATTAGGGTGAAAAGTCCGCAGGAAACCTGTTTTCTTTGGATTTTGCCTAAGATTTAGGTTCCCAAGTAATACCTTTCTGAATAACTGTTTCCTTAGATTTTAGGATCCGCATGAAATTTAATTCCTCAAGAAATGTTGAGAAATCCACAGGAAATGTTCAACCAGTGTTTGAGGGACTTTCCTGCTCGTAGGCATGTTTCCTGCGATAATTCCGCAGGACAATAATTTATTTATTTAAAAAAAATTATGCACTATAATGCATTCCAAAATGATAACCATATAAATTATAGAAGATACAATATAAGAATAAGAATGTTTAACATTTGTATTCATCATACAACATAATAAAATTAAAAGAAATTCATCTCTCTTTATAGTTGAACCTACCCAATTGCTAACCTCTCATACCTCTCAAAGTCTACCCCACATAGTAAATAAAAGCATTGTAGTTTTCTCCATGTCTTGACAAGTAGAACTAAAAGTATAAATCCATGAATAGTACCAAGTGTTACAACTAAAAGTATATCCTATTGACAAAAAGAGACATGGTTGTAACTAAAAGTAATCCTATTGACAGAAGGGAAATGGTTGTATAAGCAAAATTGTCTTAGAATCTCAAAGCCGATATGAAACCAATCACACAACTTGGTAATTTTCTATTAACAGATGTGTTCTCTGAAATTTGGGAGGACTACCACCCTTAAATTGGCTTGTTTACATCCTTTACTTTCATCTTTCTTATCCAGACCTGACTGAAGACCTGACTGAAGGGTACTCTGTTCGTGTTGTGTATGTTATGCTTACCGATCAGGGTGCACCACAGGTTAAGCAGGATGTAGACTTGATTTGGCATAGACAGGTTCCGCTTAAGGTGTCTATTTTGGCTTGGCGATTGCTTCGGGACCGTCTTCCTACTAAATCAAATTTGGCGATGCCTGGTGTCCTTGATGCAGAGGCGTGCCAGTGTGTGTCAGGATGCGGTTCTATGGAGGATACTAGTCATTTGTTCTTGTTGTGTCCTTGTTTTGGGAGGTTGTGGCCTCTTGTGCGGCATTGGATAGGCTTTGATGACATTGATCATTGTGATATATTTAGTCACTTTGTTCAGTTTATTCACTCCACAGTGGCTTGAAGGCGAGACAATCTTTTATGCAGCTTATTTGGTTGTTGACTGTTTGGTTCTTATGAAATGAAAGAAATAATAGATTATTTAACATGATAGAAAGTTCCATGGTTTAATTATTAGATAAAGTGAAGTATTATTCTTTGTGGTGACTGAAAGCTAATAAGACCACATTTGTTTTTGGTGACCATTTGTGGTGGTCGAGTCATTTGTCGTGTTTAGGCATTGGCTGACCTTTTGTTGTACTTGTGACTGTACTGTTTGTTTCTCTAGTTGTCTTTTCGGTACATCTTTTGCTGAGAGGACTGCTACTACAGTGTTAATATATTCCATTTTTGTTTGTTCAAAAAAATCTTTCTTAGTTCCTTAATTTATTTTATCAATTTATTTTAATTTTAATAAAGTACATAAAAAAATTATTTTGTTTTAACAAAAATATAATTTATAGAAAAAGTTATATAATGAGTATGATTGGTCATCTGTTTTCCTTTAAAAAGATCATTTGTTTTTAACTCATTAAATAATGTGACAATACATCATTGAATATATGTATAATACTTTTTTACATTGACGGTATATATTAAATAAAACTCTAGACTTAAATTTATACACTGACATACATAAAAAATTTACACATACATCTGCATCAATTAACAAAGCATGCCAATTCACGTTTTTTTCCTATCCAACTTATTGATAAAATTAATTAGATGCAATTGACATAAATAGTTTGACATTTCATTTACATATTGACATAAATTTAAAATTATAGGGTCCGTATTCAATATAAATTTTATTTATAAAAATAATGATGAAATTGAAAAAATTTCAAATTTTAAAATTTGAAAAAAGAAATTAAAACAAATAGACATAAAAATCCGCAGTAAAGACCATATGATATCCACAGAAAATTGCAGAAATACCTGCGGAATTTGCATGTAACTGATACCGCAAGTAGAACCGCAGGAAAAGTACTAGTGTCCTGCGGAATTTCCTACGTTAGTATTATCTGCAGGAAACTTCGTTAAATAAAGGAAATGACAGCAAAATCCTCTGGAATTCCTGTGGAAGATTTTCAGGTGGAAAATCCGCAGGAAATATGCTAGTTTCTAGTAGTGTTACTAGAGGACAAAGGGTCAATTACTTAATTTTTGAAGTTTACTCTTAAACCTGAAACTTATTGAAGCTTTCCAGAGGTTTGTTTTCTATGTTTTTGAATTTAAGAAATCTATTTCGTATCATGATTTCAATTCAAGCAATTTCTTTCATTTATTTTTACTCACAATTTAATTTTCAAGCATTTTATTTTCTGCATTCAAAGTTATTTTATTTAAAGCATTTAAACTCGCACAAATTTTTTAAGTCTTTAAATCCAGTTGTCTTTATATTCAAGCTGTTTAATTAAAGTTAATTGACTCTAAAATCCTTCTCAACCACTCAAATTTACTATTTTTTCTTTTAAAAAGGACTTATAATTAGGGACGAAGGGGGTGTATTACAGTGGTAAAAGTGCGAATTTTTTAGTAGGGACTAAGATCGAAATTCTGGATATTTATATAGACTAATTGTTTGATTAACCCTAAATTTTATTTCAACGACGCTTTTGGAACTATGAAAAGGGAGTACAGTTCAATTAGTCAATATGAGGGTCATATATATTTTTTCCATGATCCAGATTCAAACCTTCCGCCCTTGCCAAGATTAGAACTATGAACCTTTAACTTAACTTCTTTAATTCCTGAACTGTATGCAACCAAGTGAACTATCCTCTCCCTGACTCAAAAATTTCCTCTAAATCTCTGAAAATGACGGTTGTTTCAAACTATGACACTTGTGATTTAACAAAATACTTTGCAATTTAAATAATTTAAAGCAGAACTAAATAATTTCAAAGGCAAGTTAAAAATAAAATTAGAAGGTAGTAAAAGAAAGACTTTAACCTTACAGTTTGTAAAAAAACAAACAGCAAGGTCAAGTGGTAGTTTTATTTTATTGATAATTTATTCATTTCCATACACAAAACACAAAGCCTAAGGGACTTTGTCTCTTACACATGCATATGGTAGGTACATAGTTATACTCAAACTTAGTGGGATCCACCATTGGTGTAGCTACATGGTTCATAGCAGAAGTCAGTGGTATCAGTGCAACGGCACTGTGGAGGAAAAGATCTTGTGCAAAGGCACCTTTTGCAAGCTGAGTGGCATTTTTCTCCAATATCAGCACAGTGACACTGAGGAGGGATTGATTTTGTGCAAGGGCAGCTATTACAGCATGCTGTTGTTGTGGATTTGACATCATAGGTAGCATCACCATTGGAGAGGAGTTGAGTGATGAAGGATGCTCGATCGAAACGAGCATCGACCATGGTTGAAGTGAATCCCAAAAGGAAAACCAACAAAGCTAACTTCATCATTGCTTTCTTGTTCATGATCATCTCCATTTCTTTCTCTCTTGCTCTCTCTTTCTGTTGTATTATGTATCTTTCTTTGTGATGTAGGAAACATGCAACTACAATGGGTTAATTTATAGAGTGCAACTAGGGATATATATGTCATTTTCTTTCTCTCTTCCTTTCTTTCTTCTATTATTTTCTTGAAAAGATACATTCATCACATGCCTTACAATTTTATGATTATAATAGTGTTTATAATATGATTATCATCCCAAAGCTTAAGATGATAAGATTCATTTTCTTATAAACCAACAAATTGAAGACCAACAACTAACAGTCTACTCTAATAATTAATTACTTTATTTTTATTTTTTTAATATATAAGTAATTAGATATCAAATTTTGACTATTTTTTAAGTAATTACAAACGCCCCTAAAATATTATAACCACTCAAATATATTAAACTTAAAAATAAAATAAAAAACTTTTTCAAACACATGTATTTTTGTTAATATATCAAGTTTGAGTCAGAACTTCATAAGTTTAATATTTCATTGAAGAGTTTTGTCAAAAAAATAATTAGATTGAAGAGTATCAATACAGTTAGTTAGCCTAAATATAAGGCTACTAAAGCATTTGTTTTAAGCCTACCAACAAAATTTATTTGTAGTTTGTTTTTATAATAAAAAAGAATCCATCTATGAAGACAAAAAGACCTCATATATTAAAATTTGTCTTAGGGCTCCCTAACTATAGAAATTTCGAGAAAATACTATTTCTATTTTGCATCTATTATCATTATAAAATTCGTTTTCCACTATAAATTTAACGGTATACCTTCTAACTATTTTTTGAAATGTCTACATTAGACATACCACAAATTTATGTGTTTATCATTTCAAATTGAGGCAACATATTATAATAGATATAGGTGTTGATTTCATGGGTTGATTGGGATTTGGTTTGTAGGAGGAAGGAGGAGGGAGGTATGGGTCAGGAGGTTGATGGAGTTTAATATTTCGTTGTTAGGTAAATGGTGTTGATGGATGTTGGTTGATAGTAGGGTTTGTGGTATTGTGTGTTAGTTGCACGTTATGGCGAGGAGGGTGGACGTGTGTTGGTTGGGTGGCAGGGTGGATCGAGTTGGTGGAGGGATATAGGTAGGATTCGTGATGGTGTGGGCTTTGAGGGATGTAGTTGGTTTGAAGAGAACGTGAGCAGGAAGGTTGGTAGTGAGACATATACCCTTTTATGGTTGAATATGTGGGTGGTGGAGGTTCCGTTGAGGGGGAGGTTTAGTAGGTTGTTTAATTTGGCAGTGTATAAGTGTGTGGTGTATAAGTGCGTGTCGGTGGCTGATATGCTAGCGCTAGGTTGGGGGAGGGTGTTGAGGCTTGGAAGTGGCGGCGTCATTTGTTGGCTTGGGAGGAGGAGTTGATCAAGGAGTGCTCGATGATTATTTCTAACATTCATTTGCAGGTTTATGTGACTGATAGATGTAATTGGCTGCTAGATAGAAGTGGAGTATACTCTGTCTGAGGGGTATCTCATTATCTTACTAGCACGCAAATGCATCAAATATAAGTGGTTTCCAAGTTGATCTGACATAAGGATGTCCCGTTGAAGGTTTTCATTTTTGCTTGGCGCCTCCTTCAGAACAGGTAGCCTACCAAAGATAATTTAGGTAGACGTGGTGTCTTACTTGATGAGGGCTCTTTGTGTGTATTTGGATGTGGTGGGATGGAATCGGTTCACCATTTGTTTTTAAAGTGTAATATTTTTGGCTTTCTATGGTACTTGGCCCGTGATTGGGTAGGGGTCTCAACAGTTGATCCAAATTCTATAGTGGATCATTTCAATCTTTATGCTTATTTGTCAGGTGGCTCAAAAAAATGGTAATATTTTATGCGTGTGTTGTGGCTTGATACAATTTAGGTGATTTGGCAAGAAAGAAATGATATAATCTTTAATAATAAGGCAAAATCTATGCCTCACTTGATGGATATAATGTAAGCATTTATGAATGTGGTGGCTAAAGAAAAATTATGTAAATGTTTCTATTGTATTATTTGGGTGGTAGAACGTCTCTTAGATTGTTTTGATGTTGGTTAGATGTTTTTAGTTTACTTCTTCTTTTTGGTGAAGTGTGGATTTCAGATTGGATGAGAATTGTGTTTTGATGTTCCGTGTTCAAAAAACATAATTTACCATATTCAAACACAATTCATACAAGTTCAAAACACAATTCATACATGTTCAAAAAACATAAATGTTTTTTTTAACAATGGGTCTTCCTTCGACAACCAAAAAAAAACATGATTGATCTTGTTTAAAAATAATAATTAATAATTGATCTAGAGGCTACACGCATGATCCTCATGGCCAATATTTAATTTATTTTTAGGTTTAATTAAAAGTTTAGTCCGCGGACTTTAATTTATTCACAAAATTGATTCTCTTATTCTAAGATCTCCCACTTGGTCATAACAGTTAATAATAATAATAATATTAATAAAATAATTCATAACAATTAAAAATAACAATTGATCTAGAGGCTACACGCATGATCCTCGTGGCCCATATTTAATTTCTCTTTATGTTTAATTAGAATTTTAGTCCTCGTACTTTTATTTATTGAGGAAATTGATCCACCTGTTCTAAGATCTCTCAATTTTAGTCCCTCCTACAAAGTTTGAATTAAACAAATTATGATGTGATATATTTTAAATGATATGTCTTGTCATATAATGATTTTGAATTATTATCAATTGCGAGTTATTCATTGTTTGTAAGAGATACTAAGAAGTCACGATAAAATATTTTGAAATCTTTTTAAAAACTTATGTTTCACTTCAGAAGTTATTCATTTTTATAATTTAATTATGCATATGTCACGTCATTTAACATATGTCACATCATCATTTTTAAGTAAAAAATGTGAGGTAGAGACCAAAATTAATGAATGTTAAAATAGGTGATCAATTAAGTGAGCGGGTGATGATTAGGCATGACAACAAAACATTGTTCATGGGTACCCGTTCAATCCAACCCTAATTTGACGAGTTTTCTCCGATTTAACTGGGTTTAGGTATGGGTTTGGGTTTTCCTCGATTTCATAATACGGGTACGGGAAGGGTAACGAGGATATATGTACCCACCTCGAACCCATACGCAAACCCTACCCGAATGTATAAAGGTCATGTTTTTGTTTTTGTTGAGGGAATTGATAATGATATGTCATGTTATTTGGTTTAATGATTGTCATGATATAAGAACTTTCATTGATAGTTAAAGGAGCAACCAAATTATTCGGAAATGAAATGTAAAATGAGCGCAAATTGTTGGATAATGCATTACAAAATTATCATTGAAGCTTAAAAAAAAAACTCTTTTTTTATTTTAAAAAAATGATTCACTGCGGGAACGGGGATGGGGCGGGAATACCCGAACCCATTGAGGACGGGGTTGGGATTCAATTTTGCATTCCCGTTGGATATGGATAGGGTAACGTGTAAGTATATGAGAGTAGGAGATGAAGATGGGGAAGGCAAAATCCGTTCCCACCCCACCCCACTATCATGCCTAGTGATAATATGATCATTTAAAACTATAATTAAATTATCTTTTTTACGGATCTTGTATTGGATTTCTAGTTATTTTTAGAAATATTATTCTTTTCCAATATGATGTTGCTTATACTCCCTCGTTTTTTAAGTCGTTTGGGTATAAATTGTGTGTTTCTATGTAATTTTCATTTTGATAGTTTAAAGGTGTAATTTATCAATTATAATTTTTCTCAATTACTCATACCGACTCATTTTCAATAAACCAACTAATGTTATGTATTTGAAAAATTCAAGTTTTTTTGTAAATAATTTTTTTGTTAAGTTCAAATTTAAACTTCCGTGAAACAAAATTTTGTCATCTATAATGATGACTCCATGACTAATTGAAGTTTTATAAGTAAGATCATTAACATGTTAAAAATTTCAAGTGTAAAATAGAAGAACAATTTTGATGGAAAAATAAAACACTTCATGAATTTGTTGGAGAGAGGGAGTAACTAGTAATTGTTTGTTATTAGAAAAAGATATCACATCAAATTTATTGAAAAGAGAGTGTGTGCAAAAAGAAATGAATTTATTTGTGGATTTAAATATAGGTATAATAAGATAAGAAAAACTCTAAAAACCCACTAAATTAAGTAAGTGTACTATTTTAAAACATGGTTAAAACGATAGGGATGATGCAGTACTTGGATCGTCTAATTTTAATCCGTGTCTCCGGATCATTTGTTATGGAAACAAAATAAATAAATCGATATGGACTCAATATGAATCAATGTTAGAATGACCGATTATCAAGAGTTGTTCGTCAACTTTCTCTTTTCAATCTCCGTTTAATTTCAGAACTAACGTCGAGATACCTTTAACTACGAATCTAGGAATTTTTTAATATCTTTTATAAAACAACATGCATGTTGTATATTCTAATTTATATACACGCCTATATGTTTATTAAGCTTCTGCAAATAAAGCATGATTATAGTAAATAATTTTGATTAGAACATGTCTTGTATTAATTAATTATTAAATTATTTCCAACCGAAAAAACCTCCAAGCAAATAACTCAAAACCTTTGATGTTCCTACACTCCTCCAAATTAAAGGCCTCTAAACACATTGCGCGTAGATTGGGACAACAATCCATTGATTGTCGCTAGGGCAACATCACTTTATATCCAGATATGGCAGAGTAACCTATTGAAACATGTTGTATTTGTCAATTTGATAACGTAATTAGTAGCATCACCATTGGAGCTTAGCCTATTTGTCTGTTTGGTAAGGCACTTCAATTAGCTTATAACTTATAGCGAATAGCTCATAAGCTCGCCTGACCAAAAAAGCTCATTTGGTAATGTTTTTTTTTTTGCTTCATTGCAACTATTGATGCTTGTTTCGATTCAATATCTTTCAGCTCTATTTGATAAAAATAGCGGATAACTGATGACTGGTAGCTTCTAAAAAATTAGCTTTCAATTATAAACTCTATTTCTACCAATTGCCTGAATCTCTTTTTCGTTGTCAAGAGACCCGATGATTTAACACCCAATGTGTTTGAATAGTGTTTCCAAACACTAGAATCCCTCCTCCCAAAAGCCCTCAACATTTATTCTATTGATTCCCTAAAGTTTCCATTTTTGGTCTCTCTAAGTTTGTCTTTTTTTAACACCCTAAAAAATGGGAGGGGGGGGGGGGGGGGGGGGGGGGATTATATATGTAGCTTTCGTCTCCCTTTTTCTTTTCAATTCTAAACAATGTGTGTCTTTTTAGATATGTATATTGTCAACCAACACTAGAAATATCCACCTTGATTGAAAATGATACATCTACTTTCATTGTCGTCCCGACAATCATAGTTCAAAAAGAACTATCATACGCCACCTTGCTTTTAAATCAAGTTGAAGCCGCTTTATCTCTTAACCACTATGTTGTTTGATCGTGCATCAAACTGCATGGTGTAGTCCAACAAAGCTTCCATCTTTACCTCTTCAAACCTTGGAAGGTCTTCTATCTTCTTTAATATTTTGTGTCCAACTACCTTAGGCATTTTAGTTAGCTTCACAATAACCTCTCTAGCCTCCGAAGTGATGAGTTTTGTCCTCCTGAAAGATTCACTTGTCTCCAATTGCTCTTGGCTTTTGAGGAAGTCCTTCCATTTCTTTTTCAACCCTAAGAGTGCGTTCTCTATCCTCTTGAAGAATTCATTTCTCTAAACTAGAGCATAACACATAAAGACTCCATAGTTGTGTCATTTTAGTGCCACAATTTGTCTCCACCTAGTCCCACTAGTGAAAAACTTCACATCAAGCTGAGATTTCTCTACCTCAACTTCTAAATGCGTACATTCATTATGTCTTTCACCTTGTAACCTCCACCTCTAAGTTTGAACATGAGTGTTCTTACCTTTAGAGTGGCCTCAAGTATTCTTAACACCACTTCTCCTAGCTTATGTCGAGTGTTTGACGTCTCTGTAGATGAGTATCCCTTCCACATGAAGGTCAACATGCAAGTGTTCTCGTTTCCAACGTGATATACTCCACTTTCTTCCTCCTCCGAACAAGACACCACTAGAGCACTGACATCCTCATAGTCCTCTGAGGAAATTGTAAATTGAGTGGAATCATCATTGTTCTATAACTCAGGATAGTTCTTCTTGAAGTGACTAGTTTTGTGACACTTAATGCACTTATACTTTGATTTGTCATCCCTCTTTGAGTTTCAACTATTTTAGGGATGTACATGGGTTGGGTCAACCCAAAAAATCCACCCAAAAAATCAACAAAGAAAAAGGGTTGGGTCGGGTAATTGGTGCATATTGTTTTTAAAAATGAAAAACCCATTAAAATAAGAATACTGCTCTTCCTCCTGCACTTTTCGCTCGCCCCCAACATAACTGACCAAAATATCCCTGCGTTAGTTAACTAACGCAAGTGTAAAATTAACTTAACTTAAAATTTCGTTTTGTTTTTTTTACACTTGTGTGACTTAAGTCACGCCGCGTGAGTTAACTCACGCAGGAATTAACACCTGTGTGAGTTAACTCACCCTACTTCAAAGAAAAAAAATTGTTTCTTCTTTCGTTTTCAGCTTTGATTACTTCAATGTCACATGTGAAATTATGCTTCCCACAAACATCCAACATTTCTTGCGGCTCTTTTATTCCTCCTATAATCCCACCTTTTATGGATATTTTCCCTGTCACAATTGTTAATAATAAACCATCATCATCAACAACAAATTGCATTTATTTAATACTACTAATCTATTGGGTAATCAATGGTAATAGATAATCAATGGTAACAGTAACATGGTGACCAAGTGTTTTGCCAAATTTAACAGCCATGTGACCAAGTCCTCCCAAACCAACAACACCAATTTTTTCTTTGAACTAGCGTGAGTTAACTCACGCAGGTGTTAATTCTTGCGTGAGTTAACTCATACAGCGTGACTTAAGTCACGCATGTGTAAAAAATACGAAAACAGTAACTTTACGTGACTTAACTCACGTTGCGTGAGTTAAGTTGTGCAGCATTACTTAACATGCGCAGGGGTAAAATTGGAAAGTCTACAGGGTGCGAGTGTTTTGTGCAGGGGGAGAGCAGTATTCTTAAAATAAATGGGTTTCATGTAAAAACAAACCAAGACCCAAAAACTCACTTACCCAATAATGTCAACGTTTTTTTTTTTTAATTTTCATAAGGAAGAAGGAAAATACCAAAGGTTTTGGTCATATATCAAGTTTTATTTCCAAAGCTCACATAGTGCTCCCTATATATTGAAGATCAAAACATGCTAGAGTAACAAATTAGGATGTTGCACTTTTTAGTTATTTTAATGTTAATGCAATGTTATGTCACCCGACTTAAACTCGTTGCAAGTATTTTATGATGCGATATATCATTTGATATTATAATTTGTTATTTTATGATGCTAAAAAATAGTGAAAATAAGTTACACAATTTAAAAAAAATCAATAAAATATTTAAAAAAAACATAAAAATATTTTGGGTAACCCACCGGCCAATCCAACCCAACACATAACGTAGTGGTTTGCCCAAACCAACCTAATGGTATAACAAGTGGTTATTTTACTTCATTCAAACCAGAATACCCTAAATGCTTTGGGTTTTTGGTTTGATCAAACCCAACTTAAACCAACCCACGTATACCCCTACACGATTTCCTCTGCTCCCACCTCTTCCTCTTGCAACACTCAACCCTTCACCACTATCATCAAATTTTAAGTCCTTAAACTTGGTTTACTTCTTTGTTCTCGGCATTTTTTCAACTTCTTCCAAGGGGTTAATGCCTTTTTTTTACCATAAAGCATGGTATCTTTGAAGTCCTCGACGATATAGGTAATGTACACAATAAATGGATAACCTTGTCCTCATCTTCAATTTTCACTTCAATGTTTACCATTCATCAAGGATTTTTTTGAACTTAGTCAATTGATATGTGATGGTTTTAGATTCCACTATCCTAAATGAGTCGGTTTTTTGTTTCAGAAACTGTCTATGAGGCAACGGCTTGGTCATATACAACAACTCGAACCTTGCCTTCATCTCTACCGTGGTTGCCTCTATTGCGACTTCTCTCAAAACGTTATCCCTTAGGCATAAGACAATGACACATTTGAACTTGTCCACCACCTCGGTCTTGTCTACTTGTGACATGGTAGCCGACAACGCAGATTCACCCTTTAGCACTTTTGCACACTTTTGTTGAATAAGAACTTCTTGCATCTTTTGGTATTCATGGTGTTCACTTAATTATTTTTCTTGCGCTTACTGTAACTGTAGTGAATTCAGATCAAAACTCACACCGATGCTTTGATTCGTGCGCAAAATTAGCTCCAAGCAAACCAACGTGATCAAACAAACACATACATACAATAAAATAAGATAAAGTAGAACAAGAAGAACAACAACATGGTGATATGTGTTCATCTATTTCGGCTCAAATTTGACCTACAATTGGAAGAGAGAGATTTCTTTAATTAAGTACTTATGAGTTCTTTGCAAAGAGAAACCAAAATGTTATAAGAAATTAGCTTTCAACCGTAAAACACTGGTATCACTGTTGGCTTGGGAGATGCCTAAAACACTAGAACCATTGGCCTAAGAGCAGCAACATTAACGATGGCGGATCTGAAAATAATTTTGAGGGCGCACCAATTTTTTTAAAAGGTGTAAACTTATGTTTTTTTAAAGGAAGGTGTAAATTTATATTTTTTTTCTTAATTAATTCAAGTGACTATTAATTTTTTTTCTTTCTATAGAACATAATTTAAACCAATGTTTTAAGAATATTTTAACATAATTATTATATATTTTTTACTTTATTACACATATACTTTTAATTGAAAAATAATTGTGCTTTATTTATTGGTGAGCGATATAGCATCATATATATAAAAATCAAAATAGGAAGCGGTTGTCCTAGTGGTTCATAACTTGTTGATGTTTCAAGTTTGTGTGCATCAGTTCGAATTTACGTTAAGATATTGTGGATATGAGTCATCTCTTATATACGTCTGATATATAATACATGTAAATGCCCCCGCTATGTTTTGAATTTACTTTCGTGTCATGTACATATATTAGGTCTGCATATAGATTAATAGATTTATAGTTTGACTAATGTGACAAAAACAAAACTCGAAATTGTGAATGAAATTTTATTATTTCGTATTAAAAATTTGGTATTCAATTTAAGGACCGGTTAATTTGAAGAATCGATCGCACTGTCTATTAATGAAGGATCCAATTAAGTATGGACTGACCTAACAAAGAAATTGCTTATCACGTGAAGAATTCAAATCTAAGACGTTGATAAGAGTTTACACCATCAAATTGCATTAATTCTCTTGCTCTAGTTTGTTGTATAAGGTTATACACATTTGTTTTTTTATTGATTGATAAGAAGATAAAAGAAACCTTGAGGCCATGTGAAAAATAAAACCTCGACATAAATTGTTTTTTTAGTTAATGTTTACATAAGTCATAACATGTGAAAGACATGACATCTGCACAACAACAAGAAGGAGTCTTTGATTCTGATTCTCTAATGCAATCACATTTTTTGCAAGTTGGGTGACAGCCAGCATCTCTACAAATACATTGAGGAAACAATTGACCTTCTTTCACATAGCACTCACATTTATCACAGCATGCTGAATGATAAATAACATCATAAGTAGCTTCACCATTGGAGAGCATTCGAGTGATGAACCATGTTGAATCAAAACGAGCATCAACAACAGCCGCGGTGAAGCCTAAGAGCAAAAGCAAGACAGATAACTTCACAAATGTATTCTTGTTCGACTCCATTACTTCACAAATTCATTTATTTTCCTTGTGAAGAGGCAAGTAGCAGTACATATGGTTTTCTATTTATGATGGAAAAGTTTATATTCTTTTTCATTTCTGTTTTATAATATACAAGTCTTGGCCATTCACAATATAATATAATATATACGTCTTTGTACCTATTAGAGTTTATATATATAATATTCATAGTAAAAACCTTTCAAAAATATATATATAATACTCGTAGTAAAAAAACAACAATATACATATCTGTGTGCCAAGCATCGGTTATTATACAAGTTGATCATAACAATTAATTAATATATATATGCTTACAGTCAATGGTTATTATTTCAATGGTTATTATTTTTTTTAATGAGTGTTATGAACATTCTATTTTTAACATTTATCCTCTTGTTTGATGAAATTAATGTAGGTAACACTTTGGATATAAGTCTCACATAAAGTAGGAGACCAACATGGTTTTTACCTAATAAAAAAGAGTGTTAAAAAGATAATGTTTTTTTTTTGTAATGGTAAATGTAGTTATGTTGATTAAATGTTATGTTAGTATATTTTTTTTTTCTCTTTGTTAGGACTTGAATCTGGATGTTTCACTTTTCTACTCCTTTAACCCATTAGCTCAAATTAGTTTAGATATCTAACCCACCCCGAAAGATGGTGTTTCTAACACTCTTCTTTTTGAATTCATCGAGATGGACCAATTAGTACAATTTACCATATTATCCTTCAACTACAATACTAGAGTAATTATAAACGAACACAAGATTTTTGACAAAATTGAACAATGTATTCCATTAATACTCAATTTTCCTTTTTATCCCTTTCCCTCTTTCCATCCATTCACTGTCGTTTCTCTTATTCTCTTCTGCACCACCATCTCTGCAATTCTCTCACACACCCTTGAGTTTCGGACATTATCCATTATTGTCGACTCATCACTCTCTACAACTCCTTGTTCTCCTTTATGTGATTCATCTCTCTCTCTCTCTCTCTCTCTCTCTCTCTCTCTCTCTCTCTCTCTCTCTGTGTGTGTGATTCCATCTTCTTCCTTCTTCCATCGCCACGGTCATTCTTGCCACTGTCGTTGTTTGATTTGAAGATCTGGAAACTTTGAAAACCCCACATTATCGAGTTCGATCACCCCCTTCCACAACTCGTAATAATAGTGAAATTATGATTACAGTGATCGAAAGGAGTACAATGATGGAAGAGGAAGAGAGAACTCAAGGGTGAGACTGAGAGTGGAGGAACACCAAGGAAGGGAGGTTGCCAAAGTTGAAGAGAACGAAGGGAGGGTGTAGTGAGGACGATGTGGGAGAGAGGGAATGAGGACGTTTAGAGAGAATAAAAAAGAGAAAACAATTCACAAAAGTACCCCTCATTTCGTATGAAGATCCAATCATTTCGTGGTACTTTTAATGAAATTACAAAATTGCCCTTGATGTCGTATTTGTATTAAAAAAAGGCTTAACTATGTAAAACGTACTTGTAAGTTTGCGTGTGTTTTGTTTTCACCCATATATCTTTTTTTCTAAAACAAAACATGTAAGTTGATAACGTTTTGATTTTCGTCCCTCTCGTCAACATCTGTTAAAAAAATGTTGATGTGTCTAAAGACGACTGACGTAGTGTTGTTTGACATGGCAAAAGTGGCATATATGTCGTTCCAAATGAATTGAATCAATATTAGAGGGACCAAAAGCAAAAACGTAAAGTTACAGAGAGACGAAATTAAAATCACAAACTTACAAAATTTGAATTTAAAAACCTTGTTGTTTCCAGCTTCTTCCTCTCTATGTCTTCTTCCTCTCTATGACTACAATACATTATTGTCACCAAATCACATTACATTTATTCAATTAAGACACTATATATACACATACTTCATCAAAATCAAACAATTTTAAAGACAAAACAAAAATATAAGTCTCATATTCGTGTGTTGAACTAGCTATTTGTTGATTCATGATCATCATTTTCACGACAAATTTTCATCACAACCTCCTTTTAAGGTGGGGTCCATAATTTCATTAACCCATGAAATTCTTTTATTTCTTTTCTTGTTACCCATATCAACATATTTATTTTGTTGCACTTTTTTTCCCGCTATTCCAACACAACCATTTTGTAGCTATAAACATAAACTTTATACGTTATTGAATGATTCAAAGTCCACTCAGGTGCCATGTAACCTCTTGTTTCTTGTATCTTTGAAAAACTAGAGAATTTAGAATCTTTTATGTTTCTCAATTTTGATAAGCCAAAATCTGAAACTTTTGGTTGATGATTAGAATTCAAAAGAATGTTTTGTGGCTTCACATCACAATGCAAAATCCACTCCAAACACTCTTCATGAATATAAGCCAAACCTTTTGCGGTACCTAAAGCCATACCAAATCTTTTTCTCCAAACCCCCTTTGCATGCCCTAGACGCATGGGAAATGCCCTAGGCGCATGGTATGTTAAATCGATGCCCTAGGCATTTTTCCATGCCCTAGGCGCATGATGTCAAATTATTAGACCTTAAATGTTGTGCTAAAGAACCATTATCCATGAAATCATACACAAGCATTCTAAGTTTTCCCTCTACCCAATAACCCCACAATTCAATCAAATTCATGTACTGCTTACTTCGGCTAGGAACTCTTCACCTTGATTAGCTTCCTTAAGTCTTTTCACCGTGACAACTCGTTGATACAACAATACACCTTTGTAAACAATCCCTTCTGCACCTTTTCAAATCTCTAGACCAAAACTTTTGGTAGCTTTTTTCCATCGAGAATAACTGAATTTGGACGAACTATTATCTAGTGGTATGAATTGGACGAACTTCCTTGTTTAGAGACGAAAATGGAAGAGAGAGGAAGAAGATGGAAACAACTGTTTTTAATTTCAAATTGTGTGAGTTCGTGATTTTTAATTTTGTCCCTCTATAACTTTTTGTTTTTGTTTTTGGTCCTGTAATCTTGATTCAATTCATTTGGAACGACACTTAAGTCACTTTTGCAACGTTAGTCGCTGTTACACATATCAACCTTTTTAAAACGAATGCTGACAAAAGAGACCAAAATCAAAATGTTATCAATTTAGAGAATTTGTTTTAAAATAAAAATAAAAATACATTGACAGAACACAAACAAAAAAAAAATGCACTTACACGGATAATTTACATATTTAAATCTAAAAAAGTGTTACTCTCTCCGTTCATTTTCTTGTTTTAGAAGAAGATGGAAACAACTGTTTTTAATTTCAAATTGTGTGAGTTCGTGATTTTTAATTTCGTCCCTCTATAACTTTTTGTTTTTGTTTTTGGTCCTGTAATCTTGATTCAATTCATTTGCAACGTTAGTCGCTGTTAGACATATCAACCTTTTTAAAACGAATGCTGACAAAAAAGACCAAAATCAAAATGCTATCAATTTAGAGAATTTGTTTTAAAATAAAAATAAAAATACATTGACAGAACACAAACAAAAAAAAAATGCAGTTACACGGATAATTTACATATTTAAATCTAAAAAAGTGTTACTCTCTCCGTTCATTTTTAAGTGTCGTTTTAGAAAATTAACATTGTGTTAGCGAAGTTTATTTTTTCACATTTTCTTGTTATTATACCCTTATTTTAATCCATCAATAAATTTCTATCGTTTTGCACACACATTTTATCTCGTAACAAACAATTGTAATTTGTAACAATTACTTCTCATCTTTTTGTAAAAAAACAATTACTACTCATCTCATTTATAGAACATTAACTCTTCATAAAACTATTATCACTAGCGAAAAGACGGACATTACGTGCCCTTCTTTCCGCTCTTTTTATTGCGCTAACGTTTGAAAATTATGAACGGTATTTTTTTTATGAAATTTTTGTTTTGATTAAAAGTAAAAATATAAATTTTTGATGTTTTTTTAATGACATGAACAACAATCTTTATTATATAAAAAGTTGTTTAAGAGTATAATTGGAATAATAAAAAAGTAAGTATAAATATATTCATCTAGTTTGTTATACTTTTTAAATGATAAAGAAAAAAAACGCATACATATATATATTCATATCGTGTTTGTTACATTTGTTTTTAATATGTGTTATGTGTTATTTGTATTGAAAATGAAAATTAAGGATATTTTTTAAAAGAAAAATTCAACCCCAACCAGATCAGCTTTGACTTAACGAACATATCAACTTTGTTGGCTTAATGGAGGTTGACAGAAAAGACTTATCCGAAATAAATTCGAATCTAAAATCTTAAAAATTTAAATGACATATTCAAAACTCTAGAAACTCGAAATTTAAATGAGATATAAAACTCTAGAAACTTAATGGATCTATCAAACAAACATGAAACTTAAATCTTTCTAAATATATATAAACGTTAAATCTATAGTGAAACGAGGAGTCTAAAAAATAAAAATAACATAGGAGCAGTTTGTTTATCCTCCTTAGTCTTTATTTAACTCTATCATCACCGTTAAGAAAAAGGTAAAAAGCATAGCATTTGATTTCACCATCCATGGAAGGAACAAAAGCACAGGTACCCGTAACTCCTGCTACAACTCAACAAACTCTTCAACCTCCAACAACCAAGAAGAGACCATTCCAATCTCATTCCAATTCCAATTCCAATTCCAATTCCAATTCCAATTCCACTTCCAATTACATCAAAATCCGTGCTTTAGTTCGTGATCTTCGTCCCCAGTTCATCCAGGTAAATACCACTACCCCCATTTTCCATAAATTCTCTCAAAATCTTTTCTTTTTCGTGAAATATTAATATGGTTGTTGTTTTCTTATCTGGGTTTCACTTGTTTATTGTTTTATTTGATTTTAAATACAAGTTCCTGAAGAAAAAAATTTGAATTTATACTCTTTTTAGGGTTTTGAACTTTTTCGTTTTTGAATTTAAATTTAGGGCTGAATTTGTGTGTGAAAGTTTCTAGCTTGATGTTATTTGGATTATATTTTTACTCTTTGTCCATAGTAGAGTGTTATTCATATCAAGTTTTATGTATGTGGTTACCAATGTTAGGGATTTGATTATAGCTTTAGGAGATTTTCATTGGTTTTCAATAATATGTAGTTAGGACAAGTATCTTTGGGGGTACAATAAGTTCTGGACCTAGTAAGATTGTTATGTTTTTCAAATTTCGGTATCTTATATCTTGAATTTACTTGGAGTGTTCTATCGTTTTATGTATCGGCATTGTGAGTGTATTAACTTAATGGTTTGAGAGACCTAAGTTAGTTTGAGTTTGGATACTTGGATTGTAAACTTCTTGTTATTAGCTTCATAAGGAATTGGGTTGTTATGGCGCGAGTTGAGAGAAATGATTAAAAAAATGAGGGAATTTAAGTCAGGTGTATTTTCGACTTTTCGGGAAGTAGAACCAATTTAGGGAAATTATGATATGTGTTGTCTTGTTTTTATTTTTTTATTTTTTGGGTGGTCAGAGAAGACTCTTGAAATTATAAGTTATAATCTACATACTCTGCAATTCGGATTTTTTAATAAAATTTCTCTCTAGGCGCCTTTCCTGGTCATACTTTGCTGAGAGACGTAACCTAAAAAGGAGTACTATGGGTAAAAGAATGATTGGGTGATTTTGGTTGA
This sequence comes from Medicago arabica, assembly GCA_946800305.1. Classification (NCBI taxonomy): domain Eukaryota; kingdom Viridiplantae; phylum Streptophyta; class Magnoliopsida; order Fabales; family Fabaceae; genus Medicago; species Medicago arabica. The sequence goes on from OX326969.1 coordinate 39,909,609, forward strand.
GTAGCAATCTAGTGACAGAATGTCTGGGATTTTCGCGCGCAATGCTTTTCAGCGACATCCCAACCACAGCCTGAGGTTTTCTAGCCTATGTAGTTAGTCGCGGCGTGAAGTGGGCGGCGGTATGGCAGCTAGCCGAGGGAAACAATACTAGCAATTTACAGTAGAAGAATACACAAGATTAAGTACATTCATAGCTAACAATTAATGTTTATTGTTAATAGTTTCCGAAACAAATACGATGAAAATATACAGAGAGAAGGGATGGGTTCTGTGGCAAAGAGAAAAGTGGGGCTACTATGTTTTTTTCTCGTGCAGAAGAGAGAAAGTGAGGTTTCTAGGGTTTATTTTCTCCAATCAGACTTTCAGGCTTTTTTGGCGATACCAAAAAAAAAAAGTCTAAAAAACTAAGAAGAAAACAGCTTAAAATAAGGGTTTGTTGGATTTTCATCTTCAATTGCGGCTGGTGCATACGCAGTTTTCTGTGTTTTGACCGCAATTGGGGGCACTACAGCCGCAACCCTAAAATGCAATGTCCAAATCCGTAGTCCCCTGCCTCCAGTGTTGTTAAATGGTGGCATTCCATGACGGAATGGCATGGCAAATTTTTTTACCACCACCATGGCCAATTTGTGAAGAATACCCGCAATGGTGGCGTTACAGGCCAGGATTGCGTGTTTTTATGGAGAACTTTGACCTAACTTCATATTCCGCTATCCTTCACGTGCAGAGAGAAGTGAAGGGTCAAGAAAGAAGAAAAAAATGAATAGAAAATTATGACCCCTGTTCTTTCTTGATTAATTATGAAAATAAATAGAATTTTTTATATAGTACAAATTATTTATAATCTTAATGATTTAATAAATAGCATTTATTATTTGTAGTTATACGCTATATTGTATTCTAGTTTCGGGTTTGGCTTTCTGGGATTAACATTATAGCATAGATATTATTGACAATCCTATGTTAGTTGATCTCTTTTGCCTCAGTTTTTAATTTAAAAATAATTGATGCAATCCTCTATTAGACATGAAGGTGAATAATCTTGAAAACCTAAAAGATTCGAAATCTTCAAAGCAAATAGGAAAAAGTAAAGAGCATCAGTTGAACGGAGCAAGCTAGTCCCTGCACCACCCACGTTGTATTGTACCCGTGTCTGTTCTACACATACGGACTTCACAACTTCTTACTAGGTAGAGTCGGGTGCAGGAATTGTGCTTTTTCACTTCATAGTTCAACACATACAAACTTCATAGTTCTTAAAATGAAGTAAGAAACGGCTGAAAAAATGTTCTGGCATTTCACTCTATTAAATGCACATCAAATTCAAGCTTTAGGAATTAGGAGTATCTAAAGTGGCCAATTATGCTTTTTTGCCACTAATACCTTCGTAGAGTTGAAAAGAATATCTTCAAAGTTGGTTGGCAAGTGGCAACACTAAGCCTCTTATGTCATTCCTTCTCTTATGCTATCAACATGTTTGTTATTTTTCTATCCCAATCCTAGTCCCCTCTGGGTGCCTGAAAGTATTATATTTGATTACATAGTACTTTTGTTTCATTTTTAATTTCTAAATAGGTAATACCTGATCACCTGCCTTCTTTGTGAGAATTTGTATAGCCAATATAAATCCCTTTTGCTTTACTGTTTGGTTCTCTATGGAATTTGGATACATAGTGTCTGATGTAGTTTGGACAATAAAGTTCAGAGTTGATAAATGCTGATGAAAAATTCAATAATTTAGATGTCTATAAGATTGTAGCATTCAATCACTTAGATAACTCATTCATGTAACACATCCCTTTATTTTGTTCATCAATGATTACCACTTGTACTTGTTTGCTAAATATACCCTGTGCTTTGGAGGATCTAGGTCCTTCTTAGGAACATGCCATGTAGAAATTTGTTAATATAACTTATGAAATTTGAGTAAGTATGTTAGGATAAAGAATGAAGTTTTCAAGGAGAATGGTAGTTTTCGTGGTTTTTCTACAAAAATTTGCTGGTTTTAAGTACTTTTTTTAACTGTAGCAAGCACATGCTTCTATTACGAGGATGCATCATTGACATTAATTATGATTAAATCTTGAAACCTTTGTTGTACCATTATGCATTGAGTATTTGCTGTACTGGATTGCTATGTACACAGCAAGTAGTTTCTTTTCTACGATCCAAGTCAGGTGTTGTGAACTTTTAAGAGTTTTTCTATGAACATGTTTTCTTTGAAGCTGATATGATCATGTATTGAACTATCGATGGATGTCCCCTAATAGTTAAGATTGACTGATAATCTCATCCCCTTTATCGTAATCCATAGAATGGCTGTTTTTGCTCTAAATACTATACCAAGTTCCTAATGATTTCTGTTTTATCTTGAAGGTTCTCCAAACTCCTGACTACAAAAATTGCAGTGCATCCAATGAAATTCGAGACAGTAAGTTGACCAAATTATCATATCGTAATTCAAATGACATACATCAGTTATACTTCTAACAATGAAGGCAGCATTAAATTTATGTCTGTTTATATTTCACTTTGTCCACTGAATATACGCGGAGTTGGATATGTTATACTGACTGGCGTGTAACTTGAACCATGTTCCTGAGCTGTTGATGACATCATGTCCATGTCTAAGATTTCTTATACTTTCTGATTGGGTGGCTTAAACGATATTTATTTTTGTGGTTGGTTGAATTGTAATACGCTTTTGACTTGAACTTGAAATTGCAGAGCTGAAAATCGTGCTGAAGTTATACAATGATATGAAAGCAGATGTAGTTTCACAAGCTAAGCAGCAGCCTAAACGTTTCAAGTCTCCGGAGCAAACTCAAGTAGAGAAAGCTTCTGCTCGACCACCTGTGGTGGAAGACAGTCAGACACTGGGAACACATGTTGTTGGAGGATCAGCTTTTGGCTGGAATTTCATCACTTTTCCAGCCGTGGATTCTGTCTATTATGGTAGGACGAAGGAACAATTTCGGTCAGGAAAAATGACCGAGTAATCCTTTGGTGCCATGGCGTCACAATCAAGTTCTTACAACATGCACAACCCGTCATTTTGAAAACATGTTCATTCAACCAAAAGTATAGTTTATCAGTTTCCATAAAAAAAAAAATATATTAAATTAAATTCAGCAAGACACTAGGCTCATTTTCTGCTATATTTTTACTAGCAGTTGGACTTCATCTTTAAACCAAATCATGTTTTTTCATTAAAATTTTACAGAAAAAAAAGGATTATTTTTTTGCATATTATGCAAGTTATGTTGCTCTTTTACCATGAACTTCTATTATTCCTTATGATAGGTTTGGTTGCAGTATGTGGAATTGATGCCCGTAATAAGGTCAATTTAGTAGGTTTTATTAACAATGGAGAGGATCTTCACTCCCTAAATAGAGACCATTTGGATTGAGTTATTTTATGACAATTTAGATTACTCCTATAAAATATTTAATTTTTAATTGATTCTTCCAAAAGATTTCACTTCAATTGATTTTGGTGAGTCGAAAGTCATTTCAAAATCTGGACCTTATATGTTCCACTACCTCCTCACAATCACTCACCCTATTTGAAAAAATACATGCATTTATTATATCCCAAATTGCTCACAATGAATGTCTGATTAATGATAACCCTTGTTGAAACTTGCCTTGTGGGTTGAAGGCAAGGGAAAATCATAGGACTGAGGCATGAGAGTGTGCACCTGCATATCTTGAACTTCTTAAATACGCATATACTCTTATATTTTTTGCACTTTGCACACACTATTCGTATTTGTACTCCAAACTTAAAGGCTCAACAATTTCAGTTCACTCATTTTTAGATTGCAAATTTCTCTCTACACTTCTCTGTTCTCTATTAACCTAAAATCTCTCCCCTCCTCTCCTTTCTTTTTCTATTGCACCATCTCTATTTTGGTTTTCCTCCCTCTTTTCGCGCTTGAGCAAGGTTTGCCTTCCCTCCTCCGACCACGACAGAGCAAGCCAAATCATCAAGCTAGGGGTATATAGAACCCCATCATGTAACCCATCTCGCCACGAACACAATGGGTTGAGTCTGGGTTGGGTCTGACCCAATCAAAAAATAAAACGGGAACAAAGATAAGGAATAAGACAGATACAACACGGATTCGAGTTATCCCTTAAAAACATTTTTTTCATAATATTTTATGACATGTCACTTACACTCAATTTCTTTATTCAAGTTTGAGCTGCTTCTTTACTGGTTCATCGTGTTTAACATTTTGGTTATATAGCTTGAGATTATGATTTAGACACTATCTTACCAACTCGCCTAAAAACGGATAAATCCTTGTTGCCTTGTATAGTCCAAATTTTAATTTTATGCTTTAGACTCTATCTTACCATCAAATATTAAAAGAAAAGGATAAATTCTCATCGTGGTGATGGTACTCGTTAATTTAAGCATCATTTATTTCAGTAATATAGGATGCAAATTGTTAATTAATTTGTAAGACAGGGTTGCTACTACTCTTGCGAATTTTGATGTTTTTGAATTTTGATCTTGGAATAGTATTGTCCTCTGATGATCTTGGACAACAAATTCAAATTGTACCAAATTGATTGGATAGTCTCATTTAAAGTCAACTGATACTAAATTATGAAAAATAGGGAAATATAATGCTATTGGAACATTACTCCAAGTGGAATATTATCCTAGCGAAAGTATTTGGTTCCTAGAATTATGTTGTTATCCTATGATTAAAAAAGTTGCTAATTAATTACTTCCCCAAAATAATGTTTGTTTTTTTACAAATCCAAAATAATGTTTATGTATCGGTGAATTGTCTTCGTCCAACCCGATCTTGTTTTGCCATTGTCTCGACCTCACTTAGTTTGTACCTCATTAGGTTTGATCGAGTTCGGATATAAAAATTGGCATGAACTTATATTTAGGTTGATTTCGTTACATATAGTTCATTCTAACTCGTCCTTTATACCTCCGTATTCAACACCTAAAAATGTTATTTCTAACTATTTTTTAACCCAAAATAAAAATGTATTTAACTCAAAAAGATTTGATTATTATTTTAAAGTAGCTAAAAGAGTGGCATACATTTGATTATTAAAAAAAAATAGTGACACACATAAACAGGCATGATTTTGTCAAATAAACAAGCATGATGAAAAAAAATAAAAATAAAAAATGTATGTTGTCTGAGCCCAAGTTCAAACTGGGGACTTCTAGTGTGTGAAACTAACGTGATAACCAACTATACCATCCAGACTATTTCAATATTTAACTAGAAATTAAGTAAAGGAAGTTGTATCAGAATCTGATAATCAGATATTCGAGCAGGAAAAATAATTCATTTTGTTTTCGTTAGAGACGCTATTGTCATCAGTTTCCAATCTCAACACAGTAATTATACTAGCTCCTCGAATCAAAATTAATGACATTAGTTTCTTGTATATATACTATTTTTATAGAATTAAGGTGACTAACCAATCCTCGAACCAAAATTAATGGCATTAGTTTCTTCTATAGATATTTTTTTATATATATATATATATATATATATAGAATTAAGGTGACTAACCAATAGGATGTTTAAATTTTAGTTGAGAGATATTGATACATTTAATATTCAACATATCTCGAATAAGGTTAACTTAGATAAAGAAACCTATGAGAACTAACAAAATAAAATAAGAGAATATGTGACTTTTAAAGTTCTGTAAAAAAAAAGGAGACTAAAAGTAAACGAATATGTAACTTTTATCAATCGGTTATTGGTGTATATTTAGATTGATGGTTAGTTTGTCAAAACCGCGACGGTAGTCTGATTTTGTTGAAACTTCAATGCATAATTTTTGTTAAAGCTAGGGTGGCTCGTCATAATTTTGTCAACCTCACCGTAATATAAACATGCACTAACTAACCAGATATATTTAGGTTATATAACCCTTAGAAAAAGTCTATAGTGTACATGATTTTTTTCCTTATATCTTTAGGTTATATAACCCTTAAAAAAATCTATAGTGTATATGAATTTTTTTTCTTATTTCCCTTCCTTTATTATTATTTATGTTAAAACCTTTTTCTTTCACGATATAAAGTAGGGAGATTCTTTATTTTATGTAAAAAAAATCAATTTTGAGAATGGGACGTGATTAAATAAATCTTTTTCTTAAAACACTTTCAGTAATTATTTGTAGAATATAAAAGTAGCCAACTTAGTTGATGAATCGTGGGATCTTATTTTTCTAATCGTGTGCCGTATATCAAATTTTGTTTAAAAAAAACAACATATTATGTATATCAAATTAGTAAAAAAAAATAAAAAATCATGTATATGAAATTTCAAATAATTTTAACACTTGTATCAACAACTACAACAAATTAACGACTCCATTTATCATATATTTTTTTGAAGTTATGAACAACTCAATTTCTATGTAGTCACAAAAGAGATATTGATTGGACCAAGTTTTAAAATTATTACTACTTTAATTTTAATAGATACACACAATTCCCTCCCCTCCTCCCTCCCTCCTCCATCTCATTTCCACAACTTGCACACAGCCTATGATGCTCATTTAAAGATGTCACATAATTAAAAAAAATGTAGAAAGTTATGACCGACATTTTAATTTGTCCAATATGCAGAAATCATCATTTTCCGATGTAAAAACATTATATCAAATGATAAAAATAATCAAATGATAAAAAATAATCTCAGGTTCATATCTTGTTTTTTTTATTACAACTACTACAGACTACATCCATAAAGAATCTAACTACATATAATCGATTTTCAATAATCACCCTTCCTTCTATTCGTTTTATATTAACTTATACAATATATATTGGTCACAAAGAAACTTATACAAGGTTTTGTTTAGCAAATTTGTATAACCCTTGATTGAATTGCTAATCAAACTTTTTATATAAGACCTGCGTAAAAAGAGGAACTAAAACGAAAAATCACATTTCATGTGAATTTTCAGCAGTTCAAAACTTGAGTTTATATTAATTTTTTGACAATTTCACAACTTAGAATTGGTGGCTGATCTTTTGGGAATCTCCTTCCTCGTGAGGCCTTCTTGAACCAATGAAACAAGAAGCTGCAAGTCAACAATGGAAAAACTTAGACAAGCTGAACCAGAGAAAAGAAAGGGACTTATGCTGACAAAGGTACACAACACAAATCCCTTTCAAAATTGCACTTTGCCAAGAAAGATAGAAGTAATAGATGAAGTGGCGTAATCCTTTACCTCTATTTATGATGGAAAAGTTTATATTCTTTTTCATTTCTGTTTTATAATATACAAGTCTTGGCCATTCACAATATAATATAATATATACGTCTTTGTACCTATTAGAGTTTATATATATAATATTCATAGTAAAAACCTTTCAAAAATATATATATAATACTCGTAGTAAAAAAACAACAATATACATATCTGTGTGCCAAGCATCGGTTATTGTACAAGTTGATCATAACAATTAATTAATATATATATATGCTTACAGTCAAGTATCTTAGAGCAAGACAATTTTTAAAAAGTCTTAATTGTTAGTATAAAAGACTGAAAGACTAATTATATACTCAACAAGTAAGATGACATTGAGGATAAAAAAAAGGTTAAATAATATTATTGTTTAACCAAGTTTTCTCTCAGCATCGTTGCAAAGACTAATTCATCGAGTCGAGTATGACTACAATGAATAGAAAAAGTCATTTCTCAATAGATTTGAAGGTTAAATAGTATGATATGCGTCTCCATGAGCATAGCTCTGTTGGCAGAGACATGCATTATTATATGCAGGGGTCGGGGTTCGAACTCCGGACACCCCACTTAGTTACCTTGAAAAAGGTGAATTCTAGCCACTAGATTACCTGACCAAAAAAAGTATGATACACAATGCACAAATTTGTTTTGCTATTAATTCAATGGTTATTATTTTTTTTAAGGAGTGTTATGAACATTCTATTTTTAACATTTATCCTCTTGTTTGATGAAATTAATGTAGGTAACACTTTGGATATAGGTCTCACATAAAGTAGGAGACCAACATGGTTTTTACCTAATAAAAAAGAGTGTTAAAAAGATAATGTTTTTTTTTTGTAATGGTAAATGTAGTTATGTTGATTAAATGTTATGTTAGTATATTTTTTTTTTCTCTTTGTTAGGACTTGAATCTGGATATTTCACTTTTCTACTCCTTTAACCCATTAGCTCAAATCAGTTGAGATATCTAACCCACCCCGAAAGATGGTGTTTCTAACACTCTTCTTTTTGAATTCATCGAGATGGACCAATTAGTACAATTTACCATATTATCCTTCAACTACAATACTAGAGTAATTATAAACGAACACAAGATTTTTGACAAAATTGAACAATGTATTCCATTAATACTCAATTTTCCTTTTTATCCCTTTCCCTCTTTCCATCCATTCACTGTCGTTTCTCTTATTCTCTTCTGCACCACCATCTCTGCAATTCTCTCACACACCCTTGAGTTTCGGACATTATCCATTATTGTCGACTCATCACTCTCTACAACTCCTTGTTCTCCTTTATGTGATTCATCTCTCACTCTCTCTCTCTCTCTCTCTCTCTCTCTCTCTCTCTCTCTCTCTCTCTCTCTCTCTCTCTCTGTGTGTGATTCCATCTTCTTCCTTCTTCCATCACCACGGTCATTCTTGCCACTGTCGTTGTTTGATTTGAAGATCTGGAAACTTTGAAAACCCCACATTATCGAGTTCGATCACCCCCTTCCACAACTCGTAATAATAGTGAAATTATGATTACAGTGATCGAAAAGAGTACAATGATGGAAGAGGAAGAGAGAACTCAAGGGTGAGACTGAGAGTGGAGGAACACCAAGGAAGGGAGGTTGCCAAAGTTGAAGAGAACGAAGGGAGGGTGTAGTGAGGACGATGTGGGAGAGAGGGAATGAGGACGTTTAGAGAGAATAAAAAAGAGAAAACAATTCACAAAAGTACCCCTCATTTCGTATGAAGATCCAATCATTTCGTGGTACTTTTAATGAAATTACAAAATTGCCCTTGATGTCGTATTTGTATTAAAAAAAGGCTTAACTATGTAAAACGTACTTGTAAGTTTGCGTGTGTTTTGTTTTCACCCATATATCTTTTTTTCTAAAACAAAACATGTAAGTTGATAACGTTTTGATTTTCGTCCCTCTCGTCAACATCTGTTAAAAAAATGTTGATGTGTCTAAAGACGACTGACGTAGTGTTGTTTGACATGGCAAAAGTGGCATATATGTCGTTCCAAATGAATTGAATCAATATTAGAGGGACCAAAAGCAAAAACGTAAAGTTACAGAGAGACGAAATTAAAATCACAAACTTACAAAATTTGAATTTAAAAACCTTGTTGTTTCCAGCTTCTTCCTCTCTATGTCTTCTTCCTCTCTATGACTACAATACATTATTGTCACCAAATCACATTACATTTATTCAATTAAGACACTATATATACACATACTTCATCAAAATCTCAAACAATTTTAAAGACAAAACAAAAATATAAGTCTCATATTCGTGTGTTGAACTAGCTACTTGTTGATTCATGATCATCATTTTCACGACAAATTTTCATCACAACCTCCTTTTAAGGTGGGGTCCATAATTTCATTAACCCATGAAATTCTTTTATTTCTTTTCTTGTTACCCATATCAACATATTTATTTTGTTGCACTTTTTTTCCTGCTATTCCAACACAACCATTTTGTAGCTATAAACATAAACTTTATACGTTATTGAATGATTCAAAGTCCACTCAGGTGCCATGTAACCTCTTGTTTCTTGTATCTTTGAAAAACTAGAGAATTTAGAATCTTTTATGTTTCTCAATTTTGATAAGCCAAAATCTGAAACTTTTGGTTGATGATTAGAATTCAAAAGAATGTTTTGTGGCTTCACATCACAATGCAAAATCCACTCCAAACACTCTTCATGAATATAAGCCAAACCTTTTGCGGTACCTAAAGCCATACCAAATCTTTTTCTCCAAACCCCCTTTGCATGCCCTAGACGCATGGGAAATGCCCTAGGCGCATGGTATGTTAAATCGATGCCCTAGGCATTTTTCCATGCCCTAGGCGCATGATGTCAAATTATTAGACCTTAAATGTTGTGCTAAAGAACCATTATCCATGAAATCATACACAAGCATTCTATGTTTTCCCTCTACCCAATAACCCCACAATTCAATCAAATTCATGTACTGCTTACTTCGGCTAGGAACTCTTCACCTTGATTAGCTTCCTTAAGTCTTTTCACCGTGACAACTCGTTGATACAACAATACACCTTTGTAAACAATCCCTTCTGCACCTTTTCAAATCTCTAGACCAAAACTTTTGGTAGCTTTTTTCCATCGAGAATAACTGAATTTGGACGAACTATTATCTAGTGGTATGAATTGGACGAACTTCCTTGTTTAGAGACGAAAATGGAAGAGAGAGGAAGAAGATGGAAACAACTGTTTTTAATTTCAAATTGTGTGAGTTCGTGATTTTTAATTTTGTCCCTCTATAACTTTTTGTTTTTGTTTTTGGTCCTGTAATCTTGATTCAATTCATTTGGAACGACACTTAAGTCACTTTTGCAACGTTAGTCGCTGTTAGACATATCAACCTTTTTAAAACGAATGCGACAAAAGAGACCAAAATCAAAATGTTATCAATTTAGAGAATTTGTTTTAAAATAAAAATAAAAATACATTGACAGAACACAAACAAAAAAAAAATGCACTTACACGGATAATTTACATATTTAAATCTAAAAAAGTGTTACTCTCTCCGTTCATTTTCTTGTTTTAGAAGAAGATGGAAACAACTGTTTTTAATTTCAAATTGTGTGAGTTCGTGATTTTTAATTTCGTCCCTCTATAACTTTTTGTTTTTGTTTTTGGTCCTGTAATCTTGATTCAATTCATTTGCAACGTTAGTCGCTGTTAGACATATCAACCTTTTTAAAACGAATGCTGACAAAAAAGACCAAAATCAAAATGCTATCAATTTAGAGAATTTGTTTTAAAATAAAAATAAAAATACATTGACAGAACACAAACAAAACAAAAAATGCAGTTACACGGATAATTTACATATTTAAATCTAAAAAAGTGTTACTATCTCCGTTCATTTTTAAGTGTCGTTTTAGAAAATTAACATTGTGTTAGCGAAGTTTATTTTTTCACATTTTCTTGTTATTATACCCTTGTTTTAATCCATCAATAAATTTCTATCGTTTTGCACACACATTTTATCTCGTAACAAACAATTGTAATTTGTAACAATTACTTCTCATCTTTTTGTAAAAAAACAATTACTACTCATCTCATTTATAGAACATTAACTCTTCATAAAACTATTATCACTAGTGAAAAGACGGACATTACGTGCCCTTCTTTCCGCTCTTTTTATTGCGCTAACGTTTGAAAATTATGAACGGTATTTTTTTTATGAAATTTTTGTTTTGATTAAAAGTAAAAATATAAATTTTTGATGTTTTTTTAATGACATGAACAACAATCTTTATTATATAAAAAGTTGTTTAAGAGTATAATATAATTGGAATAATAAAAAAGTAAGTATAAATATATTCATCTAGTTTGTTATACTTTTTAAATGATAAAGAAAAAAAACACACACATATATATATTCATATCGTGTTTGTTACATTTGTTTTTAATATGTGTTATGTGTTATTTGTATTGAAAATGAAAATTAAGGATATTTTTTAAAAGAAAAATTCAACCCCAACCAGATCAGCTTTGACTTAACGAACATATCAACTTTGTTGGCTTAATGGAGGTTGACAGAAAAGACTTATCCGAAATAAATTCGAATCTAAAATCTTAAAAATTTAAATGACATATTCGAAACTCTAGAAACTCGAAATTTAAATGAGATATAAAACTCTAGAAACTTAATGGATCTATCAAACAAACATGAAACTTAAATCTTTCTAAATATATATAAACGTTAAATCTATAGTGAAACGAGGAGTCTAAAAAATAAAAATAACATAGGAGCAGTTTGTTTATCCTCCTTAGTCTTTATTTAACTCTATCATCACCGTTAAGAAAAAGGTAAAAAGCATAGCATTTGATTTCACCATCCATGGAAGGAACAAAAGCACAGGTACCCGTAACTCCTGCTACAACTCAACAAACTCTTCAACCTCCAACAACCAAGAAGAGACCATTCCAATCTCATTCCAATTCCAATTCCAATTCCAATTCCACTTCCAATTACATCAAAATCCGTGCTTTAGTTCGTGATCTTCGTCCCCAGTTCATCCAGGTAAATACCACTACCCCCATTTTCCATAAATTCTCTCAAAATCTTTTCTTTTTCGTGAAATATTAATATGGTTGTTGTTTTCTTATCTGGGTTTCACTTGTTTATTGTTTTATTTGATTTTAAATACAAGTTCCTGAAGAAAAAAATTTGAATTTATACTCTTTTTAGGGTTTTGAACTTTTTCGTTTTTGAATTTAAATTTAGGGCTGAATTTGTGTGTGAAATTTCTAGCTTGATGTTATTTGGATTATATTTTTACTCTTTTTGTCCATAGTAGAGTGTTATTCATATCAAGTTTTATGTATGTGGTTACCAATGTTAGGGATTTGATTATAGCTTTAGGAGATTTTCATTGGTTTTCAATAATATGTAGTTAGGACAAGTATCTTTGGGGGTACAATAAGTTCTGGACCTAGTAAGATTGTTATGTTTTTCAAATTTCGGTATCTTATATCTTGAATTTACTTGGAGTGTTCTATCGTTTTATGTATCGGCATTGTGAGTGTATTAACTTAATGGTTTGAGAGACCTAAGTTAGTTTGAGTTTGGATACTTGGATTGTAAACTTCTTGTTATTAGCTTCATAAGGAATTGGGTTGTTATGGCGCGAGTTGAGAGAAATGATTAAAAAAATGAGGGAATTTAAGTCAGGTGTATTTTCGACTTTTCGGGAAGTAGAACCAATTTAGGGAAATTATGATATGTGTTGTCTTGTTTTTATTTTTTTATTTTTTGGGTGGTCAGAGAAGACTCTTGAAATTATAAGTTATAATCTACATACTCTGCAATTCGGATTTTTTAATAAAATTTCTCTCTAGGCGCCTTTCCTGGTCATACTTTGCTGAGAGACGTAACCTAAAAAGGAGTACTATGGGTAAAAGAATGATTGGGTGATTTTGGTTGAGTAGCAATCTAGTGACAGAATGTCTGGGATTTTCGCGCGCAATGCTTTTCAGCGACATCCCAACCACAGCCTGAGGTTTTCTAGCCTATGTAGTTAGTCGCGGCGTGAAGTGGGCGGCGGTATGGCAGCTAGCCGAGGGAAACAATACTAGCAATTTACAGTAGAAGAATACACAAGATTAAGTACATTCATAGCTAACAATTAATGTTTATTGTTAATAGTTTCCGAAACAAATACGATGAAAATATACAGAGAGAAGGGATGGGTTCTGTGGCAAAGAGAAAAGTGGGGCTACTATGTTTTTTTCTCGTGCAGAAGAGAGAAAGTGAGGTTTCTAGGGTTTATTTTCTCCAATCAGACTTTCAGGCTTTTTTGGCGATACCAAAAAAAAAAGTCTAAAAAACTAAGAAGAAAACAGCTTAAAATAAGGGTTTGTTGGATTTTCATCTTCAATTGCGGCTGGTGCATACGCAGTTTTCTGTGTTTTGACCGCAATTGGGGGCACTACAGCCGCAACCCTAAAATGCAATGTCCAAATCCGTAGTCCCCTGCCTCCAGTGTTGTTAAATGGTGGCATTCCATGACGGAATGGCATGGCAAATTTTTTTACCACTACCATGGCCAATTTGTGAAGAATACCCGCAATGGTGGCGTTACAGGCCAGGATTGCGTGTTTTTATGGAGAACTTTGACCTAACTTCATATTCCGCTATCCTTCACGTGCAGAGAGAAGTGAAGGGTCAAGAAAGAAGAAAAAAATGAATAGAAAATTATGACCCCTGTTCTTTCTTGATTAATTATGAAAATAAATAGAATTTTTTATATAGTACAAATTATTTATAATCTTAATGATTTAATAAATAGCATTTATTATTTGTAGTTATACGCTATATTGTATTCTAGTTTCGGGTTTGGCTTTCTGGGATTAACATTATAGCATAGATATTATTGACAATCCTATGTTAGTTGATCTCTTTTGCCTCAGTTTTTAATTTAAAAATAATTGATGCAATCCTCTATTAGACATGAAGGTGAATAATCTTGAAAACCTAAAAGATTCGAAATCTTCAAAGCAAATAGGAAAAAGTAAAGAGCATCAGTTGAACGGAGCAAGCTAGTCCCTGCACCACCCACGTTGTATTGTACCCGTGTCTGTTCTACACATACGAACTTCACAACTTCTTACTAGGTAGAGTCGGGTGCAGGAATTGTGCTTTTTCACTTCATAGTTCAACACATACAAACTTCATAGTTCTTAAAATGAAGTAAGAAACGGCTGAAAAAATGTTCTGGCATTTCACTCTATTAAATGCACATCAAATTCAAGCTTTAGGAATTAGGAGTATCTAAAGTGGCCAATTATGCTTTTTTGCCACTAATACCTTCGTAGAGTTGAAAAGAATATCTTCAAAGTTGGTTGGCAAGTGGCAACACTAAGCCTCTTATGTCATTCCTTCTCTTATGCTATCAACATGTTTGTTATTTTTCTATCCCAATCCTAGTCCCCTCTGGGTGCCTGAAAGTATTATATTTGATTACATAGTACTTTTGTTTCATTTTTAATTTCTAAATAGGTAATACCTGATCACCTGCCTTCTTTGTGAGAATTTGTATAGCCAATATAAATCCCTTTTGCTTTACTGTTTGGTTCTCTATGGAATTTGGATACATAGTGTCTGATGTAGTTTGGACAATAAAGTTCAGAGTTGATAAATGCTGATGAAAAATTCAATAATTTAGATGTCTATAAAATTGTAGCATTCAATCACTTAGATAACTCATTCATGTAACACATCCCTTTATTTTGTTCATCAATGATTACCACTTGTACTTGTTTGCTAAATATACCCTGTGCTTTGGAGGATAAAGAATGAAGTTTTCAAGGAGAATGGTAGTTTTCGTGGTTTTTCTACAAAAATTTGCTGGTTTTAAGTACTTTTTTTAACTGTAGCAAGCACATGCTTCTATTACGAGGATGCATCATTGACATTAATTATGATTAAATCTTGAAACCTTTGTTGTACCATTATGCATTGAGTATTTGCTGTACTGGATTGCTATGTACACAGCAAGTAGTTTCTTTTCTACGATCCAAGTCAGGTGTTGTGAACTTTTAAGAGTTTTTATATGAACATGTTTTCTTTGAAGCTGATATGAACATGTATTGAACTATCGATGGATGTCCCCTAATAGTTAAGATTGACTGATAATCTCATCCCCTTTATCGTAATCCATAGAATGGCTGTTTTTGTTCTAAATACTATACCAAGTTCCTAATGATTTCTGTTTTATCTTGAAGGTTCTCCAAACTCCTGACTACAAAAATTGCAGTGCATCCAATGAAATTCGAGACAGTAAGTTGACCAAATTATCATATCGTAATTCAAATGACATACATCAGTTATACTTCTAACAATGAAGGCAGCATTAAATTTATGTCTGTTTATATTTCACTTTGTCCACTGAATATACGCGGAGTTGGATATGTTATACTGACTGGCGTGTAACTTGAACCATGTTCCTGAGCTGTTGATGACATCATGTCCATGTCTAAGATTTCTTATACTTTCTGATTGGGTGGCTTAAACGATATTTATTTTTGTGGTTGGTTGAATTGTAATACGCTTTTGACTTGAACTTGAAATTGCAGAGCTGAAAATCGTGCTGAAGTTATACAATGATATGAAAGCAGATGTAGTTTCACAAGCTAAGCAGCAGCCTAAACGTTTCAAGTCTCCGGAGCAAACTCAAGTAGAGAAAGCTTCTGCTCGACCACCTGTGGTGGAAGACAGTCAGGCACTGGGAACACATGTTGTTGGAGGATCAGCTTTTGGCTGGAATTTCATCACTTTTCCAGCCGTGGATTCTGTCTATTATGGTAGGACGAAGGAACAATTTCGGTCAGGAAAAATGACCGAGTAATCCTTTGGTGCCATGGCGTCACAATCAAGTTCTTACAACATGCACAACCCGTCATTTTGAAAACATGTTCATTCAACCAAAAGTATAGTTTATCAGTTTCCATAAAAAAAATATATATTAAATTAAATTCAGCAAGACACTAGGCTCATTTTCTGTTATATTTTTACTAGCAGTTGGACTTCATCTTTAAACCAAATCATGTTTTTTCATTAAAATTTTACAGAAAAAAAAGGATTATTTTTTTGCATATTATGCAAGTTATGTTGCTCTTTTACCATGAACTTCTATTATTCCTTATGATAGGTTTGGTTGCAGTATGTGGAATTGATGCCCGTAATAAGGTCAATTTAGTAGGTCTTATTAACAATGGAGAGGATCTTCACTCCCTAAATAGAGACCATTTGGATTGAGTTATTTTATGACAATTTAGATTACTCCTATAAAATATTTAATTTTTAATTGATTCTTCCAAAAGATTTCACTTCAATTGATTTTGGTGAGTCGAAAGTCATTTCAAAATCTGGACCTTATATGTTCCACTACCTCCTCACAATCACTCACCCTATTTGAAAAAATACATGCATTTATATCCCAAATTGCTCACAATGAATGTCTGATTAATGATAACCCTTGTTGAAACTTGCCTTGTGGGTTGAAGGCAAGGGAAAATCATAGGACTGAGGCATGAGAGTGTGCACCTGCATATCTTGAACTTCTAAAATACGCATATACTCTTATATTTTTTGCACTTTGCACACACTATTCGTTTTTGTACTCCAAACTTAAAGGCTCAAAACAATTTCAGTTCACTCATTTTTAGATTGCAAATTTCTCTCTACACTTCTCTGTTCTCTATTAACCTAAAATCTCTCCCCTCCTCTCCTTTCTTTTTCTATTGCACCATCTCTATTTTGGTTTTCCTCCCTCTTTTCGCGCTTGAGCAAGGTTTGCCTTCCCTCCTCCGACCACGACAGAGCAAGCCAAATCATCAAGCTAGGGGTATATAGAACCCCATCATGTAACCCATCTCGCCACGAACACAATGGGTTGAGTCTGGGTTGGGTCTGACCCAATCAAAAAATAAAACGGGAACAAAGATAAGGGATAAGACAGATACAACACGGATTCGAGTTATCCCTTAAAAACATTTTTTTCATAATATTTTATGACATGTCACTTACACTCAATTTCTTTATTCAAGTTTGAGCTGCTTCTTTACTGGTTCATCGTGTTTAACATTTTGGTTATATAGCTTGAGTTTATGATTTAGACACTATCTTACCAACTCGCCTAAAAACGGATAAATCCTTGTTGCCTTGTATAGTCCAAATTTTAATTTTATGCTTTAGACTCTATCTTACCATCAAATATTAAAAGAAAAGGATAAATTCTCATCGTGGTGATGGTACTCGTTAATTTAAGCATCATTTATTTCAGTAATATAGGATGCAAATTGTTAATTAATTTGTAAGACAGGGTTGCTACTACTCTTACGTATTTTGATGTTTTTGAATTTTGATCTTGGAATAGTATTGTCCTCTGATGATCTTGGACAACAAATTCAAATTGTACCAAATTGATTGGATAGTCTCATTTAAAGTCAACTGATACTAAATTATGAAAAATAGGGAAATATAATGCTATTGGAACATTACTCCAAGTGGAATATTATCCTAGCGAAAGTATTTGGTTCCTAGAATTATGTTGTTATCCTATGATTAAAAAAGTTGCTAATTAATTACTTCCCCAAAATAATGTTTGTTTTTTTACAAATCCAAAATAATGTTTATGTATTGGTGAATTGTCTTCGTCCAACCCGATCTTGTTTTGCCATTGTCTCGACCTCACTTAGTTTGTACCTCATTAGGTTTGATCGAGTTAAGGGTCGAGTTCGGATATAAAAATTGGCATGAACTTATATTTAGGTTGATTTCGTTACACATAGTTCATTCTAATTCGTCCTTTATACCCCCGTATTCAACACCTAAAAATGTTATTTCTAACTATTTTTTAACCCAAAATAAAAATGTATTTAACTCAAAAAGATTTGATTATTATTTTAAAGTAGCTAAAAGAGTGGCATACATTTGATTATTAAAAAAAAATAGTGACACACATAAACAGGCATGATTTTGTCAAATAAACAAGCATGATGAAAAAAAATAAAAATAAAAAATGTATGTTGTCTGAGCCCAAGTTCAAACTGGGGACTTCTAGTGTGTGAAACTAACGTGATAACCAACTATACCATCCAGACTATTTCAATATTTAACTAGAAATTAAGTAAAGGAAGTTGTATCAGAATCTGATAATCAGATATTCGAGCAGGAAAAATAATTCATTTTGTTTTCGTTAGAGACGCTATTGTCATCAGTTTCCAATCTCAACACAGTAATTATACTAGCTCCTCGAATCAAAATTAATGACATTAGTTTCTTGTATATATACTATTTTTATAGAATTAAGGTGACTAACCAATCCTCGAACCAAAATTAATGGCATTAGTTTCTTCTATAGATATTTTTTTATATATATAGAATTAAGGTGACTAACCAATAGGATGTTTAAATTTTAGTTGAGAGATATTGATACATTTAATATTCAACGTATCTCGAATAAGGTTAACTTAGATAAAGAAACCTATGAGAACTAACAAAATAAAATAAGAGAATATGTGACTTTTAAAGTTCTGTAAAAAAAAAGGAGACTAAAAGTAAACGAATATGTAACTTTTATCAATCGGTTATTGGTGTATATTTAGATTGATGGTTAGTTTGTCAAAACCGCGACGGTAGTCTGATTTTGTTGAAACTTCAATGCATAATTTTTGTTAAAGCTAGGGTGGCTCGTCATAATTTTGTCAACCTCACCGTAATATAAACATGCACTAACTAACCAGATATATTTAGGTTATATAACCCTTAGAAAAAGTCTATAGTGTACATGATTTTTTTCCTTATATCTTTAGGTTATATAACCCTTAAAAAAATCTATAGTGTATATGAATTTTTTTTCTTATTTCCCTTCCTTTATTATTATTTATGTTAAAACCTTTTTCTTTCACGATATAAAGTAGGGAGATTCTTTATTTTATGTAAAAAAAATCAATTTTGAGAATGGGACGTGATTAAATAAATCTTTTTCTTAAAACACTTTCAGTAATTATTTGTAGAATATAAAAGTAGCCAACTTAGTTGATGAATCGTGGGATCTTATTTTTCTAATTGTGTGCCGTATATCAAATTTTGTTTAAAAAAAACAACATATTATGTATATCAAATTAGTAAAAAAAAATAAAAAATCATGTATATGAAATTTCAAATAATTTTAACACTTGTATCAACAACTACAACAAATTAACGACTCCATTTATGATATATTTTTTTGAAGTTATGAACAACTCAATTTCTATGTAGTCACAAAAGAGATATTTATTGATTGGACCAAGTTTTAAAATTATTACTACTTTAATTTTAATAGATACACACAATTCCCTCCCCCCCCTCCCTCCCTCCTCCATCTCATTTCCACAACTTGCACACAGCCTATGATGCTCATTTAAAGATGTCACATAATTAAAAAAAATGTAGAAAGTTATGACCGACATTTTAATTTGTCCAATATGCAGAAATCATCATTTTCCGATGTAAAAACATTATATCAAATGATAAAAATAATAAAAATAATCAAATGATAAAAAATAATCTCAGGTTCATATCTTGTTTTTTTATTACAACTACTACAGACTACATCCATAAAGAATCTAACTACATATAATCGATTTTCAATAATCACCCTTCCTTCTATTCGTTTTATATTAACTTATACAATATATATTGGTCACAAAGAAACTTATACAAGGTTTTGTTTAGCAAATTTGTATAACCCTTGATTGAATTGCTAATCAAACTTTTTATATAAGACCTGCGTAAAAAGAGGAACTAAAACGAAAAATCACATTTCATGTGAATTTTCAGCAGTTCAAAACTTGAGTTTATATTAATTTTTTGACAATTTCACAACTTAGAATTGGTGGCTGATCTTTTGGGAATCTCCTTCCTCGTGAGGCCTTCTTGAACCAATGAAACAAGAAGCTGCAAGTCAACAATGGAAAAACTTAGACAAACTGAACCAGAGAAAAGAAAGGGACTTATGCTGACAAAGGTACATAACACAAATCCCTTTCAAAATTGCACTTTGCCAAGAAAGATAGAAGTAATAGATGAAGTGGCGTAATCCTTTACCTCTCCTTTTTGATTGAACATTCGGCCTGTAACATAGCCGCGTGCATTAAAGGCGGTAGGACTAAAGATCTGTAGATCAATTCGTTGGATGTATTAACAACTTTACAACACACACATACACACCAAACACAAAAATTTGTGAAAATAGTTAAAATTTAGGAAAAGTAAACCACTTGATTAGTTAATTGATATTCAAAATGTAGTCAATGAGTAACCCATTTATTGACTTCATAATCTACTTGGATAGTTTAATTGTTCCCAAAAAGGCTTTTACAAAGAATTTTGTTGTATGTTGAAATTTTTCCAAAATAATGAAAACACTCACCACAAATAGTATCCAGTCATCGGCTCTAAAAGGTCTGTGAAACCACATGCTGAAATAAAATAAAAACAGAAACATCAAACAATAAGCAAGAGAGCTTGAAAACTTTCTAGGCATGCCTCACATGTTATTATTTTAATATATAATTGACCTATTGTACAACCAAAAGGACTGTGATACTTACGAGTGGTCCAAACTCACAGCACGCGTCTTTAAACCCACCCGACGATGGGGATTCACACTTATTTGAAGAAATATTAGATCAGAAGCAAATGCTGCCACACACCTGCAATACAAACCAAACACGCAGATTATTTGATATATTTGATATATGACCATTGATAAGCCAATTGTTTAAACTTTCTGAATAGTTGGTCTGGATGTGTATTAGAGTCACTTATCCAAGCGGTTATAATTTTATATGATCCTTGCCTCCACCATTCTTTTATGTAAGAGTTGAATTTCAGCAAAGCAAACTGAGCCAATGTATTGGTAAACCATAAGCTCAAAGGTTCTTGCTAAGGGAACTTGTTAGATACAAAAACGGTATATATATTTACCTAATAGCTTGAAACTAAAATTTTTGGGATTTGGTTCTCAACATAGGTTCAACTTAGATGCATTTGTATGATCAACAAAATCAAAATATCCGCAATCTCTATTTTCACAAATTCTTCAATCAAGTTCTTTATCATAACATAAATGCACCACTTTCAAGCACAAGGCTCCTAGTTAAGTACATCATCAAAACCCGGTTCATACATTTGCCGATTTCACAAAACCATTTGAAACCAGTTTATCTAACATTAGAAAGTGGGCAGCCCGGTTCACTAAAGCTCATGCGTACGCAGGGATCGGGAGGGCTCCCACCAGTTTATCTTACATTAAATAAAAGATATTTACCTATGCAAGGCCTGATCATCTGACAATTTTCCCTTTGCTCTAAACCAGTATCTCAAACTGCATTGAAATTTTAAATAAGTTTTAGATAATATGTAGTACCAATAAGAATCCAAGATATTGAGGCTATGTGAAAATGATTTGAAGAGAAAAGAAGGCAAAGGATTGCTGTATTCCTAAAGGTACACTGATGCTTTCCTTTCTCTTCCTTCCAATTCTTCCATCAAAAATAGCATAAAATACTGGTATGTAAGCAAAAATTGGGGGAGAGCACCCGGCTAACCTAGGAGGAGACTTGGTCTGATTTGTTGCAGGTCTAGGTTCACAGAAGCGTATCTCTATGGGCCAGGGAATGAACTCGGCTGCAGCAACTTTGGCCCGGTAAGTTCTGAAGCAACCAATTTGTTTATTGTCAAAGAAAATCATCACATTGACACACACCCTTGTAACTTTGGTCTGGAACTGATTTAAATAAAAAATATCGAAAATCATCACATTACCTTGGAAGACGAGGGTCAGTAAGACGTTGCTCTCGTAACTCTTCCATTGATACAAGCTATAACAAGGACCAAAATCTTTTAGTCCAAATTTCCTAGTAGCATTTGGCTTTTTCTATGGATAATGATAAATATTACTAAGCCCCAGGGCAAGAAACACAAGAATGAATCATTTATAAAGCTTGGCCCACATGATTTCCGTCAAACCGGACTGTGTAACCACCAGCTTAATGGTTTAAACAAATAATCATTTGTTATTCTTGTAATTCTTTTTAATTTTTTGGTACAAATTATTCTTGTAATTCTTGCTGAGCAGCGTTCGTAAGAATTAGCAATTCTCTCTTCTTTTTTTTAATAAAACTTTATTACTTGCCTCATCTGGGGTAGGGACAGATGGCATAGACACTTCCTGGTGTTGAAACCCTAATTCTTCTTTCTGTAGAATTAAGATAAAAAATTAAATGTACCTCAAATGTAAAGTAGAATATCTCAACTAATATTAGAGCATATATGCTAAAAGAACATGTACCAATCAAAATGAAAACAGCCAAAGACAAAGCTACATCTACCATGTTATATTTTGTAATCATGAAAAAATGATATGCAACTAAACCAAGCCATATCCCACTAGATGGGGTTGATAACACATCAAACGACTCCATAACAATGTATGATGTATTAAGTTCAAAGATAGATTGTTTACCTCTAATATCTCTTAATGGTTTGACCTAAAGTTTTTTCTGAAAAAACTGATACAAAAGAGATACCCGTCATAGATTTATATTCTTGCTATTGAATTGACAATGCTAGAAAGCGCTCATTTACTAATGGTTGATATTGCATCAAAATTCCTGTTCATGTCAGGAATAAATCTAATCATACATAACAGTGTGTGTGTGTGTTGGGGGGGATGCCATTTTATATAGTTGCAATATCTGGGTGGTCCTCCAAATGGCATTTCATTTTTAAATTCCAACAGTGTTTTTTATTTTAAGAAGCCAAACTAGTGCACCGAAATTGGCACCGGGGGAGAATCAAACTTCAGACCTTGGGAGAAGCACACCCCAAGGACCCATACCAACCCAAGTGGGTTTTTTAATTCCAACAGTAACTAGTCTGAAATATTAACCATAACTCCTTGTCCTTAATGCTAAAATTTACTGTTATTATACTATATTCATTTAATAATGATAAAAAATGAAGGTTGGCTCGTGGTTAGGGTGGAGGAGTTTAGGAATGGAGTGATAAGGAGGTTGAGAGTTCTATATTCACCCACAAATAACACTAACATATACTAACATTTGTCATTCCAAAAGAAGAACAGAATAATAAGAAAATGCATATATGAATAAAAAAAGAGTACATAACTTGACCTGACCCGCAGCTAAACAAAGAAATAAAAATGTCTGAAAATTTATCTAACTCCAAGTCACGAAAAAATGAGGATTACCTGAAATGAAGCCAGCAAAGTGAATATGACGTTTCCCTTTTGAATTGCATCCACTTTCCTCGTAGCAAAGCTCTTCCCATCACGCAGACGCTTAACTTTATATAGAATTGGTACTGGAATAGGAAAGTGCACACAATATATGACATTTTCACTATAATACGCAAACAAATGAATCAGCAGTTCTCATAACACACATGAATGATGATAATGAATTGAACATGTTTAATTTTCTATTATAAAGAAAATATTGCTTTATTTACTTAAACATAATCTGTAATCTTAAAAGATAGAACCTCTATTAGAAGAAACTATACTATATACAGTCAACATAAAACTTATAATTTCACAATCCAATGGATTTGAGAGTGAGAGACAGAGAGATCATTAACCATCCATCAATAAAAAGAATTCAACCAATTCAATTCATGTATTCTTATTTATACAATTGGATGGGCTGGATGGGTTGGACTTATGTACGGATGTAATGGTTGGACAGTTGATACGTGGATTATTTTACCACGCCTGCGTTTAGATGGTTAGATGGAATATGATCTATAAGTCAATCAGCCATTCAATTCACAACTTGGCTCAAAATTTGGTTATCCAGGACTATCTATTGATTTCTCTGCCCTCTCAGTGCCATTTACGCAAAATATTAACAGTTGAAACTATTCTACCAAAACAAACATGCACAACAGTAAAGAGAAGCTGGTGATGAAAATTGAAAAGCCAGGAGTGTGATTTGTCAATAACAAATTTTAAACTGCCAATTAAAATTACTGCCATTTGCAAAAGTAATTTATAAATAAAATACCAAAACACTTGGTTATACAAAACAAGTGAACAGATGGATAGAGAAGAGGGAATTGGATCTTTAAAGCAAGGACAAGGAATGGGAAGAAAGAAAAAACAGAAAAGGGAGTTAAATCAGAGCACTGTCATCAAAGATCAGTGATTAAACATGCTTACTGTTAAAATCCCCCGCGAGAAGAAAATACACATGCAAGCTATGGACAACTTTTTGACAATCAACAGACTTTGATGCCGCAGCCAATGCCTGGGGACCACACATTACCTCATAAGTCTCCACTTAGAAAGTGCTACATGAAGAAGATAAAGTAATTTTATCATACCTGTCCAACTAACTGTCCTCCGAACACCTTCCCAAATCTTGGAGCATCTGGAGGGGTTATTCCTTGAAAAATATCTACCTTCCAAAGAGAAAGAGCAGAAAGATATAAGGCTTAATTATAGGAACTTTAGCCTTTTGCTACTTGATATCAAAGATAAACCAGGACAATAATTTTTCCTTCTCTAGTAACATGTATCAATTATAATATATCATGTCTGTTACTGAGTACCTCTATTGGTTCCAAATGCAATATATGCTCTACAGGTGAGCATGTGTCAATAGATTTTTCGGCACTCCAGATAGACTTTGGTTGCAACAGTGCCGAGTGCTCAAGGGGAAGCACTAGACATGATAGCTGCCATAGCAAAAAAAAAAAGTTGCTACAGGATTGAAAAAACATTTTATTTACAATTATATAATACTGATATTGGAAGGCAGTAGGACAATAAAAGGAACCTTAGTCAGAGCTACGACATCAGCATGGTGAACTGCATTTGATAAACCTGCAAGTCGCAAGATCACATTAGTTTTCTGTAATTATATTTATGAAGCACTTTAAGTTAATATGTCTCATGCATTTATGTAACAAGGAAAATCTAAAACAAAAAGTTCATTCGCCCACTTTATAACTTTTTTCTCTGTCTCAACATAATTGTCACTACCAATGCAGCATTTATTATTTTTCCCACTAATATACCCTTATTTATTGAGTTTCACCTCACTTAACTAATCCACTAACTACAATTAATTAGGGTGTATTAGTAAATGAGACTAATTTTACCATTGCAATCAACCCAACAAATCATTTCCTTAAGAACCGTGCACAACCCAAAAAACGACAATCAAAATAAGATGGAGGGAGTAGATCCTAACAATTTTGCTCAAGTTAAAGCTTAGTAATAATAGGCTTAAACCTTACGAGATACTTTCTAGATATTCGGTTAGGCCTTTGACTACCAGGAAACCTAACATATTCTAACAAACATAATTAAAAATAACAACATCATGATGATATAAAAATCAAACAAGCCTATACATTTTGAAATGAAGGGAAAACACTTAAAAAATAAAGAGCAGTTTTGAACATAGCTGCATAAGAATGAAAGTTATTACCAAAACCAAAATAGTCATATCTTTTTAGTTGAAACTCTAGATCCTTTTCATCATCAGCAAGACCAGATCCAATAACCTCAGCCTGCAAACCAAGAAACTGAAAATCTTAACAACCCGCTTCAAAATAGTCATTAGACATCTACATCAACACAGACGATCAATTAAACATGTCCACTACTTCCTTTGGTCTTAATTATAAGCAAAAACAAGCAACTTTCAGTTCTGAATTCTGAAATATAACATGAAGAAAAAAGAGCATACCTCTCCTTCCCAAACGAAGTAAAGACCCTCTCCAGGTTCTCCCTCACGAACAACATACTCTCCCGGCTCTACACAAGAAGCAACCATTCAATAATTGAAAACATCAACGCATTCAAAAGCTTATCAAACATCTTTCCCCTTAAATCAAACATGTCTTCATATTAAGCAGTGACATAGACACAGAAAAAAGACACTACACTGACACAGTCGACACAATAATAATTTGAAAAAATAGAATAATTAAAAAATAACCTCTATATGATTACAACACAGATACTCATGTCTCGCTGTCGGATATGTATCGTGTCAGACACGACATCGACACATATTATTACATTGAATTATATCATTTTCGGTGTTGACATGTCGGTATTTGTGTCATGTCCGGTGTTCGTGTCTGAGTTTGTACTTCATATCCTTTGTAGCTAGCACCAACACTTTTGATTAAAGGTGTGTCCGATGTCCAACACCAACATGACACTGACACATGTGATTACATTCAATTATGTCATTTTCTTAAATCACTACTGATGTCGGCGTGTCAATGTCGTATCAGGTCTATATGCTTCGTCGTAGATTATAACCACGTGTGTCAGTGTCATGTTGGTGCCTTTAATAAGAAGGATCACCGCTACAAAGAATTCACTTCCAATCAATTATCAAAATCTTTAAACTATAAATTTTGAAAACACTTCAAACACAATAACAATAAAAATAAACAAACTACTATAACTCTGCAAAACCAAACTTTTAGTTCCAATAAACAATTCATTGCATGAAATTCAATTCAAGATGAAAAATATGATTAGTAGTTAATTAATTTACCATAGTTTTTCAGAATAACAAGTTGAGAAATGTTAAGTAAAGATGATCGAGGAAGCCTCTGAAGCAGAGGAACGCAACCGAGAAACTCGAAAACTGCAACAACGAGATCAAATCAAATCAAATAATGATCATAACAGAAATTCAAACGCGTAAAAATCGGTTTTCGGAAGATAACAGAAAAAATGGACGGTGAGGTTCACCTTCTTCCCTCGCCATTGAAGAATGACTGTGATGATTTTGTTGATATTAACGCCTTTGTGAAGATCAATAAAGATAAAGATAGAGAATTTAATACGGAAAAAAAGTTAAGTTAATCAAAAATATGTTTAGTGTGCTTCAATCACTGATTATTGTGTTAAAAAATATCTGTAAACTTTATGAAAACAATTAATTTATTTAATAATTTGTGTTCCTGAGCATTGTTTATTTGATAGGATATTGCATTTAATTTTGAAACAATTAGACTGTTTGGCAAAAAGAAAAAAAGAAAAAAAATTACCCATATGAGGTGTATTTTGTATGCTGTTTTTAAAATTTTATACAAAAATAAATCATAGCAAGTTGATGTATTTGAATTAAATTTAAAATCAAATACATCAAATTTGTTTGACTCACATTTGCTTATGTTTAATTATAGATGGAACAAGAGATTAATTTTATGAAATCAATCAATTCACAAATATTTATTTAGCACGGTTTCATTGACTGCATGTGTAAAAAAATTATAATATTAATATATACAAATTAAAATCATTTGATGTTATATTGTCACGTTAATTGAATAATTTTTTGTAGCAAAAGATTTGAGAAAAAAAATTAATATGGAGTTATGGTGTAAAATTTAATAATATGAGAACTCATTATCTTGTTAAATTGGTTAGTGGACTTACACACATAAGCAAGTGGTTAGTGGCTAATTGGCTATTAGATGAAGGTCTAAATTTTTATACTTCCTTCATCTCTAATTATAATACATTTTACAAAATTTGTTTGTCTCTAGATATAAAAATCTTCTACAAATTTTTATATGTATTTATACTTCTTTTTCCAAATGTATCTTCTATCAATACTATCAATTTATCGTAAAATATGATATACTAACATGGATGTTCTTATACATAAAGAATAATTTAATAATAAACACATAAATTTGAAAATAATTATTATTCTAACTTTTTATAATTTCCGTGATATTTATAAGAATTTCGTGTAATAAGCAATAAAAGATACCAATGACATCCTTAAAAAAATATATCAATGACATGCATATAATCTATATCTATGTATTTAAATATTCTTAACGAAGTAGTAATCTTGTTTATGATTTACGACAGGAGTGAGATCAATCTCTCTCTAGACATTACTTGTTAGTGAGACTTATTTCAGAACTAAGATTACATTTCTACATCCTTTAAATCAAAAGAAAGATTACATATTATAAAGACGTGGGTAAATAGATGTAAAGAGATGTGGGTAGAAAATAGATTATATTGTAAAGATGGTAAATTAGACGGGAGATAGTGAGATCATTAAATACGGATGAAGACCTAGAAAAACTATTACGAAAAACATGAAGATTAATGAGTTAAATCAGAATATAATTTAGAATAGAACATTATGACGTAATTTTTTTTTTTGAACAAAACATTATGACGTAATTTGATCTATGTAACTAACCTTTTTTTTGTGATAACCCTCTGATTCTTAGGAGAAATGGGTCTTGGTAATTTAAAGTTCCGCTAAAATTGACCAAAAATTATTCTTTCAAGAAATCGAACTCAGATTGTCTTGAATATTTCGTCATTGGTGGAGTTCAATTGCTTCATCAACCAACTTCTTTTAATGTGATGGCACATGATCCAGTAAGGCTGTCATATATGTCTTCCGTTATAAAAATTATGGCAAACAAAAGTAGTTAAATTATGCATAGAGCAATGTGTGTTACGGCTTACTCTTTTTTTTTTACTACAAAGTACTCACTTTTAGGGAATTTGACTATAATCACAAACCTATTTCTCAAAACAATGGGAATAAGGGTTTTTGAGACCATAAAAAGTAGTAATAAGAAATGAGAATGCCAATAAGTATCACAAATGACCTTAAAGTATTCATTAACAAATGACCTTAAAGCAATGTAATTTTTAGCTATCAAGAATTCTGTCATATTTTGCAAAGGTGGGCATAATGATTTTATAGTAGGATCTTGTTGGTTGTAATGTGATGGCATCCTCAAAGCATGTCTTATGCTTTGAGGGGTGATTTTGTATAATAAGCAAGCTATCGAATCATGGCTACCAAGTTAAATTTACTTCTCCACAAGCTCCTTTTTTATTTCTATTTTCCTCTATTGCAATTTCTATTAAGAAAAATTGTGGGAAATTGAGGAGACTCTCTCTCCCTCCTACGGTCCTACCTACCATTTCTCTTTCATTATTATTTTTTTTTTAAATATACACTAAAATTACATTAACTTTTTTGGCATATTGTCACTAAATCTCAATCCAAACAATGAATGGAGGTGAAATGAATGCCACATCTAGTGTAGCACACATTGTACAGTCAAGGGGTGGACCCTAGGTGTGTTACTTTTGTTTTTATTCTTCGTTTTCTAATCAATACCTTTGTAAATTAGAAAGAGTTTCTTTCTAACCTATGCAACATTACATATGATAAGGTGCAATAAATGTATTTCTTTTTTCTAGAAAAACTATCATATTAAATATTCTTTTCTTAAAAAATGATAATTTTCTCTATCATAGTAATTATTTTTTTAAAAACTAAATAGTCATATTCTGAATACAACTCATTGTGTATTCCCTCCTCAATTTACGGTATTCCCTCCTGAATTGTTACATTTTTTCCCTCCACTATTCCCTCCTTCTGCGTTACATTTTTTCTCAAGGATATGACAAGTGCTCAAAACTCTCACTCAATTGTTCTCATGTGGAAGTTATAGCACAGTAAGTAATATAATTACTTTCTTTCAATTTTTTCACCTTTTTCTCATATGTTCTCAACTAATTCCTTATGTCACACATTATATACCACACCTTGTTCTCATGTAGCAGCATATATTTCTTTCATTGTGTCACACATGCATATATTTCATTAACGTTTTTCTCAATTTCTTTCATTAAGTCACATATACATATTATTGCTCTATAAATATTTCATCCCTAATTTCATACGAATTCAATAATAATATTTTGTGGACAAATCATGGTGTTATCATTTTACTTTTTAGCTATGTAGTAGTAATATGAATTTATATGTGTAGGTTAGGAGTCACAAATTCAATTGATTTGAACAATGTTCCAAATAATGAACCATGTGAAAATTCAGAAAATGAAGTAATTTATTTGAGCAACGACGAGCAAGAAACAGTTAATATCGAAAATTGTTTTGAACCTTTTATTGAGCAATGTTTTCTAAGTGAAGAAAAAGCTTTCGGATTTTATGAGAATTACGCCAAAAGGAGCGGGATCTCAATCCGAAAAGGTCGATTTCTTAAAAAATATATCATGATCCATCTAAAGAACAACGAAATAGACAATCTTCAAGATGTGGATGCAAAGCGGCCATGACAATCAAATTGAAGAAATCCATTGAGATTTTTCCAAAAGAATGGCAAGTTATTGAACTTATATCCAACCACAATCATGATTTACTACCTCCAGATCAAGTGTGCTTCCTTGCATCTTACCGCAACATTTCTGAGGAAGATGAGAAGAAAATTTTGTTATTAAAAGAAGCTGATCTTTCAGTCAAGCAAATAACGTGTGTTATGGAGCTTGAGAAAAATGTTAAGTATGGTGATCTTCCATTTCTTCGGAAAGATACTCATAATTTCTTCAATTAGATTCACCAAGGTAAGTTGGATGGTGATGCTGATGATCTTTTACAATTTTGTAAGTGTGCCAAGGATGAAAACTCTTGCTTCCAATTTGCATTCACAGTTGATAAAGAAAAAAGACTAGAGAATATATTTTGGTCTCCACCTCATTGCTTTGAGTTGTACCAAAAGTATGGAGATGCCGTTGCATTTGATACTACCTACAAGGTGAATTCTTATAATATGCCTTTTGGCATTTTTGTTGGAATCGACAATCACGGAAGGACAATATGGTTTGGTTGTGCGCTCATTCGAAATGAAACAATGTCTACATTTTGATGGTTAATGAAAGTTAGTTCATATTTTTTTTTCTATTAACTTTGGTAGACTTTTTCTTTCATCTTTTCTAATAGTATCCCCATGTATTTTCTATTTTTTTTTCTTCAGGCTTTTGTTACTCTCATGAAGAAGTCTCCAAAGACAATCATTACCGAGATCCATGGATGACTCAGACAATTGCTTTTGAAATTCCATCCACAAAACATGCCTTTTGTATATGGCATATTACTGCTAAATTTAATGGTTGGTTTACTTCAATTCTTCGAAATCGATATTTTTCATGGTGTGCTGATTATTATAAACTTTACAAGCTTGACAACGTTGACGATTTTGAAGAAGAATGGTTTATAATTGTTTCCAAGTACAATCTAGAAGCAAACACACACATAATAGGCTTGTATGAACTTAAGCAACATTGGGTACCGGTTTATCTTCGTGGGCATTTCTTTGGGGTATGACAACAACAGGAAGATCAGAGAGTATAAATGGATTTGTGAAACGCTTTAGTTTATTTCAAGTTTATCTCGTTCAAGTTTATTTCAACTTTTCAAACAAGTATTTATATGCTAATTTAGCTTAGTCACCATGTTAATGTTTTCACCTTGGTGTTTGAGTAGAGTAAAAACCTCCCTGTGTGTATACTATGTTTTGGAAGATAGTTTTGGACAATAGGAGCACGTTTAATTTTTTTATCTAATATTTTAGGTTGATCTTGCCATTGAGGACATTGGGCAGCAACAACTACATCACACCATGTTTGATACATATAGCGGATCTTCACTTCGATCATTATCCCCTATAGAAGAGCAAGTTCATAGTATTTTTACAAAATTTGTGTTTAACAAGTTTCAGGAGGAGTTTGAGAGGGCAACTCAATACAAGATTTGTGAAGAAAAGCATGCAGAATTTATTGTGAAATATTACAAGGAGCAACATTCACAAAAGCATAAAGTCTTATGGGATGGTGATGTTGTTGGTTGTAGTTGTAAGTATTTTGAGTTTTGGGGTATTCTTTGTCGTCATGTGTTGACAATATTTCTTCATAAATATTGCTTTCAAATTCCAACAAGGTATCTACCATTACGTTGGTGTCGTGATGAATTTCAAAGACCAGTCGAAGCAAATGTCATGCTTAGTGAAGTAGGACATAAAGGCAAGGGTATGGATATTGAGAATGTGGAGAATACAGTATAGTTTATTAGCAATCCTCTGCGTTCAATAACAAAAGGTCGTCCCAAAACAAAATAATCAAAAGGTGGAATTGAATTGTCAAGGAAAGTAAGAAGTTGTAGCTTTTGCAATAGAAGTAGTCACAATGTTACAACTTGTCCAGACAAAGAAGGTTATGTTCCGTCATCAACCATCAAAAAGAGGAAGAATGAAGCTCAAGCACAACAAAATTTAAATCTTATTTTATATTTGAAGTCTTAGTTAAATTTTTGGTGTTGTATCATGAAACTACAACAAAAAAGAGTGGTCATGGTTAGTCCTTGAATATTTTTTTTTTTTTTTGAAGGAATGGCCAGTCCTTGAATTTGTTGCTACTATCTAAATATTTGGAGTTAAATTTGGTCTTTGCTATCTAAGTCCTTCCATACTTTGTTGCTTTCATAATTTTATGCCTTAATTATTTTTTTTGGCTTCTATCTCTAAATAAATTTTCTTCTATGCACTTAGTGTTCCATTTAATTCATGGACAATTTCAATGCACTTAAAAAAATAGTTATAAAAATAAAATAGTGAATAATTAGTATGATAGAGAAAATTATTATTTTTCAAGAAAAGGATAATTAATATGATAGTTTTTGTTGAAAAAAGAGGTGTATTTATTGCACCTTATCCTATGCAATGTTGCATATATTAGAAAAACTCAATTATAAATTATTAGCGTACAATTGTTGATTTCAGTTTCTCACGTGGGTTTTTCAATGATTCTTTGATCATCAATGTGTTTTTTAACTAATACCTTTAAGGAGAATGCTAAACATTGTCCTCTCAAGGCAATTGTTAAAGAACCAAAACAAGTATTTTTTTACATTCCTTAACCATTTTTACAATATTATATAACACACCTCTTTTTATATTAAAAAGCCTTATTGGAAAACTTTGAAATATATGATACATTTTAATCCATATGTATCTAATTGAAATTCGATGCTACTTGTATCAATTTAGTCCGTCACGTTATCAATGTTTCAAAATGGGGGCGAAACGAGAATGAAGTTCATCCTCTGAATCTGTTATCAAATGCATCATTAGCATTCCTCACTTATTTTCAAATCTATCTCAGATGTTACCAACTTATAGTCATTCTAGTTCCTACAAATACTGAGACAAATTTGATTAAAATTTTACATTTTCAAGGACCATTTTGGAACATCGATGAAACATTTTATGATTAGGCTAAATATGGTTTTAAAACTTCATTAAGCTGGAATTGGTTACCATAGAAGTTTAAAACTTCATTAAGCTTCCATGTCAGGGGTTTGACATGTTTTCATTAGATGTATAACGCAAAATTGAATGGCATTCTCTCCATCAAAACAAATCTATGATATGATAGTTGCAAACTACTCTACTATACAATACTGATGCAAAGTGCAAAAATTGTACAGATCACTGTGAAGTAGCCAATAGAAGTCACAGTTAGTTACAATGTATAGGACAAGTAGTTTTACATCCAGAATCTAATCTGAATAGTTTGATCTTAAAAAAATAAAAATAAAAACCCTACCCTAATCAACTACTTGACTAACAACTTGTATGTGCTGTAGCAAATGACAATTCTATTCTCCTAAACTTTATCAGAATACCCCAACCGTTTTGTTGGGGAACTATAAATACAAACTCCACAAGATTCTTTTTTCTGCCTGTTATACCTGAAGATCAAGAACAGCTTCTCCTGCAGTGAGAAAAGACACAATCATGACTTCAACGTTAAAACCTTGCAACTGTTAACTGATATTAAAACTCATTTGATATAGTTTTACTTTTAAAATGATTCCAAATCCAATCAGATAGAAGGTTTGTGCTATGATTAGCTGTAAAAGATTGGGGACTGAATGTGGAATGCATGGGGATCAAAGGACACTATAAGTCGGAGCTAATCATAATGCGGATCAAAGGACACTATAAGCGGGAGCTAATTATAAAAGTTAAGTTAAATAAAAAAAGTAGTTAAGTTGCTGAGCTATGCCTATTAGAGAAACTTGGGACTCCATTTTTCTAAATGAACTACAGAGTATGGAGTGTTAAGGTCCCAAGTGACGCATGATCATTCCTTAAGGTCCCAAGTGAGACATGATCATTCCTTCAATCAATTTCAGATAAAGGTACTATTTTCTCCTTAACAGAATTTTTCACAAGTCAATAAGAGGCTATAGGTAGATTTAGTACTTTCTTGCATCAACTTACCGTGCATTCTCTTGACAAATCGTTCAAACTCTATGAAGTTTGGTCGTTCCATCAGAAGTGGACTGAGCCTCAGGTATGTAAAGGATGAAAAGTGCCTTCCATCTGGGTCATTAATGGGCTTGGTATTATCCAAAACCTTGTTATAGCCAACTCTGTTTAGGCAAGGAAGTGCATTCTCACTGACTACGGGTAGTCCAACATCCCACCCGGCATTCAACACCTGCAATACATACCCACAATGTGTATTTTAGATTATACAACTTCTATTCTGTAACTGTATTTGGCACATCCCAAATTTGTCTAAAATAGAACAACAAAGACCAATCTTCTAATAAGTTCTTCCTAGTGTAATTGCTTATGCAAGAAACCGATAAGATAGAAGATAAACTTTATCAAGGATTCGATACTGACTTGCCAAACTAATCGCTCAGGATCAGCAAATGGCTCTGGAAAGCTCTCGTGTTGATTGAATGTGTGTAGATCAACACAGGCAATGTTTAAGTTAACGCCATTTCTCTTTAACATTGCTGTAATTGCAGCATAGCCATCACGATTGCATGGATTATAATATCCAGCAGTTAATTCAGCAGCATGACTAGCAGTCTTGTACCACCAATAAATACCTGATACCTGTATATAATAAATTAAAATATATCAAACAGACTGCACAACAGCATAAAACCACAACACACCAGCAAAAACTAAAAATGATGTACCTACAAATTGATAACTCCTAGTCAAATGGGACAAGCATTAATTTTACATTTTTCCCATGTTTCTCAGTTTTTAGCAGAAAATGCTATTCTTTCTTGGTTGTTGTGGATGAAAATGTATTACTCAGATATATCAGTCTATTAAAGATGCTTCCCAGGTCATGCTAAACAACTCACTTTGAAGAACTCAAGTCAAATCTTTTACATTGAGGGAAAGTAATGTTCAAGAACAAATCATTCATAAGTTTATGACTGTTGTTTATGTGAAGATTATCGAGAAAGTATGTAAAGATATTTTGACCTAACAAATGTATTCCTAGAAATTATTTTCTAGCACAGCGCTAGTTTTGTGCAACTAATGATGCTTAACAACATTAAAATTAATAGCACAAGTGGAGGACCCCATCAATTAGAAACTTCTGATGGTATGAAAAATTGGTAAGGTTACAAGAACAAACAACAGTAAAAACCAAGCCGTATCCCACTAGGTGGGATCGGCTATATGAATCAAATGACGTCATAATGCTCTATCATGATGTCATATTTTTATCCTAACCATTGAGTTCTAGGTCTTGATAGTTTTTCTTGGTCTTCCTCGGCCTCTAGCAATTGGCCTATCCTCCACTCCTTACTGCGGAATCTATTGGTCTCCTCCCCACATGTACAAACTACCTAAATCGAGATTCAACCATCTTTTCTACAATAGGTGCTACCCTAACTAGCTATATATAATGTCGAAATTTGGGGTCTAATTCATCCTTACGAAACCGGCTTTTGTAAGGTGAGGACTAGGAGTGCCCCCTCTTTTATAAACTCTTATCAAGCATCCTATATAACCAATGTGGTACTAAATCCACCCCCTCAAAGAGAAGCCAACACAGCAACTAGGGGTAGATCGCAGTAAAGGTGGGATTACCAACACACCCCTTCACGCTCAGGGAGAGATTTCCAACATATATCTCCCTCTCTATAATGATATCATTCATAAACAAACACCAGCTACTAAAGCCCTAACCAACTATTAAAGCCCTAATCAAAAAGGTGGAATCAGCAAATACTCATTAAGCATATGATGCGGAAAATAATTCAAGAAACTTCTTTTTTTCCTAACAGATTACAAAACTATCTTCACATTACCATTTTTTGTTATCTTACCTTTGCAGCAATGCAGGATCCCTCAAAAGCTAATTTTGCCATCGAAAGCACCCGGTTTCCATGATCAACTAAAGCCTGAGAGTACCAGTTGAGAAAAAACCTGCCATAGAAGCCATCATAATCACCCCCATCGCAAAAGAAACCTGTTTCGTGTGGCTGAGAATTGTAGGTACCCACATTATCTGGCCCTCTAGCCCAAATAGTGTGCCCTCTTTCTTCTGCTGCTTTCCGAAGACTTTTCAACATGTACTGATCATAGCACTGCACAAAGGTGAGAAAGATGATTAGCAAATTGGATAAGAAGGTATTTGAGCCTCTGAAGTGTATGCATACAGGCAAAAAAAAAAATAAGCACTATAAGTGAAGAATAAAAGACAGAGATAGATCCATAGTCTGTGACAATACATGGCAGCAAACAATGAACATTTAACTTACTCATATACACTATCTAACACCAACAAACAAACAAACAATTGTCCCTATATATATATATAGATGTTGAATGAAGAACACAGTCCTAAACAAAATGCCAATGAAAGCATGTGATAGTAGAAAGAATTAAGGAGGACAAAGAATAAAAGAATTACCTTCCCAGAAAAATGTCCCTGTACAAGGTATTTTAAAAAATATATATTTTTGGGGCTCAGCAGAATGAGGATTTTCTTGGTTAAAAGAATTTACAGAAACAAAGAAATTTGAGTAAAGGAGGCATTCACAATGAAAAATTGAATCTGGAAATTATCAGATTTAGATAACAGCTATAATACACTTGAGAAAGCAACAAAAAAAATTATACTTTCATAAAAACGTATATTGAATAAAATAATTACCTGGAACTCACCAATACCAGGATATCTCCAACCATGCTTTACAGGACAAGATGGGTATCTTAGCTCTCCACATGGACCTAGTCCAACTTCAATCATGGAGATGAAGCCATCCTCAAAATACTCATTAAACTCTATCCGGAAACTTCTCATGAAATCAAAATAAACCTAAAAAAAAAACACAAATTTCATGCCTTAATTTTATTGGTATAACACCTCTAGGATCCTTGGAATACATTTGATAAATGATCAAATGGATTCATTCAGAGGAATGGTGATTTAAGACTAACACCATAATATGTATAATAAAGGATGTATTAAAGCCTTCACCATCATGATTTAATTCAAGCTCGATTTACAAATGTCTACACTATGGCTTTTCATTAAGCATAAGCAAAAATCCATTTCTTTCTGATAGCATTCAATTGTAATAGTAATAATAATAACAACAAAAATAGTTGTTAATAAAAACAGCACCAATAGAAACAAACAACAATAGTTAATCGTATTATGACATCGTTATTACCTCCACAGCAGTCCGGCCTCTCAAAACACGTTCCTTATCTACTCCCCAGGAAAGACATTCAGGGTTGTGTCTTCCCTCTCTATCAGTGAAAAAAATATCTGGATTGCTCCTACCAATTTCCGCAACCCAATGGGGTAATGGAATGCAAACATCATCGCCAAAATTGCCTCCACATTCGTGAAAAGACATGACAACCTACCCAAATGTATACGAGAAAATTCACATTAAAAGCCAGACTGAATCAGCAA
Source organism: Medicago arabica (assembly GCA_946800305.1). NCBI lineage: Eukaryota > Viridiplantae > Streptophyta > Magnoliopsida > Fabales > Fabaceae > Medicago > Medicago arabica. Next base: position 39,947,543 of record OX326969.1, read on the forward strand.
GAGAGCAACCCACGATGATAAAAGTAGCTTATAGAACTCACCTGCAACTTAAGCTTAAGCTCACGCACCATTTGAAAGAGTCTTTTGTAACCATTCCAATTATACTCTTGAGGAGCATGTGCCTCCACTATTCCCCACCAGCAGTCAACCATAACACCATCAACATTTGCTGATTTCAATACCCTCAGCTGCTTTAGTATACCATCCGGATCAACAAGCTCACATTTAATATTGATCACCCCCAACTGCCAACAATATAGATAAAATATGGTATATAATGTTAATTGACATGTATAGGTGATTTCCAACAAGATAATTATTAAGTTCACTTAACAATCCTATAAAGAAAATCCAAAATATATATTGAGAACATCAACATATTAAGCACAACTACTTACTGCGAGTGATTTAAGAAACCAATAAACAGGACTTAATAGAAAATGAAAAATAAGAGTAAAATCATAGCTTACCGGTAGCATCACATAAACAGGAACATATGGGCTCCCAGCAAAATCACGTTCTGGTAATCTGGGGGGAATGTCAGCAATCTGTAAAGGAAAAAAAGATGTAAACAATGCCAAGAGACTTGCCTTCTATAGGCACCATATTGAAATTATATGCAAAATAAAAAAGAAGAATATCCCGTTTTGGATAATCATTCATCTTGGGATATCATTTCAAATTTTCTTAACTATAGGAACTGATTTTTACTGATAAAAACAGTGGTGATTAGCCCTTACGAGAACAGAAAATAGAGAAAATAAGAGATAAATTTATAGTTAAAAAAGCACAGAACCTCCCCTAGCTTAAAGCCATTCAACTTTTTCCTCTAAATTCAAGCCTACCATACACTATCTATCCTTCCCTCCGATATTCTCCTTCTCCCCAAATGAATCCGCCTTGGTCGTCACCAGCTTGGGATTCATTATGCTTAAGCAACATAAACTTTCCCTTAAATTTATATGATGTGCCCCTCACGAACCTTAACCATGTGTTTATCCTTTTAAACGTGTCTATCAAATTTGGCAGATCAAGTCAAAGAAAATATAGAAGAGATCAAGAGGGTCATACCGACAGTCCATATAAATCCACAGAGAGAGTAAGATGCTATATATTCAATACACAATTTACTCATTAAAGGTCAATTTAACATGTTCTGCTTCTAAAATGCATGAGCAAAATTTTGATATTTATTTGGAAAGAAATAATAATGTATCCACTAAATCATTCCATCACCATATCACCACAGAAACCATTAAAACATTTATTTCTAAAAGAGATCAAGAAGAGGCCAATCAGCTCCATTAAATACCTGCTTCTCATTAATGGTATCTATTGAACCACCAATCAAGGGAGGATTGTCTCTTTGCGCTTCCCCATCCCCCACCATAGATGTTTGAGATCGGGAAGTTGAGGACAGATCATATGGAGATGGAGATGGTATGAAAACATCTTTCATTGGACATGCATTATACTCTAAAGGGCTCCCATAGCCAGAAGCAACTCCCTTGAGGGAAACAGATGGAGGCTGTTGAGAAGGCACGTGGGATGATGATGAAGTAACAACTGCAGAATTACCACCAGCTGGCATCTGTCCCTGTAAGGTTGAGAAGAAAAGGTTCCAATGTGGGAGTTTTTCTGAGATTTATCAGAACTGAAATTCGCAGATAAACAGCAGTAATAAGATTTGCAGATACAAAGTGGTAATAAGACATTTACAATATCAAATAGGTTTGACTTGACTAAGCCAAGAACTAAACTATATAACAAGTTGAAACGTACAAATAATTAATGTCCACACTACATCTAAAATTAAATATTTCCTCAGCAATAGAGCTATCGTAAACAAATGTAAATTGGGGCTTTTTGGAGAATAAACAACAGGGAGAAAAAAAATTATCAGGCCATAACCCCTCCTTCCATGGAGAAACAGCAAATGACGCCAGAATATGCATACCAGAAGTTAGGGCTGGCAATGAACCGAACCAACTCGAAAATAGTTCGAGACTCGATTCGGTAATTAATTCGTTGAACTTGGTTGATGAACCAAATGAGCCGAACTTGAGTTGAAAATAAAGTTCGTCAAATAAATGAGTTGAACTTGAACTATGTATAGTTTGACTCGTTTGGTTCATGAACCAGCTCGATATATATATAAATTGAATTAAAAAAGAGTACCTTGTGATATATCCTATTTATCCATACCACATTTGCATGAGTGAATTCACAAAAATAAAAAGAAAAGACTGCAGGAGTGAGCGTAGCTATCAAATAAAAAATCTAGCATGAACATACATAATATATTAGTCCCACATCGGCCAATTTTTGAACAACAAAGAGCAAGATGGCTATAAAAGAGCAGCTAGAAACGATGTTTAACATGTTGTGGGAATTGATCAATAGTGTATTGATTAGTTCATTGTGCTGCATTTATTTAAGTGGTCTTAAGACCGTTTGACTTCATAGTGCTCCATTTATTTAAGTGGTCTTAAGTCCGTTTGACTATTTTTTTGTTCATTTGAGTTTTTTTTCTCTTTTCTTTTGTTTGATTCGAGCTATCGAGTCGAACTGAGTTTTTCTCGAGTTTGAATCGAGTTCGAGCTAGAAAAAAAGTTTGTGACGAACTCGAATCGCGGTTCGACTCATTTCCAGCCCTACCAGAAGTCACAAAATCTAACTAACATTTAGTTTCGGAATCGGAATAATGCAGTTTAAGTCTTGACAGGTAATTACCTGAGATTTTGAAGGAAAAGTAGTTCCATCTGGAAGAACCACCCATCCAGCTTCCCGTGCCAGAGCAGCAATGACATCATTAATGTCAGCCCTAACTCTAAGATTATAATTGCCATGCCTGCGAAGCCCTGCCAAGATCCTTGCAGTGATAGCCCTCCGACGTCTCTCTCTTAGCTTTGTTCTCTCCTTCTCTTCTACTGGTCTAGATCTTCGATTACCTCCACCCGGAGTTCCTAGCTCTTGAAACTCGTGGTGCTGCTGAAACCTGTTGTCACCGGCTCCAGTTCCCATCCCACTCCCACCATCAATCTCTACCATCCCTGAAACATTTGCATGTTCACCTCCATTTTCGTCGTAATCAACATCCTCATCGTCATCATCTTTCATACCCATTCCCATTTCTTCATTATCCTCACCCATTCCAACCAGCCTTTGCATATCAGTTGCCATAATCCCAAATCTGAACCCTCAATAATATAATTTAATGTATAAATACCGGTGTTGTTAAATAGCGGATGTATTGGTGAAGGCGGAATTTGAACAAACCGCTAATTTCCGCAATCCATTTCAAAATATCCTACTGATTCTGTATATTGTCAACCCCATCAAAATTTACCAACAGCCTCCATTTCAAACCTAAAAAATCATTGTCCAAATGAATTCCACATGTGAAAATGTACTCTTTCCATAAATTAAATTAAGCTTTCATAGAAGAAGAAAAAGATTAAGCTTTCATAGACAAAAAACACTTGTTTTGTTACATTTTGTTCTCATGAACTTATAGCTTATTTTTACTAGCTTATAACTTATTTCACTAGGATAATTCAATTAGCTTACAGCTTAAATCTTATAATTTATCTTTTTTTTTCTTTCAATTTTACCCCTGTCAACTTACTTAAAAAAAATTAAATACTAATTAAAAATGTCTTTTTTATATCATTTCATATTTATAAGAAATATCAAACAACCAATTTTATCGAACACTAAAAATTCAATCAACTAGCTTATCCGCTATAAGTTATAAGCTAGCTCATAAGCTATTCCCTATAAGCTGGATAGTGATAAAATAATCGCGTCGATGCATAAAAATCAGTACAATGCTACCTTCAAGATTGATATGATGATCAAATCAACGAATTCCCCGTCGATCCGTCGTGCAGCGAAATTTCCGGCGAGAGTCGCGGAGTTCAAGGACAGATCGGCGGATAATGAAGAGATCTAGGAGAATGGAGAGACAGAGAGGTTGACGGCGGCTCCGGTGATATGACGGCGGCGAGAAAGGAGTGAAGTGTTGCCGGAGCGAGCGTGCGAGTGAAGCATGCGAGATGCGATTCTCACGAGAGTTGGGTTCTCGCTCGTGTCGTGTGTGCGTGACGAGCGTGTTTGCAAATTTGGCACGAACCAAGCGTGCGTGCTATTCACGGACTTCGCATGCACGTGCAAATTATTTATTTAAAAAAAAATATCAAATATCAATTTTAATTTTAATTTTAATTTTAATCTTTATTCATAACTATTAATTACTTGAATTTGAATCTTTAATTTAAATTTGAATTTGAATTTTGATCTCATAACTATTAAGTGTTTGAATTTGGTTTCGTAAGTCTTCATTCGTTTACTAATGTGGTTCCTTCTATTAGTTTTTTTATGAAAAAAATGTTAACTTTGCATAGGTAGATTTCCACGTGGTCAAATGATTTGATTACGCCTTGTCAATGTCAGCAATATAAAATGAGATAAAGTGGCAAAAATTAGGGTTTTTATCGGTCTTATCTCCTCCTTCTCTCTTCTTCTCCATCGCGACCCTTCTTTCTTCCTCTTCGACCATTCTTTTTGTTCTTAATTCTCCATCGTGACCCTTTCTTTCTCTTTGTTGTCATCACCTTCATCTGAAATGTCGAACGAGACATCAAAAATTCAGTGGGTTCACGAACAGTCATATGGTTTTGTTGGATCTAATCTGGGAAGAATGTAAAATTCGAATTGTAGGTGTGGAGAAACACTTGTAATTCGAACGGTAATTGATGCATTGAATCCTAATTATGGGAAGAAATTATGGGGTTGTAGAAACTTCAGAAATTCAGGTGGCAAAGAATGCAGCTTTTTTAAGTTTGTTGATGAAGACGATGTTATGGATGAAAGGGAATTGAAGATTGAAAAACAGAAGAAAAATAATAAGAAGTTGAAGATTTAGTTATCAAGAACAAGACAATGGTTGATAATGGCGCTCATTTTTATTTGTATGCTTTGGGATTGAGCTGGTCTTAGGAACAATGTTAGTTTTCAAACCACATCCATTTTGAGTGGATTTTATTTGAAATAGAAAATTGTTGTATTTTGATACCATCAAAAGACAGCGTGAATAAAAATATTTGTGAGGTTGTGATGATTAAACGATATTGAAATTAAATATATAAGTGATAAAAAGATAATAAAATTCCTTTAAAAAGATAATAAAATTAAATGGAACCTACTTAAAAAAATTAAGATGACCAATTCAAAAATATAAAATTAATTTAGATGGAAGAAAAATATATATTGAAATATAATATTAAAAAATAAAAGAAAATGTTTCGAGTGGGAGTTGAATAGAGGTGCTTGTGAAATGAATTGCCGAGAAATAGTTTTTTGAAGTAGCATTCAACAACTTTTGGTCAAAGCTCATTCCATTCAATTTTATGCATTAAAAAAAGTACCTTTTTAGTAATTACTTAATTGATATTGTGTTTGACCTAGCTTCTCTCCTTAAAAATGTAGTAAAGTTGAAAAAAAGTCAGACCAAACGGTACCTTAGGCTTAACTTTTTTGACATGTCGGACTTAGGTCTTAGTAAAGTCTAGCTTGACCCAACATATTCCCATCCCTATTTTAGCCACACATATATTAAACTAGACCATTGACTCGTGCTAACGCACGAGTCATATCTAAGGTAATATTTGATGGTAATAGGTAACAAAATAGTTTAGATGAATGTCATGATTGTCATATAATATTTCATAAAAATTAGGTTAAAATTAAGTTAAGTATAGCGAGACGGGTTAACATTTATAAGTAAGAGATAACGAGACAGGTTAACATTTATAAGTAAGAGATTTTCAAAAAAATAGCATATAATTAAGAACATAATTTTGTTTTACTTTAGATAAACATTAAATGCATAAGTAAGAGATAGCGAGACGAGTTAACATTTATAAGTAAGAAATTACCAAAAAAATAGCATATAATTAAGAACATAATTTTATTTTACTTTGAATAAACATTAAATGCAAAAGTGTGGAGGGAAAAATTAGGTTAAGTATAGCGAGACGGACTAACATTTATAAGTAACAGATTAACATTTTGATTAAATTAAATCTAGGGTTAATATAGTAAAATTAGACGATAAAATTGAGTTAAATCTAGGATTAATATTGCGTCGGGTTAACATTTAGAAATAAAAAATAAGTAAGAGATTAACATTTTGATTAAATTAAATCTAAGGTTAACATAGTAAAATCAGGCGATATCATTAGGTTAAATCTAGGGTTAATATTGCGTTCGGGTTAACATTTAGAAATAAGAGATAAGTAAGATATTAACATTTTGATTAAATTAATTCTAGGGTTAATATGGTAAAATCAGGCGATAGAATTGGATTAAATTTAGGGTTAATATTGTGTTCGGTTTAACATTTAGAAATAAGAGATAAATAAGATATTAACATTTTGAGAATTGGGTTAAATCTAGGGTTAATATTGCGTTCGGGTTAACATTTAGAAATAAGAGATAAGTAAGAGATTAACATTTTCATTAAATTAAATATAGGGTTAATATAGTAAAATTAGGCGATAGAATTGGATTAAATCTAGGGTTAATATTGCGTTCGGTTTAACATTTAGAAATAAGAGATAAGTAAGAGATTAACATTTTCATTAAATTAAATCTAATGTTAATATAGTAAAATCAGACGATCGAATTAGGTTAAATCTAGAGTTAATATTACGTTCGGGTTAATATTTATAAATAAAAGATAAGAGATGTCTAGATCAATCGTTTAATTAATCGATATCGATATAAAAAAAAAACATTGGAATTCCAAAAAAAAACAAAAACATTGGAATTCCCCCAAAAAAAACAAAAACATTGGAATTGTAAAACAACACAAACTCAGATGCATGCAACGAAGAATCAAACCTTTTGCTACTTCTTTCTCCCAAAGACACAAATTCAGGTTTCTTCTTTTTCTTATTATTATTAGTATTATAATTATAATTGTAATTTTAAATCCAAAAGGCTCTTTGTCTATCCATTCTCCACAAATGGTGGGTTGTTTTTATTCAAACAGTCTCACAACTATGACACGGATACACCATACACGATATTGACACGATGACGTTGGTTATACTTTATGAAAATGACTAAACTAACGATATCACATGATTCCGTTTTGTGTCGGACACGCCTTCAATAAAAAACATCTGTTCTAGTGTTTGTGTTAATAGATAAGCTCCAATAAGTCAATCCAAATTGAAACTAATATTGAAACATGGTTAGCATGGTAATATGGAGTTTCTGTCTATACATTATGCAGGTAAACCTATTTCTGGTGGAGAGTTTGTAATTGCAGCTTCAAATATTCCATTTATCAATAAAAAGACTCTTTCTTAGCAATGAGGAAGGTAGATTGGGCAAATTTAGAAGACTACCCTCTTAGTTTGGTTCTTGACAAGTTGGAAGAACGCATAGATCATGTTATGTTTGGTGTGGTGTGCAAGAATTGGCGATCGGTTGCAAAGTTGAACCATCAATTTAGGATTAATGTACCACCTATGCTGATGACCGTCTCACACAAATGGACTAATAAATCAAAGACGGAGACGGAATCTCTGTATTGTATTATAAGTGAGAAAGAGTACCCTATTCAGATATCCCAGCCTTCCATCATTGAAAGTAAAACGTGTTTTGGGCTGTAGCCATGGTTGGCTTGCACTAGTGGATTATAACAATGCCGTAACTCTAGTGAATCCTTTTAAGTGCAGTATAGCTCCCATTAGTCTGCCACCTCTCGAATCTCCCAGTAAGGTTACCTTGTCTGCTGACCCCATTACAAGCCCAAGTGATTATGTGGTTGCAGCAATTTACGATTTTGGTTTTCTCGCTTTCAAAAGACCAAGCCAATCATTTTGGATTCATGTAAAGAGAAATGGATTTTATTTCACTGATGTTGTATTTTATAAAGGCTTGGTATTTTATAGCTAGCACTCCATATATTGATCCAGAGCGATCTTATTATAGCCCCCGTGCTTATTTCGTGAAATCATTGACCGGAGACATATGTGTTGTGAAATCCCTTTGTCACTATCGGTTCGAAATCACACCAATACTTGTATAGATGTGTGGAGCAAAAGGTAGTGGTAATCCTAGGTCTAAGTGTCTTCAAGCAACAACAACAAAACAGACCCAAAGCCTAAGTGTAGAGCTTAAAACAATGACACTAACAAGCATGAAGATAAGAAAGCTTAAGAAAAAACAAACACACACAAAATGGTAACCCAGTTCAGTCAATATGACCTAATCTGGGGGAGAGAGCAGCTCTCCAATCCACTATGATAAGATGTTACAAAGGTTACAAGAAATCAGTCTTCAATCCTAATCTCTACCCTTGTCTTGACCCACCTCACTCATATGAACCTACAAGAGATTATACTAGAGGAAGCTTATGATCCTTCCAATGATATAATCTCACTACCCAAGGTGTTTACAATGTTTATCCCAACCCAAGAGACTATCCCTACAAAGGTACTCAACCCTCAAGTTCCCCCCTTTGTGAACCCTAGACCTCTTTCTTCAGCTCCCCTTTAAAGAATGCAGAAAACCACTTAAATACTAGTCACAGGCGCCCAAAATCGTGTCACGCTTCCAAAATCGTGTCACGATTCTGCTTTTCCAACCGTTGTGACCAGTCCCTTTCAGGTAAACTTGTTGAGGAAGTTGTTGAATCGTGTCACGATTTCCTAAATCGTGTCACGATTTTCCCTCTCACAAGGCATGCTCTCTGCCAGGCAAATCGTGCCACGATGCCCAAATCGTGTCACGATTTCTGGGCTGATTCTGCAAATACAATTTGAAGCCAATATACAACATTCTCCACCTTGACTTCTAATTGGTGATGATGCCAATTTAACCATCAACCACCATGCTGCTCTCTCCATAAGGGAATTACTCTTCAACAAATTTGATCAAGTCCAAGCAATGCTTGAACCTTGATCTAGGCAATGACTTGGTAAACACATCCGCCGGATTCTCTTTCGATGCCACTTTTTCCACCATGATCTCTTTGGATTCAATCATGTCTCTAACAAAGTGCAGGCGAATGTCAATGTGCTTTGTCCTCTCATGATACACTTGATGATTTGCCAAGTGAATCGCGCTTTGGCTATCACAATGTATCTTCACACATTCTTGAGTAATTCCTAGCTCACCAATCATCCCTTTCAACCACATGGCCTCTTTCACCCCTTCAACAAGGGCAATGTATTCCGCTTGAGTTGTAGATAATGCCACCACGGATTGTTGATTTGCCTTCCAACTAATAGCCGTGCCATAGAGAGTAAACACAAACCCCGATAGAGATTTTCTAGTGTCTACATTGCCCGCATAATCCGAATCCACATACCCCTCCAAAGCGTATTTCCCTTGAGTTTCTCTTGTGTACTTCAAACCGCCCTTCAAAGACCCATTCAAATACCTCAACACCCACTTCAAAGCTTGCCAATGCACAATACCCGGATTTGCCATAAACCGACTCACAATGCTAACCGCATAAGCTAAGTCCGGTCTACTACAAACCATTCCATACATGATGCTTCCAACCCCACTAGCATAGGGAGTACTAGCCATCGCTTGTTTTTCATCCTCGGATTGAGGACATTGTTTTATGGACAACTTCGTGTGGTGACCCAAGGGAGTGCTCACAATTTTAGAGTTTGACATTCTAAAACGCTCCACCACCTTCTTCAAGTAACTAAGTTGAGATAAGAAAAGTTCACCTTTGTCACGATTCCTCACGATATCAATTCCAAGAACTCGCTTTGCCGGACCAAGATCTTTCATCTCAAATTCTTCATTTAACTTTTCTTTGAGCCTCATAATCTCATCCTTGCTAGAACTTGCCATCAAGATATCATCCACATATAGAAGAAGATAGAGAATGACTTTCTCACCATTCTTCAACATGTACACACATGAATCATACCCGCTTCTCACAAAACCGGTCTTCAAAAGAAATTCATCAAATCGACGATACCATTGCCTAGGGCTTTGCTTCAACCCATACAAAGATTTCTTCAAAAGACACACCTTAGACTTGTCCTCCACAAAACCTTCCGGTTGCTCCATGTAGATTGTCTCTTCAAGGTCGCCATGTAAGAAAGCGGTCTTTACATCCATTTGCTCTAACTCAAGATTGAAATAATTCACAATAGCCATGAGAATCCTTATGGAACAATGTTTCACCACCGGTGAGAAGATCTCATTATAGTCAATCCCATCCACTTGAGTGAAACCCTTTGCCACAAGTCTTGCTTTGTACCTTGGACCCTCAACTCCCGGAATACCCTCCTTTTTCTTGAAGATCCACTTGCATCCAACTACCCTTTGGTGTTTAGGTAGCTTCACAAGTTTCCAAGTTTGGTTCTTCTCCAATGAATCCATTTCTTCATTCACTGCCTTCAACCAATACTTGCTTTCTTTGCTCTCAAATGCCTCCTTGAAGTTTCTAGGCTCCGAGTCTTGCACACCTTCAGCCGCATTTAGAGCAAAACACACCAAGTCCGCATAACCATATCTACTAGGTGCCGTAATGGTCCTTCTTTACCTATCTCTAGCCAAAAGATAATCAGGATCCACTACCGGTTGAGTTCCACTTGGCTCCGATGTTGAATCTTCATCTTCCACATCGTCTTCTTCTTCACTTGGAAGCTCCACCTCAAACTGAGTTTCCTCCACCCTTGTTTCCGGTACTAAAGTCTCTAGGTCTTTACACTTCATCCCCATACGGGTCTCATCAAAGGTAACATCCCTACTAATTAAGACTTTTGATCCTCCACCAGATTCCAATTTCCACAACTTGTAGCCCTTCACACCTTCCGGATAACCAATGAAGACACATTTCAAAGCTCTAGGCTCAAGCTTGTCTTGCTTGATATGCGCATATGCCAAAGCTCCGAAAACCTTCAAAGTTGAGTAGTTTGCCGGTTTCCCACTCCATACTTTCATAGGTGTCTTGAAGTCGATTGCCGTTGATGGACATATGTTGATCAGATAAGCTGCAGTCGTCACTGCTTCACCCCAGAAACTCTTAGGTAACCCAGCTCCTAGTATCATACACCTCACACGCTCCAAAAGAGTCATATTCATGCGTTCAGCAAGACCATTTTGTTGCGGTGTTCTCGGTACGGTTCTATGCCTTTTGATTCCTTTTATCCTGCAAAACTCATTAAACTGCTCTGAAACAAACTCCAGGCCATTGTCAGTTCTTAAACCTTTTAGTTTAGTTCCCATTTGATTTTCTATGAGAGTGTGCCATTCTTTGAACTTTTCAAAGGTGTCACTTTTGTTTTTCAAAACAAAGACCCACACTCTCCTAGAATAATCATCAATAATGGAAAGAAAATAGGATCCTCCCCCATGAGTAAGAGTCTTGGAAGGACCCCAAAGGTCCGAATGTACATACTCAAAAGGTCTACTAGAATTATGCATGCCATTACCAAACTTAACTTTATGTTGTTTTCCTAGTATGTATTGTTCACAAAATTCTAGCTTATCCAATTTTTCTTTACCTAGCAAACCTTGTTTGGCTAGTTCAACTAAACCTCTTTCACTAACATGCCCTAATCTCATATGCCACAGTTCAGAATTATTATGATGTACTACACTAGCTACCGATGCATTACCAATTACTATGGAACCATCTAAAATGTATAAACCATTCATTTTAGACCCCTTGACCGTAATCAATGCACCATGCGAAATTTTACAAACCCCATGCTCAATTCTAGTACAATAACCTAGACTATCAAACATGCTTATGGAAATTAAATTTCGCTTAAGTTCGAGAACATACCTCACTTCCTTTAAAAGGAATTCACGGCCATCAAACATCTTTAGACGGACGTTTCCCATACCTTGGACTTTGCACGCTTTGTCATTTCCGAGTCGAACAACTCCTCCTTCTTTTAGAGCCAAAGTCTCAAAATATTCCTTTCTAGGACACATGTGATAAGAGCATCCTGAGTCCAAAACCCAGCTCTTCTCCGGTTCCCAACTTGTGACCGCTAGTGCAACCGCACTTTCATAACCATCTTCATCGGACGCCACCGCAACTTGAACGGAAGAACTACCATTGCCCTCCTTTTCCGGACAATCCTTCTTGAAGTGACCTTGTTTGTGACAAAGAAAACACTTATACTTTGATTTGTCAAAACCCTTGGACCTTGACTTTCCCTTGCCTTTTCCTCTATGCTCATTCCTCCCTCTTGAAACATTCAAGCCTTCACCGCTATCATCAACCTTCAAGTCCTTGAACTTGGTCAATTCCTTGGTTCTCAAAGTCGCTTGGACTTCCTCCAAAGTAGTGGTGCCCTCCTTACCATAAAGGATGGTATCCTTGAAATGCTCAAAAGACTTTGGTAATGAACAAAGTAACAACAATGCCTTGTCCTCATCATCCACATTGACTTCAATGTTGGCCAAATCATCAAGAATCTTGTTAAATTCCGCCAATTGCTTCGAGATCGATTTAGACTCCACCATCTTGAATGAATAGAGTTGTTGCTTCAAGAGTTGCCTATGAGCCAACGATTTCGTCATGTACAATGACTCTATCTTAGCCCACATCGATGCCGCGGTTGGTTCCCTCGCGACATCCCTTAAAACCTTATCTCCGAGACATAAAACAATGGCACTCTTTGCCTTGTCTATCATCTCACGCTTCTCCGCTTGTGTCAAATGTGCCGGCATCGCCGCTTCACCCTTCAATGCTTCTACACACTTTTGTTGTGTCAAAACCGCTTGCATCTTAACCTTCCACAACCCGAAATCATTACTTCCGGTGAACTTCTCGATGTCCCACTTTGAACCCATGATACCAACTATACCACTTTACGCCTATGCCCCACGGTGGGCGCCAATTGTTGTGAAATCCCTTTGTCACTATCGGTTCGAAATCACACCAATACTTGTATAGATGTGTGGAGCAAAAGGTAGTGGTAATCCTAGGTCTAAGTGTCGTCAAGCAACAACAACAAAACAGACCCAAAGCCTAAGTGTAGAGCTTAAAACAATGACACTAACAAGCATGAAGATAAGAAAGCTTAAGAAAAAACAAACACACACAAAATGGTAACCCAATTCAGTCAATATGACCTAATCTGGGGGAGAGAGCAGCTCTCCAATCCACTATGATAAGATGTTACAAAGGTTACAAGAAATCAGCCTTCAATCCTAATCTCTACCCTTGTCTTGACCCACCTCACTCATATGAACCTACAAGAGATTATACTAGAGGAAGCTTATGATCCTTCCAATGATATAATCTCACTACCCAAGGTGTTTACAATGTTTATCCCAACCCAAGAGACTATCCCTACAAAGGTACTCAACCCTCAAGTTCCCCCCTTTGTGAACCCTAGACCTCTTGCTTCAGCTCCCCTTTAAAGAATGCAGAAAACCACTTAAATACTAGTCACAGGCGCCTAAAATCGTGTCACGATTCTGCTTTTCCAACCGTTGTGACCAGTCCCTTTCAGGTAAACTTGCTGAGGAAGTTGTTGAATCGTGTCACGATTTCCCAAATCGTGTCACGATTTTCCATCTCACAAGACATGCTCTCTGCCAAGCAAATCGTGCCACGATGCTCAAATCGTGTCACGATTTCTGGGCTGATTCTGCAAATACAATTTGAAGCCAATATACAACAATATGGATGGTGAAAAGGCGTAAAGTCGACAAGCATTTATTCAAACTCCATGTTTACAAATTGGAACTGGATGTCCAGAATGGAAAACTTGAACAAATAAACAAACTTGAGAGATTGGAAGACAACATTTTATTTGTCGGAATCTGTGGTGATTCAACTTCTATGCCAGCCTCTTGTTTCTCCAAGTTGGAAAAGGATTCACTTTATTTTTTTAGTGAAGGTGATAAGAAGTATTTAGGGTTAGAGATCTATAATGTGAAGGATTTCGGAGACAATCTTTACCACTTTCCTTTGAGTGGATGCACATTTTTTGGGTTCTACCACAATTTCAATGGGATTGACTGGTTCGCCTTTAATTAGGTATTTTAATAAATGATTCCTTCAGTTATTAGTTTTTCATGTTCCTTTATCATCAATGGTAACAAAGTATGAGATTCTATTCTATCAATTTATGCTTGCGATATTTGGATTATTCGTCATTTGTTTGCCTTTTGTTTCCATTGCACAGGCAATCCTGATCTGAGATGAATGCAGCTTGTTTTGAATTAGGGGCCATATTTAAGCAATAACAAAGATCTTTGAAGACTTCCTTCTGGTATACTACATTTCTTTGGTGCTCACATTGGTGCCTATTTTATTTTATGTGGTCCATTTTTACCTTTTGACAGACCATGATCTGTTTTGATATAGCTTGGAACTTCTTGTGCTTTAGCTAGATTTAATTCTTGTAATACATTTTGGTTTATAAAAAAATGAATATTAAGTTTATAATATTTCTATACTTTACTAAAAGTCTCGGTATTACTTCATTAATATTTCTTTTTATTTATCATTATACTGCAATATCTTTAATCTCCTCTAACACATCATGAGAATTCTAGAGAAGGACTCTACTTTTGAGTCACCAGCCTCCTTTGTCTAGACAGTAGAATCGGCTTCTTTGATATGTTGTTGCCGTCAATATCCAGCATATCGACAATGATTTTTGACTAAAAATAGATCAAAGGAACATAAGAATTCTTTACATTGTAAAGAAATGGAACTGATTTTACATGTTTAGGTATTTAGTTTTGCTGATGGCATTTCTACAAAGGTAGATGAAACTAGTTTATGCATTTACATTTTAAGATAGACGTCCTATGCAGTTATATCGATAAGTAATTTATAGACGTCCTATGCATTTTAAGATAGATGAAACTGGTTTTCCAACATTTTATATTTTTGCACCTGTTAATGAGTAAAGAAATCCCACTTATGCATGTTTGTTTTTTGGAGGTATTTGAACCTTATGAAGTCTCATTGGCATTTTGTTGTGCTGAATTCCTAAAACAGACATTCAAAACAAAACATGCTTTGAAAATGTTCTTTGTTAGATATATCATATATACCATTAATTTTTAAGACTATCCTAATAGTAAAGACCAAATCAGTGCACGTCTCAACAACCTTAAACACACATATTGAGTAATAAACTTAGAACCTCCTTCTGCTGTTTGAATTTTCAGTGACATGTTATACATATAAGTACTGGTACAACTCATAATATTTTTGGAAACTAATGATGTGAACTAATTTGTAAAAATTAAATAACAAATTGTTCATCATTCTTGCTAATTGGTAACTGGAAAAACTCAAAAGGGTCACAATTATACAATCATTTGTATGAGTAACAACACAAATGATTAAAAATTATCTGAACAAAAAGTCTTTTAGAAAGAATCTGTAGAAGTTAAACTTTATCCCATCATGCTTATTAGTACATCTAGAGTAAAAATTCAAGTAAAGCCATTGCTTCCGGAACTCTCGAAAAACAACAGGTCTTGGCCTTGATGAACTCTCCTTGAGTATTTCTTACACGCAATCCATCCCTCCGTCTCAAAAACGGCCATGTTGACATTGCATTTTATCACTCAATTCGCTGGCTTAGTCAACCATGGAACTCTAATACTGCTGCTAAATTATTACCCCTCGTCGGTTGACATCCTCTCTCTCTCTACTCTCCACAACAAAAGCTTCACTTTCGGTGGTATGACAAGGCCCCATAATAACTTCTAATTCCCTTGCACTCTTAATCTCAAAATTTCTGCAAGGTCTTGCATTATCTGTAATACGCTGAGCGAACCATATACTCTCCATTTTTACTCCTACTCACTATAAGCTCATCTTCCTCTGAAACTCCAAACAGCGGATCTTTTTTTTGCCTCTTCTTCTAAAATTGAATCAATGACATTGACTCTCCAAGTGTTGGTGGTATGGTCTATAAGATCCGCCACATGCCAATTCTCCGTTTCATGAGCAACAGTAGACTGAATATATGGCCACAAACCCATATGAGTCTTTGCACACGTTAACACAGTGTCCTACTTCTAGTTTCCAATGAATTCCTAATTTAACCATCACTGGGAAGCATGGATGCTACTTCATATGTATATGGGATTATGACCCAAGTAGGCCCCTAAAAAATTCCCATCCGAAAAGTATTCAGCTTTGAAGACACGTGATACAATAACATCATGGTTAGTGAATAACTTCCAAGCTTGCTTCCTAGCATAGCTATATTAAAACCATAGCAATGATGGAATCCCATCCCTCCATGCTCTTTCCTCACTGTAAGTTTGACCTTCTCATCCAATAAATGCCTCTGCCGGAATTTCTGTTCGATCCCCACCAAAGAGTTAATCATATGTTCCAATTCCTCTCCTAAAGAAGATAGTAGCAAAAATGTGCTTATGCAGTATGTTGGAGTAGACTGGGCTACTAATGTCACTAATACTAATCGACATGCCTTTGAAAGATGCTTTCCTCTCCATTGTTGAATATTTTTCCATGTTTGATCTCTGAAATAACTAAACGCCTGTTTTTTATTGCGACCTATCATGGACAGTAGGCCCAAATACTTGTCTCCAGAATACTCTTAAGAGCATTTGTTTCTCTCTTAGTTGCCCTGCAAAACAAAAAACAATTGTCATTCAACAAATAACAAGCATGTGAGAATTGATGCTCTTCTACACACTTTGACACCATGGACATCACCTCTCAACTCAGCTTTATTTAGAAGGGTGGTGAGTCCTTCTGCACGCAATATGAATATCCCACTCCCTCACTATTCATCGTTACTGAGTACTTTACTGTCTCTACACACATGGACACCCAACCCACTTCTCATTAGTATCATTTAAGTTTGAAGGAAACTCACCATGATCTAACCACCTCCATCCGGACTAATACAACTCTACCCGACATAAATATCAAAATCTCTTGAAAAGAAGCTGGATTTAAACCATCCGGTCCTGGTGCTTTATTAGAATGCACTTGGGACAACACTTATATAAATTCACCAATGCTTTTGTGTACAAACAACCAATCATTATCTTGACTAATTTTAGAACTCATATACCCAACCACATATCTTACACCTCTTAAAGTTCCACTTGACTTGTGGCTTTTGTATCATTGTCTCTCACCAACTTACTAATAACGTTCCTTCATTTCCTTGAGCTTGCCATTGCATGAAATAATTTGGAATTTGCAACATCATTTCTGATCCAATACACCTTTTCCTTCTGCTTCCAGAAAGCTTCTTGTTGTGCTCTAGATATGCTTTAATCCAATACACACCTTTACTTTTTGTCCATCTGAAGTGATGTCACTCCAACGGTGAATCTTGCAATTGGCAGTCCATAACTGCCTCTCTGAAATCCCTCAATAACCAAGGAGCAAGCTCCCCTCGGCCTCTATTGTCCTCATTTGAAAGCAAATCGTTCCAATCTCTAATAACACACCATGTAAGTGAGTTGTCCTGAGAAAGTGTGCATTGAATGAAATGTTCTCATTTGAAAGCAAATTGTACAGATCTCCAATAACACACCATGGAAGTGAGTTGACCCGAGCAAGCGTGCATTGAAGGTTCCAAGACTCCCTTCTACGACCATTTTATGGTATTCCATAGAGCGTTGTGAAACTCCGTCTATGGCTTCCTTGGCACATTACCTCGACATCAATGAAATTTGCAGAGAAATGTTGCAGATAAATAAGGATGTTACCAATTACTTCTCTAAACTAGCAATTTATCTTGACAAAAAAGAGCTTTTTATTTCACCACTTATTTTCCTTCACCAACACTCTCTCTCAAGAGCAAGGAAGAGAATATGAACAAAGAGAGCTATGGAGAGAGAGAGAGAGAGCTATAATTCAGAGAAGAAAATAGGGGAGGAAGGCTTTTGTGGTTTATTTATAACCTATCTCATGATTCAAAACTTGATCAGCAAGATTCAATCGCATGGTATTGTCCCCTACAATATTCATGCACATGAGTCCAATATTGCATAAGCTACTTTTATAACTAAAGTCCAATTGTTTCTACGTAAGTTATAACTTGTTTGCATAAGCTTTTTTTTTTTTTTTTTTTTTGAGATCTTATAGACATGCTATAAGCTTGTTTCCATAAGCTCTCTCAAATAGTCTAGTAAGTCAATACAAAAACCCTAGTACAAATACATGTCTACTTTAATATGGCAATATGGCTTGCTTGGATAAAATATTGGTGTTAAAGTACTTAGGCCAATAAAAATATTTAAATGGAGTTTCTGTCTATACATTATGCAGGTAAGGTATTTACGAGGGAGAGTTTGTAATTGGAGTAACGTTCCCCCAAACACTCCCTTCAATTATTTCACAAGTTAGTATTACTTAGCAATGAGGAAGGTAGATTGGGCAAATTTAGAAGCCTGTCCTCTTAGTTTGGTTCTTGATAAGTTGGAAGAACACATAGATCATGTTAGGTTTTGTGTGGTGTGCAAGAATTGGCGATGGGTTGCAAAGTTGAACCATCAAAACCATCAATTTAGGATTAATATACCACCTATGCTAATGATCCTCCCAAAAAAATTGTCTCATATACAGACAAAATCAAAGAGGAGAAAGAAATCGTTGTATAGTATTCTAAGTGAGAAAGAGTACCCGATTCGATTATCCCATCCTTCCATCAATCAAATTAAAGTGTGTTTGGGTTGTAGCCATGGTTGGCTTGCACTAGTTGATTATAACAATGCCATAACTCTAGTGAATCCTTTTAAGTGCAGAATAGCTCCCATTACTCTGCCACCTCTCGATTCTCTCGATAAGGTTACCTTGTCTGCTGACCCCATTACAAGCCCAAGTGATTATGTGGTTGCAGCGATTTACAATTGTGGTTCTCTCGCTTTCAAAAGAGCAAGCCAGTCACTTTGGATTCGTGTAAACAGAAATGGATTTCATTTCACTGATGTTGTATTTTATAAAGGTCTGATATTTGCTGACAGCCTTGAAGATACCATTGTATCCTTCAAGATCAACAATCCTCCTTGTGATGACTCAAATGATCCTAATTTTTCTTACTATGAGAAGATAGCTAGTACTCCGTATATTTTTCCAGACCAATATAATTCTACGTTTGCTTATTTCCTGAAATCATTGACCGGAGACATATGGATGGTGAGAAAATGTTTCATCGACAAGCATTCATTCAAATATCACGTTTACAAATTGGATCTGGATGTCCAAAGTGGAAAACTTGAACAAATTAACGGACTTAATAGTTTGGAAGACAATATTTTATTTATCAGCTATGGAGGTGATTCAATTTCTGTGTCAGCCTCTTGTTTCTCCACGTTGAAAAAGGATTCGATTTATTTAATTTCTGAAGCTGATCATATGAATGATTTAGGGTTAAGAATCTATAATGTGAAGGATGGAACTTTTCACAGTAGATCTTTACCGCTTTCCTTCAAGTCGATGCATCATTTTTGGGTTCTTCCACAATGTCAATGGGATTGATCGGTTCATCTTTAAGTTAGGTATTTTAATTAATGATCCCATTCAATTTATTTTTTTAAATTATTAGTTTTTCATGTTCCTTTGTCATTGATAATGACAATGATAAAGTATGATATTGTATTGTTTTATGCATCATTTGTTTCATCATTAAGTTAAACATTTGTTTGTCTGTTGTTTCCACGTGTACAAGTTGTTCTGTTTCGATTGTGAATCGTGATTGTCATGGTGAAGTATTGATGCTTACTAAATATCTGCGATGAAGTTAGAGGTTTTTTCAATGTTTTACATTAGGGGCCATATTCAAGCAATTACAAAGTTCATGGTCTTAAACTGTGGTCTGGGTTGCGGGCATTGCGGTCGTTACAGTGTAAATTTATCAATGATCTGTTGCGGCGTGATGCAGATATTGTTGCGGCCTTCGGCGTTACAGTGCATATAAATGATATTAATGACTGAATAAAATTGAAGATAAATGGATTATTAGGCATTTAAACTTAGTGTCATTATTACTTGTGTAATTATTACTTACTAAGTTAGTTTTGTCGGGTCATTTTGATATTATGTTACTCCAACGTTCTTGGAGTAACGTATTTATTCCAACTGACAAATAAAGATGACAGATAAACTTACTACCATTAATTTGTAGTGAGTAATAATTTAGAACCTCTTTCTGATGCTAGAGTTTTCTGTTTGACATGTTATGCTTTTTGTTTTGTCTTAATCCTACGGTTTATAGGAGAAAGGGGTCTTGCTAATCCCGAGCTCTGTCGAATGGTAAATAAAATCTAACCGATAATTGTTCCACACAGAAATCAAACTCTGACATATTATGTATCAAGTACAGATAATATTTTTGGAAATTAATAATGTGAACAAATTTGTAAAAACTAAATAACACTTGTTTATCATTTCTACCAATTGGGAGCAGCAAAACCTCAAGAGTCACAATTATACTATAATTTGAATCAGTAACAACACAGTTAAAAGATTAAAAAACCTCTGAACAAAAAAATTTATTTCACTGTGTATGCTTTTACCATGTGCTATAGGATGTTTGGCAAGATAATGGCAGATTTATTATCAAATATTAATATCACAACTTCTTCTTCTTTGATTCTCAATTCCAACATTAGTGAATCAAGCGAAACGACTTGACAAACACTCATTGTAGTAGCAATGTACTCTGACTTACATGTAGATAAAGCCACTACAAAATCCTTTTTAGAGTATCAAGAGATTGGTGACTTGCCTAAGAAGAAACAGTATCCTGCTGTGCTTTCCTATCATCTTTGTCTCCACACACCATTCTGCATCTGATTATAGAATCATCCTTGCACTCTTGCCATCTTTCTGAGTTGGAAATGAAACTCCCCATTTCAGTGTTCCTTTCGTATATATCATTATCTTCTTTGAAGCTAATAGGTGAGATATTCTAGTCTTCTACATGTATCTTCTTATCAATCCAACATAACATGCTAAGTTTGGCCTTGTGCTACACAAGTATCTCAGGAAGCCGACTATCCCTCTATACATTGTAATTCACTTTTTTTTCTTTTCCATCCTTTCAAGCTTCATACCAATTTCACTAGGAGTTTTAGCTAAATTGCATTGCTAAATATTGAACTTTCTCATAATATTAGAAGCATATATTTGCTTTGATGTATCATAATTCCATCTTTAGATCTTTTGCATTTTATCTCAAATTCTTTCAGCATAGATGACTTGAAACTAGCTATAATATATGTATTGCTTCCAATAACTAGCAGATCATCTACAAATAAGTAGACAAGTAGTACACCTTTACCTGCTGAATGTTTCACATACAGTCCATGTTCACATATGCACTTATGAAAGCCTATCTGACATAAAAAGCCATCAATCTTCTTATTCCAGACTCGTCGTGCTTACTTCAACCCATACAAAGCTTTTCTCATTTTGGAAACTTTTATTTCCTGCTTCTTTATCTCAAATCCTTGAGGTTGCTTGACAAACACTTCTTCCTCTGGTGGACCATTTAAGAATGTTGATTTAACATCTATTTGACGGATCTTTCAATTCTTCGAACTTGCAATTGCAACAACTAATTTTATTGTTTCCATTCTTGCTATAGGTACAAAAACATCTCCATAGTCAATACCAGCTTTTTGCAGGAAACAAAATAATGTTTAGATAAAACACAACTTGATATATCAATGGAATGAGCAACCAAATCATTTATACATTTTTTTTATCTAAATAAATTAAGGGAAATGTTAACGAGTGTCCCCGGGGTACTCTTTAAGCACTTTAAATGGTAAGTTTAAAATGAAAAGTTGTGTATTGAATGCATTGGAAATTGTAATAGTTGACTTTTTAAAAGTATAATTACTAAATTTAGGATGTTTAAAGAGTGCCCCGGGGGCACTCATTAACAAGATCCGTAAATTAATATATTTTTTACACTTTGGAAATAAATAAATGTTATACTCTTTGGGTATGGAGAACCTAGCTAATATATTCTCTATCTTAGATTTTCTTAATGGAAGTTGCTCCATCTATAAGTGTGTTTTCTGATCACAAACAATATTCATTATGTGTGTTTGTGACAGAAATATACACGACCAAATGTGAATAAGAACACGGTAAACTTTGGAATGAATCATTGTAAAATAATTATTAATGTTGCTTATTTTTTAATTTTTTGTTCGAACACAAACTTTTCAGTAGGTCATCCATCCTAATACTATTTCTGATCAAACAAGCTTAACTATGAGTTTAGATAAGATCTGATGTGTTAGTAGTGATATGATTACACCTAGTTTGATTTTTTTAAAGAACATAGTTAAAATTTATTAATGTTACTTTAATAAATAATTTCATCCTATTTAAAAATATAACAAACCTAGTATTTTCACCCAAAAAATAGTTATATTTAGATATCTTCTTTTTTCAGTACTTCTCACGTGCCCTCCTCATTTTTTTTTCCCCTTTTTACCTCGTTCAGATTATATACTTTAAACCAAAATTAATTGAGTAACAACAAACTATGAATACAATGGTCAATGTCTTAATCAGTGGTCACTAACACTCTGCAATGATTATCTCTCCCTATAACTTAGGTTTGATTACAAACTAATTGGAGGTTTAAGAACGCCAAAGTAAGTAACAATTATAATTAGGGTATGTCTAAATCTAATCAATAATTGAATTGTTACAGATAAAATGTAGACATGCTCCAAGTTTAATCAGTGATAAACTTGTAAAAAACATAGTACGATTACATAGTTGTCTGGTTTGGGTGAATTTCCATGGCTTCAAGGTTTCTTCCCATCTTCTAATCTTTCATGAGATTTTGAATGAATTCTAGATCAAAACTAAACTAAAATTCCTATTCTATTGTTGAAATGATGTTATGATGTTATTTGATAACTAAAACCTATTATATTTCTTGTCATCAAAGTCTTAGAAATGGTGGTTGAGCCTAACACAACTCCACAAAACCAGCTTATGAGGTGAGGATTGTCTCCACTTATAAACACATTGTCAGGCCAACACATCTCATACGGGACTCTTAACACAAAGCCCCCACACTTGAACTTTTTCTTGTCCTCATGAAAAAATACTTGTAAAACAAAATACACAGTAAAATAATATCTCTAACGGAATGACAAGAAATAGCATAAAATAATTTCACCTCTCCGGTGATGTAGTTATCGGTGTCTTTTGCAATTTCCTATTCAGAATAACGTGGTTTTTCAACTCCAAGTCAATCGGTCCAAAGGGAGTATCATATAAATGGCCAACATATCACAATCTTTTTCTACCTAACCCTACTTCTTAAACATTCAATAATGATATTATGTCCAGTTGACATGCACATCTCACTTGACCATACAACTTGAAGGCACTCTAAACGTGAATTAAAGTACATGCAATACACACACTTACACACACTTTTCAAGGTCTTTTATGGTTATAATTTGGCTTAGGTAGTGGTGGATATATTTGGACAAGTAGTGTAAAATTTGGAGTTAGGTGTTGTCTACTACTTATTATTTTTATCAATTTAAGTATTTTCACAGTTACCCAACAATTGTGCCTTATTAATTTAGAAAGAGTACAAAGAGAATCATAATAATGTATTTTTTTGTGAAGGAACCTATTTTTTGAATTTTTTTGGTCTTTTTCCTTCATTTTTCTATCTTTTGACAGACTTTTTCGATATTTGTCACATCCCCAATTTAGAATTTTGCTAATTCCAGCAGCAACAACCTCCAACTTAATTTTAAACCTAAGAGAAACATTTCAATTCATCCATCTAAGTCCTTAGAGGGTAAACATTCTCAAAATACTTATGAAAACTAAATCAGTTTATATTGTGGTTTGTCACCAAAAGAAAGGGATTATGTATATGAAAGCTTGAAGTGGTTTAGCATAGGATATAACAATTCATAGGGTGGCTTGAAAAAGACTCCAGTTAAACAACTAAATGCCTTAGTGTGTGATCTACGGCCACTAAGCAAGTAAAGAGTGAGTGCAAGCGAACACATGGATGACATCATTCTGCCAAAAAGAAAAAGTAGACAATGAAAGTAGATAGTAGAATTTATATATTTATGACTGAAAGATCTCACCAATCATGATTTCGTGAAGATTGTGCTAGCCATTGTTAACATTCCTTTACACATCTGAGCAGTGTAATTGAAGACAAAGAGTTCCATTCAAGTTGGAACATTTTGTGTTGCTATTCAAATCGGTCAAAACATGATATTAGGAAACTTAAAATTTTAATTAAACAAAGCAATTACAATTAACACCCCATGTGGGTTGTTTTTCTGTTTATTGGACCCATGATCATAAAGTTCTTCTTTTCTTTCCTTAATTAATTGCAGTTGTTTGGGGGTGTTTTTGTACCTTTTCTCATGTTTTTCTCCAAACGGTCTGAGTTCTTCTGATGCATTTTGGTTTAAAATGAAATCAGTAATATCAAGGCCTTGTATGGATAAACTACTTAATTAAGCACATATAGCAATATCTATAATAAAAGATAAAATAAATTTAAGTTGTTTCAACAACTATGAAGTACTGACAACATAACACCAATTACACGACATTCGTACGTTGACACCGATTATAATTTAAGAAAATGACAAAATTGAATCTTGTGTTTATGCAGTTAAAGTTATTTATGGTGGAGAGTTTATAAAGCTTGAGCTGTCTAAAGAATTAAAATATGCACATAGAAACTAAATTTGTGAAACTTGTATCAAAAGCATTGCTAAAGGCCAAACAAACTTTGTTGAGAGAAAAACTTGCCTCATGAAGTATGTTTAAAAAGTCAGACTTGGACGACGTGATTAATTTCTATTAGAGAAAGCAACCTCACTTCCAATTCACTCATTCAATACTCAAGTTAGAAAAAGCAAGGTTATGAGATTGTTAAAGGGCTGATGCGGGGTGGAAACATCAAAGCCTTGCAGATCAAGTTGATTGATGCAATGCAACACCTCCACATCTCTTATATTTGTATTGGGATTAAGTGTTATTAGTATAAGGGATCTAATTGGTCTAGATGACTATAAATAAATTCTATTTCGTTACATCGGTGTCTTCATTACTGCCCTTAATACTTCTCTGATGTGCGATCCATGATTGATCTGTTGACTACCAATAATGAAAGAAGAAGTTATGATACTCTATTTCGGACAAAAATGATATAAATGAATTAATACATATTAATGTGGTCACTGGTTGGAGAATGTTCATAGCTTATCAAGCAACCAGAAAGATCAATTTTCATTACCTTTTATGAATCAAATGTTGTAAAGACTAGCAGGTCAGACCTTCATTGTTTTCTTGATAGATACTCTAGTTATAATCAGATTACAGTCAATCCTGCGAAAGATTATTGTCAAGGATTACTGCATCCACGCTGATGCAATAGATAATTTTAAAAATTTAAATAAGGATAAAGTTTTACTTTTTGGTAGAATAAGAGAAAGTCTAACTCTAATTCAATTATTTTGATATAAATATCTCTAATTTATTGTGTCAATTAATTAAATTGGACAACTTTGATAATTATGTTGTATTTTACTTTCTTAAATGTTTATCTTTTTTTTTTAAGGAATTAAATGTTTATCTATATAACTATCTTTTACTATAGGTTTTCTATATAAAAAAAAAAACAAAAAAAAAACTACTATATATAAAAGAGATACAAACTTGGGTGTGGTTTTTTATTCCCAATTTTACACTTCATATAAACTCGCTGATGGAACAAGAATTTAGTCGAGGTTAAGCTAAATGTACTCAATTTTGACTCCATTTGCTTTAGGTGATTGATGATAATGAACTATGTTCCTCAGCTATGGATTTCCTAAATTCTCTAGTAAAGTGTTATGTTCGGTTGTTTTTGAATTTTCTGAGTTGCACTACGAAGTGCATAAAGTAAAAATAAGCGTATAAAGGTAAAGAGGTAAAAATTTAAATGAAGTTGTTTAATTCATTGGACTTGTCAATTACAACAAATGATCTATGTATTTGTAGCAAAAACTATGCCTATATAGCCAAATGATGTGGCCTACTTATTCCTTTGCTTTGATAATTTTGGGGGTTGTGCGTGAATATCTCTTGCTCATGGGATCATAGAGACCCACGTTCGACTCTTGTTTTCTTGTCCACGACTTGATCCATTGAAAGCATCCTTGGTGTGCAGTTCCACGATGATTGTGCCTCCTCCCTCAACCTTATTTTTTTTAGTGGTGTGCATCACTGTCTAATACCCTTATGTTTTGACTCATGAGAAAGAATCTGTTTCCCTCCCTTGATCGCTCAAGCAAACGCGCCTAACCTTCTTTCGGTTGAGATACTTCCTCGTTTAATAGTTTAATCACCTATTTATTGATATCGGCTAACATTATATTTATTTGGAGAAAACTTAGGTATAATCTTTAGGTACTTTTGTATGGTTCTTAACTAAAAATACACTATTTTTGGATATAACAAAATTTGAGAAAATTATGGATTTAAGCAAATCATGGTGAATTTAGTTAAAAACGATACGAAAAATATATTAATCAATCTATCTATCTATATATATATATATATATATAAAGTAAGGTTTAAGGTTTTTTATGTCATGTGTCACTTCCACGTTTATTCTAAATATTTTTATTATTTTTCTATTTTTTAAAACAAATATTTTATTTGACATAAATATCTCAACAAACTTTTGATCTTATCCACCAAATATTTTATTTAATCTTTTTATTAAATTTCTAATATTTTATGTAGCAAAAATATCTCAATAAACTACATATAATATTTTCAATCGTCCTTTCGATTTAAAAAAAAAATAGAATACTTTCAATCATATCCTTTAAATATTTCATTGTTTTTAGGGAATTAAAAACTTCACTTTAATTTTTGGTCTAATTAATTAATGTCTATTTTACTATTAGGACTAGCGAAAAACGGGCACTCCGTGTCCGTCTTTCCGTTCTTTTTATTGCGCTAATGTTTGAAAATTATGAACGGTATATTTTTTTTTATGAAATTTTGGTTTTGATTAAAAGTAAAAATATAAATGTTTGTTTTTTTTAATGACACGAACAACAATCTTTATTATAGAAAAAGTTGATTAAGGGTATAATTGAGATAATAAAAAAGTATAAATATACTCATCTAGTTTGTTATATTTTTAAAATGATAAAGAAAAAAACATATATATGTATATTCATATCGTGTTTGTTACATTTGTTTTAATATTTAAATTTATTCTTATCTATTTGTTACATGCGCTATTTGTATTGAAAATTAAGGGTATTTTTGGAAAGAAAATTCCAACCCAAAAGTACTGAAATGGGTAGTTTTCTTTATATATAGTATAGATTATTTGTTTAAAAAAATGTAATTTTTGTTTAAAACTGGTTTTTTCTTTGAATTTTCATCATATTCTCTAAAAACTTCATTCTACCAAAAACTATTATAGTTTAGTTAAAATTTTAAATTTCATACATACTACATTTAATTTTGAAATATTATACCACATTTTTAACATAACTTGATTATTTCTCTTCAAAAAAAAAACATAACTTGATTATTTAAATTAATTTTGTAATTTTTTTATGCATGTGTGTTGCTGATACATTTTTAATTAATTTTGTAATTTTTTTATGCATGTGTGCTACTAATATATTAAGAGTTTTTTCAAATAAAAAATAATAATTTTTTATGGTTCATAAATATCTCAACAAATTTATATAGATGGTCTTATTTTATGATAAAAAGGCTCCACTTAGTTTGTTTTTTTAAGAAAAGAAGCTTCAATTAGTTGCTATGTAATCTTTTAGCACCATATTATTCAATTAGCTTTTCATTTTGAGGAAAAAAGGGTTTCCGTTAGTTATTATATTATCTTTTAGCAACATATTCTAATGCAAATTTTAACTAAAAATAAAGAAGTTTTTGTCAATCACATATTCACGTATTTTGAGCACAAACAACAATCCAAACTTTCTTTTGATCTAACCTATTTCTTTCTTCAGGTCTGGCAAACACCAATTCTATTATATCTTTTACATATACTTTGATTTTTAATATATATGGTTTTGTTAGAAAATATCTTTTATGAAGGTGTCTTTTAGCAAGTTATAACTAAAAAGTGGATAATCACACAATGAGATGTGAATTGCTAAAATAGGAAAACTCATATATATATATATATATATATATACACACACACATGTAAGAAGTGTTTTTTATTGTGAGAAGTAAGAAGAAGAAACAACAACCTTTGGATTAAAATTAAGGGTTAAGATTGTTTTATGCATGTTCACTGTTCAGCTCTATTTTAAACGTCCTTCCATTTTTTTCGGAAATTCATCTTCCTCAGATTGTGTTCGCTGAATTGCTATTTTGATTGCCATTTGTTTTTTTTTTTTTAAATATGTTCCCCATTTGTTATGTTACGCTTTTTTTAATAAAGGCATTTCATTTTATTTTTATTGTTTAATATACTACTTTTTGGATTGTTCTTGCTGAGAAAAATAATGGAGGAACTCATGCCCATAAATAAACCTATTTACTCTTTTATTTATTTTTTCTACGCACCTACAAG
The DNA here is from genome assembly GCA_946800305.1 of Medicago arabica. Classification (NCBI taxonomy): domain Eukaryota; kingdom Viridiplantae; phylum Streptophyta; class Magnoliopsida; order Fabales; family Fabaceae; genus Medicago; species Medicago arabica. The sequence continues at coordinate 39,976,147 of OX326969.1, forward strand.
AATTAAGCTAAAAAAATCATCTTAGAAAATTGAAGGCCGAAGAAAAGGGTTCTTAAATTATAAATGAGTTTAACTTGATTCAATATTTCATGGTTGCCGAACTAGAATTTAAGGTAAAATAAGGTTCTTTAATTAATTGAGAAAACTAAACATGGGTTTCAAAAAAGGTTGATGGATCTTAAAAACTGGAACGTGAATGGTGACTGTGGACGAAGACAAATTAAGGTGGAGATTAAAGGGATAGAGTGTGACTAAGGAGCATATAAAATATGCAGTTACTAATTTAATGCTGACCATTGATGTGAATCCAATGCTTAAAAAACATTCTTTTCACTTCTCACAATAAAAACACTTCTTATTTGATACATCCCCTATATATATATATGTATATATATAAATCACTTTCCAATGCTATTTTTTAATATAACATGTCTTTTTGTTATTTTTTATTTTTTTTGATTTTTGAAGACAATTTTTCAAACAACATAAAATTTTTAATGATATTCACACACACACTCGTAGTACCTTCGTTCAATTTTGATTCATAAATAACTAAATCATAAATTTCATCGTTCTTTTTTTTTATTTTTCTTTTTAAAAAATTATGGCTGCAAAATCTGACTTCATTGATAGCATAACCATCAATAATAAATACAAAGCATGGAGATTCAAGGTTAAAATGATTAGAATGTGGATGTGTCCTAAATTCAAAGATTGAGACCAAATTGATTAAATCAATATGGATGGTATTAGGAAAGACATGTATTCTGAATCACAACGGTCATCTCGTGGATGTCCATCAAATAATTGTTTCATTGGGGTTTAGAGATGAAGATTATTTATATCATTGTTGGACATGTGAGGATGACTATGCGTCATTTTTGTTTTAGGTAATTACGACTTCTTTTCTCTTTTTTTCTTTATTTTTTCTTTTTGAAAATCGAACTTCTTTCGTTTTATCCTAATTTTAATTATAGTTAACAAGGCTTACATTCATGTTGATGTTAGTGTGATTTAAATAGGTATAACCTTAAAATTAAGGTGATTGATCGCACCGATTCAACTATTTTTGTTATATTAGACGGTGAAAGTGTAAATTTTTTGAAAAAAAAGTGTTGTTGGCCTTCAAGAGTCTTATGTTGCAAGGGTAAAATATTAAATTTACCCTTTTATTTAATTTTATTTTATTTTAAATTTCATTTATTGATTGATAATGTATTGTGAATTCATTACAAAATTTTACTCCATGACAATTATGTGAAATTGATGAGTTATATCTTCGCCAAATTAACTCTTTCAGAGAACGCAAATTTTTGTCCAAAGTTCAGGTGAAAAAATATTTCTTCAACAATATGGAGCAGAAAAGTTTCACAATATCAAGATTGTGTTATGATGATTCATTAGTAAGCAACATTATTATCCCCGTGAGCTTAACTCAGTTGGTAGGGATATTGCATATTATATGTAGGGGCCGGGGTTCGAACCCCCGATACCCCAATTCTCCACAATTAATTGTGTGAGCTTTAGCCATTTGGCTACTTGACCAAAAAAAACAAAGTTAGTGGAAATTACAAATTGGAACAGGTCAGATTAAACTAGTGAATTTTTTTTGTACAATAATTAATTATATTTTTAATATCAATTATGTTTTTTTAATGTAGGGCGATTTTGAACAAAATTAGTTATGATTGTTTTTCATTATTTTAAGGGCCCGTTGCAAACTGAATGTAACAATGACCATTTGACCAATACAACGAAGGTCAAATATCTTAAAATTGTTTTAGCCTTCTCTTTTTTACGAAATCATTTTTTTAATTTTTTATATGATTATAACAGACTACTTTCCCTATTCAAAGTAAGATGAATTTTTAAAATCTATATATATGGCATGTGCATAAAACTTTGTATATAATAATTAACCCGGGCATCGCCGGGTATCTAAACTAGTAAGTAATTGTACCAAAGTTTTTTCCTATAAAAAACATACGAAAAGTATATAAGGAATTGTACCTAAGTTTTTTCCTATTTATTTTTAGGTGTAAATGAAACAATAAATTATTTTATTTACAATGTAGTCCTTGACTTTTTTTTTGTCAAATAGCTCAGTGGCTAGAGCTCACATGTTTTAAACGTGAAGAAGTGGTTGTCAGTGTTCGAACTCTCCAACCATGTATATGTTATGCAATGTCCATTTGCTAAGCTCACGGGTATTAATCCTTGTCTATTTAATTAATTAAAAATATGAAATTGTAATTGCAAGCCCAACCGAATTGACTAAACCCTAAAACAACAAATAAAAACTCAGAAGCAGCGAAGAGTAAAACCTTATCCATCAATGATCAAAAGGTTTTTTCCTAAACGGCACCAATTCAGGTTTTTTCCTCCTTCCCTTCTCCATCAATGGGTTGTTTTTATTTTTCTGTTTTTGCATCCATGATCATAAAGTTTATATTTCTTTTTTTCTCTCTTAGTGCATATTGTTTTTGTTCCTTCTCTTATTTTTCTGTTTTTCAGTATAATATCAAGTCCCTGTATGTATAAACAAATTAATTAAGCACTTATAGTATAAGCGCTTATCATTATAAACGTCTATGTATAAGCTACTTTTATAACGAAAGATAAAAAATAAAGTCAAGTTGTTTCTATGTAAATTATAAGTTGTTTCCGTAAGATTTTTGGGAGCTTATAGACATGCCATAAGCTTGTTTCTATAGGCTCTCTCAAACACTCTAACAAGTGTTTACATTAGTAGATAAACACAAATAAGTTAATAAAAAAACTCTAATACAAATACATGTCTACTTTAATATGGGAATATGGCTTGCTTGGATAAAACAACTTCGTTTGCAGCTTTTAGCATAAACGCTTAACATGTTCAATAATATGTCAATAAAATATGGCTTGTTTGGATAAAATATTGGTGTTCAAGTACTTAGGCCAATATCTCTCAAAAAAGTATTTAGGCCAATAAAAATATTTAAATGGAGATTCTGTCTATACATTATGCAGGTAAATTTACGGTGGAGAGTTTGTAATTGGAGTTTTCTATTTTGAGTATCTTGCCCCAAACACTCCCTTCAATTATTTCACCAGTTAGTTTTACTTAGCATTGAGGATGGTAAATTGGGCAAATTTAGAAGCCTATCCTCTTAGTTTGGTTCTTGATAAGTTGGAAGAACACATAGATCATGTTAGGTTTTCTGTGGTGTGCAAGACTTGGCTATCAGTTGCAAATATTAACCATACAAATCATCAATTTAGGATTAATGTACCACCTATGTTGATGATCCTCTCAGACCGATATTATCGAATACACACAATATCACAGACGAAGAAGAGATCGTTGTATAGTATTCTAAGTGAGAAAGAGTACCCTATTCAGTTATCCCATCCTTCCATCATTGAAAGTAAAACATGTATGGGCTGTAGCCATGGTTGGCTTGCATTAGTGGATGATAACAATGCCATAACTCTAGTGAATCCTTTTAAGTGCAGTGTAGCGCCCATTAGTCTGCCACCTCTCGAATCTGTTTATAAGGTTACCTTGTCTGCTGACCCCATTACAAGCCCAAATGATTATGTGGTTGCAGCGATTTACAGTTGTGGTTCTCTCGCTTTTAAAAGAGCAAGCCAATCATTTTGGATTCGTGTAAACAAAAATGGATTTCATTTCACTCATGTTGTATTTTATAAAGGTCTGATATTTGCTGACAGCCTTGGAAACAACATTGTATCCTTCAAGTTCAACAATCCTCCTTCGGATGACTCAAATGACCCTAATTTTACTTACTTTGAGAAGATAGCTAGTACTCCATATACTCTATCAGGCCAACGTTATTATAGCTGCCGTGTTTATTTCATGAAATCATTGACTGGAGACTTATGGATGGTGAGAAGATATAAAGTCGACAAGCATTCATTCAAACTCCATGTTCACAAATTGCAACTCGATACCCAGAGTGGAAAACTTGAACAGATGAGCAAACTTGAGAGTTTGGAAAACAACATTTTATTTGTCGCAAACCAGGGTGATTCAATTTCTCTGTCCGCCTCTTGTTTCTCCAGGTTGGAAAAGGATTCAATTTATTTTGTTAATCAAGGTAATCAGAATGATTTAGGGTTAGAGATCTATAATGTGAAGGATGGAAGCTTTCAGAGACAATCCTTACCACTTTCCTTCGAGTGGATGCAGGTTTTTTGGGTTCAACCACAATTTCAATGGGATTCACCGGTTCACCTTTAAGTTAGGCATTTTAATTAATGATCCATGCAATTGTTAGTTTTTTCATGTCCCTTTATCATCAATATTGACAAAGTATGAGATTGGGTTAATCATTGTTTGGGTTAATCATGTTCCTATTCCTATCGAAGGGTACTGGATAAAGGGTTGCAATCATCGGATGTTGATTGTCATGCTTTCAAAATGAACATTTGCGCTTGTTTTCAGATCATTTGGTTATTTTGTCTTTGGGTCATTAGGAATGCAACTTGAGAATATTTAACACCACAATATTGTCTCATGATCAACTTCTTGATAGTATCCATTCCTAGTGGTGGCTTAAGCCGAATAAGCTGGAATTTTCTTTTGATTTTCATTTTTAGTGGTCTCCACCATCTCTTTATATAGGGTACTCCTCTTTGTAGTTGAGGTTTTTGTTTTTGTTAGTTTGACATTTTGTATTGTTCCCTTTTAGGCACATATTGCAATTGACTTCTTAAAAAAAAAACGTTGTTAATTTTTTTTCAAACACAATAACTTTTCATGAGGTCATCGATCTTAATACTACTTTCGACTAATCACACTTAACTACAGAGTTATGATGAGATCTGCTTCATTAGTGTTGATATTATCGCATCTAGTTTAAAATTATTAATGTTACTTTAATAAATAATTTCATCTTATTTAAAAATAAAACAAACCTAGTATTTTTACCGGGTAAAAATATATATTTTAAGATTTCCTTTTCCATGTACTTGTCGCGCACCCTCCGAATTGTTGTTTTATCCATGTTCGAATTATATAATCCAAACGGAAAAATACGGTTAGGATTATTATATAATCCTAACCATACCAATGTACAAGCAAAACTAGAAACCCTCCCCATGTCAACAATTACGAAATTTCCCCCTAAATTTCTCCCAAACCTTCCAAAATACGAACCACCACACATTATGTGATATATTCATAGTTTTTTTTGTCTAATTTATTACATTTTAAGCATTTTCAACCACCAAAGATAAGCTAATGTCGCATTTCTTTGATCTTAATATGTTCTATTCTCTAGGTGTTGATCTAGTTTGGATTATGTAATCTAAAATAAATTGTTCATCATTTCGGATTTTATAATCCAAACCTGCTGAGGATGTGCTAAAAATTTGTATTTTTTTTTTAATTTGTATATTTTTGTTGATTTGTATATAAGATTTTGATTGTTTCGTATATGAACCAACACCCGAACCGTGTTAGAGGCACCATAATTGCAATGATTGCATCATCTTGGTGAGAGCGGTTAGAGAAGTCTATTTGGGAGGGTAAGGTGCGAAGAGGTGGAGGTGGAAGGAGGTATGGAGCCAGAATGTCTTAAGTGCATGAGCTTGAGCCCCAATCCCGGGTTGAGGTGGAAGGACCACATCATCATGAGTATCAGGAGCATGACGAGGCTGAGGATGCTCATAATGATGACTTTCCACATGCTAATGAAGAGGAAGAGGCGCACAAGATGGATTCATATAATGGTGGATCATCATACGTGTCTGTCCTCCCCCAATATGCGCATCATGTGGCCAGGTGCATGTGAAAAGGAGATGTAAGATACTCCCACTTATATATTGATGTTATTTTTGTACTATGTTTTGGAGTCGATTGCGGTTGAGGTTCAAAGAGGGCTCTTCTATTGTCGGAGGAGAAGGGGGTGTTAGGGGTGGACATGCTACCTAGTAGTTGTGTTTATGTCTTGTTTGATTTGGAAATTTTGTTTGTAATTTATGTTTGGAATTTGCTTTGTAACACTTGAATATTTGTTACTGCATGTTGCAAGGAATCTGGAGTCAATTTGCCAAAAGAAATATGTTCACTATCACAAAAAGATTTTAGTCTTCGTGCCTAATTAGGATGTGCTTAAAATTGCTTCTTTTCTAGATTTTTTGTTGATTTGTACATGTGATTTTGCTTATTTTCGGATATGGATTGATATTGCTCTTTGAAACTAGTATGATAGGGGTTTGACATAGTTCAAATTATATAATCTAATTTGATACTATCTTTACTCAGATTATATTTTCTGAACCTTTTCAAAAAATAATTACAGTGTACTTGTAAAAAGCACAATAGAGAATATTAGGGTTAAGTATCGTATTCTAGGGTTTAGATTGATTATTGGATGCCTTGAGAATGCTCTCATGGGTGGTATTTATAGCCTGCTATGAGTTTGGGTTTCGGTTGCTTGGTCCCCAGGCAACAAGGGTATTTTAGTATTTTAGGCATCTTCTAGAGGTTTCTAGAAGCAAATAGAGGCGGCGCCCTGGGAAGGACGCGTCTTGAGCCTTAGAGCCCTTCTGGAGGGCGCTAAGGCTTCTAAGAGGGTCTAAAAAGCTCTTATGAAGGTCTTTTAGGCTCTTATGAATATTATGACGGTCTGTCGTACCCTAATTTTTGACCAATTTATTTTTATTTGTTCGTACGTTGATCGTTTTTCAGTCGTCCGTTCGCGCACTAATTCCCGTAATATCTGTTTTTATTCATATTTGTGTTCGCATTTATTTTTCGTTCGTCGTTTATTTTTAATGTCGCTCGTGTATTAATTTCGTAATTTTTACTCGCGTTTCGTGCGTATTTTTAGTGTAGCGTAACGTTTGCGTTTTAAAGTTCATTTTATTCACGTCGTCGTTTTATTGTTTTAATTAGCGTAAAAAAGCCTCGTATGTCGGTCGTATCAGACGAAATTTCGGCAGAGAGGTATTTTAAAATACCTCTTTTTTTTTGGTTCCGACGGGACATTTTTTTATTTATTATTTAATTTTCGTTTTTATTTTTAATTATTTATTTAGTTATTTATTTTTCCATTTATTTAATGTGTTGTTATTTATTTATTTGTCTTTTTTATTTATTCATTTATTTTAAGTCATTGTACACTTGTCATTTTGTCATTGGTCCTGTCCAACTTTTTCTCCAAGTTTCAGCCAAGGGTAGTTTTGTCCATTCTATGTATCAGATGATTAAGAGTGTATCAGAGACAGTCAGGCCAGGCACATTTTTCAACACACAAACACCACTCAAAATTCAACAGCCTCAAAAAACAGATCAAAGACTATTTTTTCACCAAGAATACATCAAGAACAAGCTCAAACCCTATTTCTCCAGAATCAAAATTAACACAAGATTCAACAAATTCATCACGATTCTCAGTGATTCATCGAAGAATCATCATCATTGAACCGGTTTATCTGCAATTCAAGTGCGAATTCATCACCATTTGGTGACAAACTCCAGCACCGATCACAGAGAATCAGTGAGAAAAGAAGGAAAGAAAAAGCCGAACCCATAATCACCAACATTAAATCCGAAAAAACCATCAAATCTGAACCATAACAACAAATCCACACAACACCAAATCCGAACCAACTACACTTGGATCCGGCCGAAAACGCAACACTACAGCCGTAAGCCAAAACCGAATGAATCATAAACAACCATAAGTTTTTCAGCCAAGGCATCATCAACAAAAAAGGAGCAAAACCAAACCGAAAAGGAGCAAGGCAAAACGCAAAGGAACGAACACATATGACACAAAGCAAACCGAAACAAAAAGGAAAGAAGAAGAAGAGGTAAAGGTCCATTCTTGTTTTTTTTTCTTGAAGTTTCAAATGTAGATCTGCTCCGTTTGGCTCTCCTTTTCGAAAATCTAACACCGGATTCATGTTTAGAACTAAAAAAGGAGTTTGAAAAAGTATTTTTTTGAAGAAAAAAAGTGGTGTTTGGTGTCTCCGGTGCGGCGGCGCCGCCCTGTTGGGCCGGCCACCACCGCGCCGGAGCAAAGAAGGTCGAACGGAGAAGATGAAGTGGGGCGACGGCCACCACTTGGTTTTAGAGAGAAGCCAGAGCTTCTCTCTCTAAAACTAAGAGAGTTTGTTTTTTTGTTGGTTTGTTATGTTTTTTTTGGTTGTTCTTTGCTTTTATACTCTTTTTGTTCATTTAATCTCATGCCTGCAAGCCTGATGTGTTACCGTATTCCTTCATGATTGAAGCCGTCAGATTTGGACAATTCCAAGATCTGACGGCTATAATCTGGTTAACATTCTAATCTTATGCATGTTTTCTTTTGTTGCCTGCGGTGTTCCCTTGCTTTGTTTGCTTTCTGATTTTGATCTTGTGATTGTGATGGAGTAACACTGTGATTAAATCTGGATCCTTTGATTCATCAAATGGTCCAGATTCACCCAGCCTAAATTTTTATTTATTTTTATTATTTTCTTTTCTCTACTGTTTAATTATTAGCACCTTCCTTTTACTTTAAAATCTTTTTTTCCCTCTTTATCTTTAAAAACCATTTCTACTTTGTTTATTTTAATTGTCTAATGTTCTTTTTAATTTTTGCATTACCCTTAATTACTATCTCATACATTTTTTTCTTATCATTTATTTTGCCATTATTTGTGGTAGTAAGTATAATAGAATTTATTGTAATTATTGCATGTTTATTTAATTTTTCGTCATTTATTTTATTTTTAGGTTATAATTAGGAAATGATGTAATTTATTTTACGCATTTTTTTCTTTTGAGACCATAGAATGTACTTAGGGTATGTAATATGTAACCGGCACACGCACTGACACGCGCACCAACACTCTACTTTATTTATCGCTTTATGCTTATTTATTTTTCCGCCGTTACGCGATTTCATCGTTAGTTTAGAAAAAATATTTTCTTCAAAAAATCCAAAAAAATCAAATTCAAATTTCTTTTAAGTAAACCTTGGTATGTAATCCAAGTGTCTTTTCTTTTATTTTCCTCAATCAAATGTTAATTAATTTAATATCCACATTAGACATGGATTTCGTGCAATTAAAATTAACCAACTTCATCGTATTTTCTTCTCATGCCTTGAGGCCTCTCATCTCTTCTTAAAATCGTTTAAAAAAAAATGTTAAAATCAATACAACTCATCAAATAAGTTCTTTAGCCGAACTACTTGATTTTGATCCCGATTTATTTGGGTAAGTAGGCAAAGGGTTTCGACCCTTCCAAATCAATAAAAATAACCAAAAACATGCTTCCTCTTTCTCCTTTCTTTCACTTTAAAACTTTTTAATAAGTAAAATCAATTTAGCGCAAGATTAGAGAATAGGTAGAAGGTTCCTATGGGATACCATAGTCGGTTCGGGTGCCTAACACCTTCCCCAATCGAAACCAACCTCCGAATCCAAGGTCTCATAAGGGTTTTTACTCACTTTTTCCCTTCCCGCGAATAAAAGTTGAGAGTTCAATGATTAAAGGTTCAAATCCGATCAATGATTTTGATACCCGAAAATCACGAGCACACGGTCCATACATGAACTAGAGAAATTTGTTACTCGCTCCGTCCCATTTTAATTGAGTCCTTGACTCATTTCACACTTATTAAGAAAAAGTGTATAAGTGAAAGAGAGAGAAAAATAATTTTGAGTGTCCTTATCAACTATTGGTGTATTCCTCTTTATCACAACGCAAAGTAGAATATATTGAATTGGAAGTTGTGAAAGTAGTATTAATTAAAGTTATAATTGAAAAAAAGTAATTAGTATTGTATTGAAAAGTGAAATGGGTCAATTTTTTTGGAACAATTTTTTTTTGCAAATGGCTCAGTTATTATGGGACGGAGTGAGTAGTGTGTTCTTAATTTATAGACTTTTCATATTATATAATTCGAATGAAAAAAAAAAACAAGAAATTTAGAGGACGCTAGAAGTTAGTAAGGTGGAAAAAGAAATTCTAGGCTTAAATATGTGATTAGTCCCTGCACTTTCACATAATTTTGGTATTGGTCCCTGCACTTTTTTTGTTTATCATTGGTCCCTGCACTTTGGAATTTTTTTTATTTTGGTCCTTCTGTTAAGTTTCAGTTAAAAAAAATCAAAACTAACGGTGCACACTAAAAGACAAAAAAAATCCATCATTTTAATTACTATTTTATTCATTATTTTTTTAGTTAAAAATATCATTAGTCCTTGCATTAAAATAGGATTATCTCGTAAAATTAATACCAGTAAAATAGGAACAAATATTATCTATACTATATATAAAGGGGATAAAGATTTTGGACCGTAAAAGAAGGACACGTAAATATAAAGAAAGAATACATAATTTTAGACTAGGTTTTTCACTTTCAATTAAAGAATGTTATTTTGTTAATATCATTAAAAAGTATAACTATAGTTTACATAAAAGATATTGTTTATACGCTGCAGAACAATAAAAAGATTAGATAGACGAACATCAAGTGCCGATCCAAACGCTAGTTAGTTGATATAAAAAAGAACATGAAATTGTAAACGTATGCCCAAACCCGATTAATTAAACCCTAGAACAACAAATAAAAAAGCTCAGCAAAGAGTAAAACCTTTTATGCATCCACCATCAAAAGGTTTCTCACCAAATCAGTTTTCTTCCTTCCTTCGTCTTTTGATTCTCGACAAATTGGTTGGATTTTCTTAATTGCATATTGTTTCTGCTCTTTTTTGAATTTGTCTGTTTTTCAGTAATACCAAGGCACCTATTTATGGATAAACAGAATAATTAAACACTTATAGCGTAAACACTCGTATAGTGGTAAATACTTGCGCATAAGCTATTTTTATAAAGAAAGATAAAATAAAGGTAAATTGTTTCTATAAAAAATCATTTTAGATATTTCATCATTTTGTTATAATTTTTTGGATACTAAAATTTTGAAAAAATCTCTAAAAAAAAAAAAAACTATTTCAAATAGCTTTTCAAAATATATCATTTTGAAAAAATATGTGATTTTCATTATGTAAAATCTCGAACAATAAATTTTTAGGTTAGTGAATGTCAAAATATCTTTTTTAACTTATAATAAATGAGTTTGAACTAACTTATACTATTTTCGAGTAAATTTCCAAAAAATCTATTTTTAAAAATACAACGGAAAATCTATTCTTTTAGAATCTATAACAAAGGGCCCATAACTTGTTTGCATAAGCTATTTTTTGAAAGCATATGGACATGCCATAAGCTTGTTTCCATAAGCTCTCTCAAAAGACTCTAAACAAATACGTGTCTACTTTAATATGCCAATATGGCTTGTTTGGATTAAACAACTTCATTTGCAGCGTATTCCCATAAGTTGTTTTTAAGAGCTTATATAAATAAACTGAAAAACTTATGAACATGTCAAAAATCGTTCCATAAATCCTTTGAAACAGTCTCTCAAGTACTTAAGCCAGTAAAGATATTTAAATGGAGTTTCTGTATATACATTATGCAGGTAAGGTATTGACGGTGGAGTTTTCTACATTGAGTAACTTCCCAAACACTCCCTTCAATTATTTCACCGGTTAGTTTTACTTATCAGCAATGACAAAGGTTGATTCTTGATAAGTTGGAAGAACGCATCGATCATGTTAGGTTTGGTGTGGTGTGCAAGACTTGGCTATCAGTTGCAAATATTAACCATACAAATCATCAATTTAGGATTAATGTACCACCTATGTTGATGATCCTCTCAGACCGATATTATCGAATACACACAATATCACAGACGAAGAAGAGATCGTTGTATAGTATTCTAAGTGAGAAAGAGTACCCTATTCAGGTATCCCATCCTTCCATCATTGAAAGTAAAACGTGTTTGGGCTGTAGCCATGGTTGGCTTGCACTAGTGGATAATAACAATGCTATAACTCTAGTGAATCCTTTTAAGTGCAGTATAGCTCCCATTAGTCTGCCATCTCTTGAATATCTCGATAAGCTAGGTTACCTTGTCTGATGACCCCATTACAAGCCCAAGTGATTATGTGGTTGCAGCGATTTACAGTTTTGGTTTTCTCGCATTCAAAAGAACAAGCCAATCATTTTGGATTCGTGTAAACAGAAATGGATTTTATTTCACTGATGTTGTATTTTATAAAGGTCTGATATATGCTGACACCCTTGGAGAAACCATTATAATATATCCTTCAAGTTCAACAATCCTCCTTGTGAGAAGATAGCTAGTGCTCCATATAGTGATCCAGAACAATATTATTATGGCAGTGCTTATTTCGTGAAATCATGACCGGAGACATATGGATGGTGAGAAGATGTAAAGTCGACAAGCATTCATTCAAATACCACGTTCACAAATTGGAACTGGATGTCCAGAGTGGAAAACTTGAACAAATTAACAAACTTGAGAGTTTGGAAGACAACATTTTATTTTTGGGAAAACGTGGTGATTCAATTTCTTTGTTGTCCCCAAGTTGGAAAAGGATTCAATTTATTTTGTAGAAGACAGTGGTGAAGATGATTTTGAGTTATGTATCTATAATGTGCAAGACGGAAGTTTTCACAGTCAATCTTTACTGCTTTCCTTCAGGCCGATGCTAAGTTTTTGGGTTGTACCACCATTTCGATGGGATTGACCGGTTCACTTTAAGTTAGGTATTTTATTTTAATTAATGATCCATTCAATTATTAGTTTTCATGTTCCTTAATCATCAATATTGACAAAGTATGAAATTATATTCTATCATTTTATGCTTGCAAATTTTGGATTATTCATTCGTTTGTCTTTTGTATTTGAACTTCTGTATAGAAAAACAACAATGCCTTCTCATTTTTGTCTTCAACAAACACATTTTTTTACTATGAGTTCATGAACAGAAATCTACAATACTAAAAAGCTTCTAATATCCAAAGTACTTTTAAATCCTTTTAATTTTATGCTATGCTTACCAATCGGTACCGTTGTTAAGGGGAGGGTGGAGAAGTTGGTGGAGGATATTAAGGGGTTAGATGAGTTAAGTGAGGAGATCGGAGGTTTAAGTGAGAGGGATGTGGAGGTGAGAAAGGTTAAGTTTGAGGAATTATGGAGGCTTTTAAAGGCTAAAGATGTGTTGATTGTCCAAAGATCAAGATCTAAATGGCTCAAGGATGGAGATGCGAATACCAAGTACTTTCATAATTGTGTGAAGATGAGAAAGAATATGAATTCCATAAAGGCTTTAAGGGAGAATGATGGTTGGGTGGTATCACCTTTTGATGTTAGGAGGAAAGTGGTGGATTATTTCAAGGATATTGTGGCAAATGATAGGTGGGAGCGTCCGAAGTTGGACGGAGTGAATTTTGAGAGGTTAAGCGAAGAAGAAAACATGTCATTAACTGCTCCGTTTTCCTTGTTGGAAATAGAGGCGGTGGTGAGGGATAGTGATGGGGGCAAGAGTTCGGGGCCTGATGGGTTTAATTTTGCGTTTGTGAAGGAATTTTGGTACTTGATTAAGGATGAAGTTCGGATAATGTTTGATCAATTTCATGCCAATGAGATGTTGCCCAAAGGTATGCTAGCTTACTTTGTTACTCTTATTCCTAAAGTTTCGTCTCCGTTGGAGTTGAAGGAGTATAGGCCTATCTCCTTGCTAGGGTGTCTTTATAAATTATTAGCTAAAGTGTTGGCTAGGAGATTGGCGGCCGTTATGAATTCTATTATTTCCACAACTCAATGGGCATTCCTTAAAGGGAGGAATTTGGTAGATGGGGTATTGGTGGTGAATGAATTGGTTGATTATGCCAAGAAAACCAAAAAGGATTGTTTGATTTTCAAGGTGGATTTCGAGAAGGCCTATGACTCGGTAGATTGGGGTTTTTTGGAGTATATGATGTGTAGAGTAGGGATGTGTGATAAGTGGGTGGCGTGGATAAAAGCATGTGTGTTTGGAGGAAGTATGTCCGTGCTCGTCAATGGTAGTCCGACGGAGGAGATAAGCATTCAAAAAGGCCTTAAGCAAGGAGATCCGTTAGCACCTTTTTTGTTTTTGTTGGTAGCCGAAGGTTTTAGTGGTTTGATGAGGAACGCGGTAGCCGAGAACCTATTCAATGGGTTTGTGTTTGATGGGAGTGACTTGGTGGTTTCTCATTTGCAATATGCTGATGATACGCTTTGTATTGGAAAGGCCTCAGTTCAAAATCTTTGGACTATGAAGGTGGCCCTTCGAGGCTTTGAGATGGCTTCCGGATTGAAAATTAATTTTTCTAAAAGTTCCTTGATTGGTGTTAATGTTAGTGACGAGTTTATGGCTATGGCGTGTAATTTTTTGAATTGTAGTGTGGGTTGTATCCCTTTCAAGTATTTGGGCCTCCCGGTGGGAGCTAATCCGAGGAGTTTGGTAACTTGGGCTCCGTTGATTGAGACCTTAGGTGGGCGGTTGAATTCTTGGAGCAATCGGTATATTAGCTTTGGAGGTAGAACTGTGCTCTTAAATTCGGTACTTAATTCAATGCCTATTTTCTACCTTTCTTTTTTAAAGATGCCGGTGCATGTATGAAAGAGGGTGGTTAGGATTCAAAGAGAATTCCTTTGGGGAGGAGTGGGTGGGGGCAAGAAGATTAATTGGGTTCGATGGAAGTCGGTTTGTCAAAGTAAAAGGAATGGGGGAGTGGGGGTGAAGGATATTCGGGTGATGAATATTAGTTTGTTGGCAAAGTGGCGTTGGAGGTTGATTGATGGTGAGAAGGTATTGTGGAAAAGAGTGTTGGCTTCAAAATATGGGGAGAGAGTTTTTAGATTGTTGGAAGGAGGAGAGGTAGTGTGGCCGAGGCATGCTTCGACGTGGTGGAAGGAAGTGGTGAGACTAGGAGATTTTGGTAGTAATAATTGGTTTAATTTGGCGGTAGACCGTAAGGTGGGTAATGGTTTGGCAACAAGTTTTTGGAATGATAGGTGGAGAGGTGATAGGAGCTTTCGTTCTAAATATCCTAGACTCTATTCGGTTTCAAATCAAAAGGAGGTCGTGGTAGCGGATGTGCGGGAGGTTTCGGGGTTAGGTTGGGAATGGAGTTTCCATTGGAGAAGGCATCTCTTTATGTGGGAGGAGGAGTTATTTTCAAGCCTTAAAGAGGATTTGGAAGGAATGGTGTGGTCGCTAGAGGAGGATGTTTGGAGATGGAGGTTAGAGGATACTGGTGTGTTTACGGTTAATTCGGCTTACAAAAGGTTGGAAGGATTGGTTTTGAATGAAGATAGGTGGAGGGTCGACGAAAAAGGGGTGTTCAGATATCTTTGGAAAATTCCGGCTCCCTCAAAGGTGGTGGCTTTTGCTTGGAAAGTTCTCCACAACCGTGTACCAACTAAGACGAACCTTGCCGCTCGTAATGTCTTACCAATGGAAGTGTCCATTTTGTGTGCGTCCTGTGAGAGATTGGAGGAAACCTCGCTTCACATCTTCCTCTTTTGTGATTTAGCTTCTTCGGTTTGGCTCAAGATTATGACATGGCTAGATTGCTTTTTTCTAACCCCGCCTAACCTTTTTGTTCATTGGGAGTGTTGGGGAGGTTGGGAAAGTAACAAGAAGACTAAAAAGGGTCGTTGGTTGATTTGGCTTGCAACGTTGTGGGTCTTGTGGAAAGTCCGGAATGACAATATCTTTAACGGGAAGACTTACATGGTGGAGGAAGTGGTGGAGGAAATTAAAGTGCTTTCTTGGAGATGGGTGTTGAGTAGGACGCATTTTGCGGTTTGTCTATTTTATGAGTGGAGTTGGGACCCAATTCATTGCCTTGGTATGATAGGAAGGAGGTAGCTTTCTGTTTTGTGCAGTGGGGGGTGCAGGATCGGTCCTGGAGGTGGCTGTTGGAGCGCTGCAGTTTGATGGGTTTTTTCGGGTTTGAGGCCGGAGTATGCTTATTCGACATAAGTATATCTCAGCCTCATTGTTTCGAGGCCGTTGTGGTTTCGTTTTTTGGGTTTTTGGTGGGGTGATGTTCCGTATATATGCGGCATCATTATTGTACTCTTTCCTTTCCCTTCCGCGAGTTTTTGTGCATCTTGCATATCTCGTCGAGAATAAATTTTGCCATTTCAAAAAAAAAAAAAAAAATGACATGGTTGGTAGCTTAGGGAATCCGTATGAGAGTGTAGAAAACCTCAACCAAAATTACATGCAACCAAATCAAACTAAGGATGTCCTGTTAAACCTAAGAACTAAAAGCTCTTCCACTGAACAATGTCAATGACGACGAAGAGAAAGGAATTAAGTTTTACATAAATATAATTTTGTGGCGGTATATGAGGCTGGGGTTGGTGCTTGCGGGCACTCTATGAACAATGAAGTATGTTGTATCGGAAAAAGGAAGGTAGATGAAAAAAAGAGCTTGTAATATTAAGAGGGGATTTGTAAAAGATATTATAACTTCTATGGTGATGGATGATTTGGTCATTCAACCCATGTCAATGATTTCTAGCATCACATTATTGAACAAGTTCTATGTCAAAGAGATTGGCACTTTGGAAGAAAAATATGCTTGCAGTGCTGTCTGGTTCATTTTTGAATTATCAATTCAAAGAACTATCGTCCGTTTTCTCATATTATTGTACTGTTTCTACTTCACTATACTAGTACTAGCTACAGTTTCATCAACATACTCTTGAAATTAAATTTATGACCAAGAGAATAATTATATAACTAAAGGTTCATTAAATTTTGTTTTAAAAAAATAGGCACTTTGTTTTTACAACTATGGTGTACTTTCACAACTTTCCCTTTTTGATCCATCTATGAATCTAAAATCTTTGAGAAAAGTCACGCAAGTTCCCAAATATGTGATTTGTGGGGACCAAATCTTGTCCCTTACAAATTCATATACTAGCTGAATCACACTTAATGTTTTGAAAAAGAAAAAACAAAGTTTGGTTTCAATAATTCCAATTTCTGACGATTTGTTCTTCCATATAATTTCTAATCTCTTCACAAATAATTGCAAGAACTAGTTTAAAAAGGAGGATTCAAATAAATGTTTGTTACGCATATAGTGTAAAGCACTCTTACTCAATTGAGATCAGAGAGTGCTACAAAACGGATAACAAGGATAGCCATTTCCCATGCGTAATTGAAAACCAGCTCCAGGTGCCGAAAGTACTTCAGATGTGTCACATCCACATAACCCACCAAGTAGAGTAGATAGATGCGGAGAGCTAATTGATAATGCTTCATCTTCACCTCTTTAACATCACCCTCTTCCTTGGCGTCACCTACTTCTTGCAGATGCTTCTAAAATTCTGCCCTTCACCAGTCAAAACCAATCTGCAAGAGCACCCTTTGTTTCCTCACCTGGTACTCAGCCTCCCTGAGATCAGACCCAACAACTCCACCATCAAATCAACCGCCTTAGAATTGATAATAGAAATATTGTGGTCCAACATGCGACCCTCATTGAGGAGATATCGTATACAACACATATCATCAAGTGTCATTGTCATCTCCCCAATCTGAAGATGGAAGCTAGAGATCTCCTCGTGCCATCTCTCAATAGAAGCAGACAGCAAGGTGTGGTCAAGGGTAGGATAACTAACATGATATAGCCACTGAATTTCACTAGCTCACATGGCATCTTTGAACCATCACTCTTGCATCCTATCCAAATTCGGCTCTTGTATAGCCAGTAGCTTTTTGTCATTGTTCACTCACTTTAAGTTGTCAAGCCACTGCAAAAGTTAAAACACAAAAAAATCATGTGATAGGCCTTCAATTTACATAACAAAACATAGTATATCCATATGATTTCGTTCGGTTTACATAAATAAAAATAAAATAGCCTTCAATTTACATAAAAAAACATAGCACAAAAAGTTTAAAGTTGTAGAATCGTATTACTCCCTCAGACATATGATAGACCACATGAAGATGGTACTAAGTGAGCACAGACACGTCATGTGGGCACCTAGGATAGTCATCCAGTGGTTGTGGCTCCTCCTTCACCTCCTCTTGCGGCTTATCCTCATCATTCGCGTTCTCCACCTCATCCTCCATTTGATATTGGGTTTTCTCTATTGTGTGGCTTTTAAATGAGCGAAACACCAATTTATAGAAGTTTCTTTGTATTGTGGCCAACAAAAACTGTATGTGCAATGTGGTCTACAGAAGAAAAAAAATTGTATTTCAATGGCTCGTTTCATAAAATGTGAAATGTCTCATACCTTCCAGAGTGAAATTTTTACACAATCTTGACCAGTTGGATTATATAAACCGAAAAGTTGAGTGAAAACATGTTTAAACACGCATCAAATTATATAATTTAAATATCCCCAAAAAAATATGTTTGGTTATATAATCCTAAGATAACTATTTTTGGAATACAACAGGACACATAAGAAGAGAATAGAGTGAGAAAAGAAATTGCTTTTTTTTTACTTCCTTAGTCTTTAAATAATAGTCGTTTAAGGTTGATGCACGATTATTAAGAAAATGATTAATTGTGTTGATTTTGATGATAAAATTAGTTTCATTTACTAAAACACTCTTATTAATTGCAGTTAGCGGAGTAGTTAAGTTGGATAAAGTTCAATAAATAAGAGTATTATAGTGGGAAAAAATAATAAATGTTGCATTGATATTTTAAGAGAAAATTACATTAACCTCCCCTAAAGTTTCTTTAAATGACACAAATATCCCCTCTAGTTTTATAGCAGACACAAACCTCCCTTAAATTATTTTAAAATAGACAAACACCTCCCTTTAAAGTTTAACACTGTTACATACCTGTTAAAAGTTAAAACAAAAAACATTTTTGTATACAGAAAGACACCAATCTACAAAAAATGCGGAAACAATCTACCATAAATATCATCTACAAATAATAATTCTAGCACCTGACTGTTAAGAATTAGATCCCTGGAGTATGAAGGTCCCTCCAATGTTTCATATTCAAATCCCAAAACATATCTTTCAAAATATAAGCACATAAACAAAACTAGACTTTTATTCTTGTTGAGGCTAACAACCCGTCCTCCATAAATGTGTGAGTCTACAATAGATGAATCATTACATCTTGAGAGCAACGATAAAAGATAAACTTTTGGTTTGAAATCTGAATCCACCATGATTCATGAGTAATTGGGAGCCATTGGTGAATAATTGACATCAATATTTTGTTTCATTGTCGTAGTTTGAGAGTGAATAATTGGGAGCCATTGGTGAATAATCAGGAGCCATTGGTGAATAAAAGTTTTTGTTTCAATGTGTGCTGCAACGGAATAGAACATATTCTTTATTTAACAGAAGTTTGACACCTTTAAAAAGGAGGGAGGTAAATGAGTTTTGAAAACTAGAGGGGGTGTTTGTGTTATTTAAGTAAACCTAAGGGGAAGTCAGTGCAATTTGCTCATATTTTAAAGTGACAATTATTTTGAGAAAGAAAAAAAATGTGTAAAAAGACAATTATTGTGAGACGGATGAAGTATTTGATATAAAAGAAAAACAAAAACATGAAATTCTAACCGCAAGTCCAAAGCTGTTATTTTGAAGAGGCCCGTTGAACAATTGATTGATAAAACCCTAAAACAAGAAACTATAAAACTCAGATGCATGCATCGGAGAATCAAACCTTATTATGCTTACTTACCCCGATTCAGGTTTCTTCCTTTTCTTGTTTATTTTTTATGTTTATTGCATCCATCATCATAAAGTTTATCTTTTTTATTTTCTTAATTCCATTTTTTTAGCGTGTTTTTATTCCTGTTCTTGTTTTCTGTTCTTCACATGTTTATTATTATAAGTGTGTACCTTGGCAGTATATTATTTTTTGTAAAATTATGATCATCATAATTATATATTAATGGAGAATGATCAATTCTTCTATCTACACAAGTATATGCATATTTCAAAATTTTCACCTATATATGATGCATCTGGACTTCATAGTGTATACGCTATTTCTATGATACAAGATAAACTAAAGTCAATATGTTTTTGTATACGCTATAAGAAGTTTTCATAAACTATTTTAGGTAGCTTAGGGAAATAAGCCAAAAACAACTTATGGACATGTTATAAGTTATTTTCATAATTTCTACCAAATAGTCTCACAAATATTTATATTAGTAGATAAACTCAAATAAGTCAATCCAAACAGACATGAATACTTATACATGGCTATGTTGGTAATGTAACATGGCTATGTTCCTTTGTCCATGGAATTAAAGATTTTACTGAATTGTAAATGGAGTTATTGTCTATACTTTTTGCAGGTAAAGCCATTCATGGTGGAGAGTTTGTAATTGGAGTATCTTACCTCAAAGACTGCCTTCAGTTACTCCACCAGTCAGTTCTACTTTATCAAGTCAAGGCTCTTAGCAATGAGTAAGGTTGATTGGGCATATTTAGAAGAACTTCCTCTTAGTTTGGTTCTTGATAAGTTGGAAGTACAAACAGACTATGTTAGGTTCGGTGTTGTGTGTAAGAATTGGCTAGCAATTGCTAAGCTTAACTATAAAAATCATCAATTTAGGATTAATGTACTGCCTATGCTGATGATCCTCAAAAAAAAATTGTCGCGTATACATACAATATCACAGGCGAAGAAGATATCATTGTATAATATCCTAAGTAAGAAAAAGTACCCTATTCAATTCTCCCATCCTTCCATCAATACAATGAAATTGTGTTTCGGCTGTAGCCATGGTTGGCTTGTATTGGTTGATGATAACAATGCCATAACACTATTGAATCCTTTTAAGAGCAGTATAGCTCCCATTACTCTGCAACCTCTCGTTTCTCTCGATAAGGTTACCTTGTCTGCTGACCCCATGACAAATCCAAGTGATTATGTGGCTGCAGCGATTTACAGGTTTGGTTATCTCGCTTTCAAAAGACCAAGCCATTCATTTTGGATTCATGTAGACACAAATGAACTTTCTTTTACTAATGTTGTATTTTATAAAGGCCTAGTATTTGCTGATAGCTGCGGAAATACCATTGTATCCTTCAAGCTGAACAATCCTCCTTCTGATGACTCAGTTGATCTTAATTTTGCCTACTATGAGAAGATGGCTAGTATATAAGATTCCAAAACTACGTTGGTATTATGGACCTGCTTATTTTGTGAAATCATTGACCGGAGACATATGGATGATGATGAGAATATGCTTAATCGACCAGTCTTCAATCAAACCCCACGTTTTCAAATTGGACTTGAATGCCGAGAGTGGAAAACTTGAACAAATGAACAAACTTGAGAGTTTGGAAGGCAACATTTTATTTGTCGGAAGTGTTGGTGATTCAATTTCTGTGCCAGCCCCTTGTTTCTCCAAGTTGGAAAAGGATTCAATTTATATTGTTAATGTCAAGGATGGAAGCTTTCAGAGACCAAAATTACAGCTTTCCTACAACTGGATGCAACGTTTTTGGGTTCTACCACAACTTCATTGGGATTGATCGGGTCACCTTCAAGTTAGGTTTAATTAATGACCCATTCGATTATTACTTTTTTATGTTCCTTTATATCATCAATATTGACAAATTATGAGATTGTATTCAATCCTCTTATGCTTGATTGTTTGTCTGTTGATTCCATGTGTGCAGACTATTCTGGTATATATTTGTTTGGTGCTCACATTGCTGCTTATTTTATTTTATGCGGTCAATTTGTGCCGTTTGATTGTCAGGCTTGTGTTTTTGCTTTCATGTCCTTGTTATTCTTTTTATATCATCAGACTATGATCTGTTTTACAAAAATATGAATATTAAGTATATAAATTTTCTATTCTTTTCAACAATTATTGTTTTTCTTTATCCTTATATTGCAATATCTTTGGCCTCCTCTGACACATCATGAGTATTTTAGAGAATGACTCTACTTTTGAGTCACCACCTTCCTCTGTGTAGGAGGTAGAATTGGCTTCTTTTTTGTTATTGAAGTGTGCGATGCACGGGATGATTTATTTTTTTTACAATTTTGATTAAGGCGGCCGTAACAACCATACAATGTGCAGATTATATGACGATCTTCATACTGAACCTTGTACCAGTAGTCATTAAGCCATAATTTTCTGACATCGGGATGGATAAGGTGCACTTCAATGAAAAGACAGGCGAATTTTCCCGGTTCCACTTTCAACATGTTTGGCTTATCAAGGTGGACCCCTTGAGCTTCACGCTACGATTGAGTGTGACTCAAGTATTTAATTAGTTTACATAAGTATTTGAGTAGTTTAAGTTTGTATGAAGTATGAACATCAAGTCTATAGCTGAGTATCTATGAGATGATTTAGTATAAAGGTCAAGTTAGAGATTAGTCTTGTAACAGAAGATATAAGCTGCTACTATGATCAAATCTTAACAGCATATATCTTCTGGTTAATAGATATACAGATTCGGATTCTAGTGAGACTGCAGAAATGTCAACATGACTGTTTTTTGCCATCTGCTCTTCATGAGACCAACTAATACCTTGCTACAAGGGTATATATGTGAATATAGTTTATGGTATTTGAAACTCTTGGCTAAGATACCATAGCCCAATGCACAATGATTTTGACTAAAAATGGGCAAAAACTATATGAAAGGAACATAAGGGTTCGTACATTGTCACCTGATAAACACACAGTGAATAATAATTTAGAGCCTCATTCTGATGCTAGAGTTTTCTGTTTGACATGCTATAATTTAGAACCTTGAAAATGTGTGCAATTTTGAGAGGCCTATTGCGCAACCATTTAACAAGAGTTGAACAGGTTAGAATCTTGTGTGGCAAGTAAAGGGGGTGGTGGTAAAATGCTGCAAAAATAGATATGTTCAACTTTGATAAAAGACTGAAAGGTTTGATAAGTAGCTTTTCGGTTAAACAAAAATAAGCTTACCACCTAAAAATAAATATTCCAACAATGATACATAGACACCAATTTTTCAAACACTAATTCAACGTCTCATTTTCTCTCTATCACATTATTTCTTTCTACATCAAACATTTTGCTTCAAAATTTAGGCGTTACCTAACGTGACAATTCAGGTTTTTTCTATTGGGCTTATTTAGTTTCGACCCTTTTTCTCTTGTGAACGAACAGCTTATTAATTAATATAGAATATCAGTTATAATCAACGTTAATTTGGCTTTACGTGTATAAGATTAAAATTATAAATAAATTTGAAAAGAAAATGATGTAAGAAGATAACTCCTTAACAAAGACACAAAGAAGAAAGGACCGTCGTTTAAGATAAAACAGTGTCGTTTAGACTTATTTTAGCCTCGTATACAAACAAGCTTATTATCCAAATTTAGACCTCAAACGTCTTTGATTTAATTTTTTTTACTCAAAATTGCTTTTATTATTTATATATTTCACCGAATTCTAATATAAAAATTAATACTTTCACAATGCACAGGCAATTATCTAGTATCTATGATTTAGCCAATTCATAGTCGACGTAAGACTTAATCGTCACACTTGAACCCAACAATCTCTCCCTCAAATGCGAGTCTCTTGCATTCTATAATTAATCAAACAATAAAATTCCACACCTAATCCCCCGCTAGGTTGAACCTAGGCTATGATACCACTTTTTGAAGAGTTCAGGAGAGCGTCAAAAGCAACAACAAGTTGATGATCCTAGACCACAAACGAAAGAGACACAACAAAACTTTATAACATTAGGTATATAAATCATATATCTTTCGTATATTTAACATTTAGCCAATTCATTGTCGATATGAGACTCAACCACTCACTTAAACCCAACAGCAGAACCATGCAGGATTCTACCTCCATCTGCTTGTCTTTGTATCAATACTACAAGAAACTTGACTTTAGTGACATAAAAAAACAGTAGGTAAATATCATCTTGCCAAAGGTATAGCCCCAAATACCTATATTGATGGCAAAAAAAAAACTCCCTAGTCAATAATTTGCTATTTCTATGGATTTTTCCGTAATTTTATCCTATAGTGCCAAAATTTCGTAATTTAGCCATAGGTATAGAGCATAAATCAGAACTTACCAATGTTTTTACTTATGGTTCTTTTCTGTCACTACAAACTCTATCGACACTTAATATTTCATTGGTATATATACTTGATGTCATTTTCAAATTCCTTTCCCTTTAACAAATAGAAAGAACAAAATGATGCCAATTTAACCAAACACAGCTCAACAAAATTACCCCATTTCATTCAAAAATCAAGCCAAATCAGAAAACAAGGTCAACATCAAACCTACTTCGGCCAAATTTCAAAATTTGATAAGGATTTTACTATCCTTCGCACAATTTAGTTTCTATCAAAAATAAATATCAAACTCATAGAGACTCGTGTGATATTAGAATCGTTCAACAAATATTATTGTTTAAAGTATGGAAAAGTCATTGTCGGGACCAATTTAAAATACATCCCAATTTAAAATTTATATTTAATTCATATTTTGTTAAAAAGTTTTTTTTTGAGAGATTCTTATAATATTTTAAACATTCATTCAAAGTTTTGAATGATACACTATTGATTTAAAAGTACGAACCAAAAGTGGTGATGTGTAAAACTTTTAGTAGAGAAAAAGTCAAAGGAAAATTTTAGAGGGCTAATGAAAAAAGTTTGAATTTTTATAGGGACTAAAAACATATTTAACCTTTTTTTTTTGTGGTGGTCGGGGTTCACCTTGCATATATTATGCATTGTCCATACCAACTGACCTAAGCTCACGAGGACATATTTAACCATATTTATATTTAGGTGTAAACAAAACTTTATAATTTTATATACAAATTAATTCTTCTTTATTATTTTAAAAATACAAAGTTTTGGTGTAACATATTTTCTCTTCCAATTTTAGTTCGCATTTTCATATTTTTAGATTATATCATTTTTTAGAAATTGATTAACTTAATTTATCGCTCTAAAAAAACTTAATTTATCAAATAATCAAATAAAATTGTACACTTCAATTATTTTTATCAATGAAATTGAAAAAAAAAAGGGGGAATTACGTTATCTATACTTTATATAAAGACAATATCTGAGTTTTGAACTAGCTTTTCTCTTACCTATTTTACTCTTCATTTAAATTATTTTATTTATAATTTTATTCTTTAAAAATATTACTTTAAATCTATACTATATATAAAGAAAATACCTGAGTTTTGAGCTAGCTTTTTTCTTACCTATGTTACCCTTCATTTAACCTATTTTATTTACAATTTAATCCTTTAATAATATTTCTTTAAATTTTAATTAAAAAATTAAATCTCATTAAAATAGGATTATCCCACTGCAATAGGAACAATATTATTTATATTATATATGAAGGGAATAAAGATTTTGGAGTGTAGAAGGACACATAAATATAAAGAGAATACATGATTTTAGACTAGTTTTTTCATTTTCAGTTATACCCTTAAACAAATTTGACTAAAGAATGTTATTTTGTTGGTGTCATTATAAAAGATAAAAATATATATTATATTGTTAATATAATTGAAAAATATAAGTATAGTTAATTACAAGGGTTAATATGTCTTTACGCCCTTGTAATTTGGACGAGTTCCGGTTTACCCCCTGTAAAAAAAAAGTTTAGATTTCATCATGTAATTTAAGATTCTTTCGTTTTAGACCCTGAGGCCATATGACTGGATAAAATGATGATGTGGCATGCTGAGTGGTGCGCTGACTGTGCATAAATGATTATGTGGCATGCTGACTGTATAATTAATTTGTTTTTTATTTTTTTTAACGGCATATGTGGCATCTTGCCTATTTTTTTCAAAATTAAAAAATGAAAAAATAATAAAAATGAAGTTATATTAATTTTAAAAATCTGAAAATTAATTTTTGAAAATAAAAAAAATCGTAAAAATCAATATATTTTCGGAAAAAAACCGAATTTTCTAAAAAAAAATTAAAAATTCTGGAATTTCAATTTTAAAATTAAAAAAAAACAAATTTGAAATTAAAAAAAAGTTAATGGAAAATTAAAAAATTGTAAAAATAAGAAAGAAAAATCAAGAATTTTGATTTTATGAAAAATATTTTTTTAAAAAAATTCAGAAATTATTTTTTACCACTAAAAATATTTTCCAAATTTTTTTTATATAAAAATGAAAATCAAACTTTTTAATTTCGAAAGAAAAATCAGATCTTTTTTTCAAAAAATTTGAAATACATTAAGTTCTAGAATTTTTCATTTTCGTAAAAATAATTTTTTTTCCTAATATTTTAATTTCGAAAAAGATTTTATAAAAATTATGGAATAAAATTTTCTAAAAAAAATCCGATTCTTTTAATTTTTTGAAAATAAATCTGAAATTGTTTATTATTTTTCGAATTTTTTAAATTAAAAAAAATCTGATTTTTTTTCTGACTTTTCAATTTTGAAAAAATAATTTGAATTTTTCTATTTTTAAAATTAATTTTCAGTTTTTTTTATTTTTAAATTAATAGAAATGAAAATAAAAAATTAAAAACAAAATTAATTATATAGTCAGCGCGCCACATCATCCAAAAATGTTGAGTCAGCATGCCACATCATCATGTTTGCACAGTCAGATGGCCTCAGGGTCTAAAACGAAAGAATCTTCAAATTACAATGTCTATTTCGAAAGAATCTTCAAATTACAAGGTTGGAATCTAAACTTTTTTTTTTATAGGGGAGTTAACTGGAACTCGCCCAAATTACAGGGGGGTAAATATATATTAACCCTAATTACAATATGAAATTGCAAAATATCTATTATCTATACATATAATTTTACTCAAAATCAAAATAATTTTAAACAAAGTTTCATAAAAGATATTGTTTAAAATTTATACGTAGCAGAACAATAAAAAAATTAGATAGGCGAACATCAAGTGCCGGTCTAAACGCTAGTTAGTTGATAAAAAAATGAATACCGCTCTCCCCCTGCACAAAACACTCCTATCCTGCAGGCAAGACCAAAATGCCCTTGCACTAGTTAACTAACGCAAGTGTAAAACTATGTGTTAGTTAACTAACGCTGCGTGACTTAAGTCACGCATGTGTTAAACACTGCGCAAGTTAACTCACACACTGATTTAACACATGTGTGAGTTAACTAGCGCACAGTCTGTGCATATTACCAGAAGAGGCAGAAACCTCTTTTTTCCCCTTTTTTTTTATTCCTTCTTTCATTCAATTGCATGCTTTTTTCATTATTCATTCAAGCATGTGTTAACTCATAAACAAATTACGAAAAATAAAGGACCAAAATAATGGAAAATGTCATAAACACGCTAAAAAGCGCCAATGTAATATGATTACAACCAAATCAAACATAATGTCATAAAAAACACTACACAAAAGTCAAAATGCCTAAACCACCCTACTGTTGTGGACTCCTACTCCTCAGCCATGGAACCGGCATCTGCTCCAACGAAATTGGCTTTGAATGGCGCAAGAATGGTGAAATTCGGATTTGGGGGTGAAAATTTCGTGTTTAAGAGAAGTTGGAAAATGGAGATTTGTGTTTGCTGAGTTGCTGTTAAATGACTTAAGTAACGTTGCGCTAGTTAACTCACGCGGCGCTACTTAAGTCACGCAATGTTAGTTAAGTTGCGCACAGCATGACTTAACTAGCGCAAAATTATTTTGGTCTTTTTAACGGGGTGCGAGCGAAAAGTGCATAGGGTAAAGCAATATTCTAAAAAAAAACATGAAATTGTAAACATAAGCCCGAACCCAATTGATTAAACCCTAAAAAACAAATAAAAGCTGAGCGAAGAGTAAAACCTTTTATTTATCCATCCATGAGTTGATCAAAAGGTTTCTCACCAATTCAGGTTTCTTCCTTCCTTCGTCTTTTGATTCTCCGCAAATTGGTTGGATTTTCTTAATTGCATATTGTTTTTGCTATTTTTTGAATTTGTCTGTTTTTCAGTAATATACTTGTTTATGCATAAGCTATTTCTATGTAAGTTATAACTTGTTTGCATAAGCTTGTTTCCATAAGCTCTCTCAAAAGACTCTAAACAAATACACGTCTACTTTAATATGCTAGGTTACAATCGGTACTTCATATATGTTTTTATGTTGGTATGTTTCTTTGTCCTTGGAATTAAAGATTTTACTGAATTGTAAATGGAGTTTTTGTCTATACTTTTCTCAGGGAAAGCTATTTATGGTCGAGAGTTTGCGATTCGAGTTTCCTACATTGTGACTTCCCCTTACACAGCCATTCTTGATAAGTTGGAACAACACGTAGATCATGTTAGGTTTCGTGTGGTGTGCAAGACTTGGCTATCAGTTGCAAAGCTTAACCATAAAAATCATCAATTTAGGATTAATGCACTACCTATGCTGATAATCCTCTCAAAAGGGAAGAAGCTTTCGTTGTGTAATATCCCATCCTTCCATCAATACAATGAAAGAGTGTTTGGGATGTAGCCATGGTTGGCTTGCATTAGTGGATGATAACGATGTCATAACTCTAGTGAATCCTTTTAAGTGCAGTATAGCTCCCATTACTCTGCCACCTCTTGATTCTGTCGAGGCCCAAGTGATTATATGGTTGCAGCGATTTACAATTATTGTTTTCTCGCTTTCAAAAGAGCAAGCCAATCATTTTGGATTCGTGTAGACTCGTCTTTCACTGATGTTGTATTTTATAAAGGCTTGATATCTGCTGATAGCACAGATACCATTGTATCCTTCAAGCTGAACAATCCTTCTTCTGATGACTCATTTGATCCTAATTTTGCCTACTATGAGAAGATAGCTATTACTCCATTTTTTTTCCCAGAACAATATAATTATGGGCGTGCTTATTTTGTGAAATCATTAACTGGAGACATATGGATGATGAGAAAATTCTTAATCGGCAAAAATTCAATCAAACCCTATGTTTTCAAATTGGAACTGGATGCCCAGAGTGGAAAACTGGAACATATGAACAAACTTGAGAGTTTGGAAGACAACATTTTATTTGTTGGAAACCGTGGTGATTCAATTTCTTTGTCAGCCTCTGCTTTCCCCAAGTTGGAAAAGGATTCAATTTATTTTGTTGATGACAGTGGTAAAGAACATTTTGATTTAGGGATCTATAATTGGAAGGATGGAAGCTTTGAGATACCAACTTCGCCGTTTTCCTTCAACTGGATGCAACGTTTTTGGGTTCTACCACAACTTCAGTGGGATTGATCTGGTCACCTTCAAGTTAGGTTTAATGAATGATCCATTCCATTATTAGTTTTTTATGTTCCTTTATCATTAATATTGACAAATTATGAGATTGTATTCAATCCTTTTATGCTTGTTAAGTTTGGTTCATCGCTCTCACTCGTGTCTATTGTTTCCATTCGTACAAAGTGTTCTGATCTGATTGTGATTGTCACAGTGGAGTAGTGCTGCTTACCAAGCATCTGAGATGAAGCTAAGAAGCTTATCCATTGTTTTGCATTATCTTCAGACTATGATCTGTTTAGATATAGCTATGCACTTCTTATGCCTTAGCTAGATTTAATTCATGTAATACAGTTTGGTTTACAAAAATATGAATATCAAGTATATAAATTTTCTATTCTTTACGGAAACTCTATAATATTTCAACAATTATTCTTTTTCTTTATCATTTTATTGCAATATCTTCGACCTCCTCTGACACATCATGAGAATTCTAGATAAGGACTCTACTTTTGAGTCACCACCTTCATGTTTGTAGGCAGTAGAATTGGCTTCTTTTTTATGTTATTGTCAACATCCAGCATGCATATGTACAATGATTTTTCACAATTCCGATTATGGTGGCCGTAACAACAATACAATGTGCAGGTCATATGAAGATCTTCGTACTGAACCACCTTGTACCAGTAGTCATTAAGCCATATTTTTCTGACATCGGGATGGATAAGGTGCACTTCCATATAAACACGGTGGACCCCTTGCATTATCTTCAAACTAGTTCGGCGGGTGTTTGCACACCATGCTTTTTTAGTGAGTATCTATGAGATGTTTTAGTGTAAGGATCAAGTTAGAGGTTAATCTTGTCTTGACAATTTTCATTGTTGACAAAGATTTGGAAGGCATTGCACATAATATTATGATCAGCTTATATTTGCTAGACAGCACACTAATCGATTAAATAACAGAACTTAATAGATTAATTGCTGCTATAAAATGGGGGGAAATAGTAAATTTAGATCTACCAAACAAGGGGTAGAGTACTGTCTAAAATATGGGTTAAATCCCAAATTGTCCAATCTTTGGTGATCCAATTCCAATTTAGGATATTGCACTTTTACATATTAATTTGCACAAATATGTTAGACTAACATACCCATTATAGAAAAAGCTAAAAAAATGCACTTTCTAGTGACAGATTTTTCAACCATTGTATGATGCTTCCCTATTATCAATAGCCTTTTCAACATGGTAGGCACCTGATAGTTGTCAAGGTCATAGACTCATAATTGCCCATAATCATTCAAGTTTACACTTTACACAAAAGCACCAACTGTTTAGTTTTCCTTTTATCTTTTTGCAATATATCTTTGGTGGCATATCTTTCACTCATTGACAAAAATAATATACCTATCTCTTCAATAGATTATGATCAAACTTTCTGCATATATTAAGTAAACCAAATTTTTGGTGGCAAATAAATTACATCACTTGTTCATTTCTTAGACATGATGTCTAACTCCAAATTTCATGCTGAAATTCCAATTTTAGACATTTCAAAAACATTAGATTCCTCTTCATTATCCACTCTCCTTAAAGCAAGCAAAGATTGGGGATTCTTCCACATAATCAACCATGGAATCTCCAAAGAACTTTGCAGTCAGCTTCATTCAATATCAAAATACCTATTCAGCCTCCCTTCTGAAACTAAACATAGAGTTGGTCCTTTTTCATCTTTAAAATCATATACTCCTCATTTCATTGCCTCTCCATTCTTTGAGAGCCTAAGAGTTAATGGACCTAACTTTTATGTTTCTGCTACGAGTTCTTCAGAAATCCTCTTTGACAAACAGGATTCCAAATTCAGGTAAAACATAATAAGCATGATGTTATCTTATTAAGCTTCTACTTTTATCAATTTGGACACTGTTTGGATAAACAACTTAATTGAACACTTATAGAATAAGGGTTTATCGTATAAATGCCAAACTATTTTGATATAATTTATAAGTTGTTTTTGAAAGCTATCATGGAGAGTGGTTAAGGAAATATGTTGAGAACAGCTTATGGACATGTCATAAGTTGTTTCCATAAGATCTTCGAGATACTCTCACAATTTCTTATGTCAGTAGATAAGCTTAAATAAGTCAATCCAAAAGGACACTTGATGAATTTTTCTATGTCTGCTTTTATGTAATGGAATATAAGTTTGTTTATTCATATTATGTTTTTGAATTTGATTAGTGTGATACTACAAGAATATGGAAATAAGATGGAGGAGTTGTCTAAGAAAATTCTAAGGCTTGTATTGATGAGTTTAGGAGAAGGTATTGAGAAATTTTTTTATGATTCTGAGTTTAAGAACTGTCATGGTTACTTAAGGATAAACAATTACTCTTGTCAAGAAATTATGGAAGATGATCAAGTTGAAGGGCTTGGAATGCACACTGACATGAGTTGTATTACTATTTTGTATCAAGATGAAATTGGAGGGCTTCAAGTGAGATCAAATGAAGGAAAATGGATAGATATATGTCCAAATGAAGGAACTTTAGTTGTGAATATTGGAGACATGCTTCAAGCATGGAGTAATGATAAATTAAGATCTTCAGAACATAGAGTTGTTTTGAAGCATACTGTGGAGAGATTTTCACTAGCATTCTTTTGGTGTTTTGAGGATGAAAAGGTAATTTTGGCACCTGATGAAGTTGTTGGAGATGGAAATAAGAGGAAGTATAAACCATTTGTGTGTTTGGATTATTTGAAATTTAGAGAGAATAATGAAAGAGGAAGGTTTGAAAAAGTTGGTTTCACTGTTAAAGATTTTGCTGGGATTAATAAGGCTCACCTATAAATGGTTACATAAGTGAAAATCTGTTCATTCATTATCCCAATGAATCATACAGATAATAATGTATGCTTGTTGCATAGTATAACTGGCATTTATGTTGCTGTCTAAGTTGTTAAGTATATATAAAATAAATAGGAAGAAAGGCTTTTTTGTCTTCGCTCTTGGATCGGCCATGAGTTTGTCAGATTCACGACTTTGGCAAAAACTACACTTTAGAGCTTCAATAAAATTACAATGCCATGGTGATTACGTCAAATTCGCCTCCAAACATGTATATGGTATTGTATAAGAAAAGAGAAGTGTGAGATTTAGATGAGTTATGAAAAATCTGATAAGGTATTGTATGAAAATTTGATGTTTTCTATTCATATTGCTTGTTTGATGCACATAGCATTTATTGAGTATATTATAATTTGTAATATTAAAATCATAGCTAGAAGTGTGACAGGTATTGTATGGTTGTTAAGATAGTTATATCCACACCATTTTTTATTCCATTTTGAACTATGCAAACCTATGTATTCTTGCTAGTTTTCTATTGTGTCGAATAAAGAACAAACCATAACTTTTCAGATAGAGACAAGTTTTTTATAACTAAGACATACCACTGTATTCGATATATAGCAATTTTTACAAAGATAGAATTGTAATGGTTTCTAAAATTGAAAGTGTGATAAATTGATAATTGTGAATTGATTATTAAGTGAAAGGTAAAATTGATAGATTAGAACCCAATTAAAATTTTGATGTTCTTAGTACATAAAGGAGAAAGGAAAAGATAGAAGAAGATTAAGTCCAAAGACTTAAGTCATTACTCAATATCATAACCAACTGAGATGAGCATCCCAAGTGAGTAACTATCGTAGACGCATACAATCAAAGAGAGAAATCATCATAGATATGAGCGACAACCAAAGAGAAGAAACCATCATAGAGAGAGAAACAACAGTTAAAGAGAGAGACCCAACAAAAAGAAAAACAAAAATCGAATCAATCCAGAAGAGAAGAAGCTAAACAAAATAACTCAGAGAGAAGCAACCAAACAGAAGAATTCGTTGAGAGAAGAACCAATCAAACAGAAGAATCAATAGGGAAATGATCAATCAAACATAAGAAACCAATAGTGAGAGAATCAATCAAATAGAATAATCAATAAGGAGAGGATCAATCAAATAGAAGAAATGAATAGGGAGAGGAGCAATCAAACACAACAATCAAACAGAGGAAACCAACAGGAAGGAGCAACCAAAAGAGAGAGAACTGAAATATCAACAAAGAGAGCTCAAAGAAGAACCAATCAAAGAGATGAATCATCATACCAACCCACTGTGAAAGAAACAACAGAAAAAATTTAAATTTTTCTTCGATAAAAATTCTTCGCAAACAAATTGTGAACATTATTTTGACTCGCCAAATTATCCAAAAACACACCATAACACGGTGCTTCACAAACAACCGAAGTGGTTACTAACCAAAATCAAATTAAATCAAAGAAAAGCAAGTATGATGTTAGTTGTGGGAAATATATTTTGACATGTTATATGCCAACTTCATGATGATTTCGGTTT
Organism: Medicago arabica; assembly: GCA_946800305.1. NCBI lineage: Eukaryota > Viridiplantae > Streptophyta > Magnoliopsida > Fabales > Fabaceae > Medicago > Medicago arabica. The sequence continues at coordinate 40,009,644 of OX326969.1, forward strand.
GACAAACTTGTTAAATCTACTTACAATTTGAAGTGTGATAATATATTTCCAATATAAGAGTTGAAGAAGAAAAAAAAAGAATTTAAGATGCATATAACCAATAAATGTCTAAAGAATTTGACTTCCGAAAATATATTTAAAACGAAAAAAAATTCGGAGACCTAGTATAAAGCCTAAAAAAAATGGGAGCCTAAAGTTATTGCTTAGTGGTAGCTCCTTTGGAACGATCCTACATACACTAAAGTTATGCAGTTTTATATAACACCATTAAACTTGTTGTGTCTCAATAACATATCAAACGATTTTAAATTTTCGTAAAAATATACGTGAATGATCTATGTGATATAAACTTACAATCCAACGGTCAAATTTAAAAAATATACATCGAGTAAAACGATCTTGAACGGTGTAACATTGATGTAACTTTTAATCGGTGTAATTTGATCCCTCGAATGTGTGTGTATATATAGAGGATGCATCAAATGAAATGAGTTTTTAAAATAAGAGATGAGAGGGATAACTAATGTCCATCAGATTAAATTAACGCCTATGATTTAATTAGGAAATAAATGCGCATCTTAAAAGAAAAACACAATTATCTCTTCATCTTCTCTTCTTTCTTCCTCGGCAATCGTTTTCAAAGTTTTCCTCAAACGATGTGCATGGATGGAAATAAACAACATTCACTCATGATTTTAAAGCACAGCTGATACACTATAACGCTAACATTGTGTTTATTCTATTTGAAATGAGTTAGAATAAAACAGAAGAGTGTAAAAAAAGAATCTAAAGTTATTGTAACTTTTTAAATTTAAATTTGAATCTCGAAATTTATTTAAAAAAAATATTAGTTAGTATATTACTAGTTTCTTGTAATGTCTTTCTAACTATTTGCAAATTATAACTTCGCCAATTAAAGAAACCAAACTTAAAAATGCACCTGAAATGCATTTAAGATGCAACTACCATATATTCTTTATGATGTTCATCAAATACTCGTGAATCAAATAATGTTCTGACAGACTATACCGTGAGAAATGGACTGCACGTTTTTGCACCATTGGGGAATTTTTCATTTTCAATATAACAAATAGCATATGATATGCTGCACAAATTACTTAATATTTTCACATCAATTTTAATATATTTAGCATGTGTGCCTTTCAAATTCAAACAGCTATCGGTTCTAATTTTATATTTTTATAGACAAATGTCAAAAGTTAATTTGTTAGAAAAGGATAAAACTTCTAAGTAAAAGAGAACGAATTCTGACCTCTTGCATAATATATTAATATTTCTTTTGTGTTTCAACTCATGCCACTATAACAAAGTTTTGTTAAATTTAAACAAAGAAGGGGGAAAATGGCAAGTTGGATCCTAATTCTAAATATTAGTTTTAAGCTTAATTAGTATTAAACTAAATAGCCTTTTTTGTGCATGGAAGTTAAATGTTATAAAAATTTCCAACTAATAATAAAACTAAACAACTTATTTTGGAATGACAAATGTTAGGAGATAGCAATTTTGGACTAAAATAACAAAAAAAAAATTAAGAAAAGTAACAAATTGTTTTGAAATCACAAATGTTATGATATAACAACTTTTCAACTATACCTTTCAATTCAAAACTCATTTCAAAATTTAACGTCTAAACAATGTTCTTTAACTATATACACGTACTTTTTGAGATATTCTTCCATAATCACAAATATAAATGAATAGTGTTTGGTCACACACATAAAAATGTTTTTCCTTAAAATACTAAATCATTATATTATCAATTTCATTTTTATTATTAAAAAAAGACTTTGATGTGTGTGTATCCAAACACTATTCATTTATGCTTGTGCCCATAATAAAATTTCTCCTGCTTTGTAAAATAAAAAATTAAAACTTTTTTTTTAGAGGGAAACAATACATATATGCTAGCCTTTCAAAAAAAATACATACCTGCTAGGCCTGGTTTTGCTGCTGCTTTTTTTGTAGCAATTATTTTGCAGAATTTTATATTAATTATTTCTAACTTTATCTTAGTTAATTCGAATACAAATATTTTAAAATGTGGAACTATTTTATTTAAATGTTTTTTAATTTTTATCAATAATCATAGAATTATGCTCCTCTAAAATGATTTAGAGTGTCCATTCAAAAAAAAACTACATTAGAGTGTAAAGTAACTAATATCAATCATTAAATAACAAATCAAAAGTAGCTATTATAATTTATAACTATATCATAAAAAATCATGAATTAGTTAAAAATAACAACCATTAATTTTTCACTAAGTCCATTTACATTTTACTCACTTTAGATGATTCAAATTCGTAATTATAATAATCTGCATGAGAATTAAAAAAATCAATTATTTAGATGGCATTTATTTAAGATACATATAAGTATCATTAGAACCACATGCACAAGTCTAAAAGAAAAATTCTCACGTACATGTCATCTTCATTTTCAACTAATGCACACACACCTTGCATGCCTTTGAATCTACACAATAATTTGGCCATTTCTGCAACTTGATCTTATTATATGATTAACACATTGTTATGTAGCAACATGAAAAGGCACATTCTTTTGTTTGATTGTGTTCAAATACTGCTTTCTTTCTTTTGCATGCAAATTCTTCAGTGAAGAAGGTAAAGTTAGGAGGGAAGTGTTTCAAACGTTGTTAACTAGTTACCTTAGTTAATGTTTAAACTTCAAATTCAAATATAGAACATAAAGGAAAGTAACATTAGAAAAAGAATGTTTGGGACCGTTACTGCTTTTTTTTTACCAACCGTTTGTTTTGAAGTTCTAAAGTTCAGTTAGTTTCAATTTCAACCTCAAAAAGTTGTCCATTATTGCTTTTTTCATTCACAGTTCACAACCCTTTACTGCATTTTCATTGAATTATTGAGTCTCAGTAGTAGCAACATTATTTTAAGAGCTTTTGCTTTTTTATTTTGTACAAGATAAGAACATTCAAATTTTTTGCTTTTTCTTTTTAATTTCCTTTTTTTTTCACCTTTTGGTTTCTATATCTATAGTTTGATTTAAATGATAATTGTATAGTTCAAGCTTAGTTTCAATTTCATGTCATGCTTTATTTATATCATAGTATGTGTCAAAGTGATTATTACAATTTACAAAGTGCTTAAACTTAGAGTCCATAAACACTGATTTGTAACTCAACTCAACCCTTCATGTTTATATATGTGCAGCTGTTTGAGGAAGTTCGTTGATCACATATTCTTGAACTAAGATGGATAAATCATTCAAGTTTGGTGAAAATTCTGATGTGGAGTATCATCCTTCACCTTCAATGGATCATCATTTAGTCGGTGACACTCCTGCTTTTTCTAGATTGAGTGGTGATTCCTTTGGATACTGCCGAGTTTGGACGAGTTCAGATGCATCACACTCAAACTTCTCAGATTCTGTAGATGATAGCAGCTATGCCAGTGAATCTTCACCTTTGCCTTCGCCTTCACCTTCTCGGTGGAGAGAGGCTAAACCTGGTCTTTCTAGGTTAGGAATGAAGCTACGCAAGCATTCGATCGATGACAAACTTGATGACAATGATCTCTTGGATTCAGGTTTGTTTGCAATAATTACTTGACAACATTTTTTCATCTTAGAATTTAGTTTGGTTTGCAAAGTTAATTGCAAGCTTTTCCTCTTAAATATGTACAATTCAATCTAGACAATAAGGCGACCTAGTCTTATCCCTACCAACGGAGAGACTGATTCTAGTATTTGAAAATGTGACCCCGAGTCACAATTCTATGATGACAATAATGAGTATAATTTTGTCGACATTAGGTGAGCTTGAAATGATGAAGGAAAGATTCGCGAAGCTTCTGCTAGGAGAAGACATGTCTGGTGGAGGGAAAGGTGTTAGCACAGCAGTTACAATCTCAAATGCCATTACTAATCTCTATGGTAATTCTTTCATGTCTTCATAGCATAGTATGATAAAAAATAAAAAGAGGCTATAAGTTTGTCAAGTTATTTGTAATTGAACATGTTTGTATTTGGAAAATCTGTAGCGACAGTATTCGGACAAAGCTTAAAGTTGGAGCCATTGAAGCCTGAGAAGAAAACCATGTGGAAAAGAGAAATGAAGGTTCTTCTATCTGTATGTGATTACATACAAGAATTTGCCCCAACTGCACAATATTTAGAAGATGGCACAATTGTGGAGGTGAGTTTTGTTTGCCAGATGATACTCTTTTCATTGACAAATATTAGTATAATAGTTGTTATTATATTAGTATTGTCTCCTTCACTGTGGAGCCAAATGATAACTATAACGTCAATGAAACCTGTTTGTGATCTCTAATATGGTGTTCTCTTTCAGATGATGAAAAGCAGGCCAAGGTCAGATATTTATATCAATCTCCCTGCATTGCAGAAGCTTGACACAATGCTTATAGTAAGAAAAACCTCATTTGCTTCTTACATGCAAGAACTCGGTTTTTCATCAAGTTCTTGCGACTGATAAACATGAAAATGTTGTTTGCAGGAAATATTAGATTCTTTTGAGGATACTGAATTCTGGTACGCAGAGAACGTATCAGCAAGTTCGCCTCGTTTACGCGCAGCCTCGTTTCGAAGGATTGCTCCAAGGAAGGATGAGAAATGGTGGTTGCCAGTTCCTTGTGTTCTCCCCGGTGGCCTCTCTGAGAAGTCAAGGAAACACCTTACAGAGAAAAGGGATTGTGCGAATCAAATTCATAAAGCAGCAATGGCAATAAATAGTAATATTCTTGCAGACATAGATATTCCAGAAACATATATAGATGATCTTCCACAGGTTAGCCTTCATTGTTGATTGATCCCTATTGTTGAAGAACGTTCCTTTTTTCAGAAAGTCTTGATCTAAAAGTTTCTTTTGAAATCTCAGAATAAGTCTGCATTTCTTTTTTTTTCCAGCTGAAATTCTATTGCCAAGTGATTGATGATTCCTTTAAATGTGACCCTATAAGGCAAATGTCTTGGAATTTATCATCAAATTTCATAAGCCTTTTATGGAAGCCAATAATAGCAGCCGAGTCTTGTAGAAAACGCGACGATATAATTTCATATAAGGTACTAGTAGCACGAAACTTCGATGATATGCATTAATCTTATGTTTATTCCCTTTTAATTAGTTGTAAAAATTTAAAGCTAATATAAAGTTAATGCATGAGAAGAACTGTTTTCATGCTACTAGTATAATGTATTCAATTTCATTCACATATTTTTATCAAAAATGTCTGAAATTTAATTGTAGTTGTTGTGCTCTTTTCAAACATTAATTTCTTCAGAGTGGACGAGGAAGTTTAGGCGACACAATTTACCAATATATGTATACTGTGGACAAGTTCTCACCTGAACGCCTTCTTGACTGTCTCAAATTAAGCTCTGAACATGAAGCACTTGATCTAGCAGACAGGGTTGAATCATCGATGTACACATGGAGACGTAAAGCTTGTCTTAGCCATTCAAAGTCATCGTGGAAAGAAGTAAAAGATCTTATGGATGACACAGATTGGAAAGACAAAAACTACATTTTAGCTGACAGAGCTGAAGCTTTGTTGTTTAGCCTCAAGCAAAGATATCCTGAACTTTCACAAACTTCTTTGGACACATGCAAGATCCAATACAACAAGGTAGGTTTAGATTCTTATGTGAAGCATTGAAAAATAACACAAGACTAAGATATATCTGTCCTAGTAAATGTTCAATCCTAAGAATTAAAATCATCTTTTGCAGGATGTGGGGAAAGCTGTACTAGAAAGCTATTCAAGAGTTTTGGAAGGCCTGGCATTCAACATTGTTGCTTGGATTGAAGATGTTCTTTATGTAGATAAATCAATGGCGAATCGAGAAGTCTAGAAATACAACTCCATTGCAACAATGTTTCTCTTCCATTCAACAATCTTTAGTAAACCATAGATTTGGAAGAATGTAGACAGTTAGTAGATGGTGTGTGAAAAGATATTTACTTGTTATTTGTATCTGTGTGAAGCTTATTTGTCAATAGTATATAGAATAGAAGAAATTCAACATTCAGTTGAAATATAAAGCATAGCAGGCTCAAAAAATGAAACACATAAAACAAAAGTTTAATCAGTATGATGATTGTCTGCATCTAAAAATGATTATATTATGGGTGTTATAACCAAATCCAATTACTTCAAAAATTTAAAACTCAGTTTTCCCTATAAGAACAAACACAGGATTTTGAAAAATTTGTCCAAACAAGGCTAAATTTGTCCTCCGATTTGACATGTTCCTATAAATTTTATTCAAGTTCCATTTTGATGAACAACCAAAACTACTTCCAAATTACTCATCACATCATTCAAAAGGCCAATATAGGGTGTGTTTGTTTGGGATTTTTTTTCAGGAAAAACAAACTACATTTTTAATAAAAAAATATATATATCACTTTTGCCATTTTGAAGTATTTTTTAGAATTTTTAAGAAAATCATCTTATCAATAAAAAAAATATTTCTCTAAAATGAAAAGCTATTAGGATTTGTTGTTCCCCAAATCTATTTTTTCAAAAACAAGAGGTAACACATGAACAAATTAATATCTTTTAAAAAAAAAAGGTGAATTGTTTTTTGTAGTAGACAAACAAATATATTCGCATTTTTTTAAAACCTCCAAAACAAATTCTAAATTTTTGTAACTCAAAATCTATTTTTTTTTTTTTTTAAGATTAAACTAACATGATTCTCTGTGATGTTCTCTATGGACTTTCAAGTAAACAATTGAATGTTGCTTTTCATGCAGATTCTCCATATGAAAGCATGGATAATTTTGATAATGTGAACGAATATTACAAAAAGAAAAATAGGTTAGGTGCCCTCGTGTGTGCATGTGAACTCTTAGATACAGCCCACGTATTAAGACACGAGTGAGAAAAAAACGTATATAAATCACTTGAGATATTTTACTCAAATAAATTGAAAAAGTGAAACAAAACATCCTATATGTACAACAAACCCCTGAACTGTGTAAAGAAATGCACAAGTACGGTTTGAGAGAGGGTGGTGATTAACAGGTCAGTAGTTAACTAGGTCAGGACCAACACAGGATGGGATTAGTGACAACATCACCTTCCCTTTTCTTCACCAAAAACCCCATCCCTTTCACCTGTTTCTCAAAATGATGTCCTGTCAACTTCCCTTCAAGTTCAACACAAGGGAAAGCACAAAATGGCGGCATTTTTTCGCCAATCATGCATCAAAAATAGATAATGAAACAACAATTACACCTGCTGAGGGGTATGCTTTCAATATTCCAAAACCAATAAAAAATCTTGTTAATCAACTATCCTCATCCACAGGACCAACATAAGTAAGGTCTGTCCTTCTCACCCTTACAGCCCCTTTAAGCCAGCTGGTGGCACGAATATTAACACGGTCACCACTTCCAACATTACTTGCAGAAGGGCAAGATCCAGCACCATCTTCTAAAAGTGTCCAAGGGTCAACTTCGAAATCATTGTCCTGTTGTTTTGATTTCCCTGATGCTGCAGTCCTTGATAGTGGAACTGGGCTCCTCTGAGGGGTAGCCAAACTGCCGGAGTTAAACCCGGAATTTTTAATGTTGGGTTGCAGAGATACAAGAGAAGAATTCGGAACAGATGGTGGCTGGCAAGAGAAAGAGCACCGCGTAGATGGAGGGAGTACAGGCATTGCAGCTTGGATACGCAACCGTATGGAGTCTGGCAGTTGCATGCAGTCCAAGTGATTCTGCATTACACAATAGACAGTCAGAAGAAAAAAGCCAAATGTAGCCTACATGCTTCTATCTAATCAACATCATCCCTAGAGATAATAACAAAATTGAAATTCCGAGGTTACCAAATAGGTTGAACAGAAATGTCGTGAAAAAATAGCAAGGAAAAAAGTTCAGCAGTTGCAAAGTTTTAGTGATAGAAAGAAAGAAAAAAGTAACATTCATCACAGCTTTCCCAACTTATTCGTTAGTTAAATTTGTTATAGTGAAACAATAAAAATTCTGATTGAATTAAGAATCTTATTAGTAACAGAACTTTTAAGATGACGAAGAACACTCAAAAAAATTAAATAGAAAATAAAAGGGAACTACGTATTTTATGTGAAACCCAAAAATCCCCCAATACTTGAAAAAAAAAAAAAAAAGGTGGTCGAGTCTTTGCACCAACCAGTTTTCTGTGTTAACAACAATTAGTGCTGAATCAAATGTCAAACAATGATAAAATGTTCAATGAAAGATCAAACTTTGTAGCTAAATTTGATCAATCACAGTAACTAGAAGCTATCAAAGGATGGAAGATCAAACCTGTAAAGTCTCCAACAACTCTCTTGTCGGTTCATTAGTTATCTTTGAAGCAGGTTTCAACCTAAGCCAGCATGGAGGACTACTACTCAACAAACCATGCAAAATCAACAACAATTGATCAAAAAGGCCCTCAACAGAGGAATCTACAAAAGCAACACAAGCAACATCGGAAGGTGACTCCACATCCCTTTTTGAATGAGAAGAGTGTGTGGCATTAACCAAAATGTTCGCATCCTCAAGCACAACTTGACTACCAAGTAGTCGAAGAATTACAGAGGCAAGTGTGTTTCTCATCTTCCGCACAGAGGGCTCCCTGCAAAATTTCATTAGTTAAACTGTCTATGTACAGCCTTATATTGGATAAACTAATGTGCCCAGAAGTTAGTCGATTTCCAGCACCAAAATTTATTCATGAAATAGTTTTGATTTAAAAACAAATTAATGAACTATCATCGTCAACGCATGCTCCAATCCAAGAAGAAGAAAATACTACGGCATGGCCTAGCAGGCCATTTGAATAGAAAATTTGTCTTGGTTACCTGTCTGTGCAAAGAATGGGAAGGAATCTCATGATTAACTGTATACGTAATGACAATGAGGCTCGTAGAGCTGCAGGAGAAGATGGAGATGAATCTGTTGAAGATGTTGGTCGTCTGGCTAATCCAGGGCTGCCACCTTTTATAGTTTTGCGGGTATTTACTTTATTTGTCAGACCTTCAGTCACAGGTGCACTTACTGCTGACTTACCTGGACCACGAGTAACTCCAGCTATTAGTTTCTCAATAGAACATAATTGATTGATCAGATCACTTGCGAATGAATAACGAGATTCATCGGAGCTTTGATCTATGCATGGAAGAATTAATTCAAGAAAAGCCCTCTCAGTCCCATGCAGCTGCTTAATGGTTGAGCCTTCAGAGTCAAACACTTGAGAGAACCCTTTTAGGGGCCTTTTCACATCCACTCCTTCAGCAAATTCTCCTTCTTCAAGAGACAGAGAATCAACTTTCCTTTTATCCCTCTTTATAGTTATTGGATCAGTACATGGGCTACACCAACCCCAGGGCTCCGAAAACTGAGGCTTAATAGAAAATCTTTGGCTCTCTGCAATGTTAATTAGACGTTGTCTGATGGTCTTTCGACCAACGAGGACATCTTGACCTACGAGGAACCATTTAGCCTGCGACAACATGGAATCCACTAGCGACTTCCCAAAAAGATGAATCAACTCTGAGAAAAGGGGTGCAGCATCGGGTCTAACAAGTAATCTTGTGAAAATTATTTGAATAAAATCGTTCTCATTCTCAGAAGCAGCAGCCTTCTCAGGACTTGGTGAAGACAACTGTATAGCCTTAGCCAATGACATATCGTGTGTCTGCAGTTTTTCGATGAGAGACAGCTCGTTTAAAAGCAGCCTGAGTTCAACCCATTGCCAGTGGAATTTGGCAGGTTGCAGGGCCTCTAAAACATCAACAAGCTTATCCTCAAGCTTAGACTTGCTGTCGGTAAATTGAATTTTAGATTCACCATGCCCAGAAATCCGGCTTCCACCGTCTTTTGTATAAATAGACTGTGGCATCTTACAATCAATGATGGCATTTAAAAAAAGTCTAGCCCGAAGCGGAACAAACGCCGTGGAATTTAAACGCATATCAGAGTCATTCAACTCTAGCAAGGTGGCAAACTCCAAGTCACTTGTATCTGCAGCCATAAGATCATAAAGACCTTGAGAATCTCTTAAACATACATCTCGAAAAGGCAGATGTTTTATTGCATCGTTTATTCCCATTGTTAGAGTCTGATAAAGTTGATTTGTGTCTTCGCGTATGGCTACATTAGCGTTCATAATGAAGGGCCGCCACATAACAAAAGCAAATATGGAATAGGCAGGTGGAAAGACCAAATTTAGAGGAAGCATACGCTGCATTCTTAAAAGAGCTACAATGGATGGTTCGCTCAAGAGATCCACCACTAAACCTTCACATATGGTTCTGCAGTTTCCAACAAGCAATCTAAACCAATGGAGATGTACTTCAACTGAACAGTCCACCTTAATAACCCCAACAGAACGTGCATTTCCATTTGAATTGGATCTTGAGCTTCTTACAAATTGAATTACATCAAGGCCCTCCTTTAACCTGAGAACGGTTACCATTCTCTCCAGGCTGGTAACACCATATATAATTGCACCCACGACAAGTGCAGAAACAGAAGCAGCAATTTTCGTTGTTCTGGCGAGGACGATTTTACTAGAGCTGTTTACAGCATCATTTGACATAGTAGCACTAGTATCGTGGGTTTCAGGTGACAATTGAAACTGATTTCTAGATGCTTTACTTGGAGCAAAAACTCCAGCCAGAGTATTAGAAGCTTCTGTTGCAAGAGCAATATCAAATACACGGCTCTGACGTTCTCCCAAGGCCTCCTTAAGCAGACACAAACATGTTATATGCATTCGCATAATGCATTTAGCATAACTCAATGAACTTGTTGCCAGTGATGCATTTGGATGATTATTACCAGCAGAAAAATCGGGCAACTTTGCTAAAGATGGCCCAACACTGCCAACAATGGCAGATACCGCAGACGTGACCAATGAGGGATCTCCTTCTTGAGCAGCACCACCAGTCTGCCTGATGCAATCCATCAGACCCATAACTATTTGTTGAGCAATTTGATATCCATTATCCCATTTTTCTAAAGAAGGACCTTTTGGTGTTCCGGCAGCAAAGAGCTTTCTGTCCTTTCCAAAAAGATAGTGAAACGCTTCTTCCACATTACGCTGTACAACATCTCTCATGCCTGAGGCTACCCTGGACGGTAACCGACCCCCACTTATCTTTTGACGAAAATAATCATCCGGGTCCTCAACTCCTGCAGGAACACCAAGGGGAAGCCCACACTCTCCATCAACTAACCGTCCTCCAGACTCAAGTTCAGAAGCAAGTCTCTTATCACATGTAGTTTTGAAATTTTTCTCCCACTCAATGATGCTGACCACATTGCTATATTTTTTCAACAAATAACGGGCAAAAGCTAGGGCACCTGAACCTGAAACTCGTCCATTAGATGCTATAATAGTTGTTGCCTGCTGCACTACAGCTGACAGAGCTTCAGGAATAAGATCTGATGTAGCAAGAATGTTCTCATACCTGCATCATAAAGCACTTGTTCAGTGATGAAGGTTATCAAAAGAAAGAGGGGGATAACTTCGGAGCTCATACAAAACCATGGCAAACATAATGCCAAACCTGCATTTCATTATAAAACTACAAACTAGCAACTGGCCCTTATAACAAAACAGAATGATTTATGTTATCAACCATTAGAAAAAGGATTTCTAATTGGGAAAGCCTGAATTATTGGAGGAAAAACATAAAATGATACCAAACTTGATTTATTTATTTTTAATGAAAAACAAAAAAAGCATATGAAGCACTGAGATACAACATTTTCCAACTACTTCTTTAAAACAAAGTAATAATAATTCTAAGTATAAAAATAAAAGGCCCAATATTAAAAAAAAAAAAAAAAACAGCAAAACACTAATGGATTAGAAGTGAAAGTTGGAAGAAGAGCACGTAAACTCATCAAAGAAACAAAATAGCAAATTTGGCTGAGACAACCAATAAAACTACATAAACAAAGTTTAGTACAAACCTTCTCAGTGATGATAGCAGAAAAGCTTCTCTGACATTGCAAACTTGGTTATCCACATTTCTTGGCAGCATTGAAACATTTCTTCCACTATGAATTGTAGAATTTGGGCTACTGCAAACCTTTGGTAGCAACCACAGGAGGAACTTAATAGCTGGTACTAAATCGTCGGAGATATCCATCAGATAAAGTATAGCAGCAAGTTCATCCTCCCCAAGTTTCCACCGTATTGAACTTCTATCATCCACAGTGGTTACAGGCCTGCCAAACTGGCCAACCTTACCAATACTTTTTTCAGTGTCTCCAATAAGCTGCCTAATTACGGTCATCAGCCAAACTGTTATTTCCCTTTTCTCAACAAAGCGAAGGCGTTTTAGTGCTCTTCCTGTTGAAACAATATCTTCAAATTGACTGGCTCGGATTCCGTCAACAAATTTTGCCGTATCTCCATCCATAGCAGTTCTATGGTGAGGGCAATTTACCTTAATATCACACACATGACTTGTTGATGCCCCTTGGCTACCCTCAATTCTAGAAGCAGCCAGTTGAGCAAGACTTTGGGTTTTGCGCACAGTCTTTTGCCTACTCTTAGTAACCTGCTTAGTTGTCTTAAGTGGTTGTTCAACTTTGAGAGGCTCCAAAGGTTTTAGCCCTTTCTTCAACCACCATGTATCTTCATCATCAGATAAAACTGGAAAATGAGCTTGAACAAATGAACTTCTTTCCTCACTCAATTTTTGTTTCTTTGCTCTTCTACATTCTTCACACCCAGGTGTAGCCTCCACGACATCAATCTTGTTGTGGCGCCTAAAAGGTCTTTTCACACTGCCTTGAGGTTCACCCAAATCAGTTGTGGTCAAATTAGATAAACTTTTTGGTAGTTGTAACAATACTGAGATGGCTTTCTTCAGGTCGTCAACACTATTGTCATCCTTCTCAACTTTATAAGACATTTTACTTGAAGGAATAGTTTTCTGCTGATCGATTGATACTGTAGAAGACCCGTCCTTTGCTGAAGATGTACAATGTTTTTGATTGACCGCAGAACTATTGGCACTACTTGCATTGTCATGGTTCTCACTAAAGGAACCACGAAGTATGAGGCGCCGCTCATTCAAGTAAACATGTAAGGCTTTAATAAGCAGTTGTCCTTCAATAATCTTTGATTCTTCCAAAGCATGACGAATGAAGTTCCCAGAAAGCTGCTTCACGATTCGGCGGTGTCTCTTTTGTCTCTCTAGGTCAACCATATTTACACTGGTATCCATGATCCCACTCACTATCAGCTGGCGTACATAAGCCAAAGGGTAAAAAATGCCTGCACGAATTAGTTCCGCTATAAAGAGATGCAAGCGCTTGAGGCCTTCTCCTTTATGCACGATATGCTGATCAATCCAGCAAACTATGATATCATGTAGAGGACCCGGGCTTTCAAATGCAATTGACGATCGGATAATCTGATTCATAGTTTTTGAGCTAGATTTTATTTTGGATCCATAATTCCAATTATTCTGCTGACTTGAACATTTTACTAAATAACCAGCTCCATGATGAGTGCTTCCATTCATTTGTGTGGATAAAGTATGCATATTCCTCAGCTTCATCTTTAAAATTCTAACTGCTATATGCACTTGGGAAATATCTTTCTTACCCGTGAACTTTATATCACATGGGGAAGCAGTCCGAAAATTCCTAAAATCACATGTTGCCCATTCACAAAGAAAAAATACTGAATAAATAAGTGATGTATTTACATTCACAAACCACTTCAGGGATAACCTTAAGCAAGGGCTAACTTTTGCAACCCAATCGTCAGATGCAGGTTCATCATATAGGTCTTCAAAAAGATATTTGAATGCTTCACATAAATCACCAAGGACGAGAGATTTATCCAAGGCTTGTGCAGCTTTAGCCAGACAGTGACCTGGATACCCTGGGCTTACAGCCTTTGTGAGGTTTTCTGCATGTTTTTGAATGCACGAAATAACACGATCAAATGCCAGTGATTCATATCGCGCATCAAGGCCTTTACTTCTAAATATACACACAATATCTGCTGAACTAGTTTTTATCTTATCTGCAGCTTCAATTGCTTTTGGTGCAAAATTACCATCATTAATTGCAAATGAAACTATAGAGGATGGCAAAGGAAAGCAATCCAAAGCAACGAAAGTTTCTGGAACTGCAAGTATTAAATACCGGAGCATCTCAATCAGAGCCGCAGTCGTATATGCCCTCCGGGAATTATCTACTAAATCCGATCCACCTGGAGCAGGATCACGAATAATAGGAAGAGCTACTCCAGCAAAAGTGCGTACATATGTTTGAGATAGAACAACAATTTCTAAAAAGCCATATACAATAGGCAAAAGCAGCTGCCAAATCTCAAGCAATTGCTTTTCCTGAAAGAAACGGAAGAGTGAAAAATCAAAACCTGAAGTCTGAAGGATTGGAATCAGCAAAATACATAAAATGATCAGCTTTATTTGTATGAATGAGCACATAAAACTTGTTTTATGCAATTACCTGTAGTTGACGTAAGACCCAATCAATGACAAGAGAAGGAAGAAGCAGTCCTTCAGCATGATGCCACTGCAGAAGCCGAACAACATACCACCATCTAAAATGTAAAGATGGTTCTTCACCATTAGAAACTGGTAATAATTGGTTACTTCTATGCTTAACTGACGTCGTACAAGGGATTTGGGGTGATCGATCTCGATTATGAATAGAATGAGAAGTATTTTTTGAGAAAAAATCATCCAGAAGAGTTTGCAAGTATTCGATAATATCTTTGGTCCAAAGCTCAGAACAAGACAGCTGTGTTTTGTCATTAGTCCCAGAGGGAACACTGGCAGAACCAGGACGAACCTGCAAATTCAAAGTTCAAACATAAGTTACCTTCTTCAATATTGAAAAGGGGTGCCTTTAAGTAAATTATATAACATTTTGCATTCTTACCAAATTGAGGTATGTAACCTTTACAAACCAGGTTGCCCTTGACAAAGGAACATTATTCCTAATAAGAACCTCTAAAACTGATTTCCGTCTATATTGAGGAACATGATCGGCCAAAGAACGCAATCGCTTGTGCTGTTGAGATAAGCCCTATAAAAACAATTAGCATATAAAAATGATAGTACCAGAAAAAATATCCCAGGAAAATAAGCACTATCGAGTAAGATCTACAAAAGTATTCAAGGATTTAACATCAATATCAGCCTAGACAACAAAAAGCCTATGCAATCTTTATAGGAACTTATAGAATAATGGATGTATACATCCACATTTGCTTTATAAACAACAGGTTAGGGTATGTGTATGATGCATGTAATATGTCTCACATCATGTTGTTAGCTGTTTTTCTGTAATTTCCATCTCTTTACCTAGAACCTACTATTTCAACATACAAGAATTATATGGTTAGGGGGGAGGGACATAATGAAAGAAGGTAAACAATAATCAACTGAATAAATTAGTGTTAGACTATTTACTTATACTAAAAATTTGGTCTAATATCAGTAATACTGGTACAAGCCAACATAACTAACAATAAACCAACCATCCTAATATTCTGATAGAAAAGAAGAACAAGAAAAGTAATGTATATGGAAAGTTGCGGAAAGAATGAAGCAGAATTAATTAATACCTCAATCCATTTCTTCCGGAAGTCTTCAGAACATGGCCTTTGTTCAGGGAAAACACCGGGCTTCGAAAGTTGTGATCCTGAAAGAGCCACTCCATAGACTTGACCAGCCTGTCAAAGTAAGCACTGGATATTATGTAGACCAAATACCTTCATAACAAACTGGGGTAGGAAGGACCCACCAATCCCAAAATAAAACATAAATTTGGGCATATCTTAAGAGGCAGACTTAATGTTCAACAAGCACAATTATAGAGAAAGGCTAGGAACACTCTCTTTCTAACACTCACTTTTTTATTGGGTGAAACTCATGTGGGTCTCACCACTTTATGTGAGATCCATTTCCAAAGTGTGGGACCCATGTGGGTTTCACTCAATAAGAGAGAGGGTGCAGAGCACTCTTCAATTATATAACATAATAAAAATAATCTGTAATCACCTTCCGCTTTTGAACACGAGATTCATTGATGGCCCTTAGTCGTTTTCTAATAGCCTGGAGAGAAGATGAAAGACAAAGTTAACCTACAAAGACATGCAATGAATACAAAAACCAAATGTGGAGAATTTGCACTAAATTCACAACATAGTTATAGAAACAACAGAGGATAAATCTCTCACAAAGACAACTGAGTCACCTCTTTGCAATTAAGGACAATTGTCTTGTTAAAATGAGGAATCTGGGTCAGCAATATTTCTCTAGCTTCCTGAAGACATATGAAGTAATTCCATGTTATAAACAGCTAACAATCAGCTCTTTTGGAATCACTGATTGATTTTCAATGACTCGTCAAGGAAAACAATCAAGAATATACAAATGCCTAGATCACAATTTCAACCATCTTGAATCAAAGTTGACATACTCAAATACATACCAGACCAAAAATCAATAAATGATGTATTGCCATTTTACATCATTTATTTGATATCAACACAATTAAAATTTAATGATGTACCTCAAGCCCTATTTGATATCAACACAATTAAAATTTAATGATGTACCTCAAGCCCCTCAACTGTGTCTCTATATCCAGATTGCAAATATTCTTTGGTGAGAGTCTCCTCAGGGCAATTTGATGTTTGAGGGTTAAAGTCTGGGGGTCCAAGCCTGAGATTAGATAGAAGTATCTATACTTAAAATTAAACAACTACATAATAAGGAAACATAGTAAAATTAAATACTGCAGAGTTCATATTATCACCACCTTAATAATGTAGAATAACAAGATATAAAAGAAAATACCAAGAAACAATGGCACCCAAACAGTGTATCAGCAAATCTTTTTGATACCAACAGTATACATACAAAAGTTTACATTAATGAACTACCTAGAGTTCAGGGGCTCTTTATCACACTTCAACTTGTACAGGGTAAATGGTGGTGGATGTCGCCTGAAATCACAAAACCATTGGGTTGAAAGTGATTAATAGCATCAGATAATTGATTTAGCATAATAAAACAGTATTCACACAGACCATTTTATTACTGAGTGCCAAATTAAACAAACTCTTCATAACTGAAACAACTAGTGCAAAATGTCTACATTAGATCAAAGGAATGTTTTAAATGCTAAGTCGACATAAAGTGCGACCACAAATTTTACTAACTGTTGGTTGACTCAAAATATAACCGCCCTGTTTGTGATATAAAATTTCACAAACCTATGTTACAGCATCATGATTCGGGTCATTAAATAATTTATAAAAATGTGTAACAACACTTTAAAAATCTTTACTGTATCTTCAATCATTAAAAAAGTAGTTTTTAGAAAGAAAAAAAAAACAGCACCCCAACCCCGAATAACGGGCTTTCATCCTTCATGTTTAACATAATTTTGAACCTATGATACTTCGGTTTAATGGCATCATTAACAAAAGGTGGTTTTGCCAAAAAGAAAAAATAAAGAGTGGTAATAATTAAAAAATAAAAAGTTTTGCTTATTTAAATGATAGAATGGGACCAAAAAAAAACAAATAATAGAAGACAAACAAACAATATATAAATATATACACAAACTCCTCTTTATTATAAAGAAAGGGTTGGGGTTCGAACCCCGGACACTCCACTTTATTATGGCATAACTTGATCCATGTAGCCGACCCAACTTAGTGGGATAGAGTAATGCTAGGGACACTCTCTTTTCAACACTCTCTTTAACACTCATTCTCTTATTGGATAAAACCAATGTATGACCCACCACTTTAAATGGAACCTATTTCCAAAGTGTGAGACCCACCATGTTTTAAGCCAATTAGAAAGTGAGTGTTGGAGAGAGTGTTGAAAAGAGAGTGTTGCTAGCACTACTCTAGTGGGATAAGGCTTGGTTGATGTTGTTGTATACACAAACTACTGCACAATTTCTACCATTCTCTGGTTTTATATGGAAATCATATGATTCTTACTCCTAACTTTTAAGTCAAAATACTATTTTAGACAGTACTTTATTAATTCAGCATAATAAAGCATTAAATTTCAAGAAGCAAAATCCCACATGTGATGCCATTTTCTTCAGTTATTAATCAACACATCTGGGAGGTTAAATATTTGAACTGTTCCTACAAATTATAATTTAACAGTCTCTAGTAAAAAACTGAGGCACGGTTTTGAAAAAATAACAGAACCTAAGATGAAAATAGGCTTGATACTTAACCATTATATAGAAATAGAACCAACATAATTAAGGAAATATACATTGTTTGGTCCTGTAATAAATACTAAAACTAATAACTATAATATTCTAATTACTTGAGAAAAATGAATCAGCTTTGTAATAGTTTTCTAGTTTCAGAATGACATCAAGTGAAGAAAATCAATCCCTATTGCAAGTTAATAGCTAACAGACACAGAAACATGAGAAGCTGCATCACAATTCAGAATAGGCAGTACATTATCACATGTGAAACAGTCGCAATCAAAATTGTAAAAAGATTCTAAAAGGACAATGTCACTAGAGAGTATCTTACCTTGAACTAACAGGAAAGTTGGGTGGCAAGGAAGATGAATCAATTCTTCCAATCTCTCTAGCCGATGGCCCACCAATTGTACTGTTATTAACTGCACTAGTGCAGCTGCCAGCATGATACCTTTGCATTTCCCCCAACTATAACCAGCATACTGCCTTCAGCATCAAGCCACTACAAGCAGTGCTAGTTGAACTGCTTCAATGAAAATATTCCTGTGCCATTTCCAACCAAAGCAATTAAGAAGCTAAAAAATACAATGAAAGACTGTAGCAAAGAGATTTTAAAAAACGACACATAACTGATTTAATAATTACAGCAACTGGCCTTACGCGTCAAATCTATGCCAAATTGAACAGCCTTCAGCTTCGAAAGATTATGTAATGAAAATCTAATGCCCTAAAAACTATACACCTCGATCTTGAGACCCAACTTGTGGAACCAAACGTGTAATGCAGAACACTACTATTCTCACCTGAACTACAAAGAGTAACAAATTTAACAAAAACAAAAAGCTCTAGTGAAATCACTCTACGAACCATTAAGAAACACCAAGTTTGCATCAGAAGAACTCGTAGGCAATGAGCATGTTCCAATAAATAAAAACGTTTTACTTGGAATACAAGGAATACAACACATTGTAAACTCTTGTCCGCGCTGAATCTACTTTCCAACATACTAATTACCAGAACAGAGGAAATCTGAATACCTAACAATGTAATACTCTTTTTGTAAGAAAGAGTTCAAACATACCAGTGAAGCTAGAAACCTTAAATACAAAGACACCTCCCCTATCAACCAACCCAAACATGATCCCACTAATCATACAAATGAATTAAACTATGGGCATTGAAACAGAATTTAATCAATACAATTGGAAACATTGCATTAGAATTAAAATGTTGCTACACTATGAAATTCGACAAAAACCCGGAAAATTAATAGGGGCAAATACACCCATATGAAGTGCAACTTGAACCATATCATATAACATTAATAACACATATTAAAAATAAAAAAGCTCTTTTTATAAGCTTATTTTTCCTAGTAGAGCAAAACAATGAAAGGGACAAAAATTGAAGAGACAACCCACCAGCTGAATCGTTGAAAGATCTCAACTTTATGATCAGAAATCCAAGCAATTTCAAAAAAATCTACAAAATCGAATCTAATTCAACAAAATTCGAGGTCCTAAGCGCGATCCAAAAGCTAGGGTTTTTTCGGGGAGGAAATTGAATAGTTGAAAATTGGGGAAATCGAAGCGTAAATAAAATTAGGGCTTTTGATTGAGAATTCCGCAGAATAAAACAAAAGGGGTTTCGTTAAAAAATAAAAAAAAATAATGGGAAATTTAACGGATTTTGAAGAATTAGAAAGGGAAAGTTTGGAGGGTATACCTGGAAAGAAAAAATTGCAACTTTGAGAGAAAGAGAGGGAAACTGTGAGAAAATAGGAGAGAGAAGAAGAGGGTTCTTTGGGGGGTGTGCTTGGGGTGGAAATGGGTTAGGTCGGGCCGGGCTTTGTAAGGTTTAAGCTTGGCCTACTTCAAAAATTATAGGTCTCAGCCTGGCCTATTACCCGTCATAGGCTCATTTTCGATGCTTGGTCTGGCCTTCTTAAAGGCCTGACGAAGCCTGAAAGCCTATTTTTAAAAGCATATTTTATGCTAAGTCCTGGCAACATATGTAAGCCTACTCCTAAATAGGCCAAAACTTATTAAGGCCTAAAGCACACAAATATGTTTGCTACTAAATAATGAATTCTTATGAAGGTCTAATCACACCAATATATCAGCTACTAAATAACCAATCATATGAAGACTTGTGTTTAAGAAGAAAAAAACTTCAAAAATATCAATATGGAAGATATATTATATATAAAAAGCTTAATAGGCCGACCTGGCGCGCTTAATAGGCTTTTTTGCAAGCCTTAGCATGGCCTGTTTAATTAAATAGGCCTTATAAAAAGTTTGAGCCTGACCTTGTTAATAAACGAACTAGACCGAGCTAGACTTTAAATAGGCTAGGCCGTAGGCCCCTGTCGAACAGTCTGACCTGTTCCCACCCCTAGGTGTGCTATAAGCTTTGAGGGCCTTGACTTTTTTATTGTTGTTGTTTTAATTTGTTATATAATTTTTAAATTTTTAGATGGTTTTTTAAAAACAACTTTGGTAATTTAGAGATAAACCATAGGTCGGTAAGTCTAATCAAGATTGGTTTCTATCGATAATAGATTGTGATTAGTCATTGAGTTCGATCATTTGATTATTATTTAGATTACTTTTTTGTCGAGGTTCCGTATCGATTAACAGAAAGATGATTATCTCTTCTTTATTGTATTTAATTGTATACATTATTCGATTAATATTATAAACAAAATTATATTGTTTAGATTCATTTAATTAATTATGTATATAATCTTTATTATAGACTACATACATCATTTAACGAATGAATCTAAAATATTGATTTTTGTTTATATCAGTGATCTAAGGACGTATTATACTATCGAATCGTTATAAATTTTCATCATGAAACACACTCAAATAAATTATTAAATAAAGTAAAGTGTAAATTGTTCATTTTTTTAAGATTAGTCTTGTATCATATAATAACGTTTATTTTGTGTTAACTCTCCGTTCTTAGAAAATGGGCTTAATAATGAGAGTTCAACCATGAGATAAGTTACATTTAGCCTAACTTATTGTAATGGGATTTAACTAATGGTATAATTGGAAGATAAATATTACATCAAATTTTGTATCTCTTTACACATCGATAAAGAGGATAGGCTAGAGTCAAAACGAACATTAGTTTCAATAAGTAACATTTTGGTTGGTATAGAATGACCTAAAATGTGCATAACTTAAATCCTAACAAGAAAGTGTTATTGGTCAAAGCAAATATGGTTTGCTTCCTCTTTAGGTGTGGTATTTAATTCGCATTATTCCAGGTACGTACCTTTTTAGAAGTGGTTGGAGAAAAATATTATTGATGTCAATGAGGATATTATAGTCCAGGTTTTTGCCTTGTGCTATGAGATATGGTGTGCTAGAAATAAGAAATGGTTTGAGGAAACTGAGGTTGATGCGGCTGACATTGTTCAAAAGGCATGGAGATCTATTATGAATTTTAAGAGTGTTAGTATGGTGTCAGGGGAGGTCCAATTTTGCCAACATATGATGTTCATTGGACACCTCCTTTCAGTGGTTTCTATAAGTTTAATGTTGATGCACCAGGTCTGATAGATGGAAATAAGTGGGTTATTGGTGTTGTGGTGAGAGATAATGAAGGTGTTGTCGTTGTTGCTGGCAAGTCTTTTCATTACTAGATTCATAAGTTGCAAAAGCTTTAGTTATGCGGAACGGCTTGGAATTTGCGAGAGAGATGTCCTTTCTGAATCTTATAGCAGAATCAGATGTTTCTAATGTGGTTTTGACGTTGAATACTCGTCAACAATCTCCCAGCTATGTTGGCTCTATTATTCGAGATTGTATTAGTTTTAATGGTAGTTTTCGTAGTTTAACTGTTTGCATGTTACGCGTGAAGCCAACCAAGCAGCTCATTATTTAGCTAAACATGCTCTTAAGAATGTAGATTGCATATGGATCGAAGAATCTCTGCCTTGTATTTATGCAGTCTTGGCATTTGATTTATTGTCAGACTTTCATTAATGAAATTGTCTTTAACGTAAAAAAGAAAAAATAAAATCCTGGCAAAACTAAGATTGCAACACTAATGTTCATCATTGTTTCTTACATTTTATGGGTCTTAAGCAAAATGTGAGAAAAGGACCCCCTTACACGATACATCATATTTTTTTATAAACGACGAATAGGATATGTGTTGGTTATGGTGGTTGACATTCAAACTATGTTCACACCCTATATCATCATAATACGAGAGCTTCGGTTATTTATTGAGATTAATTTTTATGCACCAATTGTATAAACTATTCTTTTAAGTCTAATCGTCTAAAGTGTTATTACACATAAATCTAATCAAATTACGATTTCAAATAGATAATTTTAAAGATATTTATATGAATTAACCTAAAAAAGTGAGATCATAGACAACTTATCTGAATGGACGTGTGTGTAAAAGTAGTTTACACCGCCAGTGTATATGATTAAATTTTATTTATGAAAAATGTCATTTGGAGAACCATTTAGACGTTCAACAACGTATTTATCCATTATGTAGATACAATTATATTAATTTTCTTTCTCACCTCAAGTCAAATCAATATTGCATAGACTAGTGTTATAAACACTCTCTCTAACTAAACTCTTTTATCGTTTAAAACTCAAGTGTGTCCCATATTTTGAAAGACTATTAATTTTCTCACCCTATTAAATTCTCGCGTGCCCTGCAAAATTACAAAAAAGCCCTCAGGAAATGCTGATAAATAATTTCCCTGAAATTTCCGGATTATATAATTTGAAAACCACTTTTACCAGTTTTACACACTTTGATTACACTTTGCTTTATTTTATATTATTTAGATGCTAAATTCATAAAATAAATGCAAATATACGAACAAAATAATATGAATTGCATAATCTTTGAAAGCCTTTGAAAACATGGTTCTTGCGGTGTAGACCACCGTCCAAAACATCCTGACACAGTCTAGATTACATAGTCCAGACACCTCTCATGATTTCCGAATTATGTAATCTGAATGTTTACGACATATTACAAAAAAAAGGCCTTTAGGCCTTTACAACAGGAAATCAAGGTTAAAGAAGCGAAAGTGCCCCAGAAACCAACGAAGTTCGGTGTAGAAACGGCAAGAAAGGCAGATGTTGATCACATCATAATCCTCGTATGCATCCGGAGACAACAAGTGAGAATTGTGAATCTTGTTGTTCATCGCGCAAGCCCCGTCGGAAAGACAAATGAACTTATAGTCCAAACCTGAGGGCATAAACCATAGTTCGAGTTGACCCCAATCGAAGAGAAGACTGTCGGCACTGATGACACTGCTATTGTGAGCAATGCACAATCGAGTGAAAAGGTCATAAAAGAGAGGAAAAACCTTATCTTTGACAAAACTTTCGCTTGCCTGCACTTTCAACATGATCAAGAAGTAGGTGGCTTCATCTGAACCTGCACATTGGGCGATGCTGAGGACATATTGAATCCTTGGCAGATCAGGGTAAGGTTATTGAAGCATTTGAGCCGCTCTGACAATGCGTGCAGTGCATGGCCACTGAGAGTAAGTTGTTGCATGAACTTCCTTTGTCCCACGTTAGACGAAGGGATGACAAGAAGGCGCAGACAATCTTCCGACACCGCTCTGAGCACCACATGGTTTTCGAAAAGTCTCCAATGGAGTTTCACGGATGCCTGGAAGGTTAGCAACTCTCTAGTGCTCGAAGCGGCAGTCTTCTTGGAAATGACGAGTTGAAGTTCTGGCGGAAGCATTTCCATGACGTGGAGGAGTTTATTGCTGCCTTGCTGGAGATGGGAAGATGAAAAGGAAAGAAAGTCGGGATTTGGTGGAGAGCAAGAAGGTAACAAGGCATTTTATAATGATGAGTGTGACTCGAGATAGTGGAGAGAAGCATCTATATTGGAAAGAAGCATAAATGCCTTGAGATAGTGGATAATTAATTGCCTCGGGAGACATAAAATCTTGGAAATTTTGTGATGAAAGATGCAATGATGATGAAAAACAGAACTTGCAATATGGATGAAGATGGAAAGTTCAAATAAGATGTGGTGCCCTATGATCATGAATAGGTATGTTGATCTTCCAAACAAGTTGTCTGGATTTTATAATCCGAATAGTTTTTGTCATTTCTGGATTATAACATCCGAACACCCTCAATTATTTTTTGACGGTGCATTTCACCAAAGGTTTGGTCGGTTAGTGAAGTTTTATTGCCTTTTTTGGACGGTTTTGAATGACAAACACATTTTCATTGTATGTACTTATGACCTAGGACTTATATAACGGTAAACAGAGACCTATGACATCAAAGAAAACAACAAAAATCAGATTTCGAATGTGTCTGGATTTAATGTTCCAAAAATCTCTAACAATCTGGGTCGGATTACATAATCAGAACCAAGGGTATTTTCGTTTTTTTTGCAGGGTGCGCGAGAAACAGGCAGGATGGGAAAAGTAATAGTCATTTTGAAATTGAAGAGTGTTATTTGAGCAACCACTTTTTGGGACAATTTGTGACACAACCAAAACAAAACATATAAAGAAGGGTTTTCTTAATACACACCCACTCGAAAATTAGAAGTTGTGCATTAACATCCTACACTTTTTATTTTGACGGACATGCCAATGATTGTGTGTTGGAGAGAGAACCGAGTGGGTTACATTATTATGTATGGGGAAACCAAAAACAAATGAAAAAAGTATGTTTAGAAAAGGCAAATTACTCTATCATCCTTTAAATCAATCTGGTTTACAAAGAAAAGAAATGAACATTTGTAAAAGTAAGATGAGAGGGACCAAAAGCCTAAAAAATATTTTATGGGGACTGAAATTAAATGTTGGTATATTTAGAGGGACTATTTACTTATTTAACCCGTTTTTAATATACTTACTATTTGTCACTTCAGGGTTATTTTGACTAACAAAGTGAAAAATCAGAAACAATTTTAAAATTTTAATACATTGAGAGACTATTATGACTACTCGTTACACATTTAGAGACCAAAATAATTGTTACCCTACTAATTATTACCCACATAACCTTAACATGGATCCATCCATGTTGGTTGCGTGTTGTGATCCCAATTGGGGATGAGAAAAATAATAATTGCACGGACTTGTTCAATAACATACTTTGAGCACATTGTAACATTTATTTTTTAATTAATTTTTTGAATATATATTTTTGGACATAATTCTTCAAAGGCTTTTACGACATATATATACTCCTAGAACCATAATATGCAAAACAATATGGAAGCATTATTATTTGAATTAAATGCATTGAACTTTATTTATGAAATTGTACTTGACAGTTTGACATATAAAGTAAAATTTTACTTGAAAATTTAATGTAATGTAATTTGTTTTTGATCAATCATAGGGTTTACAAGTTGAAGTCAGTTAAACATCAATAAAATTTTAAAGATTATTCTCTTTACTTGATATTTGCGTTAGTTTTCAAT
Source organism: Medicago arabica (assembly GCA_946800305.1). Taxonomy (NCBI): domain Eukaryota; kingdom Viridiplantae; phylum Streptophyta; class Magnoliopsida; order Fabales; family Fabaceae; genus Medicago; species Medicago arabica. Next base: position 40,035,358 of record OX326969.1, read on the forward strand.
TCGATTGATGTTGAACATCAGGAAAAATAAGCAAAAGCAAGAGAACTTATAATTCACATGAACATCTTCAAAGCATCCTTCATATTTTTACTTGTTTTTTTTTATACAATGTTAAACTGAGTTTACATTTCATTATTTCCACACACACTCAATACAATAGGTTAAATCAAAAAACAAATATACAAAGCATGGTGTCAAACCAAAAATATATATATAACACACAAAATAATGTGATCGGCAAATCAAACTTTATCTTTAAAAAAAAAAGTAAATCAAACTTAACAAAATCTACAATCAATACTCACACAATGAAGCACATCACACCAAATAAATCTGCAGCATTGTCGGTTATCGTGGAAAACAAGCCTACTATAGTGCTTTTGCAAGAAGCAGATACAACTAACTAACTTCCTACATGTTTCATGTGACTTATGATTCCTTGGTATCCTCACTACATTATATTTTCCATCAATAAAATATGATAAAAAAAATCAGTACCAAAGTCCACCGATGCTTTAATGAAATTTAAGACACACCAGTATGGTTTATTCGATAGAATATTTTTATTTATTTTTAGATTTATAATTGGATCTATTTGATTTTTTTTTTTTGAACAAACAAAAATGAGATATATATTAACACTACTATAGTAGTCCAATCAGTACAAGATGTACCAAGGAGACTATTAAAAAGAATCAGCTGTTCACAAATATTACAACAAATGGTTAACCAATGCCTAAACACGACAAAGGAGTCGAGAACCACATCTGATCGCCAAACATAAAACCAGCCCCTTTGGCTTTCAGCCACCATAAAGAATAATATTTTACTTTATCTAATAATTGAACTATGGAGCTTTCTGTTTGCTTAAAGAGCCTATTATTTCTTTCATTCCATAGAACCCACATCGTAAGTAACCAAATAAGCTGAAGAAAATAAATGATCTTTGATTTTATTATTATTATTATTATTGTTATTTTTGATTTTGTCAATTATAATTTGATATATGCTGATCGTTACTTGTACTCGATCTTATGTGCATATATCTGTATTTGATCTCTGATTGTCATGTCTATGATTATCTGTGACCTACCAGGATTGTTTCTTGGAATTTTTTTTCCACTATCTTTTGTTGTCACTTTATAACTATTCATTGCTTATAAAATTTGATAATATTTCAATCGATTTTCCATTGGCCTTCTTGGTTTTAAATAATGATCCATTTTTTTGAAAGAAATTTGATTTTATATAATTACTTTATAATCATAATGTCTTGTTTGTCAATGTCTTGCTCGTTAAAAGTTATGTTTTTTAAGTGAAAACACAACATAATTATTTTCCAAATTATTCTGTTAATGCACTCGTTTATGCAAGAATGGTGTCACCCATCATAAACTAATTGTTCAACATCCAGTCGAAGGTCCATCCAATCCACGTTCGTTTATCACCATGTCTTTCCCAACAATTTGTTTCAGAGTGTGCGGTGGGGTAAAGGAAGACATGCCAACACACTTTTGGATCTTGAAAATAACCTTTTCCATACTCGGAGTTGGTCATTTACTAAGATTTTCCAAAGTGAGATCCCAACGTGATTAGTATAAAGCTTAATAGCTATGTAGTATAAAACTTATTTTTAATAAATTTTCATACAAGCAACACACCTTGTCGTCGACGGGAGTGATGATATCAAAACATAGATAAAACGAAGTATACAAGCAACAACACAGACAAACAATAACAATTAGAATGAATCGATTGAAACACATCAAAATAAGCATGGAGACAAACAGAAAACCGTTATGAATAACAATAATCTTCGTTTATTTTGGATTCTAACACGAGCGATGTTTATAAACAAATTATTTTCAAATTTATATAATCAACTTTTATTGTTACGAATTACAACAACATTGAAAACGTTGAAGTACTGAAAGTAATGCGTAAGGGTTCCAGGATAAATTAACAGACAACTACAATCTGGATGTTCGACAATTACATGGTCCTTGACAGCTATGTGAAGCACAAGTTGTTTTGCAGCAGTTCTTGTAACAAAAGTTGCCTCATGACATAGCGTTTGTTGTCGTTTATCAACTTGCAGACTGTTTCTAAGGTCAAATACTCAATAACATCGTAATCATTGCCATAATCTCATACGCTCAAATACAGCGCTTATGTTTTTAGCTCAGCTTAGACTAAGAAACCATGACCTTTGTACAATGAATGGACTAGAGATAAGGAACAAAATCCACAAATATATTTCCTAATATCAATCTATAAATAAACAAAACAGAATGCAAATCGATGACTTGAATAAAATTCCAAAATATGACAAAATAGAAATTAAATTTGTGCAAAATTTGTAATAAAAATGTGACTATTTCATTTTTTATATATCGTAATTTTAATATTAAATTTGATGACAAATAACATTTACATTACCTAAAAATATATGGATATGTTAACATGAAATTATTACTTTTTGTCAAGTAATCTAGGTTCAAACCTTGGTTCATGCATATGTAGCTTAGCATTTACGAAATAATTTCTTTTAGCATCTATAAAAAAAAATACATTTTTATTTTTGAGGGGTAAAGTCTAATTTAATATATATTTAAGATTTAAATTACTAATTTGATTTTTTTTCTTATTTTAATTTTAGAGTAAAGATTTATTCCACTCCTAAAAAAAAGTAAAGTTTCATTCTAATCTCTAAAAAACATTAATATAATTTATTAAAAATCAAAATATACAAAAATAAATAATTAATATTTTTTTAAATTAAAATAATAAATATTCTATTAATGATAAAGAATGCAGAAGGAAATATATAATTATTTAGAGGATACTACATTTTTTCATAATAATGTAGGTAAATAGTTCGAGACTGAAAAAATTTGGTACTATCAAAAATATCTTTTATTTTGACGCATATGTGAAAAAGAAGACACAAATCAAAATTAGAAAATACAAAAGAATAAATGATGATATACGAGAAAGCAAAGAAGTAATTAATATTGTTGATTTTTTTTTAAGTAAAGTAATTAATATTGTTGATGTTTTTGGTCTAATTTCAAAGCGACAACTGATACTATTTATAATTTTTTTTCTATAACATGATAGAACATTACAATATTTTATGTGATTATTTAAAATATTTGATAGATATACATAATACATAAATGTGACATTAGTTAAAATTTACAATCACTATGTATTTTCAATATATATAATATTATTCTCACATGAAATGCACGACTCAAAGAGTCATGCAGAATACATGAACCTTTGAAAAAAACAATACTTGAAGTGTACGGAATATATGTATTATGTGCAAGATATAGTTGTGGTTTGCGATTGAAATGCATGACACTAAGAGTCATGTTGAATTCTTGAGAATGAGAGAAAATCAATTATGTATGATTTATCTAAAAATTAAAATTGATTTCTTAATTTAAAATTAATGATATATTAATCATGTTGTTATATTATATTTAATTTATTATACATACATTCACCAATCACTGATAGTATTATATCTTTTCTTTAATTGTGTTTACATACTATGATTTCTATTGCAAATGAACAACCTTCAACCACCATGAGTTATCACAAGCAAAACCCAAAATGAACAATCTCAAATCTTCGTCGGCGAAACCTACATTCAGGCGAGAAACATCCACAACTCTCAGTTGATTTCTATTGTCATGAGTTCACTTGACGACGTCGACGCCATTATAAAAAAAAATGACGGAGTCGCCGCCGAAAACCCTAACAACACAGAACCCGTTTCCCAAAACTTTTTATGATCCAAAAAGCCGTCGCCGTCGGAAACCCTAGCAACCCAAAACTCATTTTCCCAAAACTTTTTCCCTTACAATAAACATTTGTCGTCAATCTTTTTGCTTCGAACATCAAGCGTGATTTAGGCAACACATCAAACACAGGTTCTTACTACAATTTGATGACTCGTTTTATGAATGAATTGATCTTCTTACTGAAAGTTCCTGGGAAGGTGCTCGACGTCATGGAATCAGAGATGTTTGCCTTTCTGATAAGGTATCTAGGTTTTATGGTTTCTTGGCACAACTCCTCTTTGAACTTTCTCACTACTTCTTTGTATCAGAATTTGTTTCCTGATTTGGCTCTTACTTTCCTTCCTAAATAATGGAAACCTTGTTTGACAAATTTCAGCTTTTCTCTTTATTACGAGTGTCAAGATTTCAATTTAAAAAATATAAGTTCTTGTTAAGGATGATGTTAAGACTTAGGATCATGCCAATTGAGAAAGTCTTTTTTCCAGTAGTAATTCTTTTGGTGAAAGGCAATGTTTGAAGAAACAAGTCTTTCAGATCTTTGGTATAGCCACCGTGTTAGGGTTAATGATTGAACGGTTTCACTGGTTGCTTATTTTGAAAAGAGATGAGCTAATTGCTTATGGTCGTTACTTTACTTTTTTGGAAGAGTTTCTCTTTTTCCATCCTCCAAAAGAGAAGTTACTTATGGTGCTTCATGATTTGAAAAGCGATAAAATGCTGAATTTTTTTTATGACTTTGGTATTGAACTGTATAAGGAACTGTATGAGGATGAAGAAAAAACTCCAACATTTTTGAAGAATATGAAGAATATTCTGATGCCTAGGGGTTATGCGCTGACAAGTAGTTAGCTTCCAAATTATGGTTCTAGGAATTCTTCTTAATTAGGCTCTAATTGTATTTTGTTGTGGAAATTTGTATGCAGTACATTTGTGCCAATTGGGTCGAATTTTTAATATAAAAAAATGATCCCTATTACAAATGGAAAGGAAAAAAACACGCATGAACTTGTACAATATCATACTTATTGAGTTGGTCTAGTGGTGTTGACTTGTGATCTTGATGAGTGCTCCTTTTAGTAATTTTTTTTAGAGGTGTAACTTTTATAAACAAGGATAATTTTAGCATTATCATTAATTTTTAAGTAAATTTGGGCGAAGAGTCATGCTCCTAAAATTGAATTCGTAGTGGTTGTACTATTGCTTTAATCGAATACCATGGATGAATGTGTTAGGAGATTAAAATTAATATGATAAATAAAAAGGATGGTTAGTTTTTGAAAAAATTCTTCCCACTTTTCTCTATCTATAAGATTTTGTTTTGTTCTTTTCAAAATTATTTTAAATTTAAGTTAGATTTGATCCCTGGATATTAGGTTTCAAAATCAATATTTAATTGTTGCACCAACATTAAGTTTATGATAACAACACATAACATCGCATCTCATATTTCATCTCATTTCATATCCCAACTCATATACATACATTTCACAATAAATAGAATGTTTAACTACACATGACATGTCTCCTTAACAATCTCAACAAACTTTAAACGTGACATTCACCGACAATTGTTTAATCATGTGCAATACTTTAATAAATTTGTTTAGATCCATTGACAAATGTTACATAAACTCATTCATTTCTTTTAATTCATTCCTTTAAAATGTTCATTAAACTTGACAAAAAAAAAGTTCAATAAACGATGCAAATTGTGAATAACACTTCACGACCACTTCACCCTAGCACCAACATATATCATTAATTAAAAGTAATTACTTATTGTAAAAAAAAAAAAGCTTTTACCTGCTAATACAGATGATAATTACCTCACATATCACGAGAGAGACGTAATGGTCTCCTCTCCTCTCACACCAGAACCCCGCCACAAGTATGGGTATATTGAGACAAAACTTTAACAACATACATTCATCATTGTGAAAGAGGTTAACACTACAAATAAATAAACCCTCTCAACCTATAATAAAGTAGCTAAGCCAAAAAAATGTTTTACGTTGTTGAAATTGAAACGGATTGAGAGTGTAGAATCTACCTTAGAGGATTGAAAAGTGATGAAATAGAGTTAGGATGCTCTTGTAGAGGCAGTATATCCGTGGCTCATTAACAATGTGTAAAAAGATGGTCCAACCTAAAAAAACATGTCAGTTTGTTAAATTTAATCCCATGGAAAAGATGTTGCTATTTAATAACTGTTTTTCTCGATGAAGCAGAGAATGAATTTCTGAAACTTAACAAAACTATGTAGAGCAGACCATTCTTGACAGAGTTAAACCTCGTTTGCGGGGTTTGGTGGTGCGGGGGAGGGGGATATTTGTATAAATTAAATTATGTTTAATGTGCTTGGTTTCAAGAGAGATGAGTTTGGAAGAAAAGATGGAAAATCGCAGAGATAAGAAGAGTTGTTGTTGTTTTGGGGAAAAATACTTGGGTGGAGGATGAAAGAGAGAGAGAGAAATAAACTGAATTAATTAGATCATTAAATGATGTCAGTTGGTATAATAGGTGACACTGCCACATAACTCGCAAGAGAGAGAAATTTTTCAAATGTTACTGTAAATCGAAACGGTGATGAAGGAATGAATGAACACATTCATAGGTCATTGGTTTGACGTGAAATTAGTTTTGCAAAGTCTTTGTTGTATACGTGAACTAAGAATAAGTGATCCTCCTACATTAAGTTAACTTAGGGGTTTAACTTTTATAAACGAAGGAAAATTTTGGCATTATCATTAATTTTTAAGTAAACTTGGGTGAAGAGTCATGCTCCTAAAATCGAATTTGTAGTGGTTGTATTATTACTTTAACTGAATACCATGAAAGAATGTGTTAGAAGATTAAAATTAATATGATAAATAAAAAGGTCGGTTAGTTTTTTAAAAAATTCTTCCAATTTTTCTATATTTATAGGATTTTATTTTATCCTTTTCAAAAATATATTAACTTTAAGTTAGATTTGATCCTTCAACCTTAGGTTGCAAAAGCAATCATTAATTGTTGCACCAACATTAAAACATTAAGTTTATGATAACAACACGTATAAATACTTTAATAAGTTTATGACACCAATAAATAGAATGTCAAACTACACATATTCATTGACAATTGTTTATTCAAGTGCAATACTTTAATAAATTTCTTTTGATCCATTGACAATTGTTACATTAACTCATTCGTTTTTTTAATTCATTACGTTAAAATGTTCATTAAACAATGACCATCTTAAAGATATATATTATATTATTTAAAATGTTCATTAAATTTGAAATAAAAATGTTAATTAAATGATACCAACTTTGAAGATATATACCATCATAAAATAAAAAATAACACGCCCACTTCATACTCGCTTTGATTTGTGGCAAATCTAACTTGTATGAAAAAAATAAATCACAAATTATATCTATACTATATATAAAGAAAACTACCCCTTTCAGCATATTTTTGGGTTGAATTTTTCCCCAAAATACCCTTAATTTTCAATACAAATAACACATGTAACAAATAGATAAGAATAAATTTAAATATTAAAACAAACTAGATTTCTGACCCGTGCTCCGCTCGGGTTTATTGTAAATGGATTGACATACGAATAATAAAATGCAATATATAATTGGTAACGGTGAAAAAAATAAGTTGTAAGGTCACGTCTTTCCATTTGCAAAGCTCTAAATATCAAAATATATGATTTTTGTGTTGTGCGTGAATTTTTTACACAATTTAAGGGTTTTTTTTTGAGAGAAACATGTTTAGGGCTTGGTATATAAAACCAAGTTTACATGAAAATTAGGGTAGCCGAGTTGAAATTAGGGTATTTTGTTTGTAAACGTATTAAATAAGTGTAGAAAATATTGTCAAAAAAAAGGCAACAAGATAGGAATGAAATAAAGACATGAAATTGGTTCAGAAAAAAGTGTACAAAATATTGCAAAAAAAAAAGGCATGAAATTAGTGCGATGAATTTTTCTAGTATTGTGTACAAAATATTGTCAAAAAAAAGGCAAAAGGATAACAAAAAAAAGGCAACATGATAGGAATGAAATTGGTGCGATCCATTTTTTTAGTATTAAATAAGTGTACAAAATATTTCCTTAAATAAGAAAATGTACAAAAAATGTCAAAACAAAAATAAAATAAAAAAAGTATAAAATAGAAGACATCAAACGTGATCATTGATATGCTCATTGTTTCTAGAACAAACGTGCAACATCAAATAAGTGTAGAAAATATTTTCTTCAAAAAAAAAAGAGGCAAGAGGATATGAATAAAATTGGTGCGATGCATATTTTTAAATGAAATTTGTTAGGTTAAACAATTGCAAACCTAATAAAACAAATGAGCGGGAAAAAATTAGGTTAAATTGTTGCAGACCTAACACAAAATTAATAAATAAGGATAAAAATATGCTCATAGTTTCTAGAACAAACGTGCAACATCAAATAAGTGTAGAAAATATTTCCTTAAAAAAAGAAGGCAAGAGGATAGAAATGAAATTTGTGCGATGCATTTTTTTAAATGGAACTTGTTAGGTTAAATAATTGCAAACCTAATAAAGCAAATGAGCGGGAAAAAATTAGGTTAAATTGCTACAGACCTAACAAAATTAATAAATAAGGATGTAACAAATATGATATGAATATATATATATATATATATATATATATATATATATATCTGTTTTTTTCCTTCCCTTTATCATTTAAAAAATATAACAAACTAAACGAGTAATATTTATACTTACTTTTTTATTATCCCAATTATACTCTTAAACAACTTTTTCTATAGTAAAGATTGTTGTTCGTGTCATTAAAAAAAGCAACCAACATTCATATTTTTACTTTTAATCAAAACCAAAATTTCATAAAAAAAAAATACCATTCATAATTTACAAATGTTAGCGCAATAAAAAGAACGAAAAGACGGGCACGACGTGCGCGTCTTTTTGCTAGTTATTTCATAATAAAAAATAAACTTAAATGCTCTTTTAATCTTCCTATTTAACTTAACTGATATTTTAGTCCCTATTTGTAAACACCTTCTTGGTCTCCTTATTATACATTTCTTGGGCTTTTTAGTCCCCCATCAATTTTGATGACTCTGAGTTGGCATGTATGTGTTGGCTTTCTCTTTTTCCATGTCTTTCTATTAATTTCCAACCCATTACATAATCCTTCTTCCGTTCTTTTTTAAGTGTCTTTTTAAAAAATTAACATTAAAATACCAATGTCTATTTTTGCACGTTTTTTTTTTCTATTATACCTTTATTTTAGTCCACCAATAAACTCTTTTTTTTTTTTTGCACAACTTTATCTTTCCAATAAATTTTATATGTTATCTTTCTCTCATAACAAACAATTGTCGGTTATTATTTTTTTCTCCAAAAAAATCCTATTTTATTTTTGCGAACTCTCTCTCATAACAAACAATTGTCAATTTTCTAAATAGTGTGCACATTTTTTTAATTATTTTAAGTCAATATAAAAATTATTCCAAGTTCACATTAATCAAAAGTTGAGAAAAAATTAACCTTCTTCCAACTCCTTTAATTAAAGTTAAAGCTTCAACTATGGCCTCAACCAATGCTAGAGTCACGCTTGAAATTTTTAACAATTGTCACTCGTCTTATTTATAGAATTTTAACTCTTCTTAAAACCATTGTTTGAAACAAAATTTTGTTTAAATTTGAAGATAACAAGAAACAAACTTTGTTTTTAAAAAAACAAACTTTAGTTTTTCAAATAGATAACATTAATTAGTTTTATTAAAAAATATAAAAGTAGTTGAAAAAGGATATAATTGACAAATTGTACTCTTAAAATACCAAAAAGACAATTAAATAGGACCGAAAAATTTATCCTAAAAAGACACTTAAAAATGAACGGAGGATGTATATATATACAAGGACCAAGGTTGAACCCCGAACATCTCCCTCATTCTTCTTGAAAAGGTGAATTAGCCCATAATTTTCCACCATCATTTCATCTTTTCACCCATAAATTTCCACCGACCTTGGATCCCATCACAAGCTCAAAATCAGAAATTAAACATCACCATCGTTCACGCAATGAATCAAACCTTAACAAACCTTTGTTATTCCTTGGGAACAAACCCATAAATTAAACCCATCAAATCCTTATCTCTCACCCATCATCACCATCATCACAAAAATTACCAAAACAGTAAACACATTCACCACCTCAAATAGAAAGAGAGAGAAAAAAATAACAAATTTGGAGAAGAAGATATCGGGTTCAAAGCACTTTTCCTGAATATGTTTAGATTTGGGGTATAGGTTTCAATGCTCAATTTGGATTTGAAATGAGTTAAACATGTAATGAATAAATGTATTGTGCTTGCTTTATGTCAAAAATCAGCGTTTCAAAAAATGAAAGATAAAATTAACAGCATACAATACATAATTATCTACATATTTAAATTATGTCAAAACTATATCTAAATAACATTTTGAATTTTTCTATTCACACCCCATATATTTCTGGTTACACTCAAATTTTCTTAAAAGTTTTTTATAATACCAAAAATGCCCTTTTATATAAATTCTCTTAAAACCTTGATTTCATTCATTATCACTCTTTCACCCATAAACGATCAAATAGTCCGGATGTTCAATCAATCTCTTTGAAAAATTAAAGAGTAAATCAAAAGATTTTTCAGCCATACTCGATTGCATGAACTTCTTCTTCTTTTTAAATAATGCTAGTTTCAATTTTTTTCTTCTCGTTCAACTGCACTGTATGACAGTTTCAATTTACATGTTGAGGTTAACGTAAATTCAGTTTACATAGGTTCATGTTTACATAACCTACTTAAACTAAGTTCATATGCACATACTTAAACTGAGATTACATAGAATCATTTAAAACCTAAGTTTATATGTACATACTTAAATTGACATTACATAGAATCATTGAACAAGTTTGAACTTTTAGATGTACACTTAAATTCAGTTTACATGCCCTACTTAAACTCAGCTTACATGACCTACTTAAATTGAGTTTAAGTATGTACACTTAAACTAAGTTTACATGACCTACTTAAACTAAGTTTAAATATGTACACTTAAACTCAGTTTACATGACATACTTAAAACCAGTGTTATTAAAACCGGACCGGATCGGCCGGTTCAGCCGGGAACTGGACCCAACTCCGGTCCGGACAACCATAAAGAACCGGAAGTCTGTATAACCGGGGAGAAAACCAGGAAAACCAGTTTGAACCGGTGAAAACCGGTGAACCGTCCCAGTTTTTTCTTGACAGTTCGGTTCAGTAAAAACACATTTTATTTTATTTTTCCCAGTTTTCTTTGCTTCTTATACTTTAGTTTTAAAAATAAAATAAAAATAAAATAGATCTCTTTCACAGTTTCACAACAAACAGGAAATCCATGATAATATATCAAAGATGATTATAGGAATGGAAAGATAACGAATTAGATCTAAGGGATAAGAAGGAGAAAAGGATGAAACAGATCGGAAGGAGAAGAAGAGAATAAATATATTTAGATCTTTGTATATGTGTTGACAACAATTTGAAGGAAGAAGATTGAAATTTTGCTAGAATCTTCGAGGAAGAAGGAAACTGCACTGTTGTGGGTATTAGGGACGGCTGCACTGTTGTCATCCGTATATATGTTTTAGCTTGTATTACTTATTAGGGTTACTTGCTGCCACTTTTTATGTTGGGCTATTTAAAGTTTATTGAACTCTTTTTTATTTTGCTAATTGGGCCTAAAATCTCTTTTTCTTTTATAAACTTACTAGTTAATTTATTTAAGATATTAAAATTATAGTATGTATTATTTAGGAAAATGTTATTTATCTAGAAAAATAGCATCAAATTTTTTTCAAGAAACAGATGGCAAGTTTTAATTACATGATTTATTTGTTCACTTTCTATTTTTCAGCCACACCTCCTTGAATTGTGGCAAATAGTGCATTGTGATTGATTGCTCTTTATTCTTGAAGAATTCTTGATGTTATTTTTCTTGAGATATAGCATTGCTCATTATTTTATTTATTTAGTATCCGGTTTTATAACGGTTTATCCGGTTGAACCAAGAACCAAAGGTTACAACTGTTCGATCTCCGGTCCGGTTTTAAAAATATTGCTTAAAATTAAGTTTACATGAACCTACTTAAATTGAGTTTAAATATGTACACTTAAACTCAATTTACATGACCTACTTAAACTGAATTTAAGATTAAATTACAGTAAAATCTATAAACAAGAAAAACACAAATTGAACCTAGAAAAAACTTAGAATTACGGAACCCATGCCATGACAAGAAAAACATAATCGATTGAATAACACAACTTGCTAACCTTATTAGCTTCTAATTTTCTATGAAATCTTGCATAGAAGGAAGAGGATTTTTGAACATTAACAGGTATTAGAGACTAGCATTCCATGATGTGGAATTTAACATTTTCAGACGTAGTTGCATAGAAGGAAAAATTGGGAGCAAGGACTGCAGAGTGAGCATATTATTTTCAATCAAATCCTTGACTTAAACTTCAACGATATCAACATATTATGGAACCTGGTAACAAAAAGGGGGGCAAACTCTATCCAATCCTTATACCAAAATTAAAGATCACCAGCTTCTACCTGAATCGTTGAGAATAATTTCGGCCTTAGTAATAAAGTTCCAAACTATGGAATCTAAAATCTTTCACCTCACAGTAAGCAATTTGTAGTTCCCACACCAGGTTTCGAAGCAAAGTATTATTGACTTTTGTGGCCATTCTCATACCTAAGCCACAATGGTTTCTAGCCAAAGTTATCACATTCCAGCTAACTAGCGGGATTCCTCTATTTGATGTTCCTTTTCAAATAAAGTCCCCGGTTGTCTTATTCCAGCAACCAAGGATCTTGTTTCTTTTCCTGCAAATAACAGTTTGAGCATGGAAAAAAGAGGTGTTGTTATTATCAAGCTTAATTTGTTGCTCTCCTCTCCGGGTTTTAGATACCGGTGCAGCTTCTTCTAACAAAGAATTCTTTCATACTCTTGTTCCAAAAAAACAAATACAGAGTCAATATTCTAGAAAATCAAGCTTTATGGACTCCTCCCTGACTTTATTCATTGCATAAACAGACCTGCCTCATCCTACGTGTCAAGCATTTTCAACCAACTTATGATAGTTCGTTAGTTCTCATGAATGATCCATGTAGCTTCAAAATGAAAGGGGCAAGGGCGTTTAATTTGAGAAAGACACCCCAAAATCAAAAGGATGGGATACGATCCAAGTGTTGGCGACACAAGATCTCTACAGAATGCCATTCTAAATCTTTTCAATCATCATCTATAATGATTATTAGTAATGACTTTATATCCTTTGCAGCATCAGTGCCATGAAAATCTTCCTTCAACGATGTCCATTACTATCAATTCAAATCTTTCAAGCACCTGAGCAAAAGCTTTAACTCTTACCAAGAGAAAGTTGCCCCCTATTTGGTACCCTGGAAATCATACCTTAATGAAATTTCCCACTGTAGTCTGCAGATCCCATGCACAAGAACGTCAATCACAAAAGTAGTTTCGAAGAGCACAACAAATTGATGGCATGAGACTAGCATAAATACCAATGCAAGCAATGAATCACGGGTCCTGTAATATATTATGGATGAAAATGATTCATATGATTGAATTTTGAAAATGACTAATAAGTATAACTTTTCCTTGAATTGAGACGAATGCAAATCTAGTTAACTTTTTCATTGATATTGTTGAACTACTCCCCTCATAGCCAGCAACTCGCAAAAAAGATAGAAAACTATTGTTTTATTTTATATCGAAGAAAAAAAATGATGAATGTGACCTATAGTTGACAACAAGTGCTAAACAATTTCGGTAATATCAACATAGAAAAAGTAAGGTATGAGGGCAGAAAAGGGAAAACAATTGAAGCCCTTCATGTAGCTTTCAAATATTACAAATGAAATATTAATTGGATACCATATGTTGAAAGGTTTGAAGGGTCATGCAAATATGTAATATTGAGTTTCTAACAGGCAAGAAGAAATTCTTTTCTGCAGAAGGCAACTCAGATGCTCCATTAAAATAAAAGTTTTGCCAGTTGTAAGATTGTATTGCACAAGCAATCCCATTCAGTCATTTTTTTCACAGCCAAGGAGTAAGTAGATACATTTAACAAATATGATTATGTTTCTCCTATCAAAATCTAAGCTTTTGCTTCTCATGCTAAAAACATAGAATATTGATTGACCATCAAAAACATATTGTCAAGGAAAACGATAAATTAATATTCTATTGTTGTGTATGATCCTTAAGTAGTTAAATAAAACATCATCCCTGTTTCATCACTCACAGAGTTTTGCACTTGCTAATAGTATATGACTTTGTTATAGAAAATAAAGGATAGTTACTTTGTTATAGAAAACTGGTACGAAGTTTTGTTCAAAAGTCCATTCTGGTTTAGGAGAGCTGTATTATTATACCCCTTTTTAGGCTTTAGCTAGCTTTAAATTGAAACCTATGAGACAGTTCTGGGTTCTAATACTTATATTGGTCCCTTCACTTGCACCCTAGTTTAGTTTCATCTATATTTGGACTGTTGGTAAAGGATTTCTTCCATTTCTACATCTGATGCAATATTTAATCCTTTTATCCACTCATTTATGCTTTAAAGTCATGAACTTGGTTCTTTTGGGGTGCAATCGAAGTCCTGGCAGTCTACTAGATCTGGTTTCTGGTGTGAACATAATATTTAGCAAACAAAAACTGTGGGGAGAAAACCCCATGTCAAAACCTTCTTTCATTTTGAAAACAGGGGAGAAAACCACAATTTCAAAGCAATTACCTAGCACTACCACCTTACTTCATCTCCAATTGAGATCTGTTGTACACCAAGGTTGATAACACTCATTTAAGTATGATTTCTTCATAATTATGCTGGAAAAAAAGAGATCCTAAGCTATCTAGCGTATCTTGCCATTTTTCAAATGACATATTTTTAGACTTACTAGAACATAATAAATCAATTAAAATATGTGGTGATAAACACACTTTAAAATCTGAAATCAACTTACCCCTAAATCTCATGAATTGATCGAATTTCAAACAAGCATTCAAATCATATTATAACAGAACCTCTCATCAAACAACAACAATTGTAATCATATTTATGCAGGAATATTCCAACTATGCACACTTGTAGAGCAAAACAAAATCTTAGATGCACAAAAACAAAGCATGTAAATCTCAATAACATGTTGATCATTCACACAAGACTTTTAACTCATGAAGTTCCCTGTTATCTATTATATTTGAATTAAGTCCTTTCAAACAGAAAATTAAGTCATGCACAAACCTCACCGTGCAGCATGCAAACAACATTTCATATACCAATGTACATACTTGAAGACCAAACTTAGGAGTCTTTGATTAAAACCTGAAAAGCAAGGTAAAGTGTAGAAATGATACCGTTGAAGGTGAAACTGCAAATATTTTATATTGCGTGTTTTAAAGATGAAAGGAGCGTGTTTCATCTTCTTTAAAACACATCAGAACCTTCAAAGACAAAAACAGAGAAGTATTGAGGCAACTCATATAGCACAGTGGCAAATCACAGTCTAAAAGTGAATTCAAGGTCATAAAAGCACAATGAGTACAATCCTTTATATTTCAAAAAAGCATTACAGTAAATTCATATATCTTTTTGGATCATTGAGGTTTCCCACATAGCATGAAATGACAAATCACAGTCTAAAAAAGAATTCAAGGTCATAAAAGCACAACGAATACAAACCTTTATGTTATGTACTCAAATTCATTTCATCGAAGTGTCAATAATTTTCCTTTTAGGGTCAAATGAGGCATCCCAATACTTCAAAATTTATGGAACAAATAATATCCATGATTCATATTCACTTCGGGTCATTGAGGCATCCTATGTTCCATCTCATTGTGGCAATTTACAATTTAGAATTGCATTCAGGGTTATAAAAGCACAACGGATCCATCCTTTATATTATGAATAAAAGATCATACCAATATCACATTTAAGGCATCATGCAACTTTTACACCATGAATGAATTGTTCATAGTGTTTTCTTTAGGGTCATCGAGGCATTCAAGCACTTGCAACATTTTTTAAACAAATAATATCCATTAATTCCTTTCGGGTCATCGAGGCATTATGAATGAATAAAAATTCATATCAATATCACATTTAAGGCATTGAGGCATAATGTTTGCTTTAGGGTCATCGAGGCATCCAAACACTTGCAACATTTATGGAACAAATAATATCTCCATCAATTCCTTTCGGGTCATCGAGGCATCATAATAGTTTGAAAATTTAGGGTCATATATCATGTAAAATATGAGTGACAATTCATAGTCTAGAATTGCACTCAAGATCATAAAATAACCGAGACATCCAAACACTTGCAACATTTATGCGACAAATATAATATCCACCAATTCCTTTCGGGTCATCGAGGCATCATAATAGTTTCAAAAATTAGGCCCGTATATCATGAAATATATGAGTGACAATTCATAGTCTAGAATTGCACTCAAGATCATAAAATAACCGAGACATCCAAACACTTGCAACATTTATGCGACAAATATAATATCCATCAATTCCTTTCGGGTCATGAGGCACCATAATAGTTTCAAAAATTAGGCTTGTATATCATGTAATATATGAGTGACAATTCGGAGTCTAGAATTGCACTAAAAATCATAAAATAACCGAGACATCCCAACATTTACAAAATTGAAAGAGCAAACATATTATCCATCAATTCCTTTCGGGTCATTGAGGCATCATAATAGTTTCAAAATTAGAAAATTAGACTCATAAATCATATGAGTGACAATTAAATTGCACTCAAGATCATAAAATCTCACCGAGGCATCCCAACATTTACAAAATTTAAAAGCAAAAACAATATTCATCATTTCCTACCATTGGTTTTAGGATTACACCATCCCTTTTCAAATTTTAAAAAATTGATTTTAACTAAGGGACAATCACAGTAATGAATTCCATTTAGAACATAAAGTCCTCACGGCACCCTAACCGTTTAAAAATTGATGCCTATATATTGTGTAAAAAATAAATTATCATACAGTGTTTCTCACACTTATAGGGTTTGTTAAAGTAGAAGATTGAAGGTTGTTGAATAAGCAAGAATGATAGAATGAATGGCTATCCTAACAACAAAATTCCCAACACGTATCAATTGTACAGGGTTTATGAAAATTCAAGAATCAAAACCTGATAATGAAGATAGAGTTAGAAATGGGTACAGACCTGAAATTCAAGAACGCAACAAACCCCATGATCCGAATTCAACCCTGCAATCGTTAAAAATCGGCATCTTCGGCGGCGGTGGATGAGAGGTCTGAACGGCGAAAGAAGAACCGCGTTTGGATGATTGAAGAACCGTTTCCAACCTTCGGAATGAAAGGAAAGTGTCTCCAATTTATAGGTTTTTACTATTACTTTGGGCCTAGTCATTGTAACCCTAATTCTAAATATTACTATTACTTTTTTACTTATATGTACACCCCTTTTTACTTTCTATTTATTATTATTATTATTATTATTATTATTATTATTATACTAATTTATATAAATGATTTGTTATACTTTCAAACTAAGTGGCACAATAAAGCTTTCATAAAAAAATGGTACAAAAATATTTTTTGTAAAATCAAAATTGATAAAAATTTGATTCTGAGTTTTTTAATTAATAAAAAGTAAATTTGATAAAATAATTGGTATAATTTATTTATTCTAACTATTAATTAATAAAAAGTAACTTTGATAAAATAATTGGTATAATTTATTTATTCTAACTATTAATATTTCATCAAATTATTCACTATTTGATGTATATAAGTTTAAAGTATCTCATTTTGACTATCATAAAAAATGTATATAAGTTGGAAGTGTATAATTGATAGAGAAAATGTGTTGCAATGCGTCGGAGACAGAATTCGAACCATGAATTTATCGCTTATTCACTAAGTATATAGCCAACAAGCAATTATTTGAGAAACATTATTTTCTAATAAAAAAATAGTAATTTAATTATGTCAGTAGATGAAAGAAAATTATTTGTTAAAGTAATTTTGACAAAGAAAAATTAGCTGATATAAAGATCTTTTTTTTTTGAAGGAGATATAAATCTTTAAAACTAATGTCTAGATTATTTTACTACTATTGCTAAAAAAAGATTGTTTTACTATACTGATAATAAACAAAGATTAGCTTATCCTTAATATAAATTACAGCTTTGTTTTAAGCTTAAACAAACAAACTATTCCCCTAAAAAAAACTGTTGTCCAACTTTGCAACGTGAAGACATGATATCTATCTTTTTTTTACAAGATATTAATCATATAATTTTTTTACTGGAATAATCGAATAGAGAGCTGAAAATTTGTAAGATCATTGTTGTCCTTTTTAAAATGTTCTAACGTGTGCTTGTATTGTAGGCCAAATGCATCCAACGCTTCTTTCTTGCAAAGTTTTTTCTTAGTATTGTTTTAATGGAACATATCTTTTTTGGACATTTAAAGCAGAGTGTTATGAATAATATTAAATACAAGTGTGGATATTCATTTTCCCTAGACTTTCTATATCCCTTAACAGTTAACTCCTATGAGTGAATGCCTATATTCATTTGTTATTGGCATTTGATCTTATAGCATAGCTCTTTATGTACTTTTTAACTTGCCACATTTTGTCCTATAAATAAGACTAATATTGCAATATAAAGAACACTTGTTAAACGAATAATATTCAATAAAGTATTAGAGCTTATTCACTTTAGTTGATATTTGTGTTAGTTTTCAATCCGATTGATGTTGAACTTCACATTCCCTTGTAGAAAGGTACAAGAAAAAGAAGCAAAATCAGTAACTATAATTCACATAAACGTGTTCAAAGCTGCTTTAATGTGTCACATATTGTTCATATTTCTACTTGTTCTCTTGGATACTATGCTAAGCTGAGTTCACATCTCATTATTTCCACACACACTCAATACAATAGGTTAAACCAAAAAACAAATATACAAAGTATGGTATCAAACCAAAAAATAACACACCAAGTAAAGTGATCAGTAAATCAAACTTTACAAAATCTACACTCAAACACCTTTAGCCCTCTCAGGGTGAAGTATGTCACGCCAAATAAAATTGCTGCATTGTCTGTTATCATTGAAAACAAGCCTACTTTAGTACCTTTGCAAGAAGCAATTGCAACTGGCTAGATTCCTACATTTTCCTTGTGACTTCATGATTTCTTATTGAGTATCCTCATTCACATTATATGTTCCATCATGAATGATTTAAAAAATAGTACCAAAGTCCATTCATGCCTTAAAAAGTTTAAGACACCTCATTATTCTTCCTGCATGATGTATAATTTTTTTTACCTCCCTTCAAATTGAAATACAAAACATTAACTTTCTACAAGTTAATGTTGCTCCGGTGCATGATGTTCCTCTGAGTTGTCATCTACAAGTTAATGCCGCTCTCACTGTCCTTCAATTCAAATTGAGGCACAAAACATCAACTTTCTGTACTTAGACTCACAAGACTCAATATTGTATCTTCCATCAGTTCTGCAAGAATGGTGTCACTCATTTCAAAACCAACTATTTCAGCATCGAGTTGAAGGTCCATCCACGTTCCATTTCTCGCCATGTCTTTTCTGACAATTTGTTCCAAAGTGTGCGGTGGGGGCAAAGGAAGGACATGCCAACACACTCCTTCCCAGACCTTGAGAATAACCATTTTCATATTTGGAGTTGGTCTTATACAAGGGTTTACAAATGATACCCAAGGTGAGACCCCAAAGTAATGCCAACAAACCTCCATCAGAACCTCGTTGATACAGTCGAATAGGAGCTTCTGTTCATGGCAAAGCATGTTTGAGAAGAACTCTACCTGATCAAACAACGAAGGATCTAGTATCTTGTCCGAGGAAAGACATTTCATCAATAGTTGATCTTGTGTCAAGCCAGCAGCGTGGATGACAGCATTTATGTACTCATATATCAATTCATTTTGTTCAAAACAACATTTTCCTCTATCGAATCGATCCACTGACGAAGTGTCGTATTCCTCAAATCGAATTTGTAGTGGCTGTACTCGCAGTTTAACTGAAAATCATGAATGAATGTGTTACAAGATTAAATTTGACATGGTAAGTAAAGAGGTTGGTTGGTTTTTCTAAAACACTTCCAACTTTTCTATATCTGCAGGGAATATCTTGTTTTTAAAATATTATTTGAACTTTAAGAACATAGCCAGAGGGTCCTCATGGGTTCCAGGGCAGGAATTTTACCAGGCTGACATGTGGAGTAGCCAGGGTCATCATCGGAGAACGGTATATCGAGTACAGATACAGGACTTGGTCGACCAGATACATCTGTACTACTTTCTAGCTCTTCAATTTTATTTGTGATGGAAGAGTGAGAAGGGGACGACAGTGGAGATGATGGTTGATTCTCTTCTTTTACATCCTGTAAAAGAATCAAATGATAGTTTACTTTAAACAAAATCTTAAATTTAAAGAGGCTTTAGCCAAGTTATCCCCAAATCAATGATTTATATTAACATACTGTCAAATTCTAACTGCTTATACTTATGGAATTATAGCCAAGCTATCCCCAAATCAGTGATTTATATTAACATATATTCAAGTGAGTGAAATCACCTCATTCAAGCACTCAGAACATCTACCATCATCAGGAATTTCTGCAATATCATGATTTTGTTGGTCCTTCCCGGCAATACAACCATTTGGATTCGAGGAAGATTCCAAAACATTTATATCTTTTGTGAATTCTACATTACCTGCACAAAAATTAAGAAAGGATAAATGAAAGAATATAAGTAAATGTACGCAAGAACACACAGACTGAAGTTTATCATAGCATCTATAATTTGAATCATGTACTTTGAACTAGTACCTTCAGAAACTATCTCATCTCCAACAGGATAACCGGCTTCAGCAGTATCAACATGACCAGGATCATGCGAGAAAGTTGACTCTGACTCAATTTCTAGTACTTCATTAGATCTTTCATTTTCACCACAAACACTTGACTGGTTTGCTGAATTACTTGTTTCCTGATCTGGTTGATCAATAGAGGTTGCGTCCTTAGGCGACAAGTGATCCTCATTATCCTCCAAAGTTTTATCTGAAGATGAAAGTTTTGAATGTGCAGTCACAAGATGATGCTCTAAATTCCTTCCAGGACTTCCAAGAGGAGAAAAGTTGTACTCGGGAAGAGATAGTATTCTCCCAAGAGTTTTAGGAATCTGGCTGCTAGAAATGCCTGTGTTATCATCTCCGTTATCTAGCATTTCAGATAAATGTTTCTTAGCCTCGACGTATATGTTCGAAACCTTTTCCTTCGTCGAACCACTTTCACGTTCCACATTAAATTTGGAGTCTTTCATTGTAGCAGTATTGTTTCCTTTCACAACATCAAACATAGGTCTTGCAATTTTTTCAGTGAAGAAATGGTCTTTATTAGGAGATCTCATTCCAAATTTATCTTTACCAACGGTTTTGCCTCTGGAGCCGTTGTTTTCACGTTCAGCATTGAGTTCGTGGTTTCCATGCTTCTCCTTTCCTATAACATGTTTTAATTTCCTTTTTATCTCTGTAAGGGAAAAATGTGAACCAACTCTCACAGAAGAAGGACCTTTGTAATGGACAATATCACGAGAATCAACATTGCTTTCACTTTTTGAATTTTGCATGCCAGTTGGTGCAGGTTTCAGAATGACAATTCTATTTGGAACCTCAGTTTCTGCATTTTTATTTGCTGGAACTTTCGATGGAGACTTTACCTTTTTCCAGAAAAATTTACGATGCTTGCGGCTGACAATCTCCCTAGTTTGTTCGGTGAAATTGGAATTAGCAACAGAATTGTATTCTTTTTCAGTTATCCCTTGAGCATTCTCCAATTCCTGAATATATTTCAGTAACTGTGAATTTGGATCTTGTAGAAGTTTTAGAAACAATTCCTTATCCGAGCTTATAACCTGAAGTGTTTCCATTAGTTCATTTGAACAAAGGAAATTTTTATCTTCTACCATATCTTTCCCATTCAATATCTTTTGATTCACAAAATCATGAATTGCATCTCTTGCAAGCTCTTCAGAATTGACATTCTTTTGGTTTGATTGATCATGAATTTTGCTATTATCGTCGTCATGCATCAAGGAGCAAGCACGTTCAATTTGACAAAAATCTTCCATTATCTTGTCCAAATCAATATTATATTTTGATTGTTGGTTTGAATGCTGATTATGTGAGAATTCTGATTTCAAAGTTGCACTCGGATCATTGGTGTCCATATCTCGGCTTTTCTTGCGAGATTTTCTTTTTCTTTTAGAATCTGTCTTCAGGGAATCTTCAGACCCTAAATCGGTACCTTGATCCTTTATTTCATCCTGGTCAATGAACATCTCTTCTTCTATGAGTTTCTTCACACTAAGCTTGTCAGCATCAATTGGAACTGTTAGTCTCTTACTCTCTCCTCTGTCCTGAAACATAAACGATACCGTTATATCAGCATATGACTATGCATAATGTAAGGAAATCATAATCCAATGCAACTTGCGCTCAATTTTCGTGTATTTAAACTACAAATTTTTGGCTGAAAGAAAGAAAAAAGATCCAGAGTTGGATAATGATATAGATGAACAAACTTACCAAATTGGCTTGATATTCTTCATCCAAATTGCTCAACGCCTCAAATTTGTTCTTGGTAAGTACAGCACCTGTAGAAACAAAAATATAAAAGTTTAACGAATGTGATGATTATTTGCAATGAAAGCATGTTATGATGTGATGATTATTTGCAATGAAAGTATGTTATGATGAACGATATGCAGACATCACACATGGCACAATTACTTCTAAAACAGAATTTATTCCTGAAAAGATATGCGAAAAATCACAAGTATATCAGGATTTTCAAGTCCAAATTGTTTAGCACAGCCACATTTTATTATATATTTACAAATTATTTGGATATAGAAATATGCTTGTAGATATAGACATATGACAAGAGCAAAGTTGACAAATTATTTGGAAGTAAAAGTCAGACATTGATTTCATCAAAACATTACCAAGAGCATGCTTGTTATTGTGCCTCTTATCAGCAATCAACCTCCGAGTAAAGCGGGCATGGCGAAAATCAAACATACTAATAAATCCCCACATACAACCTGACTGATCTTTCTCATACTGCACCCCTAATCTTTGAGACCTCTTTGCCATATTGAGATTATTTGGATTTGGCACAATTGACTTCCTTCTTTAGAATCTGTTCTCTTCTCCTTTTCCTTGGGATGCTAATAAGGTAATCTTAGCCTTCTGCTGTCTATGTTCATACAAAACTCCTCAATGGCATAACCTGATAGATGGAGATACACATTCAATAAACAAATGCTTTTAATAAAATTCTTAATAATGCAATAAAAATTTGCAGACCAAACTAATCTCTTCATGCTAGCAAGTTTGTTTAAATCATCTGATTCAAAAAACCTTGTCACATGATTAAAGAATTTAAGCTCAATAGTATACTTCCTCAGGACTTAAATATAAGCAAAAAAAAATACATGTATCTGATCCATATTTGACCGAATTCTGCTTATATTTAAGACCGGAGTAGTATATAGTTTGGTCATCTGAATCATCAACTCCTCAAAACATAAAATTGGGTTAGAACATGGAACAAGATGAAACAGAATCAAGTTAGAAAGATTGAAAATAATGGCAACTAACACTAATTATAACTACCTGTTGTTCAAACCGAAAGAGTAAAAGGTAAAGATGTAGCTTGATGAGTTTCACAATTCCATTCCCTAAGTTTCACAATTGAATGAAGCTATCTAGCTGGAACAATACAAACTTCCTTTGGAGAGAAAGGTATCAATATTCGATGCCTTTTTTCTTCATGCACAAGCCTTAATTAACTCAAATTTCAAAGAAAAAGCTGAAAATTTCAATTGTCAACTCTTTGCAACAGATTTACAGCTCAAAAGTTCAGAGATTCCAACTCAACTTTGTTCCAATATTGAAGAAAACATAGTAATGATTAAACTTAATGGAAAAGTTTTATAATCACAAAATAGAAAAAAGCTTCAAATACACAAAAGATTTGCACCAACTTAGATAAAACTCAATGATTTTTGCATAACAGAATTGATGAATGCAAAAGCAATGAAAAATATAACTTTATGGTTAAATTTAGCAGAGACTATAGACAAGAAAAATGAAGGATTTTATCAACTGGGTTTGTTTTTTTACAGCGAAAAAGTGAAGAAAAATGGAAACTTGCACCGACCCAGCATTGAAAAAAAGGGCAAGAGAGAGAGAGAGTGGGGGAAGGTGTTGTTGAAGAAGACAGGGTTTGGTTATGTTGAAGGACAGACAGAAAAAGAAGAAAGAAGAAAAGGGACACTAACACTAAGGTATCCTACGTATGTTGTTGGGTCCACACTCCACTTATAGTTTTAGTATTTTCAATCATGTCATTGTAATTTGATTCTACTCAACAAAAATGTTCGTGTATATTTTGGTGTCAACCAGGTATTATCCGAGCGTAACGACTAACGGTAAATATTTATCATGGGAATCGGATTGGACTGCAATCGATGATAAAACTCTTCAGGGTAAAATTTAACATTTCTGTGTTGCTATGATTGTATTAGAACTTGATATTTGGTTAAGTCTTTTATCATCTTATTTAAATGTTATCGGATATGCAATGTTTATTCATAGGAAATTTTGGGAAATTTATGTTAAAATACCAAAAATACCCCTAAAATATATGTTAAAATACCAAAATATCTCTAAAATATAATTTTTTTATTTAATTCTTTTGTTTTTATTTCTCAAATTCACCCTCAAAAGATACTAGAGATTTGGATTTGAATCCATTGGGCAAGAGATTTTTAACTTTAATTTAATCAATATGAAAAAAATTATACGTATATCTAATTATTGGGAGGGAGCCCTAATATGGACCTCTTTTTTAGGTCACCTATGATCTATAATGGATGATCGGCAATATTGGGTAGAAATCACTTTAGTTATTTTTGTGGCATACAAAGGTGGAAATTACTTGTAATCTTATACCTAAGAAGTGATTTTTAGTTTGTGTAATTTTGTTCGTTAACTAGAACAAAATTGACGTCAGTGTTTTCTCTGATTAGAGGAATCGACCTTGGAAGTTTTTTTTTATATTAAGCACAAAAATGTCATAAATAATGATGGTTCCAAAATCAATGTGGAAAAGGTGACGGGAGATGGCGGTAGGAGCAGAGGTCGTGACTTATCAAGGATTCAAAGTAAACTGGCTTTTTGAAACTAGATTTCTTAAATATGCACCAATTTTTAATAGAGATAGATGAGTCAAACGAGAAAACTGGTTTTAACGACAAAGGAGAAAGTATGCAATGTGAAATGAAGATATAAACCAGAATGAAAGTGTAAATACCCACTCTTGCATGTGGTTTGGTAAGGACCATGTGTGGACCTTAAAAAAAAGAGGTCCATATTAGGTTAGTTTATCATTATGTTACATTAGTTTGTAAATTATCTTAATGACTATTTACATTTTTCTTTTGAAAGACTTGATGACTATTTACATGAAAATATATGATGTGTTAATGTATGTTTCAACTATTTTAAACCGATAATACATATCAATTAATTCTTTTCATTACTAGTAAGATCTATTTTTAGAGTGTGTGATTCAAATGAGTTTCATCTAATAAAAAAATGAATGTTGAAAAGAAAGTGTTTATAACCCTCTTCAGTGTTTTTAACCAAATGTGTGAGCTTTTGTGCTTTTTATACCTTCTAGAGGGGGGACACTATTATTATAGATTCATGTTCATATACAGGCTCCCACCATATGCTAAACTAAGAAAAGCATGAAATATGCCGGGAAAAAACTGTTAGATGAAACTCAAAAGTAGACTAGAAAGAATAAAAATTAAACTGATTTTTTTTTTAAACTTATATTGATTCTCTAACTAAAGTTGAAGACATATGAAATAATTTCCACACCAGAAAACAAACAAATGTAATCATAGATCAATATAGTTTGATGCTTTTATTCTATTTATTTAATCATTTTATAAAAGACAATTGATTATGCATGTTATAATAATTATTAATGTTTCGATTAATAGTTATAATAATTTGCACTTTATCTTTAAATTTAGATGAGATAGATTTTAAAAGTGGCTCATACATGATTGACTTTGCCTATATAGTGGAGGATATCTTTTGAAATAAGATAAAAAAAAAAAAAGTACACGTGCTTATGTCTTCAAACAATTGGTTTAATACGCACATCTTTGTTATAATATGATAATTAATTTATACCAAAATTAAACTCTTTTGTTCTTAGAACTAAACCTATTTATAATACTAGACTATCAAATATGGAAGGTAATATTTCACGGTAATAGGTAATAAAATAGTTTAAATGAATGTCATGATTGCCATATAGTATTTCATAATATTAAGAAGCAAAGACGTTGGTACTGTACCATAACATAATTTTCCATGACATCGTCCTTGATACTGTAACGTAACATAATAGGTTAAGTATAACAAGACGGGTTAACGTTTAGAAATAAAATATTAGGTTAAGTATAGCGAGACGGGTTAACGATTATTCCTCTCCAAAAAAATAACATATAATTAGGAACTTAATTTTATTTTACTTTAGATAAACATTAAATGCAAAAGTGTGGAGGGAAAAATTAGGTTAAGTACAGTGAGACGGGTATTAGATTAAATCTAGGGTTAATATTGTGTCACGGGTTAACATTTAGAAATAAGATATGACATTTTGCATAAATTAAATATAGAGTTAATATAGTAAAGTCACGCGAAAAAATTAGGTTAAATCTAAGGTTAATATTGTGTCACGGGTTAACATTTAGAAATAAGAGATGACATTTTGCATAAATTAAATCTAGGGTTAATATAGTAAAGTCACGCGAAAAAATAGGTTAAATCTAGGGTTAATATTGCATCATGGGTTAACATTTAAAAATAAGAGACGACATGTTGCATAAATTAAATCTAGGGTTAATATAATAAAGTCACGCGAAAAAATTAGGTTAAATCTAAGGTTAATATTGCGTCACGGGTTAACATTTAGAAATAAGAGATGGCATTTTGCATAAATTAAATCTAGGGTTAATAAAGTAAAGTCACGCGAAAAAATTAGGTTAAATCTAAGGTTAATATTGCTTCACGGATTAACATTTAGAAATAATAATAATAATAATAATAATAATAATAATAATAATAAGAGATAAAATAAAAAACTAAATTTATTTAGTTCACTGGAAGGAATAGATTTTCAATCAATTTATTTTGGCTTAAATGTGTCATTGGTCCTTGCACTTTCATCCAATTTTGGCATTGGTCCCTGCACTTTTTTTTGTTTGACAATGGTCTCAGCACTTTGTAAAAATTTTGACATTGGTCTTTCTGTTAAGTCTAAGTTAAAAAAAAATCAAAACTAACGGTGTACCACGTGGACCAATCATTACACGTCACGTGACATACTAAAAGACAAAATATTCAAAATATATTCTAACGTTTTGGTATTAGTCCCTGCACTTTGGTACTAGTCCATGAACCCTTTATTTTTTTTATAATTTTTAATTTTTCAATGATATTATTATGTTTATTTATTTTTTCATTATTTTGTTGAAAATAATTCTAAAAATGCTCCCTTAAAAAAATTATAATAAATAATTTTTTTAAGTTTAAATATTTAAGGATTTATTTATTAATAGGAATCATTTTCAGAGTAAATTACACTTTCCTACACTAAGAGAACCTTAATGTATCTCCCATTTCCATCTTATGTTACAATATGCATTATCTTCTCTTGCAAAGTAAATATATATGAAAAAATATACACCTTAATGATAATTAAATTTAAATATTTTGTTATTAATTTGAAGATTTTAAGAATATAACATATAATTTTATTAGCTTATTTCATCAATTTCAATAATTTGTCTAATATTTTCTGTGAACATAACTCAGTTAGCCAGCAGGGACATCATAGTTAGAGAAAAATGTCATAAGATTTAAGCTTAATTTTCATTAAAAATGATTTTTTATTTACTTTTTAGAATTATTCTCAATAAAAATAATGAACAAAATAATAATAAAACATAATAATATTATTGAAATATTTTTAAAAAAAAAGTTGAAGGACTAATATCAAAGTGTAGGGACCAATAACAAAAAGTGTTGAAAGTGCAAGGACTAATAATGAATTAAATATTTAGAATATTTTAATTCTAAATATTTTGTCTTTTAGTGTGCCACGTGGCGTGTCCTGATTGGTCCAAGTCACACACCGTTAGTTTTGTTTTTTTTTTAACTAAGACTTAACAGAAGGATTAAAGCCATAAAAATTCAAAATGCAAGGACTAATGCCAAACAAAAAAAAGAGCATGGACCAATGTTAAAATTAGGTGAAAGTGCAGAGACTAATCACACGTTTAAGCTATTTATTTTAATTCGAAATATAATTATAAACAGAAAACATAAGAGTTTATAATTGGATTTTCATTGACTAATTCATGCATGATCAAGCCATTAGTTACCCCCTTTATGTTTACTTATTACTTAGTTTACTTATTTTTCCATTACTTCTATGAACGGTAATTCTATTTAGTAAAAATCAGTCATTATTAACTTTTTTGACACGTACCTTTTTTTATAAAAAAACACTTTCTTGACACATACATAACAAAGTCAACTTTTTATAAAGAACTAAAAACATAAAATGTCACATAATTCCGACAAATTTTTTATTAGAAATGGTTGCATTACAAACTATAGCATTTTCCTAATTTTTTGTCACTGAGATTTTCCTATATGTTATTTCTATTTGTTTATTTTACCAGTTGCCTAATAACCAATCCATACTCAAATAAAATATATCAAGTTTGAACACGAGATTCCACGTAAAATATTCTTACAATTAAACTACTAGGATGTCTTGTGTTAACAAAAACAATCTTGTTCTCCCCTTTATGTTTGGTGGATGTTGGTGAAGCGTTTGAACTCTCCTAAGCATTGCGGTGGATGATTGATTTGGGTTTCGATAACACAAAATTTTCTCTTGATTTAAAGATTACCGTTGATGCTTTTAATGGTGGAAACGATAATAACAAGTTTGGCAATATATCATTTCTTATTGTAAGCAATTGTTTAGCACAACTTTTAAAAACTTTAAGATTGAGTTTAGTCGGAGGCAGGTAAATAGGGTTGCTCATGAATTAACACAAACAACCTTATCAAAAACTAGCTTCCAATTGTTTATTGATGTAACACTTTGTATCAATGATTTATTAGCTCATGAAATGAGATGAATGGTTTCCCCTAAAAAAAACTACTAGACTATAACAATAAGACTAAATGTTATTTCTATAAAAACTTTGTACAAGAAACATGGTTGCCAATTCACTTAATAAAAACTTCGTAATATTGCATGAAATCTTAATACAAAGTTTGTATATTTGATGTCTAAAAATTCATATACAAATATACCAAAAGAACAAAAATGACGTGAAAACAAATAAATAAATAAAAAATGGTTACCTGAAATGAAGTTAAAAAACAATAGTATAATTTTGATTTTCTTTTGCATAAAATTCTAAACATTTGTTTAAAGTACATATCCTATGTATAAATAAGGTAAAGTTATATCAGGGGCAATGCGAGTATGTGATGTGTGTGTCAATGGGACTTTGTTTTTATACAAAGAATATCACTAACAACACTATATTTTGAACATCCTCTTTAACGCTTATTTTTTTATTGGGTTAAATCAATATGGTAGAACCGCATAAAGTGGTGGAATCTACATTAATTTGACTCAATAAAAAAATAAGTATTAGAAAGAATGATCAAAATAGAATGTTCTTAACATTCCTCTTATATAAATAACACAAAAGAATTATAATTTGACTTTCGTCTCAAAAAACATAGTTTGACTTTAATTTTTATGGGTGTTTTTTTTTAAAACATTCTATTGGTGTTGCTATTAAAGTGTTTTATACACTTATGAAACAATTATGGAAAGTAAATATTTCCTGCTTTTCACTCCAACAAGTCTAATACTTCAGAGTTTGCTCGTATCATTTGAGAGTGCAATGGGTTCCTTACTTCCCACTTTACAAACTTTTGGGTGGAGTTTATTTGGGAAACCTAAGTCTCATGTCGGATAGATAAGACTCATGAGAAGAGTTTATAATGAGGAGGCAATCCTCACCTCACAAGCTCGTTTTGTAAGGATGAGTTAGGCCCCAAATTTTAACATGGTATCAGAGCTTGTCAAATTCAAGGGCCACCTGTAACACCCCACTTTAATTTAAGTTTAATATTATTATGTTAAGTGTAGCGAGTAAGTGAATGGATTGATATTATTGTTGTTGTCTTGTAATTTACGTTGTGAGTCGTGATGAGAAAAGATTAGAGTAATAATGTTGAGTGAGAAGTGGCTTAAGGAATTAAATGAGGCGAAAGGAGAAACTCAAAATAAAAACAAACAGAAAAATAGATAAAGGATGACATGTGCGCAAAAAGTAAGATTTAAATAAGTGGGGGAGGGAAAGAGTAAAAGAATAGTAATTATCACTAAAAGAGTTTAAGACGAGTGTTGGCCCAAATATATATAGAATATTAGGAAAATAGATTAGTCAGTTTTCTTTTTGGCTGAACGTGAAAGGAGAAAAGAGAGAAACAGAGAAGAAAACATAACCCTAGTTGCAAACAAGCCAAAACGGAAGTTTCAACCAACGAATTCGAGGTAAGGGGGAGAATCTCTTCATCTCTAGGGTTTAACATTCTATCATGGGGGCTATAGGGGGGTTATCTATTCATCATACAAGGGTTGTACGAACATGGTAGTGAAGAGTTCTTGTTTTCAATTGTTTTTTTTTGGAGATCCTTTAATTAATTCATAGTCATAGTCGCAAGATTAAATTGTGTTTAATCGTATGGCTAAATTGATTCAATTTGTTTTTCTGTATAGGAGATTTATTTCCAATATTGAATACTAGGGTAGTATTTGACGGTGAATTGTGAATTCAATAATCATAACCAATCATGTTTGTTTTTGATGAAGTATGTTCTGTAAAAAGAGTTTTACTTTGTTTATGAATTTGGCTATGTTTTGGCATGTTGTCTCTTTTTTTTAGAACACGCAGGGGCTGATGGGTGTAGTTTGTTTGAGTCAAATAATATGTGTGTTGCTTATGTTTGCTTACATTAGTTCAAGTGCTTCACTAATCATTTTTTTTTCTTATATGCGGTGCATTATGTAAATGTTCTAGAATAGCCTACTGGTTATGCAATTGTTCCAACAATAGACTGTTGCCAGAGTATATTATATTCAATTAGTAGCTTGTTAAATAAACTAAGACTATAGTATGCAAATGTTAAAATTGTAGACTCAGATTCTCCATCCTTAAATAATGATACAGAAACAAAAAATCATTACATTAAGTATAAAGGGGTTTTGATACACTAAATAAAAAGGGGTTTTGATAAGGCCAAATTAATTTATTTGGGCTTTGCTGTTATCGTAAAGGTATGTTCCTATTGCAGTTAATTTGGTGATTAGAAACTAATTGTATATAATTGTTTCTAATAAGGATTAATTAACATTGGCAATCTTTTTGGAGTGTTAATAATTTAGGGTCCAAATCTGTTTTTCTCAAACTTTTAGGTATATTTTCCGCAAATAATATGATGCTAATCTAGTATGAAAATTATGGAGATTGACATTAATAAAAGAAAGAAAGAAAAGTAGTATATGTTGGGTTTTGGACCGTCATAGTAGAACCATATGAACACTAGAAGCTGAACTTAATAAGAAGAAGATAAGCACATAAGCATAGTGTGATATGATTTATTCATGTGTAAGTACTAAATTAGTATATGTAGAAATAAGCTATTGACATTTTAGTGAATATTAAAATTTAGTTATTAGTAAAACGATGAAAAAATTCTTCTAAGTTAAATTAAAATAAGGCTCTTAGAGTCTATTCATTAGTTTATTTATTGAAGAATAAATTTATTTGACGATGTTGATGATTTATTTAATGATGTGTATTGATGTGCTATTTAATGATGTTGTCTATTATGTTTGATGATGAAGTTGATGAGGTATAATTTTTAATGATGATGAATGTGATGATGATTTGTGTGCTAGCATTAGAATCGTGCACTTTAGGAGGGAGTCTTGCACTAATATGTGAATTATTTGAATATGTGTATTACTTGTCGAACTTATTTATATGCATTCATATAGAGTCTAAGACTGATGGAGTGCATGACTGATGGAGAAGCCCAGTAATATACCTCTGGCAAACTATGACGAGAAAGTCCAGTAATATAACTCTGACAAATGATGAGATATGAGTGGTACCACGTTCATATAGGTCTTTAGGAGAGTCCATGTGCATTTACGTGAATATGTTGTATTTGGTGTTTTCAAAGTGTGGAAAAGATAAGATGGTGTGATATGTGAATTGAAGAGAATATATAAAGTAATTATTGAGAGTGAAGTGATGATGGAGATTTTTGTTGAGAGTGAAATGATGATGGAGGTTTTATTCCCTCGATATTATTTAATGTGTGTGCTTTTCGTTAATATTATGTTATAGCAGGATTTCTCACCCCTTATTTTGTTGTGTTGTTTCATGTATGGTGGTTGTACTTTGAGTACAGACTCTCAGGTTGACGAGGAGTAGCCGTGGGACGTTTAGAAGGTGGACACGGAAGATGTTTCCTATTAGGCCTTTATTTATTAGTTGAGAATAAAATGTAGTCGCTACGAGCTCTGATTCCTGTAACACTAGGGTTAGGAACGACGATTGAACCTTTATTTCATTATGAGTTTTATTATGAGAATATTGTTATTTTCTTATTTGTGAATCATTGAAAACCAACTTGGGTTTAATTATTATGACCTTTGAATATTTTATTTCTCTATGTCACATTACTTAATGACATTGTTTAAGATTTATGATGAGTAAAGTTGAGATGTGTAACATCCTTGTTATTATATATATTATTTTAATTTAAAATTATCGACGGGAAATAGGGTGTTACACCACCTATCGATTCACGCACCAAGCCCAAAAAGTGCTGGGCGTGACAGGGGTGTATTGGGAAAAACCCAAGTCCCACACCGGATAGATAAGACTCTTGATAAAAATTTACATAGAGGAGGCAATCCTCACCTTACAAGCCGGTTTTGTGATGGTGAGTTAGCCCCAAATTTCAACATGGTATCAGAGCTTGTCGAATTCAAGGGCTGCCTAAACCTATTCACGCACCAAGCCCAAAGAGAGTTGGACGTGAGGGGGTGTATTTGGGAAAAACTCGTCCCACATCGGATAGATAAGACTCATGAGAAGAGTTTTTAAAGAGGAGGTAATCCTCACCTCGCAAGCCGATTTTATAAGGATGAGTTAGACCCCAAATTTCAAAAGAGTTTAACAAGCAACACACAAATAAGGAAAAACCGCATTATTAGTTAGTCCTATCATTTATTTTAATAATAATTTTTTATTGTGTTAACGATAATATTATTCATGAAATGCTATAAGTATTTTTTTCAAAATAAAACTACGGATCTAACTCGTCTAAATTTTTAATTGACCAAAGATCTGTAGTTGAAAACCATATTAGAATAAAAAATACCGTTAAAGTAAAATAAAATAAAATGGTTTTTAATTACATATCCTTTTGGTAAACTAAAAATTTAGGTGAGTTCTATCTTGAGGACTCGCTACTTGATAGAATTTAGTTTCATTTCTAAATGAGTCAAAATTGATTATAGATGTGTATAATTGATTCTGACATGTTTGATTGTTTTTTAGTATAATTGATTTTGCATTCATAATTGATTCTATTTGAAACTATGATTTGTATCTTTTGTTTTTAAAATTGATTTTCACACATTATAGTTCAATTCATTTTTATATGAATATATCAAAACACAAATAATTTTACCTTTAATATATTTTTAGTTAAAATCAATTCACTCAAATCAATTCTCAATACTCAAAGATCATTGATAAGGGTACCCTGGTTACCAACTAACGATGTCCAACTCCAAAATATATAGTAGAAAGAAGCCAATGGATTCATATACTTTCTAAAAAAAAACTCCATATATCTTAAATGTCCAATGCTGAATATAATCGATGACCAATAATAGTAATTTGTGTTAATTATATTTAATTGAATTAAGTCAAATATGACATATTTGATTGTTTAAGCACGCCATAATCAATAATCATGAGTCACAACTCAAAATTCATTTAAAAATTTATACATACTTTAATTGGCTTCAAATTCATTATATTATAGAGTATCATAATTTTTTAAAGCAATAGTATAAAATAAGAATTAAAAATAATATTTATGCAGGTCATATAAAACCGATCTACTCAAAAAACAATAGTAGTATAAATTTTTTTATATGAAAAAACAATAGTATACTGCTTCTATTGCAGAAGCATATCTTAATACCAAGTAGGAACATGTTTTTAGAGATGTGAGGCATGCTGCAGATTAATTTTGGGTCTTGCAACATGTGAGAAGCAGTTGGACCTACAAATAGCTAGCTTTGGGTCCATTTATTTTTCCTTTTCCCAAACTTCAAGGGTGTAATTAATTGTTTAATCTACTATGCCTCTATGAGACAAAAGTTAGTGATACTTTTTTTTTTTTTTAAGAAAAAGTTAGTTAGTGATACTTGTATTGTAGTATTACCCCCTCTGCTGGCTGGAGGTACTTCAATTAATATTATGCATGGTTTTCATAATGATAATAAAAATCACATAAGAAAAAATAAATAAATAGTATCATATTAAATAAAGGGTGCAATTCTTTTTCATGTCTAATTGTACTTTAGTGATGCATATACATGGTGTGGTTGATTAGTCATGAATAAATTAAATGGATAGAATAGTACTTAACAAGCAATCAATTATCTATGTGTCATATATAATTTGTTCTCACATGTAGCACCTGTATCATAGTTCTGGAATCTATTGGAGTCATGAATAAAGCTTTTGTTTTGAGTAATTGGAAAAGGTCTCAAGGGTTATATCTTTGGGACCACAAGACATGGAATCTAATCTTATATCTAACTCATTAGTTACACATATATTGTGAAAATCATGACTTGGAGAAAGGGATGGGATACCTTGTTTTTGCATACAAATTGGGCAATAATTATTTTCTCAGTGTCTGAAGTAGAATTCTTGTTGAATCCCTTTTTAATACTAAGGAATGCTACGTACTCACTTCATTTTATCATTATAGTTGGTAGTATATGTGGCTGCCATGCCACCTGTACAAGTGTATTGGAATGAGAGAAATAGTGAGGGAGAAGTGGTAAAACCCTAGGTAAGAAGAGAAGTGACAAAGAGAGATTACATATTTTAAATCTACTACTACATTTTTCACATATCTTTATCTCTTTTTACCCTTTCTTCCTTACATATTTATCTCCTTACTTTATTCTCTAAATCAAACAAAGGAATGGTTCATAATGTTTAGGTTAAAACAAAAAATAATAAAAATTATATAAATGTGGGGCAACTTTGAGAATTCTTATATATTTGTATAATTGAATTAAATAGAAATATATGCTAAAGTACATAAAGTTGGCGTGGCATGATACCTATACCTTTTGGTTGCACTATTTGTACCATTGGTGATGATCTAAACACAATCACTT
This sequence comes from Medicago arabica, assembly GCA_946800305.1. NCBI lineage: Eukaryota > Viridiplantae > Streptophyta > Magnoliopsida > Fabales > Fabaceae > Medicago > Medicago arabica. The sequence continues at coordinate 40,071,040 of OX326969.1, forward strand.
ATTACTGTGTGAGACATATGTGAGCATAGTAGATTTGTGAAAACGGTCATTTCATTTCTATAACTTTCCCTCAAAGCCATATGCAATATAATTAAAGGTAAAGTGAATGGCTGGTGGGTGGGTGCAATGCATGACATAATTGAGGACCACAAAGAACTTAAAAATAAGCACTCACTCCTAATTCAATTATTCATTTACCAAATATTTCAATCTTAATTACATGCATGGTATGGTAGAGACATGTAGCAATTTCACCTTTCATTTCATATCCCAATTCTTGAATATGAAGCAAGAATTTTGGTAAAAAGATGTGATTGCCTCTGCCTTAGAAAATGACCATATACATGCATATATTAATGGGTTTAGGGATGAAAGATTATTAATAATGATTAATTAAGTATCCGGTGCTACTTAGTCAAGCTTTTTGTCTTGATCTTTCATTATTTTGTGGTGGGTGAGGGTGAGGAGGCACATTCATTCAAACTGTGATTATGTTAATTAGGAAAAAAAAAAGTGTCATTTCTTACAGAATTATCAATCTATTATATATACTTGTCTAATTTGTTTGGCAGTGTTTGTGTTGGTACAGAGGAGAGGACAAAAAAGGTGGTAGTTAACATGTTATTATGTAACTTGTTGTAACTGATTGTCTATAGTTTTTATTTAAAAAAATAATAATTGATATGCCATTTTTGTACATTAAAGTATTGAAAATTGAAGGTCAACCTAGTCAAGAGTAGTCGTTGTTACTTGTTAGAACTTGTTAAATTTGAAAATTCATTTGTACCAAAAATAAATAAATTGAAAATTCACAAAAGAATATGGAAAAGGCTCCTTAAATGATAAATAAAATGTTTAAAAAAGGAAAAGAAATTATAGTCTTTTTTAATTGAGGGGACAAATTATCATCGTGTTAATCTTATAATAATCTTTTATAAGTCATGATAATTGAGATGCATATTATTTACTTAATCAACCATTAGACTGCAATGCATAAAAGAAAAGAAAAAAAACATTAGACTAAAAACATTAGACTACAATGTCATGTTTAACACGTGTATTTCATCAAAACCCAATTTATCTACCGCGAAAGAAAGGGTTTGGTGGGTAGACGTTCCGTGTTGACGGCAGTTGTTGTAGATCGCATCTTCAGGACTTTATCTACCACGATTGTTTCTTGCATCGTTGGTGGACTGTGATAACAAGACCTATGCGTGCTTCGGTTCGTAATGGGTTGATTTAGTCTGAAAGGGCTTTTAGCTTGCTTCGTCTAGAAGGGAGTTGTTGGAACTTGGATCGTTTCTGTGTTGGCAGTCGATTCAACATCTTTTAAAGCTTTGAATGTTCACTCTGTGTTTTTTGCAATTCGGTTTCGTGATCACACGTGGGTTCGCTGAATTGTTTGTGGTAGTGTTTGTTTAGGGCTATGTCTTTTCTACACCACTTATGTGCTGATTTGTTGTATCATCCGTTACGGGTTGTTTTTGTAGTTTACTGGGTCAGGTACATGTCTCTCAATCTTGTACTTCCTGATCTTTTTTAATTTAATTCTTGTTTTGGCTTAAAAAAAAAATTCAAAACCCAATGTTTTTAAATGTTAATATCTTCTAAAAACACACAAATTTCTCCTATATGTTAGCTTTTTTCCCTTCTCTTCTTGGATAAGCTCTTCTATTTGCTTATATAGTCAACGTCATATATATTTTCTCAAACAACTAATTAATGGCAGAACTTTTAAATTTTGAGCTAATAGTAATTGGTGGGCTAACTCCATCTAATGTCTTTAAGCATTGGATTCTCCCTGCCTGCCTCTTTCATACATGCTATGTTATAAAAAGGGTTCTTAATCTAATGATTAATCTATATGCTATCAAGAAAAATAAAAGTAAAATCAACAACCAACAACCCTATATAGTTCATCTCATTCTTTTGCTTTTGGTTGGACTATTTAGAAGGAAATGAATAGTTGAGTTACAGATTTACATAAGATTTTAGATAAAATTAAGTTGATGTTTTTCGTCTGGTTAAACTTAAATTTGTTTACTTTTGTTTTTGACTATCATGACGGGTGGCAATACCCTATCCACTGTATGGGTTTGGTTATGCAATTTTTTCTTTGTGGCCTCCCGTTCGTCGGATGCCGTTGTTTTGACTTTGGAATCTTGTGATTAATTTTGCGTGTCTTACTTTAGCACACCTTGTGCGAGGTAGACCACTTTTGATTTGTTAATATAATCCATTTTGTCTTGTTAAAAAAATATATATAATTTTTTTTTCTTTTAGGAACAACCATATATAGTTGCATCTCTTAAAAAAAACATAGTTGCAATTATAGGTAATTAATATTTAGTGAAAAAAGCTATGGTTAAGTATTAATTCGTTATATTTTGAATGCAATGTATTTAGAGGACTCGGTTTTTCAAGATGAACAGGTTAAGTTTGAATTGTAAAATCTCATTGAGTTTCTTCAATATGAGATTCGACTCAACATAACCCATTTTTGTTGAACATATTGAGTCCAAAACTATATCCAAAATTCACCTAACACACCCGATACATTCATAGTTTGGTTTCTTATGATCAAAGAGTTTGATGATACACTCAACACTAATCAAAAAGCCATTTGACATAGCTTATCTTTTTGTACTTTGCATATTTATATATTTGAAATTAGGCTCTCTCTAAGATGAGAGAGTGTGCCTCATCAAATGAGCAAAAGTTTGACTATTGTTTGATGAAAAGGGTTGCATGATATTATAATAAACTGTCTGCATTATATAATTGTTCTCTATCTGATCTCTTTTACACTTTCACTCCAAAAAAAATTATTCATTGCATATTTATATATTTAAAATTAGGGTTCATATGCTCTCCATCGTTTATCCTATCCTTTTTTTTACAAGAGATTTAAGAATATAAATATAATAATGTAATATTTTGTGGGTCTAAATTATTTTCTATATACTTCGTAACTCTTAATAGAGAGGGAAAATTACGAGAGAAAATGAAGATGATTCTAACTCTTAAAATTAAAGAGATCGTTAACATGAATTGACTATATGATCCATAATGACCATATCTGAGAGGCGTATAAAGAAATAGATCCATCGGATCCATGTTAATATTGTTCAAACATGATCGATTCAATTTAAAAGTTATTTTAACTCTTCTATATTTCACCACTCGGAAGTTATCTATCTATACATATCCGTTCAAATGAGTAAGTTCAAACAAAATAATATTTTTTTCTATCCGAATAAGTAAATTCAGACGGAAGTGATTTCCCCTACTCTCAAAAGATAAATCTAATATTGTGTCGATCATCGGTTAAAAGATGGAGAAAGGAATGATAAGGAGCATAAAATATAAAATTAATATAAAAAGAAAATGCGAAAGAGAGAACTAAAAATCAATCTGTGCTTAGAGACCATATTGGTTTCACAATAAGACAAAACATCTTACATAAAATAGGGTTAAACAACTTTCTAACAACTAATAATCCATTAGAATTTGGAGGGTATAAATGTGGAGATTCCCTATTGGTTTATTTATTCTATTGGATTTATCCTATTGGAGTTGCCGAGTTGGTCTCAGAGAGACCATGACAAATTCTACTTAAAGAATAAACTTTTTAATTTATATACAAGAGTTTGTAGTTTTCGAATTTCCTAATGATACCTAATCCGATAAACACGACTTCTTTATACAATTTTTATATTATATTTTTAAATTATGTATATTGTAAAAAGAAAGATGGAGACATGGTTCTTAATTCTAAGATGGGACATAAACTATTTAATTATTTTAGATTTTTAGTCGGTGGTAATTCGAGAAGGAATTACTTTTAAGTAGGCATGACAACAGGACAGGAATGGCGCGGGTTTAAGTATTATCGACAACTTGTATGTATTTTTCTCCATCTCTAGACTCTTTTCGGTGTAATAATTAAACATCCACTCCCATCCTCAATAGGGGCAGGTTTTTCTACTCCGCCCCACCCCATCCGTGAAAATTGTATTTAAAACAAAAATTTTAAAAAAAAATTCATTTTTTTTATATCAACAAATAAATAGTAATTAAATTGATAATAAAATATCTAATAAACCTCTTTTAAAATAGCAAGGTAACTCTAATAAATATGTTTCTAAAAGATTACCAATATATTAAAAGAGTTTGATACCTATTTTCAAGTTTTTTTTTTTTGACAAAATTTTCAAGTTAATGTGTATCAGATTATTAAATATAATAAGGTAAATTCTAATAAGGGGGACGAGGCAAAGGTGGATGCGGGACGGGTTTAAGCATCCTCAGTCCCGCCCACCCGCATCCATACCCACACCCATTTATCATAATTCTTGTAATTTTATAGACATTTATATACAAATTATTTTTTGATAATTTTTTTTTTAAATAAGTAGCACTACTGAGGCTCATCATCGTCAGAGCAGACATCAAAGTTAAAAAAATATTTACAAATATGTTTTCACATCAATCACAAAAAAAATTCTCTATTGATAAAAGAAATTAAAACCAAAATCTTGTAAGTGAATCAATTTCTTACCATCTAAATCAACTTTCATCATCATTACTCCCTCCGTCCTAAATTGTATGTCGTTTTAGAGAAAAATTGTCCTAAATTATATGTCGCTTTACAATACCAATGCAACATTAATGTTACTTTTTCTATTATAACCTTAACTATTTATTACTCTATCTTCTTTCAATTCTTTCATTTATCTTTCCCGTATTATTTATTAAGAACAATTTTTTAAAACAACTCATAATATATCTTTTCCACACAATATTAATTACATTTCTTAATATGTGTGAAATGTCCAAAACATCATACGATTTAGGAAAGATGTAGTATCATACATATACTTAAGGATTCCATTTGGGTGCCCTAACCCTTTGAGTTTTTGGTAACAAATTTCAATGCTCGTTTAATATTTCAATGCCGACAAATTTCATCTTATCTTAATACTTTGTTTGATTGATGTTGGGGACTTTTAATTGACTTTTCTCACGTGGCTTTATATTCTTCTCTTTTTTTTTTTTTTCTTCTGCCTTTTAGCTTCTTTAGATATGAGCTACAAGTAATGTTTATAAAATGAAAAACCCAGAAAATATATATTTGATTCCACATAAGAAAAAACCAACAATATACTCCATTCCTTTATAGATGTCCATGTAAGCTATTAAATTACAAGAATTATGATAACTACACACGTTAATACATAAAAATGTATTAAAGAATATATCATGAAGTGTGGCAGTTAACTTAACTCAACTTTGAGCAAGCATATCATGTTCCTTAGGGTACCCATTGATTAAAGTTCACATCCACATTTACATTATCTCTCTAATTGTAGCCAGTGCCCTACTTTGATTAGAGTGTTCAACCAAAAAAAATATCATGTTATTATCAACCAAATAGTAGAAGTTAACATTATCTTGTAATAAAGAACAGGCTTAGGTAGGGATCATCCTTTGCATGCAAGTCAAACCAAACCTAATTTTTTTCTTTTTCTATGGAAACACAAATGATGAAGTTGAATCAAGTGGAATCTATATGAACCTATCATATTATTGATCATTTTGACTGGTGCATTATAAATTTATAAACGTGTTTATCAGCTCACAACTATTTAGATCATATTCACAATTTTGAGAACTAATCTTTCTATTGTCTTTCTTTTTTTAACATTGTAAATTAATGTCTTTTGATTGTAATTAATCAAAATCATGTGTATACTTTTTTCTAGAAACCAAATATTGATATTTTTTATACTCCACACCTAGTTCGTCCACAGAAAAACACATTTACTCTTCTCAATTTTACTTGTTTTTATTCTCTAATTATCTGGATTTTTTGGGAATAAAAAGTACATTCTGCAAATTTGAAATTTAAGTTTTTTGTGCACATTTTGGAAAACTCTTGAAGTCGGAATATTTTTTTGTTTTGAAAACTCAAATTCTATAAAATTCAAATTTAAGCTTTTATAAATCTGGGGAAATAAAAATGAACAATTTCTTTTGAGGTAAAATTAACAAAATTTAAAAAGGGAAAATGAAATTTTCGATAAATTGTGCAGTGAAAAGGTAAGTGTGGGGTGTAAAAAAGACTTTCAAATTTTAAATATTTGATTTTACAGGCTTAGGGGCTTAACCAGCACTTATAAGTCATATGAGAATCCATTGTATTTTAAAGTTGCCTATTACATCTCTACTACACGCCTCCAGATTTTTTCAAAAATAACTACTTTTAGAATTTTATATTTGAAACTTATTTGTGATGGGTACCAGAAGTTAATTTTTAAATTTCATACTTTTTTGGTTATTAGAATTTAAATTACAAAATACAAGAAGTCTACAAAAATTCAGTTTCAAAGAGTTCTAGAAATTAACTTTCAGAAATCACGTAATTTTACTCGTCGAACTTTGTTTCGAGAGAAAGACTAATCAATCAACAACTTCTTGCTATAAAGGAACATTTTATTTTCCTTTGATCTTTGTAGTTCCTACTTCCTACACATTTTATTTTGTTTTAAACTTATATGTGAATTACAATCACTCTTTCGAAATACATAAAATATGTGTTTCAATAATTAAATTTTAGAAGATTGAAGACATTTCAAAACCAAACTTTCATAATGGTTTTTTTTCCTTCCAGAAATTTAATTTAAGAAGACATTTCGAGATTCATAAATATATAGGTTTAGTAAATGGGTAATTTATGGAGATAAAAAAATGTTTGTGCTAAAGGGTGGCATATAAGGAACATAAGAGAGTGTATAAAGTAACTCTATGTGTTATTGCTTCCAATCTTCCACGTCCGGACCCAAAAGAACGCATAATAAAGATTCGACCTTATAAAAGAAGTTTCTATTTGCACCCCTTTCCTTTGTTATAAAATCCATGAGTTTTTGAAGAGGAATAAAATCGATGAGTTAATTCATGTTTTCTCTAAAACATCTTATTCATTATTGTTTTATTTTTCTATTTTTTGTTTGTTTATAACTTCAGTTTCTAGAAGAAGGTGTGTTTAGTGATTTGAAGTGTGGAATATAGAGAAATTAACGAGAAATAACGATATTTTAAAAAAGATTCAAATCAGAAATTTTTCTACGAAGAACAAGGAAAGAGAACGAACTAGGTCCTATTCTTGAACTTACTCTTGTCCGTTGGAGATAAGTAATGTCAGACAAAAAATTATTCTGCTAAAAAATTCAACGTGAGTTCTTAATTTCGCTATTGACCTAATGATTAATACACATTCAAATAAACACACATACGAGGATGGCAAAATGTGGTAACCCATGTTTGAGTCTAGAATTTCACATAAAATATCATCATAGCCAAACCACTAGGTTGTAACGGTGGGACAAAATATCTTATTCATTCACTGATATAAAGTACTTCATCCGGTCTCAATTATAAACAAACTTTTATATTTTAGGTTCATTCAATAAATTATGTATGTGGTCAACCGACAATACCATATTGTTAGGCTTAAAATCTACATTCAAGTTCGAATATGAACCTCACCATTGTGTATAAATTTCAGGTAGTATTCATCACTTTTGTCTATATACAACAACAAAAATTTATATATTTCTTTACAACCCACTTAATTGTGCTAAGAAAGTTAACTTTTAGACTATTTAAAACACCGAGTTTAACTTTTGGAACGTACAACATGTGTCAAACAATAATCTTTTGATTCATTTTTGTTTCAATGCATATTCCAATAATTCTTGTGTATCAAGTCAAGAAAAAAAATCTTGTGCTTCACAAAACTTAACCGTTACTCATGCACAACAACAATCTTCATCCTCGTCAATTCATCGGCACTCGAGTGTAACTAACAACCTTTAATGAAAAAAATATGGCTTAAAAGAATATGATGAAAGGAAAACAATTCATGCATAAATATATTTGATTTTGGTTGAGAATTTATTCTTTGAATATAAATTAATATTAGCTTATATTTATAAAATTAACATAAAGTATAGTTTAATTCATATACACTATTATAGTGTAAATATTTTGCACACTAGTTCAATTAATCATAGTTCACTATATTTTTAGGGACAGAAAGTAATAATTAAACTAGAGGGAAAAATATTTACTCTATATATGTGAAGAGAGTTCTACAATATCCACAGTATCTCATATGAGAAGATAGTATAATTTTCTTAATTTAAAAACATTAATTTCATAGTATAATTTTTTAGCAGTAATTTCATAGTATATATAGTACTATACTGTATTAAATTAAATGTTAACTCTGCACCTATTGTTAGTCAAAAATCAACCAACCAACTAATTTTCATTATCCCTCTTTAATACTACTACTATAGCATAAGTTTTTACTACTATGTATATTCTCTTTCCATCGTTATCAAATCAATATCAGTTTATGATACCTTGTCCAAAAAAAATTATATAATCAGTTTATGATACAATGACGTAGAAACCGTACAAAATATTTTTTTCCACTTGTCTCCCAAATATCATCCACTTTGACTAAAGAGATATTCTTCCTAACCCTCAGCATATTCTTCAGCATAATTAACGACAATTTCCATGCTTTCCTTTAGATTGATGAATCACAAAATAATAAACACCTAGATAGCTAAATTTACATAATTTATTTCTGATAGTTTATTTATTTTTTTGGACACAGAAAATAATGTATGTTTTTTATTGAGGTGAAAAGAATATAAGTTCATCACTCCATAGAACTCTTAATTTTTTTTAAGTACAACATAAAACTCTTCGATAGTTGGCAGTATTAGTATTTCGCTCGTCTCTTATTACAGGTTTATTTGACGAATTTCACATATATTAATTTTTTTGATAATGTATATATTTTATACGTGAGTATTACTAAATTGTCAATTGTTTATATGTGTATTTTAATTCGACTTTTCATATTTTAAGATAAATAGTACTATTAATTTGATTACTAATATAGTCTAACTTTCATAAAAATTATAGTATATATTTAATGATGAAAGGCAATGTCTTATGGCTGACTCCAGTACGATAGGCTGAGTCGAGAACAATATACTCAACGTCTCAACATGATGCTGCCTAACTAATGTACATTGGTACAAATTAATAAAATAGCTTGGAGAGGGATTTTTTTGGTTTGGTTTTTAAATTAATGCATATATGCGATTCTTGCTCATGCATTTGACTTTGTAACCTCAAACATAAACATCATGACAAAGTTTAAATCTCATCTAAAACATGACATTTGTAAAATGGTGATTAGATGTGCCATTTTAATTAATAATAATTTATCTTTTATCCAATTATTTTAAGAAAAAAATATTGGGAGGGAATTTTACATTTGACACTCAAGTGCATTTCAATATTAATTTGATTTTTGCTTATAAATAAAAGGATTAACCTTGCAACTATGAATGAAAAAAGAGGCCTAGCCCAAAGTCATAGCTCAACTGGTAAATGCCGAAATTGCAAAGTCGGACGTCTTGACCCGAGTTCGAACTTGGGATCACACAGTTGTGTGTGAGTTTAATTTCAGTGATTTACCACTTCATTTAAGATTAAAAAAAAAAAAAAAGGAGATCGACACTAGATTTTAGCAAAAATTTAATGAACATTCTTGGAGAAAAACGGTATCTTCCTTAATTTTATTTTTATAATAGTGATCGGTAGTTGAGAAAATTAATACTACCACTAAACTAGTACAGAGTCTATAAGGAACTAGGTATACGAGATATTTAATAGTGATTTTAGAAATTCTAAAAATAATAGTGATTTTAGAGAGGGGAAAAAATGGTCAAAGATTTGAATTTTATAAATCTCACTTATTGAAAAAATTTAGCCATATTTTTTGTTCTCCTAAATTTAAAATAAAAGGATGCTGATGTCTTATTTTAAGATAACTGAAAGAATGTTGAAAAGAACCCATATGCTTACCTCACCATCACTTCAAAGAAATTAGTGAGGTTTTAATCAATGACATAGCAAGAGATATCCATTTAATCACATATTTAGCTTCTTCTTTTTGGTGTTTGTGATTTTCTTTTTGTTGGCAAAATGATGTTTACCCTTACGTACAGACAAAAACAAAATTGAGGAACAACTTCAAAAAAAAATACTAAAGTTGCTATTGAGAAGCATGCTGCCAATAGATTTGAATATGGTCCATTAATTAAAAGCCTTAACATGGTTCGTGTTCAACACATTCTGAGCACAAAAACTAAGCAAGGCAAGTTTTTAAAAACGAAATAATGATTTATATAAAGTGGGTAGAGTTTGCATGCGATGAAGTTTTTGCTAGACCCTGTCGATAAAAATTTAATAATCGAAGAAAAAAAAAATCATATCTCAGTAAACCGTTTCTGTGGATAGAATGACAAAAAAAAGAAGAGAAAAGAAACCTACAAACAAGACTCATTTGGGAACATTAAGCCTCGACACCTTTTCCAACTTTGATGGAAGAACCTGTCAAACGATCACACCTAACCTTAAATAGTGTCCGAAATTGATCAAAATATTTATGCAAGAGTTGTCTTCTTTAAACACACAATGAAAAAAATGTTGGGAATATGCTCCGTAACAATTTGATAAGCCGAAAGATATCATAAATTAATTCTAATTTTTTTAATTATATTATGTGAGAACATTATGATTATTATATTAATTCTTTTAAAAAAACATCTATGATTATAAACCTGAAGAATATTAATCAATGCTCTTAGGGTATTGGTTAGCCATCTAAAATAAATAAGTTTTAATAAAAAAAGTTGTGTAACCATTACTTAATTAAAAGTAACATCTTATAGTTTTAAGACAAAAAATTTATTTGTTGGTTTCTCAAAGACCCTTGTGATATGAAGGATGCTAAATAATGTCTTTGAGATATTTGTTAAGCAACCAAAATAAATAACTTTTTATAAAAAATGATGATTATTACTAAATCAAAAGTGTAGATTTTTTTTATTCATAGATTTCTTAACCGTTTCCACGAGGACACCGGTTACCAAGAACTGTAAAATATTAATTGATGTAGGCTAGAAAGTCCACAAGCAATTTTGTATTAATTTACTCAGCCGCTATAGTAGCTCCATAGGTGAGACCACAAGAGAATATGCATCACGCAGCAAGTCCATGAAATGGGACCCATGCTAGCACTTTCCTTGATACTTCGTCCTTAAGTTAAAGCTCATCTTTTGTGATAGAGAGTGAGTGAAAAGAGAAGATGAGAAGAGACAAAACAAGTCTATATACAAGGTTCTCGAACCAATCATGGGATTGTTTTTCTAATTTATAGGGTGGTGGTTTATAATGTGGGTTCTAATTATATATATTTGATCCATCCTTCCTTAACCAAGGGAAAACGACCTTTTAGAAAGTAAGCTCAATGCTAAAATCATAATATACCACTTTTTATGAGATGAATTCAGCGGTGCATAAGTGAGATATGTTTTGCATCTTCTACAAACTAACTTTTACTATTGGATAATAAATCTTATCTTTAGATTAAACAAGATATGAAGTGATTTATTAATCTAATGATGAAAAGGCACTAAAAACACATTCATTGTTTCAGAGTCACTGAACCTGCTCCTCTCTAAAGCAACTGCACCATCGGGTTTGAAGCGAGTAAGGGTTTTGAATAGCGAAACAGTATGATGATAGCAGTAGCAAGCAGCGGTAACATCTTTTCATCAAACAATGGCCGGAGGTAAGTGCTCTAAACTGCTTCCGCTTATTGGTCTGGTTTAAACGTGTTGTTAGTATTATTTACATGTTTAAATCGATAAGAAAGTTTACAAAGTTAGTATAAGTCCACAATGTGACTCCAAACTTTGTTTTGTTGCGTTGTTTTCAAAATACTGCAAATGATTGAGCCAAAAATCAGGAATAACGAAGCATCCACATGAGTACTATAGGTTGCACAGGTTCTGAACAACATAAAACATATTAATATATGCTGCCAAATGTGCGAAACTATTGGGGCAACCAAAGAAACATGATAGATATCTTCCACTCCATCGTTACAAAGAACACAATTTGCGAAAATATCATGTCATATTCATGTTATGAGACTAGGTTAATGAACAAAATTTATTAATTTTAAAGTTAAAGCACCAAATTGCTAGTGTCTATTGAACTAAACTCCAAACTAGTTGTGGACGATATCATGAGAAAACCAAGTCATAGAATAGAGTGGGACACTTTTTATGAATTCGAGTATCTCTTAGCGTAACTGCATAAACTAATTCTTCGAATCAAGTGAAATTGCAATAAATGACAAGTTCTCACTTGACAGATTTAACTCTATTAAATTCAAACCACTAACCTCTAACTACACCGAATGAATTCTTATCATTTTATTCAAATATTCTTCGATAGCCAATAATTATTTGACAAAACTGATGTTATAATTTTTAAGATCGAAATTAATAACTTTTTTATGATGAAGAATTTTGGTGTTGTCCATGTAATTCTCCTAAAATATACCCGACATATTATTCCTAACCTACGAAAAAGGGAGTATCATATCTCTCGAATAATTTTGTACATCTCTAAGATCATAACATTTTCAAATCTACAATGGAAAGCGAAAAATCAACAAATTCTTACCCATTATAATTTTCTTTATTGATTATAAATTTTCAAATCGTCAATAAAAAAAATTCAAATCAACAAAGAAAGAGGAAAATCAACAAAATGTTACTCATTATAATTTTTGTTTATTTTTTTTGGTACAGTCATAATTTTTCTTTATCAAAACTAGATATATCCAATGCAACTCAGTTGACAATGGCAAAAACATTAACATGTGTTCTTCTTTTTGATACAACACATGGTTTAGATCCGAATTATAAATTTATTAACATTTTAAGTAATTTAAGTTTGTTTGAATATGATATTATATTTTTTTAAGTAGTTTAGTGACTTACCTTCTAATCGTGAAAAAGTGGAATGTTCGGAGTTCGAACTTCGTTCATGTATATATTATTCAATATATTTATTAATTAAGTTAAATTCATAGGAACTACAATATCATAACATAGTACAATTCTTATAGGAGGTGTTTGTTTCGTGATTATAAATTTATTCATTAGGAATCTTTTGCTTTCCATTTTTGTTTCAAATTTTCATAAATGATGCATGTGTACATTTTATTCTTTAATTTTTCTATTGACCAATCATATTTATGTCTTCCAAAACCTAACTTATTTTAAATTTCACACGTTACAAAACAAATTTCTCTCTCTCTTTTACCGCAACACAACATCTTTATTAATACGGATTGCTTGTTTCTGTTCACAACGGTTTAAGGTTAAAACAAATTTGTTCTTTTCATAAGAACCATGTTCTGATTTCTTCTAGGAGAGAAGAAACACACTCTCTTAACAATTCTGTTCCGTACTACTGTTAAGTGAGTGAAGATCAAGGATAAAGTTCAAATTTTTCTTTGAAAAAGATACAAAGTTTCAATCTTTTGGTGCTTTTTCTGTGTTTTATAGAAATATTATTGGTGGGTTTTTGATGTTTTGATGATTAAGTTTCTGGGTTTATAGTAAAAGGTGTAATTGAGATAAAAAGCTGTTTTTTTTGTCTATAGGAGAGAGAAAGTTGATTTGAATTTCTGGGTTGATTGCGTTTGTTGCATATTGATAATTACAATCATTGCAATTTGTAATCAATTGTTGAGAGAGAAAGTTGAGTTTTTTTTTTTTGGAAAAAGGAGAGAGAAAGTTGAATTCTTTTTGTTTATGTTTGAATGATTTTGAATCTATCATAATGGCTGTGGTGAGTCCTATGCCTGCAACAATACAAAGAACAGGTTCTGTGAGTTCGGTTCGCGATGTTCGAGGAGAAATTGAAGAGGAACCTAATCAAATTGTGGTTGATGAGGTAATCCATGTTGCTGTGTCAAAGGATGTAAAAGAGAGTAAATTGAATTTGATTTGGGCAATTCAGAATTCTGGAGGAAAAAAGATCTGTATTCTCTTTGTTCATGTGCCTGCCACAATGATCCCTTTGAGTAAGTAATTTGTAGCATATTTGTGTATAGAAATACTATGTTTTTCATTGTTTGTGGCATATTTGTGTTTAGAAATACTATGTTTTTCAATATATTTGTATATATAATACTATGCTTGTCTAAAGTTTACACCATTTTCAATTGACTCAACTTGGACTCAATTTCTGTTATATATGTCCTTGATGATCAATATTTTTTAAATTACCAAGTGATTTTAAACTGTATCCAAATAAGGGCCATGAAATAATTGAGACAATTTTAGAAATTTAGTTGTAAGATTCATATGTTGAGTGTCATTTAAATTTTAATATTCAAAGGTTTATGCTACTATTTTATGACACTGTTGGGTTGAATTTGTCAAATTTATCATGTGATGTGTTACCTCAGTTTATCCTGGTAGACGGTAGTGTTTAATTTCATGAACAAAACTTAATTATTATAATATATGATAACTCTTGAAATTTCAAAATTTTGTATGTTTTTAGTTTCATATAGTAGTCTATAGTTTTGATATATTTTTTTCTTTTGTTTACAGTGGGTGCTAAATTTCCCGCAAGTTCATTGAAGGATCAAGAAGTCCGAGCTTACCGGGAAATGGAAAGGCAAAACATGCATAAGACTCTTGATGAATATCTTCGAATCTGTCAACGGATGGGGGTAATTGTTATTGTCATGCTATATGCTTATGGATTTTTATAAATAATTTTAATATATCACTTATAATTTCCTGATAAAGGTGCGAGCAGAGAAATTACATATTGAAATGGAGAACATTGAAAAAGGAATTGTAGAACTTATCTCTCAGTATGGAATCCGAAAGCTTATTATGGGAGCAGCATCTGATAAGAATTATTCTAGGTAAGAACCAGATTAGAACCCTCCCTAAACCATATTATTATTTTGTTCATTTTTTCGCTAATAGAGTTACATATTTGCCTTCATTTTTGCTGCCCCTCAGGGTGTTTGGTTACACGAAACAATCACAATCCTTTTTCAGTCCATGCTCATTTGTAATTTTACCGAAATTATGATTATTCTTTATCTCATAAGTTGTGCTGATAAACTATTTGAATAAGAATTTTCCAATCTTTATATTTGTTTTAGTGAAGTCAACATTATGTTTTTCAACGAGCTTGCATGACATAACAGGAGAATGATGGACCTCAGATCTAGGAAAGCCATCTACGTATGTGAAGAAGCTCCATCTTCTTGCCATATACAGTTTATCTGCAAAGGCCACCTTATACACACAAGGTATGAGGCCTCCTAAAATATTGATATGTTGTAATATACAAGAGATAATAGCTGACACATGAAAGATAAATATCATTAACAAGTTGTGTCTGATGCATGTGTCCGTGTCAGTGCTTCATGGATAAATTGTCTTTGCCTGTAGTGGTCATTGCTTTTGGTTTTATGCCAAATTACTGATATAAATACCATATCAACTCAGGGATCACAGTTTAGATGAACGAAACGTAGAGGTTGCATCTCCTCTGCTGCAGCAAGTGCCTAACTCTCTGAGACCTTCAAGATCTCAATCTATTACACTGGGGCAAAATCATAGGACAAATTCAATAAGTTCTTCTCAAGAGTTATTTCGCAGAGTGAGGTCTGCCAATGATGGAATGACAGCTAGCATTACAACTAATTCTTCTCCAGTTGACACTGAGGGGTTTTCAACTCCACGTAACAGGCGAGGTACAGAAGTAAGTTCTGATGAGTCTGATAGGTTGTCAAGGACGAGTCCTTCAGGTCTGTCAACTTTCTCCGATAGTGCAATTGATCTAACACTGACGCCAAATTCTGTTGCCGAGAGCTGTGAGAATGCATCAGACTTGACTTTGAGTCATCTGATTAAAGACGAGGATTTTCGTCATTTATCACCTCCAAGTGTACTGGTACAAAAATATTCTTTCTTTTTCTTAAGAGTATTGTTTGTGCTTGCTATGATGCATGTGTGTATTTTGTGTGTTGACTTTTAGTATGTCATGTGACATTTTTACTTTCTAGATTTCGATTGATAAAATATTAATACGCATACTATATGCTGATGCTTTGAATAATGGGATTGAACACTAGCAGGATGGTGGAGGGAACGATACACTCTATGACCAACTCGAACAGGCTATGTCGGAGGCTAATAATGCTACTCGACATGCATACCAAGAAACGTTTAGACGCGGGAAAGCTGAAAAAGATGCCATTGAAGCCATACGCAGGGTAACTGTTATGTTTTTATGCATAAAATATAAGCTCCTTTTTAAATTAAAATCTTTTTAAAAATACTGGTTGGACTAACTTCTTCTAAGGAGAAGTAAAAAAGTCAGGTCAAATGGAGTCCAAGATAATTTAAATGATTAAGCATCATTTTAGGTTGTATTATCTTGACATGTGTTGGTATTGCAACTTGATAAACTGTTAGGATATAGAATAGTTAGAGTAGTTAAGAGTTGGTTAGTAGAAGTTTGTTAGTGAGTTGATAAGTTTGTTAGGTGGTTGTTAAGAGTTGTTATTTTTGTTATTCTTAGGAAGTCTTTAAATAGCCCTCAAGGGTAGAGGAGAAAGTTAGTTTGTTATTATTTTGTCATGTGTTGATAAGGATGTGACTAGAGAATTATCTTGTGTGAAAGGAGAGTGCTTCTTTTGTATCTTCTCTTTCAATCTTACTACACAAAGGAGAGTGCTTCTTTATTCATTTGAGTTTGTTTTACCCATTCCTCTAATCTTGAAGATTAGAATTCTTGGGTTCCTAACATAAACCCTCTAATCCTTTTCAATGTATGAACCATCCAATCAACAGGCTAAAGCATCTGAAAGCTTATATACAGATGAATTGAATATGAGGAAAATGGCGGAGGAAGAACTAAGAAAGGAAAAAGAAGAACTTGAGAGTGTGACGAACCAGAGAGACAAAGTAAATGAAGAACTTCGACTTGCTGTGGATCTGAAGTCATCACTAGAGAGTCAACTTGCATCATCTGAAGTTATGATACAGGAGTTGGAGCAGAAGATCATATCTGCTGTGGAGCTGTTACAAAGCTACAAGAACGAGCGAGATGAATTGCAGATCCAGCGTGATAATGCATTGAGAGAGGCTGAAAATCTGAGGAAAAAACAAGGAGAAGGCTCAAGCACTCACGTGCCTCAATTGTTCTCAGAGTTCTCTTTTTCAGAAATCGAAGAAGCAACAAGTAATTTTAATCCATCTCTAAAGATCGGAGAAGGTGGATATGGAAATATATATAAAGGTCTACTCCGTCACACCGAAGTGGCTATAAAAATTTTGCATGCCAACAGCATGCAAGGACCCTTGGAGTTTCAGCAGGAGGTGAGGATGGCTTGACTTTTATATGATAGTTTTGAAAATCATCTTATTTAAATCTAATACTTGTGTGTTTATTATTCAACCTTCACATACACTGCACACCAACCACTTGTGCTAGATCCTGGCGGTGTTTATTAGTTAATCCTTGCCATAATGTATCATCAACCTTGCCTTTAAAACTCTTGAGAGAATAAAAATATGATTAAGGTTTGTAGGAAAAAAGGATAATGATTTTGACACCATTTTTCGGTTTCTCATCAGGTGGATGTATTGAGTAAGCTAAGGCATCCCAATCTGATCACTCTTATAGGAGCCTGTCCAGAATCCTGGTCTCTTGTCTATGAGTATTTGCCAAATGGAAGCCTCGAAGACCGTCTTGCCTGCAAGGATAACACACATCCATTATCATGGCAAACACGGATTCGAATCGCTGCAGAACTCTGCTCCGCTCTCATCTTTCTTCATTCAAGTAAACCTCACAGCATAGTGCATGGTGACTTGAAACCCTCCAATATCATTTTGGATGGAAACCTTGTCAGTAAGCTTAGCGACTTTGGAATCTGTCGTATATTATCAAATTACGAGAATTCTAGTAATAATAATACACAGTTTTGGAAAACCGACCCAAAGGGAACTTTTGTCTACATGGATCCTGAATTCCTTGCTTCTGGTGAACTCACTCCGAAATCAGATGTTTATTCTTTTGGAATCATATTATTGAGATTGTTGACTGGGAGACCGGCATTGGGAATAACTAAGGAAGTGAAATATGCAGTAGATACCGGAAAGTTGACATCTTTATTGGATCCTTTGGCCGGAGACTGGCCATTTGTGCAGGCTGAACAGTTAGCTCGCTTGGCCTTGCGGTGTTGTGAGATGAATAGGAAGAGCCGTCCGGACCTTCATTCAGATGTATGGAGGATTTTGGATGCAATGAGGGCTTCTTCTGGTGGTACAAACTCCTTTGGTCTAAGTTCGGAAGGGCCACACCAACCTCCTTCATATTTTATTTGTCCAATCTTCCAGGTAACTAACTAGATATTATTTCCTTTGTTTTCCAGCTTCAGCTATTTGGATAAACAACTTAACTAAGCACTTATAGCACAAGTGTTGATTATATTAGTGCTTATTTTATGTATAAGCTATCTCTATAACAGAATAAAATAAAGTCAAATTGTTTTCATATATTAGTTATAAGCTGTTATCATAAGTTAGTCTGGAGAACTTATGGAAATAACCCAAAAACAGTTTATGGATGAGTTCTATGTTGTTTCTATAAACAGTTTCACAAGTGCTTATGTTAGTAGATAAGTTCAAATAAGCCAATCCAAACAGACCCTACAACTTGTTTGGTTTAAGAAAATATTCTCTATTTTTATTTCCTGTTTTCATTCTTAATTATAAAATGACGCCTTTTTCCACTGTTTCTCACATTCAAAAAGTTTATACGGAAAATAAAAATAAAACATTTTTTCAAACCAAATGAATAACGTCCCTGCGATGTTTTAGGGTGTCCACGCAATCAACACTTGTCATTCCGAGCAATAATCCATCCTATATTATGTATCTTTCTTTCTTTTATGTTTTATATCTCTTTGTTCTTCACTTGTGCAATACTTTCCAAACTGATGGAAAATGGAATGATATAAGCTTTCTAGGATATAAAACTATCTTCAAAGAAATTTTTAATGATCATGATCTTCATACTTATGCAGGAAGTCATGCGAGATCCACATGTAGCTGCAGATGGTTTTACCTATGAAGCGGAGGCTATCCGAGGATGGCTTGACAGTGGTCATGACACTTCACCGATGACAAATAGTACGCTTTCACATCAGAATCTTGTCCCCAACCGCGCTCTTCGCTCTGCAATTCAGGATTGGCTTCAAAGTCACTGATCAAGCTTATTACTTTTCATTAAACTGTATATCTACCTGTTTATAATATGTCTAGGAAAGAAATATGCCTTTATATTTTTTTACAACATTATATCACTTCTTTTGAGGTATCACTTTTGTTTCTTAGAGTTCTATATAAGTCACATTTGATACCTATATATATCCTCTTGTTTATATAGGTTAAATAACCACGTGGTATCTTCAGTCATTGTATACATGACATATAATCAAAATAGTTTTTTGTGTGATTATCTTTTTTTGGTATTATGTTAACAACTGAGAGTTCTATGAAAGGATGTAGAAACTCCCAAAACAATAACATCAATGGAACCCCTAAAAATAGCACCAGTGGATGATAGACCATGATTTTCCTTAGAAGCATACCATATATATTACACTTAATCCGATCACAGAAAGTCTTCATGCAATATAATTGAATAATAATTGGGGTCCTTAGGAGCATGACATTCACTAGAAAAGTACTTTAAAATAGTAAATTCTTGCATATAAGAGGATGATGTACCTTTGGAGAATTATCCAAAGAGAAAAGGCAAAGGAAACCTGATTAATATACTCAACCTATTATTAAATGCCAATTAATTCCAGGAAAATAAATTACCTAAATAATATTGGTAATTGCATAAAGGACCACATCCTCCACATGAGTACTCCAACTTTTACTAAAAATAATTCTAACATTCAAAATAGAGCACAACTAATTTTGCAACTAAGAATAAAATGAACAACCAAAGAAAAGTTATAGAGTTTCACAAGCCTTAGGGCAAACCCTATACAACACAACTTTATCTTTATTCAACAATTGATCTCTAGGCACCTTACCTCTAAATAAGGGAGTACCAAGATAAGTAAACAAAAACTCAAAAACGCACTAACATTCTAAACTTGCATAGAGAACATAGAACCAAAAAAGGAAATTACATTTACTCAAGTTCAAATGTTGGAAAAATATTACATAGGACCCAAGTTACTTGAGGTTGAGGGTGGCTATTGAACTTGTATTAGAATACTCTCACATTTCCTAGGTTCTTCATCTAACAATCATTTTATTAGTTATTTGCTTTCATTTTCTTTTCCACCGTTAATAGTCGCCATATTTGTCATTTTATACATATCTTCAACTATTTATTTATTTTTTGTCAAGTAGTTTAATGAATCTTCAATCATATTTTATCATATAAATTGTATTTGTTATTTTTTAACGAGAAACGATAAGACTATTTTAAAAACCGTAATACAAACTATGATGTCTATGCGTCAACTCTTTACACATCAATAATTTTTTTCTATATTATGTTTTGTAATTTTTTTTATCATGTTATAAGTTAGGAAGTTTCTACAAGTATTTAACGGTAACTAATTCGCGTGAGTTATCTCTTTTTCAACTAAATTTTCTCTATACTTATAACTATGAGTTGAAGATCGATCCTCTAAACATCTACTTGAGGAACCCAATTTTTTTGTCATTTGGACAATTAGTTGTTGGTATGACTATGAGATACTTTTTATTCTGTAAATATATTTATTTTGAAGATCGATCCTCTAAATGTCTACTTGAGGAACCCAATTTTTTTGTCATTTGGACAATTAGTTGTTGGTATGACTATGAGATACTTTTTATTTTGTAAATATATTTATAAGTTGACACATAACTTATGTATATATAACTTATTAGTTGATTAATGCTTCCTTTAGTTTGTTGGAATCAAAAGTGTAAACGAATTATTAGTTTAAAACCACCTAGTTTTTATATAATATTGTTAGTGGTAGGTTAAAGTATCTTTTTATGCTAAAGTATTTGAATTTCGGGTCTTCTTTTACTAGATATATTATGTATAGTACGACATTCCCTTTAAAAAAATATAGTACGGCACTCGATTATTTCCTTTGATTCTCAACATTCTAATATAATCACAAAGAAGAATCTGACATAGAATATCCGGTAAAAGCTGCATTCTATCATTATCATAGAGAAATTTAAAATGTGTTGCATGTAAACCAAATGAAAGAACAAGACCCTACAGTTTTCCAACAAAAAGAAAAAAAACACCCTACACTTGCTTGATTAAACCTTTGTTAAATAATTAGAAAATAAATTCAGTTGGGTTATAGTTGGGTGATGTTGGCTTTAAATCTTAAAATATGATCCTCTCAAAATCAAATTTTGCTTTAATTTTAAAGAGATCCTCGTAAGTGAATAGTAAGATTTAACCACTAAGTTTAACCGATCTTTAGATCAAATACCAATTTTCAAATAATATATAATAATTTTAAATAACTAATCCTTTATATATATTATTTAGATATAAATTCTTTTACATAACTATTATATCATCAAACCGACGGCATGACATGTGTATATTTGTATAAGTGAAATAGTTTAAACTATATTAAAAGAAATGAAATTAAAGGAATAATCCATATGTTCTAGACTTGAGTTCTATTTTTGCCAAATAAAAATTTAGGGTAAGGGGGTGGTACTCAAATCCAAAGAAGTGCAAACTTTTGAGCTCAAAGGCCTTGAATTTTTCATTAAAGGTAAAATGGTAGCTTTATTAATTGTGTTCATATTTTTACTCTTAAACGATAATATCTAATTTTAGCTGAGAAGGACTTCATCAAAAGATTTAATTTGTAGATAAATAAGACTAAAACTAGGCTCAATTAAGCTCTCCCACTTGGCTCTTCAACTTCGATGATTTTGGCTGAGAAGGACTTCAACAATCATTCTCATAATAACAACTTTCTCAGAGTTTGTGTTTTTCTTTAGAGTGATGGTAATCAAACATCAAAATCCCAACATAAATATCATATTGCATAGGTCGACACATAATATTTTATAAGCTTCAACAAACCTTAACACATATCTATATCATACTCATAATACAACTTTACAAGAGTTTGTGTTTTTCTTTAGAATAATGATAATCAAATATATCTTTCAAAAAAAGATAATCAAATATCAAAATCCAACACACAATTTACAAACACCATATTGTTTAGGTTGACTTCATCTGGTGTGCCTCACTTTTATGCCAGCCATCGAGTTGTCGGGAGTAACAACATCATGTCCCCCTCGATCCAAGGATTCCCTTGGAAAAGAAGGGAAAACTATCTTGATTGATGACTTGTTTTCCATTTTCATACAAATTCGCGATTCATTGATGATTTTGTTGTTCAACGACTATTTTCCCTCCCTCTCTCTTTTTTGGTCAAAATGAATTGAGCTCAAAAAGCCCATTAACTTCCATAAAGTTTAGGTTAGTTAAATTTTGATTATTCGTCAGGGTATGAGAAGACCTCAAGCCTCTAAGAATGCTTACATAAGTAATTACGGATCATCCGACAAAGAAGTCCTTACATCGATAGTGAAACTTAAACCTATAACCTTTTAAGTGAGTCAATTTCTTACCAATTAAGTCAACTTTCATTGACGAAAGAAAATAATATTTTATAGGCTTAATAGCAGTTTTCGCCCCCTAACTTTCACGAAGTTGCGATTTTGACCCTTGAGAAAAAAACTACAAAACCACACCCATAAGTTTTGTAACTGTAGCAGTTTTGGCCCCCCAAGGCAAAAAAAAAAAATTAACACGTGGCACCTCACTTAGGGTGTCACGTCAGCGGATACCGAGTCAAAATTGGTCTTGGGGCCAAAACTGCCACAAGTGCAAAACTTAGAAGGCAGTTTTGTAGTTTTTTTTTCTTAGGGATCAAAACACAACTTTGCGAAAGTTAGAGGGCTAAAACTGTTATTAAGTCTATTTTATAACTTCCATATTTTATCGATTTTTTTTGTTATTTTTTTTTTAAGAAGTTAAACTAGCTCAACAAAATTGACACCGAAAAGAATCGAACAAGTGATTTTGCGAGAAACACACTAAAAAATCTAAAGCTAACATAACCAAATCAACCCAAGTAGATTCTATTTATTTTTTTTGACATGTTAACAAGCGTTTTATAGATTGTTAAAAAAAACAAAACAATCTTTTTATAGAATATTTTTGTTAAAATTGTATATAAATTTTTAATTAATATTTTTGTCAAATTAAACTATCTATATTAACACGATACTGTTTTTAATAGAATATGAATTTTATTTCAATTTTTTTTTAATCTATAAATAATTAAATTAATAATGCGACATAAATATAAATAATTATATAAAATATAAATTAAATCTAATATTAAATACATATTAACGGTCAAAACAATAAGAAATTATAAGAATCGCTTTTACGTTAATATATATATAAATATATAGTATATTAATTCACATTCAACTCATTTTTAATCAAAATTAATTCTGAAAAAATCAATTCTAGTATATTCTCACTCCCCGAAATCAAACACATGTTTTATACTCCATCCGTTTCAAAATACATGTCCAACTTTTGCAATGTGCACTATTCACTTGACTTACGTTGACCATATTTTTTAACTAATGTATAAATACAAATATTAGCATGTAAGATGTTGTTTGATTTGTCTCGACAAGTATTTTCAAAATATTAAATTTTTATAATTTTTTACTTTTGATAATTAAATATATTAACGGTCAAAATTATACATTGACATATGTGAAGTCGTTGACTTGGACATGTATTTTGAAATGGATGAATTATATATTCTTAGTTCCCCATTAAATGACTTGAAAAGGTAAGATGTTGGTTGGAAGTGGCTTTAAGTGTGCATTGGTTTGGAAAATGAAATTAATTATAAAAAATATAAATGTAAATGTGATTATCTAACATCTTTATACCCATGGAAAAAGGAAATAGCCAAAGTTTGTTTGTATGTTTCTATTTATTATTTATTTATTTATTTGAAAAATGAAAAGGAATTAGAAACTCTTTCTTTAATGGGACGATGTTTATCTCATTTGAGTCTTGAGTCATTGACTCAAGTTGTATTTTAGCCAAAATGAAGGGTCCCACATATAAGAATCTTCACACGTGTGATCCCTCCATAAATCAGTGATGGTACGTGTGTCATGTTTGGATATGCTTTACCATAACCTTTGGGCATGTGAGGGCCCTACTTTTTAGCCTTCGTGTCTTGTGCTTAAGGAAAAAGGGAGAAAACTTCAATATGTGGTCACGTCTACATCTTTTTGATACGTCTCATAATATCATCGGTCGATAAGTAAGATTTAGCTTATAATAAAAGATAGAGCTGAATTTTAGCCTTTGAATTAAGAGTTATCAATGGTGGCTGTGCTGGTTGTATTGGGGATTGATGGTGGTTGAAGTGATGATTGTAAGGACCGGTGTTGCCAGTGACGGAATTGGAAATTCTCGATAGTGAGGATCATGTCTATATATATATATCAATTTAGAATGTGAGAATTGTTTCCACTTAATCAAAACAACTATTTAAAAGGAGGTACATGCATGTAATGGGACTGGTGATATGTACAAGAGAAGCTTCTTTCTAAGATCTTGCTTGCTCCACTATTCCTTGTCTTCATGCATGAGCCCCCGTTGAAAAGTATATGATTAATAACGTGGAACATGAAATACTATAAAATTGAAGTGTATATAACATAAGAACTTTACTCACTTGTCATGATTTTCATTAGTTGGGGGTCTTCAATTGTCAGGCCCAATTCCCCCATAATGGAAAAAAAAATGAAAAATGGAAATATAAAAAGAAAAATAAAGAGAATAAACATATAAAATATATTCTATAACATTGATGCATTCTTAGGGATGTATTCGAACTAAGTACTTGTAAAACTGAAAGAGAATCCATATCATCTCTCATTCAAGTGCATCTGGGTGGAAAAAAAAATCTTTGATTTTACATGGTATTATTTATATATTTTTGAGTAAGGGTGTCTTTTTTAACATGTTAAAATGAATTATATTACCAAATCAAAAGGTCTTTTGCACAAGATGTGTCTAAGTCATTAGAAAGTTAGAAAGATAGAATGTTACTGAATACAAGAATGAACGAACAAAGTAAAAGAAAAAACTAAGTAACAACCATTATGCACGAAAGATGATTAATCTCCGATAATTCTAGTCAAAATCAAACATATCTTCCTCCTATTTGTTGATTTAATCAAGTACTTATTTTAATTTATTTCTATTATTTTTATCATACTTAACTTTTGCTTAAAGATTTTTTTGTGAAAAACTTTTGCATAAAGATATTTATGTCATTTTATATAAATACATTAATTTTTTATCTTCTTTGCATTTTCATGTCTTTCATCTATGCTTTCATCGCCAACAAAACAAAATGTATGTAATGTAATGACTAATTTGTTACAACTAAATCTAAACCACAAAGATGAGATAATCTCTATCTTATCCGAAGACAGACTCAAACCAATTAACAACCAAAGGAGTCACTCGCGGCACACTAACTATATTCCAACTCCTCTGCATCAATGCACTCGTTCAGTAAGATATTACTTTTTTAGGCAAGCAAGTCAAGGATGCCTCGAGCTGCTATCTCGATACCGATCCTTGAAACCTTGAATTAAGGGCACTGCTTGTTTAAAGAACTTTGTCAAAATTTCTAAAACGTTTTATTTAACAAAAAAAAAACTAAAAATTACAATTCTACCCCTTTTTCACGTTATTAGGCAATAATTATTCCTTTTTTATGAAGACATTCAAAAAAAGAATTAACCTTTTATTTCTTAGATGCAAGATCGTTCCTACGAATCCGGAGGCTCGACTCTGTAAATGAAAATAGACTCGTAATAAAATAAAAACGTATTTTTTTAAAGAATGGTGTTCTATTTAAAAAATTTAAAAGATAAATACAAGGTGCCGTATATATGCGATACACCCAAAGGTGAAAATCAATACCGTATACACGATGAACCTCAAACCACCCTCCCAAAAAAACAAACACCCAACACCCAAAGATAGAGGACTCAATTCTAATAGGCCTAAAACAAGACAACAGAAGAGGAAAAGGAAATCAAATCGGGGAAGAAAAGGAAAGTCTGATGGAGTGATGGTGATGGAACGCGTGACGTGGTATCATAAAGAAAGAGAATAAGGAATTTTTTTTTAGTGGGTAGTACTTAGTAGTACTACTAGACTATAATTTTTTTCTTGAGGCCCAACTTCATTGAGCTCTTTGCACACTCCAAGGTCCAACCTTGCTTAGATGCTTCAAAGAAAATAAAAATGTTTACAAACAAATAACATTATTTAACTAGCCAAGGAAGAAGAATGAAATATTATAAAGCAGAATAACCAAGACAAACTAATGGGTTGAACCACCGTATATGATAGTCGCAAAAATAATGAAAGTTATGAGATTTCGACGATCACCATAAATGAAGTTTGATATGATAAAAAAGTTGGTCTAACGAAAACTTCATATTATAAAAAATTCTTGCATTGTGTTCTTTCCACACCACTCAAACATCACTAATGAAGCTTAAATTGTCTCAAATAGTATATTATTTGATGAATATCATCAACCACTTGATCATAATCTTTTGATCAAGACATTGAACTTTATGATCATATATATTGTTCAAGTTGATATATTTTGGAGATTTGACTCCGTAACAAAGACAGGTATAATTAATTTTTCTTCAAAAAATTAGAATATAGAGTTTTTAAAATTTTAGAGCCGGCTGGGCCTGTTGATTGAAGTAGTAAAATTGACTTTGTTTTTTTAATTATTAGTGATGGAAATAATCCACGTTGGTGACATGTGTGAGAGTAAAGATAGTTGCGGATGCAGCGGATTCAAGTCGTGAATCGTACTAAAGTCTTATCTGTACGGATCATACGGAACATACCATCACTGCTTTCCACGGTACCCGGTTACTTTTCTAGTCGACATCAAACTTTGCTCCACGCGCATCATATTATCAAGTTCCTCATCATACACATAAATGCATTTCATCAGTTAAGAAATAAGAGAGAAAAGATAACGACTTCTGTTAAAATTTGTTTCAGAGACATGATTTTTTTTTTTATCAAGAAGAAAAGAAAAGAACAAAACCAAACTACAATTTCAAGCGAGCAACTCCAAAAGCATCATCCAAAAAGGAATGATGCAGTTGAGGAGGACAAACAATCCAAGATTTTAGAGCATCCGAAGAAGAAGCACCATGTTTAGCAAGCCAATCCGCACACTCGTTGTCTTGACGGAGGGTATGATGAAAATTAACGATCCAATCTTGATGTTGCAGTTGGACAATCTGACTAATTAGAGGAGCATGAGGATGATGAGCTTGGACATCCGACATGATTAAATAAGAGCCATCCTAGAATCAGATTCAAGAATAATGTTCATGTGGCCTGCATCATACGCAATACGAAGGCCATGAAAAACGACATACAATTCGGCCGCCAAGCAAGAAGCAATACCACAAAATCCAGAAAAACCCAACAACCAATCACCATTATTGTTTCTGATAAGACCTCCAAAACCTGATCTTCCATGATTAGAAAGAGAACTACCGTCCACATTAACTTTGATGATATTATTCAAAGGAGGAATCCATTTAACCTGTCTAATGAGTTTTTGAGGTGCATCATCAGAAAGGTTCACCGCCACATATGAATGAAGAGAATAAACATGACTAAGACAAACCCAATTTACCCAATAATTTCCATTGAAAACCTTATGATTTTGTGTCTTCCATAAAACCTTATGATTTCCATTGAAAACCTTAATAACGAAGATATTACCATTAGGAGCAAGTGTATAATGTTTGAACCACCAATTAAAATACTGAGAATTGGAATTTGTATCTTTGTTGAATAACAAGGCATCCCAGATCGCCAATAAGAGAGAGCAATCTCTAAAGATAAAATAGAAGACAAAGATAAAATAAATACTGAAATTATTGTCTTTCATTAAACAACTTATTGACTTTCTCTGTTGGGTATAGAGTTTACAACACTAAATACATGGCTGACGTGATTTTCAAAGCAAAATTGCCGTGATTTTATTAAGCTAGCATTCGAAACTTTTGTGCCAACGTGATAAAATTGACGTGGTTTTCCTTAAAACGTGGATTTACAAACGGAAAAACAAACAGACTATAAGTCATGTCATATGATGGAAAGAAAATCGTAAAACATGAGAAAACAAACTAACTTAGATCCATACGTAAGGCATACTTTGAATCTGAACCAAAGTACATCATACAAAGGTGAAGCTGCAAATGTAAAGCCAAGCAAATTTATTAAACAATCTTTTTTAATGGCAATTTAATAAACAATATAGAGTTTTTGTTTAAAGGAAAAACAATATAGAGTTATAAATTGAATATAAACAATAGAAAGTTTAATTAATGCATAATTTGATCTTTTTTTTTTTTTACAAAGCTAATCAAAGGAAAAAAAGAACAGGAACAGTAAAAGAAAGTTATTATAGGTTACCTAAAAAAAGAAAGCTATTATAGGTTGAAAAGTAATATACTTAATACTATACATGATCAGTGGCTGGTTAGGATCTCTAGGGCAGATCTGTTTGATATACATGATCATTTTTATCACTTTATTTATCTGTCAGACGGGTCGGCGACAAGACAATCATTTATGCAACTTTTGCGTTTATGTGTGTGGGTTTTGTGGTCTGAACATAATAACAAGTTGTTTCAAAATAAGGTGTCGAACATGCATCAACGGGTTGAAAAAGTAAAAATCCATTCTTACTGGTGGATGAAGGCGACTAATGCAGTGTATGTGCTTGGGGTCCATAGTTGGTTAGCATGCCTTCTTGATTGTCAGGGCATTTGTTAATTGTGCTTTTGTTTTGTGTTGATTTATTGTATAACTCTGGTTGCATTCTGCAGGCAAATATTGTGCTGAGGATGTTAACATGTTTGTGTTGGTGTATATAATTACATTTTTGTCTCTTAATTTTTTTTTACTTAATGGTATATACTCATGTTAACATCGATTTTTGGTAATGTAAACTTCATTATCCATCAACGATTTTAAAGTGTTCGTTCAAGTCTCGTGATTTATGATATCATTTCGTGCGTTCTTGTTAATGTTAAAATTGCTTCCAACAACTTTTAATAACAAACTGTCTAGTGACAGCATAATATAAAAATACTCAAGTGAGCATATTCAAAAGAAAGGAAAATAAAGAAAGATGAAAAGAAACGTAAATTGCAAAAGAAAAAAGAAAATAAAGCAAGAACAAAGCAATATTAAATTGCAGAGAATGTAATGGGTGATTGAAATCCATTTCTATTCGCCCCTGAACCCGTTTGATCACTTACTATACTTAGAGCCCTATACTTAGCATAATTACAAGACACTAGAAAATAACTTCCATGCACTCCAATTGTAACTTCATATTATTTCTCCTCATTTTTGGTCGAAAACCATATACATGCACCACATCAAATCACTTGGTCGAAAATGCGACATGTCGAAGTCTATATGCTCTTAGTTGAAATCCCTTTGCACTTTGCAGCATGTTGAAATAACTCATCTGACTTGTCAAAATCTCGCTTTCTCCCTTTGAATGTCCATTAAGCACTTCAAATAAATAACCACAAATAATATTGTATTTTTGGTATTAACAACCTCTAATTTAATATTTAGTAAAAAAACAAGATGTAGGTAGGTTTCTGGTTGTGTTTGAGCCCTATGATAAACATCATGTTAGGACTAGGGGTGGGCAAAGACCGAATCGAACTGAATTGTTTGTTAAATTTAAAATAACTGAATCGAAATGAACTGTTCCGAACCGAACTAAACTGTTTCAAACTGAATTGAATTGTTATTATTAGTACCGTTGAAAAAAATATAAAAACCAAACAAAATCGAATTTCAGAAGTTCTTAAAACTGAACTGAACTGTTTCGTACCAAACTGATGAACCATGAACTAAACTGAACCGAACAAAACTATTTCAGTTGAGTTCCAAAATTGTTGTAATGTTTTTTTATTGTTTAGTTTGGTTGAGTTTTTTTTTTTATTTCATTGCCACCCCTAGTTAGGACTTTTTATTGCAAAATTTCTAAGTCTCAGACTCTCGGTCTAATGATGGGTTAGTATGTGATTTTTTTAGAAATTACCTTACTTTGGCAATTTGATTATGGTTTTCCTTGGGAAGATTGCCCAAGCATATCATAGGATTGAAGATTTAAAGAGTTGAGGCATCAAATTGGTGGATTTGAATTTAGATCAAGCTAGAGGTGATCGTGCAACAAGTAAACTTAAGTATTTAGTCATCTTTAGGTTAAAGGGTAACAACATTCATTAATTGGTTGTGATCAAACATTGTAGCACACCATGCAAACATTCAACCATAGTGAAATACCATGGATTCATCCACGAAGAGTAGACGTACCCCACAACGAGGACGATTGGTGGAATCACTATAAAATTCAGTGTTCTCTTTATTTAATTTTCGCGGTTTTAGATTTGATACATGATAAATTTTGATAGGATTAATTGCAACACTGTTTGAGTGGTTGAATATGTTAAAACTTAGTTTTCTTTGATTAATTTTGTGTTGTCAAGTGTTATTTAATCACTTATCATAATTGAAATTAACTTGTTCATAATTTCACCATTAATCGTATCATTGTGATTTTCCTTGTTAATATTTTCATTGTTTAGGGGTGTAGGTTTGATTTGAGATTAGATTATAAAGTTTGATTGTTAAACATTGATTTAACACAGTTCAATATCGAATTACTGTGTGTACACATTATTTGTATTAGATTTTTTTTATTACAATGCTAAAAGAAAAACATAAAAAGAAGCAAAAGAAAATAAGCTCTCAACAACAAAGTTCCTGAAGCATCATTCCTCAACAAGGGACGAAGATCATATGGGGGGAAATAGGTGAGATAAGAAACTATCATTTGAAGAAGTTTTTAGCTTAGCCAAAAAAAGTGTACACTGATTGCCTTCGCAGAGAATGTGATGTAACGAATAGTTAGCCTGTGAAAGCAGAATTTTTATTTTGTGAATAAGTACCGCAAACACGTCCTTTATTGCCTATGTCTCAATTAATAGTCAAACGAATTTATAAAACGAAACCATGTATTCACTAATAAAATTTCAAGGGAATCTATTCATCTCCTCTAGATTTGTTGTAATACCGGAATATAAACCAACAAATACAAAGTCGTTGAACTCACTTTAAAGAATTATAGATAATCACTTTAGCTTGGGGGTTTAGATAGTTCAACTAATTTTAGCTATAGAAAAAGCAACTCGAGGTCTTGAGTTTGAACTCAACCGAAGAAGTAAAATTTATAAAACAAACTAACCAATAACATTTGTCATTCAAAGAAAAAATGGACAATCACTCGAACAAAAACTTTTTTTTCATCATATATCAATAAAAAACTTCTTTTTCAAATACGTTTTTTTCTTCTCATATATGTTTAAACCTGAGACACTTCTTTTAAGAGTTTAGAGATTCAAACTCAATTTGATTCAACCAATCCAAGATAGATATTTTTCAATTTGTAGTGCTTTTTCTATACACGAGACACAACAAATTTGGACAATTTGTAAACTTGTATCCATCACCAATATCATGGGCAACATGGCGTACGAAAATTAACTTTATCTTTATTCTTTTTCTTATAGTTATCTCTTGATCAAAACGTGTGAACACCACGTACACGTGATGCGCGTGTCCTACCAAACAAACCAATAACGTAAAATAGATGAAATTTTAGTTCAACGGTTACCACGCGGCGTTTTCTTCATGTTCCATCTTACATTCGACAAACACAAAAAATTTAACAAAAGAAAAACATTATTATCTTTATCAAATAACGACAAGTATTAATCGAAATAATCAACCACTTAAATAGATCAAAATTGTTTCATCTATTTACTTCATTATTTCATACATATCACTATTTAATTTTAATTTTTAATATATTTAATTATCTACTAATAAAAATTAATATTTAAAAATATTTATCGAAACAAATACAATATATTTTATATGCTATGCTAGATATTTTAATATGGAATAGAGGACATCCCTCTTCTAATTTTTTTTCTTCTTAAAAAAAAAATTGAAATAGAGGAAGTAATTTAAAATGATTAAATTATATAGTTGCACTTACCAAATTCATTTGACCGACTAAAAAGATGAATAATAGTTCTGCTTGATGTATTGTAATGTTTGCGGTTCGAACTCAACCCTTACATATAATAATGCATATCGTCACCAAGTGATTTATGCTTATGAAGACACGTTGCATTAACTAACAAATATAATAACACAGAGATGGTCATATTCACCGATTGATTGACGTAATAATACATCATTGATCATACAAATTAAACTCAACTAATTTATATGATCTTAGTTGTTCATGTATGACAATGTGAATAGAACTAGATTAGAGACAGAGAGAAAATTGTGAAGTAAAATGAGTCGTACTTTATCAAATATAAAAAAGTAAAACCTTTGTGTCTCTTTCTTTCTCTTTCTCTCACTACACCCCTTCACGATTTCCTCTTCTTCCTTTGTACTACCACCTTCATCTTTTCCATTTTTTTTTACAAAGATATAATCTTTTTCTATCATACTCCAACCCCTTTTCTTTTCTCACCTCAAATTTCCATCTACAATCAAGATTCTCACAATTCTCATCAACATGGCTTCTTTTACACCTATGTTCTTCTTCTCTGCGTTCATGCTTCTTCTCCCTTTCTCTTTTGCTGGTGATATAGTTCATCATGATAGTATTGCTCCTAAGAAACCTGGATGTGACAACAACTTTGTTCTGGTATAAATCATAATATCATATAAAAATACTTGCTTTGAAATTTTCTTGCTTTGTTTGTTGTAGAAATGCTGTTCTTATTGGTTCTTGAATTTGTGATTTGTTTTGATTTGATTTGATGCTAAGAAAGTAGAGAAACAAGGAGAGCATTTGAATATGAAATGGATTTTTGTGGAAAATTGAGTGGGATCAGAATTCAAATTATAGTTTTCTGTTTTGAGAAAAGTGAGAATTTTTTTCTTTGTTCAATTTGAAGCTTGTTCTTTGAGCATTAGATGCTTGGTTATGTTTTAGATTTCTTGTTGTATTAGACTATATCATTTTTGTGAATGTATTAATCTCTAGCATTTAATTTTTTGTATTGCAATTAAAATAGCTTATTCATAAGCACTTATGAATAGAATTAATACCATAATGATTTGATTAAAGCTTGATTTCTATTGGTATAGTTTTTTTTATTTTTGGTTACTTCTATTGGTATAGTTGTTTTGCAATGAGTCTTTTACTGTTTTGTTTGTTTTTATTACTCTGGTTTTTGCATTAGGTAAAATTTTGCTGTAAGATTCCATTATGCTAATTTTGGTATATGTTTGATTTCATATTTTTCTCGGTTTTGTTAATCCAAAACAATCATGAAAGTTGTCATCTTTCTCAATTTATCTCAACTATAGCTGTTTTCTGGATACCACTGAAAACTTACTTTCTTTTAAATATCATCCAAAAATTACCCTTTATTAACTATTAGAAAGTGAAGGTGACAAGTGCGAAAGAATGAGAAAGTTTGTTTGGATTAGCCTATGGAAAAAGCTTATGAAATGTTCATAAGTTTATTTAAATTAATTTCTATAAGCTCTCTAGGATAGCTTATAAGAAAAACTACATGACTTTATTTTATCTTGTCACTGAAATAGCTTATTCATAAGCACTTATATGATAAAGCTGTGCAGACACAGAATACACTAGGAGCTTAAACAAACACATAAATATTTTTATAGCTATATGCCTCTGTCTTCTTGATCAGTCTTCATTGTTGTAACTTTTAAAGATAAAAAAAGAAGTTAATGTTGAGGACTAGAATGTATTCAAAGTTTGAAATGACGAGAACAAGGTGGTGGTGATCAGATGAGTGATAAAAGTATATATTTTCAAAATTGAAAATGAAATCTGCAAATCTCTTAGCTTATGTCTTTCAGGATTTCAGCAAACAACTATATGGCCTGTTTCTATTTTCTATGAGTATTGATAGGTCATGGAAGTATGTATGTGTTTTTTCGGCAGCTTTGACCGATTTTCCTTTCGTTAGGTTAAAGTTCCAATTTCGATTGATGGCGTGGAAAGCGGCGAATATGTTGGTGTTGGTGCAAGATTTGGACCTACATTGGAATCAAAAGAAAAACGTGCTAACCATACTAGAGTTGCCATTGCAGACCCTCCTGACTGTTGTAGCAAACCTAAGAATAAGGTATTCTAGTTTTATGATATACAACATACTGAAAAATAATGCAAACTTCTTCAGTAGATGTGAAGTATAGATAGATGTCCATATTAAAAGCTCTAGAATTTTTAGTTTATTAATAATTTGTAATATGGAGTGCCTTGAAATTTTGTTAGCTCACGGGCGAGATCATTTTGGTGCACCGAGGACAATGTAGTTTCACAACCAAGGCAAATATAGCTGAAGAAGCTGGTGCTTCAGCCATCCTGATTATAAATAACGCTAAAGGTGTTTGCATGCAATTTTTCTCTTCTTTTAAAATGCATTTCAAAACCTGTAGAGTAATTTTTTTTTCCCTTTTACCAATACTAAATTTTCAGTTTGTGGTTATAGGTTTCGGAGAATGTCAATAATTTATGTTCCTAACTTGTTAGAAAAACAAAAGTAATTTGCAATGAGACATTATTTTCTTTTTTATAAGCAATAATTTTATATCATTATTTTGCAGGACTTTTCAAGATGGTTTGTGAAAATGAAACCGATATTGATATTGGAATACCTGTTGTCATGCTTCCACTGGATGCCGGTGAAGCGTTGAAAAATTATATACAAAACAAGTCCACAGGTATGTTTCACTTCTTGTGTGAAGGTGTCTAATCTTTAGTAATTAATTATGCTTTCCTTGGCCACAGGGAGATTTAAAAAAAATTAGTTTACATTTTGATACCTGACCTGGTTTTGTGTCTTACATGTTTGCATGTTCGCTCGCTCTTAAAGTGTCTGTGCAGTTATACTCTCCACAACGTCCACAGGTCGATGTTGCAGAAGTATTTTTATGGCTTATGGCTGTTGGTACCATTCTCTGTGCTTCCTACTGGTCTGCCTGGACTGCCAGAGAGGGTGTTATTGAGCAAGAGAAGCTATTAAAGGTTACCTAATTCCTTTTCATGTCACTTTTATTCGTATTTTTATGATAAATAAAATACTATTTATAGTGTTCCTCACAGATTTTGGTTATTTATGAAGAAATCTTTCTTCTCATATCTAAAATCTTGTTCTCATAGATAATTTATCATTGCAGGATGATTCAGATGAGCTTCTAAATATTGAGAATACTGGTTCAAGTGCTTATTTGGAAATAAGCACCACGATAGCACTTTCATTTGTTGTGATGGCTTCTTGTT
This sequence comes from Medicago arabica, assembly GCA_946800305.1. NCBI lineage: Eukaryota > Viridiplantae > Streptophyta > Magnoliopsida > Fabales > Fabaceae > Medicago > Medicago arabica. The sequence goes on from OX326969.1 coordinate 40,106,654, forward strand.
TCTTGTTTATGCTTTACAAACTAATGGGAAGATGGTTCATTGATGTTCTGGTGGTTCTGTTTTGTATTGGTGGTGTTGAGGTGAGTTATTTATTTTGCAGGCTTGGTTCTTGATGATTACTATTAGAATATATTTAAATGATCTCAGGATTAATTTCTTATTGAATTTAGTTTTCACACTTCTTAGTATTTATCGCTCCAAACACTATGGTTTTCAAATTTTGTCCAATCATCCACATAGCAAATGGCTCTAAGGTCATGGGATTGCAGAGTTTGATGCTATTGAAGCTGAATCTTTATTCTTTGCATGCTTTCAGGGACTGCAAACTTGCTTAGTGGCTCTTTTATCACAGTAAGTCTTCTATATCCTTATAATGTCAACTTTACAGGAACTATTCTTCCAATGACCTTTGCGTGAAGTTTTGTACCATTATGCAGATAGTTTATTCTGTTAGTTTACCCAGAATGATATCGAATTGACAACAAAATGTTCACAGTTTCAGATGGTTTCAACATGCTGCACAAACATATGTGAAAGTACCCTTCTTCGGTGCTGTTTCATATCTCACTCTTGCTGTCACCCCCTTCTGCATAGCGTTAGCTGTGGTTTGGGGAGTAAAACGCCGTGTATCATATGCTTGGATTGGTCAAGATATTCTTGTAAGAATTGTTCTTTTGCTTTCCCATTGTTTCTTTGGTCAAATTCCTTTTTCTTTGGTTCATGTTTTAGACTGGTTGATTTGAATAAAATATAGAAATTTATGGAACTATCACGAGTGTTAGAATTACAAACATTTTTTTAATCTTCTCATTTCAGGGTATCACGTTGATAATTACGGTTCTTCAGATTGTCCAAATACCAAACCTCAAGGTGATGATTATTCAGACTTCATTTTTTACTCTTTCTGGCTATGGATATGGATTTACTTCATTCTAGTGACCTTTTTTACAAATAAAGACACTAAGGTATACATTCTTTTTACAAGGTTGGAACTGTTCTTCTCAGCTGCGCCTTCCTATATGACATCTTCTGGGTGTTTGTCTCTAAACTGATTTTCCATGAGAGTGTGATGATAGTGGTAAGTGTTTCAAGAAAGATCACCCATTCCTACCATTCTTTGCAAAGTTTGATTTTGTTATCCCACTTCCCCTAAAAAAGTCTACACTTTCACTTCTTTATAGGTAGCTCGCGGTGATAAGAGTGGAGAAGATGGCATCCCCATGCTGCTCAAGATACCGCGTTTATTCGATCCTTGGGGTGGTTACAGTGTCATCGGTTTCGGGGACATAATCTTGCCAGGGCTTTTAGTAGCATTTTCATTAAGGTTAAATTGAAAATCACATGGATCACTTATTCCTTAAACACTATTGCACATCGACTCCTTGAAAAGAAAAAAAAAACAGTTAGACACAGGAAGAGAATGTTACGTGTCTTGTTAATGGTTCATTAACTTTGATTATTCTATTAATAACTTTACAGGTATGATTGGTTAGCGAAGAGGAACCTTCGATCAGGATACTTCTTGTGGACCATGAGTGCCTATGGTTTAGGTATGCTATAGTTTTCAATGATAGGATATATCATTTGAGTAATTTTCCTTGATTATGTTTGGATTACAGTTTAAACCTTGTTCATTGAATTTTAATCTACAGGTCTCCTTGTCACATACATAGCTTTGAATTTGATGGATGGGCATGGTCAACCAGCTTTGTTGTATATAGTCCCATTTACACTAGGTTAGTAAAACTATTACACAAATAAATTTGAATCACAAAACAAAAACTGATTATTTTGCAAAAAACCTGTTCCTTTTGGCTGTTGAAAGCGCCTGCTGATGTCAATAACAAATCGTAAAAAATAGCGGTTTGTTCAAATTTCAGTACACTACAGTGTTACAGCCGCTATTTAACGATAGTTTGCATTAAATTGTGTATCGAAGAACAAAGTAGTTTATTAAAACTTCGCTACACTAAAAACGCTAAACCGTCGTGAATTGTGATAACCGCTATTTGACCATGCAGAAAGCGCTTTGTGAAACTTATCCAAAGTTGTATCCGTGTTTCTTATGATGTTTTCCTCTTCAATTTGTAGACTTTCCATATACCACTATGCCATATGAAGCATATTAGGTAGAACTGTAAAGGCATCAAAACTAGTACAATTTTTTAAACATACTTTTGTGTATATGCAGGAACCTTTTTGTCATTGGGAAAGAAGAGAGGTGAACTTGAGATTTTATGGACAAGGGGGATGCCAAAAATGCCTTGCCCTCACATCCAAGGGGATCATCAACTAGTAGACGAGTAATCTCCTGCGGAATAGTATTGTAGGTTTTAGTTTACAGGAGACTTATAACAAATCATAGGAAAGAGATTATGTATAACATTTGTAGATCTATCATAAGTATAACAAAATTCAGCCTAATGATATCGTACAAGCACTGTACTTAAATCAGCAGCTGTAACTTGAGATACCCTCTTGACTGTTAGATGTTGGAGGAACCATGAATCTGTTTGTACTTTGGTGTAAAATTAGATTTTTTTTCTCAGAAAATTGTTCATAGGTCACAAATTTTAAGAGATTTCATATCTTGGGTTTTTTTATAGCATTTTCCATTTCTTCCTGAGCATGGTTCACAACTATTATCTTAATGGCAAGAGCCAAATGATATCTCCAATAAGTTTCAATGCACTGGAGAAAAAGATTTCAAAGGCTACTGCATAGTATTGCCAGGAACTTGATTTTCATGATGAGAAAATATGACAACGACAACGATGGTATGATTTGAAAATTATATATATTGGTTGTCTAAATCTAACTTTCTTGAAGGTTACTCTATATCATGAATTACCAATGCATCATCTCCACTTGCAGTGCTCAATTTTAATTAGCAGTATTAACTAATTTCAAGTGGATAACAATACTCCTTCAGAAAGGAAAAAAAAAAAAAAAAAGTGGATACCAATACTAAGGACCTTGAAAAATGATCCATATAAATCTCATAAATTCAGGATGTTGGTTTAGGGAAAGGAAATTAGATAAGATAAAAGTGAAATAATCAATATATCAGGGTTGGCCCTGAAATCTAATATTTCATTTCTATGGTCTCCAATCTCCTTTGGGTGTAATTTAATCCACTATTTGTGTTCAAAACCTCTACATTATCAATTAATCAAGCATTAGAACATCTCCTGAAAGTAATTTAATCACGGTAACAACTAACAATTGCTTCTAAAGGTAAACTTCAATGTGTTAGAGCAGTGTTGATTAATTAATAGTATCAAAATGCTTTTGACAAGCAATGGATCAAACCATCAAATTTCAACCTATCTTTCACCTAGCATTACATAAACAAACAGGCACAAATGAGCCTTCAAAAACTTTTCTGATCTAACATTCATACATCATCAAGGCACAAATGAGCCTTTAAATCAAAACTTGTAACGGAACTAACCAAAGGCAAATGGACAAGATATATACGTCCCTTACAAGCTCAGAAAACAGTTCTCTCATTTACGTCTTTCCTATAAATTAAGTACAATAGACAGCCCCCAGCATCAAATTTCGCCTGGACTAAGCACCGACAATGAAGTGCAGAGAATAAAATTGAAGAGTAAATCGAATAAAAACAACTGACATGCCACACTTTTCAAGTGCTTGTCAGCAATTCTCAAAATTGTTCCAGCCATTGGCCAGATGGGTAGGCTTGTGTAGATTCATTTCCCTCAAGTGCAGTCCTGTACAAGCAAAGATATTTATCAAAGTTGATCCAAAAAAAAAAAAAACCATTTATCAGAGTTGTGGATGACACCATAAATGATTGAAATGGTATGAAATGAAACACTGTCAATGTTAACATGTTATATCAAAAGATCAGAAAGATATAATCATATGACAATACTTTATTATTAAACTAAGACCCTGAATAAATTCAAGCCCAAATCATGGAGATAACAGAGCTACAGTTTCATGAATTCAAATCAAATTCAGAGGTGTGACATCAGGAGAAAGTTTCATTGGCTAAATGGCATATTATGGCTCCAAAAGTTGATAGTACATGATAAGATGCAATTTTACTGTGCATAGCAGGGTATGCTGCTATGCTATCGGGGAGGGGTCACTTGTGCCAGTATTTTTAACAGTTGGATAGGAATTTATAAAATCTAATGGTTAAAACTGACAGCATATCGAAGCGGTGAAGGCTAGGGTGAGGCCCCTCCGATGTGCCACCATTCTCATCCATTATGTATAAGCATAAAAAAGGACAGAACTAATGTGAAAATGAATGGAATAGAATGCCAAGAGTATTATTGTACAAATATGTTGTCAGCTACTAAAATGAAAAGATAAAACAAAACAGTTATAGAAAAGGAATTTAAAAGTTCAGCTAGCACGTGTATCATGAATAAGTAAAATAACTGCAAAGAGATAGAAAAGCATACAAGTATTTCGCCTTAGAAAACCATTCCCGTTAGTGGCAAAAAGCATTGACGTCCTTTCTTGCCCTGATAAAAAGTCTTGCATCCTTTCTGGCCAGTCAGAATTTAATCGGCGGGCAAAATCTTCTACTTCCCTGCATCAAAGCAAATCAAGCAAATAAGAACCCATGTATATAATTTTAAAACTACAAGTATATAACCATCATGCAAACATTCCTTTATATTAAATTGATATCTTTGTGACTGAAAATGAATGTGGAAAAGAGATACGGGGAAGACAATTAACAAGATTGTCATGAACAAATACTTGGATCTATCTCAAGTGGGTAGAAGGCAGCAACTGAAGCAAATTTTACAGGTAGTTTTGCCAAATGCTTAAAAGAAAGGAAGGAGGGATTAGTAGTCATCCTAAGCAGGAAAGCAAAACGTATACCATTTTGGGAAAGTTTGGATAAGATCTCAATTATTGGGTCACCCAGAACTGTCCACGCTTCAGATGTCCAATATTGAGGATGAGGTGTGTTGAGATCCTCATCAACTAAAGATATGGCCAAATAAACGCTTGAGCAGCCTCCACCCCCACAAGCTAGCTTCTGGAATTGAGTTGGGCCCAATTCAAATTCTAAGATGGTATCAAAAATCGTTCCTAGATCTTTTTTTTTTTTTTTTGAAGAAGCTAAAGTAGCTCACCCAAATTGGCACAAGAGAGAATCGAACCTGAGACCTTGAGGAGGAGCACACTCCAAAGTCCCAAGCCAACACCATCCGGCCAACCCAAGTGGGAAATTGACTTATTCTTGCTCAAGTCAAGTGGAATCAGTTTCATTTGGTTCTAGACTACGATTCAATACAGAACTATTTGGCTACTAGGCTTAACCGTGGGAAATTGACTTATTCTTGCTCAAGTCAAGTGGAATCAGTTTCATTTGGCTCTAGACTACGATTCAATAGAGAACGATTTGGCACATCTTCGATTTCCTGGTATGAAAGCTTGGATTTCTTTGAGTTCAAGATATTCGGGCTCTGGACAACCTCCAGAGAGAAGACGACCGGTAGAGTAGGTGCTCCATATCGTTCCTGCTGCGTAGGTCTAAGGTAACTAACAGTGTTAGCAGGCCTCACCCTTCTCTAATAGGGACAGTCCCACCTATAGAACGGGAATGTTCATCCTCTCTTAAAGTCCTTTAGGGATTGATGTAGAGTCGGGAATAGAGCTGTGGCAAGCAATATAGATCGCCCCTTACGCTCTCTCTAAAAAAAGCCCTTCTTAGTAAAACTTCGGCCCTAGATCCATATTTTTCTACGCATGAGGGGAGGTGTTAAATCATCATTATTGGGACATCCATATGTTTCTCCACACTTTGGATGTCCAAACCTGAGGATGAAGGAGTGTGTTGATATCTCGCGTTGACTAGAGATATGGTTGAATTTGTCCTTATAAGGCTTCGGCATCACTCACTCCCATGAACTAGTTTATGAGGTTGAGTTAGGTCTAGTCCAAATTCTAAGATGATGCAAGAGCTTATCCTAGACTTGTTATTGGGCCCCACATATTTGTCCATGCTCAAGATTCCAGTCTTGGGGGTAAGAGTGCGAGTTAAGATCTCTGTTACTGTACCACCCGCATTTTTCCACGCTTCAGATAATCAATCCTGAGAGCGAGAGGTTGTGTTGAGATCCACACGGACTAGAGATGTGGTCAGATTAGTTATTTATTATAAGGGCGGAGCAGCCCTCAGCCCCATGAGCTAGTTTTGGGGTTGAATATCATCTAGCCCAAATTCTAATAATTATACAAGCGTTTAAATATAAACTATACCTATAATCAAAGAGGAAATAACAATAACAGTAAACTCCACATATACTCTATATTAGTTGTTTCTATAAGCTATATTAAGGAGCTTATAAAAATAATCTAAAAACAACTTATGGACATATCATATTCAATTTTCATAAATCCTTCCAAATATCTATGGAGTGTTTATAACATAAGATAAGCCAAGATATGATTTTCCAAATGTCCTCTATGTTGACCAATGTTACACTGAACCAGAAGTAATATTTTTAGATTAATTTATCTAGAGAAAAGCACACACGCCTAATCAAAGTCATTAGCATTACCTAGTTGACAGTTTTACAATATTCAAGATCATGAAGAAATTCATTGCTAGACTGCTACGAGATACAAGATTACTAAATTTCTCATTTTCCTCTAAAACTGCGACTAAGATTATAAAATTGAAGTCTAAATTCAACCAAATTTAACTCAGTGTTGTTACTTATCCCTCTCTGTGAAGAAACAACCACTTCATTCCATTTTCAACAAGCTATAGATGATCCAAAATGTACAATTTGTAGCAGGGTAGAGTTCAATCATTTAGACAGGAAAAGCTAGGGATCTGTGACTGCAACTATGCTAAAGACAATGATAGGCAGACAGCCATCGATTAAAGAAAATAAAGATTAGATTTTATAAACAATTACTGCAAACAATGTACTTAGAATGGAGCTCACCTGTCAATTTTCTCCTGCAGTGCCGGATCGATCTCATCATCTATGTTGTCGTCATCATCACCAAACTCTCTATGAGCAAAAGCGTCATCTTCTGTATGCATATTTGAGGTCCCAGCAATTTTATCAGATACAGCACTATGACCATTTAACTCCTATCACAAGAAAACAGGCAATAAATACTATTAGAATTTATATGAAAAATAATCGAGTTTGTTTATTAGAAGAGGGAAAAAAAAGAAGCGAAATAACATGATATTTCCAGTGACCTTATTTTTCAGTTTGGAAGCTTCAGTCAAAGAAGAGCTCTTCTTCTGCTCTTTTTTCCTTCTGTTCTTCTTTTTATTCTTAGAAGTTTTAGACACTTTTGAATCTGTGAAAAATTATTCACTCTTAATTAGCTGTTCAAAGGAAAAAACTGGAGTGTAACTTGAGACCCTAGAGCTTTCAAACAATCCATACGAAAAAAGAATTACATAACAGTTTTAAAATGAAATGAAAAAGTAGAGGCTGCAAGTTACACGGGCAATAAAAGTTATCAAGAACAATGCTATAGACATTGGACATAAGAACACACAAGGTTCAAGGGAAAATATCATACAACTGTGATGTCAGGACGGATGTAAGGAACATTCAAGTATTTCTCACACCTTGATTTCAATTTTATCAAATATATTTTAAGAACAATTGCAACAACATAGAAAGGGAAACAACATTAGAATTAGTGTTGACTGTGTGATTTAAACTATTCTACCCTAAATTTAGACAAGCAAATAGTTCTATTAATATAAGAACACTATCATCTTTAAATATAGACAACCCACACTGGAGCTTTCGGTCTATACTAGCATTCAGAATTAGATGGTCAAAGTAAATGAGCAATTCAAATTTTGATTATATGGTCACAAATCAACTGGTTGGCTCATCACGTGGGTTTAGAACAAAACTGTAAGTAATATTACTGATAATAAGACTTCAATCAGGGATGGGCTGCTACACAGTTCATCAATCTACAGGCAGAACACAGGAAGTAATTCGATGAAAAGCAGGAATACAAGATTTTTGTCTTACCTGCATCATTTCCATTAATAAAAGACAAAAGGTCGTCAACCGAACGCTCATCTACATGCTCTTCTTCTAATTCAACATTCTGAAACATGCGAGAGACCAATTCTTATTAAAGTCAACAGTCTACAGTTTAGAACATAATAAAAAGAGATGCAAGCAAAATCTCTCACCATTTAGAAATAAAGACAACAATAGACAATGGTGTATCCTGTAATATTAAATAAAGAGAGAACATTGTAGTACCTTTAACCTCCCACGTTCTTTTAGCTCTTTCCTTTTTTTCGCATACAACCGGTTCAAGAGCCTTATCCTCGGGTCATCAGTTGTATTTTTTAGAGGCTCTAACTTCTCTTCCTGGATCAAAAGTATGTGTGAAAAATGAAAATCGAACATGAAAGGAATAATCAGCAGAGTTATCACAAACACCACACACCTCTGTGAGATCATCCGGCAAATGAAATATCTCCCGTATCTCCTCAGGAGATTTTCCTTCAATTATTCTTGCAAGTGTACGGCTTGTAAGATCAACCAACGGTCTCAATTGAAGGCTGTCGGCAGCAGATGTCAAGTCACAAAGCCGTTTGGTATCCATTCTTATGAATTTCTCGTCATGAGACTTCCGTTCCTATACCAAGAATACCCCATATGTCAAATCATCTTTGACATTCAAAGTTTTTCAACCTTAAATTGTCTTCTATAAAGATAAAGATAATGATGGGGGGAAAGCATTAAATAAAGATGGAGAACCTTATTTGAGCGGCCTGGTACTTGATGAAAACGACAATAATCAAGAACTAAGCTCAACATAGCAGGACTGACTTTTTCAGGAAGGCATATCGCACAATTTTTGGAAGATCCCGTGCCTTTTTGTATTATTTCTTGACAAATAAGAGGGCAAAACATTGCAATTTCTTGTTCCACCTGTTGAATTGAACCATCCGAAGTCTGAAGCCAAATATAGGGCTTCATCATCTGAAAATGAAAATTGATTAGCAAAGCAAGGTATTGGTTCTATAGTAGAGCTGTTTAATTAGGTTCAAGTGTAATGGTTTTGACTTTCCGGATAATGCAGGCAAAGAGAAAAACGTTAAATAATTTTTCCTAGGATTTCCGTTTCCCCCCCCACAATACACACAACAATGATTAAAAAAAAATGCAATTTGGTTTAGCTTTGAATGCTATAAAAGAGACAGCATTGAACTTATTCAAGAATTCAAATAGTAATGTGGAAGAAGTGAGATATCATACCTCGGGTTTAATAACTGACATGTCAACTTCCGACATTTTAAACCAATTTGAAAACTAAAATCTGTTGATATTTGAAGTTTCTTGCTTATGTAAACAGTATATGCTGAGGACGAAACTTAACCTTCAAGTCCAGAAAATCAGATAACACATTTAAGTATTCCTTCCCTCAGGATTAGGTTGTCACAGCAACATTTCTCAAATGTACATTGTCCGCCAAAGTATTTGCAGTGATACACAATTCTCCTTACCACAAAGCAAAACAGATATAAACTTGCAAAAGAGAAGAATGGAGAATAACTTGCCGCCTTCCAAATTTTAAGTGGAAGCTGCAAAGTCACAAATAAAAAAGTCACTATGATTGCAAATTCAGTAAGGATTCTAGCGCCCTCTATGGTAAAAGGGTACAGTGACATTTAATATGTTGGGGCATGGGCTCGAACACGCAATTCCCCACTTTTCAAAACTAAGTGTATGTGAATTTTGCTGCTAGGCTCCTTGAAATAAAAATAAAACAAGGATCCTAGTTATCTTTTTTTTTTGGTCTGGTATGCAGACAAAGTGGCAAGCAAGCAATATCTGAAACTCACACAGTGAGGTCCCAAGTTCAAACCTAGGTGAAGGTGTCCAACCTGGCAGTATCTGCATTGCCACTTGAGCTAAGAAACTCACGCAATGCGAGGTATCGGGTTGGAACCTGGATGAAGGTATCCAGCCTAGCAATATCAGCATTGTCAATTGAGCTAGGTCTTACGGACAAAACTACTGTTTGGATTGACTTATTTTTGAGCTTATGAAAAATAGCTTATGCAAATAAATAAGCTTTGATGTATTATTCATAAGCTTGTCAAGGTAGTTTATGAAAAAACAACTTATGAAGATACGATTTTCAACTTATGCAAATGAATAAGCTTTTATGTTAATTCATAAATTCTCAATAACGAAAACCGTATCTTCATAAGCTGCTTTTTTCATAAACTACCTTGACAAGGATCCTAGTTATCTTTTTTTTGTCTATTATGTAGACGACGTGGCAAGCAATATCTGAAACTCAAACACTGTGAGGTCCCAAGTTCAAACCTGGGTGAAGGTGTCCAACCTGGCAGAATCGGCATTGCCAATTGAGCTACGAAACTCACACAATGCAAGGCATTGGGTTGGAACCTGGATGAAGGTATCCAGCCTAGCAATATTAGCATCGTCAGTTGAGCTAGGTCTTACGAACAAAACAAGGGTTACCTAATGAGGAACAAACTACCATTTGGATTGACTTATTTTTGAGCTTATGAAAAACAGCTTATGCAAATAAACAAGCTTTTATGAAAATTCATGAGTTCTCACTAACGAAAATTGTATATTCATAAGTTGCTTTTTCATAAACTACCTTGACAAGCTTATGAATAATACATAAAAAGCTTATTTATTTGCATAAGTTGTTTTCCATAAACTCAAAAATAAGTCAATCCAAACGGGCCCTAAGCATTCCAATAACACTAACCCCCTCTATTAAACACATATTGTAGAGAAAAGAATAAGTTAAGTTTAATCATTCCTATTACAAAAACAAAAAACAAAACAAAAAAACTATTAGCACCCAACATTTTTGCTAACATCATCATTTTTAGCAAGCAAGACAAAAACAAAATTCAAAAACAACAACAAAAGAACATTAAAAAAAAAACACATTTTGAAGACAACCCACGATTCTATACAACGAGGTTAGGTGAAAACAGCTTAGGTATTGCAAAAAAAAAAGGTAAACATTAAAATGGAGCAAACCAATCCAAACGTTAAATACATTTCTAGAGAGAGAGAGAGAGAGGGAGGGAGGGAGGGGAAAAGGGGTTGAGGGTGAAGTACCTGAGAAGACGGAGAGAGAAGGAATTGGTTTGAAAAGGGAGGGAATTGGCGGTTGTCGGCGATGAACAGAGAAAATGGATAGAATAGAAGAGAAGAGAGAGAAACAAGAGAGAGAAAGAGGATTTTGATTTCGAACAAAAAATAAAAAGAAAAAAAATGAAAATTGAGGCTTCCTTTGGGCTTTGGGTTGGATTGTGCACTTTGCCATAGGGTTGAGAAATCCTATTTGCAGCACTTATTTGACTCGTAGAACCCTTTCACTTTATAATCTATCTATATAATATAATTGCTAATGTTGGGTTCAAATGTGAGTGGTTAGTCTCATCTTTATGATGAATGAACTAAATGTTGGATATATATAAGAGAGATGACTCACATATATATTTAATGAAGTTTTACATGAAGATGTGTTGTTCACCTCTTTTTGTAGTCTTGGATTATTAGTTTGTTGCTGCTCTCGACGCTCTCCCAAACTCCACAACAACGGGTATTAGAGATTTAATTCTATCCAAGGATATTAATTTTTTTTCATATGGCTATATGGTTACAACATTCTATGATTTTCTATATCAGAAAAGAAGGATGGGATACAATTACAATGTCAAGTTATGATTTGATTTTTGGTGAAGTAAAATTTGATTAAAGAATCAATTTTGCCTTGTGAAATAAACAAATCAAAAATGTGTTGATACAATAGAAATTACACAATATGTTGATTAGAAATGTGCATTTTTTATGTTCATGATTTAACAAGCAGGGTTTACCTCCTGAGCTAATGTATAGTTGCAACATCAGTTATTGGATCCTTCATATATGGTCGTATGCTCCTTCTTCAAGTGAGAGAATTTTTCTGCAAAAGATACTTTGACGCCAAAGTAAGGTGATGTGATAGAATGTAGCAAGTATATAATTATATTAAGTGTGTAATGAGTGATCATACCGGAGGATATGACCCCTATTTATAGTGAAGTATTTGGCGGTACGCTCCTTGTTGTTATTTTTGCTCATTTGATTTGGTTCAACTTATTACAATTATGGTCCAGTTTGCTTAGATCAACTGAATACTACATGCATTATCGTCTACTTGGTTTGAATGAGCCCCCTGTTACTGGGAATGACCCATTAATAAACTAATAGGTCACTGATGCTTAAGACGACAGAGCATATTAGTGCTTGTTGAATTTCGGATGTGGAAACAATGTGGTTCTTGAGTTGATGTACAAGGTATAATCTTGAACTACGTAACTATCCAATATATGGTGGGCACTTCATACTTACTCGCTATTGTTTTTGTTATTGGGCATGTTTGCTCCTTTCTTATTGGGATTTCCTGTAAGACAACCCACAAAATAACTAGATTGCACCTTAAAGGTCCATACCATTACAAGTTGACATTGACGCAAGATGTGTTATGAGATTATGACGATGATTGAAGAACTTTATGAGAAAGCCCACGTGTAGGTTGCAACATAATTTTTCAACCTATTTTTGTGGTTAAGTATACCCTTTATGGTGGATCTTTGAATTATGATTTTTGTTGTAAACAATGAAGATAAATATGTATCCATTTCAATTAAGGTGGAGATTGTTTAAGTTTGTTGAAATGAAATAACTTGGAACAAATTTCACGTTGTCCAATATGGTACATGAACAAGGAGGTAACGACTGTGTTGATTGGCTAACGTTCTTTGTTACCAGATCCATCTATAAGACACTTTAAGTTAATATATGAGTCATTTATTTCTTGTCTACTCTTATTTTATAGTGTTATGAGATGTAGGTTAAATATTCTTTGAAAGTTCTAGAATTGTGGGGGCATTTTAGAGAATTATATGTCTTATAAAATAAATTACATGATGTAATATCTTATTATCACTAGACTTTTCGTTTAAATTAAAAAAAAAACAGTCAATTTGACTGTGAAAGCTAGGTATCATGTCAATAAACAATGTCACATTAAATTATTAATGAATGAACTTAAAGGTCAAAATTACATAAAAAAAAAAGAATTGTGAGGAGATAAAATCGTACAATCGTGGTACTTTGATGGTCAAAAGTACAACTAAGTATTTATTAAATAATTATTACTGGTTCGATAGCAATATAACTCGATTATACAATTGAACCTAAAAAGGTGGATGCACTCGTTAAATAGATGGACCAATTTAAAAAATATTGAACAATGTAAACAAACAAATAAAGTGATAAATATTACCTTGGCAATGGGAAAAATGGATTCCTTGACAAAACTCTACAATATGCACACTCAAATATGATTAAAAATCTATAATGTAGATATATATTTGACATTATAATATATTGAAATTGAGATGTCGATGAATGTAAACAATTTTAAAGAAATACAAACCATTTTTCTTATGGTTTTGATTGATGTTGCAAATGCAAAGCTTAATACATGAGCAAGATGAAATAGAATGATGTAATTATTGCTCTTGAAAACCTTATAGCAACATGATATCAAATAACTTTTTTCAATTTTAACATAGTCGTAAAATGCCTATAAAAAAACACGATACGAAATATTTTAAGTTGTAATCTTAAAATGTATACGAGACATGTTTCAAGAGACATGTTTATAATCGAAAATAATATTGGCCAGTTGTAACAATATATAGGAATATCAATGTCTTTATTCTATATTACTTGATATATTGTATATTAAAAATTAAAATATCATTTAATTATCATCGATTCAATTACAAATACACCATTAAGCTTTAAGCCAACTCATGTACTTGTTCAATGACCCAATAAAGGACATGCTTGTATATTTGATGCAATACTACACATTTACTCAAAAAAAAAAAACAAACTTAGACACATGTAATCTTTTTTAAAAAAAAAATTATATAATATGTAGTATTGTTAATGGTTTGGTTGAGGGAAAACTGAACTTAAAAAATAGTTCAATAAATTGTATAATTATTACTTAATTAAAGTAACAACTTTTTTTTTAAAGAATTAAAATAACAACTTATATTTTCAGGATAAAATTTATATTTATGAATTTCTTAAACAATATTTCGTGATAATCTTGGCAAACCTTTATAGAAAAATTATTTAACATTTACTTTGAAAATTAAAAGTAACACTCATTTGCAAATATTAATTTTAAGGGAATTTCTACGGTACACCCGCAAATTAAGGTGTACCGGTATTCCTACTTCAAAAATCTTTAAATTAACTATTATTTTTATGGAATAAAGAGCTATTTGTTGATATTTATATTTTAGAAAATGTCATTTCATAAGAAAAAACATCATTTTATTGTTTATAAAAATCATACTAATTATTTTTACAATTTATTGTAAAAAATAATCAAAATTCTCTATATGAGTACTAAAAAATTCAGAAAAATTAAATTTTATTTCATTGACGTTTTTGGTAAATAAGATTTAATTAAAGCTTAAAGGTGATAAAAAACAATTTTTCTCTTCAAAAAATAACATATTTAACTATTAATTTATTGATTTGGTGTACCTATGCATTTAAATTTTTGGATGTACAATAGAATTTGGTTAATTTTAAATGGGTTCGTTCTTTTCACTTCAGTACAGTGGTTTGGGGACAATGATGCGCCACGCGTTGCACTCTCAACCCCCCTTTCTCTTACCTATGATGCCACTAGAATATGATTCCACTATAATTTCTCAATTTTAATCAATATTACAAAAAAATGATTATTATTGACAAGAAAATAAAGAGAAAGAATTCTTTATTCAAAAAAATATGTAACAAAGAAAAACATGTTATGTTCTCTATATTTTGCTTATTATCTAAGAGAGAAAGCATAAGCAGAGAAAGAAAATTCCATGCATGACAATCTGAAATTGAATTATGTTTCTTAATATATATTCTAACATGTGATAAGGCCACTCTCACTGATACATATAGCTCCTCAGTTTCATTATCAACATAGCACCAATGGCTATAAGTGGTTTAATTTCCATCAGAGGCTTCACTTCTTTCATTGCTTCAGGTTCATTTTCCTCAACCACTTTTACTTTTCACTCTAACTCATTTTCTTTTTTTCATTCATTAGAATTATTGTTCAATTTTTAAATAATTTTTTTTTGGTGGCTGGCAGCATTTTATGTATTGAATTATCTACTTTTTGCTTGTAATTTGAGTTCATTTTTGTATTAAATTTTTATGCTTATGAAATTTGTTTAGTGCAGAATTGAGCTGTAGATAATAAAAGCAAATTATCAAGTTAGTTAGTTAGGCATACATTTATTGATTTCATGTAGTTCCTAATGATTTTTTTTTATTACTCATTATGATTTTTATCTTCAAAACAAATTTTCTTCCAATTTTTTCACGGTAAGAGGAGCAACTTGTCCAATGCTGATGACCCTTTTCATGGTTAGAGAGAAGATTGTAGTTTCACTTTCTTTGTACTTTACTTTAATTAGAGTAATGCTGCTGATGTTCATTAAAGCATGGATATTATATTAGGACTTGTATAAATTAGTTTGGATTTTGTTTCTCTTGAAACCCTCTAAGTTTGGTTTATGTGGATCACTATATTTTAAACTAGGATTAAATGTAGTTTTGGTTCCTCTATTTTCACCGATTCACGATTTTAGTTGCCTCATTTGTGTATATGATTTTAGTAACTCTTTGATATTGGCAGGAAATGTATATCAATTAAGAAAGGATCTATCACTTCAAAGAGGAAGCGTTTTTAGTGTTCAGTATGGTGGCCAGATTGCGAGTAACCTTTTTGCAAGAAGCAGAAGTCATATCGAACCAAGAGAAGTTTATGGACTAGGAGTAAGAGAGCTTAGTAAGATAAATAGAGCTTGTGTTCATTACAGCTCAGACGAATATGACATTGATGAAACGAAGGTAGATTGTGTGGCATCTGATGAAGGAACAGGCGAAGCAATTCCATTGGAAGGGAATGGTTCACCAGTTTCTCCTTGGTGGCAGCAGCTTCCTAAGCGCTGGCTTATCGTATTGTTGTGTTTTACAGCATTTCTTTTATGCAACATGGACCGTGTGAGTATCTTATATTGGTATTCACAATCTAAATTACCATGTGTTTGTTTGGATTAGTGACGGATTGTTTATTATCACTTCCCGATGCATGCGCTCCATGATTTTGTTAAAGCTTCAAAGTGTAGCTTTTGCACTACCGTGATTTCGCACTGTGATTAACTTACCGCTAATCCAAACACTGTCGTATGTCTTAATGTTTGCCATGCCTCAAATTTCCAATATGTGCACTGCTTTATATGTCACCTATAATGCTTTCTCCTTGAATCATGCGAAGCATGTAAAAATGTAGTTGAGTATTTTTCAATTTCCATATTGTTGATAATTGAGTATATATCTTAATTCACAAATTTTCCTTCTCATATTGTTATATACAGGTAAATATGAGCATTGCGATACTTCCAATGTCGCAAGAGTTTAACTGGAACAGTGCAACAGTTGGCCTAATTCAGTCATCTTTTTTCTGGGGCTATCTACTTACTCAGGTGTGATTGCTAAGCACATTTCTTAGAGTATGTTAGCCTAACAAAAATTGATGTCATATATGCAGTAAAGTAGCACTGCTATTTGAACCTAGCATAACATTGTTATAATGGTTTTTTTTCTTCTTTAGATTCTTGGCGGCATCTGGGCAGACAAACTTGGTGGGAAGGTAGTGCTAGGATTTGGAGTTGTATGGTGGTCAATGGCAACAATTTTAACACCTATTGCTGCAAGAATTGGGCTACCTTGTTTGCTTATTATGCGTGCCTTTATGGGAATTGGTGAGGTTGGTACATTCTATAGCCGCTGCTCAACGAAAATGTTAGTATGATAGAATTAATGTTAGTTATACTGGGATTGGATCGAACCATGAACATCCTTACCACTTCGCTCTTTAATTATTTCTCTTCAACCACCAAACCAACCTTATATCTCTTGATATTTTTATAAGTTCAACTAAACATTTACAAAAGTGCTCATATCATGAGATAAGTTCTCACGAGCTCTTTTAAATGCTATCTTCACACCAAATAATACTAATTATTTGTTTTCAGGGTGTAGCCATGCCTGCGATGAATAATATACTGTCCAAGTGGATTCCAGTTTCGGAGAGAAGCAGATCACTTTCGCTAGTATATAGTGGCATGTACCTTGGTTCTGTGGTAGGCTTGGCATTTTCACCTTTTCTTATCCAAAACCTTGGGTGGCCATCAGTGTTTTACTCATTTGGATCCCTTGGAAGTATCTGGTTTGCCTTTTGGTTGAGAAAAGTAAGTCAGCTTTCCCTTAATTTCGATGAAATCTACTTCGTGTATCTTGTAGCAAAACCATATCAATATTCATGATATGTTAAATGGAAGGGGCATTCCTCCTTTGTTCTTTCTTGGCAAGTAAACTCATTTCCTTTCCAGGCATATAGCTCACCAAAAGATGATCCGGATCTCGGGGTAGAGGAAAAAAAGCTCATCCTTGAAGGCGGTGTATCGAAAACACCTGTTTCGGATATTCCTTGGAAATTAATTTTATCAAAAGCACCAGTTTGGGCTCTTATAATCTCTCATTTCTGCCACAATTGGGGAACATTTATTCTGTTAACATGGATGCCTACTTACTACAATCAGGTTAGTAACCTATGCTTTGTATAATACATTTTTTACATCACTTTCTATAGTTGGATTTACCTTTGCAATAAAATTGTAGGATTTAGTACATCACAACTCCCACTTATTACTCCATTGAATCAACAAGTTGATTGATCATTTTATCAGGTTCTGAAGTTCAACCTAACTGAATCTGGGCTCTTATGCGTTCTTCCATGGTTAACCATGGCTGTTTTTGCAAATATCGGAGGGTGGATAGCTGACACGTTAGTTAGCAAAGGCGTTTCCATAACAACTGTTCGAAAGGTATGATTATCACTTCTCTTGTTACTGAAATATTGTCATGCATGATCAACAGCTATACAAATAATGTTCTTAATGGAATGTCGTATAGAAGGGAATTTTTGGCATTCATTTCATTCTTTAAAATTATTCTGCTCTTAATATTTATGGAGAATATGATAGATCATGCAATCGATCGGGTTTCTAGGTCCCGCCTTTTTCCTTACGCAACTGAGTCATGTCAAAACACCTGCCATGGCAGTATTGTGCATGGCATGCAGTCAGGTATGAGCTAGATCAACATTTTCCCTTAGTTTCAATTCCTCAAATTTTGGCATTTCTTTGCCTATACAACATGTTTGCATAGGATTTACATATATGCAGCCACCTAATTCAAACCATAATCCTTTTTTTATAGGGTTCTGATGCATTCTCACAATCTGGTCTTTATTCCAATCACCAAGACATTGGACCACGTTATGCTGTGAGTCATTTCTTTTACCTATATCATGACCAGTAGTAATTCACAATGCATGAAATCCTTAAACAGATTCCATTATACAAGTCATCACTCAGTTTATTTTGTTTATTCAATATCTCTATCATAAATCTTACGAGTTTCAATTTCAGGGCGTATTGCTGGGACTATCGAATACAGCAGGGGTGCTTGCTGGCGTCTTTGGCACAGCTGCAACTGGATACATACTCCAAAAAGGCCCGAGAGTTCTCCACATTCATTTTGAAGTTTACTTCCTTGCAACTCATTTATCTGTTTTCACTTATATGTGATTTTTCTCATTGCAGGTTCTTGGAATGATGTGTTTAAGGTTTCTGTTGCATTATACATAATAGGCACATTGGTATGGAATATCTTTTCAACTGGGGAGAAGATTCTTGACTAAAGAGTGTGATGATGTCAAGGAATGTGTGGCCTATATATAGCAATGTAGATGTATAGAAAAAGAGATACCATTGAAGTTTTCACCAAAAACCGTGGCCTTCATTTTAACTTCTCACCTTTTGTATAAAAAATACCTCTAAAGTGAGTTTGCATCTAAAGTAAGCAAAGGAATATCTACACTAATATTATAGTGAGATGAAATTACAATAGATTTCAAATCAGTATTAGACGGAACTGTTTATTTTAGAGCCAAACTCAGTTTATAAGAGCATTTTCCCCCTTTTGCAAATACCTTTTCTGCATATAAAATTTGACATAGGTTCCTTCCACATGTAAAACATCGTCTATTATATATAAGCACAATCAAACTTAAAAGTTAAAATATATGTTATTTGAGTAGCTCTACCTCATGATATCTAGATAGGAACTTGTTTGCTCATATTTTTTTTATTAGACCTCTAACAAATAACAAAGACATCAGCATATCTATTAATTTATGCCCTTAAATTTGGCTTTTAAGCATGCGTTCAAGGTATTGTTCTTTATAAATGAACGAAGTCAAAATTTCGCCAGCATACCACTCAATATCCAAAAGGCATGACAAACATAAGACCACCATTAACTCCCATCCAACCTTAAGACATTCATTCCTTTTAGGACATCAAAAGTGTTAATATGAAATTTGGCAAGAGCATAAATTTTGTGCCATATTACAAATTTTATCAGCTAGGGACAGCATGATTTCAGCATCTTTACAACTTGCAATCAACAATATTACAAACACTTTTGGGGGCAATATTGAAGACAAAGAGCAATAAAATAATTCCTAGAAAATACACTTTCCATCTATCTAATGATCTGCAATGACCATACTTATCCATTCTACCATTGGCTTGGTTCCAAGAAGTCTTAGTAATCCATCCATTTCATGTTAATAATAATAACCGTAGATCATATTGAAAGGTTGTAGACCGCTCTTGGTAGATCTTCATAACAAAATTTGAGAACAAAGCTCAGCGAAGCTTTCAATGTTAAAGGTTACTAACTTCTGTATAAATACTTTGACAATGGGAACTTAAGGCTCCTTGCAACCTGCGTAAACAATATCGAAATTATTATTCTTTATTACACATGTGCGCGAACATTGAATTTCAAATACACAAACAACAACAAAATTATGAGTATTAAGTGAGCGAGACAAAGATGTTACCTTTAAGACCAAGTCTTCAGATATAGTTGATCGATACCGAGTTGAGCCTTCAATAGGGCAGCTTTTTCCCTTAAAAATAAAATTAGCATTGCAGAGAGTTGATAGCTGCAAAAGAACGTCCGACATCAGTGAACCGCTGCCACATTGAGCTCCTAGTTCTTCATTCTTTTGTTCATCTTCATCAGCTGGGTCTTCTGCAACAGAAACAATGCACTGAAAGATGGCTATCAACCTCTCCAATGGAAAAGTTCCAGGTCCTTTCATTAGTAGTTCCTCTTCCAACATCTCTTTCTTTTCCAACGCTTTCTCAGAGGCCCTGTAGGCATTAAAAAGCATATTCAGACAAAAATAAATGAGCAATGCTCAATAAGAATGTACTATGGGAACATACCTAAATCTTATCAATCAACTACAAAAAAAAAATAACAAATCCATTCAGACAATGGTTGGAACTTCAATAAATAATTCTTCTCACATGAAAAAATGAAAATGGAAATAAGTAATAGAAAAATAAATTGGTTTGCAGCGTCAAAGCTTTCGTGATATGGTTGGGTGGTTTTTGGTTGTTTTCTGGTGTTTTTTTGGGATGTTACGCCTATATGCGGCATCTTTGTGTTTTCTTTCACCGCCTCTTAGCGTCTTGCTAGACTTTAGGTCTTAATAATATTTGCCGATTCAAAAAAAAAAAACCAACAAAAGGCTTCATTCAAATAATAAAGTATTAAAGTCTCAAAAATTCATACACAATATTGTTTTCAGCACATCAAAAAATAGTTTGAAATCGCCATACTTACTTCCTCTTTCGCCTTCGATTATCAGAACCACCTTTGGAATCAAAAAGTGAAGCATCAAGAGTAGCAGGGTTTCTAGAGGCAAGAAATGCTGAAATAAGAAGATACTTTGCACTAGTAGACATGTGAAAATCAAGATCACCGATTTCCTCAGATCTCTCCGATCTCTTCAGATTCCCCTTATGCTTCGTCTCTTTACCGGTCTCAATTTCACTTGAAGGAGGAGATGAAACCTTAAATACATCATTCAGAGAGGAGGCAATATGCGGCTTGATATGATTGAATAGCCTCCTCTTCATGTCTTCACTAGGGACAACTCCTTTTCCCTTATCACTTAGAGGTTCACAATATTTTTCAAACAGTGGCTTTAATGCAGTAGACAATTCACCAACCTGCCTAGTAATTCTACAGAAAGTCTTCAATGCTACACTGCATGGAAAAAAACAAAATTCTTCAATGTATCAGATCATGTAAAGCTTAAAATGGAATTTGATATTAGTGATAAAAATAAATGTCTTACTCGAGAAATGACGAATACAACTTCTGGTTTGCTTGGTTCCTCAATAGGATTTGACGAATATCACCTTCTGTGTAATCAGGAAAGTAAATGGGGATAGGCTCCACATATCCCATGTTAGTGTAAAAGGTATCTGGTGAAGTACTGCTGATGAAAATCAGACCAACCTCCGGCATCTTTAGCATATCATAGAGATTTAACAGTAAGGGCAATATAGTCGAGCTTTTGTCCCAATCTCTAACAAGATGAAAATTGTCAAATACCAAGTAGATCATGTTTCCCATTCCCCCACCATGTATCTTTTTTTTGGGGATCAACTTCTCTGATTTCTCCTTCAGATTATTTATAACACCGGTCAATGCTTCACGGAGAAAATTGACAAAATCAGACGGTCTTTCACAGCGCTTCGCATTCGCATAAGAATTGTCAGCATTTTTTCTATGGAGAAGTAACTGATTCAGAACAGACTCAAACAAGATACGCTGGTTATAACACGTCCTACAACTAGAATAAACGATAGGCCTGTTGAGATGTTTGAATAATTGAAGAATGATGCTGGTTTTTCCAGTAGAAGCCCCTCCATACACAAACAAAGGAAGTAATGGTGAATTCAACGGTCCCAAAAGACGTACAATCTCATGAATCTGACTACTTCTTCCAGGAAAACTGGAAATTATATCATCTAGGCTAATAGAGTCTCCTCCAACTAAAAGGTCATTAATTGTTAGGGATTCAAGGCTGCTGTTTACTTTTGCTGCAGGTACAATATTTGAAGTGGATGGCGTAGTTAAAGACCTTGTCGTTCTTCTGGGGATTTGTGGGGATTCCTCTATATCCATGTCTCTTAGTTGTTCAATAACTTAGTTTCTAATGAATTAAGGAACAGTCGGTTAGAAATGAAATTACAAAGATCAACAAAGGAATGCCGATATATAATATTCATATTCAACCACACACTTGTGACCCAAAAGACAACTTTATATCCTAAGAAAAAAAAAATGCATCCTCAAATAAATATTGAAAGACAAAAAACAATTATCTTTTATTCAATTCTGCATTCACCTCCAAACAAAAAAAACAAAGCAATCTTAAGGGTTCATAATCCTCGAATTCAGCGGCATCAATTAACACAAGTACATTAAGGGCATCGATTTATTCATCCATCCACACCCAATTATTCCTGATCTTTGATCTCTTAACTTCTAATTAACACAACACTACGAATAATCTATGAAACACAGACACACACATAGACATTAGTAATAATTTGGAAAGACCCATAATTGCCCTAACAGAATTCACTCTACATAATTGCCTAACCCTAAAATCCCATCCACATTTTGAGTGTAGAATCATAAATTCAGCAAAAAAAAAAGAATAAAGAATATAGAAGGAAATAAAGAAACGGGGCAGAGAAGTGAGATGCACATACATGGAAGTAACGAAAATGGAGGTAACGGCGGTGGTCGGAGTAGGTAACGGTTCTCTGGTGACTGCGTTGGTCGAAAGTGGCGAAGGGAGATGGAGTTGTTCCGTTTCGTGTTTTCTATTTTTCACTTAATTAATATTCAATTATTTTTAAGACACGTGGCATGATCTAAAACATTAAATCGATCTGTGAAAGCAAGGTAAGGTGTCTTTGGCGCCAAAACAAATATTAGGCATAAACGTAGTTTTACTTTTACCCGTGTATGGGTTGTATCTGCAAACGATTTTATTAGTGACTCATGTCAAAAATCATTCATCCGATGATAAAAATATTATGCATATTGTAATACTGACGTAACTATAATTATTTAGAGACAATCATTCGTCTGATGTATGATTTATATAAAAATTATAATTAGTCAATGTCTTATAATTATTCTCATTTTTTTACTTAGAAGATATAAAAAATGAATTTAATTAATCCATTAATGACAAACAATTTTCTTGTGTAAGAATTGTATCTTTCAATGACACTATCTTTAGTGATTTAGGCTTTGTTTGAGAGTTTGGAGGGGAGGAGAAATGAAGACTTTGAAGGGTTGAATATATATGAAAAATTGGTAAAATCTTTCACATTTTTTGAAAGAGTAATTTTTTGAAGAATGATAAATTAATGCTTATGTTTTATACATTTTAAATTTTAAGAATATTATAACTACATAGATTAAATTTGAAGAATTCATGTAAACCCTTAAAAATCCTCCTAGAATACAAATTTTGAGCTTCTCAAATGAGGAGGATTTTGTATTATGAAGAAAAATGAACCCCTCAAAACTTTCTCCTCTCAATATCATCTATTTATTCCACTCGTTCCTTCGTTTTTTTTTCCAAAACCCTCCCATTCCATCCCCTTCAAACTCGCAAACAAAACCTTAGGCTCTGTTTGGTAAAACTAGCTAATGACTAATGATTGATATATTTGATAAGTTAATTAAAGTGTTTGGTAAAATCAACGGTTCAACTAGCTGATAAATTTAAAATGACATAAGTAGTCACTCATCTTTGCTAAAAAAAAAGTCACTCATCCATATGTTGTAATTTCGTGCATATTATGCTTTTTTGATATATATTTTTTTAAGTAACTTTTTTGATATACAGTGAGTTGGTTCATGAATCTAACGAGTCGAATTATACATATTCTAAATTAACTCTTTTATTTAACGAGCTTAATTTTCAACTCAAGTTTGAATGATTTAGTCCATAAACTAAGTTCAACAAATTAATTACCGAATTGAATCTCAAACTATTTTTAAGTTGGTTCGATTCATTATAACCCTGGAGACATATCTCTACGGATCCAACCATTGTTCACAGGTAAGCTTAAACTTGCAAATAAAATAGATGGTTCACAATCTCTAAACCATAATATCAGCCTTCATTCAATATTGTTTTTATTAACCCTTGCATCATTTCTTAAAAGAAATGGACAAGCTGAATCACTTATTAAGATAATCCACTCAAGGAAAAATAATGTCTTGAAGTGTACTTCAAATTGATGTTTGATAAAAATAAAATTAGCTAATCATTAAATGCATATTTGTGAGCAGTCCTACAATGTTGAATACATTTTAAAGAACTAAACTGGATAAGTTTGTGAGTAATATACTTTTTACAAATAACAAAGTTACAAGACAATTTATTTAACTTATTTTATTGCCTAAAAAATGCCTAAAAAAAATGGAAACTTATTTTATAAATTGACCAATTACGAGTACAAGTACTACTCTTAGTAGGATGTACTTTTTTTAGTGTGTCTGTGTAGGCCCCCTATCTATATATAAACCCTAAACCCTAGTAGTGAGACGGGACCTATTTTGGGTTGACTCGACCAATATTTTTGGAAATAGAATTTCCAGCGGAAGGTGCTATATTTGGTTTGGTGGTAGAATCTCTTGCAAAAGTTAGGAAGAATACAACTACACCACTAGCTACTTATAAAGGCTAAATCTAAACTTATACGCAGCTCTGCCATTTCAACCAAACCAACACTTTTTGACATATTTATGTAGGCGAATCTAAGCATTTTGAAAGACAAATTCTCTACAACTATATTCATTCAATTGCACTTGTTAATCTAAATTTCAAATAAGTATTTCATCAATTTGTATGCAAGAATCTCTGACTTGTTTATGCATTCACGTGTTATACTTTGTTGAACGGTATCTACTGAAACATAAGCATATGCTGATATCAGAAGGCAGTGTATTAAGAAAATCAAGTTCAGTAACCGTGAATAGGAGCAATATGTGGTTGAATTCATCTATTTCAGGACCAACAGCTAGAGTAAGAGGAAAACTAAACACCAGTCATCAAAACAATCACTTCATTAACTTAATTGACATATGATATTTGGTGTCTAAACTGCCAATTCCACATAACAGGAATACATAATAAGTTGAATAATATAAATAGCTATACAATGCAAACCAAAGAAAATATCAAGAAAATTCACAATATAAAATGTTTGAATAACGGAATTCATAGGTTGGTAAAGGTCAAGCAATCCTAGTATCAAACCTGCACTTCACAAACGTTACATTTCCCATTCTCAACCTCTCTGACATACAACTTTTCGTCATCATCTTAGCTTTTAGCCTTTTACCATAATGGTAGGAGCCACCTTCACCGAGTCACCTTTACCTTAAATTTCAGTGGAGGAGCTTTCTCTGATCAAGGAGCCGCGGCGGTGGCCACCAACAATCACATCTTTGAGTCGAATCATGGGAGAAAGCATCCTGCTCCTTGCCTGTGGAAACCGTCACTATTGGAATGTTAAGATTATTTTTAAATGTTAAAACGGTCACTATTACTTACACAAAATACCTAATATGATTTCTTGAGAGATTTATGCTTCTGTATAGGATGAGGAAATTCAAAAGTAGAGCTCTTCAAAATCATATTACCACTTATGTTTCAAATGAAGAAAATAAATATTACATTGCTCAAAAGTTACTCATAACCTTCATTTTTTAAATAAGAGTAAGTGAAGTTCATTCTGATGTAAACAATATTACGTATGGGCAACATAGTGTCATGACTAATTAGTGCATGACTAATTAGTGTTACCTTATGATGTGCTAGTAAAAATGAGTTTGCTGTACACAACTGGAATAATCAACAAAAGAATCCAAATAATTGACACTATCAAGCATCTTTATGCATCACAAACAAGGTTTTATGCTTCATTTTAACTTTTATATAATACTATTGCATGAGAGGAAATTCGCTTTGACAACTTTATGCTTCATTTGTAACAAAGAAGAAATATAATTCCTTAGAAGAATGAATATAAATATACCTCATCAGAAATACTGACTTGCCACTTAAGTTGTAAAGCTTTTTCCTGTCGCCAGCGTTGACCAAGCATCACCAAACCCATCACTGTTGCTGCAATGAAAACAGACCATAATGTATTTGCCTCCTTTGCATGAGCATAGATGGAGACAACTCCTCGCTTCCACCAAGCTCCGCAAGGAAGATCTGAAGGGTTTTGTTTGTCATCTTTGGAAGAGTTATTTGACAGTGATAAATCATCAGGAGATACCTTTGTCTCCTGCTCTGCTGATTCGGTTGTTACAGACTCAACTACATTTTCATCATATGCTGTCACAGCACCAATGTCTGTTTCACTGGGGAAAGAAGTGTATTTTGCAGGGTTATGATATATACTTTCCTCTTTTTCGGTCAAACCAAAATCTGGTAGAGCTGTACCTTCCTCAAACTGTTTGCCAGGATTGATTTTCTCGTCATAATATTTCATATCCTCAAACTCCTTCGAGACATCCAATCCTTCTAATGTCAAGTTTTCTTCATCCTTTCCACTAGGCATGTCCGCTTGTTCGTGAGTCTCTTTAGAAGCAATATCTTTGTCTCCAAATTCATTCTGAATCTCACTATAGTCCGTTTCCAATGGCAAGTTTTCATGCTTACTTGGTGGAAAGGCGAAGTGACCAGACATGAATAAGGTGTTTGATGTCTCAGCTTCATTTGTTGCGTATGCATCTTCCTTGTCATCATCCTTCAACTCAACTTGGCGTGGACCAGGAGCAGCTGCATAAGTTGATGCTGTGAGAGATACAACCTCCCAATCATTACTGCGAGAAGACTTTTCCCCTTCATCTTCAGTTCCTGCCATCTTTTGTCTTCACCAAAAATTGATATCAGAGTTCTACTTTTACTTATAGTAAACTTAAAACATTACCAAATACAAAATAGTGGAAAACAAACATACATAGCAAACACAATTATGCAGGAGAGTAGTTGGGTTGACCAAAAAAGGTGTATGATTTCATCATAACAATGTATACATCTGCAAGAAAAAAACTAAAAATTTCACAGCTCACAAGCATGTGCAGGGTCATTGGATTGCATGTGCAGAAAATGATCGATAACAATGAATAACGAAAAATGAAGTTATTCCATGTGTAAATAGGCACGGTGATGATCACATTACTCAATTCTATTGTGTAAAAAGGAAAAAAAAAAAAATCAATAACAAGAAGAAGATGCAGTTCTGCAATTACTTTTTTTATACGGGAAAATTATAATTATTAATTAGAGTAACACTAATGACCATTCTACAAACATTTCCAGGAGGGTTTAAAATCCGCCCGGGATATTACAAGCTTATAGATTTTTTTTTTTAAGAAGCTAAATTAACCCACCTAAATTGACACCGGAGAAAATTGAACCTTGAGAGCATATTCCCAGGTCTCAAGCCAACACCACCGGGCCAACCCAAGTGAGTTCTACAAGGTTATAGTCTTACCACTGAAAAAAAAACTAATAACCAAAATTTCATGCAAATAGTTACACCAATCTCTTGAAATTCACCTCTAAATCTTCACCCCCTAATATTCAATTAAAATAACCTACAAGTGAAAACATGACCTTTATCTTTCTCACTCAAATCACAAAATTCACATCAATTTTCACTAAAACTGATCATAAACTGAATTTAAATAACAACAGAATCAAAAGTCAAAACATAATCATGCAATTGAACTAAAAAAATCCACACAAAGATCCAATAACAGCAGAAATAAACAAATTAAACACGTTACATAGAGTTGCATGATCACAAAACAAAAAATGAACAGATATAATAATAATAATAATAATTAATATTATTTAACGCGTTAAAATGAAAGAAATTAAGAAAGAAGGATAAGAACGAAACTAACCAGAGATGAATGCGACACGATCGTCGTAGTGGGTAGAATTTAGAAGCGATGTATTATGTATATCGATGAGGTTGAATTGAAACTGTTGTTTTTATATTATTATTATGGATGATGTTGAATGATTATTCATTCATATGTTACCGGATATAGCAGGTAGAGTGATGAGTTTTGAAACTGGAGAGTAACCGGTTTTATCCGTTTACGTTGCGTGCTGTCAGAGACTTCGGATCTAACTCAACTGTCACGCCCACTCACTTGTGTCATATACTCAGCCAATAACGTTACTAGATGTACATGATCAGTTGCTCTACATTTTTTTTCTTAATTCTAAATACTTATAATAAAGTGTACACGACGTAGAGATCAGTTAATTTGGTTGATAAGAATATTACATATTATATGTAGAGTCAGAATTCGAACTCGTAACACATTATTTCTCCACATTTAAATTATGTACGTTGTTTTCTCTTCCTCTTTGTCATCGTAAAAAAACACAAATAAATGATATATTAGACTGAATATATGTTTGAAATCAATTTTAATAAATAAATAAGAAAAGAAGACAAATAAGGACCTTAAAAAAAAAAAGAGAGAGAAATAAGGGAATGTTTGGATGACACTGAAATAAACAATTTGCAGTTAAGCTGAAAAAGCAGGAAGAAAGTGAAATGGGAGAGCTTTACGCTTTGGACTTCGATGGAGTCATCTGTGATAGCTGCGGTGAAAGCTCTCTCTCTGCTCTCAAGGTTCCTCCATCTCTCTCTCATTCAATGTCAAAACAATTTTTGGTTTTTTGATTTTTTATTTTGAATGTTGTAAATTTTCAATCTTTTCTTATGTTGGAATTCATTGAGTGTGATGAATTCAGCTCATGATTTAATTTGTTTGAATTTTTTGGCAGGCTGCTAAAGTGAGATGGCCTGGTTTGTTTGATGGGGTGGATTCAACCACAGAGGATTGGATTGTTGATCAGATGCATATAGTAATGATTTTACTTAGTTTCAGCTGTTATTGGATTTTTATACTACTGTGCTATGTTTTGTGTTTTTTGAATTTGCATTTAGTTTCTATGATTTGTTTATGCATCTTATGACGAGGCATTCAATTTGAATTCTGGGTTTATACTTTGAATTGAATTGAATTTATTTACTCAGTCAGTGTAAAGGTCTTTTACGCGTGTATCCCAATTAAACATCACTATGTATGTAGATACTTTTGGATGAATTTTAGGAACTAAAATAACAAGTGACATCATAGTGTGGTTGACTTAGTTTCAGCTGTTATGGATTTTGTACTACTGTGCTATGCATTGGTTTAGCTATTTTTGTAATTTGATCATAATAATAATAAGGGGAAATGCTAATAATAATAGTAACTAGTGCAAAAAATATTAGAATGGAGCATAAAATAAGCTTGAATTTGGATTTAATTTGACTCCATGATTATGTATTTTAGGAGATATTTTTATAGGGAGATGTTAGTAAGTTAGTGATTATGTTAGATATCAGGGTTTAGACCCTGGACCTCTAATCTGCCTTAACTCACTATTGAAAAAAGTTTCAATCATTTTTTGACTTCTAATTATAAAATAAGGCAATTTGGATTTTGGAACAATGGAGAATTGGAGATGTCTTTTTTTTTTTTGAAGGAAAGAATTGGAGATGTCTTGTACAGTTTGTTACTTGTAGATACATAAAGAGTAGTCTTGACCAAAATGCTACTGATCCACTCTACTTTGATGCGTGAAATTGAGGACAATATTTTTACATGCTTATTTTTATTGGTTGTTTAAAACATAAGAGTTCCGTTGCAGACCTTCATTCAAACTTTTGAATTTCATGAAATATTTTTATTGGGTTCTAAAAACATAGATCTCATTGAATATCTTCAAACACAGAAATGCAATGTACATATATTTCTATTGCCAAATGACTGGACTTGATTTCAATATTTTAAAGATAAATTTATATAGTTGATCATGTCAGGTGCGACCGGTAGTGGAAACTGGATATGAAAACCTTTTACTTGTGAGATTGTTGCTAGAGACCAGAACCCCTTCCATCAGGAAGTCTTCGGTGGGTAAAATTTCTATACCTCATTTTTTCTCATTAATTACCATGTAGCTGAAGCTAGGTTTATAACTTATGATGATGCTTATTTCATTGAATCTGCTTCTGAAGTCTCGAGTGATGTCATTGTTCTTGTGCAAGGTTGCAGAGGGGCTTGCCGTTGAGGGTATATTGGAGAATTGGTCCAAGTTAAAGCCTATTATTATGGAAGAATGGGGTGAGAATAGGGAAGCTTTGATAGATCTTTTTGGAAAGGTCAGAGATGAATGGTTGGAGCAGGATTTTGCTGCTTGGATTGGTGCAAACAGGTAGTCCAATCATCTCTTGACAGGGGAATAATTTTTTTATATCTGTTATGTAACCAATGTTTTAAAAGTTGAACTGTACATCGAACTGGCGAGTTCCTCTAAGTCATGGTCCAGCTGCTCTAAACCATTTAAACAGGGACAAAACTGCGATTGAACCGTTCAAATAACTAAACTTCAGACAATGTCGGTTCATGGCTCAACCAGTTGAAATGTCCAGTTTGGTTTTTAAAACATTGGTTACAACTTATACCAGATGCATGATGAGAAACCTAAAGCATTCTGTGGAGATATCTTAAAACATGAATCCATGAACATTCAGTTTATGAAAATTTCCAGTGCAAGATTGAACATATGTTATTATCCCTATTCAACCACTTGCCTAGCTTGAGAGTGGGAGATTCGTTAGATTGGGGCAGTGGGAGATGTTGTTTGATAGAACCCCGAAATTCAAGATAAAGAAATTGTACTATTGAATGTAAATGAGTGAGCTTGAGAGCTCTACAATGGTGATAAAACAGAAAAGGAAATGATAAACCAGAGTTCAAAGAACTCCTACCAGAGCTAAGCTCCTAGACCAGAGAGAACTTCTCTCCTAAACAACTCTTAACAAACTTTCTCAATGCCTCACTCTCTAGGCTTTCCTCTCTTTTATAACCCCATTCACATGACAATCAATGTCACATCATTAATGATTCTGAATGGATGATTTAATTCCCTTTTCCTCTCCCCATTCACATGACAATTAATGCCACCTTATTAACCCACTTCAACCTTTCAGGTTCCTATCATTGTTATTCTTCTGGACTGTGGTAGATCAATTATTTTTATTTCTGTTCAAGGAAGTCCCGTTAGAGATGATATTCTAGAAGGAATCAATTTATATCTGTCTTTGTATTCTGGATATGCTTCAGACTAGATATTGTCATTAGTTTGGTACATTAAGCATATTAAGATCTCGCTGTTTTGCTATTTAGGGTGTTCGTGATCCTAGTCATATCCAAATAAAAGCCAATCAAATGGATTAGATTAGCCAAACAAGATTTTTTTTCTCCAAAACCGAATTAACAGAAATTTGGTTTCGGATATGGTTGTAATTTGTGGCTTCCAACTGGATATTTTGCTCACCCCTACTCCTGTTGGCTGAATATTGACATCTTATGAATCGTTATATGCTGTAATATGTTCTTTGCACATGTCATGAATGAGATTTCCTATTATTAATTGGTGATGCTTTGCCTATAGAATATATCCCGGTGTTTCTGATGCATTAAAATTTGCAAGCTCAAAGGTTTTCATTGTAACCACAAAACAGGTAAACTTTGCTCTTTACCTGAGTAAGAGAACAATAATCGCAACAATAGAGAGTTTTGCTTTTAGTGTTAAGATAAATAAGAGGGGGCGAAGTAATTGGTCCATTATTTCAGAGCCGATTTGCTGATGCTTTACTTCGAGAGCTTGCTGGAGTAACCATACCATCTGAAAGGATATATGGTCTGGGAACTGGGTTAGTATTTGATAAATTTCACAGTAATTATGCATTGAATTATTTTCACTTTTATCATCTCTTAATTTTATTGCTTTCTTTTGATAATAAATTAATTTTACCGACAGCCCCAAGGTAGAAATTCTAAAGCAGCTTCAAAAGAGACCAGAGCACCAAGGGCTGACACTGCAGTAAGATACTGAGCTATTATAGCAGTACTCAATATCTTTTGGTTATGATTATTTATGTGAATTTGTAAAATATGGTCTTCAAGACATTAATTCCAATTTATTTGAACCAGCTTTGTTGAGGATCGGCTAGCTACCTTAAAAAATGTGATCAAAGAGCCTGAGTTAGACAAATGGAATTTGTATCTAGGTAGTTATCTTTTTCTGTTTATATTTTCTCCACCCTCCCTTATTTTTGTCTCAGTTCCCATTTTGTGGATTATTACTTTTCTTTTTATGTTGTTGTTTACTTGATAATGATGACTGTTTGGATCAGGGGATTGGGGTTACAACACTGCACAAGAGAAAGAGGAAGCTGCAGCTATCCCTAGAATTCGCGTTCTTCAGCTCTCAGACTTCAGCAAGAAGTTGAAATAGGGGTTTTCATTGAATTTTCAATTGTCAATCATTGAACAACTAAATATTTTCTTCAAACTCCTTTTTAAACATTATAAAAGTTCCTAGGTGAAAACACTCTTTCTACTTAGAAACTTATGTTAAAGAGAGAATCAACATTAATCTTATTGTTTCTATTATTTGGGCTGAACAGTATGAAAAGAATAAGCGTGCTATTTATGTATATTACTTTTGATATGAAAAATTGGGTATTAGAATTAATTTGTGGTTGAGTTTTTTCTTTTTTCTTTTTGAGTTGTAAATGTGCTTGTTTGTATTTTAAATAGACAAGAAAATAAACTGAGGAGGTATCAAGCCAAAACTTCTTGACATGATATCACAAGTCTTTTAGCTGAGATATCTCATACTTTTCTCTTGCTTGCTTGCTTTCGTTCTTGGCTCTGGTTTAGTGAGAAATCGTCTTTTTTGTTTTAGTGCTTCAGGGTTCTGTTTTCAGCATCCGTCTAGGTTCGTCGTTCATATCTGTTTGTTCTTGCTCCACAGTTTTGTTTACAACCACTGTCTTGGTGAGTTGTTCTTCTGGGACTCACTGCCATCGATTTATGTTTTTCATCTTCGTCAAGCTTTTTGGTTCTCATTTTCATCTAAGGTTCTCGATCCTTGCTTATAGCCCCAGTTTCTATCTTGGTTCGTGCGTGGTTCTTGCCACTATTGGATTTTCTGGTTCTCGTGTTCCTAGTTTGTTTGGCATCATGTCGATCGAGGAGGAGAATTTTTGTATTCACTTTACCAGCAAAAATTATACAGCACCAACGACACATGTGCAACATGGTAGACAAATGAGGCCTAAATTATAACTTTGATTCTAGTGTTAATAATCGACGTTCATTTTCTATTACTAGGGATATGTGGGATTCTATAAAAACGTGTTTA
The DNA here is from genome assembly GCA_946800305.1 of Medicago arabica. Classification (NCBI taxonomy): domain Eukaryota; kingdom Viridiplantae; phylum Streptophyta; class Magnoliopsida; order Fabales; family Fabaceae; genus Medicago; species Medicago arabica. The sequence continues at coordinate 40,140,131 of OX326969.1, forward strand.
CAACCTAGTTAGTGCCACTATGCTAAATTGGTCTCATGTTCCTTCTTTGGATGTTTATCCCATCACCAATAGCACTACACAGATCCAACCGAACTAATGTAAAACCCATTGGCTACATATGAGTATATTCTGTGAAGCTGAATTTAGATGGCTCTTTAACTAGATTCAAAGCTGGTGGATGTTAAAGAGAGAGTCCTTGTCAATCTTATTTCAGTTATTTGGGCAAAACATTAGGAAAAGAATCAACATGTTATTTATGTATATTGATTTTGACAGGACAAATTGGATATTAGAATTAACGTGTGATTATGAGCTGTTAGACAGGAGGCATCAAACCAAAGCTTCTTAACAACTTCCTCCTCTTTTTTGGTCTTGTTAAATTGCAGTAATTTGCAACTGTCTTAAATGAAGTGACCTTGTTTTATCTTCAAGTTTGCCCTTGTTACATGCAGTGTGTAGTTTTGTGCAAATTACAAAATTCTAGCTGTTTTGAGTATTGAAAAACTTAGGCGTAACTAACATTGGTACTTAATGCGCATATCCTCACTTGGTTAATAACAAATGACTTGTATTCTTAAAATTGATATCAAATGTTTGAATTAGTAAAACTCACATTTTTATATAAAGCTATTTAAGATGTATTATGCAAAGTTTAACACTCAATGTCACTTGACTCAGACATGCACTCGCCACACAAGCATACAATCCATGTCAAAGATAAGATTAGTAAACTTGTATTTTTCACACAAAAAATATAAAATTATCTAAATTTTAACATCTAATATTGATGGTTTTTTTCCTAAAAAAAAAAAGGTGTTGATGGATTTTGTCACGCACCCACAAAGTTCATATACAGGTTCTTCATATACAAATTAAACCAAAAATCAACTACATGGTAGGTAGTTTCTTTCAAAAAAAAAAAAAAAACTACATGGTAGGTAGTTATCCATTGTAAAGAAAAAGACAACAAAAAAAAAAGAAGAAGGAGAAATTGCTACATAGGCACGTGTCATGATTTTATTGATGGTGGCACCAATATAATCAAATCTTATTTGAATGGCGGGTAAGTGTATACCATGCAATCTTAATATATCATATTTTGATTGGTTTTGGAAACATTGAAAGGAAGAGAAGAAAATGGGGCATCTCTATGCATTGGACTTTGATGGAGTTCTCTGTGATACATGTGGAGAGACAGCTATCTCTGCTCTCAAGGTTCTTCCTCTCTCACCAATAAAATGGAAGAAAACAACTGAAAATAGTAGAAAGTTTTTGATGATCACGTTCAGTTTCATATGGTTTTGGACTTTTTTTGGACTTGTTGTTTGATGATTTGCAGGCTGCCAAGTTGAGATGGCCAAACTTGTTTGACGGTGTGGATTCAGCCACAGAAGATTGGATTGTTGAACAGATGATTAAAGTAAATAATATAGTTATGGCTAGTTTTGTTTTATTTTATCTTGTTATTACTTTTTGGTTATTCTTCATTTCTACTCCAAATTAGAGTTTAACTGTGTTGGTAGCCAAGCACTGCTAGAGGTGAGACAATCTTGAATTTGCTAGCAGGAAACTAAATTTATTTGAAGTTGAACTTAAGTTTTTTCATGTCAGGTGCGACCGGTGGTGGAAACTGGATATGAAACTCTTTTACTTGTGAGGTTGTTGCTGGAGACAAGAGTTCCATCCATCAGAAAGTCATCGGTGAGTATAAAACTATAAACCATGGCTTTATATTTTTTTGGTGCAACCCTTTGCCTTTGATTTTTATTTTTTATTTTTATCATGGATTAACAAGTGAAAGTCACAACATTATCATCAGATTCTAAGGAACTTTGTGATCTATGATGATGCCATTTGACTGATGACATAGTTCTTCTGAAAGGTGGCAGAGGGGCTTACAGTTGAGGGCATATTAGAGAACTGGTTCAAATTGAAGCCTATTGTCATGGAAGAATGGAACGAGAACAGGGATGATCTGATAGATCTATTTGGAAAGGTCAGAGATGATTGGTTGGAGAATGATTTCGCTGGTTGGATTCAAGGAAACAGGTACTTCAATCAAATGTCGTGAAATGTGATCATTCTTTTCAGTGTTGTCAAATAACATATATAGCGGCGCTATAGCGCTACAGTCTACTAGAATTTTAACAAACCGCTGTTGTTCCGCAGCATGTGATTTAGTAGGTTTTCAAATAATTACTTTTTGGATGATTTGCCTCTAGATTCTATCCTGGTGTTGCTGATGCATTAAGATTTGCAAGCTCAAAAGTGTACATTGTCACCACAAAACAGGTCTGACTTCTCTCTTTACTCATAGCTTGAAGACAATAACCCTAATCCTGCACATTGACATGCCCTTGTGCCTTGAATTTTCTACGTACTTTTCTATCCTTTCTATGGTTTCAGGGTCGCTTTGCCGATGCTTTGCTTAGAGAACTTGCTGGTATAAGTATTCCACCAGAGAGAATATATGGTCTAGGAACTGGGTTAGTATTGCTATTTTTTTATTTGGATAAACTCAGGTGCCTTATGCCTTTGCTATTTGATATATTTCCCAAACCATCTTGTGTTTTTTGGTTTTAGTCCTAAGGTAGAAACACTGAAGAAGCTTCAAAAAATGCCAGAACACCAAGGGCTGACACTACAGTTAAGATTTTTGTGCATCTAGAAGCTATTTTAATTGATATAAACTTGTAATTACATGTTAAGATGATTTGGGAGGAATTAACTGTAGTTAATTTTCAACAGCTTTGTGGAAGATAGGATTGCAGCCCTTAAAAATGTCATCAAAGAGCCAGAGTTAGATAATTGGAATTTGTATCTAGGTAATTTTTTTTTTTCTCAGTCTCATTTTATAGCTTCTGCACTCTCAATTTTCATCTCTTTAAGTTTCTATATTTTGCATTATTTGTGCATTTTGGAGTTCTATAATAATTGTTAAACTTGGTTGTTTGGATTAGTGAATTGGGGGTTCAACACTCAGAAAGAGAGGGATGAAGCAGCAGCCAACCCCAGGATTCAGCTTATTGATCTCTCTGATTTCAGTAGCAAGCTGAAATAATAGTTTCAATTGTCATCAATCATTCAGTTGAAGAATATTTTCTTCCATCTTATTTATACATAAAAATAATGATTCCTTGAGAATTTCTATTATTACAACTGCAACTATCATGAGATATAAATAATATTTCCATTACCTGTCTATTATAACTTTTGGCAACAATAATTTGAATGTAATCACAAATCAAATTACAAAAATTTCAAGTTTTCCCAATAAAATTTTCCCAGGTAGAAGTGTATTCTCTTAGTCTTGCCAAATGCAGCAAGGCTTGATTACTTCATCACTAGCATTTAAATGCAGTTTATCACCTTAATTAAAAGGGAAGAAAGAGTTGTACATCGTAACTAAAAAAATAATAACAGTAGGAGAAATCCGTTTAAAAAAAGTGATACAATTGCTTTATCTCAACGTCTAGAGTAATAGATCTGTACCGTTTAACTACAATTCTGTTTTCGAATTTCCATCAACTTCCTCTGGACTAGCATTATCTGCTTTGTCTTTCTCACTATTATGTTTCTGAATGAGTTCATCTAGGGATGGATCTCCGGGTCTTCGAAAAAGTTGCTCCCCCATTTTAATCTCATACGCGTCTGATTGGTCGAAGACAAATTCCTTTAACTGTTGACATGATAGAGTATGAGACACTATCGACAGAAAACATCATAAACTAAGTATGCACAAAATTACTACTTCCTCTAAGCTGAATTTAAACGTCGCTACGACAAGACCAAATACTTAAGTTCCTTGATTAGAAACCAACACTATTTGACAGCCAGGTGAAGAACATAATATCAATGACAATCAAAATCTTTATGATCGAAAAAAAAATGGAAACCATACCTCCTCCAAGTCCTTAATGCTGTCCATATTGAACATGATTGTATTAATATCAACACCTGTAAACCTTACTCCAACAGCTCCGGTTCTAAGAACGTGTGTCCATTTCATGGCAAGTTCAGCTACGTTGTCCTAAAATCAAACAAGAAAAATTGCAATGGTACACAACATTAACTCAAATTTCAAACCAAAAACCTCTACTTCAAAAAACAAATTATATGGAGCATCAACAAGCACAGGTTAAAAGCTTAAGCACCTCTCGTTACTTCACTTAATCTTTCAACCAGAATCGCTAGCAATGCACACTTTGTTATACTTTTGCATGAAATTAATGCATTTCTTATTTTGTAAAACACATAAATTTCATCCAATAATGAAAGAAGTATTAAAAATAGTATCCCTAGACTTTTTCTTTGACAACACATTGTAGTAAATCAAATATAACAAGCAAAAACTATGAGGAAAAGTTGAATTTATCCGCTTTAAGCAACACAATCCAATTTGTAAATTAGCAAAAACAGACACAAAACTCAAACAACAATAGCAAAAAACACCAAAAACACTCAATATAAGGGAAAAACCACAGCTTCAAATCATTGGAGCTAATCTTTTTATTCAAAAAAACGGATAGCAATAATTAATCAACACGTTAATTAACTCAAATTCAAGCTCAATTAACAACAAAATAAAAGATAAAAATCACAACTTTAACCCAAACCCATCATTTTTTTCTTTCTTGGGAGGATCATTCATAACAAGTAAAAATCACAGATTTAACTCAAACCCACCATGCAAAACAAGTAAAAATCACAAATTTAACTCAAATTACAAAATGTGGTTACCGGAGTCCGGCGAACACCAAATCGGAGCTTAACGAATCCGATAACAGGTCCGGTGTGGCGTTTCATCATCTCCTCTTTGATCTTCGATTCATCCATCTTGGTTAAATCAGCGGGAGTGAAAGAGGGTGAAGGTTTCTTGCCCCATTCCTTCCAATTATCATCCTCCTCATCATCGAACACATCGTCCAATTCGTCGGTAATGTGGACCTTGCGTTTTCCGGCGAGGGTAAAATGGGAATTTATGGAGATTTGAAGAAGAAGGGAAAGTAGAAAGAGAGTTGAGAAGTTCATGATGATGCAATGAAGAATGAATGGAAAGAATCACTTCATGAAATTATGCGTTTGATTGTGGTGTGCCTTTGAATGAAGTGCTTAAAACTTGGATTATAATTAATTTTTGATTTGTTTTTGCTAAGATTAATTTAAATATTTGATTTAAATAAGAACTAAATTTGATTCAAAATTTACATTTTTTGTGTGTAATATAATACTATTGATTAATTTAACACAGTTGTACCTATGAATAAATTGACATAAATCTTTTACAATCTGTGTCATGTTAGGAAGAACATCAATTATTTGATTAGATAAAGTGAATAATAATGAAGGGTTAAGTCCAAAAAAATAATACAAAGAAGGATAAATTTATAAATAAAAGAGTTTAAATGAATATTGAAATAGAAAGTAAGAAGCTACATCAACATTTGGTATTTGCTTTATATAGACAAGAATTTAAAAGTAACACAAAAAAAAAGACAAGAATTTAAACTTGATTAAAAATACAAGAATTGAATAGGTATTGTAAAAAAAATTATATGTATCAAGTCAAGTCTTTAAATGAATCTTAACTATCTCACAATTATATGCAAAAATACTTTGATTTAAAAATGTATATAAGATATCTTAATCTACGGCCAACATAGTGTAACACAAATGATAGATACACCAGCCTCTTAATCATTTGGTTTGCGGGGTTAAATTTTCAACCTTTTAAATGAAACTCAAATTCTCAATAACCAAATAGAATAAACTCATCAAATATATGGGGTTAAATTTTCTATAACTACCATAAAAAACTTGGTAAACAAACCATGGATTTTACATTTTTTTTTAAAGAAAGAATTTGACATTTTTTGATCGCTCCTTTGTGGCAATTTGCAGTTTAACTATCCACCATGAATATGAACTGCTTCAGCTTCAAGATAATTAATATAGACCATACACATTGGTCTTACTTCTAAATTACAAATTGCAATTGATGATATTTATCTCATCTAAGTGTCATATAGGGAGTTTCAGATGTAACTGTTGAGTTATACATCAAACAAATTTTATATGGTGTCTGAGAACCGAGTTCTAAGTACTGTGAATATTCTCATCCAGAATCTCAAAGATACCATGTCTAAAAGTTTGAACACCCCAAAATAAAAGCATTTCTTAAACTACAAATAGCTGTAGAGTACATCAACGAACACAAAATATCCATAAGTTAAATAGCCACCCATTAAGGAGGCCCACCAAATAAGAAAGAACACCGAACACTGCTTACACCTTGCTCCTCCGTTGCATTGTAATCCGGAAAACTAAAATACAAGATAAAGGGGTAAGTCAAAAAGACTTGGTAAGGAGATAGCAACCATCACCAACTACATCAAATATATATAATTTTCAATGAAGTATACACATGAATTCACTAACTTGTAAATTTATCAATTCAAGAAGGAATATTTCTAAAACTGAATTCATTAAAGAGGTAAAAATCAAAAAAATAACTTCAAAAGAAAATAATTAAAATAAAGAAAGGAATCATCATGAGAGGACTAAGAGACGGCTGAACCTTGTTGATAGCCCTTCTTCCTAAGGGTGGCCTCTACCTAATGGGCGGCTGCATCTAATGGATAGCATTTTCCTCAAGATCTAGCAACATATCATATAATATCATATCATTTAGGGAGTCTACATTTAGTTGACAATCCTCTCTTGCGTAAAGGTGGCTTCTCCCAAAGAGGCAAGTCCATCTAACGGGCAACTCTCCGTGACAGTTAAATGAGTAAAATGTTGGGGGTTTGAGCAAGAAAACTTGTCTGTGATCAAAATATGCAATAAACACAGAATCCATGGATGCAGAAGTGCTTAAATGATCTCCAACAGCAAACCCATACAAGAGAAATTTTAGTTTTCTCTTTGAAAAGCTATCTTAACCTATATCCCCAAGAATAGAACTTAACTGTTTTCCCTTAATCATAATTTTATCTCATTCTCTGCACTGTGCCAAATTTTCATGCGGCAAATTTGTAACGCATCAGCGGTTTAGTTATTCTGCCACACTTTTATTAGAGTCCCTTTGAACAAAATAAGTCTCACATGGTGGTGATCCAACACCGTAATTCTATTAATATATTAGTTGATTTAACTATTTAACTAATACAAGCTTGATAGAATGTTGATATATATGTTTGCAATTGCATACACATCAAATAACTCAGCTCAGTATGCTCAGCTCTTACCTTTTCTTTTCCTGACGAATTGCCATGATACAATCACAACCAAATAGTTGCGGTAATAAATTAAAATTAGCGTAATGATACAACAATCTTAACAAAGAACAAGCATTGATATATTATGAAATTTCTAAGTAACTACCATACAACACCAATCAAGCTTTGTCCTAACTAACAATTATGAACAGTTCCCAACAGAGGTAATAATATCATAAGAATAATAGCCACTCATGAGTTGGCTAAACTCATATTAACCAAACATTTGGACTTTTGAATGTTGAGTTCAAGTCTAATATTAAGGAAAAAATCTTTAGGAGATTTCAAGGTTTTATATAACAACCTCCTATTATGAAAGAGTACAATTGAGCAAGGAGATGAATTATTGTAGTCAAGATAAATTTGACTGATTGTTACCGACAAACGACATTGCATCTCTTTTAATTGATTATGCTCAAACTCTAATTAGTGCTTACATTTTGCTAAAAGAAAAATTACCCTCTAGCTTATTTGCAAACTAGTTATCACTCATTCCATAGCTTAGTCATCCAAAAGTAACAAAGGAGATGCAACTCACAAACTTACGTGCAGTTCAACCCCTTTTCCCTATCCTTATCTATTTATAAGACTAATCCCTCGAGCATTACCCAAACGGGCGGCAAGCTCTCCCTAAGAGTTTTAATGTTGCTGCATGTCCAAGGCTGGATTTGAACCCAAGACCTTAGTTAAGCTAGAAGAGACCTGTGCCATATCATCTAGGCGCTCTTGGGTGAATCGCCTTCTAGTTGATACTCCATGATCTATAACAATATATAAAGGGAGTACATTTTTTTTGGGCTGGATTTTTCATTATTCTAGTTATACCATTGGTGTTATTGAAAAAAAAAAAAAAGAACTTTTATTATAATTGTTATATTGTTGGTATTAGATAAACGTAGTTTGTTACAACATCATCTATACATATAATCTTAATCAAAATACTACAAAAACAATTTCATATAGACCGGTAGGTTGTCAAGTCCTTGACAATAACCAATAGATAGTCTTTCAAAAATGCAATCAACCTAACAATCATAGAAAAGAATATTCATGCATTCGATTACAAGGAAAACAACATATGCCAATAAATGGAAATTAAAACAAGTAACAGATGAAAGAGGAACTTACCATGAAACAATTGAAACTAAGCTTTCAACATAGCCCATGGTCGAGTACCAGCATGTAGTATTGTCTTTACTATTTGTAGTAATTTCTGTTCGCCCTACTTTACCATCTCTCCAATTACAGATAATTGCTTCTGTTTCATCATTGCTCATAAGTATTAGTGTATCACCATCCTCATAAAGAAGCAACGGCACCAATTGCAAAGTTTCGTAGTCAGTAAAGGTATAATCTATCAGAAGATCCTGATAACTAAGTTTAAGGAACTGAGTCCACGAATCTTCAACCCCAAATTTCATCATCCTCCATATGACAAAATCGGTGTCCTTAGAATAAGAAAAACACAGGCTACCCCCCAACACACGAACAGTTGGTTCTACTAACGGCACTTCATCAAACCCACAAGGCAGCATGTACCGACGGTATGTCTCAGTCCCCAAGTCAAGTGAAACAATAACAAACTGGTCAACTTCAATATCGTTAAAATCATAGTGAAAGTGACCGTGAATAGCCAACCAATTAAAAGTGCCACTCAAATACACACCAGCATACATACAACGTTTAGAATCGTCCAAATGAACACTGTCCAAATGAAGCGGAACAACAGGAAAACTTTCAATATCTCTCCAAACATTATGAAGCAAACTTACAATTTTGACTTGACTTTTGAATTGATGTTCCGGATTGTAACGGAATGCAACCACCTTATAAGTGTCGGTTGCATTGTCAAAACCAAAGTTGAAGCTAAAATTGTTTAACAGAGATCTGTTGCCACAATCAGGAAAACACTCAAATGTCTTAATTGTCCTGGTGGCTGGGTTCCATAAATGGAGCCAGGACTCGATATACTCATCATTAGACGAAGAGTAACAATCACGAGACAAACAGATCAATCCATTGCAAGAGCCAACGGTGTTATAGTAATAGTTGAAAAAACAACAGTAACGCTTGATGGAAAGGGTGAATGATGGATTCTGAATTAAACTGTGGATGGAGTATGGAACGATACTGTAACCATGGTCAAATACAAAACTGAGTTCGGGGGAACAGGATTCGACAATTCTGGTGTGAAGCGTGACTAGTGTGCATAGCGGGTCTCGTGTTGCTGATTTATTGAGATGTAATTTGACGAAAGCAGGATCAGAAATTAGGGTTTTCCAAGATTTATTGACAGATCTGAATCGAAGAAGAGATTTCACGGGAAGGAAAGAAAGTACCTCTACGATGAGATCGTCGGAGAGAACCGCCGGCGTCGGAATCATAGACTTAATGGCTGATTTCTTATTCATTTCAACGCTTTGAGTGGCTGTTTCACACTCACACAGCATCAAAGGTTCACTATTTCACCTTATTGTAATCTGCGCACACACTTTTTTTATTTATTGAAATTCGCGCCTTTTCTATTACTAATAAAATATTGTTTTGAAACACTTTAAAACAAATTACTCCTTGAGTCTCGAATATAAAAAAATAAATAAAACTTAGTGGTTTTAAATGTAAGTAAAAATATAATTTTTTTAATCATTGCTTAAAGGGTTTGCTATAATAGACCAATTTATTTTTATGAAGGTCTATTTTAGCAACCAAAATCTTTTGATTTGGACACAAAAACCTTTGGTTTTGTTTTTTGAAAAAATTGAAACTAAATGACTCAAATGTAATTTTTAAGTATCATGAATGTTTTCTTTGTTGACAAAAAACATCATCAATTATTGTTTATCGATTCTCTCTCTCATTTAAAGTCTCCTTCTCTATCATGCTGCAATTGCAATTCTCCCTCACTCCTCCTCTCCGCCATCTCTCTCATGGTGTTTTCCTCCCTTTCAGGAAGCTCCGATGGAGTTATTCATTCAATGGAAACACTTTATCCAAACCAAAAAAAAAACACTTTATCCAAACAAAACAAAAAAATGTTGATTAATGTTGAAACTTAGAGAACAATGTTTTTTTCTTCAAAAGAACAAATTAAATTTCAGAAATAAAGACAAAGAATAAGATTGAGAAAAAGAATGAGACATAAGAGAGAGGAATGTATCAAACTCAACACAATCCATGTTACTTGCTTTACCAAAAAAAAAATCAGATCATATGTTAATTAATTTTTCCAATATTCTGCACCAATTGTTTTCTTTTGGAAGCAAGCACGGTAGGTAAATTAGAAAAGAAGAGGGAGACCTGAAGAGAATGGAAGCAACGACAGGTACAGGGACAACAAAAGAGAAGTATGGAAGAGAAGATTTGGACATGAAGAGACGATAAAATAAATTAAAAAACAACTCTTCATTAAATATAATGTAGTTAATTACATTTGTGTCCATTAGTTTCAATTTTTCCAAAAAACAAAGCCAAGGGTTTTTGTGTCCAAATCAAAAGGTGTTGGTTGCTAAAATAGACCTTCATAAAAATGAGTGGGTCTATTGTAGCAAACCTCTTACTTAAATGTATTATTCCAAGACAAAAGCAAAATTGAAGATGTATAATTTTTTTTTATCATGATTTAAATTTAAATATAGTCAATTCACTTTCTTTACACGTCTGTTTTTTGCTGTCTGTTTTACAATACTTGTCGCATTTTAGGAAATTACACATACCAAGAAATTAAATAAATTTTATTATTTTTGATGAAATTCTTTGTGTTATTTCTCTCTAGAATAAATAGATAATGGTATTATTGATAAACCAATAATTAATGTTGCATTAGAATTTGAAAGTAACAAGTAAAATGAAACAAAATTATTTTACAAAAGCGACATATACTGTAAAACAGAGGGAGTATTTCTTACATTCAAGACCGGATGGAGTACATCTTTGGTCTCAAATATAAACAAAAGTGATGCATCTGATTGAAAATTCGAAAAAGAAATAAATTTTGTTACAAGTACAATTAAATCTTCAATGATACTCCTAACGAGTGTCATTTTAGCTAAAAGAAAATATGTTTTAAAATGAATGTCACTTTACATTTTCAATATAACTTTGGTTTTTTTCTTTTAACTTTACTCTCAATAAATACTATAACTTTTCTCTCACAATTTTCAATGCAACTTTAAGTTTGTCTTTTTCTTATAACATAAGGGTAATTTAGTAAAAATGTTATGTCTAATGATTATTTCATTCTCTTTCTTAATTTGTACACCCTCCGGTCACATATATAAGCAAAAAAAACCATCAATCTTTGGTCACAAATATAAGCAAAATTAACCACTTTTACAATGTTATTCCTAATATACCCCTTTAAAGTCTTTTGTGGTTTTCAATCACCTCTTGGAATACACGTACACATGTTTCCCATAACAACTTTTCATAATATATTCATTTCAATTCTCCATAACAGCTTTCCATATCTCTTGGTGTACCCAATATTATAAAAAACTCATTTTACGGTTTTCTATCTCCCATTCATCTTCTTCTTTTCAACTAAAAAAAAAAATGGCATCCCCACAAAAATGGTTTGATGAAGTACCCTCATTTGATTTGGGCATTGACAGCAACTTGGAAGATATTTCTCTTCTTGTTGTTGAAGACTCACTTGATGGGGATGGAGATACCAACCTAATTCAAGATACTTTGTTTGAAGATGAAGTGATGTCAAAAAGTGATGATGAGGTCACAACAAAGCAAACATGGGTGTTTGAAGATCTAGCATTTGGAGGGCAGTACAAGAACAATTTTGAGTTGAACAAAGCCCCTAATGAAGATGGGTCTTCTATGAGTGTTTGTGGTGAAGTTCCAGAGGTAATGCAATCTGGAAGAGTGAAAAATCTGCGTCAAAAATTCGTCCAACAATGTGAGAGAGCTTTTCTGAACTTAAACATGGAAAACTTTGATCTGAATGAAGTTCCAGTAGAAACAATGGACTCTGGAGATGAGATTGAGGAGTTGAAGGATGAAGAGTTGGAGAATGGACTTGAGATTGAGGAGTTGAAGGATGAAGAGTTGGAGAATGGACTTGAGATTGAGGAGTTGAAGAATGAAGAGTTGAGGAAAGGGATTGAAGATGTGCTGAAAATATACATAGATTCATTGAACTAGGTGTGGCATAGAAAGTGTTTTTGGATACTGGAATGAGTTTTTTTTTGTAACCCGATATCTTTGGTTAATCCTTCTTTCATAATGAAACTACTGGAATGAGTTTTTGGATACTGAAATGAGTTACACCTGTTATTTTTGGATACTGGTGTATATTTGTCCCGATTATAGTATTTTATTTTCTTTCTTTTACTTATAATTCCTCAACTTTCACGTCTGCGTTCATTTGTTTGCATGCATTGCACTACGTGTGGCAAGATAATTGAAATGAATTGTGAATCTAACATGGAACATAAAAAAGTGGATTTTCTTATGTTAGTGGTATTACGTGTAGCCTTAAACAAATTATCTTCCCTCTAAAGCTGCCATGTTATTTTATCTTTATGTAAATGAAGAAACAATAATTATTCAGTAGGCACACTAAAAATACTGAAAAATTTCTTGAAATAAAAAAGTTTCCTAAACATTATACAAGTACACCAAAAGAAATCATGAAATACAAGTACTTAAGAGTTTAAGTTTCTGCCCTCACATTTCCTCAACATTATACAAGTAGTCAAAAGTTTCTTGAAATAATTCCGGGTCACATTTTAGTTGTGTGGGTAACATGCCTCTCCTAAGCAACATCTCTTTCTCCATGTGAGGAATTTTGTAGTTGTTGGATCCTTTCGCCTTCATTATCTCAATCATACAAGATTGAAGTGTGAGAAAAATGTTGTTCGAACTTTGGGCAGAAAAAGCATCAAAAAATTTTTCCACAGCTTCAATAAGTGCATCAACCGAATTAGTTACTTCCTGTTGCTGCAAAGATTGAATGGCAGAAAAAAAGCCTAAATCCAATACGTTTAAATCGGGAGAATTAGGAGGTTGAAAAGTCAAACGAATGTCGAATCCCCCATCGCAAGCCGCTCTACAAAACTCTTCATCATCTAGAGGCACATGACAAGGTGCATTATCTTGTTGAATGTAAATTGTTTCATGTGCATATTCTCGTGGCCATTTTTCTTTGATTGCCGGTAAAACTTCGTCGATATACATCTTTCGAGTGACTTCTCTATTTATAGAAGTGATTGGTTTTGTTTCAAGTGTCCCGGCAGGTCTATTGATGCTAGACCTTTGTGCTGGTACCTTGTGAACTATTGGAAAGCAACCAATTTTTCCTGAGAAGGTCTCATTACCATCACCATCAAATCTTGGCCTAGCCACAACAACTAAAAACATGACCTTACCGATGTAATTTTTGTTCCTACACATACGATGTGGCTCATCCTCATCTGCAAGAAGGTAATAGTTTGATGACTTTTTCGTTATATAGAACCATTTTTCATCAATGTGAACAATATTATACATAGGCTTAAACACTGGATCATGTGGTATGCTACTCTCCTCAAGCATATCCAAGCAGAATTCAATACGAGCTTTCAAATTATTATCATTCAAATATGGTTTGAGCACATTTGAATGTCGGCGTAAGACTCCTTCTTTTATGTACTTCAGCAAAGTTGTCTTGGTTTTAAGCCCCAAGACAGTTTGTAAAGATCGAAGAGTGCTACGCTTAGCTAATGAAGCATTGCACATTTTGTCGAAATCTATTTGGATCCTTTTTCGACCACAATTTTTTTATTTCTTATGACACGGATCACCCGTTTCTTTTACTTGCCTCCAAATCTGATAAATGACATCTTGAGAGACTGAAAAATAAGATGCCAATGTTTTGACAATCCCACGACAAAGTTTTCCATTATAACTTGAATTTAACAATAAATGAGAAACAAGCTTCCGTTGATTGTTGTCGAGAAAAGAACGTTTGTTATTAGATTGTTCAATTTCCTCAACGATAATTGCCTCTGCATGATTAAAAAAAGAAGTTCTTAATGTTATTAAATACAAGAAGAAAAAATACAGAAACGTAAGAAGAAAACAATGTTTTAATTTTAATAATAAACTAGTTTATTTTAATCTTCTTTAATACAGCAAGCAATGATAATATCTCAAACAATGGTGTGTAATAGTTTGAATTAGTTGTCTCACCTTCATTTAATGTATAACCCATATCTTCATCTTCTTCACTAAATAAGTCACCCATGTCTTCATCTTCACCATTTGTATCATCTTGGGTCCCTGAAACAAAAAGTTTATAAAAAATAAAGTAAGAAAAAGAAAACTCATTTGATTATACTACATTATAGATTCCTCAGCTTCAATGAAATTAACTAATTTACCTCTAAATATATTATCAGCTTCATTTCCACCAGTGACATTTTCAGCATCATTTACACAATCATCTTCAAGTGACGGGACAACATTCAAGTCGAAAATATAATCTTCATCGTAAGGCTGCACATTTAAGTCGATGGGTAACACAGCTCTGTTTTCATTTACCGGCGACCCATCGGCGACTCCGTCGGCATCATTATAAGGTTCGTTCAAGTCAATATCAAAAGCCATATTGAAGAACACTCATAGATGGTGATAGTGTAAATGTTCATAGCCTATTTATAGGAACATGATAAGGAAAATGAATCATCCCAAAAAAACTTTTGAAATTTGACATGGAATGAAAATTGCATGTCATTCATTCAAATGAAAATTTTGGCGGCACACCAAAATTTTAAGAAGCTGAAATGCCTTGCATATAATTGAATTTCATGAGGTGTTAAGAAGCTGAAATGCCTTGCGTATAATTGAATTGATGTTTCCAATGCCTTGCATGTTTTCACGTGAGATGGGAAACCAGAAGGTGTACAGTATTAAATTTCTCTAATGCAGTTGTACAATCATGTTGGTGCATTAATTTTAAGAAAAGGGCAATATAGTCAATTTAACTTATGTTTTACACAAAATTTAGAAAATCAACACACTTAACTGCATTTCTTAATCACCGTGAAAATTGTTTTTTTTGCTTATATATAAGACCGGAGGGTGTATATCAAAGTCTTAAACGACACTCATTGTGAAACGGAGAAAGTGGTAATTAAAAGAAGACAATTTTATCCTGTCAATAACTAAGAAGAGAGACATTAGTCCTTCTAACAGGAAAAAAATTCAATAATTTCTTTTCGATTTATCACTTATTCATTTTAGGACACATGACGATCAATCTCTAGCAGCTACCACTCAAATTAATATCGATGATAGAATAGTTTGAAAGATGAGTAGCGATGATATGTTTTCTAATTCTTCTACACATACATCACTAATTAATCAAGATTTTGTGATGAATAAGAAGATGTTTGTTGCCAAAAGGGATGAGATGTCTGTTGTGACGTATAGTTAGAGGTACGATTATGGCTCCTATCTAGTGATAATCAAACTCTAGAATTAGTGAAAATCAAAGGTATCCATTGGAGCGCGTATTGCATCAATTTGGCTGGTTTCAGACCATTCCTAATCCTATTCATCCACATTAGTTTGCTTCTCCTGCAACGATCCGACAACAAGTGTTTAAGTTCTATACTTAGTTTATTGATCATGTGTTGTATGATAATGACTTGAGAGTGCTTGGCTTGCATGGTATCGAGACTTCATTTGAATACATGAGATGGTATTTCACATCCGTACTTGTTGGATAGACCTGCAAGAGATGCTCCAAGGCCACCTTAGCAGGAGGCCTTTGATGAGTTTGCTGCTGAAAAAGAGGGAAACATGCAATAGGAAGACATTGGACCACGGTTAGGCCGCATCAGATACATAACCTTGAAGATGATGTCTAGTGTCCAAGGGGAGCAGGGAAGTCTTGCATGACAGGGGTTGGAGCGGATTGTGGCAGAGGCTTAAGGAGTGTTCTTGTATCGTTGGAGGAGGAAGGGGGTGCTAGGGGTGGACCTGCTACTCAGTAGTTGTGCTTATGTCTTGTCTTATTTGGGTATTATGTTTGGCATTTGTTTGTAACATTTGGATATAGGTTACTATATGTATAATAAAAGTATGCTTCTATTATATATGTACTTATAATTTGTTTTGGTGCATGTTGCAAGCAATCTAGCGTCAATTTGCCAAAAAAATTAAGTTAACGGTCACAAACAAGTTTCAGTCTCTGTGTTGACACAATTCAAATTATATAATCCAAAGTATTTTACGAGTTCAACTTGTATATGGACTTTAATTGCTCTTTAAAACTTGTATGATGAGGGATTTTGCACATTTCAGTTTATATAATCTTAACTAGTACTATCTTTTTTAGTTTTATATTTTCCGAGCCGTATGAAAGAACCAATGTAATTGTAGATGTTTTATGAATTTTTTAGGTTGTTTAGATTATATTATTCAAAATATTGAAGAAATAGTTCAGATTATATAATCTAAACTTGAGAAATTTAGTGGATGTGTGAGAACAAGTAGGATGGGAAAAGAAAATCTAATTTAGAAAATTACTATGGTAAGATGATATTGGTACAGTTTTTGACTTTAAGGAAAGTGTATGTTGAAATAATTGGAATGTTTTGAAATTGGAACACTCCCAAATCTCAAAGATGTATGGGAGTATGGGACATCTTAAAATAATTTGGGTTTTCAGTATCCAATTTCACATTACATGACATATCACCCTCATTATAGAATGCAACATCTACACGTATTGTTCATATACAAAACTCTACATCTCTCAATTCCAAACTTAAAATTAAAAGCTGGTTTCTATTATTTAGTGAGTTGCAAGAGTTTTTAGCATTAATGCATCAACTTTTGTGATTTTTCTCTAAAATTTGAATTGGTTCATTCATTCATACTCTAAGCCTATATCCTAAGTATATATGATTGTCCCTCATTGGAAGTAGTAAGTGAATAGTGGGACATTCAGAAGATTTACACAAGTCATTCAAAATACGGGCACATGTTTGACGAGTTCAAGGATCACAGAACAATGTAGTAGACCAAGTGTTGGACGGTATAAATGCAACATATATGTTTCATTTTCTCGTGCTTTGAACTAAGTAGCTATTGGTATTTGCATTGGGGACGACCGTTTTGTGTTAGCAAAAACAGAATGGACGTCTCCACGACACCACTAGTTGCTGTAGAGTTGGCAAGGCAACGTTGGGTTCATGACTTACATCTAGATGATGTTGACTTTGAGGTGGATTCCAAGCCAGTAGCAGATGGTGTGTATGGAATCTTTAATAGCGTCTAGGATTTTGGTGCAGTTATAAATGATTGTCGACGTTTACTTGTTCCTGATTTAATAACCTCTGGTGTTAAGTTAATTTGAAGACAAACCAATGCAGTTGATGTTTGTCAGATATTTATTATTTTGGAATTTGTAGATAAAATTTTGTAATCCAGTTCACTATGGTTTTTGAGCAAACATGAAATTTTATAAGATAATGACTTTTTCATTTCAAAGTGAATTTTTTTTAGAGCGTGGCAATATTAGCATGGTAAGTGATTGAATATCCATTGTCATGAAGTTCAACAAGTATTCTGAAAGTAAAGGGTGGTTTGATGATAACAATAAAATTGTAGTGTCTAAAATAGCATCAAATTTTGACAAAAGCAAATATTCTTCTAAACCAGAAATAGTGTCCCAATCAAACACTAACGCTAACATTGAAATTATATTTGTCAAAAATACATTGAAATTATATTATTGAAAACTCAAATTTATTTTAAGGTAAATGCATGCTTGGATAGGGAAGGGCAAGCAAAAACACTTTATCCACAAGTGTAGGAAACATCATATCATATCATCATATTATTAATGTCTAATATGTCAAACCTAACAAACCAAACTTTACAAACAAATCGAAAAATTTCGACAAAATTAATCCCATAATTTCAATAATATCAAAATCAGAATCATGTTTGAAAGAATGTATTCTCAACTCAAAGATACCATATCTAAAAGTTTGAACACCTCAAAATAAAAGCATTTCTTAAACTCTAAATATTAGCATAGTACACCAACAAACCCAAAATATACATAAATAAAATAGCCATCCATCAACGAGGCCTGCCAAAAGAGTAAGAACACTGAAACTTCAAATCTACCTGCAGCTTGCTACTCCGTTGCATGTGAATCTGAAAAAGAAAAAGAAAATATAAGATGAAGGGGTAAGTTACAAAGATTTAGTAAGGAGACAACAACCATGACCTACTAGAAGAAAAACACACAAAGGAAAGAGCTATGTTAAATAGTAACTACATCAAATATAAATAATTTTCAGTAAAGTATACACTTGAAACTCATTATTATTTTTTCTGAATTAGCACATGAAACTCATTAAACTTGTAAATTTATCCATTCAAAAAGGAATATTTCTAAAACCGAATTCATTAAAGAGGTAAAAATCAAAACAACTTCAAAAGAAAATAAATAAAATGAAAAAGGAATCATCATGAGAGGACCAAGAGACGGCTCAATCTCGTTAATAGCCCTTCTTCCTGAGGGTGGCCTCTCCCTTAGTAACGCATCATATCCATATCAATTAAGGAGTCTACATCTAGTTGACAACCTTCTCCTCTTAAGGGTGGCTTCTCCCATAGAGTAACGGTTAAATGAGTAAAATGTAGGGGGTTTGAGCAAGAAAACTTCTATTTGTGATCAAAATCAAAATCTGCAATGAACACAGAATACATGGATGCAGAAGTGCTTGAACAAAATGAGCGTCACATGTTGGTGATCCAACACTGTAATTCTATTAATATATTAGCTGATTTAATTATTTAACTAATACAAGCTTGATACAGTTACACCTGCAAGCAACTTTAGTCATGGATAATAAAACGATGAATCCTCGTCCGGGATATAATAACGGTTGATATATATATATATGTTTGCAGTTGCATACACATCAAATAACTCATCTCATATCTTGCTTAGCTCTTGCATTTTCTTTTCCTGACTAATTACCATGATACAATTACAACCAAATAGTTGCGGTAATAAATTACAATTAGAGTAATTACACAGTAATCTTAACCAAAAACAAGCATTAGATATATTATGAAATTCCTAACTAACAACCATACAACAACAAACAACCATGTCTTATCCCAACTAAAAACCACGAATAGTTAAATACAATGTACAATTTCCCAACAGAGATAATAATATCATAAAAATAATAGCCACTCGTGAGTTGACTAAACTCATATTAACCAAACATTTGGACTTTTGAATGTTGGGTTCAAGTCTAATATTGAGGGAAAAATCTTTAGGAGATTTCAAGGTTTTATATAACAACCTCCTATTCTGAAAGAGTACAATTGAGAAAGGAGATGAATTATTGTAGCGAACTTAAATTTGACTGATTACCGACAAACACCATTGCATCTCCTTTGACCGATTGTGGATCAACCAGAAAAATACTCGCATAATATGTCACAAAGTTTTAAAGTAAACGAAACTATTGTATGTTTGAAGAAATAAAGTAAGACTGGTTTTCCCCATCCTTATCTATCTGTAAACCTATCCATCCAATTCTATTGATGTGGGCAACTTGCTCATTAATATGTTTCCCACTTCAATCTTTCATTCTATCATCAGTTCATAATTTAGTTTGGTTTAAAACATTTGGATGGGAAAAAATGAGCGAGCATTCAAGAATGATTGAATTTCCTTTCAGCAGAATAATCTCATAGTTGATAACAATATTAAAACACAAACAAATTCATTTAAACTAGGGGGTGGTCTAGTCATAAACAAAAACCATTAGATAGTCATTCAAAAATACAATCAATCTAAAGCAATCATAAAAACGAACATTCCTCAATCATTATAATGAAAACAATATATACAAAGGAATGAAAATTCAAACAAGTAAACCACGGAGGAGGAACTTACTTTCATAATACTGAAACTAAGCTTTCAGCGTAGTCCACGGTCGAGTACCAACATATATATTCTTTAGTATATGTAGTATTTGTAGTAATTTCTGTTCACCCTGCTTTATTATCTCTCCAATTATAGAGAATTGCATTGTTTCCATCATTATAATCGCTCTTAATTATTAGTGTATGACCAGCCTCATAAAGAAGCAATGGCACAAATTGAAAAGGTGGCGGGTAGCCAAAAGAGTCAAGCTCATAATCTATTTGAAGATCCTGATAACTAATTTTAAGGAATTGAGTCCAAGAATCTTTAGCCCCAAATTTCATCATCCGCCATATAACCAAATAGGTCTCCTTAGAATAAGAAAAACAAAGGCAACCCCCCAAAACTCCAACCATTGGAGCTTTAAATGGAACCTCATCAAAATCACTAGGCAATAGGTACCTATTGTATGTCTCAGTCCCCAAATCAAGCGAAACAATAACAAACTGCTCAATCGTAATATCCTTAGAATAATAGTGCAAGTGATTGTGAATAGCCAACCAATTAAGAGTGCCGCTCAAATACACACCACAATTCACACTTCGCTCATATTCTTCATGATAGTCAAATTCAAGAGGAACAACAGGGAAACTTTCAATATCTCTCCAAACATTATCACTCAAACTTAAAATTTTGACATTTCTTTTCACTTGATGTTTTGGATTGTAACGGGACGCCACCACCTTATAAGTGTCCGTTGATTTCTCACAACCAAAGTTGAACTTGAAAAGGTCATGAGGTATGAAAGTCCGGCGTTTAGAGCTGCCAGCATCATCGCGAAAATAGCCAAAATCTTTAGTTGTTCTGGTGGCTGGGTTCCATAAACGAAGTCCGTACTCTTCATGACCACATTTTCCACGGATACCTGCTAGCAAACAGATCAATCCGTTGCAAGAACCAACTATAGTATGATAGTTGTTTGGAAGGCTGCAGCACGGAAAATAACAGTCACCATCAATGACGGAATGGGAGAATGAAGGGTTCTCAATTAAACAACGCATATAGTAGGGAACGACACCGTTACCCAAAGGAATTGAGCAAGTAACTTCGGCAAGAAAGTGATGCGTGACTAATGTGAATTGCGGATTTCGTGATGCTGATCTACTGAGGTGTAATTTGACGAAGACAGGATCACCTGAATTGAAGTAGAATTTTGACAGGGAGATACGAAAGTACCTCAGCGATAAGATCGTATGGGAGAACCACCGCCGCCGTCATCAGAGTCATACCAGTGGCTGTGTAGATATCCATGTTAACGCAGTGAAACCCTAAAATTTGTCACAGCCCTACTTAGTATGTATGTAGTTCTCATTCTCATTCTGGTTATAGTATTTATAAAAGGGCATTTCCTTCAATTTTGTTTTACTCCCCTCTATAAAGAAAAGACTTATTAGAATGTCAATAATGCATATCTTTAACCTTTTATATTTGTAATTATTTGAGGCAATTATTAGCAAAATTATAAAATTTGATATTGTGAAAATATTCATCAAGAAGAATTCAGTATTTTATATGCTGCCATTTGTTTTTGTATTGATTCAAAATATATTAATTTTTATTGACTCAAATCTCTCTTATAAATAGAACTAGAGGAAGTACTCCATCCAATCTCAAATATAATAAACAAAGTTGATGTATTTGGTTCAACTTTTTTTTTTTAAGAAATATTTGGTTCAACTTGTTAGCTGAAGAAATTAATTTTGTTTGACGTTTTTTGTTTATATTTAAAATTGGAATAATATAAATTAAAAAAAGGAGGATTGCTCACTTGACCCCTTATTTGCTCCACCATTCAGTTTGAAATTTATAATAAGCATTTTTTTTTGTTTATAAGTGCATCGAACCAATGATTATTTTTCGGAAATTGAGAGCAATTTAGGGAGAAAAAATGATAAAAGAAAAGTTTTGGAATTTCTTTAGAAACATCAGCGGTAGGATGGTCAAACACTTTAGATTGCATGTGAGATCAACGCAGATCGGACAAAATGACAAATAGAGCAGGAGAGGATTTGTATCATAGAATAACTTTTCACTACTTCAATTTCATCTGCCACAATCCATATTTTTTTTTTTGAAGAAATATAAAACTGAAAATATAAAATGATTAGAGCGTCTTAATAAATTAAATATAATATGTAAGATTTATCTCAACTAAAAAAACAATGTTGATTGTTGGATCAAATATTTTCACTCAGGTTGAAACCCAAAAGCTCGCAGTCGTAGATGTGTGCGACTTATGTAATGTTTATCACTTGATCTATGGATAAAAAATATTCTATTGAAATATTTTATTTTGGTTACTTTTTCTTCGATATGTGCATTCAAACTTGTCAATAGTCTAAAAATCATTTTTTCTAACACAATAACATGACTCTTTTTAAATGACTTTAACATGTGCCCTGAACCACTCAATTTTTTTCCTGACTCTTGTTAATTGAGAAAATCTAGATGGGATGAAACAATTTACTTTGTATTGCTAACAAATTTTTCGACAGATATTAGTCATGACCAAAAGATGACTGATATAATATAAGAGTTTTGTTAATGAGTGCTCCGAGACACTATTTAAGCATACAAAACTAAGTAATTATTCTTTAAAAATATTAAAGTATTCAATTTTCAATGCATTGATTACACAAATTTTCATAAATTTTTTACTCCCTATATTTAAGCACCAATTTGATTTTATTTTTGTCCCTAATTGTAAACCCCTTTTCAAATTACTAGAAGCATTTATTACTTTTTTCCTAAACATACCCTTAATTAATACTACTAACTTGTCTTGAAATTTGAAAAGTCAAATTTAATATACATACAAACAAAGGACAATTTGGTAATATTAACATACAAAACAGACACATTAATTACACTGACAACTTTTCTTAAGAAATGTGAAAAAAGCAAAGGGGGGTTACATATAGGGACGGAGAGAGTATCATTTAAGATCCTTAACCAATGCCCGAGACACTCATTAACATTTCCCATAACATAATTATATAAAAGAAAATACAAAGTTGGTATTGAAGGATGTTACAGGCTTTCATACTTCCAGTCCTTTTTTAGTGGAAGTCGTTCTAATTCATTTCATTCATCAACAAACTATCAATGATTTACAACAAACTATCAATGATTTTCATGTAGATGATAGAATAATTGGGAACTAACATAATTGGGATCATAGAATAAATGGATCTAGCATAAATTAACAAATGAGTCACCATGTTTTGGCTTAGATTCCAGTGGTTTTCATTTCTTGTTTTCCAAACAGTAGTTTGTTTCTCATTAGTAGTTAAAATTGATTACCGTGGAAGTTAAAATTGATTAATTGATTATTGTGGAAGTAAATTATGAAGCTAGATAATTTTTTCTAACAACAATAGTAGTTAAAATTCAAAGTAAAGAACTATTAGATTAACAAAAGAAAGTTATAGGTTTGTTTTTCACTTGTTTGATTGGAGTAAATGTGGTAAGTGAGTTCATGGTTATGGCTTGTAATTGTTCAAATTGTTGTGAGGGTGTGAATCCGTTTAAGTATTTGGGATTATCGGTTGGAGCGAATCCAAAGAAAATTTCAACATCGGAGCCTTTGTTTGGAAGCTTGAGCAAGAAGTTGAACTCTTAGGGTAATAATTATGTTATACATCGAGGTCGAATAGTCCTTCTTAATTAGGTGTTGAATTCAACTCAATTTTTCTATTTATCCTTTATGAAGTTACCGATGTAGGTGGGGAAGAGAATTGTTAGGATCGTTTTTTTTGGGGTGAAGGGTGGTCGGATGATTAGTTGGATAAAATGGAAGTCGGTGTGCCAACCCCATAATAAGGGTGGTTTAGGAGTTAGAGATGTTAAATTGGTGAATTTAAGTCTTCTAGCTAACTGGGGATGTAGGTTGATCCAAAGTGAGAACTTACTTTGGAAGGAGGTTTTAAGTGCGAGGTATGGACCCTATATTGGAGGTATTTTTTTTATTAGAAAGAGGTGACATGGCCTAGTGGTGCTTTGATATGGTGGAAAGATAGTTTCCCCGGAGGAGTCCGCTTGAACTACTTGCTTTTTTAGAGAGGTGGCGAGGAAGGCTAGAGATGGTAAAAATACTAGGTTCTGGTTCGACCGTTGGAGGAGAAATGAATCGTTATGTGTTGTCTTTCCTCTCTTATTTCATTCTCAACACAAAAGGAGGTTTAGGTGGGGGAGTTGTGGAGGGTGTCTCAAGGGGTGGGATACCGGGAGTTTGAATGGCGTAGACCTTTGTTTGTGTGGGAAATTGATCTGTTAAATTCTCTTTTGGGTGCGTTAGATGGTTGGAGGAGTTTGGTGTTAGAAGAATCGTGGTGGTGGAGGCCGGAGTCGGATAGATTTTCTATATCCCAACCTAAGCTAATCTTGTGAGGAGGAATGTCTTGCATTTGGATATTAATTTATCTTGTTTATTTTTTTGTGGTCGTCAAGTGGAGACTTGGTGCATCTTTTCTTACATTTCCATGTGGTGTCTAAGGTGTGGTCAAAGATGTTCAATTGGTTTGATATAAGTTTCATCACTCTCCAAAATCTTTTGTGCATTTTGATATGTTTCTTTTTTGGTGCGTAATCGTTTTTGGTTTTGTTGATATGTTTCTCTTTGGGTGATTTAGAAAACTAAAAATGATAGAATTTTTAATAATGTTAAATATGATTTTGATCCCTATAAATATATCAACTTTTTTCGTTTTGTCCCTCTAAATTTTTTGTTAAACTTTTAATTCCCAAAAGTTTTTCATCACTGCTTTTTAGTCAACTCATTTCTAACCTTCATATTTTTTTAATTAAATTTTTTCGAACTGGGTAGAATATTACGACAATCTCTCCAAAAAAGAAAGAAAGAATATTTTAACAAAACATAAATTAAATATGAATTTTGATGTTTTTTGAAAACCAATAGTATTGAATAGATTGTGATATATCAACTTTTTAGTAGCAACATTATCCAAGCAAGACACTCAAGGGATTGCCAACTACATAACTTTTACTATTTAAACGCAAACTCAATAACAACAACTAAGATAAATCAAAGGGTTTCCATAGAAGTAGTGCATAACAAAATATGAATAAAGCTTTGATTTTAAGCTGGCTTTATCCAAAATCAAATTCTAAAATTGGAAAATTGAAAACAACGGGATATCTAAGTCTCTTTGAAATTCGAATTTATATCCCTTGACAAGCTTCATCATTTCCAAGCATAGATAGCATATTACCAAAAGAGATGAGTGTTACTTCCAAGTTAATCCAAATAATTAGCTTCCAAGAATAGCACATTAGGATTTAATGTTGCTTCGACTTTTTATCGCGGACCTGTCAAAATAGAAACAGGACAATTTATTTCATGGTTCTCAATTTCAAATTCTAAAGCAAATGCAATCTTAAATAGAAGCCAGAAATAGTATCATTGTGTTATGCTCAGTGGTTCCTAACTTTAGTTATGAAAAATAAAATGCTGAGTCCTCATGGATATAATCAAAGGTTGACATATATGTTTGCAGTTGCATACATCAGAGATTAATCATTTTAGCGAACTTAAATTTGACAGATCGTTGCCAACAAACAACCTCTGTTGTCTTACGCGGCCAACGCGGCCTCTGTTATTGTCAATGTCTTTTAAAATGTCTAATTGTGTTCTGTTTGTAATGGTTCTGTTTATTGTTGATCTGTTCCAATAGGAAATAGCTATGACAACTAATTCTCAAACCATCATCATCCAATGCTCAATTGAATACTCAACAAGTTATTTTCTCAGTTGAGATATACAAACCACCCTTTCCTGATATAAGAGTTTAAAGGACAACAATAATAGGAGGAAAGTCACATGTGATTTTTGTTTATAAGAGTCTAATGGAGGAATTTCTAGGGCCACACAACATCAAATGGGAGTAGTAGAAAACGTTAGAGCTTGAACCAAGACACCGGAGGATGTGAAATTGATTTTGATCGCAACTGAAGAAAGTAGATTGGCAAAAGTGAACTGTGTTTCATGTAAGGTGCATGAAGATTTGTAACCTACAAATAACATTGCATCTCCTTTGACTGATTATGGCTCAAACTATAAGAAAAATTACCCTCGAACTTATTGGGTTTATTTGAAAAGCAGTTGACACATACACTCATTGCAAAGCTTCACACCCAAAAGTAACAAAGGAGATGCAATTCCAAACATACATACAATTCAACCAGAAAAGTATTTTCATTATATGTCACAAAGTTTTAAAGTAAATGAAATTGCTGTATGTTTGAAGAAATAAAATAATATTGGTTTTCCCCATCCTTATCTATCTATAAACCTATCCATCCAAAGACTATTGACTTGTGTAACTTGCACATTAATTTGTTTCCCACTTCTACCTTTCATTCAATTTCCAGTTCATACTTTAGTTTTGTTTAAACATTTGGATGACAAACCAAATAATGAAATTCAAGAAAGATTGAATTTCCTTTCAGAAGAATCATATTCTAGTCAATAGTAATAATAATAATAATAAAAAAAAAAAACAGTTTCTTTTAACAAATCCTTAACAATAACCGATAGATAGTTATTAAAAAATGCAATCAACCTAGCAATCATAGAAAAGAATTTTCATGCATTTGATTATAATGAAAACAACACATACCAAAAATGAAAATAAAAACAAGTAACAAATGAAAGAGGAACTTACTTTCAAAAACTGAAACTAAGCTTTCAACATAGTCCATGGTCAAGTACCAGCGTGTAGAATCGTTTGTATTACTTGTAGTAATTTTTGTTCGCCCTACTTTATTATCCCTCCAATTAAAGATAATTGCTTTTGTTTCGTGGTTGCTTTTAAGTATTATTGTATCACCATCCTCATAAAGAAGCAACGGCAACAATTGAAAAGTTCTCATGTAGTCAAACAAGACATAATCAATTTGAAGATACTGGTAACTAATTTTAAGGAATTGGGTCCAAGAATCTTTAGCCCCAAATTTCATCATCCGCCATATATCAAAATAGGTCTCCTTAGAATAAGAAAAACAAAGGCATTCCCCCAAAACAGAAATTGTTGGAGGTTTAGGTGGCACTTCATCAAAATCACGAGGCAATAGGTATTGACGGTATGTTTCAGTCCCCAAATCAAGTGAAACAATAACAAACTGTCTAAATGAAGAGGAACAACAGGGAAACTTTCAATATCTCTCGAAACCTTATCATTCTTACCCACGTTTAGAATTCTGACATTGCTTCTCAATTGATCATCTGGATTGTAATGGGATGCCACCACCTTATAAGTGTTAGTTGCATTGTCAAAACCAAAATTGAAGTTTAAAGTGTTGATTTGATAGTTGCCTAAATCAAGAAAACACTCAAATGTTTCATTTGTCTTCCTGGTGGCTGGGTTCCATAAATGGAACCAATAATCACTTCCATGGTGAGATGACAAACAGATCAATCCATTGCAGGAACCAACTATACGATAGTTCTTGTAGAAAAAAAAACAGTAAGGATCGACAGAAAGGGTGAATCCCTACACTCACTATCCCATTGCTATCCCTACACTCACTATCAAATTGATCCCTAAATTATTTATGTTAACTATATATCAGATAGATCCCTTGATATTGTCAACTTCTGAGACAAACAAGTTTTGCTCCACCCAAGTTTTGTTCGTCTCGAGAATAAATAATAATTTTGTCCATACCCTCAAGAACAAATTAGCAAAGAGTATTTTTTTTAACCCTATGGTGAAGATGGAATTGAAGTAGAATACATGATGCAACATCATCATGACAACATTTTTGTTCATATGAGGTTATTCATCACAATAGTTGAAGAATCAAAGGAGGATTTAGAATCTGAAGATTGCAAGAGTGGAAATGATTCAAGAGGTAGAAGCTTGGGTGATTTGTCAGATTTGGAAACACCATATTTGACACCTATAGCATCTCCATATTTTTTTGAATCAACAACTGATGCAGAGTTCAATAGATTAAAGTCATTACCCCCTTCCAAAATTCAAGTTCTTACAAGAAGCAGAACAGAAGCTTAGAAGGAAATTGCAAATAACAACAAGGCTATTAATGGAAATGAAGTTGATGATAATTCTCTCATTACAAATTTGTTGATAAGAAATATGAAAGATAGGCTAATAATCAATTTCATTTACAATAGTATCACTCAAGCACATCACAAAAGTTTTCCTTAGCTTGCTGGCACATTTACCTCTCAGTTCACCAATCAGAAGAATTTAGATCCTCGAGTTGTTGCATGGTGTTGTAGTTGTAGAGACTTTTAGATTTTATCCCCAAACTTGGATCAATTTGGATCCTCTTGAGCGTATAAATAATTTGTTATCTTGCATGGTGCTATAGTCGTACAAATATGAAAAGCACGTTACAGAAGTTTTCCTTAACTTCCTGACACATTCAAGAATTAAAATTGAAAAAAGAATTAGACTCGTAAACCCTGAGTTACCAACATGAATGAAGCTTCACCTTGTAAATCGGCTGAACAATTAAAGATTCTTTATTTTGGAAAATCCATAAGTTACACTCGTTCCAAATAATCCGCTAGTAGCTAACCAAATTAATTGAAAGCAGAGACAAATATCCTTTTTGAAAAGATGTAAGCCCACAAACTGAATAACATGCATGTCAACGTCAGAGAGACACACTTCCAATCCCAGCCACTGCAAAATAGACGACCACAAACTCCCAAAGAAGCCGTAATCTAAAAACAAATGATTAACCATCTCCTCTTACCCACCTCTGGTCACATGATGTAACAACCCTGAATGAAGAGTCCATGCCAAACCAAGTTATCGATGGTTGGAATTCAAAAATTACTATTATTTCTGGACATTTTGTTTATTACAAAAGAGAATTAGTTCCCTTATTTTAAAATTCGACATATGTGGTTCTATGCTCAAATGTTTTAACAACAAAACGGTGATCCGACCTATTATACATGTTTATGCTCTGAAAATTCGGAATATTATGCTCCGAAAATTTAACGATGCAAACACTCGAAACATGTTTCTTCTGGATTTTTTTTGAGAGGTTCTTCCTGATTTTTATTTACTCTAAAATTTTTGTTTGATAACTAAATTGGAATATGTTTATTAATTTTTTTTTTCTTACATTAGTAAGGCCTAAAGGAACAGACAGTAATATTATTCATAACAGATGTGATAGTGGCGATAGAGTTCCATCCACTGCATCTACATGAAGGATGTACGATGCTATGGTAGCTGAGGAAAGAGAGTTAAAAAGTGGAACGATAAGGTTGGTCTCAGATTCGATAAATTTTTTTTGGAAAATGTTTATGCTCTTAAAATTTTAATGATGCAAAAATCTAGAACATATTTTCTTCCAATTGTTTTTAGTTACTCTAAAAATTTGAAGCATGATTTCTTCTAGACTTTTCATGCATACAATAAATTCATAACATGTTTTCTTTAGGATTTTTTCATTTGCCCTAAGAGTTCGGAGTGAAGAAAATTCCAGACTTTGAGTTGCTTTGGAAATTATGCTCTTTTAGAATTTTGGTTAATTTCAAATGAGAGGTGAAATAGAAAAGAGAATTTGAAGTATGTATCAAAATAAATTGAAAAGGAAAAGTATGTATGTGCATTGTATGCTTATAATCTATCTAAGATAGAAGAGATAAGCGATATCGAAACGAGAATTATCTTGGTTCACCCACCATGGGCAAGCCCAGTCTCTGCAATATGTGAGGTTATCAAATACGGTGTTTGAGAATGCTTCTTAACTTCAGCATCTTTTCAATCCTCTGGTCTCTTCACCTTTATAAGTTTTTTACAGCCTTTTCAGACTACACTCATACAATCTTTCTTTACAACCTACATAAGATTAGTGGTGTTCTTACATAAAAAAAAAAAAGAGTTGTTTGTGATTCTGATCTTACATGATTGAATTCAATCTCACCAAAAGTGATTCTGATCCATGAAATACATTAAAAGATTTATACAATGTATTTTTGCATTCTCTTGTATTATGTTATAATCCGTTGTGTTTTCCTTTGAAATACATTATGAAATAGAAAAGGTGAGACATTGCTTATCTTGGTTAGCAAGTTAGCAACTAGCCGTTATTTTACCCTTTTGTATGATGTGGAGTTCTGATTTGGGGACCAAGAATCTTCCAAAGGTGAGTGTTTTACTCTAATGTAGATTTTCGCCTTAAGAAGTTCAATCTGATCTTTTTGCTCACATTTGAAGTTGGTTACATTGATCACAATTTTTGTGAGTATGAATTCATCATGTCTAATCTGATTATCAATTTAATAAGGAGAAAGTCAATATGATACACAATACTTCAATCCAATTTTCATTCAGTTTATTATGATCTTATTTTGATTTTGAACTTTGAAGTGTTTTGATTGATATGCTTCTAAAATCTTAGTTCTGAAACGTCATTCTGAAGTCCTAGTTGAACGCGATGATTTTGCTTTCAATGGAATTTGAGAAACTTACTGCTTTCGGTTTTGCTGTCAATCTATTGGATATTCTATTTTCTCTTGTAGAAGAAATCTTCACTTTGGACAGAAAAATCAAAAATTCCACCGCTAACACGGAAAAAGGATTGTCCCTAAATTTTTGCCTAAAAAGCCTATTGTTGGAGAATTTGTTACAACTAAGCACAAACAAATAGAAGCAACTTGCCATGGTGGCAATTATTCCGACCGTGGAGAGGTAAACAATAGATTACGATTATTTTCAAGTAAATCAGAAGCTGGTGTGATCTCTATCTCGCAGTATTTCCACCATTTTGTGGTGGTGGGAGCATCTATGAGGTGGTGAGAACGTGGAATGGTAGAAAAATTTGGCATGTGACGGATTCCGTCCAAAGCATCCATCGTATGATGGTGCAGGGATATAAATAAGGTTTAAATATGTGGTTTACAGCAAACTACTTATAGATATAGTTTACCATAGCACCAGCCTTAAATTCATGCTAATCATATATATCATAGCCTCTTTGTTGAGTTTTATGGTGTCAAAAACTAAATCCACTAGGCAACACTGATACCCATTACATCGTCCAACCCTTTGAGCGAACGAAATCAAACATTTGTGCCTTGGATTGTGCAACTAGCACTACTCTTGTATAGGTTAACATACTTTAGACTCTGAATCCAACATACATCCAATGAATTCATTGCATGCTCAATGACTAGAGAAATGGTAAGACCATATATGATTACTATATAACCCAAACCTATTAATGTCTGCCATAAATTATATGAGCTAAGTAACGTATGAATATAAATTTAATGTTGAAACTGATATGCACAAAAATGATAAAATAAGCAAGTACTTGTGTTTGTGACTTTGTCAATCCTGGGAAACAATTAGAAAATGAGCTAACTCATGAAATTCCTTCCATCAATGTTTGTAGGTCCTTGTGATGAAACTTGTCCCTGGGAAACCAATTGTGAGTGTCCAGGACCTTGAACACCGGTTTGACCCATTCCGACACTAGCCATCTGCTGCTGCAGTTGCAGTTGTGAAAACTGATGCAGCAATTGTGGAAGATTCTGTTGATGTTGTCGTTGTTGCATTTCTTGCTGCTGCTGAGGAAGTTCTGGATGTTGCAGTCGCAGTTGTGCAAGCTGCTTCTGCAATTGTGGAAGATTCTGAAGGTGTTGTTGTTGCATTCCTTCCTGCTGCTGAGGAAGTTGTTGACGCTGCAGTCGCAGTTGTGAAAGCTTCTGCTTCATTTCTGGAAGACTCTGCTGGTGTTGTTGTTGCATTTCTTGCTGCTGCTGAGGAAGTTGTTGAAGCTGCAGTCGATGTTGTAAAAGCTGCAACTGCATTTGTGATGATTGTGGCTTAAATATGAAAGGAAAATAAACAAAGGTGTAACCGATGAGAGGAAAAATCAACGACTATATGTTACCTGAGGAAAAAGCATTCCAATCAACCGGTTGGGGTTTTCAGAAACAAATAGTAGCAATGTCTGTGATGGCAATTAAATAATATATTTATCACCACAGCCATACTGTGTAGACAAATAAAATTTTACCACAGCCATACTGTCACCAAAGAAGGTAACTGTACGGAGTTAATTTTTAGTATCATGAAATTAATAATATTCTACCGGTCATGACATTAATATTATAACATTTTCCATTAAAAAAAATTCTAGCAGTCACGAGTTTTATTAATGATTCAGAACCAAAAGGAATTGAGTTCTTAAGTTGAGATGCTCACATTATCACACCTCAATTTCATTATTTAGGGGAAAAATATCAGGGAAGAAAACATTTACATTCTAACTAAGAAAACAACCCAAAATGTAAAACAAGTGGGTTTAAATTAGAAACTCAGAAATAACCTACCAGCTTCTTTTCCTTCAGGTTACTATGAGAACGACTTGGGTCAATTGCCCGAAAAACTAGAAGATCTTCCTTTCTTACATGTTGCCTAGTCACAACATACAAAATTAGCACATCTACAGAAAACATTGTAGGAACAAAATACACCTAAAGACATCAATATATATTAATATATTACAAATTGAATTAAGGACTTACTTATGAGAGACTTCTCCTCATGTAATAAAATAAAATAAAACTAAGGACTTACTTGTGTATAGTCATGCGCTCCTGAGATATAAGCCGAACTATATGCATATCAGAAGGCCAGTTTGTTGCAAGTCTGAAATAAAATCAGTATCACGTATGTTAGGACTTACTTGCGTATATGATTTGGTCGGATAGGGAAGTCAAAATCAGAAAATTCCAATACATACTCAGTCATTTCAATTTTTTTGTGTTACAACTCAATCATTACATTGAAAATGGGAAGCAATGCCTGTGTCAAGAGTGAAATTTTCTTTCTATTGTTCTGAATCAAGTTAATTCAAAATGAAATTATAAAACTGAAAATTGAAGCACTAAGTTTTTTTATTAATTTTTATTGTGGATGAATTTGAATTTGGATTATACAAAATTATTGTTCAACGGTGCTAGGTAAGCATTGTATAAAACAATCGATGACATAATAATAAGCAATTGAAGTTTAATGATTTGAATGAAGAGTGGGGCACTGCAGAACACTATTCAGTAACCTCTGACTGAAACATGGCGCATATAATACTGGTAGGTATTACAGCCAATGGAAACTGACAGAAAATCCACCATACTATAACACCATGGAAATCAGTTCGAGGATTTAATTTTCTTTTCCAGCTGAATTGATTTTTCAAATAGATAGAATTGGAAGAAATGACAAACGGATGAATTACTATTACTTCCATTCACAGGTAATACAAAATGCTCTTACACAGAAAGGAAAATATCGTAGAAGTAACAATAAGCTCAAGCGGAAAATTAAGCAATGTTAATATTTTTATCTCTGAAAAAAAAAACATGTTTTATTTTCTAACCAGACAAAAATTTGTTGTACTACAATTAGAATCTCTTGAACAACTAATCATTTTTACACAATAGGAAATTCACTATTTCAGGCTTAAGTTTAATCAATGGACCGTCGGTTATAAATTGCTGAGATTCCTCTGCCAATTTTTTCTTCATTGAAGCTTCAATCGTGGGTAGCGGAAAATAACAGATTCTTAAAATTCCGCCACACAATAGTGCTAAGCTATATTTTGTACTAAATAGCATATCGTGGAACAA
This sequence comes from Medicago arabica, assembly GCA_946800305.1. Classification (NCBI taxonomy): domain Eukaryota; kingdom Viridiplantae; phylum Streptophyta; class Magnoliopsida; order Fabales; family Fabaceae; genus Medicago; species Medicago arabica. The sequence continues at coordinate 40,174,014 of OX326969.1, forward strand.
TAGCAGTTTTTCAAACTCCGCTAAGCTATAGCTTCAATTAAACAACACTGAATATAATATTTTTTTATATATAAAGGAATATCTGAGCATAAATAGATTATCAATAAAAGTTAATCGGAACTAAGAAAACTGTCCAAAGAAACCATTTTAAGGAAATACTACTTTACTTATCTATAAGAATACCACATCATAAATTCTTTGCTCTAAAGTTTAAAAACCAAAATCAACCCAACACCAAATGGTACTAATAAATAATAATTTTGCAGCAATGGTATTATCAACTTCAACTACGATATGATTTAGTCTTTTGAAAAGAGATAATACAACTTACGTCTTAGAGACAGAAGAACTCCTGGAACACTGCCACCGAAAAATTATACATGAGGATTACACGTCAAAGAACTTAACAATTTTCACAAAATTACATCAATTACAATTGTTAAGAATAAAACTCCAATGTACATAGGAAAATAGCAGGCTGAAAAACTGAAAAAGCAGAATTTAAATAGATTGAAATAAGTAGTAGATATGTATTTTTCGGACACCACTTGTGTACCATTGGGATACCAATGTTAAATAACATTGGCTAATTAAGGTGTGCCACATAGCACTTCACATGCATATATTTTCTCTTTCCTCTTTAGACATTCCTATGTGGCACACTTTCATTGGCCAATGTTATATAACATTGGTATCTCAATGGTACACAAATGGTGTCCGTATTTTTCTTGCAGTTAGGAACATACTTCGAGTTTGGTGATTAATACTCGCTGTCCTTGCCTTAGTCCTGTTAAGCTTCCCTGCATGACTTTCAATCATTGAACATATAGAACTGGTGCACAAGCATGCTAAATAAAATCCAATAAATTGCTACCACCACCGCATTGGTTCATTCTTTGACAATTACAAATGCAAATATACAGCACAGCATATATATATATATATATATATATATATATATATATGTATGTATATTATTCTTTCTGTACATTGTATTATGATTTATAAACAACATTTCAATGAGATATCAGAACATATCTAAGTTATATTGTAAGAGGTACATATAGTGCAAAGAACTAACAAAATAGAAATTACTTCTAGTGCACTCTAGGCTAAGGGTGTTGTACTTACAGTTACATATACATTGTTAATGCATATTGAGGCACATTTAAAGCACATGATCATGAGTTAAGTAGTTATCTTCCCAGAGCTATTCATTTGAAACGAGTTTCACAAGTTCACAACATTGTATTCAAAACAGATTCACATTCACATACAAATAAGGAAGTTCATGATCAATTTGTATGAAAAAAGCTTCTGCAACTAATGATCGAAATCACTCATATCATGTCTTGTAATTTGCTAGTGTATTACATCGAGAAACCATCGATATTTTTTTCTTTCTTCCAAACGGTTATCATCATTCTTAGCAGGCAGCAAATATTTTCACTTAAAACAATGCGACCTTGAATTCAAATTTTGGACTTCTTTTCAAATTGCAGATCAACGAAGGAGTCTTGCACCCTATTTTGTTGCAACCATATGCAAACAAGAAGGGATAACAGATTATGTATTAAGTTTTGGTAAAAGTTCAATCACAATATCCATTTTAATTCCAAAATAATCAAGACTAATAACCTTTGTTAGTTACAATTTATTGGCTATGATTTAATGTCTTTCACAATATCAAAGAGGATCTAGATAGCAAGATATCCATACCATAAAAGACCTATATTTATATTGAAAAGAATCTAAGGAAACTAAAATATAAACAGAATTACATTCAAAAATAAGAAATTCCGATCATTAAAACGAGTCCACATTTTTGCGGCCAAAAGAATACCGCTTGGTTGTAAGATAAAAGTAGCAGTGATGATGCTTACAAGATAATAACGCTTGATTATTCTTATTATACAAGATTACCTATTAGTGTCGAACAAAATGAATTGGTGATGAAAAATTGTGTGTGGCCATTTTACAAGAAAATTGTATAAAATGAGAGATAAAGTTGAATTAGGGTTTAAGAAGGAAGGGAACATGCATACCTTCCATAACCTTATATACTTTGATTGTGCAAAAGAACCTGTCTGTTGTGCAGCAGCTGCATCATTCTCAAGCGGTTGCATGTCTGATACTTCTTGCTGAGGCATTCCTGTTATAGGAATCATTGCTCCGTCTGTTGTGATTGAACCATTTACTTGAGCCCTGATTATATTATATACACATGAATACAATTAGAGCATTTCCATTTTCCAGAAATACCCTTATCTTAACAAATAAAAAACATTTCTTTTACGTATACTCCAACCCTTCAAAATTTATAAAACAAAAGTGAATTTTTTTGCCAATTGAAAAATAAGTGAAATGCCTTTTTCAAACTGTTCCGAACCGTATAACGGCCCATTAACTAGTTACACCTCCTTAAGGACTCTTAATAAGGACAGTCACATGTGCGCCTAACCACAAAAAGCAACACCTTGGGATGGTCCGGCCGTCAAATCAATCTCCAACACACTCTCACAATCCACACCGGGTTTCAAGGAAACAGTTAAAACCATGTTTTTCCACACTTTCTACTCCTCAATCACATAGTGACTTGAGCCTCAAGAGAAGTCATATGTTTCGAATGTTTCTTTCCCCACCGTCAAAGGAAGCCCTCTACTGCACTAGAGTTATTCTTCCTCCATACCTCATCGTCCCTAGCATCGAGATCGCATCATCCTGGACAGATAATTGATTCCTTTTGTGGAAATCGTTCGCGATTTCTCAAAAGTAACGAAGCCGATCAAAATCCAGCGTTGAAACGGAAGGATATTGATTAAAACTGGTGTATTCAACAACTAAATGGGTTGTATAAGATTGTTGATGGGAAAGTCCAACCTCGAGAGCGTCAGCAAAGCCACCTTCGAAAAAGAAGGGAAATGGGTTCAAGTTGTCAAGACAGGACGAGAATGAGAGCGGGACCCGGGTTTGCCTTATGCGTCAAGAGGTGCCTGGTAGGGGGCAAGAGTAGCATCTGACCAAGTCATAACTTAGGTGTGGACAAGCTAGGGAACCATCATCCAACCAAGTTAGAATGAATTTTTAATGCTTTAGTTGAATGTCATGGTCTTTGTTTTGGATAGAAATTAGATGTAAGGATATTATTAGTATGAATATTATTATGTTTTGCTAAAATGAAGGAAAGGAACGTGACGAACGTTCATTGTTAAATTGAAAGTAAAATAAATGTGGCAAACTTTTGTTGTTATCATTTAGGTAATTATAAAAAGAATGATGCTATATCAAGCGAATTAAATTTTCACGAGATTTCACAAATTAAAGGCCTATTGCAGTTAAACAAGACTAGCAACAAAATCTTGTTCACATTTTATTTCCGGTTTTTGTGGCCATCAGGTAGGTAGTGCATGTGCACAATTAAATAATAGGCTTCGGGATAAATTTGTGGACTTGTTTTCACTATACATATATAGAAAATTTCCTTACAAAAAAAGATGTTATCAATGGATATATGTAAACATGTGGTTCTACCAATATTTTTTTTTTGTATCCATCAGAGTACATCAAATTAAAATCCATAGATTACACACTTAGCGGATACACACGTGGATACCGGATGGACACAAGTATCATTTTTATTAAACGTCACGAACAAAAGTATCATACTATATGTACCCATAAATACTTATTTACATTCCTATTTCTCACATCAAATTAAAATCCATAGATTACACACTTAGCGGATACACACGTGGATATCGGATGGACACAAGTATCATTTTTATTAAACGTCACGAACAAAAGTATCATACTATATGTACCCATAAATACTTATTTACATTCCTATTTCTCACTTCGTCTATGAAAAAATAGAAATATTCCATTAGAATTCATTTATTCTATTCTTGAAAAGTAAAAATAAATAGATAACTCAATGTATTGTTCATAACTAAGGACGATGAGAGAGCCTATGCGACAAGTGCTGTAACGATGGGGATGGAAACATGAAGGTAAGTGAGAATATTGAGGAAAACAGGAATGAGTGGAAAATAGGTGTTATCAAGGAGGTGTTTAACGAGAAAAATGCCAAGGATATTCATGTCATGCCCATTATGGATAAGATAGGAGAAGTAAAAGGTGTTGGAAATTTAATACCCATAGGGACTACACGGTTAAATCGACATATCACTATACCATGAAAAGTTTGATGGATTATAGTGACCCGAGAGTAGAAGGTAACCGAATGAAAATTTAGAGATTCGATTTTTGCAAAAAGTAAAGGCATTTCATGGAAGGAAGATAGGGGATGTCTACCCACGAGACACATGCTTCATACTCATGGTGTTCATTGTAGTGACTGGTGTGTGCACCGTGAGAGATCATATGAGAAAGGATGGCATGTCTTTTTCAAATGTGCAAAATTAGAGCAAGTTTGGAGTGTAGAAGATCTATGGCATATTATCAGGAGAATTTGGAAATTGGAGCAACTTCTTGATTTTGTAACGACTCTTTGCTGTATTTGGAAGAGGCGTAATGACAAATTGTTGAATGACGTCAAAACACAGCCTCACATCTAAGTACATATGGCGCACCGCACGATGTCTTACTTCATTGACAACAATTTTGCGAAAGCCATGGAAGAAGAGAACAGAGAGAACAACATAACAATGGACTGGCAGAACATAGGTGGGAAGGTTGGTCCAGACCATCAACAGTAGCAGTGAAATGCGATGTCAATGCGATAATTTGTAAGGAGCAAGGATGCTACGGGGTTGACATGTGTCTTGGAGGGGGCCAAGGGGAGTTCATTGGGGGTGAAGATAGCTTGGTATAAAGGACTCTTATAACACAACAAGGCAGAAACAAGAGGGTTAAAAGAAGCGATAATCTAGCTTTGGTAATTTAAGGTTTCCTACAATGTCTATCAAACTTGATTGTAAGCAAGTGGTTGACGATATCGATCTCTATCAATCTCAATCCCAATCCCATGTTCGACGCTATTCTAAATGAATGCAAAACTTCATTTCTGAATCATCAAAATTTTAAGATAAGTTTCATTAGGAGATAAGCAAATAATGTTGTCCACTTGTTAGCAAAAGCGTAATTATCTTATGCTAACTCTCAGTTTCATGATTATATGTCATCTTATATTACGACTATTATTAATGAAATGAGTTGAGTTTGTTCATGTAAAATAAAAAAAATATTGTCCTTAACCGATTTTGGACTAAAACATTGAAAAAAATAATTAACATCAAAGGTTAAAGCACTGAGGTCCACCAAATCAATCATTGTTGCACTCTCAAATTCAGAGGACAAATGGATTGCTCTTGTATCATTACATATGTTTTTGCATTCCTAATCATGATTTATCAGTCAATTCTGAGACTAAATAAAATGTATTGAGACCACAAAAATGAAAGAAAAAAGAAGACACTTGCAGAATAAAGTTACATGAACAATCTTAACACAACACCAAAATGTTCTCCCTCCTCATGTTGTCTCTACTGTAAAATAAGCTTAAACAACTTTCCATTCATCATAACTTATATAGCATCTCTGACATAGCAATGGCACGAGCTTGTCCGCCAAAGCTTGTATCATTCTGCACATAGCAACACTTCTATATTATAGTATCTCAAAAGATATTTTGCATAGAATCATATAGTACCACAAGGATAAAAGTAAAACCGTGTAAATTAACATACTTGTCATCATTGTAACGATTCACTCAAATTTGATAAAAGTTATCATTCAGTTCTTACATTAAGTTAGTCGTAAGATTATGAATTAAACATATCACATGTTTCTAAATTCCTACACAAGGTTGCTATCACACATTTCAAATAATCAGTTATCGGTACATTAGTCTCAAATATGCATGTACTAGTAAAAATCAATAGGAGCAGATGCAAAAATAAAAATCGAATATTCACTCAATCTTTTGAAATCATCAATCTAAGCAATCATAAAAATGAATATTCACTCAATCTATTGAAATGAAAACAACATATACAAATAAACATAAATTCAAACAAGTAAACCATAAAAGACGAACTTACTTTCAAAAAATTGAAACTAAGCTTTCAACGTAAACCTTGGCCGAGCACCACAGTATGGAATTACTAGTTCCATTATCATTGATAATAGTACTACTTGTAGTCATTTTTGTTCGCTCTGCTCTATTTTCTCTCCAATTATAGAGAATTGCTGCTGATTCTTGACTGCTCCTAAGTACCAGCGTATCATCATCCTCAATAAGAAGCATCGGTACCAATTCAAATTGATAATGTATCTCATAAACACTAGACTCTTCGTCGTTGAAGTAGTCATAATTTATTGGAAGAGTTTGTAGATTGATTTTAAGAAATTGAGTCCAAGAGTCTTCAACCCCTAATTCCTTCATCTGCCATATAAGAAAATCAGTTTCCCTGTACAAATAAGAACAACAAAGGAATCCCCCCAACTCACTAACAATTGGCATCATAGGTGGAATTTCATCAAAATCACGAGGCAGTCGGTACTGACTAAATGTCTCAGTTCCCAAATCGAATGAAACAACAATAAACTGCTCAACTCTAAGATTCTTAATATCATTGTCAAATTCATTGTGAATAGCCAACCAATTAAGAGTGCCACACAAATACACAGCTTCATGCACAACATCTCCACCTAAGTAGAAATGAAGAGGAACAACCGGGAAACTTTGAATCTGTCTCCAAACATTATCACCTATACTTAGAATTCGGCTTGTATGTTGTCCATCTAGATTGTAATAGGACGCCACTATCTTATAAGTGCCTGTAGAAATATCACAACCGAATGTGAAACTGTAAAGGTCAAGTTCGTCTGGATAAGGGTGGCCTCTAGGGTAACTGCAGAAATCTCCAAAATTTTGAGAAGTTACCCTTGTGGCTGGATTCCATAGACAAAAATGCACAAATTGAGAATCATCGCCGCCAGCCAAAAGAATCAAACCGTTGCAGTTACCAACTATAAAAGAACATCCTTGATAGCTCAAATGATAGTAAGGATCAACTGAAAGAGTGAACGATGAATTCTCAATTAAACTATTCAACGAGTAAGGAACGACACTGCAATCCATCCCGAATCCACCGTCATAATCAGTGCAATCATTTGTGAAGTGTTTTGTGACTAGCGTGAAAAGAGGATTCCGAGTTGCTGATCTGTTGAGGTGTAATTTCACGAAGGTGTTATCGGAAATTAGGGTTTTCCAATACTTATTGACACATTTGAATCGAACAAGAGATTTGACTGGAAGGAAGGAAAATACTTCGGCGATGAGATCATCTGGAAGGGGCGGTGATCCAAACATACCTCTTTCTCTTTTACGAGTAGGGAAAGAAAATTGCCGAACCATAGCTCGTTAGTCTTCCACTGGTTAGGTTGCACTCTTGATTTGTAATTGTTAATTTATTAGTTCCAAAAGATTATTTATATACTGTATAAATAAATGTAACGAAGTATATATTTCCAATTTTTTTCTTCTTATCAATTAAAAAAGACAATGAATGAGAGTGAATTCAAATATTATAAAAGTGTAACAAACAAAATATTTATTTTTTGGTTACCACGTTAAATATATCGTGTAACAAACACGATATTAGTAAATATCTATTTTTTTTTTTCCTTTATCTTTAAAAAAAGTGTAACAAACTAAATTAAGTATATGTCACGATAAATATAATCAATAAGAAAAGAAAAATTATCAATGTTGAGCAATTCCCAAGTAGAAGGCCCTAGTATTTAGCGAGAGAAATTTTAACTTCTCTCTAAGTTTTCTTTCTCTTCTCACTCGTCGAGTAGGGGTGGCTTTCAATCAAAATAAGTGATTTCTATATGTATCAAGTGTTTTCATTTGTGTTTTTTTTCTTCTTCATGATTTTGTCGTTTGAGTGCGGCGTTGTGTTGTTCGTCCTTTTGTGCAGCGTTGTTTGATTTCACATCTTGTTGCGGTGTTCATTTGATTCATATTGAAAGATAAACTTCAATCAATCACATATTTAATAGATTTAATCAATGATTTGGACGTCAAATTTGCAAATCCGGAAGCATGTGTATTCTTGTGATTTAGATTTTATCATACTGTTTATAGACATTTTGCCGTTGTATGCTATTAACTTGGATGATGTGAGTTTGTTCGCAGATTTACCCTTTACGTTTTTAGCGATGTTGATTCTGATGTATTCTATCAATTTGAATGAATAAATATCATTTTACTTTTGTCAAAAGAAAAAAAAATTATCATCAATACACTGAGATAAAATATTATCAAAGGAGTAATAAAAGAATAAAATAGTGACTCTTATCATATGTGAGTCCTCTTAATATATGTGAAATAAAATATTTATTCTTTGGATCATTGATATGGAATGAAGTTGCCAAAAACAAATTTTTGGTTCTCTTTACTCTGATTCATGTTCTCTCGATCACTGTAATTAAAAAAAAATCCCAAAAAACAAAAAATTATTTTATTTTGGAATCATTAATATTTGTTTTATTTTCCTTAAAAAATACTAATATTTGTTTTATTTAATTTATTTTAATATATATATATATATATATATATATATATATATATATAATCTTTGGTCGATACTATTTGGTCATTGAGATTTGTCATTTTTTTTAAAGGTTGAAACATAAACCACACCGGTACAAGGTGGAAACTTAGAACACATCATTATACTCAAACATAAAAGCTTGAGAAGCTTGACATATAGTTCTATAAGGGGAATTTGTGATGGTGCAGGTTGTATTTTCTGCGTTAGAACATTTGATTGTGTTTTCTAATGCACAAAACACAACCTGCACCATGACAAATTCTTATGGAATGTTCCCTGATAGAACTACTCCATCCGTCTCACAATAATTGTCTCTTTACCACTTTTTATTTTTCTCAAAATAATTGTCACTTTAGAATACCAATGCAACATTTATTATTTTTTTCCATTATTATGCCCTTATTTATTGAATTTCATCCAACTTAATTACTCCACCAACTACAATTAATAAGAGTGTTTTAGTAAATGATACTAATTTTACCATCAAAATCAACACAATTAATCATTTCCTTAATAACCGTGCATAAACCTTAAACGACTATTATTTAGAGACGGAGGGAGTATATGCCAAGCTTCTCAAGCTCTGTTTCCAACTTCTGAACAAGAATAGTTTCAATGGTTGCACTAGTTTCAATTCCAATTATATAGAATTGCTTCTAATTCTAGATTGCTCTTAAGTACCAGCGTTTTAGTATCCTCATAAAGAAGCACCGACACCATTTGATGCTTTCTCTCATCATAACTAAACTCTTTGACACCAAAGTATCATAATCTATTTGAAGAAAATTGAGTCCAAGAGTCGTCATTCCCTAAATCCTTCATCTGCCATAGAAGAAAATAGGTTTCCTTGTAAAAATAAGAACAACAAAGGAAGCCCGCCAACACACTTACAATTGATAATGTTTTATCAGTATTCTTTTCATTTTCTTCCATTTTTCTCATTTAAAAAAAAAAACAAAAAATACTCCTCTTCTCTCTCAGGTAGACAACAACAACAACAAATCTCTTCTCTCCTCAAAATATGTTGCTCTTATATGGCTCTTCCATCACCAGCAAATTGCTTTTACTGTTTAATTTTGTGAATCAACCTTTATAATTGGGTTTTTTCTCTTTTCCTATTCAATTTTTATTTTGAAAAAAAAAAAACACAAAGATTGTTAAATATGAGCGTGTGGTTTAGATATGCAGGTGGATGCCTCATTAGATCTACATGAATGTTAACAATAACAACTCTTCTTCTTATTTTTCCTTTTTTTACCCTTCTTAATGGCTTGAATTCAATGCATCCCTTATATTGATAGCCGGATCCTTAGTAAACTCAGTTTTCTACATAAACAGCTCCATTTCACGACATCCATAACCAACTCAAAATGAATCGTTACATTTGAAACCAAACTCAAAAAGGTAGGAGTCATCTGTGAAAAGCCTTAAAACGTCGTTTTTTTCGCGTCATCACCAGACTTCTTGTTATTGTTTGGTTCCAGATCTGACAGGAGCAAGGAGGGTTTGGGGGAAGAAAGCGGTGGAGTTGGTAATGAGTGTGAGTGAGTGAATGGAATTGAAATAGATTTTGATGGGAATATAAAACGGTTTGAATATGGATTTTGGATGGCTATGTAGAATATTCTTCACAAAAAGGCGACGAGTGTTGGTGGAAGAACGTGTTGATCTTTGATTTGGGAGGTGATGAAGGTTGTTGTTTATGGAATTTTTATTGAGGTTTTGCTTCTACATGGATTTTTGGAGTTCTACATGAATATAAAATGGTAGTATTGGACAGACACCCACATATCAGCCAAACAAACCCTTTCAAAGTTGCAAAATCCATCATACACTATACTTATCGTAAGTAAATCACAAACCCAAGACTCGCCACAAAATCCAACAAAAACTGAAATTTAGAATCAGCATCTAGCTTCAGCAACGTGGTAATCAAATTGAACGAACACTGAACCTCGGAATACTATAATGGAACTGAACAAAAACTAAAATCTAAACGAAGAGGAGCATTGAAATTGAAACTGAAAAACACTGAAATTGAAGTGTGATCGAATTGATCGCCAATAAAATCAAATAGAAATAGCAAATTTTGAGAGCAAACTCGAATTTAGGGTTCATCGATTTGGGATTTTGAGAATGTGAGATGTGGTGAGGAAATGAATGAGGGCAAGACTTTAATTTTGCTTTTTGTTATGGGTATTCAACAAATTTGATATGGCAAAGATACATTGTAGAACACTTTCTGAATAACTAAATTTAAACCAAACTATTCTTTTGTTGATGAAAAATACATTGTATTAATCCTTAATGAGTAAAGTGGGATGTTTGAGCAAGCAAACTTCTTAATGTGGTGGCCTAAAGAAGTACCTAGTGATAATGAATTGAAAATAATAAAAGAATTGAGTTCAAAAGACTAAAAGAAATAACACTTTTGTTAAGAAAATAGGAAAGAATAGGAGTGAAATGTCTTTTCCAAGGGTTCCGCCTTTTTCAATAAAGTCACTAATCTGTTAACTGATCCTTAAAAAATACAATAAATCACAAAAATGAATATTCACTCAGTCTATTAAAATGAAAAAACATATACAAATGAACATTAATTCGAACAAGTAAACCATAAAAGAGGAACTTACTTTCAAAAACTCGACACTAAGCTTTCAAGGTAAACCTTGGCCGAGCACCACAGTATACACTTACTAGTTCTATTATTGGTAACAGTACTACTTGTAGTAACCTTTGTTCGCTCTACTCTATTTTCTCTCCAATTATAGAGAATTGAAAATGATATCTTATCTTGTCATGGATAAATTCTTCGTCACTAAAGTAGTCATGATTTATTTGAAGATTTTGATACCTTATTTTAAGAAATTGAGTCCAAGATTCGTCATTGCCTAATTCCTTCATCTTCCATATAAGAAAATCGGTTTCCTTGTAAAAATAGGAACAACAAAGGAATCCCCCCAAAACACAAACTATTGGCAAAGCAGGTGGCACTTCATCAAAATCACGAGGCAGCCGGTACTTATTGTATGACTCAGTCGCCAAATCGAGAGAAACAATAACAAACTGCTCAACTTTAAGATTCTTAATATCATAGTCAAAGTCATTGTGAACAGCCAACCAATTAAGAGTGCTACTCAAATACACAGCATTATACACTTCATTTTCACCAAAGTACGAACGAATAGGAACAACGGAGAAACTTTGAATCTCTCTCCAAACATTATCTCCAAAACTAAGAATTCTCACATTCATTCTCTGTTGTCGATGTGGATTGTAATTGGATGCCACTATCTTATAAGTCCCCGTAGAATTATCACTACCAAAGGTGAAATAGTAATAGCCAAGAAACGGGGAAGGGTGGATTGCATGGTTGTGAAAACAACAAAAATACCCAAAATTTGGAGATATAGTTCTTGTGGCTGGGTTCCATAGACAAAAATATCCAAATTGAGAATCACCGCCAGTCAAAAGAATCAATCCATTGCACGTACCAATTATATAAGAGCATTCTTTATCACTTAAAAGATAGCACGGATCGACGGAAGGGGTGAAGGATGGGTTTTGAATTAAATGGTTTAACGAGTAAGGAGCGACACTGTAATCCACCTTTGTTATCAACATCGATGGGGATAGTTATGAAGTGCAACGTGATTAGTGTGAAGAGTGGATTTCGTATAGATGATCTATTAAGGTGTAATTTCACAAAGGTGGTATCGGAAATTAGGTCTTTCCAAAACTTGCTAACACACCTGAATCGAACAAAAGATTTGATGGGAAGGAAGGAAAGTATCTCTGCGATGAGATTGTCTACGAGAACCACGGCCGTTGTCGGCAGATTCATGATAGACGCAGTGGGGCGGCGACCTTGTGGATGAAACCTAAATAAAGAGATGGACTCTGAAATTTCCTTACTGCCCCCGTTGTTTGGGCAGTAAGGAAGCCTAATTCTCAGCTATTTTATTTGTTCCGTAGTTAATACCCATCTTAATCAGGATTTAAACTCTGAAATTTACGTTTTTTTTCTATTTTTTGAGTAAATACTAAATAGATAAATTGCGTCAACAAAAAAATTAGCTAAACCAAACCCTCACCCAAAATTTTACCCCTTCTTAGACTAGAAAAAAAAATGACGGTCTTTGTGAAACTAACACACAGCTTTAAAGACTATATGCCACTTGAAACATACGATGAATAGTCAAATTGGTTCTTAAATCATTAAACTTTAAATTATCAATTTAACTTCAATAATAACTCATAATCACAACAATATGATTACCTCAATAATACTTAAATAAATCTGTAGACAATCTCTCAAAAAAAAGAGTCTGTAGACAAAATTTTGTCCAAAAAAAAAAAAGTCGGTATACATAAATAAAAGTTTGTGAACTACATTATATGATACTAGACTTTTGACCCGTGGACGCACGGGTCCTATCGACCATAAAAGAAATCGATAAATGATCTTTGACCCGTGAGATATATGATTGTATAAGAGATGTATTGGTTTCATTTGATAGATTATAAATAAAAGTTTTATGACTTCGCAAAGAACTTCTACCAACACTCTTGTAAGAAAAGTAAATTCAAATAATGAGCCGTTCAAACAATTTTTGCAAGAAGGGCAACTTGCAGTTGAGTGCACTAATTGTCAAATGCATATATTTATGACCTAAGTTTAAACCTATATGGATTACAAAAATGGCACTCGTGTCAGCGCTGCATTACAAGTGAACTATGCGTGAATAACATTAGCTGGTTAAAACAATTTTCTTTAGATGTGGAGGACCTCTCAAGGATACTCCAGTGAACAAACAGTGTGGAAGTATGGGAAAGTTTAAATTTATACTGACCTTCAGTGAACAAACAGTGTGGAAGAGATGTTGAGTTTACTTCTTTAGAATATGGATAATAGATGTATTAATATTAAGAGATGGACTAAGGAGGAGGAATGCAAAACTATAATTGTTTAGGTAAAGAAAGATGATCAAGCCAAAATTTTAAAACATTCAATGTATTGTTATAGACTAGATTTACGATTATCTTTCAATTTGCTTTGCTTTCATATATACGCAATGCAGATTTGCGACCGTGATGACCAAGAGGTTCATTACTGATTAAGTGTCTTACACACTGTTGATACGATTCATTCCTGATATACAAGCAAATGAAGGACTCATGTGTTTTATGAGCATACTATTTGGTACCGTGATTTTTCGCCGGTGCATGTGATTTGTAGCTGTAAGTGAGCCCCTTATTGGGTCTATGTTGAGAAAGTGAACTAGGTTTTGACGATTAGGCCTTGACCCAATCCAGAACAATAGTCTCACAAGTCGTTGGCTCATTACTCGATGTGAGGACTTTGAGTCAGATTCCAATGAGGCAGTCCAGTATCTCTAATGTGAAAATACAAACGGCGATTTCAACACTCTTTTGTTTGATACTTTCATATTGATATTGCTCATGTTGCTCTAATTTGATGCCGTTCCTAATTTTTGTACTAGTCTTCTACTACTGATATAGCTGGCTCTCTACATCATCTTCTTTTTTTGTTAAAAGCTGGCTCTTCCCATCTGATAGGTTGTTAGTACTGTTTTTTTTCGTGGGTGACCCCTTTTACGGCATCAAAGATTAGTCATAATAAAGTTTGATTGAAGAGGAAATTATTTGTAAATTGTTTTTGTTACACGGACCTATATATCCATTTTTAATTATTATCAAGGATCAATTATTATTTTAAATTATTATCAGAGATCTAATTGCTCCTTTCGAACCAATATCATCTTAAAAAAGTCATTTTTCTAACGATGGTGTAAAGACTAGATCTTAAAAATCTTCTTAAAAATCATAATAGCTAAAAGTTGCTTTGCTTTTATTTTATTTGACTTTTTAGAAATTAAATTAGGTCTCGAAGTATTTTGGTCAAAGGGAAAAAGCAAAAAGAGAGAAAATGTCTTGAGAAAATGGACAGTCTTAACATAACATCAAAATGTTCTCCCTCCTTCTGTTGTCTCTGTTGTAAAATAAGCTTAAGCAACATTCCATTCATCATAACTTATAGCATCTCCAACGTCGCAATGTCACGGGCTTGTCCACCAAAGCTTGTATCATTCTGCACACAGTCAAAATTCTATATTATAATATCTCAACAAGGACAAAGTACATCAGTGGAAATTAACAATATCATTTATTCTCAGGGAAACTGTTCCTAAAAATCAAATTTGATCAAAGTTGTCATTCAATTCTTACATTGATTTAGAACTAAGATTATGAATTAAAAACACACATGTTTCTAAGTTCCTACCCATGGTCGCTATCACATATATCAAATAAATCTACATCAGTGCTACCACATGTAGTTTCTTTTACAAAAATATTTGATTATTCTGCAGAATAGGTTATTGTTACAAGAAATTCATTCACAACGAGTAATGGCACAAAATAACACATATTAGCACAACAAGCCCTTTCAAAGTTGCAAAATTCAACACACTGAACTTTACCTTCAGCGACATATTAATAAGATTAATCGAACACTAAATTTCAGAGTACTAGAATCAAACTGAGCGGAAACTAAAATCTAAGTGAATAAGAACATTAAAATAGGAACTGAAGAAGACTAAAATTGAAGTGAGATCAAACTCAATCACCAATGAAATCAAATGGAAAACTAGAGAGAAAATGAGAGTTGGGATTTAGGGTTCATCGATTTGGGCTTTTGAGAATGTGAGATGCAGTGAGGAAATGAACGAGGGTGGGACTTTGGTTTTGCTTTTGGTTATGGTTATCCAACAAATTGGATATGGCTATCCATGAAGTGCAAGATATGGGCCAGTTGAAAACCCAACATATTTTATCTAGGCTTAATTACTGATGTGTCCCTTAAGTTATTTGTTGGTTACATTTTGGTCCCATAAATTATTAACGTTACAATTTGGTCCCTTTAAGTCATCTTCTGTCAACCAAATAAATTCCCACCGTCAAAACCGTTAACCCAATGTCTAAGGTGGATACACATTGCAAGTTGTCACGTCACCGTTCACATTGCCTATTTAACTTTTTGGCAAAAGAATGACGGTGAGGATTTATTTGGCTAACAAATACTAACTTAAGAGACCAAATTGTAACGTTAATAACTTATGGGACCAAAATGTAACCAACAAATAACTTAAGGGACCAAATCATTAATTAAGCCTTTTATCTAATTTTATTTTATAACTGAAGTTGGATGACAACAATCAAACTGTAGTATCTGAGATAATATTTGACTTTGACAGTAAAATATGTGCATAGCCTGCAATCTCCTTTGTTTTATATTCTGCAAAAGCAAAATTTGGTTTCTATGGTTCTTTTATCCTTATGAATGTGAAAGTCTACTACTATTTCCTGAATTAGTATAGCATAATAATGGACACTGTCTGCATTCTTCTAAACCAGCCCGCGAATGTGGATACTCCTATTTAATACATTGACAAATAATGATCTAAAAAGCCCTGAAAACTTGTTTATGTTGTCCAAAAATAAGTGTCTTAATCAAACACTATTACTAATATTTGAAATTATATTATTGAAAACTCAAAACTTATTTGAAGGTAAATGCATGCTTGGATAGAATGCATGCTCGGAGTGCGAACGTGGTGGCCATGAGTGTGTCTCCGGTGACAGTTTGTAGAGGCAGAGGTGGAAAAGGAGAGGGGGGAGGTGAGAGAGTGCAAAGGAGAGTTGCTTTATTGATCTGGATGCACATAATGTTCTGATTTGCAAAACCATACAAACTTAATCAACACATAAAGAAGAGAAGAGATCGATCATGTTTTTTTCTCTCTCACCACAAATTAAAACCACCTTTGTATTCCAGGTTTAGGATTGATTGCAATGAAAGGAACAAACATTCGAGGAAAGGAACAAAAACTGTTAATTGAGTAGAAAATCATAACATTATGTGTTGTTGTTGCTATGTTGCTGGGTTTAAAATTGCATCAGCAAGCATTGTTCTTTGTGAATGAAGATAGAAGTGGAAGAAGAGGAAGATTTGTTGTTGTTGGGATTTTTAGGAATGTTGTTTATGGGGATGAACGTTGTTGTTTTGGTTGAAAAATAAATAAGAAACAATTTAATTATTGATAATTGATTTATAAAATATTTAAAAAATAATGAAATGCCACATATTTTCCACATGGACGAGTTGACACAGTCAACAAGTGACACATAAGAAAAATGATGTCAAATCATCTAGAAAGTGGGGCCATAGACCATTTTAAAAAATAATTTTTTTTGCAAGGACGTTTTTCAAATTTTTTTTACAAGGACCAAAAGGCAAATACATATATTAGTATGTACAAAATACATAGCATAATACATATATTAGTTTGCTTCAACACAACCATTCCCAAAAGTATTTTAGGGTTCTAGCCTCCCATATCCCCAAAAGTTTTTTGTGCACAATCGACTAGACAATTGTGTCGAATCATCATCTTTGTCGACAACTTTGCGAACCATCCTTGATTGATAGTTTGATAGATCGTTCTGTCATACTATTTTGTTGGCCGATCGATGATTCAAATATTCGAGTCTTCCCCGATCCGGTAATTCCTAACTTCATTTAATAATTTCTTGAATATCTTTGGGTTTTTTGGTTGTTTTATTTGTCTTCTACATCTGTGATTGTTATGATGAATTAAAACAATTGTGTTGAAGCGTCGCACTTTTCGGCAACATTGTGAACCATCCTTGATCGATAGCTTGAGTGGATCATTGTGTCATATAACTTTGTGGGTCAGTCAAAGATTTAAATATCCGATTTTTCCCAAATCTGGTAATCCTTTATTTTCATTTAATAATTTATTGAATGTCTTTAAGTTTTTTTGGTTGTTTTATTTGTCTTCTACATCTGTGTTTGTTGTGACGAAATAAAACAATTGTGTTGAAGCGTCACACTTATCAACAACATTTTGAACCATTCTTGAGCGATAGCTTGAGTGGATCGTTGTGTCATATAACTTTGTGGGTCGATCAAAGATTCAGATATCCAAGTCTTCCTAGATCCGGTAATCCTTTAATTTCATTTAATAATTTCTTGAATGTTTTTACGTTTTTTTTGGTTGTTTTGTTTGTCTTCTAGATCAGTGTTTGTTGTGATTAAATAAAACAATTGTCTACATATGAAATTTGTTTGTTTTAAAATTCGGTAATCAACATTTAGTTACATTACTATAGCTTGTACACCACCAAAATATAATTGGTTGTTTAATTTAAGAATGTTAAATAATATTTAAAAGGGACAATGTATACAATTTAAATTTTATTATTTTAAAAATATAATTTAAATTTTAGAATCTTGATCATTTAAATTATGTTATGAATGATTTCAGAAATAGTTCACTGCATGGATGATTTCAAAAATTAATTATGTTGTTGATCCTCTGAAGAGATATTATGATTTATCCACCAAGAGAGAGAAAGAGAGTTATTTTGTGTTTTTAATTTATCGTTGATTGTTGAAAAATATGTAAAATAAATAAGTGTTTGAAAGATTAGTCTTCTACAATATGACGAATCAACGATTATGAAATATACTCTCACATTTAGTGCTTGAGAGACGTTTGAATAAGATCATGTCAAGTAACGGAAATCTATGAATAGCAAACAACACTCAACATTCAATAATAAATTATTTTAAGAAAACAAAAAACACATTTTTCTAAGATATTATTTTTAATAAAAATTTAGATCGAGAGAGGAACACTCCCATACAATAATAAGTTACAAAATTTTACAACGAGATTAATGAATAATATACCGATAAGAGAACTTCAAATTTAAATCTAAATAATACAAAATATGAGCGATTGTTTAATCATATGCAACCACTTTAATTGATCATTTTTTTCTTCATAAAACACTAACTTATTATAATATTTTCTAAATTATATTTCTATAAGCGGAAGCATCTAAGACACATATATTATAATTAGTTTGAAAGATAATCATTATTTAAAGATGTTACTAAAAATATTTTTCTTTTAAGGCTTTTAATAGTAAGCTTTATTCAAATGTTAAAACAAGGATCGTACAATCAAATTGACTATGAATTGAAATATTTTCCATTCATATTTTGAGATCAACACTAGTGATTAAGTAAGTCAAATGGTCAGTAATTTAATCCATTCATACTTTAATCCCATCTAGAGACAAGTAATTTCTTTCTCTTGTGTTTGCTCAGATAATATAAATGGTCTTTGAAATGAACAGTTTCTCTTACTCAAAATACTACCTATAATCATGAATACCACAATGATAAAAAGTATTGTGCAGTGAAAATTAACAATATAATTTGTTCTTAGGGAAACTATTCACTCAAAATCAAATTTGATAAAAGTTGTCATTCAAATCTTACATTTGATTAGAACTAAGATTGTGAATTAAACAACACGTGTTTTTCAATTCTAAATTTAATAAGTTGTTCAATTCTCAACACATCAATCACAAGAAAAAAAAGTTGGGTTACTGATAAGAGTTAATCAAAGCTTGTGAGGATTTAGTCACATAAAAAAGAAAAACAAACAAAAGATACTAACAAAAATCATCAATTACCATATTTCAACAAAATACCAAAACTAGAAAGAAAGAAAAAAAAAATAAAGACCAGACATGTGAAATCACACCAAGTGGTACTTTAGTTGCATTAAAATCTTCATTGTTTTGTTCATTAAGAATCTCAACTTTAGCATATCCATCTTCAGAATATGAAGGTCTAACAATCCTTATCTCTACAACGTAGTAATAAATAGAACTTACTTTCCCCCACAATGTGCTTCCATGAGCACCGGTTCCAATCATTCCACCTATATTGTTAAACCATACCAATATGGTGTAAAACCAAACCATTTTTTCAAGCCTCATTGATAATTTGCTTCAATGTCACACCACTTTCCAATGTTATTGTTTTTTCTTCCACATCAATCTTCAAAATTTTGTTGAGATATTTTGTGCTTATTAGTAAACCATTTGAATCTTCAAGACATACCAATTTTGGTATGATGTGTGAATAACGGGTTGCAACTTTGACTTTGGTTTTTTTTTTCCTACTTGCTGATGCAACCATTGAAACTAGTTCTTGTTCAGAAGTTAGATACAAAGCTTCAGAAGCTTGGCATATAGTTCTATCAGGGAACATTCCATAGGAGTTTGTGATGGTGCAGGTTGTATTTTCTGCATTAGAACATTTGATTGTGTTTTCTAATACACAAAACACAACCTGCACCATGACAAATTCTTATGGAATGTTTCCTGATAGAACTATATGCCAAGCTTCTCAAGCTTTGATTCCAACTTTTGAACAAGAACTAGTTTCAATGGTTGCACCAACAAGTAGGAAAAAAAAAGTCAGAGTTGCAACCCGTTATTCACATAGCATATACTAAAATTGGTATGTCCTGAAGATTCAAATGGTTTACTTAATAAGCACAATATCTCAAAAAAATCTTGAAGATTGATGTGGAATAAAAAACAATAACATTGGAAAGTGGTGTGACAGTGAAGCAAATTATCAATGAGGCTTAAAAAAAATGGTTTGGTTTAATCTCATACACCATATTGGTATTGTTTAACACTAGGTGGAATGATTGGAACTCGTGTTCATGGAAGCACATTGTGGGGGAAAGGAAGTTCTATTCATGACTATGTTCTGGAGATAAGGATTGTCAGGCCTTCAAATTCTGCAGATGGATATGCTAAAGTTGAGATTCTTAATGAACAAAACAATGAAGATTTTAATGCAGCTAATGTATCACTTGGTGTAATTTCACAGGTATGGTCTTTGATTTTTTTCTTTCTTTCTTTCTAGTTTTGGTATATTGTTGAAATATGGTGATTGATGCTTTTTGTTTGTTTCTCTTTTTTATGTGACTGGATCTGAATCCTCACAACTTTGATGAACTCGTATTAGCTTCAACCATATATGTCCATAATTCAAAATCCATAACCCAACTTTTTTTTTTCTTATGATTGATGTGTTGAGAATTGAATAACTTATCAAATTTAAAATTGAAAAACATGTGTATCACGTATATCAAATAAAATTACAGCACTGCTATCACATGTTGTTTCTTTTACAAGAATATTTGATTATGCTGCAGAATAGGTTATTGTTGCAAGAAATCCATTCACAAGGAGCAATAGCACAAAATGAACACATATTAGCTAAACAAGCCTTTCAAAGTTGCAAAATTTAACACACTAAACTTCAGAACGGTGAGTAAAACACACACCAATGACTCACCATAAAATCCAACAAAAACTGAACTTTAGAATCGAGAATTAGATTAAACGCACACTAAACTTCGGACTACTAGAATCAAACCGAACAGAAACTAAAATCTAAGTTAATAAGAACGTCAAAATAGGAACTGAAGAAGACTGAAATTGAAGTGTGATCGAACTCAAACACCAATAAAATCAAATGGAAACCTAGAGAGAAAACGAGAGTTGGGATTCAGGGTTCATCGATTTGGGCAAGACTTAGTTTTGCTTTTGGTTACGGGTATCCAACAAATTGCATATGGCTAACCAAGTAGTGCAAAATATGGGCCAGTTGAAAACCCAACATATTTTATTAGATTTTTTTATAATAACCGGAGTTTGATGACAATAATGCAATTTTGAATTACTGAGGATCTAAATCCCTCAGTGATGCAATTTTGAATTGGTTAGTAAATTGGGGAATTTTTGTAGTGAAAATATGTGCTTAGCCTGCAATCCCCTTTGTTTTATATTCTCCAAAAGCAAAATTTGGTTTCAATGGTTCTTTTATCCTTAGGAATATGAATGTGTAAGTATACTAATTTTTCCCGAATTAGTATAGCATAGTAGACACTGTCAACATTCTTTTAAATCTAAACCAGAAATAGAAGTAACAAAACCAGCCCGCGAATATGGATACTCATATTTAATACACTGACAAATAATCTAAAACGCCCTGAAAACTTGTTTCTGTTGTCCAAAAATAAGTGTCTCAATCAAACTCTATTACTAATATTTGAAATTATATTATTGAAAACTCAAAACTTATTTGAAGGTAAATGCATGCTTGGATCGAGAAGTTCACAAACATGGCTGGATGATGTTCTGTAGAACCAATAAAACAATAGATATAATTTTTCACCCTCAAGTGTAGGAAACATCATATATTAAGAATTTTCAGTAATAAAAAAATATCAGACAAACAAGCATAGCAGAAAGAGAAACTGATACATTATAGTTTATTTCCTGGACAATTAAATTTGAACCAAAACTATCCTCCTGTTGATGAAAAATACACTGTATTAATATTAAATGGGTAAAATGGGATGTTTGAGCAAGAAAACTTCTTATTGTGATGGCCTAAGGAAGTACAGAGTTATAAGGAGGAAAAGAGCTACTTCAACCTCTCTCTATACGCATCATGCTTTAACCTCTCACTAAGAAAAAATCCTCGCCGCCCTCAACCTTCAATATCCAAATCCTTTTCCAAAGATATAATAGTTTTCGATGGTGGTGTGACGAGCGGTGTTGGCCCTCCAAACCACCCTCTTCTAGATCTGAGGGCGACTCTGGCGCCGTTGGTTTGGAAGTTGTAGCTTCTTTTGCCTTTCTTTCCGGCGGTCTCAGCTGCCATCATGGTGTTCTGAAAAATGGTTTTGAAAATGTTTGGGTTTGTTTCCACAACCTCCGTCTTCTTCTTGGCGGTGGTCGGTGGTTAGAATTTGCTTGACAGAATGACAGTTGTTCGTGGGTTCAGTTGATACTCACGGTGTGCCTTCTGTTTTGGTACTCTGTGTGTTGGATCCTCAACACGGCGGTGGCTGGTAGCTCGCCGTCGTATGGTTCTAGATCTAGAGTTTCGAACTGTGAAACTCTGTTTTCATCGGCCTCACTTCGATCTGGTTCCTTGTCGCTTTTCTTGAATGGACTCACTGATTCGCCTGTGAAGATGGGTTTGTTGGTGGGTTCGCTAGGTATTTTCTATGGTTCTGCTTCAAAACCCTTCGCTGGTTCTGTTTGTTCGGTTCTGGTTTGCTTCGTGCGAGGTTTCGATTGGCTCGAAAGGGCTGTCAATGCTCGCTGTATCCGTTGCAAGGGCTGTTGGTTCGTGAATCTATTTCTGTTGGCAATTGGTTCATACACCTTACATAAAAAATAAAAAAAGTACTTGATTGTCCTCAGGTTCTGCTTGAAAACATCATCGCCGTCGTGCCGGTTTCTGTTTTTCAGATATGGTATGTTTCGTGTGGGGGTTCGTAAGGCTCGAAAGGGCTGTTGTTGCTCGCTGCATTTTTCAAGGGCTTATGGTTTGTGATATTCTCCGTGTTGGCGGTAGATTCATACACCATACTTAAAAAAAATGAGTTTGATTTTGTCAGGCTTGTTGCTGGTTCAATTTACGGTTCTTTCAATGCTTGCAACTTTGTACACATCAACTTTTTTTGCAAATTGGTTTTTGGCCCCGTGTTTGGCTTGCTGGTTTGTGCTTTGGTGTGTGTATATCCGCGACACATTTTGGTTTATGACCGGATTTTCGTCCAGTTGTTTATCTTATACCATTTTTGTTAATCATCGATGTATTACCCTTTTTATGGTTGATTTGTGGTTAGTGGGTTAGGTTTATGTCCCCCGATCTTGTATTCTCTTTTTTTATCTATTATATTTTCTTTGCTTAAAAAAAAAGTACCAAGTGATAATGAATTCAAAAGACTAAAAAACTAACATTTTTATTCACTCAATCTATTATAATGAAAACAACATATATAAAGGAATATAAATTCAAACAAGTAAACCATAAGAGAGGAACTTACTTTAAAAAAACTGAAGCTAAGCTTTCAACTTAAAGCTTGGCCGAACTCCAGCATATAAATTTTTTAGTTCTGTGATCGGTAATAGTACTACTTGTAGTCATTTTTGTTTGCTCTACACTATTTTCTTTCCAATTATAGATAATTGCTTCTGATTCTAGATTGCTCTTAAGTACCAGCGTTTTAGCATCCTCAGAAAGAAGCACCGGCACCATTTGATGCTTTCTCTCATCATAACTAAACTCTTCCACACCAAAGTAGTCATATTCTATTTGAAAGATTTTCATAAATTATTTTAAGAACTTGAGTCCAAGAATTTTCAACCCCTAATTCCTTCATTTATTTGCCATATAATAAAATCAGTTTCCTTGTAAAAATAAGAACAACAAAGGAATCCCCCCAACACACTTACAACTGGCGTTGTAGGTGGCATTTCACCAAAATCACGAGGTAGCCGGTATTGATTGTATGTCTCGGTGCTCAAATCAAGTGAAACAATAACAAATTGTTCAACAGCGACATCCTTCAAAGTGTAATGAAAATGATTGTGAATAGCCAACCAGTTGAGAGTACTAGACAAATACACAGCATGATTCACATCTGCTTCTCCAAAGTAGAAATGAAGAGGAACAACGGGGAAAACTTTGAATCTCTCTCCAAACATTATCACCCAAATTTAGAATTCTCACATCACTTGTGACTTGACAATGATAATAACCGGACGCCACAACCTTATAAGTGCCAGTAGAAATATCACAACCAAGATTGAAATTGTAACAGCCATGAAACGGGAAAGGGTGGTCTGGGAAAGGGCTGTGAAAACGGCGAAAATAGCTTAAATTTGGAAAAATTGTCATTGTTGCTGGGTTCTATAGACGCAAATATCCAAATTGAGAATCAACACCAGCCAAAAGAATCAATCCATCGCAGGTACCAATCATATAAGAGCATTGTTTATCACTCTAATGATAGTAAGGATCCATGGAGAGGGTGAACGGAGGGTTCTGAATTAGACGGTTTAACGTGTAGGGAACGACACTGTAACCCATCTCCAATTCACGGTTATATACGTCATTGATGGGGACAACTGCGATGTGCAGCGTGACTAGTGTGAAGAGTGAATTTCGTGTTGACGATTGATTGAGGTGTAATTTCGCAAAGGTGGGATCAGAGATTAGGGTTTTCCAAGACTTGCTAACACATTTGAATCGAACAAGAGATTTGACGGGAAGGAAGGAAAGTAACTCTGCGATGAGATCGTCGGGAAGGACCGTCGGCATTGTGTGCACGCATTGGGGTGGTGGCATTGTGGATGAAACCTAAATAAAAGAAAAAGGTTAAGTGGAAATGAATCGGTTTGGACAGTTAGGAAGTCTAATCCTCAGCTTTTCTATTTGACATTTTTTTG
The DNA here is from genome assembly GCA_946800305.1 of Medicago arabica. Taxonomy (NCBI): domain Eukaryota; kingdom Viridiplantae; phylum Streptophyta; class Magnoliopsida; order Fabales; family Fabaceae; genus Medicago; species Medicago arabica. The sequence goes on from OX326969.1 coordinate 40,198,835, forward strand.
ATGGTTGATACCCATCTTAATCAGGAATAAATTTCTGAAATTTACGTTTTTTTAAGCTAGTAATTAATAGCCTTGAAGGCTATGCCCCTTGACAATCATAATCAAAATTCACAACAAGATGATTATAGTTAGCAATAATGCTTAAATAAATCGGTAGACATTTGGGAGTTGTTATACATCACAAGAAAATATCCGGTGAATGTTTAACAAATTGCAAATTACTTGGGCAACAAATTATCTTGTTTTTAGTATAAATTTATTTGATGTCTATTCTTTTATATATTTTTATGATAAAAGTAGCATTATTTTTTGTTACAATTAAGTCGTATAAAAATGCATTAAGAAAATTGTTGTTTTTTTCTCTAAAATAAAAATAAAAATTTGTTTGGCGGACCGGCCCGCCAACTCGTCTGTCCGCCACTAAACGAGGTGTGGTGAGATTTTGGACTCGATCACCTAATTTGACTCGGCTCGTCTCGTCCCGTTTTAAACGGGCTTATGCGGGACAGGCCTAAATGGGACGGGCCGGCCCGCTTTGCCATCCCTAATTTAATTAGTAGGTATGTTGCATATTATATGCAAGGCCGGGGTTCGAATCCTGGAGACCCCACTTCTCCACATTTAAATTGTGTGAGCTCTATCTACTAGGCTACTTGACAAAAAAAAGACTATTTTTATTTATTATTAAATGTTTAATGAAATCATCAACAGAAGGTGAATAAAGTTATAAAATATGTATTTTGGAATTTAAGTTGCAATTTTGACAACATTGGGTTGTCAAAATCTGAGCGCAGCGGGTAATGTAACAACCAAAAAAAATATTTAATTTAATAGAGTTAATTAAATAACGTTTTGATTTATTATTGATGACGAGGCATTTTACTTGGAAATAATATGTCGTTGTTGAAGAATTAGGATGTTTGTAATTATTGATATTTTATGTGAAATAAAATAATGAGAAGAATAATATAATAAGTAGTAGGGATGAGAGGTGGAATAGAGGCAACAAAATAAGTAGGGAAGGGGGAAAGTAAAATTATGATAAGTGGAGGAGAGAAAAATAATAATTGATGGATAGCCCAATTTTCTTCTATAAATAGAAGAGTAGAAATTTAGAAACATCATTATTGTCGCACGTGAGAATTAGAGCAGAGAGGAGAGGAAAGAAGGCAAACCCTATTTAAGGAAAATTGAACCAAAAATTTCGTTTTCCCAAGAATTCAAGATAAGGGTGGGGAATCTTTCATCTTAGGGTATTGTTATTGTTAATTGAACAGTCGTTTTCAATTCGATGATTGCTAGTGATGTTAAGATTTATAACCATGGTGAGAAATCAAAGATGAAATAATGATGATTAGGGCTATTTCTTCAAAAAAAAAAATGATGATTAGGGCTATTGTTGTCCTTGTGAGTTTAAAAGTGAGAAACCAAAGTTAGAATAATTGAATGAAGAAAATAATCATGTGAGAATTGGTGTAATTGGAATATTTTGAGTGAAATAAGTGTTTGAATGATAGGGTAACCATGGAGTGATGATTAGGGACGATTTTGATGAGTTTAGGGTTGAAAAACGGAGTTTAGGAAGGTCACCAGAAGCGAAATTGCAAAATTTCTGCTATGCTTGCCATCTGGGTGGAACGCATGACCGGGCATGTTAGGCACACAAGTCGTGCATTTTTCTTTGTAAAAAATCCCCTTTCGTGTGTTTAAAAGCGCATGGTAATGCACTTTGAGACAGACAATTCACTTTTCCCAGCATTGACAAACCTTGCTTCATTAAATGGGTTCCTAAAGTGAAGGTTAGGCTCCCAAACCAATGTACCTAATTGAGAGAGTGTGCTTATGTGTAACTAGAAGTGATTCTTCAAAATAATGGCGAACCTAAAACATGAATAAATTGAAGAAGTGAAAGACGATGATAGGAGGGGATATGGAGTAGGTGTTTAGGATAGTTTACGACGATCAACATAATCTCCTTATAACCATAATGAGGTTAAGAAAGTTGTTAGGTTGAATAGTAAAAGAATTAAGATAAATGTTAATGTTAAAAGATGCGATAAGACGGATGTAAACGAGAATAGGAAGAGGCGAGTTAAAGAAATGGATAAGGTTAGAGATAGTAATAGTGGTAAGAGTAAATGTGAAATTACTTAAAAGTTAATAAGATGATACTTTAACGGTGTAAATAGTGTAGTTACATTGTAAGTCTAAAACACAAATTAGTTAAAGGAGAATAAAACGATTATGAAGCGAGTTATAGAGTGGTGGGTTGTGGTAATTAAAGATAACCAAAGTAATTCTTTAAGGTAATTAAAGATCCTAAGATGATTGTTAGGTAGAAATGTAAAAGGTTTAAAAATAAATAAAGAATAGAGTGTGGTCGATTAAGATGATTGATGATGTTGAGAGGATTAATAAGACAAAATGTAACGGAAAATAGGAAGATGTGTGTTAAGTAGTGATAATAATAGGGGTGAGGCAAGATATTGAATTACTAAAGTTCATTCATAATATGAAGACAGGACCCTAAAATGTAAAGAAGTTTTAATTGTTAAAATGAAAGACGTCATAAGTAATGATAACGGTGAAGCAAGGACTTGAACTAAGGACGAATAATAAGGTAATGCTAATAGAATGAAATACGTAGTAAATGAGAGAAGCTAATGTCGAGTATATGATTCATTGATATTGAAATACGGGACAGTTGAAAAACAAACATATTTTATCAGATTTTTTTTTTAACCTGATATTATTAAGGGTATGGTTAAGTCACTTATTCGGTGAAAATGAACACCCCTACCTGAGAGTTTGATGACAGCAATCAAACTGCAAAGTCCGAGATAAACATCCGATTTTGACTGTGGCATGTGAAATGTGCATAGCCTGCAATCTCCTTTGTTTCATATACTGCAAATACAAAATTTGGTTTCTATGGTTCTTGTATCCTTAGGAATGTGAAAGTTTACTACTCTTTTCATTGAGAAGTTTAAAAACATGGCTGCATGATGTTCTATAGAACCAATACAAATAGATATAACTTTTCACTCTCAATTGAAGGAAATATCATATCGTTAATTTATCACAGAATAATTTCCTTCAATAAAAATCTCCACACAAACAAGCATAGAATAAAGAGAAACTAATACATTATTGAACACTTCCTGAGTAACTAATTTTGAATCAAACTATCACCCTAATGATGAAAAATACATTGTATTAATACTAACTTTAACTGAAGAAAAAAAAAATCTTATTGTGATGGCCTAAGGAAGTACCAAGTGTTAATGAATTCAAAAGAATAAAAGAATGGAATTCAAAAGACTCGAAGAAATAAAACTTTTATTCACTCAAATGATTATAACAAAAACAACATATACAGATGACTATAAATTCAAACAAGTAAACAACATATACTTTTATTCACTCAAAAGAGGAACTATCTTTCAGGAATTTGAAGCTAAGCTTTCAACGTAAACTTTGGTCGGACACCAATCGCCAGTAATTTTTGTTAGCTCTGCTCTATTATCTCTCCAGTTATAGAGAATTGCTTCTGATTCTTGATTGCTTTTAAGTACTAGTGTATGAGCATCCTAAGATAGAAGCAACGGCAGCAATTGATTATTTGGCAGGTCATGACTAAACTCTTTGCCACTAAAGTAAGGAATTTGAAGTTTTTGATGTTTGATTTTAAGAAATCGAGTCCAAGAGTCTTCAACCCCTAATTCCTTCATTTGCCATATAATTAAATCGGTTTCCTTGTAAAAATAAGAACAACAATGGAAGCCCCCCAACACATTAACAATTGGCGCAGTAGGTGGCAGGTCATAAAAATCACGAGGAAGTCGGTATTGATCATATGTCTCGGTGCCCAAATTGAGTGAAACAATAACAAACTGTTTAACAGTGACATCCTTCAAATAAAAAAGACTGTGAACAGTTTACCAGTTAAGAGTGCTACTCATATACACAGCATCACCCTCATGTTTTCCTCCAAAAGAGAAATGAAGAGGAACAACTGGGAACCTTTGAATCTCTCTCCAAACATTACCACCAAAACTGAGAATTCTCACAAAATAGTTAGTGTACGCCACTATCTTATTAGTGCCTGTAGAACTATCATAACCAAAGGTGAAAGTGCAATGGCCAAGAAACGGTAGAGGGTGTGCAGCACCGCTGGGAAAACGGTGAAAATTCCCAAAATTTGGAGATATTGTCCTTGTGGCTGGGTTCCATAAACGAAAATATCCAAATTGAGAATCACCGCCAACCAAAAGAATCAATCCATTGCAGGTATCAATCTTTATCATTCAAATGATAGTAAGGATCGATAGAGAGGGTGAACGGCAGGTTCTCAATGAAACGGTTTAACGAGTAAGGAAAGACACTGAAATCCACTTCTAATCCATCGTCATAACCGTCATCACCCATGGGTCTCTTGCAATGTGCAGCGAGAATAGTGGATTTCGTATTGACTATCGATTGAGGTGTAATTTAACAAAGATGGTTTAACCGGAAGAAAGGAAAGTATCTCAAAGATGAGATCGTCGAGGAGACGAGGAGGACCACTGCCGTGGGAGGAGTAATGGCTGATTGTGTATTCATGTATAGGCAGTGGGGGTGGCGGCCTTGTCTAAGAGCATCTACTACCAGGGTCATTCCCTTATTTTGCATCTTGCTAAAAATACACCCCATAGTAATATAAAAAAATTGGGTGGCTATTGTGCTTTTATAGACACCCTCTCTCTCTCCTTAGATGCAGAATTAATTATAATTTTTTTTATTAATTATTATATATTTTAATATTAAAAAATAAATTAAAGAAAAGATACAAGTGTTCTTTTTAATTGATCGATGTTGAATTTGAATTTTCACTAGAAGCCTTTTTCTTTTACTACCATAAATAGTTTACCTTTTTTTAATTATGTAATTCAGCAACATTTTAAATCATGTTTTTTTTTTATTTTAATTATATTTTTGAATTATTAATAAAATTTTAGAAATAGTACATTTTATTTATTATATATACTTTAAATAATTAGATATTTCAAAAATTAGATGCTCATGAATGTTTAAAAAAAATAAAAAATAGATGATCATGAATGAATACATAAATTAATATTGTTACAACTTAACGATATATAGTTATAATTGGGACCCATTTAATAATTTTGTTTCTCTCAAAAAAAAAAAAAATTGTTAGGGTGTTGGGTTGAAGAGATTAGGTGCATATTAAGTGTTGTTCTTCTCGTTTAAGAAATTGTTAGTTCACACCTGAAATTTACGCTATAAACCCTTTTAGGTACGCAGATAGAACAACAACAATTCTGCCAAGAATTGCAGTTTTTTTTTAAACCTAAAATTGCATTTATTTTTTTTATTACAATCATTAACTACCACCACATTCATTCATTCAATCATTCACATGTAATAGAAAAATCAATTCATTCATTCAATCATTTTCAAAATCAATTCTAACTAAAAATACGTAAAATCAAAATCAATTCCAAAATAACAAAAAAGTGGTAGAAAATTATGTGAATAACAAATGTCATAGAAAATGATGCGAATACGCAAATGTCACAAAATGTCAATAATTTACATAAAACTGATAATGTCATAAAATAACAATAAAGTACAATCACATGATCATCCCCTCCTCCGTCCGGAAATCCAGAGCTCGGTCGTCTGGTGCATCTCCTCATGCATCCTCCTTATTATGTTGTTGTAGCACTTGTGTGGATCGCCATCACTCAACGTCTCTTGGATTTGTCGTAGACGTTCTGTATGATCTGGATTAGGTTGGGACAGTCTCTGGCAATGGTATACTCCTCCTCAATAATGACCTCCTCATTAGCAGGCCTAAGAGGTGAGGCCTCACCTACCTCCACTGATGGAACCATATAATGTACATTCCTAGGAGGTTAAAACACAGGTCCGCCAATTTAATATGTATTTACATGTGTTGCCTTCCCAAGTTTTTTTCAAAGCAACAGTTTAGAAAATTACTATGGGAAGATGAGATTGGTACAGTTCCTGACTTTTAAGGAAAGTTTATCTTGAAATAGTTGGAATGTTTTGAAAATTGGAACACCTCTCTTCTATGTAAGTATTATCGAATGCTCCCAAATTGCAAAGATGCATATTGGACATCTTAAAGTAATTAGGCATTTCAATGCCAATTTCACATGACATATCATGCTCATTATTCAGAAGAATGCAGCATCCACATGTATTGCTCATATCATATATCTTACATCCCAAGACTGTATAACTGATTCTCATTGAAAGAAGTCTATTTGGACATACGCATAATTTACTTTTCCTTCAAATATTGGTATTCTTGATTTAGATTCTCTTCAAAAATTAAGGAGCTTGTTTACTATTTCCTTGCCTCATGAGTCTAGGAGATACGAGTGGCATTTTGTCTAAGCCTGACAAAGCTCACTCTAAAAACTCGAAGTGCAAGTAACAGTATGAAACAAAGAAAAGATAGGAAAAATAAAAAACAAGGTGGGGCGATTGTAGTGGAAAGGTGATACCACAATGAATCTCTTTGGTTTATAAATTTGTATAACAAGGTTTATTAGCTGAATGCATATTACTCATGCCAACCGTGTGATTTATAACCACACTGACATATGGTTTGGTTTGGTTTATTGAAATTTGAAATTAATTGAGTTGTTTGGTTTGTTTAATTTCTTAAAACCAATAGCTATGAACCCTTCAGTTGTAGTGGTCAAGCTTAACATTCCCATATATCTCTCATGACTGTAATGACAAGACTCTTCAGTTGTTGAATTACTCGAAGGTATCAACTGTGACTCATTCTCAATTCACATATAGTAGGACAGTATGTTTGTGCATTGAGAAAGATGAACATTTCTTTGGTTCAGACATTTTTTTGACTAAAACCGATCCAAACCGAACCGTTACACCCCTACATTTGTATATCCTTCACATGCTTCCGTTATCCATGGGGACCAAAAGGTTTTAGTCCCTCAGTTATTCAATATTTTTAGATTTGGTCATTATCTTTTAATGACCAGGCGGAAATGAGGGTTAATTAACACTAGCTACGTGAACTTTTCTTGTGATGATTACACCAAAAAATAATTATCTTAGTCGAAATTGGTAGATAGACGAGTTGAGATTAGGAGATTTGAGATTTGGCGAGTTTCCCCCAGTCGATGGATGATTGGATGAGTACTATTATAGTCGAGTGAAGGTCATCCAATTCTTTCTTGTGTCTACTAAAGAGTATATGGGTCTTGAAGATATCAGACTAAGTCAAAGCTCAATAGACTCAGACAATGATACATTAAATCAGTGTTTCATGTTATAGCACCAATAATTGCAGGAAGCAATGAGTAAGAAGGTACGATTTATAGAGGCAGTTTACCTCTTGCCGGTTATTTTCAAAAATTTCATTACCCTCCATGGAAGTAAACACTCCAACGACTCTAGAAATTACATTGGTAATTGCAAGAACCGTCGTTGGACTTCTTGGGATCATAGAAATAGCATTTATTGTGCTTGAACTTTAACTTGCACTTGCAAAATTTGTCATGATCTTAGCATTCATATGCTTTTGTTTCTCAAGGATGGTGAGTGAACTTCCAACTTTTTCATTCCTTAATCACATACAACCCTCATTTCTTAATATTTTCTTAAGACAGAAGTTCATTGTGGTTGTGAACATATAATTTACTCAAACAAGCTCTGCCGGATATGCCAATTTGTTGAGGGAGATTGTGATATCTTGGGGTTAGTGCGCATGTACCCACAACCATCAACAATTAGAATGTATAAATGTGAGTTCTTGACAAGTTAAAAGTAAGATTCCAACGTGTTCATCCATGGAACGAGTCAACATATGCGATGTCTCGTTCTCACATATATTGTGGAAATTAACAGCGTTGATGCTGTCTTAGAATCCTAAACATGGGACTCTTTTCGTGTGTTTTTAGTGTGGAAAAGTGAATATTTATTTATGAAAAGACTTTTTTTTACCTTGAAAAGGTTTTCTCCCTTCAGTTGAGCTTGAAGTTCAAGGTTTTGAAAAAGTAGTAGTTTGGAACAAAACGTAAAATGTTGAAAGTAATATGCATGAAAAGTAAAAGACTTGAAAGTAAATGTGTAAGTAAAATAAAGTGCAGAAATATAAATGTGTAAGGAAATTAAATTGCAGAAAAGGTAAACGTGCAGATAATTTACAATCATTTTATATGTTAGATGTGATTTCTGAATGCATGAACCAACCCTAGTGCGGATCACACTAGCAGATAGCATAATTTGGCCTTGATACAAGATTGTGTTTTCAGACTTGGTTTCACCTCAAAAATGTAGAGTGAGAGCTGCTTTAGATAATTAGCACTTGTATCCTTCCCTGAAATACTAGTATTCTCATTGACGAATGCATACTCTGCTGACATGAGGTCATTTATTTAGTATGCATCTGCATACTCTGCTGTCCCAAGTTTGTATTTCTGCGTTTATTTGCTGAATGCATATCACTCGAGTGTGTGATTTATCACAAAACTAATAAATGTACTAGGTATCTTGAAATTATTTGACATGTTTGGTTTGTTGCATTTTGTTGTTTGTGTAGAAATATTTCTGAAAACCAATAGCTATTGTATAGGTTGTGTTATAGTGGTATGAAATTTTTCCAAATTCGATAGTACTGAAGAAAATTTCAAAGTTAATATATGTTTCTGCATTTAGTCTTATTCTTAAATAAATGTTTTTAGCCCATGAAAGTTATTTCTCCCTTTTTTCCCTTGACACATTCAAAATGACTCCTTTAATCCGCCAAGAAAATAGAGTTAATAATTCAAGAATGCAAATAATCCTATAATTTGAGATTATTTGCATTCCTTTCAATTAGTCTGGAAATTGGAGATTATTTGCTCGACGAGGAGCCAGTGACACTGGAAATTGAGATTCTGGAAGATGTGTTGAATTCTCTTGAGGCCTATTGGACATGAGTGGAATCTCACATGGAAGATATGAAGCAGTCATTGTTGGCGGAGATGATTCGGCTATGGGGAAACACATATGCATTTCAATTATCTGCCATGAAAATTGAACGTTTGTCAGTATCTCAAGAGCAAACAGTTGAAGCGCCTACTATTTGAAGCATTACACTCACATTCACACTCACACCGTCACCAAAACCACTGAATTTTATATTGAATAGCCAAAAAAGGTTGTGATTATAAGATGAAAAGAGATATTATTACAAAGTATGCTGAAAAGAGGTGCAGGATTTTGAATGGAGCATCAAAGGTCTATGGTTGCATGAATTGTTATCTATTGTAGTTTTGTTGCTCATCAGCATATTGTAAGGACAGTATATTAGCTAAACAAATACTCTTTTTTAAGATTAAAAAAAAAAGATAAACTAATTAATTACTACCTAAGAATAAAAATGCTAAGGATATAAAACAAATATACACCAATTTGGAATATACCCAAATAAAACACCTCAACTTATGAAGCTTAAACACCGAGGCTTTGTGTGCCCACTCCTGCTTCTCTTCATTTGCCACAAAATCTTGTCACACCAGTTGACATGCTAAGCACTAAAGTAATAGAGCAAACAATGAATCACTTCTCGAACACTTTTGGGCTTAGACACAAATGTTTCCGGCCACTCAATCTATTTTGCATCTTCCCAGTAATATGGTTGAAGTTTCCCTGGGGCAATGTTGCTTCCTAAAATTTGAGTTTTTTGCCTGTTAATCTTTTGACTTGAACCCCCACAAAAAAGATCCAAATAATTCATAATACGGTGAGCTTGTTCAATTGATGTCTTAGCAAAAAGAAGATGGAAAATGTGGGGTCTCTATCTACCTTCACGCATAAGTTTCCAATAGTTAACCTCCACCTGATCAGAAATAATATAAGAGAGACGTTACATACAAATGACAAATAATTTTTGGGAAATAGGGTCCCCTGGTCGAATACCTCTCGTAGGAATAAAAGTTTTAGTTTTACTATTGTTCCATAAAAATTTATAGGAAGGGGAAGTGATACAATGATAGATAAGTTTAAGAGGAAACTTACAGTCAGCCAGTCACGTTTTATCAATATTACAATTAAGACGGTCATATGAATTTTTAAGGACAATCTCAATGAACATAGACTTGCGCTGTTGCTGAATTCTAAAGCAGATTAATCATTAAGATAGAGAAAAGTTACTCAAAAGAAGGGGAATGAAAAACATGTGAAGATTAATGTCGATCAGCAATTACGGGCGGCGAATGATACATGTTGTGTCAAAGTTGGTACTCATCCAAGTCTCACATCGAGTAGTTTAAAGAAAAAAGCGGTAGAAAGTTATTAAAAATATGGTGACATATATTGAGTTTTCTGCAGCAAAATATCTCTAGTCTCTTGGGTGTATTTGGGTTTGAGTAGTTGTGTGTCTCTAGAGAGTTTGCAATTTTTCCATGCAATAATTGTAGTTGAGAGGGTTTGCAATATTGTCTAGAAAAATCGTAATCAATGGTTTTTCAATTTTGTCCTTATAAAAATGTGACAGTCTTAGAGAGTTTGTAATTTCCCCCTTGTAAAACTTGCACGTTGAATAATAAATTTTAGGAAATGCTATTTCTAGTGAAGGATATGCCTTGCGAATTTTTCCCGACTAAGCTGAAAAGTTTAATTGTATGATTTATTTGTTCACTCTCTATTTCTCAGGAACACCTCCGTGTATTATGGCAAGCAGTGAATTGTGATTGACTGCTCTTTATTCTTGAAGAAATCATGATGCTCTCTTTCTGGAGATATAACACTTCTCTAAATTTTATTTAGTATTTTTTTTGGTTGCTTCTTATGTGGAGATTTTCTCTAGTTGCTTTCCCAACAAGTGGAATCATACCATAGGTTCCGATCAAGGGACAAGGTGCGTTGTGTCATTTATTTGAAAATATTTAGCTATCATCCCATTTGTATTTTTTTTTCTTAAACAGTGTTATGGCTACGTTGAAGTTGGAAGTTTCCTTGTTATACAGGAGGATGGACTTCTCCCTGTTACATTCCAAGACTATTTGGTCTAACTGGTCTCAATTGTGCTTTGGAAAAAGAAAAACCAAGTGATATGAAAGATTCAGACCTACAACACACACACACACACAAAATAGTGCATGCAATTCGATAGGCGCTTGCTTCACAATAATGTTTCTATTAAATATTTGTTTATTTTACATGCAACAAATAGTTAAATATTTTCACCGTGTTCGTTGTGGATTTTATGTGTTTATATCACGGAAGCGGAAAAGATTGATTGATACTAAACAACCGCTTGGAAGAAAATTTTGAAGGAAAATACTCTTTCTTCAGTTGTTGATATTGTTTGAAAAAATATGATTCTTGATCCAACTTTATAGAAAAATATGCCAAAAATAAGCCTTATGGGAGGTTAAGAGATAATGGGAAGCACGTAAAATAATGAGTTTGAGAAAAACTAATTCTTGATCAAAATTGATCGGAAATCGTTTGAGAAAATAATAGGAAGAGGGAAATACGACGGATATTAAGGTTTGATATTAGACAACTTGTTGAAAGAAGATTAACAAAACGATGACGTTGTTCTAAAAACTAATGAGGAGAACATGTTGAAAGGAGAGATATTAGACAACCTGTTGAAAGAAGATTTACAAAATGATGATGTTGTCCTCAAAACTAGCGAGGACAACATGTTGAAAGGAGAAGATGCATTTATAATGGTAACAATAATATATTTCAAATTTTTACCAACCATATTAATTTTCAAAAAAAAAAGAAAAACAAATTAAAAAAAACATGTAACACCATTTCATTTGGCGTGAATAAATATAAAATAGAAAAACCAAATGTCAGAAGAAAAAAAAAAAGTCCAAGAAAGAAAAAAAGAATGTGATTCAAGTACATTAAACAAGTGGTCAAAGAGATGTAGCAAAAAGAGAGAAAATGCATCGATACCGTAAAAAAGAAAGAAAAAAGAAGATACTTGCAAAAGAGTAATGTTACATGGACAGTCTTAACACAACATCAAAATGTTCTCCCTCCTTATGTTTTCTCTACTGTAAAATAAGCTTAAACAAATTTCCATTCATCATAACTTATAGCATCTCCGACGTCACAATGGCACGGGATTGTCCACCAAAGCTTGTATCATTCTGCACACAGTCAAACTTCTATATTATAATATCTCAACAAAAAATTTGCATAGAACCATATAGTACTTGATACCACAAGGATAAAATTACAGCAGTGAAAATTAACAAATTTCTTATCTCAGCAGTGATTATTCTGCAGAATAGGTTATTGTTACAAGAAATCCATTCGCGACGAGCTATGACACAAGATAAACACATATCAGCAAAAAAAGGCCTTTCAAAGTTGCAAAGTCCAACACACACTGAACTTCAGAACCATAAGTGAAACACACCAATGACTCACCATAAAATCCAGCAAAAACTGAACTTTAGAATCGGGAATCTAGCTTCAGCGACATCTTAATCAGATTAAACGAACACTAAACTTCGGAGTACTATAATCAAAACAAACAGAAACTAAAATCTAAGTGAATAAGAACATCAAAATAGGAACTAAAGAAGACTACAATTGAAGTGTGATCGAACTCAATCACCAATGAAATCAAATGGAAACCTAGAGAGAAAACGAGAGTTGGGATTTAGGAATCATTGATTTGGGGTTTCGACAATGTGAGATGCAGTGAGGAAAAGAACGAGGGCGGGACTTTGGTTTTGCTTTTGGTCACAGGTATCCAACAAATTGGATATGGCTATCCAAGAAGTGCATAATATGGGCTAGTTGAAAACCGAACATATTTTATCTGATTTTTTTTTTTATAACTGGAGTTTGATGACAACAATTAAACTGTAGTGTCTGAGATAATATCTGATTTTGACTGCAAAATATGTGCATAGCCTGCAATCTTCTTTGTTTTATATTCTGCAAAAGAAAAATTTGGTTTCTATGGTTCTTTTATCCTTAGGAATGTGAAAGTCTACTACTATTTCCTGAATTAGTATAGCATAATAATAGACACTGTCTGCATTCTTCTAAACCAGCCCACGAATGTGGATACTCCTATTTAATACACTGACAAATAATCTAAAAAGCCCTGAAAACTTGTTTCTGTTGTCCAAAAATAAGTGACTCCATTAAACACTATTACTAATATTTGAAATTATATTATAGAAAACTCAAAACTTATTTGAAGGTAAATGCATGCTTGGATAGAGAAGTTCACAAACATGGCTGGATGATGTTCGGTAGAACCAATAAAAATAGATATAATTTTTCACCCGAGTGTAGGAAACATCATCATATCAATAAGAAGCATATTTATCACAGAATAATTTTCATCAATAAAAAACATCAGATAAACAAGCATAGCAAAAAGAGAAACTGATATATTATATAACATTTCCTGAATAATTAAATTTGAGCCAAAACTATCCTCCTGTTGATGAAAAAAACATTGTATTAATATTAAATGGGTAAAATGGGATGTTTGAGCAAGAAAACTTCTTATTGTGATGGCCTGAGGTAGTACCGACTGATAATGAATTCAAAAGAATTGAATTCAAAAGACTAAAAATATAACAATTTTGTTGACTCAATGGATTATAATGAAAACAACATATATAAAGGAATATAAATTCAAACAAGTAAACCATAAGAGAGAAACTTACTTTCAAAAAACTGAAGCTAAGCTTTCAACGTAAACCTTGGCCGAACTCCAGCATTTAAAATTTTTAGTTCTGATATTGGTAATAGTACTACTTGTAGTAATTTCCGTTCGCTCTACTCTATTTTCTTTCCAATTATAGATAATTGCTTCTGATTCTTGATTGCTCTTAAGTACCAGTGTTTTAGCATCTTCAGAAAGAAGAACCGGCACCATTTGATGCTTTCTCTCATCATGACTAAACTCTTCGACACCAAAGTAGTCATAATCTATTTGAAGATTTTGATGTTTGATTTTAAGAAATTGAGTCCAAGAGTCTTCAACCCCTAATTCCTTCATTTGCCATATAATAAAATCAGTATCCTTGTAAAAATAAGAACAATAAAGGAAGCCCCCCAACACACTTACAACTGGCGCCGCAGGTGGCACTTCATCAAAATCACGAGGTAGCCGGTATTGATTGTATGTCTCAGTGCCCAAATCAAGTGAAACAATAACAAACTGTTCAACAGCGACATCCTTCAAATTGTAATGAAAATGATTGTGAATAGCCAACCAGTTAAGAGTGCTAGACAAATACACAGCATGGTTCACATCTTTTTCTCCAGAGTAGAAATGAAGAGGAACAACCGGAAAACTTTGAATCTCTCTCCAAACATTATCACCCAAACTTAAAATTCTCACATTGCTTGTGAGTTGACTATGGTCGTAACCGGACGCCACAACCTTATATGTGCCAGTAGAAATATCACAACCAAAATTGAAATTGTAACAGCCAAGAAATGGGAAAGGGTGGTCTGGGAAAGGGGTCTGAAAACGGCGAAAATAGCCAAAATTTGGAGAAATTGTCATTGTTGCTGGGTTCCATAGACGAAAATATCCAAAATGGGAATCACCGCCAGCCAAAAGAATCAATCCATCACAGGTACTGATCATGCAAGAACATTGTTTATCACTCAAATGATAGTAAGGATCCACGGGGAGGGTGAATGAAGGGTTCTCAATTAAACGGTTTAACGAGTAAGGAACAACACCGTAACCCATCTCCAATTCACGGTTAAATACATCATTGATGGGAGCGATGTGCAGCGTGACTAGTGTGAAGAGTGGATTTCGTGTTGACGATCGATTGAGGTGTAATTTCACAAAGGTGGGATCAGAGATTAGGGTTTTCCAAGACTTGCTGACACATTTGAATCGAACAAGAGATTTGACGGGAAGGAAGGAAAGTAACTCTGCGATGAGATCGTCAGGAAGGACCATCGGCATCATGTACACACATTGGGGTGGTTGGCAATGTGGATGGAACCTAAATAAAAGAAAAAGGTAAGTGGAAATTAATCGGTTTGGACATTAAGGAAGCCTAATCCTCAGCTATTTTATTTGACATTTTTTTTATGGTTAATACCCATCTTAATCAGGAATAAATTTCTGAAATTTACGTTTTTTTTGAGCTGGTAATTAATATCCTTGAAGGCTATGCCCCTTGACAATCATAATCACAACAAGATGATTATAGCTAGCAATAATGCTTAAAAATAAATCGGTAGACATTTGGGAGTTGTTATATATCACTAGAAAATATCCAGCGAATGTTTAACAAATTGCAAATTGCTTTGGTAACAAAAAAATGCTCCCACATAATTTAAAATAAAAATACTCCCACTTACCAACTTGGCGGTAAGCAACAATAGAGGCATGTGTAAGGTTTCTAAAATCGGAATTTTACTTCAGATCGAAATAACAACAAATCATAAAATCGCAATTGAAATCGAATGATTTTTCTCAACTACTTTCATATAATCGATATAGGATAGCAAAATCGAAAATAATAAAATGTCAATCAAAATCGATGGATTCTACTAAAACAAAAATAATGCTAAATATATGTTATAAATTGTGTATAAGTACACAAAATACTTATACTAAATGACTCAAAGCCTAGATGCCAAATAATTTTTTAGTAGTCAAAATAATGCTAAACAACCTAACAAAATACTTACAGGAAAATCCTAGACGTCTAACAATATATAAAATACTTGATCATAAGTGAGTAAGTGAAGCTTAAATTTCATAACTAAGTTACAAAATGCTAGATGCCGAACTAAATACTTAATCATAATAACTCAAAGTTTCGAGTACACGAAATACTTAAATGTTGACGAAGTTGATTGAAGCCGAAAGCTTGACAAAGTTGATTGAAGCCGAAAGCAAAACAATTGTGATGATTGAGGACGAAATGGAAGGAAACAATCTGGTTAGGTATGGTCCATTTTGAATGGAAGGAAGCAATCGTATAGTGAAGTGGCACTAGTGGTGAAAGAGTGAACACGACATTGGTTTGAGTTAATTAATAGACTTGGGTTAATTTACAAACGGGGTAAATAGACGAACCACGTAAAAATTGACTAGTATGAAAAAATTCACATAATCCTTCAAATTCCTATAAAAAAACATGCAATGTTGTAGGGATTTCACGAACATAATCCTTCAAATTCCTGTAAAAACATGCAATGTTGTAGGGATTTTACGATTTTGTGCGATTTCGATGCGATTTTACTAGGATTTTTTCTGTTTTTGGATTCTACTATATATTGTCGCTGCATCTGTCGAACACTTGAAATTATTTCTCTTAAAATTCAAACTTGAATGCACAAAAATAATTTTGTTAGATAAAATATTTGGGATCGATGAGTCGCGAACTAGGTCACTCTTTTTAAAAAGTTTCGGGACTCTGCCTCAATGGTGCAGCATTTGCATATTTTATACATTGTCCAAACCAACTGAGATATGCTCACGATGACTTCTTTTGTGTGTTTGTTAATTAATATTGGTCCCATTCAAATCTTTTTTTTTTATATTATACATCAATGTTATTTAAAGCCTAAAACTTTAGAGAATAGAAAAACGGTTCAAAAGCTATCAATGCACCGTTGACATCAGTTACTAATGAATTAAAAATCATTAGTCTTAAACGGTAAAGTCAAGGAGCCATTGAAAGGAATTAAAACGTACCAAATATATTACAATGAAGATAATTAGGTGATGAAGCAATGTAATACTATTCTACATTATATTTAGAGAAATAATTCAAAATTATCTTCTGAGTAATATACTTTAAAATGGTATTGTATATAATAAGAAATAAAAAAAAAATTATTTATTATTAAATATTTAATAAAATCATCAACGGAAGGTGAGTGAAGTTGCAAAATCTATTTTGCAATTTAAGTCGCTATTTCGATAACAACAGGTAGGAGTGTTTTGAATGTCTTGAAACTTTGGTGAACTCACTTTTCGCTTTATAAAGCATTTTCCTTATATGATATATGATGATTGTATAGGAGATGTAATGGTTTCATTTGAAAGATTATAAATAGAAGTTTTATGACTCCTCAAAGAACTTCTAACAACACTCTTTTTGTAAGGAAAATAAATTCAAATAATAAGGCGTTCAAACAATTGTTTGCAAGAAGGGTTACTGCAGTTGGAGCTGATATACTGTGGAGGACATTGTATCCAATTGTTTCTACACACTTATTTAATCATTTCAAAGACATCTCATTGGTTAAGTGGGCACACTTTGAGAAATATTTGAGACCAAAGATCGTTTAAGGATGCGTTGATGCAGACAAAGTAAAGTAGGTCAGAAGTAAGGGAAAGTTATATTTATATATTGACCTTCAGTGATCAAACAGTGTGGAAGAGAGGTTGAGTTTATTTACTTCTCACGCATATGGATAATAGTAAGAGATGGTAATGATCTTTGGCATCCTACCAAATGCATGGAGCAGAATTTTTTTGAAATATTGACTGAGAAAATTGTACACGACAAGGTGAAATGCTTTTGTTAATTTGTTTTGATTTTGAGCTGGTGGTAGCTATAGTAGCAGGTGTGTTGTTTGCCTCTTGATAGTAAGTGTTCTTAGTAGGAGTTTTATTTTCATTTGTATCTTTTTGATGTTTTTTGGTTTGAAATGTTGAGAACTATTGTACATGTAAGATGTTCTTTGAGATCTTTGAGTTTTATTTTTTGGTTTGACATTGTATCCAGTTATGTTTACGGTATTAGCATGAATACGGTATTAGCATGAAATCACTCATCCTGAGAGATAAGCTTGGAACTTAGTTTCGACTTTTTCCTCATTTTTTTTTTCTTTTTCTTTTTTCCTTGTTACATTGTAACACTACCCAAAAAAATTGCTCCTTTCAAAACAATATCATCTTAAAAAAAATCATTTTTCTAGCAATGGTTTTGGTAAATACTACATTTTACAAAGTCATAATAGCTAAAAGTTTATTTATTTTATTTTATTTTTTCAGAAATTAAAACTAGGTCTCGAAGTACTTCTTGAAGGTTGTTAAATTAGATAAACAAAAATTAAGGTTATTGGACTTCTTTTGAACAAATGAACACAGCATAGCAACACAAAAAGAAAAAAACTTATATATAACAAAATATTTTACTAATTCCAATATAAATAGGCATCATTTTCCTCCACTGACAGTATTGGTCCTTTATGCTTTTTAAATTTCAAATTAGTCCTTTTGCATCCAACCGTTTACAACGTTAATTTTTATGAAACTTCGTTATAATATGTTGACGTGTTGGTTTAACACATGACATGGCCCATCCAACTCAACAAAAAAATATAATTTTTTCAAGAGAAGTGCTGACAAGTACTCTCATAACCCTTTAATACTTTTCATTTAAAACTAAACTAAAAAACCATCTTATCCCCCATCTTGTTTCATAACTCATTTTGACCCACTTAGATCCAAGCACCATTCATATATGTTGTAATTAACGCAAAAATTGATGTTGAAGTTTGCTAAAAACCGTGTCGCGATTTGAAAAAATTGTGGTGCCGTTTGGTTTAGGTTTTTTAAGATTTTTGCTTGACAAATTTTGTGGCACAGTTAAGATGTGGCATGACTTTCTCAGGACCTGAGCACTATAATTTAATGCTTCATTCTTCATTTTTTAGGTGAATTTTAAGGGAGAGAAATTTGGGAAACCAAAGGATGGAACTTTAGAGCCGAGTGTCTTTGGTTAGAGTTTTTTTTTGGATTGGGAAGCATTTGTAAACACCTTGGGTAGTGAAAGAGGAAGGATAAAAAAAAAACTTCCTTTAAGTGTTTTCTCTTAGAATTCATTGTGAGTATGGGTGACTTAAAAAATAAATAGAGACTAGGGTATGTTCTTTGTGAGCTTTTAAGCTAATTTCTTGAAAATGATTGTATCGCTCTTTATCATAGTGGATCGGAGAGTTGTTCTCTCCCCATAGTAAGTCATTTTGGACGGATAAACAATATTTGTGTATTGTTTTCTTTCTCTTCTTTCTTATCTTTTCTTTGATTATGTTTATGGTTTTGCTTCACACTTAGATCTAGGTCTATTGGTTGTTGTTATTGTTGCCTGAGACTATTTTGCTAATTGATTACTACTTCCTTTGCTCCATACATCTAATTTTTATTGATGTGATCATTTTTTTTGACTGAAAAACCATTCGAATTCATTTGATTAATCAACACCAAAACACTATTAATCATTAAACAAGTAATCAAAGAGTTATAGCAAAAAGAGAGAAAATGTATCGAGACCACAAAAAAGAAAGACAAAAGAAGATACTAGCAGAATTGTAAAGTTACAACAACATTCTTAACACAATACCAAAATGTTCTCGCTCCTTCGGTTGTCTCTACTGTAAACAACTTTCCATTTATCATAACTTATAGCATCTCTTCTGTTGTCCACCAAAGCTTGTATCATCCTACACATAGCCACATTTTTATATCATAATATCTCAATAAAATTTTTGCAGCATATATAATCATGTAGTACTTGATACCTCAACGATAAGAAGTAGAGCAGTGAAAATTAACAATATAATTTGTTCTCATGGAAACCATTCACTCAAAATCAAATTTGATAAAAGTTGTTACTCAAATCTTACATGGAGTTAGAACTAAGATTATGAATTAAACAATATGTGTTTTTCAATTCTAAATTTGATAAGTTATTCAATTCTCAACACATCAATCAGAAGAAAAAAAGTTGGGTTACTGATTTTGAATTAAGGACATATTTGGTTGAAGCTAATAAGAGTTCATCAAAGCTTGTGAGGATTCATATTCAGATTCAGTCACATAAAAAAGAGAAACAAACAAAAGATACAAACAAAAAGCATCAATTACCATATTTCAATAAAATACCAAAACTAAAAAGAAAGAAAAAAATCAAAGACCATACCTGTGAAATTACACCAAGTGATACTCTCGCTTCATTGTTTTGTTCAATAAGAATCTCAACATTAGCATATCCATCTTCAGAATTTGAAGGCCTGACAATTCTTATCTCCACAACATAGTAATGAATAGAACTTTCTTTCCCCCACAATGTGCTTCCATGAGCACAAGTTCCAATCATTCCACCTATTGTTAAACCATACCAATATGGTGTATGGGGTAAAACCAAACCATTTTTTGAAGCCTCGTTGATAATTGGATTCAATGTCACACCACTTTCCAATGTTATTGTTTTTCCTCCACATCAATCTTCAAAATTTTGTTGAGATCTTTTGTGCTTATTAGTAAACCATTTGAATCTTCAGGACATACCAATTTTGGTATGCTGTGTAAATAACGGGTTGCAACTTTGACTTTGGTTTTTTTTTCTACTTGCTGATGCAACCATTGAAATTAGTTCTTGTTCAGAAGTTGGATACAAAGATTGAGAAGCCCTACATATAGTTCTATTAGGGAACATTCCATAGGAATTTGTGATGGTGCAGGTTGTGTTTTGTGCATTAGAACATTTGATTGGGTCCTCTGGGAGTGTGGCCATGACAATAGTAAAGGAAAAAATGAGGACTAGAATTGATATGAAGGATTTTTGTGACATGCCTTTCAAGCATAAGAACTTCATGGTTGAAACTTTTGAAACTTTTTTTTCTTTGAAAATTGGTTGAAACTTTTGAGACTTAAATTAAACAGGAAAATTTAAGTCTCAAAAGTTTCAACCATTTTTCAAAAAAAAAAAAGTTTCGAAAGTTTACACCATGAAGTTCTTATGCTTGAAAGGCATGTCACGAAAATCCTTCATATCAATTCTTGTCCTCGTTTTTTTCCTTTACTATTGTCTTGGCTTCACCCTCAGAGGATCTAATCAAATGTTCTAATGCACAAAACACAACCTGCACCATTACAAGTTCCTATGGAATGTTCCCTGATAGAACTATATATGCCAAGATTCTCAAGCTTTGTATCCAACTTCTGAGCAAGAACTAGTTTCAATGTTTGCATCAGCAAGTAGGAAAAAAAACCAAAGTCAAAGTTGCAACCCGTTATTCAGCTAGCATACCAAAATCGGTATGTCCTAAAGATTTAAATGGTTTACTAATAAGCACAAAATATCTCAACAAAATCTTGAAGATTGATGTGGAAGAAAAAACAGTAACATTGGAAAGTGGTGTGACATTGAAGCAAATTATCAATGAGGCTTCAAAAAATGGTTTGGTTTTACCCCATTCACTATATTGGTTTGGCTTAACAATATGTGGAATGATTGGAATTGGTGCTCATGGAAGCACAATGTGGGGAAAAGGAAATTCTGTTCATGACTATGTTGTGGAGATAAGGATTGTTAGGCCTTCAAATTATGAAGATAGATATGCTAAAGTTGAGAATCTTATTTTGCTCTAAATTCAATCAATCTAGTATCTAAAAATGAAACCTAGGGAAATCAGAACCCTAAATACAACAATACGAAGAACAAAAAATATTGGGAATGAAATTAGATAGATTTGTGAAGGAATCTACCGCACTGAAGATGAGAATCTGAGAGAGTGAGTAATACGGTGGCAAGGTTCTGATACGGTGACGAGGTGAAAAATATGATGGTGAAGTAAATCGATGAAGGAAGCTGGTGCAAATGCAATGGCGAGAACGGATTCAGCGAACCTTATTGAAGGAATTGACGAATGGAGGAATCATATGGTTTTCGTTAATAGATTCTGGATTTGTGTGAGTGAATGCAAGATCGATGAAGGAATCGATTTTGGATTTTGGATTTTGGATTTGTGTGATTGAATGAATCGATTTTGGATGCGTTTCAGAGATTTTGGGTTTTTGTATGAGTGAAAAGTGTTTCATAGATGAAGGAACAATGAATGAGGGTTTTCCATTCAGAATGAAACAGATTTTCAGATTTTTGATGTGCTTCATATGCGTTTTTGTGATATGAAGGAACGATGAGTATCATTGGGAATGATCACGTGATTAGATTGTGTTGGACTTGTAGTTAGTTTTTAGGGAAAATGGTCTTTGTAAAAAAAAAAAAAACTTGTTGTTTCCACGTCAGCCTTTGCTATAAAACAACAAGAAATTACATCGGGTAAGTTAACTGTCGTCGGGTAAGTTTTTTTAGCAATCTCAAAAGTGGGAACAACAATTATAAAAAGAATATGGGGTTTGTAAAAAAATGAAAGAAAAATTACAATTTTAGTCCCTTAACTTAATTTTAGGTAACAGTTTGGTCCTTTTTTTATTTCAATTTTTTCCTTTTGGCCCATTGTATATGAGTTTTCAAGCTACGAATTCATAGTTTTATTTTCTTATGACATTTCAATCTTCAAATGTATTGTCTTCATCTATGTTTACATAAGAATAATAGATTTGGAGCTTGAAAATCCATATAAAAATGGAGAGAGAAAAAGACAGAAATGAAATTAAAAAAATATATAGGACCACAGTGTTACTTAAAATTAAGTTAAGAAACTTGAATTGCAATTTTGCCAAAAATAAAATGATAGATGGCCTGTAAAAAGTTTTAGGAGAAATGGGATTGTAATTAGTAAGATCCTACTTTGCTGATTTTAGGACTGAAAATTTTTGTGTAAATTTTTGTGTTTTATGAAAGAGAAATTATAAATAACATGAGAGATAGAGTATAATATAATAGAGATAGACACAATGTCAAATAACTTTTTCGTCCTAAACTCACTAAAGTAGAATTCGCAGTTATTATGAGGGTTTTAGTTTATAGTGTTATGCTAACAAGTGTCTTAATGATACTTATTCAGAAGTATCATTACGACATTTATTAAGGAAACCAAAAGTAGTAAGTGTGCATTGAATTCAACAATATTTTAATTATTTTTTTAAAGAACAATTTTATTTAATTTTTAAAAATTTATATTTATCACTTTTAACCCTTTTCCAATACAATATTCAATATCTAAAAAGTAATAATTCAGAAACTCAAAAAAATTTAGTTTTATAATTTTAAAAATTTGAAGTTTAAATTAATCCATAGGAAAATCCGCAGGAAAGGCTGCATAAAATTCGCAGGAAAGGCTGCATAAATATTCGCAGGAAAATCAGCAGCAAAAGTAATAGTTAGTTGTGGATTCTCCTACGATAAGATGATCCGCAGGGAATTTCGACTGGCTAACATTAACCGCAGCAAAATTGCTTCTGATTCTAGATTGCTCTTAAGTACCAGCGTTTTAGCATCCTCAGAAAGAAGCACCGGCACCCTTTGATGCTTTCTCTCATCATAACTAAACTCTTCGATACCAAAGTAGTCATAATCTATTTGAAGATTTTGATAACTTATTTCAAGAACTTGAGTCCAAGAGTCTTCAACCCCTAATTCCTTCATTTCCCATATAATAAAATCAGTTTTCTTGTAAAAATAAGAACAACAAAGGAATCCCCCCAACACACTTACAACTGGCGTTGTAGGTGGCATTTCATTAAAATCATGAGGTAGCCGGTATTGATTGTATGTCTCAGTGCCCAAATCAAGTGAAACAATAACAAATTGTTCAACAGCAACATCCTTTGTATTGTAATGATTGTGAATAGACAACCAGTTAAGAGTGCTAGACAAATACACAGCATCATTCACATCTTTTTCTCCAAAGTTGAAATGAAGAGGAACAACCGTAAAACTTTGAATCTCTCTCCAAACAATATCACCCAAACTTAGAATTCTCACAAGTTTTGCAATTGTGTCCTTGTAAAAATGTGACAGTCTTAAAGAGTTTGTAGTTTCCCACTTGTAAAAATTGCACGTTGAATAATAATTTTTAGGAAAATGCTATTTCTAGCGAAGGATATGCCTTGTGAATTTTTCCCAAATAAGCTGACAAGTTTTAATTGCATGATTTATTTGTTCACTTCCTATTTTTCAGCAACACCTCCATGTATTATGGCAAGTAGTGAATTGTGATTGGTTGCTCTTTATTCTTGAAAAAATCGTGTGATGCTTTATTTCTAGAGATATAACACTGCTGTAAATTTTATTGAGTGTTTTTTTGCTTCTTATGTGGAGATTTTCTCTAGTTGCTTTCCCAACAAGTGGAATAAGAGCATAGGTTCCGATCAAGAAAGGAAGAGAAGTTTTGTTGTGCCATTTATTTGAAAATATTTAGTTATATCATCCCATTTGTATTTTTTCTTAAATAGTGTTATATGGCTACGTTGAAGTTGGAAGTTCCGTTGTTTAGATGGGAAGATGAACTTCTCCCTTTGGTAATATGCAGATTCCAAGACTATTTGGTCTAACTGGTCTCGATTGTGCTTTGGAAAATGAAAAATCAAGTGAGATGAAGGATTCGGACTAGAGTACAACACAAACACACACAAAAGCAGTGCATGCAATTTAATAGACACTTGCTTCACAATAATGTTTCTATTAAATATTTGTTTATTTACATGCAAAAAATAGTTAGACATTTTCGGTGTTTGTTGTGGATTTTATGTGTTTATATCTGCGGAAGCAGACAAAAATGATTAATACTAGACAACCGCTTGGAAGAAAATTTTGTAGGAAAATACGCCTAGTTCAGTTGTTGATATTGTTTGAAAAAAAATATGATTCTTGATCCAAGTTTATAGAAAAATACATCGAAGATGAGCCTTATGGGAGAATAATGGGAAGAGGGAAATACGCGAAAAAAACTAATTCTTGATCGAAATTGATCAGAAATCGTTTGAGAAATTAATGGGAAGAGGGAAATATGTCGGATACTAAGGTTTGATATTAGACAACCTGTTGAAAGAAGATTTACAAAATGACGACGTTGTCCTCAAAACTAGTGAGGACAACATGTTGAAAGGAGAAGATGTATTTATAATGCTAAAAATAATATATTTTAATATTTTTACCAACCATATGAATTTTCAGAAAACAAAAAAGAAATGTAAAAAAACATGTAACACCATTTCATTTGGCGTGAATAAATAAAAAATAGAAAAACCAAATATCTGAAAAAACAGTCCAAGTAAGAAAAAAAAATAATGTGATCCTGATCCAAGTACATTAAACAAGTGGTCAAGGAGATATAGCAGAAAGAGAGAAATTGTATGGATCGATACCATAAAAAAGAAAGAAAAAAGAAGATACTTGCAGAAGAGTAATGTTATATAAACAGTCTTAACACAACATCAAAATTTTCTCCCTCCTTCTATTGTCTCTACTGTAAAATAAGCTTAAACAACCTTCCATTCATCATAACTTATAGCATCTCCGACGTCGCAATGGCATGGGCTTGTCCACCAAAGCTTGTATCATTCTGCACACAGCACATTTTTATATTATAATCTCAACAATTTTTTTGCATAGAACCATATAATACTTAACTTCAGAATAGGAACTGAAGAAGACTGAAATTGAAGTGTGATTGAACTCAATCACCAATGAAATCAAATGGAAATAGTGAATCTAGAGAGAAAATGAGAGTTGGGGTTTAGGGTTCATCGATTTTGGCTTGTTAGAATGTGAGATGTAGTGAGGAAATGAACGATGGTGGGACATTGGTTTTTCTTTTGGTTATAGTTATCCAGCAAATTGGATATGGCTATCCAAGAAGTCAAAAATACGGGCCAGGTTAAAAACCAACATATTTTATCAGATTATTTTTAAGCTGATATTATTAAGAGTATGAATAAGTCACTTATTTAGTGAAAATGAGCACCCCTACCTGAAATTTGCATAGCCTGCAATATCCTATGTTTCATATTCTGCAAAAGCAAAATTTGGTTTCTATAGTTGTTTTATCTTTACGAATGTGAAAGTCTGCTACTCTTTCTTGCATTAGTATAGCATAATAGACAGTTTCTGCGTTCTCCTAAATTAAAAATAGAAGTATCGAAACCATCCCACGAGTCTGGAGATTCATATCTAATACCCTGATAATAATCTAAAAAGCCCTGAAAATTTGTTTCTGTTGTCCAATAATAAGTGTCTCAATCAAACACTATTACTAATATTGAAATTATATAATTGAAGTAGCAAAACTTTATTTGAAGGTAAGTGCATGCTTGGATAGAGAAGTTCAAAAACATGGCTGCATGTTGTTCTATAGGACCAATAAAAATAGATATAATTATTCTCCCTCGAGTGTAGGAAACATCATATCGTTAAGAAGCATATCAGCACAAAAAAACTTCAGACAAACAAGAATAGCAAAAAGAGAAACTGATACATTATAGAACATTTCCTGAATAAATAAATGGGACGTTTGAGCAAGAAAACTTCATATTGTGATGGCCTAATGAAGTACCAAGTGATAATGAATTCAAAAGAATAAAAAAACAACACTTGTATTCACTCAATCAAATGTAATGAAACACTATATATAAAGGAATATAAATTCAAACAAGTAAACTAAAAAGGAGGAACTTACTTTCAAAAAATTGAAGCTAAGCTTTCAATATAAACCTTAACCGAACACCAGAATATAGAATTTTTAGTACTATTATTATCAATAATAGTACTACTTGTAGTAATATTTGTTCGCTCCACTCTGTTTTCTCTCCAATTATAGAGAATTGCTTCTGATTCTCGATTGCTCTTAAGCACCAGCGTATCAACATCCTCGGAAAGAAGCACTGGCACCAATTGATGCTTTGTCTTGTCATTACTAAACTCTTCGTCACTAAAGCATTCATAATCTATTTGAAGTATTTGACAGTTGATTTTAAAGAATTGAGTCCAAGAGTCTTCAACCCCTAATTCCTTCATCTGCCATATAATAAAATCAGTTTCCTTGTAAAAATAAGAACAACAAAGGAAGCCCCCCAACACACTAACAATTGGCGCCGTAGGTGGCACTTCATCAAAATCACTCGGTAGCCGGTATTCACTGTATGTCTCAGTGCCCAGATCAAGTGAAACAATAACAAACTGTTCAACAGTGACATTCTTCCAATTGTAATCAAAATGA
This sequence comes from Medicago arabica, assembly GCA_946800305.1. NCBI lineage: Eukaryota > Viridiplantae > Streptophyta > Magnoliopsida > Fabales > Fabaceae > Medicago > Medicago arabica. The sequence goes on from OX326969.1 coordinate 40,225,775, forward strand.
TTGTGTATAGCCAACCAGTTAAGAGTACTGCTCAAATACACACCACCACTCACTTCTTTTTCACTCACATATTTTTTACCACCAAAGTAGAAATGAAGAGGAACAGCAGGGAAACTTCGAATCTCTCTCCAAACATTATCACCCAAACTTAGAATTCTCACATCACTTGTGAGTTGGCGATGATAGTAACTGGACGCCACAACTTTATAAGTGCTCGTGGAAATATCACAACCAAAATTGAAATTGTAACAGCCAAGAATCGGGAAAGGGTGTTCTTGGAAGGGGCTGTGTAAACGGTGAAAATAGCCAAAATTTGGAGAAGTTTTCGTTGTTGCTGGGTTCCATAGACGAAAATATCCAATTTGTGAATCACCGCCAGCCAAAAGAATCAATCCATTGCAGGTATCAACCATACAGGTGCATTGTTTATCACTCAGATGATAGTACGGATCTATGGAAAGGGTGAACAACGGATTCTCAATTAAACTGTTCAACGAGTAAGGAACGACACTGAAACCCATCTCCAATCCACGGTCATCATCTTCGATGATGGGGACAATTGCAAAGTGCAGTGTGACTAGTGTAAAGAGTGGATTTCGTATTGATGATTGATTGAGGTGTAATTTTACAAAGTTGGGATTGGAAATTAGGGTTTTCCAAGACTTACAGACACACCTGAATCGAACAAGAGATTTGACGGGAAGGAAAGAAAGTAACTCTGCGATGAGATCGTCAGGGAGGACTACCGGCGTCAACGGAGTCATGTTTGTACACGCAGTGGGGTGGAGGCGTTGAGGATGAAACATAAATAGGTCAGATGCAAATGAATCGGCTTGGAAAGTGAGGAAGCCTCATATACTATTTTATTTGACATATTATTTTGGTAGTTAATAATACCCATCTTAATCAAGAATAAATTTCTGATATTTACTTTTTTTTAGGCTAGCAGTTAAAAACCTTGAAGAATAAGCCCCTTGACAATCATAATCACAACAAAATGATTATAACTAGCAATAATGCTTAAATAAGTTGGTAAACATAAATAAAATTAAATTTGTGAACTACTGTATATGATGGGAGTTTCTGTATATCACGAAAAAAATATCCAGCAAATGTTTCACGAATTGCAAATTGATTTGGTAACAAACAAAGATGCTCCCACCTTCCAACATGGTGGTCAGCAACAATAAAGGTAGGAGTGTTTTGAACGGTCATGAAACTCTCGTGAACTCACTTTTCGCTTTATAAAGCATTTTCCTTAACACCATTGCCAAACACAACGAAGGAAATTATAACGAAAGCATCGCGAACTAGAAACTAACCAATTAAAAATTGCATTCGAGCGGAATTCATGGGAAGTCTTAGTAAAAGGTGGCAGTCAATTGAATATTATAAAAATGCTAACAAAAGAAGAGGATTTCCTCGTTTACTATTTTTTAGTGACAATTCTTAATTAATTATTCTTGCTTACAAAGTATAACGTATATATAATTCATAAAGTTTACATATGTAAGACATAACTTAAATCATCTCTTTCTTTTACTCTTAACTTCCAAGTAAAACAAAGAAAGAATCTGTGACACAAGAAACATATATGATACAACTTCCATGTCCTCAAACAATGGATTACAGAACACACTTTCAAAATTTGATCCATTTCGAAATATTCTCCTTAGCAATTGATTCGTGACGTATTATGTCAAAGGCTTTGTTCAGGTACCACATTAACTTTTGCTCATCTATGAACCCTTCTTCCGTTGTGGTGGTCACTCTTAACACTCCCATATAGCTCATGACTGTAATGACAAGACTCTGCAATAATGAAAGTAGAGTACTCTCTTAACATGCAAGTCACAGAGAGATCAACCGTAGCAATTTACACTTTTCAATAAAATTATTTCGCATTTATAAAATACTAGTACAAACCAAATTTGGTATATCTTAGAAGATGAAAGAGGAAGGGAGTTAGGTTTACCTGAGGAATGCCGGACAACGTAAAGAAGAAGCCTCCTATAGGATGATTTGCCCAAGCCATTTGCTCAATTGGTCCAGCCACATTTGAGATCAGTAAGCTCGATTTTCGCATTGTTCCATGAATATGTTTAGCCAAAGCCTATAACATCACCAAAACAAAAAATTAATCAAGTACATAACCAAATCGAAAATTTTCCATCATAAATGGTTAAAATAAGTGCCTACATACATAGCTATAGAAAATTTAAGTCCAAGAAATTAATTGTAGTTTTAAACTGTTTACTTAGACCTCTCTATTTGATTTCATTAGTTCTTTTTTTCCACATGCACCAAATGAATAATACAGTTGAAGAGAAGTCCTTATCTGCCATTTGTAACTCACCTCAGGGCCTTCAAGCTTATTCTTCATTCGGAGAAGCTTGGTAATCAAAGTAGTAGCAAAAGAATTTTTATTCCTCTTGATTGAAGTGTGTGCTTTCCTGACAAATTGGAGTGGATTTGAAATTGGGATGTCTTGTAATTTCGGTACCGACACATGATAGTAAGTAATGTGGTTACCCCAAGCACCCTTTGTGGTCTTTAACATATCCTGCACTATTTGGTAATCTTTATTGTGCCTTGTGTTTGCTATCACCAATGCAGTTGAACTAAAAGCTCTTGATCTATAGTCAGTATTTTGCATGTAAAGCCGAATCCCGTAGAAGATTATTCCAGTAATAACATCATTTATAGTCTGCAGTTATGTAATAAAAAATGAGAACATAAAAAGTTTTAGTTTCTGGTACAAATATTCAGAAACAGGAAACAATGTAAACAAAGACGCAGTTATGTAATACAAAATGAGAGCATAAAAAGTTTTCTCAAACCAAACAGAGATGTGTAGTATGACTCATATTTAGACACAGAAGAGGGGCAAGGGGGCAGGGAGCTGAGTTGGCGAAGCTCCCATCGCTGAAACTCTAATTCATCACAAAATAAAGCGGAAATAAAAATGCTCTATATCAAAACTATATATATTGAGTCAGCTCGGCTATATACATGTTTGTAACACTAGTTCTTCACAGAAATAAAATGGAACTATAAATGCTCTATTGTCACAGAGGTAGACACCATTGATCGAATTGCGTTACTAAAGATTGATTGAGTTTATTGTCTTTTATTTTCGTTTCTCTAATCTTCGGTTACTAGTTACTGTTCTAACAAAACACTAGGAAAACAAACAAACCTCCGAAGTTTAGATTAGTTTAGAACAAAGTTCAATATATGTGCAGGAGAGAACAATATACTGAAGCCTATAATGAACAGGGGGAAAAAATAATCTTACCACTCCAAGATTAGACTTAATTTCTTTGATATGATCCATTGAAAATGTGACATTTGACAACTTGGTTGGTGAAAACTCAACAGCTTCAACTCTTGACCTTATTGGTGTTTTATCATCTTCAACTAACGTACTTTTCAGAAGACTCCATCCAAACTCTGACACAGAAGTGAAAGGCATGGAGAGATACTGAGACATTTTATTCAGAATGAATCTGCTGATATTTTTTGGCCTAGATGACTTCAGTGATGGAAAGGACAAACGGAGAGAAGAATCATCGGCTCTTTGAAGGCTCGAAAGAATGACACCCATGAGATTGTAGCCATCTCCAATTGCATGGTGAAATTTGAACACCAAGGTTCCTGCAGCATTGCTAGTTGGGTATTTGATTACATGGACTTGCCATAATGGCCTTGTCCGTGGTAAATTCTCCATCGCCATCTTTGATATGTAGTCAGCAAAATGCTTGTCATTTGAATCAACTGTCATGCCATCGTCTATAAATTTGGGTTCGATGATATGTTCCTCCAAATTCACTTCAATTTGTTTCCATCTTTTCACTCCTCTTCCATCATGAACCTACTCTCAAATGTTAAAAATGTTTACAAAACAATAAAAATGTGGACATTCATTTTCAAAGAAGCTTATTATCAAATCATGAATGAATATTATATAGTGCAGAAAAAGGCTATGCTTTATTTTGGTGATGCCTATGTAGTAGCAAATCAAATAAATGTAAGATAGAGAATCAAAATTATAGGAAGACAAAAAAAATGAAAAAATACTTTAAAACAAAGTAATTATGTAAAAGCTAATAATAGTTTCTTATATCAATGAACATATCCTTTAGTTTATCAATGAATGACATGAACAACAATATAATTTCATAAAATTTGCACATGTGTTAGAGAGAGGAGAAGGAAGAACCATTATAGAGGTGAAGCGAGGAATGGAAAGAAAAGCATCTTCAACCAAAGAGAAAATTGGCAAGTCATGGATAGGAACTTGAAATTCTAAAAATGCAAGAATATACAAGCATAGAGAAGTGTTGTCCAAGCATTGTCCCATGGGACTCACTGGTTCGTTCACCTCCTCTCTGAAATTCTCCTCCATTGCCTAAAATGTCTAATCTTTTTCTCTAGCTATCTCGTTTGCTAGAACTTAGCTACGAATTCGCTCAGAATTCGTCGCAGCAATTCTTGTAGTGTGAAGGATGGAGAATAAAAATTATTTGAAAATAAAAAATAGGAGTGTAACTAAAGTTTATTTATTTCAAAATACATTGAAACTTTTATTTTAAAAAATAGCCTTTGGCAAGGAAGTTGGATTTTGTACTCCCTGTTCTAAAATGATTCCGATAACTAATTTATTCAAATATAAATAAAAATATTTCCCCTCAAAAAAATCTAAAAATATTTATTATTTTTAAACTAAATAAGTAATAAATAAATGAACAAAAAAAAGGTCCGAAAATCAGCAAAAGATCTAAAAAAAATAGTATTAAGATTTAAATAGCATTACGGTCAAACTAATCCAAAAAAATGTACGATATTAATTTTGTAATATATTTAAAAAAAAAAAAAAATTATCAAGCTTCCACGGTTGAAATGACTTTTCATGAATATCATAGGGTTAGCAGGTTTGTTGGGGTCAAATTCACCCTAAAAAATGATTTTATATCATTAAGCAACCAGGTTAAAATATCATTTTTTTAAAGAGTAACAAGTGTCTCTGAATCCCTAAAGAGTGTCTTAAGCAAATTCGTTAGCATGCGTTACCTTTTTTTAAAAATAAGTACATTTTGTATTTTTTTATTTATTCAATTTTTGACATGATGCTTAAGCTATATGACCAAATTCTACTAACACCAAATCAGGCTATTTATTTTAAATATATATATATTACCCATCAATTTATTTCATGTCTTCTCCTTGCAATCAAAAGATCTAATTAATAAGATAGAAAATTGAGAAGATGACAAATTAACAATACAAAGAACATTAAAGACAAAACCTGCAAAAGTCACATCTTTTCAAACTAATTTTGTAACACATTCAGTACAATAATGAGAAATTAAATAAAGAAAATATGTAGAAAAAAAGTCAAAAAAAAAAAACTTAACAAAAGAGATGACAGAAGGGTACCATTTGAAAGGAAGGAAAGTTTTAACATATAAGGAAATCACCAGTTCACACTCTCTTAAAAGAATGTAGTCCTTCCGAATTAATATAAACAAACAAAATATCACATGAAATGAAGTGAGAAAAGAATTTAATTTGGTTTATATACACCGAAGTGTAAAACTCTTTTACAAATGCACCCAATTAAATCACGCCAAGTAGATATTTGTAGCCATATTTTAGGACTCAGAAGTAACATAAAAATGTGGCTTTATGTTTGAATTGATTGGATGTGGTGTAAAATAGTTTATGTTGTCCGTGCATATAAAAAAAAATTGGTACAACGAGTGTATAGAAATTAATCTCATAAAAAAGCCTCACCAAATTTTATAATGACGAGAAAATCAAAATGACAAAAACATGAATGCATAAACCTATAACACCATTTAATTTAACAAAATAAACTACAAAAAACAAGAAAGGGAAAACTTGAGATACATTAGCTATAGCTTCTATCTTGGCTCCACTTGTGTTTAACTCAATGTACACTTAAGAACTCTTAATCCATACTCCAACTCTACAAGTACATTTCAGAAGCAATGAAGAAAATGAATATGAAATATTTTTACACAATATTTGATTCCCAGTTACTCGATCTTTGAGTCGGATACCAATTAAAAAAAATGAAACATTTTCAAACAATATTTGAAACACAGTCGAGGAATCGGTAGACACGGGAGTACAAATTTCGTCTTGTTTGAGGTATTGGTAGGTACGTGAATACAAATTTTGTGCTTTGCATTTTGTAAGTCTTCTCTATTATTTAAAATTGATACGGTCAAAAATAAAATAAAAAAGAGTTGTAACTCTCTAAGACTTGAACCACAGACCAGTGTGAACAACTGCATTGTTTAACCTATCCAATGAACCAAAACAACATTTTGTTCTTGAATTGAAAGTTGGTTATAATTACGGTTGCATTTTGGTATGGCCACTGTGAAAGTATCAAATGCATGTAGTATGAACGTAATTGTTAATTTCTTTTTTATTTTTAAGGAAAATAATATATGCATTTGATATTAGTGCACATGCATATGATAGTAGTAGTATGAAAATAATAGCGCATTTGATACTATGTATGACTTTAAATGAATGTGTTATTTACATCATTTTTGTTGAGTTTTCCATGCATACTAGTCGTAGTTAGCAAATTGAAACAATGAATAGTGTGTGGTGTGGGTGCTGGTGCTTGTCAAATTTGCCAATTTGGCCATTTCTATGACTTTTGTAACCACAAATACTAACAAAAAGTCTAGCACATGCTTGTTTCTTTGAACTATGTTCTCATCTAATAATAGTTGTATCTCTTTGATTCAGAAGGATATACAGAAACTAGATATGCATGTGTTATGTAAAAATTAGGGTAAGTAAACTAACTTACTTTTCTCCAATATCTGAAAAAATTGAAATTCGGTATTTTTCACTATGAAAAAATTGAAACATTATTATGCTATGAACGTTCTATTTTAAAAGAATTTGGAATTCTGAAATTGAACTTTGAATTTCTAAAATAACTGCGCAATTATTGTCTGTTTGTCTCTATAATATTTTATATGTTTATAGCACATTTTCTATATACAAAGTTATGTGCATTAGCGTTGACATGTCGATGAACGAGTCGCACTTCTTGTACCAAATGTCTTTGAACTTACTACAATCCATAAAGATTCATTATATTTTTACGGTATTCATCAAAAAAAATATTCATTTTAAGAACCACGATCTCCTTTTATGTTTTCTCAACTTCTCCCGGCTGAACCACACAAATTTCGTTATTTATATTCATATAAAGAATATAAGTTACAATAACTTGTTCAAATAAATCCAAACTATCGATCAATCTGGGTGCGATGACTTGAGTAGAACTCTCTCAATGTTAATTGAAGTCAGTACCGTTCCTACGAAATAGGAGGTTCAACTATCTTTTTAAAATAGGTTTCAGTAAAATAAAAACGCAATTTTTTTGTGTAACTAAGCTTCGTTAAAAAATCAGAATCAGAAAAAGCTTCGTTAAAAAATTAAGTGAAAGAAGAGAGGTGAAATTTACCTAACAGTGTTGTTTGGATTGTCACTCCTCCAGCGTGGAAAAAGAAAAAACAAATGGTTTATGCAACAAAGAAATGGTTGTTGTGATTCTTTCAATTAAATAGCTTTCTAAATTGACCGATTAAGTTATTATACAAATTAGGGTGGTTTGATAACATCGGAAGAACTAGAGTCTAGAAGAAAAAAAGCTCAAATGTGTATTGAAAAAGATAAAGAGGTAATATTTTTTTAATTTAAATGAGAGTGGATATTAAACTTAATTTTTTTAGGCTCGTAATTTTTAGATGTCCGACTTGATTGAGCATCTTACATTCCCCAAACCCGAGCCTATTGAAGTTAGCACAAGGGATTAGATAGTCTGCAACAAACAATGATTTTAATCATAAGCAACAGTCAATTATACTTATAAATACTGATCAATTATGTGGTGTATAAGTGAGACAAATATTGTATTATAAATAAGCTAAATTTTACGATTTGATCAAATGATGCAAGTGCAAAATCATTTTGCTCCTGCACGAAAGATTCCTTATTTGTTTAAAAAAGTTTTCGGATCCATACATGATCAGTATTTACTTATAATAAGACAAAAGGAAACAACAGCGTATATCAGCCGGCAAAGAAACCGATGTGATTGTGACCGTTCGTAAATCCGGGATCATGACTTTTTAAAAACGGAGTAATACGTGATCCGTTTCCAAAAACTGAAGACAAAATATAAGGAAATATCTAAATAATGCAGTACATAGTCATCGATTTTGACTGGCCACTTTTTATCAATTAATAATATAATTTTTTTCATATAAATTATCCAAAAGACGAGCCCGCTCATTTATCCACTTTTCTGATGTGTTAAATCTAATCTAATTCTTAAATAATAAAAAAAATCAATCATTTTTCTAAGGTCGGAGGATAACTCTATATATTCTTCAAAAAAAAACTCTATATGTTTATATTTAGTCCATCGAAATTGTCCTCGTGAGCTTCTAATATACGTAAGATTTTTAATTCGACCTCCCGGACACCAACAAAAAAAAGTCTATCGAATTGACACAGAAGAAAATCAAATCTAAAATTGAAGCATATTTTAAGATCACAAGTCAATCACTAAGTCAACCCTAAATGAGTTTAAAAAAATAATCATAATAAATCAAATCTAAACATACATTTAAATTTAAATTAAATATTTAGTGGTAATTATATAAAAGTGACAATAGTAAACGATACCATTTTGTTCAATTTAATTTGAAAATTGTTGTTCACGCTTGAGACAAAGCTAAAACACACCAAGAAAAGATGCATATGCCCCCTCGGTAGTTAATAGCTGAAGGAACTAACCGGCGGCAGTTAAATGCCGCTGCAATTCTGGTACAAATTCCAAGCAACTCCAACATTACTCTCATCAATTATCACTCTCAACTATCAATCTCTACCAAAATCACACAATCTCATTTTTTGAAAATTCATACAAATTTATTCAACAAAAACACAAGTAATCATAGTGCTATTAACATACATTTTAGTTGGCATAAGTGTTTTTCTTTTTTATAATTGTAGTTTTAAGTTGATTTAAATTTTGATATTTTTAATATTAATCAAATGTTTACTAGTAAGATTTAAGTTGATTAACTGTTTTGATGAAATGTTTGAATGAGTTTTTCATTAATTGTTTAATTTTTTATGGTGTAGATTTGAAACAATGATCAATTTGTTCAGCACTCAAGTACGCTTCAACGGTGGAAATTCTTAGTTGTTCAAGGTTCGGTACATTATTATCACGTTAAAAGATCTGAAGGATCAACTTAATGAAATCAACCAAGGACTCAACCCCGGAGACACAAGGATGATGAAATATATTTGGTATGAACGTCCAACGTTCGACGAGGGGAGAATAACGTTTAGTCGGCTAGAATTAAGGAACGATGACGACGTGAGGAGCGTATTCTCGATCTTATAGCATGTTCTTGTGGATCGATATGTATGTTACGTTGCTGAGATCGCCTGAAGATATTCTCAAAAGTTTGATTCGGCCAGAAGATTATGTTTAGATATTCTCAAGAGATTTGCAAGATTCTTTGAAAAGTCAAAGAATGAAGAGAACACAACATGTATTCTACATAATCAACTACTTAAGTTTTCACGTCGAATTCCTTCGTATATGAGGAGTGTCATAGATGGGAATGCACTTCTAAGACGTTGTTTTGAGCTTGATCATACTCCTCTATCAATTGAAACTTGTCAGTTGGCAGTGCAGGAGGATTAAGTTCAAATGAATATATTGGGATGCATTCTTTTTTATGACTACTCATCCTATATGAAGGGATTCGACGTGAAAACTGACATAGTTGATTATGTAGAATATATGTGTTGTGTTCATTCTTTTGAATTTTCAAAGGATGCTTCAAATCTCTACACTTGTTATAAGACACTTCAATGCCAACATTTTCGGCAAACTTTCAAGAATATAATTTAAACCCAGCATCATGATGATACCACAAATTTAGGAAGAATGTAATGTGACTTAGATGAAATTAAAACCAAATAAAATTGTGTAGTTTTTGAATTTATTTCGTGTACTCGTGCAACTTTATTTGAATTTATTCAATACACAGTTTTATTCAATAATAATAGAGAAATTGGTGTATGAGTTGTACTGCCTCTGGAATTGATGTTATTGAATTACAGTAATAAATAGATTGAAATTTGGCTTGAAACACATAGCAGAACATGTTGTCTGCATAATTGATCTCATCGACGGTTAACTACTGATGGATCTGACGGCTGCTGCTGAGGAATTCTTGATCAACAGCGGTTAACTACGATATAAGGGTCTTTTCAAAGTGTAAACAACAATATTCATTTAATTTTTGCCAAAATAAAAATTGGTCTTCATTCAAAAACCCAAAAGAATAGACAGAGGTATGTACGGTAGTGAAATGTAAAAGAAATAATTAATGTATTTTTTTTAAGGAGAAATAATTAATGTATATCACAATTTGATTTAATTCATTTTTTAACCCATTCATCTTCTCAATTTTTTAGGAAAAAACTAGGGATGGCAAAGCAGGCCAGCCCACCCCGTTTAGGTCCGTCCCGCTTAAGCTTGCTTAAAACGGGACGAGACGAGCCGAGTCAAATTAATTGACCAAGTTCAATATCTCATCCCGTCCCGTTTAGTGGCAGACAAAGGAGTTGACGGGTCGGCCCGTCAAACAAAAAACTTATTTTTTTAGAGAGAAAAAAACAACTTTTTTTTAATGCTTTTTTTTTTACAACATAAATTGTTACAAAAAAAACTATGGTGCTTTTACATTAAAAAAATATAAAAGAATAGGCATCAAATAATTTTTTGGTAAAAATAAGATAATTAACAAAAAAAATTGAAAGAAGGATAATTAACGAATTGTCGAACTAAACATCATACTTAATAGCAAAATAAGGAAAATCCGCCAACATAAAATGAATTTGTAATATAAAACAAATCCAAAAATAAATTCAACAACCAAAATAAATTCAAAATGATAAAATAAATCTAAAAAAAGAGAAAAAAACGAGTTAAGCAGACCGGCCCGCCTCACCCCGTGCCCGTCCCGTTTTTTCGACGAGTTAAGCGGGACGAGCTAACCATAAAAAGCGAGTTCAAGACCTCGACTCAACCCATCAAAAATAACGGGATAAATAGACCGGCCTGACGAGTTGAGCCCGTTTTGCCACCCCTAGAAAAAGGAGATGCTCCTCAAACAGAAATTTATAATGCAGACAATGATTTGCCATAAAGAAGCCATTTTTTATAATTGATTGTCCGACGGCTAATTGGCATAAGCACTGAGCCAGACAGCACCTTTGACTCTACTTAGATTCGATGGCCAATACCAAATGCATTGAACTGAACCATATTAGTTACCATTTTTTTTACTGGTGCAGTATCTTGGATAAAATATACTCTTAATTTATCTATGTTTTTTCTCATGAGTAGTAGTAGTCGGGTCAGATTTTGGTTCCATATTTACACCTTGTAAAATCACTTTTGGTTATTCAAAGGTGAATTGATCACAAATTTGAATCTATATACACACGCAAAACAATTGTGATAAAAAAAGATCCACTCTTATTCATAAATAAGTTTACTTGCAATTCACTTTTCAACCATAGTCAATTTTATAAAATCAAATTTTATTACCACTTGAAACCTTTTTAGTGGCTTTTTCAGCTAATATTGGTGTCTTCTCTTTATGCTGAAATTTGTGTGGTTGTCTATCTATGTTATTGAAGTTGCTCATGCTAGAGGTTTGATAAAATTATTGTTTGATTGTGACTCCGTCCTCATGGTTCTAGCTTTTACTAAAGTAAATTTGATTCCTCATTCCTTCAAAGCTTAAGCTTAAATTGAAAAATTGTATTCATATCATTAGGGTTTTTCGTTTTAGATTTTATGATCTTTACAAAGGGGAGAATACTTGTGTAGACAGACTAACAATGTTGGCTTCTTTATTGATGATTTAATCTTGTGAGATCATTTACCTAATTGCTACTTTAAAGATTGTGTTGACTTACCTTCTTATCGTTTTCGTGGATCTTGTTTTGATGGATTTGGTTTATGTAATCCCACACTTTATCTTCTTTTTTCATTTATGTAGTGTCAACATATTTTCGATAAATGTATAAACCATCTCCAATTTTATTTAAAAAAAAGTTAATTTACATTATTAACATGGGACTAATTTTATTCTTTTTTTTTTTGGTAATAAAGAGGGGCAGATGCCTAAATTAACTGCAGTCCTTTAATAGGAGTTCTTTTCCTTTAACAAATGGAAAGAAGCCGCCGCCTTCAATCTACTTCCTAAATAATCGAAACACAACTTTAATGATAATTAATGTACTGCCAAAAGTGTGTTTTACTTGGAGAAAAGGTGTGTTTTTGTTATCTTCTAAAGTGATACGACAAAAAATGAATAAAATATAAAACGTAGGTTTAGTATATTTTATTAAATTTAATTTGTGATCCAATCAAATCACATCTCTGCAAATATATATGTGGTGAGATTTGATTGATGCGTGGATAAAATTAATCAATATTTTAGCTTCAAAGATAATTAGGAAATGACAAAATCTATTATAAATCCAATCAAATAAATAGAGGTCATGATTTTTTTTTAAATCGGATATCTTTCGTGTGTAACTTTAAAAATTAATTTGTTGAATTTTGAGGAGAGTAATCCACTCATATAACTTGAGGTCCCGATTATAGCGTCGGCCTAGCAATATCATCAATTGTTGTGAGTAGAGTTAGGACGTGTGGACAAATTAGGTCTATATTTTATTTCCTATAAAAGATTAGTACAGTGTAATATATAAATATAAATAATTTTAATGTGATTAACTTTCACAGTGATAATGTAATTTTTTTACACATTATCAAATCAAGTCACACCAACTAAACTGTTCCAAAGATATTTTAAAAACGAATTTAAACAAAGTGATATTGTTGTGTAATTATGTGATGTACATTAATTAAATTCAATTCAATTTTAATTCTAAGATGGTTCATAGGATATACATATAGTAAGGACCAAAAATAGGATCACCACCTAATTTCTCGATTCTTGCATTGCAAGTGGGACAAGAAAAATAGTAACATACTGATATTAGTCTATATAAGTAGCACACAGTCTTAGATATTCAAACCAAATTCTCCTTCTTCTTCTTCTTCTTCTTCTTCTTCAATGGCTTCTCTAATGAACTTCCTCAAGAGAACCTCTTCTTCTTCTTCTTCATCATTAGCAGTTGCATTCCAGCATCCAATAATGATGAGGAGGTTGATGACAACATCAGCAACCAGTGTTGATTCTTCATCTTTTGCTCAGAGAATCAGAGATTTGCCTAAAGATCTTCCTGGTACCAACATCAAAAAACATGTTTCACAGGTACATAAACATGCTTTTTCATTACAAGACAATAACATAGTACTTGGTTTCTTAATTGGTGACTGTGATGCTGTAACTGTTTTGCATTGGCTTTCTGTTTCTAGTGTTCACTCATATCATGCCACGTGTATGGCCAAAATATTTCTCTATCCAACTTCATTACCCAAAACTCAAGAAAATTGCAAAAGTTTTCTTCATGTTTTTTTTTTTGTGTGCAGATACTAGTAGATCTAAATGATTATATCATAATTTTGTTTTAGCAAAATCTTGAAGTTAATTTGTATCCAATTTTGTTGATGGGTGGCATTTAGGGTGCACAAATGTTAAATTTGTGCACCATCCTTGTTGATGTTCTGCTACATGTCATGTTAATAGAATCATTAGATGGATACAAAAGGAAATGTTAAAAGAGAACTTAATTTCAGCTTTTACTGAACTTTTTCTGTCAGTTCACTTTTTATCAAAAGGAACCAAAGTTTGAAGAACAAACATTTATGAAATAATTATCAATGTTTCTATTTTTGTTTTTTTAAACAATTTTTTATTGAAGTATATTTTCCAATTTTTTTACTTATTCAATGCAAATCTGAATTAGAACAATTTATTTTTTAGCTTATTGGCAGGACTCCACTTGTTTATCTTAACAAAGTAACTGAAGGATGTGGAGCTTATATTGCTGTTAAGCAAGAGATGATGCAGCCTACTGCTAGCATCAAAGACAGGTTACCTTGTCACCTTTCTATTTCAATTTCCTTTTCTTGATTCCACTTTATATTTGACCGAATTTGACCAATCAAGTAAATCACATGAATTAAGAAAGTTGATGTAGTTGTGATAAATTTGCTGATAATTGATATTGTTTTATAAGTTTACGCTTCCTGAGCGATAATTAGTTTAAGTTTTCATCATAGTATTTATTATGTAAAAATATGTAACATAATTATGTGTATGTTGGTGAAGAAATAATCGATGCAATTTGAAAGGTCATGTATTTAGGGACGAGTTCAAGTTTGTAACATAACTTTTGTGAATTTCTTGAATTTCGACAGACCGGCACTTGCTATGATGGAAGATGCTGAGAAAAAGAATTTGATAACTCCTGGAAAGGTTAGTTGAATTGAATCATGCCATGCCACCAATTTTGCTCGCTTGTTTACAAATAGATCGATGCTGATTCATGTTTGTGTTAATTGATGGTGTAGACAATTCTGATAGAGCCAACATCAGGCAACATGGGAATCAGTTTGGCATTTATGGCTGCCATGAAGGGATATAAGATGGTTTTGACTATGCCATCTTACACAAGCTTGGAAAGAAGGGTTTGTATGAGAGCATTTGGAGCTGAATTGATTCTCACTGATCCAACGAAAGGAATGGGAGGAACAGTGAAAAAGGCTTATGACCTTTTGGAATCCACACCAAATGCTTTTATGCTGCAACAATTTTCCAACCCAGCCAATACTAAGGTAAGGTTAACATAACTTGAATTAGTACTATTTATGTTCGAAACAGGGTTGTTAGATAGTAGCTATGACGCTATATTTTGTTCTTCGATACGATATTCAGTACAAAATTCCGTCAAATAGCGACCAGAGGGGTGCTAGGGTACTATTGCAAAATCAGAATTTGAGCCAAATACTATTTTTAACGATCCACGGTTGACAATGCTGATTTGAAATCTGACTAAGAAAAAACATCTACGAAACTATGCTTATGCTATACTTGTGTTTATACATAACTTACTTTAAAATGGGAAAACAGGTGCATTTTGAAACAACAGGTCCTGAGATATGGGAGGATACAAATGGACAAGTTGACATATTTGTTATGGGAATAGGTAGCGGAGGCACGGTTTCCGGGGTCGGACAATATCTTAAATCACAAAACCCTAATGTTAAGGTGATTTTCTCCTAAGATTACAATTGATATTACTAACTAAAGGGTGTTATGTTGGATAATTTCGTTGAATCGTTTGAAAATTGTTCAATCATATTAGATATATGGAGTGGAGCCATCTGAAAGTAATGTGCTGAATGGTGGTAAACCTGGTAAGCATCATTTTGTTTCTTTGACATTATTTCACTTTTTTATGTGATAAAATTTGTACAAGTCTCTTACTGCAAAATCTGATGTTGTCCATATACAGGTCCTCATCAAATAACTGGAAATGGTGTTGGATTCAAACCAGACATATTGGACATGGATGTAATGGAAAAAGTACTAGAAGTAAGTACATGTATATGTATTACGTTTTGCAACATAGAGATTCAGCTTGAAAGCCTTGTGTTTATCCTAACTGTCACAAACTTCTGTTGTCGTAGGTTAGCAGTGAAGATGCAGTTAACATGGCTAGGACATTGGCCTTGAAAGAAGGACTCATGGTAATCTTCAAATGACATTTTTGTACACTTTTTGAAACTAGAAGTGCATGAGAAAACTTCAAACTTTTTCATGACCATGAATTTCACCTTAATTGAGAATCGCAAATGAAATTTGATAATGTAACCATTTTTCTCTAATTTTTCTAGGTTGGTATATCGTCCGGAGCTAACACAGTTGCAGCACTCAGATTGGCTAACCTTCCTGAGAACAAAGGCAAACTGATTGTGGTAAGTACAATTTTCCTTAAAATATCCAAGCAAATGACACTTCTGTCTTTTTTATCGCAATCTCATTTGAGTCGCTGTAAATAAAAATATGCTTCGCACTGTGATCTTAGGCATCAAATTTCTCTATTTTTGTTGCTAATGTGATGACTTGAATTTCAGACTGTTCATCCAAGTTTCGGGGAACGATACCTGTCATCCGTCTTGTTCCAAGACCTTCGGACAGAAGCTGAAAACATGCAGCCAGTCTCGGTCGATTAATGTCTTCCATGAGTTCTCATACAACTAGAAAGCTTTGTTGTGGAGTTACATGGATCAACTTGGCTGTTGATGTTGTAACAAAAAATGTGATGTTCAGCTTACAGTTCTGCCATATGAAAAATTGTCGGTCAAAGCTATGTTTTTTACACATCTTATAAAAGTTCTTGTCTTAATGCTTTGTGATGTTTTGTTTGGTTTTAAATTAAAGTATATAATTTTTATGTCACCAAAATATGTTCTAAAATGTTTAAATACCAAAATTGTGAGTATGATATAAATTGTGTCTTCTTTTGGCACATGGTGTGTGCTCTCAAATTCTTCTTTAAAGCAGACCAATCCAAGTGGCATCCATTGTCAAATTTCTATCTAAAGTATATTTAGGTGCATACGGCATTTTGATTCAACTATACTAAATGTCACATACTCACATTGATCACATGCCCTACGTAATGTCCTTTTGATTCATTAGAGCCTTTTGTGTATTTTAGTCGAGAGAATGATGTATGAATGATTAAAATAAATTATACAGCTAAAAGCTTAACATGAGTAGTCGAATGTTATTTAATAAATGTAATATGACAATTCTACAAATGAGAATGAGAAGAAACACGATATCTTCCGTTTAATTAGATAGCACCAAAATTTTAAACATCTTGTTGAAGATGATTGAAGCTCTCAAAGAAAACTTGGTATATAATTACGACATCAAAATAGAATTGCTGACCATGTAAACCACAAAAGAAACAAGATACAACCTAATTTAATGGTGCGCCTCAAGGACGAATTTGTCGAGTCTGATGCCAACTTTTCCAACGACCTTGAGGCCAGAACCACATTGTTGAGATCACCGGCAAAATCCACTTTGTTGAAGCCGACGAGGGAGCAATAGGCTTGGTCAGAGAGAAACAGAGGACATGAGTATAAGAGTGCATATCATCCTGACAACCTAATAATTGTATTTTGGTCGACAATCAAAATGATGTACCGTGAACATGAGTATCTTAGTAATTGACATGATGATTATGCTAAGAGCATCAACAATTTGGTGCTTAAGTGAGTTGGACGCCGACACATCATTCATTTATAATTCTTTAAAACTAGTAGTAGTATCTAGTACTCAATATCCTCAATTCAACACATCACATAATGTTTTTAAATAAGACTCAAATGATTTTATATCATCTATCAATAATTTTATATCATTGTTTTCTATATTTTAATATTGAACCGCATGGGGCCCACAAAGAGGTAGAACACTTAACAAAGTCGCTATTCTCATTAAGCACCATTTTTGTTATCTCCCAAATGAAGTACCTATTAGATACTATAGTTTATGAAGCAAAACTGACATAATCGCAAGTCAGAGAAGGGAAAAAATGAAAGGTGCAATTGTAATTATCATTGTAACTCAAGGACAATATAGTAATTTTCAATCTATAAAAAATTTCAAAAAAATTAATGAGGTGGCTCATGGCCTTTCAATGTTTGAAAATCCTTTTAAATTGTGATTTTTCATGTAAAGACTTGGAATAGCTTTTCAAATGATTTTTATAATAAAATGGATTTTTTAAAAATCTGAAACAAACACTACAAAAATAAAACAAAAATGATTTTTTTAATTAGAAAAATATTTTTTTTTTCAAAAAAAAACCCAAACAAACGGGCCAATATAAAGGGATGAGTTTCTTTTCAACCATGCTGAAAGGTGAAAGCAAAATCACACATAATAAATCATAGAATTATGCTCTTCTCCTAACAAGTTTTGCTCCCACCCAACCAAACTGACCATAATACCCTTGCGTGAGTTAACTAACGCAAGTGTTAATTGATGCGTTAGTTAACTCACGCAGCGTGACTTAAGACACGCAAGTGCAAAATACTACGTGAGTTAACTCACGCAACAATTAACACATGCGTGAGTTAACTCACGCCTAGTCTGTGCATAAAATCAGAAGAGACAAAAACTTATATTTTCCCTAATTTTTTCAACCATTCTTTCATACATCATTCAGTCATTTGCATACATTTTTCATCATTCATATACATTTTTCATCATTCATTCAAGCATTCAATCAATCAAACATTAACTCATAATCAAATTACAAAATAGAACGGAATAAAATAACGGAAAATATCATAAAAACGCCAAAAAGCGCAAATGTACCTGTCTGGGATGGACACATCTATGACGATGAGGCCCCCACATCATCCATCCTACCAAGTCTCGTGCCCCCCACCCCTCCCCCCTCTCCCTCGACCAGCCAACGGATGGACTACTACTTGTTTCTCCCTCCGTTCACTACTAGTAGAATTCTGCACTCTCTCTAACCTAAGTCAGTCACTTCTCTCCTCAGGCGGTCTCTGAGACGTATTCCTCCGAGACATATCTACACAACATTTTAAAAAGGAAAAAATCAATGACACATTTTCACACGGACATTGTGTCATTTCTAACAATTCAACAACAACACTAAAATTTCAACAGTGTCATTTCAACCCGTAATCTACCACATTGCAGTCAAACATACTATAATCAACGTTAACAAACCATATGCCAAACTAATTTCTTCATTAGTAATCCAAAAAACAAAAAAAAAATTCATTGAGACATTTTACCAAACACATAGAGTGCAATTTTCAAACAATTAAGAAATCTAACAATTTCTAAACCCTAAACTACCACATTGTACTCTAAACAACAGTTCCTAACTTAATTCATCACTAGCAATCCTAAAAACTAACATGCAAGCCAAATTTTTAAAAACCTAAAAATGTTTAATTTCTTCAAAAAATCACAAAATTTCAACAAAAAAATAAACAATGATATAGAATAAGCAACACTTACTTGTTCAATTGCGTGATTTGATGATGATTTTCTTGAGTTTGGTGAAAATCGCACTTGGGGGAGATTTTTCGAATTTTGGATGTTTTGGAAAAGTGAAGTGTTATGTCTCTGTTGATGTCATATAACACTTAAGTCTCGCAGCGTGACTTAACTAATGCAGCGTGACTTAAGTCACGCATAGTCTATATGGTGTGTTAGTTAAGTCATGCAGCGTGAATTAACAAACACATAGGTATATTTGTCATTTCAGTTGGGCGTGAGCAAAATGTGTTAGAAGAAGAGCAGAATTCTAAATCATATGGGTGGTGTAGTTCATACCATTTTAGCCACAATTGATAAATGATGATGGTTGATTTTATTTTGTTTTTATTTCCTTTTTTTGTTATACGACTTTTTTCAGGATTTCTTTATTTTTAATAGAAAATTATTTTTAAAAAATAAAAGGCTTAAATACATCATTCACCTTCTAAGTTTGCAAAAGTAGTAATTTTGGCCCCTTTTTAAAAAATGGTAAAAGTGACCTCATATTTAGGAAAATATGCTCTTTTGACCCTCTAACATATAAAGGAAATATGCTCTTTTGACCTCTTATCTTTACAAAAAGTTGCGATTATGACCTCTGTTTTGGGACATGTGGCGTCTTCTCAGCAACTTTGCAACGTTTAGGGACCAAAATTGTATTTTTTTTTGTTAGGAGGTCAAAATCGTAACTTTTTAAAAGTTCAGCTATCAAAAATGCACTTAAGCCAAAATAAAATTAAATTACATATAAATAACATGTTTCCTATATAAATTAATGGAAATGACCAATTTGAATAATGAAAGAAAAAGTTAGAGAAACAAAACGAAAATAAAATATGATTAAGTGACGAAATAGTAAATTAAGCAAAAAATATGTGTATACAAGCAAATAATGGTTGGTATACTACTACATGTCTTTGTTCATAGGAGATTATTGATTGATTCAAGGAAAATTAAGTGAGATTGTTGAATTATTTTGTCTTAAACCTTTGGTTCTCGGTAGAAGGAGGTTAAGTAATATATAATTTGATTGAGATATAAATAGAGTCTCTTCGATGATTATTTTTATAAGACATGAACTCAAATTCTCTTGATTCATCCTAAGTTAAAAATTATTAACTATTTAAATTCAATTACTTTTTTTGGTAAACTAAATGTATCATCCATGTGCAACTTTGGAGATCGACTCCCTCAAGATAACTAAGGACTAACTCCCTCCAAAAAAATAAAGAATGAAGGTGTATGTAATATTGCGACCGAGACAAAATTGTTCCACGATTATGATGAGCTCGTACATCATTATAGTATTGAACCTGGTCCAAAACCGCACCACAATTTTACCTAATCACGCCATTAAATTTTGCAAACCAAAACCTCTAAATTGCTCCACATAATAGCGCCACGATTGACATCAATCACACAGTGGTTTTTAAGAGCCAATTTTCACCAATAATTTATGAAGCTGTTTTTTTACGAAAGTTTTTAAAAAAGAGAACAAAATTCCCATGAGTTAATAGTTTGAACATTTACTAAATAAGAAATATTAACAATAAATATTTATTATTTATCTATTTTACAATTCATTGTTATCCATTTGAAATCAAGTGATTTATGTCTAATGTACAACAAAAAAAGTGATTAATGTTTAATGTATACACTTGGCAATGAAAACTATTCAATTGGTAAGGAGTTTGTGAGTTACCCGTAAGCACCTTCATAAACATTCTCTTAACCTTAAGGCTTACCCTAACTCAGATGTGTCATTTGGGCCTAACTCACCTAAACATTTTTGAATCCTCCTCTTCACCCAGCACAAAACACTCACGCCCTGCAGGTAGGACGATTTTGCCCTTGCGCATGTTAACTCACGCAGTACTGATATATCAGTACATCATTAATTGATGTATTGATATGCATTGAATGCATTGAATGTCATTAATGACCCGTAATTTTTACACGCTCATAATTGAACCGAATTACGACAGTTTAACAAGATTATCGGATAATACGACATAATCAATCAAAATTACACAAAAACATCATTTTTATCACAATCACATAATCACACATAACGATCCAAACGGTCCAAATTTCACAAATTCGCCGGTAATGATCCGTAATCACTTAAACACACTTAATGACACGTAAACGATCCAAATTACACCAATTTGTCCATAAATATTGATAATCACATAATCTCACATAAACGGTTAAAATTACCAAAATTCATCGTTAAATTACATAAACACAAGTTCATTAAAATTCAATAATACAGACACAAATTCAAACAAATTACGATATTACACGTTAATAAATATTACACTTCAACGGATCAGACATAAAGATGTAAAGTGTTATCTTCAACCATTACGTAAAACATGTTAGCGACATCGCTATCATCTTCGACACGTTGTGGAAAATACACCGTCTTCGAAAAGTCCTCTTCCTTATCCTCCCCCAAGTCCACGCCTGACGCATTTAAAATTACATCGTATGTTCTATGGTTTGAACCAATATGGATAAAGAAGTTGTCAAGTTTTGTCTTCAACTCGTCCAACTTGCCGGTGGGCTTTACAAAGAACCTAGCCTTCATTTGCACATCTACATAACGGACATGAAATTTAACTGGATCTTGTGCATCTTCATACATGTTTCACTTCAAAAAATATAAATAGTTGAATAATTAGTGACAAAGTAAATGCGAGCAATATTGGTGTGACATAACCGGCCACCAAAAAATAATTCATTTCATTTAATATATAATATTAGTTACATATTGGCTACGAATATCCAAAGAAGTACATAATCGGCCACCCAAAAATACGTCGGGGTGTAATACCACCAAAAAATAGGACGAACACCGACCGACCTAAAAATGTCATAACCTATAACCTATATAAGAATTCTAGTGACACTCCTAGATTTTCCTCTACTTCAATGTCTTCCATCGCTTCAAATTCTTGTTCCTTTTTTTGCGGAATAAGAGTATTATCACAAAATATTGGATTGTGCTCATTTGTTGGTTTCTTTGGCGGTTTCGGCTCCTTGGACATGAACTCATTGAAGGCATCTTGTCTATCCAAAAACTCAAAATGTCATTTCTCCGCCTCACCGATCTTGTTGGACATCCACTCCGTACAATTCGGTGGTAACGGACACCCTTCCTTCAAAGTAACATGAAGATAGTGGCCGAGAATAAAGCAAAGAAACATGATGTTGGCATGTGGATTAAGTGGTGGAGCACTTCGGATTGGGAAATATGTCTCACATACACCACCTCTTTCGGGCAATGTCAATAGAACAACGGCTCTATTGTAGCAAGTAACAATAATGTGACCCATATCTGGAGTGGTCAACCACTTATCTACCGACACAATACCAATTGTACATTTTGGAGGGTGTAAATCATTCAAGATTTTGTTATAACGCTCCTCCGTGACATATATCGGCATGTAGTCACTCTTATGAGTTTTCAACTCATGAATAAGTTGATGACGAATCAATACATGATCTTCCTCATCCATCCCCAAGTGCCTAGCTATGACCCGGAATCCACAATGACCATCCCCTTTAACTTTCACAATGTCTTCAACAAAAGGTCTCATGAGATTTGGAATTTGTGAAATGTAAGGGATGCTCCGAAACGGTTTTGAAGTAGAGGATGAAGCTTGTGAGCGGGAGTACGTGCCAAGGCGTGCATCTTTTCTCTTTGGAAGTGACCTCTTGGGTTGTGAAGGTTGACTATCCAGATTTTGAGAATCAATAGTCTCCCATCTAGAGGGGATTCGACCCGTTGATGACACTTTGAGTGTAGTCCTCTTTCTTTTAGGTGCTCCCTTGGTTACCGCTTTTTTTGAAGGTGGACACATATTTGTGGTTTTCGGAAAGGCTATTTGACGTATCATCTCTTTGATGTGGAGTTTCATATTGTAAGGGCTTGTCTTGAGACGTTCTTGAATGCCATTCCACTCTTCCACCACAGAAAAATCATCATCAATCTCTTCTCCTTGTACACTTAACCTTCTCCAATGAGGGTATATATCATCAAAGACAAGAGGCAATTTTTGCTTGCACCTCATGGCAATAATACACGCACAAGGTAACCCGTACGATGTCGCTTGCACGCAACCATAATCTTCCTTCTCAAAGCCGAATGCCTTGGAGCGTTGCAATTCATCATAGATAAATTTCAATGCGCGTCTAGATACATAACCCTCCAACTCTCCCATCATCTTGATTTTTTTGTATTTGTGTTCAAAGACCATTTTGTTCCTCCCAAAACTTCCTTGTATCTCACCAAATTGCACGACCAACATCTTGTCTATTTCATCCCAACATGATGTCAAATCACTCACGCTACTCCTCAAATATTTTTTCAACACTCCATGAGCCGATTCAACAATGTTGGTGGTTCTACACCCTAGATACAAGACTTTATCCGTCCATGCCCACACAAATTTTTTCTTAAGGTTCAAAACCGTTTCTTCAACATATTTTATGAATTCTGGAAATGGCATGCATACCTCTTTGAATTTCAATAAATTACTTGCATATGATTTCTCCGTAGGTGATTCGACCAACTCGCTCCAAGCGATCACGACTTTCTCAACAACTTCTTTATTCTTCACCTTGCTCTTCTTCAATTATTTCTTGTCAACTTTTGCATCCTTAGGAGACTTTGGGTGAACTTTACAATTCGTGATGCACTTAGACCTTACATTCTTCCCAATATGAAAATAGCAAAGCATGGTGTATGTTTTAGGAAAAACTGTGCCAACGGCATTCATCAAAGCACCATCTCTGTTGGTGACAATCACCTTAGGCATGTTGTCTTTTGAGGACAAAAGACCTTTCAACATCGTAAGTGCCCAAGCAAAGTTGTCCTCTAGTTCAAAGTGAAGGAAGGCGAAACCAACAGAATACGTCATTTTTGTAGAGGTGCAACCAACTATCTCAAACAACGGCATTCGATAGTTGTTGGTTTTGTAAGTGGAGTCCATGACCAAAACGGTCGGAAAGGCGTTGAGCAATTTAATTGACTCCGGATGAGCAAAAAATATGTCTTCAAGAGTGCTTTCCTCACTATTGCATCTTGTGTAATAGATATATTTATGCTTCACCAACTTCGAAATCAAGAATTGCAACTCTGTCATGGTACCTCTTTCCCCCTTTCGCCATCTTGTTTGCACATTGTACACTTGCTTGATAGTTATGTCACTTTCTTTGTTATTTTGCTTCAAATTGGTGAGGATAACTTTTTTCTTTTCCTCTGCACTAAGCCTTCCCACAATAAGGTGCCCTTTTAACTTCTCATCCAAGTCATGGTTGTGCATTCCGCAAAGCATTGCAAGCCACCAATCATTTGTCTCTTTATCAAAGAAACCTTTCAACCTAAACGGACAATTACATTTCTTTGAGCCGATGCCTTCAATGTTCAGTTTCTTTCTCGTCTTAGGTGACTTGTATATCACACTCCTTTCACATTGCATCGTCAAGTACGGTCTTTTTAAAACGGATTTATCTATACAAACACTAAATCCGGCCCTTACCCCTTGTTGGCGAACCCAGGCAAGTAACTCTTCTCGCTCTCTCCATCTTACATTTGTTGTGAAAAAAGAAGCGGTGTCGCGACCTTCGCAAAGAACACCGATAGGTACCGGTTTAGGTTCTTCAATTTGACCAATGCGAGCTTGAAATGGAATGTTGACTTTAAACGGTTTGACATTAATGGTCGGTTTGACATCGTCAAAACCTTTGTCGGAAGCATCGCTGGAAGCTTCATTTTTGGCCGGTTTTGGTTCAACGTCATCACCCGCGACATTGTCAACCATCTCCCTATATATCTATTGAATAAAATAATTTACAAAGTGAGAATAAATAAATTACTTGTGTAACAAGCTAACCAAGAAAAAAAATGAAGCAAAAAATTAAAAAATATGGACTGTGTACAGTGCGTGACTTAAGTCACGCATGCACATTAACACATGTGCCACTTAACTAGCGCAACACATACGCCCTGCGCAAGTTAACTTGCGCACCATGCCTACTGCCTACGAAAAACAGCCTAACCAAGCTCAAAAACCAGCAAAATGAGATTAGTTTTTATGATACATTACATGATATTTGGTGCTTGATGAGCGTAGAAACTTGCTTCCTGACGATTTGCAATGATTTGAGATGGGGATTTTGACCCAAAAAATCGCACTTTTTGGGTTTTTAAAGGTGGAGGGAAAGAAAATGGTGTTTGGAGTTTGGACTGATGGGTCTTGAACAAAAACAGTAACCTTGTGCAACTTAACTCGCGATGCGTGAGTTAAGTTGCGCAACGCATGTTAACTTGCGCAGGGGTAAATTTGAAAAGCTTGCATGACGGAAGTGTATTTTGCAGGGGGGAGCAGCATTCTTTTTTTGTTGAGGATAACTCACCTAACAATTCATCAAAAAGTGTATAATACATTATATACGAATTATAATATACACCTTATGGTTATTATTTTAAGGAGAAACTCAATGTCTAGATTAAGTGAATAAATGATGTATTTTTTCTATAACATAGTTATGATATTTTAGTTATTCAACGAATCTAAAAAGTTGATTTTTGTTTATAATAGTGATCGAATGGTGTGGTATTTTATGTGTAAAAATAACATTTTACAAAATGAATATATATTATTTTATAGGTTTAAATATATGATTGGTCCCTGTAAATATCTCGCATTTGGCTTTTGGTCCTTGTAAACAAAAATAATGAAACGCGTCTTTGCAAAAGATTTCATTTTTTAAAAGTGGTCCTTGGACCCATTTAAGTTGATGCTTACATGGCACACGCTAACTGCACTGTACTGGTGTCCATGTGGCAATTTTTAAAATTAAAAAAACTATTTAAAAATTATGAAAAATAATTTTCAAAAATTAAAATTAAAAATATTTATTTTTTATTAAAAAAATACAAAAAAAGGGGGAAATTAAAACTAGGTTTTAAGATTTTCCCCATTTCATCTTCTCGATCGATCTTCTCCTCTTCAGAAAATGTTATTTTTTACTTTAATTTTAATTTGCTTATTTTAAAATGGTTAAAATAGAAAGGGGTAGATCAAAATTTAGGGTTTATATCATTCTTCTTCCTCATGGTGTTCTTCCTCCCTAACATCAAGCCTTGTTATTTTTCTCAGATCTAAACCACCAAAACCATAGTGAAAAATTGAGTTTCTTCGGTCAAACCCAAACCCAACTAATCTCATTCACAAAAATAACAGAACAATCTAATAACACAATAACAAAAATGATTTCTACCACCTCCAAATATGCATTTGATGATGAAGAAGAATGACATAATATTTGGTGACGGCATCAATATGACGGCGGAGATCGGGTTGCGAGAGAGAGTGGGAGAAAGAAAGAAGACGAATGGGTGTTGAGAGAGAGAGAGAGAGTGAAAGTGTATGTTGATGGTCGGTGTGCGAATGTGATGGCCATGAGTGTATCTCCGATGTGAGTTTGTAGGGGAAGTGGTGGCAAAGGAGAGGGAGAGGCGAGAGAGTGCAGAGGAGAGTTTCTTCATTGATCTGGACTCACATAATGTTTTGATTTGCAAAACCATACAAAACTAATCAACACGGAGAGAAGAGAAGAGATCAACTTGTTTTTTCTCTCTCACCACAAATTGAAACCACCTTTGTATTTCCAGATTTAGGATTGAGTGCAATGAAAGGAACAAACATTCAAGGAAAGGAACGGAAACCGTGAATTGAGTAGAAAATTAGAGCATTATGTGTTGTTATGTTGTTGTTACTTTGTTTTGGGGTTTAAAATTCCAACAACAAGCATTGTTCTTTATGAATGAAGAGAGAAGCGGAAGAAGAGGAAGATTTATCGTTGTTGGGCTTTTTACGATTGTTATTGTTGGATTCGGGATGAACGTTGTTGTTTTGGTTGAAAAATAAAGGCTTAATTATCCGGTCTCTTAACTTATTTTATTTTTTTCATTTTGCTCCCTTAACTATTAAATGTCTCAAATTGGTTTTTTATCTGTGTTCTGTTAGTCAATTTGGTCATATTTCGTTAATTGTATCTCCTTTAAAAAAGAGATTGTTGGATAAATTAGGTCTATCAGATCTAACTGTGTATCATCAACATCTACTTTATTTTACTTTTATTCATCTTCTTCCCTCATCTTCATCTTCATACAACCTTCATCAATCTTCATCATCTTCATTAACAAAACCCAATTCTGTTTTCTTTAAAAAATTCATCATTTTAATAAAAACCATATGATCAAACCCTTAAATCTATAACTAACACCACCATCATCATCCAAAATCGAAACCCAGACCAGTCTTCTCTTCATATCATTAAACACTTCCCTATTTCAATATGTTATTCCAAAAACAAAAGAAAAACACAAACACGTATTTCATAAAACAAAACAAAAACAAACACATATTTCTATTACAAACAAAAAATGGTTTTGTCATGGACAAAAAGAAACATGTTCCGCCGCACCAACAAAAAACACCAGCTTCTCGGCGACGGTGAATTAACGGTGGAGGAGATAACAATCCCAACCCATTTTTGGTGTCTGGTGAGTCTAGACTTGATGAAAGATCCAGTAACTCTCTCAACATGAATCATCTACGACAGAAATGGATCGAAGCTGGAAACAAAACTTGCTTTTTGTTCAGGGTGGTTGGTGAGACGAACATGGTGGCTGGTTTTGGCGAGTTTGGTGTTAGAGAAAGAGGGACGTGGTGTCGAGTGGTGGTTCGGTGGTGGTGGATCCGAACGGCTTGGTGTGAGTAAGAGTGAAGGTGTTCGGTGGTGAAGGAGGAAGAGTTTTGGTGAGAGAAAGTTTCTTTTTGGAGTGAATAGGTTTTGGTGATTCGATTTTGGATGATGGTGGTGGTGTGAATTATAGATTTAAGGGTTTGATTTTGTGGTTTTTGTTGAAGTTGAAATGATGAATTTTTGAAAGAAAAAAAGAGAGTTGAAGATGCTAAAGATTGATGAAGGTTGTATGAAGATGAAGATAAGAGAAGAAGATGAATAAAAGTAAAATATATTAGGTGTTGATGATACACGGTTAGATCTGATAGACCTCATTTATCCAACGGTCTCCTTTTTAAAGGGGTTAAAATTAACGAAATAGGACCAAATTGACTGACAGAACACACATAAAAGACCAATTTGAGACATTTAATAGTTAAAGGACCAAAGTGAAAAAATAAAATAAGTTAAGTGACTGGATGATCAATTAAGCTAAAAATAAATAAGAAACAATTTAATTATTATTAATTGATTTATAAAATATTTAAAAAATAATAATGAAATGCCACGTATTTGCCACATGGACGAGTTGGTACTATCAGCAAGTGACACATAAGCAAAACGATGTCATATCATCTAGAAAGTGAGCTCAGGGACCATTTTAAAAAACAATTTTTTTTGCAAGAACATATTTCAAAAATAAATTTACAAGGACCAAAAGCCAAATACGAGATATTTGCAGGGACCAATCATATATTTAAACCTATTTTATATGTACAGAATACACAACATAATACATATATTAGTTTGCTTCGACACAACCATTCCCAAAAGTATTTTAGGGTTCTAGCCTCCCAGATCCCCATAGTAGCCGCAGCCGTCAAAACTCATCTGATAGTTTTTTGTGGCGTTGCCACACAATTGACTATACAATTGTGTCGAAGCATCACATTTATTGACAACGTTGTGAAACATCCTTGATTGATAGCTTGAGTTGAGCGTTCTGTCATACTATTGTATTCGCCGATCGAAGATTCAAATATTCGAGTCTTCCCCGATCTGGTAATCCATGTCTTCATTTAATAATTTCTTGAATGTCTTTAAGTTTTTTGGTTGTTTTATTTGTCTTCTTCATCTGTATTTGTTGTGATGAAATAAAACAATTGTGTTGAAGCGTCACACTTGTAGACAACATTGTGTACCATCCTTGATCGATAGCTTGAGCGGATCGTTGTGTCATATAACTTTGTGGGTCTATCAAAGATTCAAATATTCGAGTCTTCCCAGATCTGGTAATCCTTTATTTTCATTTAATAATTTCTTGAATGTCTTTAAGTTTTTTTGTTTGTTTTATTTGTCTTCTACATATGTGTTTATTGTGATGAATTAAAACAACTGTGTAGAAGCGTCACACTTGTCGGCAACATTGTGAACTATCCTTGATCGATAGCTTGAGCGGATCGTTGTGTCATATAACTTTGTGGGTCGATCAAAGATTTAGATATTCAAGTCTTCTCAGATCCGGTAATCCTTTATTTTCATTTAATAATTTCTTTAATGTCTTTACGTTTTTGGTTGTTTTGTTCGTCTTCTAAATCTGTGTTTGCTGTGATTAAATAAAACAATTGTCTTTTACATGTGAAATTTGTTTGTTTTAAAATTGGGTAATCAAGATTTAGTTACAATATTATAACTTGCACACTACCGAAGGATAATGGGTCATTTAATTTAAGAATATTACATAATATATAAAAGGAACAATGTATACAAATTAACTTTTTTTATTAATATGTTAACATGATAACATATATGAAGTAAGATATTGACAACACAAGAAGGGAACGAAGTTAAGTTATGTTGTGAATAATGTCGAAAATAGATCGCTATATGGATGATTTCAGAAATTAATTATGTTTGATCTTCTAAAGACTTATTATGATTTATCCATTAAGAGAGAGTTAATTTGTGTTTTTAATTTATTCTTGAGTGTTGAAAAGGATGTAAAATAGATAAGAGTATGAAGATTAGTCTTCTACAATATGATGAATCGATGACTATAAAAGATACTCTCATATTTAGTGCTTGATACATTTTGAATACGATCATCTCAAGTAAAGGAAATTTATGAATAGCAAACCAACACTCAACAGTCAATCATAAATTATTTTAAGAAAAAAAACACATTTTAAGACAAATTTAGATTGAGAGAGGAACACTCCTAACAATAATAGGTTATGAAATTTTACAACGAGATTTATAAATAATATACCAATAAAAGAACTTCAAATTTAAATCTAAGTAATACAAAGTGTGAATGATTGTTTAATCATATGCAACCACTCCAATTGATTTTTTTTTCTTCCTAAAACACTAACTTATTAAAATATTTTCTAAATTATATTTCTATAAGGGGAAGCATCTAAGACACATACAATATAATTAGTTTGAAGAATAATCATTATTTAAAGATGTTACTAAAAGTATTTTTCTTTTAAGACTTTTCTTTACAAAATAGTAAGCTTTATTCAAATGTTAAAACAAGGATGTACAAACAATCTGACTAAAATTGAACTATTTTTCATTTGTATTTTGAGATAAACACTAGCGATTAAGTAAGTCAATTTTTTCTATATATAGCCAATGATAAAGATTAATGAGAGTCCACAATCTTGAATCCTATTTTTTGTGACAAATATTTCTTTCGTTTTCGTTTTTGTTTGCTCATATGAACTATAAATGGTCTTTGAAATGACCAATTTAACTACATGATGAGAAATCATTTAAAAGATTGAGATGATGGTGAAGTTGGTGATAGCCGTACTATAAATCTCCTACTCAAAATACTACCTACAAAATGAGTCACTCTCAAACATTTCAACAAACACATGAACCACAAATTTGAAATGAACTAGATATAACAATAAAACACATAATGACAAAAACATTAAGACAAACATTATATCTCAAATCGGGTAGTGATGGAGTGACCAAAACACAAAGTTGTCGTGGTAGCTTTTGGGGGGTCGTTTCGTAGGTCACAACCAAAAGGACAAGATTTAAAGACGGTAAATGAGACAGAGGACGATAAACCAGAGTGACTAGTAACAATACGTCGTCACTGAGATAAAATTATAACTAAAAGATGTTATTCATCGTCTCCTTATACATGATTGATAACAACATAAGAAAGTGACGATGAAGCCACAAATACATCGCCAATAGGGATGAGAGACAACAAAGAAATGTGGCGAGAACACGGGTCACTAGAGATGAAAACGCTATACACACTTTCAATTTGGTGGCGCAACGCTCAATTCAAAATACAAGACAACCAAAGAATTCAGTAA
This sequence comes from Medicago arabica, assembly GCA_946800305.1. Classification (NCBI taxonomy): domain Eukaryota; kingdom Viridiplantae; phylum Streptophyta; class Magnoliopsida; order Fabales; family Fabaceae; genus Medicago; species Medicago arabica. Next base: position 40,257,063 of record OX326969.1, read on the forward strand.
AAAAAATACTTAACAACCTCCCTTTCAAGGCTTATTGTATATGAAATACACGTTGGTGACATGATAAAAATGATATAGAGGAAAATTATAGTGTTGAATGTTGTTAGAGAATATGTGGTGTTCAAATAGAGTACTCTTATTAATTCAAACACAAAAAGACAACTATGAGGTCGACATTACACATCATGTAGGCATGCAAGAAACTCAATCTATACACACAACCATAATATTTGGAAAAATTAATGAAAAACTCCAACCGGCCATGGTGGAGGAGAAAGAAAAATAGTTTTAAGTGTTCTTGTAAGTATTGGTGCATTTATCATTATCATATATGTAAAGTAGAATATATTGAATTAGGAACGATAAAAGTAGTATTAATTAGAATTATAATTGAAAAAATAATAATTAATATTGCATTATAAAGTAAAATAAATTAGTTATTTTAAAACAATACTTTTTTACAAAATACTCACTTATTCTTGCTCTCACCGATTCTTTCATTGATTTTGCTCCAACAACATACTAGTATAGTAATTTATATATCTTGATTATTTTCCTTTAAAAAAATCTTGATTATTTTGTATGGATTTGGTATTTAATAGGTTAATACTACATTATTGTGAAGTAATGTCAATTGTCACATCACATGCATGCTAAAAAAAATCAATGTTGCTAAAGCATGTGTTCTTGAAAACTGAATCAGCCCAAATAAACCAATAATCATTGAATAGGCTTGATGATAGTGATAGGTCTGGTATAATTCTTAGGTAGGACAGGGGGTTGAAAAAAATTAAGAAAACCATAAAATAGATCAAATAAAAAAATAGTTTTCTTTTTTATTTAAAAATTGCAAAAACAATACTTCGTCATAAGTGAACCTTTTGTAAAAAAAAATATTGTCTTAAAATAACTGACTTATTTCACTTTACAAAGCAAAATAACTTTAATTAATATTACTATCATCTTTTTCAATTCAATAAATTTCACTTTGCATTTATGATAATAATGAATGCTTAGTTAATATGGAACGGAGAGAATAGTTTATTTTGAGAAAGTGGATATCATCATAGTTACACTAATAAGCTTCCCTCCCCTCAATTTTTCTCTACACATTTGGTTACTCATTTTTATTGTCATTATCTTTGAAGATTTTTCCAGCGAAGTAGAACATTTGTTGTAGTATTCATTAGCTGTTTATTCAGAATTATCATAGAGAAATTTAAGTGTTTTTAAAGGAGATAATTTTGCCTTAATTGTTTTTATTTATGCAAAAAGTAAGATAAAACAAAGAGTGAAAGAATCATTCCAGTACCACTGTTCTGAAGTTATGCAAACCAACATTTTTTGGGTAAGAAATACCAATTAGTACAGCTCATTGAATCTTCAAAATTCAGTAAAAAAATCACCAAAAATCAGTAATACAAATAATTTTGCTAAGAGAATCCATATCTTTGTTTCATCTTTAATTAGGTCCCACCGATAAAAAATGAAATTGACCTAAATTAATCGATCATTGTGTCAGAAGTTCATTCTTCGCGTCATGAGGTACAAGGTTTGATTCGAAATAAAGAATATATATGTTCATGAAACCTCAAAACTTATATAAAATATTTAAAGAACTTATACTCTTATTTGCATATATATATATATATATATATATATATATATATATATATCTAATTAAATCATACCACGTAGATATTTTAAAAAATTACATTATAATGTCACCATATACTATATTAAATTCATAAAAATACTAATGAATAAGATCAAACATTTTTACTAATCTGATGGTTATGTATACAAATTAAATTTAATCTATAAAACCTAAAAAAGTTTTAGACTCAAGTTGGTTGATATACCATTAGAGAGAAAAAAAAATTTCCATATTTTTTTTAATGTGAATCAGATATCTTTATGCAAACGCTCTTAAAACAGAAGAAAATCTTTTACGAGGAAAAATTCTCATATATGAAGTATCACGGTAATTATTTTGTACGGGTAATAAAGTTTCATAAAAGTTTGCATATGTAATTTTGATAACAAAGAGGGGTAAATCATAATTACTACTTTAGGTGAATCTTTAACCGTAATTTGTAGTTGAATTTCATGGCCTCATTCTTATACATAAACAACAACACAGATCACTGAAAAAAAGATGAAGTAAGAAAACCCTTTTCTTCACCCAATTTCAGAAAGAAAGAAAAAAAAAATCATTTTTGGTGAAGAAAAACGAAAATTGAAAAAAAATTGCCCTTTAGGGTTTGACTGTGAAATTGCGAAATCGCGTGTGAAATAATCGTTTCCGTCAAATTCGGTGAAAGATCCTTCCTCAATTGCACCCGAAAGTCGCGGTTTTGGATTCTAGAGAGAGAAAAAGCTGGTGTCAGTGTCAGAAGTTAGAGAGAGAAAATGAAAATGGGGGTTGTTGTCATGAATTTTTGAATTTTGTGATCGGAGGGAAAAAAAATGTGTTTTTATTCAAATTAAGAAGGATTCTAAGGTTATTGCGTTTCTGGGTGATTTTAATTTGTTCAAAGTTTGAATTTTTAATTTTTTTACAGTGGGAGTGATCTCAATTTTGGTAAATTTTGGTGTTTTTTTTTGGCAATGTAGGTGGTGAATTTTGTGTGACTTAATGCAATCTAGCGGCGCGGGCGGTGGGCCTAGCCGGAACTCGGCGGGGCGGGCAGCGTCGACGTCGTCAGCAGCTGCGTCGCCGACTTCTTCGTCTTCGGCGGCTTCCCACATGGGATTGGACTCATTGCAGCAGCAACAGCAGATGATGGGTGGTTCTAGACAGGTGTGGATTTTGAATTGTTTAAGCTGAATTTCTGTGATAATTTTGGTAGAATGTGTGTTACTTTGATGACAAATTCTTCTGCATGTTGTTCTGGTAATTCATTTGTGTCAGTATTTTGGATCATTGGCTTTGGAAAAGAGAATGTTATTCATTTATTTTAATACCATATTGATTGGTAAGGTTTATGTATTTTTTTATTTTTTTGAACCAATTGTTTTATAGGCATTGATACTATGGAAAATGATGGAATCATTAAACAGAACTTGGAAATAATTGGTTGGAATTTTAGTTCTAGACTACCTTTTAATCACACTCAGCAGTTTGCACCCTTCTGTTGACTTCAAATTTCTTAGGAATTAATTGGTCTTTGGTTTTAATTTCTGTTCATATCTGATGTTATATTATAGGTAAGTATAACTATTCTGCTTATTTTATTTATTTTTATTTTATTTTTCTGCATTTTTTAAGAATTTCCTTTTTGAAGTCATGTAACATCAGGGTAATAAAACTTGGGTTTGTGTTTGAGTTTAATGAACTCCTTTTTTTTGTCTTCTCTCTCTCTCTCTCTGCAGGTGTTCTTGTTGACATTTTAATACACTTTTCAGTTTTAGATTTTGGATCCCCATTTTCCTTTTATTTATCTCTTAAGTATATAGGTTGGACACCATTGATTAGTTGTGAATTGTAACCAAACAAGATATACTTGCAGTTTGCTAAAAAGTGTTTTTTCGTCAGCTTCTGTGAATTGTCAATTCGTATTAATTGCTTTTGCTGCTTCTCTCTTCTGTTACTTTCTGTTATTATTAGAAAAAATGCTTGATGCCAATAATTGAGATCGTCTGTTTCTTGTTTGACTTATAGTTTTCTATCAAATTCAGTCTTCTCAATATCGTGTGATCATTAATATATTGCTGATTTCTGTATGTTCTGTAGGTTTTGGGAACCAAATTAGCTTCTGTTATAATTGAAAGTATATGTCTAGTTGTGTTTGTCTTGAGATCTACAAAATTTGTATTGTGGTCTAAGTTATAGTAATTTTAGGGTTTTTTTTTGCAACCTTGAATCATATCATTTTTGCTGTGGAATGATGACATTTTCTCAACTGGTATATATGCAGTCATTTCAACAGCAATTGCTTAGAAAACCTGAAGGGAGTGAAGCAGTGCTGGCATATCAAGCAGGGCTTCAAGGAGTATTTGGGAATAACAATTACTCGTCTTCCACTGCCATGCAATTGCCTCCGCAGTCTCGAAATTTTTTTGATTTAGCTAAGCATGGACCTAACCAGGGTCAAGGCATTGAGCAGCAGATGCTAAATCCTGTCCAACAGGCGTACTATCAGTATGCTCTCCAGAGTTCTCAACAAAGACCTGCTTTGGCAATGCAGTCACAGCAGCAACCTAAAATGGAGATGTCAGGCCCCACATCTGTTAAGGATCAAGAAATGCGAATGGGAAATTTTAAGTTGCAGGACCTTATGTCTATGCAGGCAGTGAATCATGGCCAAGAATCATCATCTTCTAGGAATTCATCTGAACATTTTTCACATGGTGAAAAGCGGGTAGAGCAAGGACAGCAGCTAGCTCCTGATAAGAAGAATGAAGGAAAGCCCTCAACTCAGGGACTAGGCATTGGACACTTGATGCCCGGTAGTAATATAAGGCCTGTGCAAGCACTGGCGACTCAACAGAGCATCCCAATTGCTATAAACAACCAGATTGCAACCTCTGATCAACTCCGAGCTATGCAGGCATGGGCACATGAACGGAATATTGATCTATCACAACCTGCAAATGCTAACTTCGCGGCTCAGCTCAATTCCTTGATGCAATCAAGGATGGTTCAACAATCTAAGAAAAACAAGACTAGCATTGGTGCTCAGTCATCTTCTGTCCCAGTTTTAAACCAGAAGGCTACTTCTCCGGCAGTTGTAAGTGATGGTTCTGCTCATGCTAATTCTTCTAGTGATGTGTCTGCACTGGTAGGTTCTGTAAAAGCCAGGCAGATAGCTCCACCCAACCATTTGGGCTTACCCATCAATGCTGGTGGTGTGGCTGGAAACTCCAGTGACACGGCAGTGCAGCAATTCAGTCTTCATGGTAGAGATGCTCAAGGATCTTTGAAGCAATCGATTGTAGGTGTAAATGGAATGCCTTCTATGCATCCACAACAGTCTTCTGCAAACAAGAACTTAGGCGCAGATGGTTCTTTGAATGCAAAAGCTTCATCATCTAGATCTGGTCCAGAACCTGCAAAAATGCAGTATGTCAGGCAATTAAGCCAACATGCTTCCCAGGACGGAGGGCCGGCAAAGGAAGTGGGCTCTGGAAATTACGCCAAACCTCAAGGGGGACCATCTCAGATGCCTCAAAAACTAAATGGCTTTACCAAACATCAGCTTCATGTTCTTAAAGCACAAATACTAGCATTTAGGCGGCTGAAGGTTAATCTCTGCCTTAATTTTTATTTATTTGGTGCCCGTTTGACTTGTGATCACATCCCTTTATTTCTCATTGTCTATGGTTGTCTTCTGCTGCTTGCCTACTTTTTGTTTTTATATAATCCCAGTGAAGATATACTCCATGACATTTGATCCTTTGCAAAAAAAACTATATAATATAATATCTGATCCTTTGCAAAATAAAATAAAAAACTATATAATATAATATTGGATGACAATTGTGCTCACTAATATTCTTTTTCTGTTGGTTGATAGAAAGGTGATGGTATACTTCCCCAAGAACTTCTTGAAGCCATTACTCCACCACCTCTTGATTTGCAAGTGCAGCAGCCAATTCACTCTGCAGGAGCACAGAATCAAGATAAATTTTTTGGAATTAGTCTGGCAGAACAACCAAGGCAGAATGAATCCAAGGCCAAGGATTCACAACCCATCATATCTTTTGATGGAAATTCTTCAAAGCAGGAAACTTTTGTAAGAGATCAGAAGTCAACCGAAGCAGAAGTTCATATGCAAGCTATGCTTCCTGTGACAAAGGTCTCTGCTGGAAAGGAAGAGCAGCATATCGCTGGATTCTCTGCTAAGTCAGACAAGAAAAGTGAACATGTGATTAACAGAGCTCCTGTTATAAATGAGTTGGCATTAGATAAGGGAAAGGCTGTTGCTTCCCAGGCTTTGGTAACTGACGCTGCACAGATTAACAAATCTGCACAGTCAAGCACTGTTGTTGGCCTTCCAAAGGATGCAGGACCCACAAAAAAATATTATGGGCCCCTATTTGATTTTCCTTTCTTCACTAGGAAACAAGATTCCTTTGGATCATCAATGATGGCAAACAACAACAATTTGTCTCTGGCATATGATGTAAAAGAGCTTCTTTATGAGGAAGGCACAGAAGTCTTTAACAAGAAAAGAACTGAGAATTTAAAGAAGATTGAAGGATTACTTGCAGTAAACTTAGAGAGGAAAAGAATTAGACCAGATCTTGTGTTGAAGTTGCAAATTGAAGAGAAAAAGCTTCGCCTTTTAGATCTCCAGGCACGTTTAAGAGGTGAGATTGATCAACAGCAACAGGAGATAATGGCAATGCCAGACAGGCCATATCGCAAGTTTGTTAAGCTGTGTGAACGTCAGCGCGTGGAACTAGCTAGACAAGTGCAGACATCTCAGAAAGCTTTAAGGGAGAAGCAACTGAAATCTATATTCCAATGGCGCAAGAAGCTTCTTGAAGTTCACTGGGCCATTCGTGATGCTCGTACTGCTCGCAATAGAGGGGTGGCGAAATATCACGAGAAGATGTTGAAAGAATTCTCAAAAAACAAGGATGATGACAGGAATAAGAGAATGGAAGCCTTAAAAAACAATGACGTTGACAGATATAGGGAGATGTTGCTGGAGCAGCAGACTAGCCTTCCAGGGGATGCTGCGGAGAGATACAATGTACTTTCAACTTTCTTAACCCAGACTGAAGAGTATCTCCAAAAATTAGGAAGTAAGATAACTTCTGCCAAAAATCAACAGGAAGTAGAGGAGTCAGCAAAAGCCGCAGCAGCTGCTGCACGACTGCAGGCATGGTTCATTACTCTTCCCTCTCCCTAAAATTTTAAAAGAAAAGGAAAACTCCTATGGCCTCGGAGAAAACTTTTACATTTGAGTGCCTTTTGATTTCTTTTTCCATACCATTCATTTTTGAACGTTCTATTTTTAGATGTTTTCTCATGTAAGATTTATGATGTCTTTCTGAAATCATGTATTTATCATTGATCCATTATTTATTTTATGATTAAAGGGTCTTTCTGAAGAAGAAGTTAGAGCTGCAGCAGCTTGTGCTGGAGAGGAAGTGATGATTAGAAATCGTTTTATGGAGATGAATGCTCCAAAAGATGGCTCGTCTTCTGTCAGCAAGTAAGTTTTATTCAATTTTTGTGTATCTCTAATTTTGGGCTTTTGGCACAAGAATTCTTGTGGTCAGGTTTATTGTAGTACTGGCTTTTGGCTTGGAATTTACCAATACCTTTTTATAAAATTTTTAGTGCTGCACTATTGTTTATCTAAATTTAATTTTTTAAAACATTTTGTTTGTTATAAAATTAATATGTCTGATGCGTACTGGTTACAATCATTGGCTACATACCAGGTATTACAACCTTGCTCATGCCGTGAATGAAAAAGTTTTAAGGCAACCATCAATGTTGCGGGCTGGAACACTGAGAGAGTATCAGCTCGTAGGTTTCTCCAGTTAGTGAAGTTGTTTGTAATTTCTTATCGTCTTTGAGTAAGTTTTTAAGTATATGGCATGTTATTTTTGAAGGTTGGATTGCAATGGATGCTTTCTTTGTATAACAACAAATTAAATGGAATTTTGGCTGATGAGATGGGTCTTGGCAAAACAGTCCAGGTTAGTCTAATATTTTGCTGTGTCCGCCTCCCTTAAAATGGGAGTGACCTCTATTAAGTGTTTTTTGAATGAGTGTTTTTTACACTTAATATTGAAATTCATTATGTCTTACGTGGAAGATGCACCTGTCAACTAAAATATTTCTTCCTTGACCAGGTTATGGCGTTAATTGCCTACTTAATGGAATTTAAAGGAAACTATGGCCCACATCTTATAATAGTTCCAAATGCTGTTTTGGTTAACTGGAAGGTGAGCTTCAACTCATTTGTTTCAACGATATTCCTTCTCTTTGTGATTAAGTGTGCCTTTAACCCAGAAAATTGCATTGACCATGCAGAGTGAATTGCATACATGGTTACCATCTGTGTCATGCATTTTTTATGTTGGATCGAAGGATCATCGGTCAAAATTATTTTCTCAAGTAAGTGTGCCACAACCTATTGATGTATACTGTTGGGAGTAATTCAATCAGCGCTAAGTGATTTATTTGCAGGAGGTTATGGCTATGAAATTTAATGTCCTTGTGACTACTTATGAGTTCATCATGTATGACCGATCAAAGCTTTCGAAAATTGATTGGAGGTATGTCATAATTGATGAAGCTCAGAGAATGAAGGATAGAGAGTCAGTTTTAGCTCGTGATCTTGATAGATATCGGTGTCACAGACGCCTGCTTCTGACAGGAACACCTTTACAGGTCTGTTCTGTTCTACTTTGATATGATATACACTATTGCTGTGATTTCCTTTAAACTCAGATAATGTTTTATAGCCCAACTGAACCAAACATTACCATATCTTAAAATTTCAAGGTTTCTGTTATGTCGTGCAGCTTGTTCTTCCCTCGATAACTAATAGCAATATTTAAATCATTCATGTCTTCACCATATAGCTTAAGTTTTTTTTGGAAAATTGGTTCTGGACACATGGTATCACATCCTTTATTGCCAAGGGGTCATACGATTGGCATTTTGCTACTTCTGTTCTTCTAAATAAAGTTTCAGCACAAAATAGAATGGGCCCGTGTATTGTCCACATTTGATGTCCAAAGAGCTCTTCTACGAGCGGTTGTATCAAAGATATTTGTTGGTTCTTTTGAGTGAGAGGAGTAAAAACTTAAATCATCCACATAAGGCCAGACTCAGCTTTTGCTGAGCTCAAGTCCTAGTCTTGCCATGCCTGCCTGATTGCTGATGCTAAGATGTAGTTTGAGGCTTTTAGCCAATTAGTAGTTCTTATGGTTTGTTTGGTTACGGTCAGATGTTACTTCAATGAATAATGTCAATGAAGTTTATTGAAGCTTGAGTGACACTTTAATTATAAATAATCTCGAAACAGCTTTCCTGTTGTCACCATGACTTTGGGGTCAAATATGCATATCATATTACTGGAATGACAATTGTGGCTGTTTAGTTTTACTGGAATGTAGTCAAAGCGCTCTGGCTAGTAATTCGTAAATTTGATGACTCTTTCTTTATAAAATATGTAGTAAATGTTTAAAATATTAACTCTTGTTCTATATGTTAATTTCATGTAGATGTCGTTTTGCCGATCAATTGATTAGAGGTTTTTTGTGATGTTCATATCTTGTTGATGAAATTGTTAATGGTTTAATTTTCTCTGCAGAATGATTTGAAGGAGCTTTGGTCACTTTTAAATCTACTTCTTCCTGAGGTTTTTGACAATAAGAAAGCCTTCAATGATTGGTTCTCAAAACCATTTCAAAAGGAAGATCCCAACCAAAATGCAGAGGATGATTGGCTTGAGACAGAGAAGAAAGTTATCATTATCCATCGGCTTCATCAGATTCTTGAGCCTTTCATGCTCAGGCGTCGTGTTGAAGAGGTTGAAGGCTCGCTACCACCAAAGGTTTGACTACAACTCTTAACCTTTTACTCTTCAGTGTGGCATAATTCTGTTTTTTTTTTTTATTTTTATGAACGGAATAGTCCTGATACCAGTTCTGCATTGCAGGTATCCATAGTTTTGCGGTGTAGAATGTCAGCCTTCCAGAGTGCCATTTATGACTGGATTAAATCCACTGGAACTCTTCGTCTTAATCCTGAGGAGGAGCAACTTCGGATGGAAAAAAGTCCACTCTACCAGGCAAAGCAGTACAAAACTTTAAATAACAGATGCATGGAGCTACGTAAAACATGCAACCATCCATTGCTTAATTACCCATTCTTTAGTGATTTATCTAAAGATTTTATGGTAAAATGTTGTGGGAAATTGTGGATGCTGGATAGAATTCTCATAAAACTTCAAAGAACAGGACATCGAGTTCTGCTGTTCAGTACCATGACAAAACTCCTAGACATATTGGAAGAGTACCTGCAATGGCGAAGACTAGTGTACAGAAGAATTGATGGGACAACAGCTTTGGAAGACCGCGAATCAGCTATAGTGGACTTCAATAGCCCTAATTCGGACTGTTTCATCTTCCTGCTTAGTATTCGGGCTGCTGGGAGAGGCCTTAACCTTCAGTCAGCTGACACAGTTGTCATTTATGATCCCGACCCAAACCCTAAAAATGAGGAGCAGGCTGTGGCCAGAGCTCATCGCATTGGACAAAAAAGAGAAGTCAAAGTCATCTACATGGAAGCTGTTGTTGACAAAATCTCTAGCCATCAGAAGGAGGATGAAATGAGAAGTGGAGGCGCTATTGATATGGAGGATGAGCTTGCAGGTAAGGATCGATATATAGGATCCATTGAGAGCCTCATAAGGAGCAATATTCAGCAATATAAGATAGATATGGCTGATGAGGTTATTAATGCTGGACGTTTTGATCAAAGGACAACACATGAAGAGAGACGTTTGACTTTGGAGACATTATTGCATGATGAAGAAAGGTGCCAAGAAACTGTCCATGATGTTCCTTCGTTGCAGGAGGTAAATCGCATGATTGCTAGGAATGAAGAGGAAGTTGAATTGTTTGATCAAATGGATGAAGAAGAGGATTGGCTTGAGGAGATGACTCGGTATGATCAGGTCCCTGATTGGATTCGAGCCAGTACAAGAGAAGTGAATGCTGCTATTGCTGCTTCATCAAAAAGACCATCAAAGAAGAATGCTTTATCGGGTGGTAATGTTGTATTGGAATCCACTGAAATTGGTTCTGAAAGGAGAAGGGGACGACCAAAGGGAAAAAAGAATCCTAGTTATAAGGAGTTGGAAGATTCCTCTGAAGAAATATCTGAAGACAGAAATGAAGATTCTGCACATGATGAAGGGGAGATAGGAGAGTTTGAAGATGATGGGTATAGTGGAGCTGATATAGCGCAACCCGTGGATAAAGATAAGTTGGATGATGTTACTCCTTCTGATGCTGAATATGAATGTCCTAGGTCTTCTTCAGAAAGTGCTAGAAATAATAATGTGGTTGAAGGTGGTTCCTCAGCATCATCCGCAGGCATTCAAAGATTGACACAAGCAGTGTCGCCATCAGTTTCTTCTCAGAAATTTGCTTCCCTGTCTGCGCTGGATGCCAAGCCAAGTTCGATCTCAAAAAAGATGGTACATGGCTTCATTTTGTATTTTGAATATTTTATTCTTTTGCCAGGCGGTTTTTATTCTATTGCATTCTTATTAATATCTTCTGATAAAATTTACCAGGGAGATGAGTTAGAGGAAGGGGAAATTGCAGTATCTGGTGAATCTCACATGTATCATCAACAGTCGGGAAGTTGGATTCATGATCGTGATGAAGGTGAGGAAGAACAAGTTTTGCAGAAACCCAATATTAAACGTAAACGTAGTCTTCGTGTTCGGCCTCGTCACACTATGGAAAGGCCTGAGGATAAGTCTGGCAGTGAGATGGCATCTCTTCAACGTGGACAATCATTTCTGTTACCAGACAAAAAATATCCATTGCAATCAAGGATCAACCAAGAATCAAAAACATTTGGAGATTCCAGTTCCAACAAGCATGACAAGAATGAATCAATATTAAAAAATAAGCAAAATTTACCTGCAAGGAAAGTAGCTAATGCATCCAAATTTCATGTCTCACCGAAGTCCAGTCGTTTGAATTGCACATCCGCTCCTTCAGAAGACAATGATGAGCACTCCAGAGAAAGGTTGAAGGGGAAGCCTAACAATTTACATGGATCTTCAGCTCATGTCACTAATATGACTGAAATTATCCAGAGACGGGTATGCATCATTAAGTAATCAATGTTGTGTTTACTTCTCTGCATCTATCTTATTTTTTCCTGAATAGAATTGATCTTATTGAATGTTTTAAGGACTTCCAACAGAAACCCTTACTCATCTTACACAAAATTATAATAAAATATAAATATATTTGAAATAAGTTTTTGGGCATCTGATCACAGGTTTCTTTACCACATGGTCATGTAACCCTGACGTATTACTTAATTTTCTCTGTTTTTTCACCAAAACTTTCTGTTGGCTGTGCAAATTGTAATCTCGCCTCCTTTTTGTTAACCTTTATGTTGAATAGCCTATTTGGATATGTTTCCTGTCATTGTTTGTCTGCCTGCTCACTAAGTGGAAGTATACGAACTCATACAACTTTTGTACTTGCAGTGCAAAGGTGTTATTAGCAAGCTCCAAAGGAGAATAGACAAGGAAGGCCATCAAATTGTACCTTTGCTGACAGATTTATGGAAGAGGATTGAGAATTCTGGTTTCGCTGGTGGTTCTGGGAACAATCTCTTGGATTTAAGAAAGATTGACCAGCGAATCAATAGATTGGAGTACAGTGGAGTAATGGAGTTTGTTTTTGATGTGCAATTCATGTTGAAGAGTGCTATGCAGTTCTATGGGTACTCATACGAGGTGAGATTTCTTATCATTGTTCAAAGTGGCTTTTCCAGAAACATAAACTGATTAATTGTATTTTGCATGATTAAGGTGGCTGTCGAATGAAATTGATAATGACCCTAGGATTGTTTATATATGATCTCTATTTTTGCAAAGGTTAAAAGTTTGAGTGATCATTATTTACAGGTAAGAACTGAAGCACGGAAATTTCATGATCTCTTCTTTGACATCTTGAAAACCACATTTTCCGACATTGACTTCGGAGAAGCGAGAAGTGCACTTTCCTTTACGGGTCAAATTTCTGCCAACGCTGGAGCATCCTCAAAGCAAGCAACTGTTTTTCCAAGTAAGAGGAAGAGAGGGAAAAATGATATGGAGACTGATCCAATCCCTACACAAAAGCCACTGCAACGTGGATCCACTTCCAACGGCGAAAGTGGCAGGATCAAAGTCCAATTGCCTCAGAAGGCATCAAGAACTGGAAGTGGCGGTGGCAGTGGCAGTGCCAGGCAGCAACTTCAACAGGATAGTCCTTCACTGCTTACTCACCCAGGTGACCTAGTTGTATGCAAGAAGAAAAGAAATGAGAGGGGGGATAAATCATCCGTGAAGCTTAGGGTCGGTTCAGCTGGTCCTGTTTCACCACATATTGTGGTTCATGCTGTTATGAGCAATCCAACTCCAGGGTCAGGTTCTACCCCTAGGGCTGGCCATGCACATACATCAAATGGGTCTGGCGGGTCAGTTGGATGGGCGAACCCTGTGAAGCGGATGAGAACAGATTCAGGGAAAAGGAGACCAAGCCATATGTAGATTTTTTTCAAGTGATACAAAGGATGGTATATAATTGGCAACATTGCTGTTAGTTTCAGGAAGAAAAAAAAAATTAGTGTCCCTTATTATCCATTGATAGAGTTGTTCAGCCTAAACTGTTAATAATAGAGTTAGGTCCTCCTGTGTATTTTAGAGCTACCTTCAATGGGGTTATATTACAGGCGATTAAATTTTTTCATTGGGTATATGCTGCATCTTGCAGGAACTGCTTTTTTCTTAGACATGTCTGCTGAATCTCTTGTGTATAGTGAGTGACTTGCTGGTTCATATTAGTCCATTCAAGATTTCAAGGATTAATAATTAGTTTCTACATGGTATTGTTTTTCCCCCATTGACAACAAATCCTTTCCAAATTATTGTTATAGATAGTAAAGTTATGAATTTTTCATTTGAACAAACCGAAAGTAAGTTAATTTACTATGGATTATATACTCTGAAAGTTTATTTATTTTTTATACAGTTGAAAAAATAATTTATATAATTATAGTCACAGTCACACTAGGTAAACTCTATCAGAGTTTAGTAGAAAAAGATGATGGATTCATCATTCAACAACAACCAAGCCTTATCCTATCAAGTGTGGTCTGCTACATGAATCAAACGACGCCATAGTGTTCTATCAAAAACCATGTTTTTCTCCAATTCAATTATCTCTAGATCCTTAAACTATATTTTTACCGTAAAATATAATCTTTAAACAATAATTTTTAGAAAAGACTTCATTCAATAATATCATATATGAAATTTGTACTGTTTTATCTAGTTTTCATATCATCCACTTAAAAAATATTAAAATGAGATTATGCTATATGGTGTGTATAATAGTACTATCTCCAGGCCTAGATATAAGAAAACGTTGAATAAAAAAAAATGTTGTATTTGAGAGTGGGAGTTTGGATGCTGAAGAGAGTTATTCCATTGGGAAAATAATTGCTTCAACATCTTATATTTGAATAGGGAAGAGTTAAATTTAGATACAATACTTGTGACGGTTTTGTGTGGAAAGAAGGTGCATTGGGATGTTACACACTTACTCCCTCCGTCCTGAAATATAAGCAAAAAAAAAAAAACACACTTATTAAGAAAATCAATAATTCTTCACTGCTCTAAATTTTATCAAATAAAAATACAACATTCCTAATTTACCCTTACACACATTGAAAACAAAAACACTTCATAAGTGACACATCCCACTACCACCTACTCTTAATGACACAAAAAAGTGGTAATCATGTTGATTTCAATGCCGTAGACCATGATTCCAATTCAATTTCATTATTGCAGGTAGTTAATATTAGTGGCATTCCAATTCCAATACACCTTAAACATGCTTAGGTAATTGAACTTCAATGTTCATGCTCCATAAATGTAAAAGGGTAATTTTGGAACACTAGATTAAAATTGGTCAACATTATTTTTTTTGCTTATATTTTGGGACAAAAAAAATAGTCATTTGTTGCTTATATTTCAGGACGGAGGGAGTACACCGGTAGCTCTGCTTGTAAAATTCTGACAAACAGTAACATCCTGTTGGATGAGGATTTCAATATTAAGGTGTTGCATATTTTATTCCTGTGTGAGAAAGACAACATGGCCATTTATTTTTTTATTGTCCTCTTTTGTTTCAAAAGTTTGGATGTGTCTCGTTGATTGAGGATAGGTGATTAGCATAACATTGAAAACTCTAAACTCATTTTATTTTCGGGTTGAATTCTAGGAGGGAAAGTGTTGGGAGCTGAAAAGTGAAACAACATGGTTTGCATGTTTGTGATATTTGAAAGGTTAGAAATGCAACAAAACAAAAAAAATCCACAGTAAAGTTGTAATCATTTTAGAAACATGTTAAAATGCTCTCTTGAATTGGTCGTCTTCAAAATCAACATTGTTTGATCTTCCTTTGGTTGGTAGGTGTTTTACATGGTTTAGTGGAAATGGTCATTTATGAGCAGAATTGGTTGAAGAGTGAAGTTAGTTGTGGCTTAATTGTTCTTAGATAGCGTTGTTAGGAGGGCATTTTTTTATCACTCTCATATTAGGTTGTTTGATGAAGATACTAATTAGGGGTCAAAGCCTTTTGTATGTTGAAATATTTGATGGATTTACGAAGTTATCAGGATTTCGTTAGGAATAAGCGAAGGTCGCTTGAGGTCGATGGTTGAGGCATCACTAATCCTATTTATGATTTTAAATGTTGATTATGTGGTTGCAAAAGTCTGAAAAGAATGTCAAAAAAATTTATCGTCATGTAGAACAAAAAAAGAAGATAAAAGAGTTAAGAAGTTGACGAAATATCTCAAAGCATCATGATAATTTGATTGTATCTTCTTCTCTATCCCTAATCTCTTCACTTTGATAGATCAGAAGCACTCTCACACACACACACACACACATTCTCTTCCTGTATCAAATTCATTTGGATACATACTTCATATTCAACTTGCTCTCAATGTTAAGGATCAGTCACAAATTCAAAAGGCTAATAATTCAAACCCTCTTTCTTGTGACTTATACTTTTTACTTCAATAATTTCACTGAAAATTTTGGTGAGCCACCAATGCCTCTATCTCAAACTTTTTCACACTTTGCTATGTTTTCTGGTCCAACTGTCTTGCTATTACTCATCATTTTTAACACTTCTTTTTCCTTGTGCTCTTGAATCTGATGATATTAATTACTCATTCCGTCCTAAAATAAGTGACATTGTTGACTGTTACACACATGTCAATGCACATCTTTGAACTTTAATACCTCCCCAGTTCCTTTTTAATTGTCACTTTTGTAGAAATTTTTTGTTTCTAATTAACCGTGACTTTCAAATGATGAAATTAGATATTAAATGATGAAGGCTAATATAGGAAAAAGATAAATCGTATCAAAAGTAGTAAAATTTACGTGTTGTCTTGGTTTGTGTATAAAGTCAAAAAGGAACAATTAAAAAGAAACAATTGGAGTATCTTTAATTATGTATTAGAAAAAATTATAAAAGTTTGATACTTTGTCTCTCAATTTTTATTTTATATTTGATATTTTAAAAATAATCATTGAGACAAATCCAACATTTTATGCTACCATTTATTTTTATATAATAGTAGAAAAAATATGGTCAAAGTATGTTAGGTGAATAATGTACATAGTCAAACTAGGTCACTTATTTTAAGACCGAGCAAGTAAAAAAAATTATGAACCAAAACTTTACATTCTTCATCTTTAATACATTTCACTTGATCCAAGTCTCCAGATGCAGAACGTTGAGCCATTGGAAGCGAATAACCAGTCATGATTGTGGAGAAGGTGGAGATATGTCAAAATTAGAGTGAATATTCGATTGTGATGTTAAGAGGATGCCACAATCAGCTTGGAGGTTCTGATTGATAAGTCGATGATTAGCGCCGCAACAAATCGGTAAGTCAGAAATACATATCCTAGAACCAAAGAGAACAAACTCTCCATTTTTACTCAATAAAAAATTCATTTTAGGAATGAAAATGAGTCGAGTCAAACTTGTCAGATTTCAACTCTATAAGAATTGGTTCATCTCAAAACTTGACTCGAGTTCGAAACTAACCTCTTTTTAGCTCGAGTTCCGGATCGTTTTAAGTTCATAAGCAACTCGGTTTGACTCGTTAGGCTCAACTCGTCTACTCAAATCACATAATTAAAAAAAATCATTTTTTTATGAAAAAAGTAAATATATATTGTTGGAACAAAGGGTGATTAACAATACCACTTTTAGTTTTGATGATAACAAGGTATTAAAAATTGTTAATTGGATATGCTAATATTTGTTCAAGTATGCAGGATCTTAGTCAAAAAATTTATTATTAGAAGGCATTATGAAAGAACAAATAAAGAGCAATTTCTATAAGAAGCTTGTTGCAAGTGATTTTGAAAACATAGAGAGCCTGAAGAATTATCTGAAGCTGTTTCGAAAGGTTCTGAAGACCTGGAGAGTCTGAAGGAGCTGTTTCGAAGAAGTGCAAGTCAAGAGGTTCTGAAGACTTAGAGAGTCTGAAAAATCTGTCTCGGGAAGCGCATATCTACATGATCTGAAGAACGAAAAGAGTCTGAAGGAGCTGAAGATAGTCTGAAGCTCAGTAGAGTCTGAAGTTCTACAGAGAGTCTGAAGATTGCAAACTCAAGATTATGATTTGATGAATTTCTGGAGGCATTTCGTTGCAGAAGGAATTTTCATATGGAGTAACGGCTATTTCAAGTCAACTTAAGCATGGGATGCTTTTTGACATAGAACTCAGGAAAAGGACAGAGTAATCTTACGACCCCTGTTTCCACTACTCCACTACTTGTACTATTGTCAGCTGCGTCTACTGGTATTTTCGATCCAAGAGGAATGAAATTCAAAATTGTTTTTGAAGGACGATTATCATATCAAGCAACAGATCAACAATGTCTAATCAAGCTTCTAGATGACTCTGTGATGTGCTGGCATCTCTCAACGTCTCTCTACTACCTCTATATAAAGGAATGAGGTCTTGAAGATTTGGTTACTGACTTACAATACTCTTACGCGCATTTTGAACCAAGTCATATTTGTCAAGCCAAACACATCAACAACTTAGGAAATTTTTACAAACTTCAATATCCTATAATTTCTAAGTGTAGCAGAAAACAGAGTCAATCTTTTTTTTTTGTATTTTGTGAACACCACTGATTGTATATCAAGTGTTCAAACTCTTATTCAATTTTCTATAAATTGTGTTAGAAGTCTCCTGCCTGTGTGCTTGAGCAATAGAAGTCTCTTACTTGTGTGTTTGACTATTGAAAGTCTCTTGATGTATGCTTGAGCAACTTGTAATTTGATATTACATTTTAGTGAACTCTCCTTGGAAGTGCAAGGGGGACAGGACTACTTCCGGTTTGTGGAAGGAACCTGTATAATTGCTTGTGTTCTCTCTTTCCCTTATCTCTTTACTTATTCCGCTGCATAGACTCTGAACTCCTTATCAGAACCTGTGTGTGACCTATATATAGTTTTTTCTCCCTTATAATCTGTCAAAAGCTCGAGTTATTGCTTTGCTCATCTTCTTCTTGGTCTATTTTTTAACTCTTTTTATAAAAAAAAAAAAAAAAGCTTAAATAGGTCTTTCGTCCCTGTAAATATAGGCCATTTGAATTTCCGTCCCTGGAGTTACTAATCCTTCCAATCTGCCAATGCAAAATTTAATCATTTGACTTTTGGTCCTAATTAGGTTTTTTTGCTGAGGTGGACTGTTATTAGCGACGTGGTGCCCATGTGGCAAGTGATGATTGAGCGAGATGGTTGGCTTAAATAGGTCTTTCGTCCATGCAAATATAGGTCATTTGAATTTTCGTCTCTGAAGTTACTAATCAGATGTAATTAGAACCATTTTTCAAATGATTAATATTTGCAATGGCAAAAGGAAAGGATTAGTAACTTCAGGGACGAAAGTTCAAATGACCTATATTTGCAGGGACGAAAGACCTATTTAAATCTTAAAAAAAAAAAAAAAAATTTAGGTGTTTTTACACTTAGGTCAATCTTTAAAACATTCCCTTCAGATTTTAACTTCACTCTTAACACTTTCGTTCTATCACCAAGATTCTTTACCTCTAGGTTGAAAAGCTCTTGATTTTTTCAACATCTCTTTTGCTACTTTTCTAATCTAGTCTGACATCTTGTCTCGTATCATTTACACTTCCATGTGGCTACCTGAAACCTCCCTCTAGGATTTAGTGTTGGAAAATCTTTTATTTTTCACCCTTTAAATGTCATCATTCGATATGCGGAGCTTCCCTATGACTTCTCTTCGCGCTCCTCTTAATCATTATAGTCATAACCAATACTCTATATTGAGTTGTTAAACACTCTCAAGATAAGACTTTATAGTTCAAGTAAATCATTTTGTATGATCTTCTAATCAGAAAGAAATCTATTTGAGAACATGTCACCCCACTCTTGTATATGACAAGATCCTCCTCTCTTCTCTTAAAGCACCTATTAGTTATAGTAAGATCAAAAGTAAACTAAAAACTCTATGGAATTAGCATCTACGTTAACCTCCTAGAGGCTATACCCCTCAACCTCTTTATACACTCCCTAGATGTCCATTTAGATCCCCTCCTAGAAAAATATTTTCTCCTAGCAGTATATCCTGAAATAAACATTCTAACTCCTCCCAAAACTTTACTTTAAGGCGTTGTAACTCAACTTGAGGTGCGTAAACACTAATAATATTAAAGTTATCTTGTTCCGTTACAAATTTTAAAGTTATGATTCAATCTCATATCATCTTTACATCTACAACATCCTTCTTCAACTCTTTGTCAACGATAATGCCTACCCATTTCGTACCAAAGCTTAAATTTTGAATTGTCTAATTCTTGTCTTTTCACCCACCAACTTAGTTTCTTGTAGGCATATAAAATTGATCTTCTCCTAATCATAATGTCCCCAATCTCCATAAATTTTGTTGTAAGAGTGTCTATATTCCATGTTCAATAAAAATAAAATACCTGTGATTAATTTAATTTTAATTTTGAGGGTGTTATAAAAACATAAACAATTTGTCCAAACACACCAAGATCCTCCAAAATACAGTTTGAGTTCTCCAATAATATGGAGAATTTTGTTATGAAGAAAAGTATGATATTTAAGTTGGAAGACTATCCTACCCTTTCTCTTTCATCCTCCCTACTTCCCACAACTCTTTTTTATCTCCCCTTCTAAACTCTCAAAACATAGCGATGATAACACATACCTTGTCTAAATGAATCAACAAAGATGCAAGTTATGGTTATCAAAAGCTATCTTAGTTTGGATGTTTTCTATGAAAAGAGTTAAATGGTAAATGAAAGTTAACACTACAAAAAACACCTACAAGAAAATATCCATGCAAAGACGAAACAAGCAAACCAAATACAATTGACTCCTCCCATATAACCTATTGAAAGGGTCAATGTAATATCTTAGATCCATGTAGAAAGTAGAATTACTTGCCAGTTGGCATATATAAAAGGTAATTGACAAACTTGCAGAAACCTGAGCCTAAAAAAATTTCCACATTGTATTGAAAAACATCCATATAGAAACTCAGATAAGCTAAAGTTCAAGTTAATTTTTTATGCATATGTTTCATGACCATCTACAATAAAAATGTTGTGTATTCCTGGCGCAGTTGTTTTAACAGTGATGCAACCCTTGTCACAACCTGGTGAAAATGTGTAACTAAGGGAGTATGCGGCTGCAATGCCTCACTGTAAAGTCTCAAAATTGAATGCATATGAACAAAAAGCAACTTTAACTTGTAACAAGTCAGATCTTCAAAGTTACTAGTTAACTGCTTCCACCACCAAAGGCAACATCTTTTACCTCATAGCTGACCCTACACCAAAACAATCTTTATTAGTCCTTAATAGCAATGATGATTTTATATTCTATGCAAGGAGAGAGATCCATTTGATACAGAAAAATTGTTACAGCTAAGAGAGAAATTTTTCAAAATGTTCACTTACAATGAAGCTCATGATTTGAGGCCATGCACTAGCTGTCTTCCTTTTGTATGTGGCGTTGGCTGTGGCTTCTTGGGGGATAATAAGGTGAAGCTGTTTGATTTATCAGTTTGATGTCCAAAAGCACCCTTCAATGGTGTAAATTCCGATTCTTCATCATCACTGTCAATGTTATCAGGAGTATGCCTGTTCTGGTATCCTCTGCGCTGCAAAAGAAAGACATTGAAGTAGTAGCTGACTAAACTTTCCCTGCTCTTCTTAGGAAATGTTGTGAAAATATCGTCCCAGAAACATCTATCAAGCGAAGCAGGGTTCGATTTCACTACATCTTTGAACTTTTCCTCTTCTTGAGGCGTCCAGCATCGCCTCACTTCTTCCCCTGCTTTGTCTAAATTCCACTGGTAAAAGGCCACACCTATTTCCAGCTTGAGTTTAGCACTTTTCTCAGCAATGTGAAATCGAACACACTCGACAGAACCCTGTACTTGGCAACAACATGAATCTTGTCTTCCCTTTCCGACAGGTTCCCCTTCCAAAAGTTTGGATTTTACGATTTGTAGTGGCCATATTTGAGTTCCCAGCCACTTAGAATCACTCTTGTGAGCTGTGCCAGTCCATTCAGGCACTTCAGCTTGATGGCTCGGCCCGAGAGGAATATTCACTGTGGGAGGTGCATCAAGAATTGATTCTGGAACACAGGAGTCGGGTACCTTTTTCTTAGCTTCGGAATCAGGTGTTTTTTGCAAGATAGATGCAGATTTTCCAACTAAAACTCCATTGTCACGTTTGATCCGTTGTCTAAGATTGTAATTTGCCCCAAGGTTGTCATCATACATGGAAGGATGCATCCTCTGAGCCTAAAAATGGTAAAAGAAAGTTTCAATTCTTGATTCAATGATACCAGGTGGCAATATTTAGACAAATATTCAAGTTATATCTCAAGAACCAGCTACGAAAAAGACCTCTATCATCCAAAAACAAAGCAATTTCTTTAATGAAAAACTTATCTATAAATTTTAAGTACTTACTAGACACTTGTAAGATAATGAATAACAAGTGAACCCTCTGTTGTTTCAAGGTGACATCAGAAAAAGGGTTCATTAATCTATTTATATTATTCATGTCTTCAATAAGACAGGAATATAAATTTGGAGAATCTTATCCTATCACATAATATGCAATTGTATTACATGTTTAAATTAATATACTAAATAGTCTCAAATTATTTTCAAAGAATACACACACATTCAAGTTGAGGGAGTACATAAGTATTATAGAAGACCAAGTATGAGCCGAACTTTTTTTTTTTCTTTTTCTGGCTTGTTTGTTGAGCTTGGCTTTCAACAAAACTAGATATATACCAATGTGATAGACAGAATAATTTAATCTATGATACAGCACACAATTCTGAATCAATCTATGGAATCTAACATTAAATTAGCAATAGTTTCATAATCAAATAGAACTTTAAACCAGAAAATTAAAATAAGAAAATGTGAACAATGTAATAAAATTTTAAAATTTCTCTCCTAAAAAATAAATTAGCAAAGGTTCAAAATTCAATTTCCTGCGAATGTGATAAATTCAAAATTTTGAATTGTGGAACAAAGAATTCTCATCATAAATAGAATATCAATGAAGTATTTAATTTGGTGTTGTCTATAATAAGAATAGTGTTCCAACCTCAATTCACATCACTGTGTTTTCGAGGTATTGTCCACTTTGGGTCTTGTGTGAGCTCCCATGGTTTTGTCCGCCCCGTTGGATTGAGGAGTGTGTGTTGTTTATAAAACACATTTGGCCTCAATTCCCATACAATGTGAGACTTTTAGGTGTACCGAAACAATAGCCCTCAATCGAGGCTAAGGGATTATAGGGTCTGTCAGCCATCGAACGTGGCATGGAACCTTGATTCCCATAGACGGCACCAATGTTCTGACCTCAATCAGTCACAGAATACCTCGAAAGGTGGTGTGGCGGACTTGAGGTCGGAACATTGACGCCATTTGTGGGAACGGGGTTTAAGCCATGCACAATGGTTGACATACCCTTTACTCCCTTAGCCTCAATAGGGCCTGCTGTTCCGGTACACCGAAAAGTTTCATACTACTTGGGGATCGGGTTTAAGGCAACTTGTTAAGAACACTCTAATGAAGTGCCTTTTATAAAGGATAAAACAGCAAATGGCTTACACCCAAAGCAGACAATACCTCGTAAGGTGGTGTGACGGACTTGAAGTCGGACCAACTAGAGAATTCAAATTTTAAATTTTACACAATAATTGATTGTGCTTGTTATGTGGCACAAAAACATATGGCACATCGCGGAACTTTTGATGAAAAACTAGAGTCACAAAGTAAATAGAATTGCATTACATATGAAAAGAAAATAAACAATACTACGGAAATATTATTAAATGAAATAAAGAGAATAATAGTTTTACCAAATTATCATTTTTTCATAACCATTGCATCACATGTTTTTTTTTACAACCATGTTATAGGTACGAAGTATCCACTACCGTTTAGCAGTGACCAATCTCTGTTGGGTACAAGATGGATTTTCCACACCCAAATGGGTATTCTCCTTATGCAATAGCCAAGGGTCAAACCCCCTTACCATTTGCTTAAGGTTCTTGAGTCCCTTACCACTCGATCAGCCACATGTTGGTAGTTCTATCAATCAACCTTATCAAGTATTGTTTTTTCATCATTATCATAAATGCATAATACATGTTGAATTGGAAGTGATGAATGTAATATTAATTAGATCATACAATAGGAAAAGAAATAATAAATATTTTGGGGCATATTATTTTTGCAAATGGGTCGCTCATTATTGGACGGAGAGAGTAAAATTACAAGATTAAGTTATGGAAGCACACCATAAATAAATAAAAGATAAAGTAGCCCTCTAACAACCATTCAACAAGGTAAAAACAAACAGAAGAGAAACATAACATCCATGATTACAGATATGTATACAATAATTATGAATTATAATGCTAATGACAAAAGGACCAACATCAAATAAAATTGGCAATATTTTCCATGATGCATGGTCTCAGCACAAAAAGTGACATAGAATCCTACATTATATTTCAAACATCATCAATGACAAACAAAGTGCATATAGTTGTTTACTACTTACCAGCCAGCTGAGTTTTTCACAGTCTGATCCAAAATCTTTTTTCAAAAAGGCAGCTTCTCGAAACAACAAAACCTTCTTCCAGATCTCATGATTACCGTAAGACTTCCACTTTGACTTTTCAGGCATTGCACCTAACACAGGATCACAAGGATTCTTTGCAATTCTAGTAACCCAACTTTGCATTTCTGACATCGAGTCGTCTCTCTTCCTTTTACGACCAAAGCTCTCTCTATTAACACTAGATGGGTCCAACATCAAGACATCATCGCCACTGTCATTGGCATCATCATTAGCACAACTCTTGCTTCCATCTGACAATCCAGGCATGCTGTTTGCTACATCGGATACATCATCCATTATTTCCATTGCAGCATTTTGGTTAACCAACTTCCTGAGACTAGTCTCATTCGTCTTACAATCCTGCATAAGCACGTCAACTAGTCCTTCACTCTCAACTTTCTTGGCCATATTAGACACAAGATTCGTGTCCTTCATTTTATTAGTACCACACGGCTTCCTCCCATCTATATACTCATATACCTTTTCGAGTTCAGCCGCATTCAACTCAGGATTCACAACCTTCACTCTATTAGTATCACACAACTTCTTCCTACATCCGTATACTCTCTTGGCTTCATCCCCGACATCTCCCTCACTATAATCATCCAACACCAACTCCGCCTGCAACTCCGTTAAACGCTCCCCAAATTTAACTCTATCGCCCACTAAATCACACTTCGGGAACTGACCATCAACGACATTCTTCAAAGGCGTCTCTAGACCACTCAAATACTTACTATAAACAAGTTTAACCGAAGAACCGACTTTCACACCCAACCCATATTCTTCCCCAACCAAATCCCACAACTCATTCTTACAAACAACATCATAACCACCTTTGTCCTTCACCACCATGAACAGCTTATACAAATCCAAAGATTGCTCACTACCCAACATTTTCTAGATCTCTTTCAAAAAAAAAAAAAAAAAACACCAATGAACTTAACACTCAACAAAACAACATATAAATCTACAAAACTCTTCTCTAGGGTTTCAGCTAGCTCCACAACAACCCTGTCATGCATATAAAAAACATCATTAACAAAACAAAAAATCAAAAACAAAACCAAGCTATAAAGTTTCAATTTTGAACCCGATCAACATCCCAAAAACAAACAAAAACCACGAAAAAAAAGCTTAAAACGAAAAGGCAAAACTGGGTTTTGAAGCATTTAGCGTAAGAAATGTGAAAAGGTACCAGATGAAAATCAAGGGTTGTGGATAGAGAAAGCTTTGTGCTTACACTTTCTCTCTCTATATCTAAACTTTGTGTATAGATATAGAAGAGAGAGAGTGAGGAAAATTTTTGGGTATCCCGCGCATTGTTTTTCTATGTCAGATGATTGGTGTTTTTGATGAAAAAAATGGAGGGGTCAAAGTTCAAGTTTTGAACAGATACAAACCCTATTCTTCAAAAATCTAAGAGGGTTTTTTGCAAATCTGAAAAATTTATATTATTGAAAAAGAAAAAATGATTTGATCTAGGTTATAGGTCTATGGAAATCAGAAAATAAAATTAATTTTCTACCCAAACAGATCCTAGATTTTGAATAAGAGTAAAAAAGTATAATCTATTTTTGATTGGAGATGAAAAAATAAAATTTGAGAGAGAGAGAGATATACCATAGCAGTTGTGGGAATAAGAGGTGGAGGAGAGAATAGTTGCTTTCAAGATAAATCTTGTGGTGAGTTTTGTTTTGGAACCCACTTTTTTCCTAATTTCTCAAAACTTTTTTTATTTTAAGCCCTAGCCCAAACCTTTTTCTTTTTGTTTATTTGGAAAAAGAAAGGAGAAGAGGAGAATTTGAGATGGGAGGAGAGATGAAACTTTTTGATAGGGATTGTGGTTAGGGATGAGAAAAATTCACCCTTTTATTGTGGTATTGATTGTTTTATAGGAGGGTTTATTAACCATGGTTAGGATTTAACCATGGTTGGGTGGTTGAGTTGGGCTTTTGGATAGGTTCATAGTGGGTTGGGGTTAGGAAATATTGAAAACAAATGGAAGATGGGTTTTTGTGTGTTAAAAGGAAGAATAGGTCATGAGAGATTTATCATCACATCACATGGAGGTATCATTGAAAATGTTGTCTCTCATTTATTTAAAGATTTATGATCTCTAATTTTTAGAAAATATTGATAGTACAAAATCAATCAAATTCATTGTAAACTCAGCGTCTTTTTATTGTATTTAATTTTTGTTTTGGAATAAAGAATTTGGTGAGAGGATGATGCTTCAATTTGAGGTAGAGACTTTTGACTTTCTTTTTTAAGAAGCTTAACTAGCCCATCCAAATTGGCATCGGGGAAATCGAACTTGAGACCTTGAGGAGGAATATACTATAAGGTCTCAAGTCAACACCACCATGTCAACCCAGGTGGGTTAAACCTTAGAACATAAAGAGCCATCACAAAGAGATTTGTATTTACCTCTCTTCAAAGACACCCACGCAACTCAGACCTGAAATCTCGAGATCCAACGACATATCTTTTTAGCACTAGACCAAACCCTTGAAGTTAGGGGAAGATGTATTATAGATATTAAAACAAAACAAAAAAGTTTTTTCAATCTAAAAGGCTTAGCGGCGAAAGGATGAAACCTCAGTGTATGATAATTTTAGTTATGCGTTGGAGTCTTTTTTTAAGCATTTGAAAACAATATAGAGGATTTAGAATGAGTTGCTCATGGTTTTGGGAATATTTTGGTTTAAGTCGTTGTAATCTTATTTCTTCTCTAACCACATAATTTCACAGGTGTTTTGAATCTTTTATGATTTAAATCATGTAATTCGGCAAGATAAGACACCTCTTGGAAGTTATGGAAGCTAGAGAATCAAACGCGGCAAAAGTTTGAAGACAAGACAACTTGGGGAAATTATGTCCCAAGTTCCAATAACATATCAAAGAGGAAAAAACACAGAATGACGAAAAATTTGAAAAAAATGTTTGGGCCCCGTGCACAACCCATTGTGCCATATGCATTACTACTCTTGAAATGTTGATTTTCTCTCTACCTCATGCACCCCGCGCATATTGATTATGAAAAATTAGCATTTTACTTATTTTGGGCCCATGCATGTTGTGTGTGCATGTTTACCTATTTAAAGCCCCCTTTTCACTAACCCACTTGAATTGGTCTGGTGGTATTGGCTTGGGATCTGAGAGTGTGCTCCTCTTCGATGTTTCAGGTTCGATTCTCTCTGATGTCAGTTTGGATGGACTAATTTAACTTCTTCAAAACAAAAACAAAAAACCATTTTCACCCAGAAATATTCATTCAACAACTTGGTAGTTCAAAGGCAAATGAGGGCTACCAATGCTTCATTGATGGGTATTTTCAAACCTCTCTTCCACTTGTTCTAGTGTTTATTCCCTTTTTCTTTCATTTGATTATGTATTTAGTTACCATGAGTAGTTAAACACCTAAGGATTGATGTTCTAAAATGAACCTCTATTATTTGTTGAAATTTTATATCAATGCATGCTTTCTTTATTCAATATTATCTCGGTTATATTTAATTTACATATGTATCATGGTTAATGCTTTTCAACTAGGATTTAAATTGATCTTAGGTTAGGGTTTATAGATTCGCATCTTGCTTTAACTGGAATCATTATAATGTATTTCGCTCAAGAGTGTTTATAAGGAATTAAAGATTCCTTTTTAGTGGGATGATTAGACTTCTAAGACATCCGTGGGATTATAAGTCCTAGCCTTGGGAGCAATATGACATCTGACATCTCCTACGTTTGTGAGAATATAAGTCCGTAAAATAGTTGAGGAGCAACATGACATATGAAGTTAATTGCATGTGAGATTATAAGTCCCAACATTCTGATGTGGAGTAATACGACATTTGAAAGTCCCAGACTCTTAGGCGTATGTTGTCAACTGACGTTTATATAAACCTTAGATAGTAATTGAAAGAATTATAATCGTCGTTAAAACTCTAAATTAAAACCTTTTTAATTTTTGTCGCAATCGTCGTTAGCATCAAGTTTTTGGCGTCGTTGCCTAGGATTGTTGATCTTTTCAACAAGATAATTTGCTTCAATTATTTTATTTTTAGTTTATTTAATTTAATTTAATTTTGTGTTATGTGTGTGTGTGTATTTCAAAAACAAAATAAAGATTTGATTTTCATTTAGTTAGTTTTATATTTTTAGTCATATTTTTCTTTTAGTAAATAGACAAAAACCCTCCTGAAATTGTAAAATCTTGCCATAACAACCCCCGCCCCCCCTCCGAAATTTGAAAATAGGCACATACCCCCCTCAAATTGTAAATCGTCAGGAAAGTTATATGTGTTTATATGTGCTTGTATGTGATTGAATACCTTTGTGTGTATTTTAGTTGGGATTAGTAGAATTCGGTACTAGAAGGGTATTTTAGTCATTTTGACATAGGGGGTATTTTGGTCATTTAGCGAACAAGCGTAAATTAGTAATTTCACAGTGAGAATTATTTTTAGTGTTTCAAGTGTGAACCATTATTTTTACTTAGTTATTAAGTGGGTTGTGGTAATTAATTAGAAGTCGTTTGTTATCTTTTTACTGCGAGTGAATAGAAACTTTGTGATTAATGAATTAGAACCTTTGTGAATTAGGCTCATTAAGTGGTAAGACTTTATAAACCCATGTCATGAGAGAATTAGGGTTTTATCATTCATTCACAAAATTTTAGAAAGAGGTAGAGAGAAAGTGCAAGAGAAGAGGAGAAGAGGGTTATAGAGAGAAGCTTGTAGATCAAGAGGAGATTAGAGCTTCAAGGAACTTAATTGTGGCCAAAGCTAGGGTTGAGATTCTTTAAGGTAAGGGGGGTAGTTTTCTATCATAATCTCTTAAGAATAATCTCTTTTTCTATCTCAATTCAAAAGTCCTTGATTGTGAAGTGATTATTGTGAACTTAATTGATGAAATTCGTGCTCCTACTTTGAAGCTAATTTTGGGTATGTGAATCGATGCTAAACATGTTGTTGTTGTTGATTTTACATGCTTGAATTGTGATTATATGATACTTTGTTGGTTTTTGTTCAAATTGGTATGAATTAGAGTTGTTGTTGTTGATTGCGATGAATTCATGTTTAGATAAGGTTGTTGTTGAATTGGATATGTTGTTGTTGTTGAATCACACTATGAGTATTCCATTTTGTGAAGTTGTAGTTTGAATTTGTGAAGTTTGTGTTAAGTTGTTCATGTGGAGGACCAAAATAAACTTTTGATATATGAGGTTGTCGACTGAGCTTTTAGTGTTGTTGGATGAGTTGGACCTAGTTGAATTTCTGTTTTCATTTTGTGGTTGTGTTAGTCGAGTCGTTTGGGAGAAAATAGGATTTTCATGTGAAAAATCGATGTTTAAGCGTTTTTGAAAATTAAGTGATTTTGTGTGGTTATGGAAAATGATTTTCGGGATGAGGTTGATTAAGTTGTTTTAGTGTTGAAATGTCAAGTTTTCAAGTGTAGTGTGTATGGTCTAAGTGTTAGGGATGCATTGGCGAAAACGGAATCGAAAACAAGATTTTATGCGCAAAAACGTAAAAATGCATTTTGTACTGGTGAGGTGACACGACCGTGTCAGGGTCTCCTGTAAAGGATGACACGACCGTGTCAGTTCTGCAGAACCTCGAAACCCAGTTTTTTCATGGTTTTGTGTATTTTTAAGCATGCCAATGGATTCCAAACACCTAACCATATTCAATCAATATATAATTAAGTTTCTAGAGTGACATAGCTTGATTCTACCTTGGTTTACTATTGGTTTTCATCTGTGTCCAATTAATTTTGTTTTTGAGCCGAAATTTGTCGGATTGGCATTTTAAATCATAATTGGTCGATGAGACGAACATGTATATGCAACTGCACATAAATGTGATTATTATGTATGCATAGTTGAGGCAAATGAGTTTGTTTACTTTTTTTCTTGAATTAACCGAAAAATGTGGATTTTTACCGAAATATACGAACTTTGTCGAAAATGGTTTTTAAGATCGAATACTTTACAAATCTTTTTGTGAATAGTTGAATATGATTGTATGAAGACGTATAAATGCTTGATAGGTGTTGAATATGATGTTTATCATAGTATGATATACTTTTCTCTTTACTTAGATTGTGAGAAATTGTATGAAGTTGTTGAATGGAGGTGATGTTGTCGATATTGATGTGAATATGCTAAATGTCGATTGTTGATGGTGAATTTATACATTCTTAATGCTAATATTTGGATATGGTGATTGCATGTATTGAATTATGTTGTTGAACTCTTATATGCAATTTGATGATGATAATTGTGGTGCTTGCATGTATGAAAAATGTTTGTTTGGTGATGACTCTTATGTGATATTATGACTTGTTGAATTGTGTGGGCATAAATACTTGATAATGCAAATGTTGGTGAACTAATCAATGTAAATGAAGGTGTACTTTTACATTGTTGTTGGTGAATGTATATGTTGGGTGATTTGCATTATGAGGTCTTTGCTTGCATGTCCATGCATCATAGTCATATTGAGTCATATGTGATTGCGTAAAAGGAGGACCTTTACGTAGATGATTTGTAAGAGGATGTGTACTCTTACATATGATGTTTTTGTTGCATCATAAGGTGGCGACTTTCGAGGTGATTGGTACCACATGCATGTAGGAGTCGTGTCTAGGCGCATTACATACATTTGATGAATTTGTTAAATGCGTCCATATTTGATTAAGTGTTTGGTGAACTTTGATGATTATGTGTTTGGTGAATTGAACACTTGGTAATATTTAGTGAATATGTGAAGATGTGTACTTGTTGATGTTTGTTGTTAATGGTGATACTTGTACACTTGATGATTTTAATTGATGATGTTTATTTCGGTGAAAAATGAAGTGTAATTTATATGAATGTGATTTTATGATCTTTTGGTGATGATGACTTTCTTACTTATGCTTTGAAATGATGAATTGTATTTGTTGAGTTGTTTAGGCTAAATGAAGAATAAGGTGAGTAATCCTTTCATCAATTGATGTTGATAATTGATGAGCTTATATCGATGACTTTATTAAAGAATTGAATATGTTTGCTATGCTATGTTAGAATTGTGATAACATGATGTGTATGGAATGAGGGATAATATTCATGTGATATTAATATTCTAGGAGGGATGGATATATATATATATATATATGTGTGTGTGTGTGTGTGTGTGTGTGTGTGTGTGTGTGTGTGTGTGTGTGTTATGCATGAAATCCTTGAATCCTTATGATTGATGTGAAGCTAACCCCCAGTGGTCTGTGGTTGACCGCCTACCTATTTATATGAATGGGTAGACGGCGTGCAAGAGTAGTTGGTATCTTGCTTGGTGAGTACTCGAGGATAGCGGGAGCTATCTCTGTTGGTTGTTAATAACGTCTTAGATAGACTCTGATCTAGGATGTTGCCGTTTACATTTTATTGGATTTATCGTTGTTGTTGAGATTTGCCCATGTGTCGGGTTTTGAATATTATGTTGATGTATTTATGAGTTTATGATTTGGCTATTATGGAAATGCATGTTATATATATTTATCCGCTGCGACTTTGAGAAATTTTAATATGCATGTTTGTGGATTTTGAGACGTGACGTCTATTCCATGAACATTTGGATTATTCGCGTGTTTTATGTTTTAATAGAAATAGGGCGTTACAGAAAGCTCGAAAGATCTTATAAGAAATGGACCTGTTCTAGGTGTAAACAACAGCGCCACGGTAGTAGAGGATGTCCTCAGAGGCTATTAAATGAAGGGGAAGATAGACAAGCAAATGATCAAGGGAAAGGTGGACAACAAGAAGTTGAAGGACAACACCAACAAGTTCAAGGACAACAACAAGTTGAAATTCCATTGTCCTAATTTAGTCATTTGAACGAGCAGTTGTCTCAGGAGGCACCAATCATGGTTCTCAACAGACCAAAAGGTTCTAAAACTAGACAAAAGGTATATGAAATCAGGGACTAAATTGCTTATTTAATATTAATTTTATGGACTATTTTGCCTGTAAGCGAGTAATTTCAGGGACTCAACTGTTGTGTTAATGTAAATTTAGCAGGAAAAACTTATGGCTTAGGGGACCAATGGTCTACGGAGATGGTTTTGGTGCAAGGCCACCTCCGATCAGGGGACCCATACAACTACAACCACCTATCAGAGCACAACACATGATGACAACACAAGGATCCTTGAGAGCACCACCACCTATCCACTTCCAACCAACACCGCCTTTCAGACCTCCTCCAATTAGAGTCCTATTCCCAAAGTCTGGCACTGGAACTAATGAACCTGATTTTATTCTATTCATTTCAAATCCAGAAATACGACCTCAAAATCATAAGTAGTAGCTTTAATGAAATTGGAGCAATGTTGCTTAATACGGCTATGTGAAAAGCTGCCTTTTTTTTACTGCATTTTGATGATGTACTTTGGATAATGTATTTTGGATGTCTTGTCCTTATGATGTATTTTGGATGAATTGTCTTGATGATGCGTCTTGGTTATCTATTATGGATGGAACATCACTAAGGTTAAGAATAATGTTTACAAACTTATTTAAGTATTATTACTATGGTTTTTATGAGATGTTATTTCATATATTGATGTTTTTTTAATTAGGGACCAATGTGAATTTTTGTTTTCAATTTCAGGGTGCATATTGTACATAGGTGACAAATTTCTGGGGGAGGGGGGTCTTGCATGAAATTTATTGTCATGAAAACTAACATATTAAAAAGCGTATCTATTTACCAGAAAACTGAATTTTATTGTCCTCAAAACTTACATAATGGGAGAAAAGTCTCTATTGCTAAAACAAATTCCATAAAAAAAATCGACAATTCAAAAAATGGGCAAATACTCCCCTATGATGTGTCAGTGCCACATGGACGGTTAACAGACACGTCGTCGGCTTTAATGGAGGAAATAGACGAAGGGACTAATTTGCATGACAGTTTACAATTTGAGGGAGGTGTTTGCCTTTTCGAATTTTGGAGGGGTAATTGTAAGATTTTACAATTTCCGGGGTGGGGGGGTTGCCTATTTAATCGAGCCATTGTGTTTGTTTTGTCACATGGCTCTACTAAAGGTATTTTTGAGTCTGTTTTATGCGTGGTGCAGAGTCAAGTATCTTACTCTTTTACTCATAAATCGAAAGAACTGCTGAGGCCATATGAAAATCCGTCATACCAACCATGGAAGAAGCAACCAAAGCAACAACTATTTCTCTCAGAAGAGAATGATTTCTAATCTGATGAATCCGGCATGGGAGAGATTTCATGCATCACACTTGGTTTATTAATGATAGGGTGTGGAGGAAAATTAATTATTGAAAAGGAAGGTCGTTGTCTAAATCTAGTAGGGATGCTATGATTAAGTCAGTTTGCAAATATCCCTATATATTTTATGAATACTAGCGAAAAAGTGTTCGTCTTTTCCGCTCTTTTTACTGTTTTAAAATTTGAAAATTATGAACTATGTTTTTTTTATGAAATTTTGCTTTTGATTAAAACTAAAAAAATATAAATGTTTGTTGCTTTTTAGTTGTAATAAACCAAATTAAACATGATTATCTATTTCAATAACACCAACAATATAACAAAAAAATATAATATATATTCTTTTTTGGGTTAATAGGTCTTTACCCCCTGTAATATAGGGCACTTTTGGTTTTGCCCCCCGTAAAAAAAATTAGACACGGTCCTTGTAAAAAAAATTTGATTTAGAATACCCCCCTAGCCCAGCTGACTGTGCATTTTTGCTGATGTGGCACACTGAGTCGCCTTTTACAAGGACCGAATCCAAAAAACAAAAATTTACAAGGGGCAAAACCAAAAGTGTCATATATTACAGGGGATAAAGACCTATTAACCCCTTTTTTATGACACCAACAACAATCTTTATTATAGAAAAATAAATTTGTTTAAGGGTATAATTAGGATAATAAAAAAGTAAGTATAAATATACTCATCTAGTTTGTTACACTTTTTAAATGATAAAGAAAAAAAATCAGATATATATATATATATATATATAGAGAGAGAGAGAGAGAGAGAGAGAGAGAGAGAGATTAATTGTGGTCGGACGACAATCCAAAACTGTTTTGCACAAACAACCAATCAAAACATTCTGATTTGCCACATCAATTAATGATTTTTAATTAACGTGGACCAAATATGACAATTCAGTATATTTTGATTGGTTGTTTGTGCAAAACAGGTTTGCACTGTCGTCCCACCACAATTAAACTCACATATATATATATATATTATGTTTGTTACATTTTTAAATATTTAAATTTATTCTTATATATTTGTTACGTGTGTTATTTGTATTGAAAATTGAGGGCATTTTTTGAAAGAGAAAAATTCATCCCAAAAATGTTAAAAGGAGTTGTTTTCTTTATATACAACATATATATTTCTTATCCATTCTTCTCTTGCTGGTAAGATAGAAAACTTATGAACTTGTTTTGGTGGAGAATTAGAAATAATCAAAATAAAGGTTTAAGATGATTGACATGGGATAAACTCTAGTTTAAAAAAAATATATGGGATAAACTCATGAGTAAGAACTAATAAGGATGGTTGAATGGTTTTCATAATTTATATGCACTTAATGTGGTGTTGTTCGGAAATTGAACTAGTTTGGCCATATTGTAAACCCTGATTGGTGAATTAAAATGGTTAAATGTGATAATTAGCTAGAGATGTATGAAATATAAATTAGAAACATTATTCAAGTGTTGTGTGCTTTATGTTAAATTTTGTGATTCAATTTATGTGATATTTAATGAATTGAATGGTGTTTCTATCACGAAATCATCAAGCTTCTCTGTGTGATAAATACAATATGGTAAGTGGAATATGACTATGTGGCCTACATGTGTGCGGTGTCTTCCAAAATACAGAGAGTATGTTAAGGTGGAAAAACTGAGTGAGTGAAAGTATACACTGCTCAAGTTATAAGATAAAAAGATATCGGTTTCATAGAGATTAGGGAGCTATAACTTCCTATAACTTTCCAATAAAAAACTTATTTAAAAAAAATAAAATAAATCATTTGTCACAATACTAAAATAAAGTTGAAGGTTTGGGAAACACAATTTAAACAAAGTTTCAGTTATGACACGTTGTCATTACGTAATTTTTAAGACTTATTTTGACATTTTGATAGAGTTCTGAGGCAATATGAGGTAATCAGGGGTGTGAAAAGCAAAAATTCTGGAAGTACTGGAAATAGGCAATCGTGGCGCGATTTTGTGACCAGGATGAAGGTTTGGTTCTGCCACGGAAATCGTGGTACGATTTCTGGTGGCTTGGCGCAATTTTGCAGAATCGTGGCGCGATTTTATGAGGCGTGGATTTTTGGCGCAAAAAATATTTCCTATTTAAGCTGAAGCCAGCTTCAGAATTAAGGGTTACGATTTTGGAGAGCAAAATTGCGATTTTGAGACCTGAAGACTACTTAAGGGGCGATTTCATCTTCCTTTTACAAGTTCATGTATGTTTTAATTCTTCCATTGATTATGCTATTTGTAAACTCGATTATGAGTAGCTAAATCTCTTAGAGATTAGGTCTGAGATGATTCTGTGTAACCCTAATTGAAACATGTTGCTGTGAAAACTCTATCTATTGTGAATGACAATCTAGTTTTTATTCAATTCAATTGTTTTTAATGCTTTTTATATATTGACACCATATAAACATGATTTCGTGAGAATGAATGACTATTGACCATAACTTTCAACTTAGACCTAATCGAATTGTTCAAATAAACAGGGTTAGTCTAGGAATGGATAATCGTTTATTTGTGATATTAAGTTAACGTTCTTAAAACCTTCAAACAATATTAGACCACCTAAGGAATTAGGGGTTGTACTCTGAGAAGAGAGTCCTAAGTCAAGGGATTGATTAGGGCTATTTTGTTAACCATCGTGAAATTATAGAATCATTCGTAAGAAATAGGTGCAGTATACCAATTAGGGGAACTCAGAGGATTCAAAAGACCTGATCTCGTCTCTCTCCTTATCTTTTCCAAAACTATCTTTA
Organism: Medicago arabica; assembly: GCA_946800305.1. Taxonomy (NCBI): domain Eukaryota; kingdom Viridiplantae; phylum Streptophyta; class Magnoliopsida; order Fabales; family Fabaceae; genus Medicago; species Medicago arabica. The sequence continues at coordinate 40,293,104 of OX326969.1, forward strand.
TTTTCTGTTTATTTAATTTTATGCAATCAAAACTACTTCATCAGACACTAAAATAATTTACACATCCTATATATTAACATTATTGCTAAATTGAGATTAACACAGTCCCTGTGAAAACGAACTTATAAATTTTATTACTTCGATTCATTTTTAGTACACTTGCTAAAATTGTTATCAAGTTGTTGGCGCCGCTGCCGGGGACTGTTAAATCATTTCAATTTGGTAATTTCGTTATAATTTAGGATTTCTGTCATTTATATTTTTGTTTATAGATTATATAAAAAAATAAAAAATATTCTTGTTGCTTTTATTTTATGTTGTGCGATGCTATGACGGTATATTTTTATTTTTGTTGTTTTTGTGAGGTCAAGAAAAATACTCTTTGATTTAGGATGAGAGATATTCCGTCTAGACACACCATGGGGGACTATGGTATAGGAACACACCAATGTGTTATCACTCATGGGTTTCAACCGGCGAACCCAGTCGCCTTCAACATAAAAAATTCAATTCTTGTGGGTCTTAGAGAAAATCAATATGATGGAGGATCACTTCAAGACCCATACAAACACTTGAATATATTTTATGAATCTTGCTTGTTCTGCTGCTCAGATGGAGTGACTGAAAATCAGAAGAAGTTGCAATTGTTCGCTTTAACATTAACTGGAAGAGCAAAAGATTGGCTGCATGCTCTGCCTAATTGTACAATTCAAAAATGGGATGAGTTAGAAGAGAAGTTTTTGAAGCGGCTCTTTCCATTATCGAAGTTGTTGAAGAAGAGAGTAGAAATTAGTGGTTTTAAACAAGGTGATACATAATCTCTCTATGATGCTTGGGGGAGGTTCAGACTGTTATTGAAGAGGTGTCCACCACATGGTTTTGATAAAATGGATCAGATGCAAATATTTACACACAGGATGAATGTTCAAACTAGGATGCTCCTTGATGCCTCAGCTGGGGGTAGTATAAGAGTGAAAATAGGCATTGAGGTTCAAAACATAATTGATAACATGACTTAGAATGAGTATTGTGTTGAGATTGAGCAAGGTGAGATAGGAGTGCTTGGAGTGAATGAGAATAGTAATATCCTGGCTAGTCAGACATTGATGAGTAAACAAATGGAAGCACTTTCCGAGCAGGTACAAGCCATAAGTATAAGACAAGTTTAAGTTCAACAGATTCAACAAGCACAAGTTTTGAGGTGAAGGACATGCTAATGGTGAGTGTGTACCCAAGGGGGTAAGTGAGGAAGCCAGTTATATGAGGAATTATCAAAAAGAGAACCCTTACTCAAACACATATAACATGGGGTGGACACAAAACCCTAACCTCAAATATCTAACAACAACACCTTAAACCCAATTACCTACCCATCCCAACAACAACCACAAACAAAGTCAACCGCACTTGAAGAAGCCTTGACTAGTTTCATCAAATTAACCCAAAACAACTTCCAAGATATCAAGTTAAATCAAGAAAGTGAGCAAAGGAACAATAAAGCTTCCATTAAGAACCTTGAAACTCAAATTGGGCAGTTGACAAAACTAATGGCAGCACAACCAATGGGAGGTTTTGGTGGCAATACTTCCAACAACCAAAAGAATGAAGCATGTAATATGATTGGAGTGAGTAATGAGAGAGTAGTTATCCTTATGGGAGTGGATAAGAGTAAGAAAAAGAGAGTTGAGTGTGAATCCAAAAAGGAGGGAGATAAAATAGAGAAACTCATAGATGCAAGCTCCATTTTGAGAAAGTCTAAAATTCAGTTCCTCAAGGATGGTGATAAGCCTCAAGTGATTCCATACTATGTGAAGTTGTCTTATCCTCATTTCAGTAAAATAAGGAGACTATTAAATGTCCAAATAATAAACATTGCAAAGTCATTGAATTGAGAACCAGAAAAGTGCTCAAGCCGGTGAGTCTTGAGAGTACCAACATAAATGTTGATGAAGTGGATAGTGAAGATGAAGTTGAAAATGAGCAAGAAGAAAAAAATAAAAATAACAAGAGAATGCTTGTGCGATTTTGAAGAGCTAAAGTGCGATTTTGGAGAGCTAAAGTGCGATTTTGAGACCTGAAGACTACTGAAGGGGCGATTTCATCTTCCTTTTACAAGTTCATGTATGTTTTAATTCTTCCATTGATTATGCTATTTGTAAACTCGATTATGAGTAGCTAAATCTCTTAGAGATTAGGTCTGAGATGATTCTGTGTAATCCTAATTGAAACATGTTGCTGCGAAACTCTATCTATTGTGAATGACAATCTAGTTTTTATTCAATTCAATTGTTCTTAATGCTTTTTATATATTGACACCATATAAACATGATTTCGTGAGAATGAATGACTACTGACCATAGCTTTCACAAAGTTTTACATATCACAAAGTTTTACTACGATCCATAGAGCTATAACTTTCTATGGCTTCCTAGAAACCTGGTGGCTACTAGGAGTATATTTATCAACTTAACCTTCATGTTAAGCACATGAAAACTTCCAATCGGAGTGTAGTTACATAATTTTAACATGCTATGTTGTTAGATTAGGTCATCAACATTTATCTATAAAGTGTTATTCTAGTGAACCTTTGGCCTATGTCAAAATTCCTAGTTAGACATCAGCGCTTAAGAGGCTCCTCCGAGATCTAGTACTCGTGGAAATTAGTCTCTCTTGTCCCCTTCACCTTTCAGTGCATAGGGACTAACTCATATCAAACAAACATTTTCCATTTCCTTACCTAATCGGTGTAAGTGTATAACATCAAAAGTAAAAGAGATCAAGATTTAATTTTGAATTTAAAGATTTTGAGTTAAAACAGTTTGTTTGAAAGAAGTGTGAAGACATAGCTTTATAAATCTTAAACAAAGAATATCATAACCTCATCATGTCTATACCACAATAAGGGGTTTAGTTCATGATGAGTTGAACCTAAGAGATGAAGATGAAATGAAACATAAATGAAAACATGAAAAGTTAAATTGATAGATATAATTGTGCTAGTACAATATTACAATCCTTGAAGGATGGAGATGAACTAAAAGCATCACCAAGTAATGATAGCTCTAATTCAATTAGAAATAGCACTCATGCTCATCTATGGAGAAGATGAGATGGAGTGAGAATTCTAGTGCAACTAACTCTAGCTGGAACTTGGCCTATAAATTCACTATTTAAAATTTCAAACCTTTGGCTCTAACATGTAGTTGTCCTTTTATAGTACAAGACCAACCACTATAAGTTGTACGCTTTGGTCATTCCCCCTAGGCTTTCCTTATCTTATCCTACCTACTCAACATATATTCCTTGTACTACCAATCATTGGCGCCAACTCATAAAACTTAACCATTAAGCAATGATATGAAGAGGTCCCATGGGTTCATACTATTGTACAGTCCGGTTGGCGATCCGGAGTGCTACATCTTTCCATATCGTTAACGAAGCACCCTAATCCATGTTGCAGCTTCCCATATCTCAAGCGTTATTCCTCACCATGTTCCATCAAACATCCATAACAAGTATTACTAGTTTAAAATGATTAAATAACACTAAAAACTAATTAAAACTGTAAAACCATAAATAGACACTGATTAGATGCTTTAGGTCATGCATTCACTCAAGTTTTCGTTCACTATGAGGGATAAGTGCAACATGATAACCAACCATTTTGCCGGCTATTAATGTGTAATGTAATGTGTGAACTATGTGAATCATATGAAAATTGTACAATGCGAATAATGTAAAAATGTACATGTGTTGTGAATAATTGTGAACATTTTCAAGTGAATTGTGTCAATTATGTGAATTATGTTATAGTTCGAGCCCTAGCCCATGATTTTACTCTACATTAAGAGTGAATTAAGCTTACAAGTGGATATAGACCCGTGTTAGAACTTATAGTCCAATGATGTGTTGATTATATGGTTATCGTATAGGTGCGGTTGCATAACCTAAGTGTTGGGAGAACACAACTGCATTAAGCTTGATGGAAAAGATCCACATATTGGACTGCAGGGTTTCTTTAGGGAAGAATTCCTAAGTGACTTAGTGGATGATTCTCTAATGTTATTAGCTACTATGCAACATGATGACTCTTCATCATAACATGCATTTTAGTGTTTTATATATTTTTTGTCTTTTATTTTAAGATTTTCTAGAGGATTAGAGTGAGTTAATGATAGTTTGGGAAAGAGCTTGCAATATTTTGAATTGAGCCATTGTGAGTCTTGTAATTCCTTAATCAAACAACTCTATAGGGTGTTGTAGTGTTTTAGAGGTAGACTAGTGGATTGATCCAAGTAAAAGACACCTTGTGGATGTTACAAAATCATCAAGACAAGTACATTGAAAATATTGAAGAATAAAAAAACTTGTGAAAATTTTGTCTCAAGTCCCAAACATCTATCAAAGGTAAAAAGTCAACGAAGAGTGAAGAAATCAAGAGAAAAATGTCCCAGGCCCACATGATTTGCACGTGGGAAGCATGTGTCACTCGGATGTTGATGAGAAAATAAAGAAGAAAGTTTACGCCTCATGTGTGGAGCATGTTTCCCTTCACATGGCAACCACTGATGATCAAAAAGCTACCAAGTTAGAATTAATTACACATGTGGCGCATGTAGGGTAAAAAACGGGGCACATACAAAAGCGAAATGTTGTCTATTTATATGATTTTTCAGCCATAAACAAGGGTTTTGAATCTTGAGGGCTCAGAGGCATAAAATGTGATCCCATCCTAGCAACCAGAGATGACGTTTTTCAAGCCTTGGCAACAAGATTGAATCATCTATCATACTTTTTTTGCATGTGTCATTCTCTTTAATTTTGAACATGTATTTTGTTACTTTAAGTATCCCAACACTTTATATTATGGTTGAATGATGAACCTGTGTGTTATTGTTTGAACTATGTAATCTATGGTGTCCACTTTTAATACAATTTGAACTATGTTTATTCATTATACATTTTGCTTAAATCTTTTTACGGGTTGATCATCTTTGAGTCGATTATAATTTGTAAATTGCTATTAATATTATGTTTTGTAACTGTGACTAAGTATATTGTTCTCTAATCAATTCAACTAGACATAGGAAATAATTTAGTGTGGATAGAGTTAACATTCTTTATCACTCTTGGCTAATTCATGAAGGTATCTCAAGGCAACATGGAAGCCTTAGTCAAGAGTCAAGAGGTAAAAAGGAATAATGAAGCTTCTATCAAGAACATGGAGACTTAGATTGGCCAAATAACACCCCTTATAATCCTGGGAATGAGACATGGAATATGATTGGAGTAAATATTAGGTGTGAGAGTACCCCTGTGAGAACGAGGAAGAGTGAGAAAAAGAGAGATGAGGGAGAAATCGAAAATAAAGAAGAAATTTATGAATAAAAAAATTAGAGTCATGAGGGCCAAGTTCAAAATGAGAGAGGGAATGTAGTTGAAGAGAAGGATGAGTACGAAAAGAATTTTAAAAAGTTTATGAGAATGTTGTCTAAATTTAAAGTCAAACTTTTATTTGTTGATGTGTTGGCTTAGATTCATGCTTAGTTTATGTTCTTCAATAATTTCCTATCAAAGAAGACAAAGCTTAATGATGATGAGTTGGTGGCCCTCACTAAAGATTGTAGTGCCTTTTTTCAGAGGAAGCTTCTTCATAAGAGGGTAATCTTGGTTATTTCATTATTCCATGTTCAACTGTCAAGTTGTATGTTGGCAAGGCTCTGTGTGGTTTAAGAGCAAGCATCAATACGATGTCGATATCCACATTGAGAAAGCTAACAGGTGGGCAGGTGAAATCGGCCTAGATGGCATTGAACTTGTTAACACATGTATGGTATGGTTGAAGATGTACTGGTATGAGTCAAAAAGTTTGTTTTCCTGATAGGCTTTGTACTATTAGATATGAAGGAACCACAAAAGGAATGATCGACAGAGATTTGGATGAGCTTGTGTGTGGTAAGGTTCAATGATGAGCAAATATGTTATTATATGTCTGAATCTATGAAGAGCACGAAATAAAATTCTTAATGTTACCTTGTGAATATGTCTGAAATCTCGATGAAAATATGTACTCAACAAGAGTTCAATGGTCAACCTCTACAAGGGCAAGAGCTAAGAAGTAACTAGACAAGGATCTAGAACAAAAAAATTGGATGGATATTTAACAAAAGATATCAGTACTATGTGGAGAGAAGAATGTTCGAAGTTGGTAACATAGTAAATTTGAGACTCTAAAATCAGTTTTGTATGAAAGCCAAGCCTAAGAGAAGATTGTATGGACCCTTTAAGGTCCACATGATTTGCAACGGCAACTACATATAGATTTGGGATGACGCACTTGAGGTCACTAAGGTGAAAAGCTTAGAGCTCAAGCACATGGAATAAAAGGATTATTAAAAGGAGGAGCTTTAGAAGAAGATGATGCCCCGCCGTTATAACTTTGAAGCATCAAAGATCGAGCTAGTGACGTTAAAGGAGTTCTTCTTGGGAGGCAACTCATGGATCTTAGTATTTATTTTCCTTTTAATTTGTTTGGAGTCTTTAACATACATGTTATAATAATAACTTGTTTTTTTAAAAATAAATGTTTGTTTGGTTTGCATTCGGTTAGATTCTTCTAATCTAAAAAAAAGTTGATCTCAAAGCTTAGAAAAATATTCTTAACAACAAGTTGGAAAACACACTTATTTGTGGAAGTCAAAAAGTGTTGTAATTGAGCAGTACACAAAGAAAGAGACATTCGTTCGATCATCTTCTCTTTTATCTAATTTCCTATTAGGTGAGATCTTGTGCCTAAATTATTCCAGTGTGTTTATTGCATATGACTGTATCTATGTTTAATGTTTATTTTCAACTAGATTGTTAGACTCGTGCGTTGCACGAGTTTATTGATAAGGGATTGACATATGAATAACAAGTGTAATATATAATTGGTAACAATGAAAAAAAGAACAGGTGATAATCTATAGTAGACAAAATAAAACACTTCATAAAATGTATAAAATCTGAAAATATTATAAAAGAAAATTCGGTAATCCTATCAATAATTCGGTAAAAGAAAGAGACATTCCATTTGTAAGGTCACGTCATTCCATTTGCAAAAATCAAAATATCAAAATATTAGGTTAAGTTGCTGCAGATCTAATAAAATTAATAAATAAGGATTAGGGTATTATGTTTGTAAACGTATTAAATAAGTGTACAACAACTTGTCAAAAAAAAGTCTAGAGAAACAATAGATATATACAAACGATATGAATGAAAAGCTCGTCGGTGATGTATACAAACGATAGGAATGAAAAGCTCGTCGGTGAGGAGAAATATTAGGGATTGCTGCATTTTAGAGGGAATTTGTTAGGTTAAATTGATGCACTGCATTTTAAATGAAATTTGTTAGCTTAAATTGCTGCTAACCTAATACAGCATTTTAGAAGGAAATTATTAGGTTAAGTTGCTGCAGACCTAATAAAATTAAAAAATAAGGATAACTTTTCATTGCTTCTCTATAGTTTATTGATCTTACTTTACACAAATAGAGGCATATTTGTTTAGTACTCTAGGACTTTTCAAGCCACCTTGTTTATATTATTATCTTTTGCTAAGCCCCTTTGAAATTGAAATATAATTCTATTTGTTTCGGTGACCCATTTTTATTTTACTTAAAAGAAGGACATTCATTCATTTGAACCGGTAAACTACATGAATTGAGAACAAATTAAAATTTATTAAAACCATAAGAGATGAATTAGCCAATAACCTACAACATACAGGTTAATATCATACAACATCAAAATGCCTACAAATATGACTAAACCTACAAATATGATGAAATTAAAGTGTCTCAAATACCCTACCTCCATATATGTAACGTTAAAGATGCCAATTATATTGATTTAATATGCTTTGGATTGAAGCTAACCTGTTGATTTGAACCCAACGAACACCATATAAAATCAAAATAACTTCGCACCAAGATAAAGAACAAATCAATTGAGTTTGCACTAAAACAACGACGAAATCACAAAAACCAACTAAATATAAGTGAAAATCACTTATTTAAATAAAAAGAATGAAGAAAAAAAATCAATTTAGTGGGGGTGGTTTAGGATGAAAAGTTGGTCGTAAACCATCCCTTATAGGTGGATGAGGAAGATCTAAAGAGAAAATAGGTATGGAGCGGGTTCTAGGTTTTCACCCTCACAGAAAAACAATTATTTGAGGAATAAATCGATAGTGTATTAAATTTTGTACAAAAAACCTTCAATGAAAAAAAGTAATGGACGAAAAGACTACTAATAATTACCTTGATTTTTTTACTACCTAGAATTATTACATTTGTTACTTATTTTTTACTGTATTAATTATTTTAATACAATAAAAAATAACATAAGCATATAAATAGGTTCAATATACACTATCCATAAACCTAATCATATATCTGTCTCTTTGTGCCCGCCGTACCCTCATCATATATCTCTCTTTGCTAGTTTTCATTATCAAATCAATGGCTTTTAACTTCTCCTCCAAACTCGAATGCCAGATGTATGAAAACGGAATTAATTTGCTACGTTTCACGGTTGAACAAGCAATGAACATTGCCAATTTCATCTCCATAGACTATCATAACATACGACTTTGTTGTGGATTTATCTTGCAGAATGTTTGTTTAACATGTTTCATTTGTTTCTCAACATATTGGTATCTTTATAAATTGTTGGAACTATTAACTCAAAATAATCCATTCTCGGTTGTTGATGAAAATCTAATTTTGAAGATTTTATATCTGATTGAAAATCTAATTTTGGTGGTACGAACTCGAAGCATTCTTACTCGACTATGAGAAGTACAACAATATATCTTGATTGACAAATATTTTGTTGTACTTATCATGGTGGAGTAAGAATGCTTTGAGTTCATACCACCATGCTCCCTCAAAATATCATTTGAGATTTTCAATCAAATGTAAAATCTCAAAAGATATATTTTCATCAACAACATAGAATGGAGTATTATGAGGTAATAGCTCCTACAATTTAAAGGTAACAATATGCTGACAAACAAAAGGAATATGTTAAACAGTCATTCGATAAGGCAGATCCACAAGGAAGACGCATGGTGTGATAGTATATGAAGCTGAAGTTGGAAATGTTCATTACCTATTCAACTGTTAAACCTAGCAAATCAATTATGTCTTCGTACATCTTGCATTCGAGATCAAAGGAGAAGATGAAAGTCATTGATTTGAAAATGAAAATTAAGGGTGCGGTGGGCACAAAGAGAGATACATGGTGAGGGTGCGATAGGCAGAGAGAGAGAGAGGGAAGGAGGGAGAATTAGGTTTATGGAGAGCGTGATATTGCACCTATTTATATGCTTATGTTATTTATTATTATAATAAAATAATTAATACGGTCAAAAAATAAAATAAGTAATAAATGTAATAATTTAATGTAGTCAATAAAAAAAATCAAGTCAATGGTTTATAGTCTTTTAGTCCATTACTTTTTGTCTTTGAAGGTTTTGTTATCAATTCATTCATTCCTCAAATAATTGTTTTTTTTGGCCTAATTGTATGTTTGATTCCTTACGTTTATTTTAGGTTTCAAGTTGATGTTTTTTGTTTTAAATATTTCAGGTTGGTCCAAAATGTTTGCAAATTTGGAATAAGTTCGTCTTGTCTGTAAGTTCTCTGTTTCAACATGACATGATGAAGGAGCATCATATGATATTTTTGGCTATGTTTTTAGTTCTTTTCTTTGCATTTGAAGATAAATAAGATGAGAGTTAGAGCAGTTGTCAATGGTTTGAGAAACATATTGTATTGTTTTCACTCGAGTGGTTGCAATTTACTTTTGTCCTAAGCCATGCAACTCCATAAGTGTTTTGAGTGTTTTGTAGTGAGGAATCATGTAATTCGACAAATCAAGACATCACATGAAGGATCAAGGATATGAAGATTGAAGATCAATGGTTCTTAGAAGGTTTTTGAAGACAATACAGAGTGAAGAAAATTCATTTCGAGTTCCTAGGAGTTTTTAGACGAAAGAACGATCGAAAACGGGATGAAAAACGCAAGAATTCGCACGTGAGGGGTTGCCTTATGTGCCACTGCGCATGGGACAGTGTTTGCCACTGCCTCATGCACATCTTGCGCGCTAGGGATGCACAGCTACAGTTTTCTGCAGGTTAAAATCACTCTTTGCGTGTTTTCCAAGTTGGATCGGCGGAAAAGGCCCAGACATATCAGGAGGAGGTAGGATATTCGTTACAGTTCAAGATGGAGTTTCTCATTTTTTTTAATTTGTTCTCAATCGATGTAGTCTACCAATTTGAATGAATGAATGTCGTTGTGTTAGTCAAAAAACATAATTGTTTTTCTTTTATTTAACTCAAAATATATTATCTTCTATATATATATATATATATATATATATATATATATATATATATAAAGGGATTACATTATTTTATTTTTCCTTTCAATTATACCCTTTGTTTAAACTATTGTATTTTTTTTTTTCTATTCAAAGGTTTGTGTGAGTTTGCCTAGTGCCAGTCATATTGTATTCTTTGAGTTTGCCTAAACAAAAGGTATGTTGAGATTAGTAATTCAAACTTAGGTTAGTTACGTGTTATGTAATATGGTTTTTCACTTGGTAATATTTTGATGGAACTCGAAAAAGTAAGATGCAGTTGTTCAATCTTCAACTAAAGTTGTGCAATGGTGTGACAACCAACCAACCATATAAGTTGTCAAAAATACAATTAGACATTGGAGAATAAAGCCACTTGAGTTGGTCCGGTGGTATTAACTTAAAATCAGTGTGCTCCTCTTCATGTAGAATTCAACATGTGGAAACTACCACTTAGTGGATCCATCTATTGAGTTGAGCTCTTCTTATGAGTAGAATTCATAACATAAAGCTAGCGTTAATAATTTACCGCGACTCATTGTTACAGTTTATTGCATGATCAAGAAAATTTTCTATACAGACAAAATTACACTGAATTACATTATTAAGAAGAAAATTCTACAGTGGCTAACAAATGCACATTTTAGTCACCTAAGAATACACAACATATGTAATGACTTGAATCTTCATGATTTCTACATGTCACTCATTTCTGATTCTTGTCCAGTCCATTGCTTCATTCTTTCTGATGCTTGTTCAACCTGAAAATTTTATAATTATTAGACCTAAGAGGGAGAAGATCCAATATATATTCTCACTTTTTTAAGCTTTTGTCTTTATAGCCTTTTGATGATTAATCAGAAAAGCACTTAATCTCACCTCTTTGTTCCAATTTGTTTTATAGATAATATACACCAGGATAGCTGTCTGCAAAACTGTCCCACATATCATTCCAATCCAAATACCCTGAAACAATATTTTCCAGTAAGAGTAAAATTTTATAATCGAGTTTAGTGACATGCATCGACAGTGTAGCAAAATTTTACTCCGCTACTCAATCATGTCTCACCATATGTTTGAACGATCGTCGTGTAAGTACATTACCTGTACTCTGTAGCCCCCTTTGTAACCAAGTAAAAAACCAAGTGGGAGTCCCATAAGGTAATAACAAAATAGATTAATGTAAGCAACCAAAGCCTGCCATCCTCCTCCGACAGCAACACCTGCAATAATACAAAAGCTTTCATGATTTCCTTATTGCACAACAGCGTGTGCACACACATAAGCATTTATATAACTGCTTATATATAAGCTATTTCTATAACAAGATTTGATAAAGTCAAAAAAAATTCATACAAGTTATAAGCTATTTTCATAAGCTGAAAACAACTTATAGACACTTCATGAGTCGTTTTCAGAAGCTCTTCCAAATAGTCTCGCAAGATAAACTAAAACGAGTCAATCCAAACAGCCATTTATATCTTCTATTAGGGTTTCTCTTACCTGATAGAACTGGCTGAACACTATTTAGAATCATGGTTATGCCAAGAAGAGATGCTAACTTAGAAACTGCCTTTTGCATTTCTACACTGTCGGTGAAAATGACAGCAAAGTGGTCTTTTGTAGCTAAAATAATGCCTGCAGACACTATTCCAATGATGAGAGACTCAACAACTGTGACAACAACAGAATATTTTGCAGCTCTTGGGTGTCCTGATCCAAGTGCATTGGAAACTCTTACACTGATAAAAGTAAAACAAAACAAAAAACAAAATTATTGATATAAGTTGTCAAAAAATATTACACTGGAATGGAACAACAATAATCACAAATCAAGAGTTTACCTGACAGCTGCATTGACCCCTATGAACAATATGCCTTCCCACCCATTTACATTCATGCTGATAGAGGGAAAACAAAACTATATTAGTAATTTAAGAGTAAATGAGAGAAAACATGAAGTCTGTGTGCAAATCAAGAAGCTATTGTCTCATATTACTCTCTCTATCCTTAATTTTAAAATATATTTTCTTTTTTCCTTTTTTCCCCTTGATATAAGACTCTTTTCAAAATTCTACATGCATTAGTAATTTCTTTACAAATACTCGTGAACTTTGTCGGAGGGGTCCTATAATAAGGGACAGAGAAAGTATGATTTATGTGTCATGTTTATAATATTTTATCGTTGCAACTATATATAAGAAGAAATATTCAAGTCGCACAATATTGAATACAGATAAGAACTGGAATAATTTTATAAAAGTGATATTCACCACCTTACAAGTCCTCTATGTAAAAATGAGTAAAACTCAACATAAAAATATAATATAATATCAGAACTAAGTCCTAGGCTGGTATTAGGAGAAACCCTAGTATCGAGTGTAAGGTGTATATTGGAAATATTGAAGTGAGTTATGCCAAATATAAAAACCTAATAACTACTTTATATTAGCTACACCTAACTCATGCTGCAATAAAAATATTGGTCAACTTTTAGAGGGAGGATTCTTGGCGAATTCGACAAACTCGCGGTAATGATTTTACAAGAGCTACATTTTAGAGGCTCAACAAAATCACGGTGCCGCTGTAATTTTGTCAAGTCGACCGTGTTTCCAAACCTACCGCAAGAGTACAATTGAGTATCATTAATATTATGAATCATAGGGTAGAATAGAGTTGTTTAGGTGTGATCTTACCATATTGAAAGGGAGCCAACAGCAATAATTGGATTATCCAAGTGTCCAGTGAGAACAATCAAGGTCATAAAATACCAAACCTCTAAACAAAGCATAATAGCTGAAGCAAAAGACAATTTAGTAAAACCCCAAAGATCCTTAAAAGCCAACCAAGACAAACCCCTCCAACCTTCTTTACACCAACCAACAACGTAAAACATTTGAGCCAAAGCAATTCCCCAAGCTGATAAATCATAAGCTGCAGCAGCACCAGCTGAACCCCAACCAAGCACTTTAATAAAAAGAATCAGAATCAGAATATGAACAATAAGGAATATGAAACCCAACCATGCCAAAACTCCAACTTTGCTTTGTGCTTGTAAGAATTTTTGTGCTGGAAAATTGATGGCTAATGAAAATAACTGAGGGATAGATTGAACTGTGAATACTCCAGCTAGCTCTGCTATATCGGCTTCTTGTCCAAGGAGTTTTAAGATTGGTGTTGCATAAAGGTATAATGGTAAGATGAGAAAACATGAACCAAATAAGATTAGTATTGAACGTTGCATGTAAACACCAAGCATATCTACTTGTCCTGCTCCATATGCCTGTCCACATAGTGTCTCTAGTGCACTTGCCATACCAAGCTGCAAATTTAATGCAAAAATTTCAAGAACTCATTTTCAAGCAACTTAGGCAAAAAAACACTTTTTTCTTTAAAACTTAAACGAAAAATCATTTTTAAAAGTTTTCATCCGTTTGTTACACATTTAAGAAAAAGTGAGACGTTGTTTTTAATTTGTAACATACGATTAGTAAATCAAAATTCAATTTTAAAATAAAGGAGCAAAAGTTTAAATTATCCAATGCAAATATATGATAACAAATGAATCAAAAAGATAATAGAAACTAACCATGAAGCCAAAAGAGAAGTTTGAAACAACAGACAAAGAGATTGAAACTGATGTAAGTTCTAAATCTCCAATATGTCCAACAAAAATATTTGTAAAGGTATTGATTGCATAATTGCATAATATTCCAAAACAAATAGGGCTTGCAATTGCCCAAAGCCTTGCCGACTCAACAATGACTACATTTTTTAAATCTTCAAAGCTATTTATTCCAGAATAGTCTCCAACATTGGTCTGAATGAGACCTTCAGGAGCATGGTGAAGTTCTGTTGTTTCAATAGAATCAGGGAACACTTTTCCTTGGATAAGTGGTGTCACTCCCTTGGAAATGGTTCTATCAAGTGTTTCCCCAGCAGAGGATAAGCTATTGCTTCCCCCTGCAATGTTTCCGTCATTTTCGATACCTATTTTTGCAGTTTTCTATGAAACCTTTTTGTTTCTAAGGTGTTGAAGAATGAAATGAAGCATTTGCATGCAAAAGTTAAAAACTCTTGCAAAAGAAATGGAAGATTAAAATAAGAATAACAAAAGATTTTTTTATGTGCACTTGCTTCTATGAATTAGTTTCAATCATTGTTTCTTTAGTGAGAGAAAAGATGAAGAATTTTATTATTCGATAATGTAGGATAGCCTTATAAGAGTGAAATCATTTAAGCCATTGAAACTTATGACCAAGTCTCCTCCATTACAAACTCACCAAACCGTTATATACAGTTATTACTGTTAAATCCATTTGTGTCTTTATTTTTTATTTTATCCAAACACCTTTGCTTACTGCATCATATTACACGCGCGCACACATATATAAGGGATTAATGTAGTCGAGGAACAACTGAGTTACTCCGTTTAGTTACTAATTATAAACATTAGATTTAATCAATTTAATCGTTGAATTAAAATTTCGTATTGAGTAGATCAACTTCACAAATTTTTATTAAAATTCGTCAATTATAACTATGTTATCATGTTTAAATATTGGAATATACGTAGAATCATGTTTTAGAATCTTATTTGAAATTTGTTTCAACATGTATGAAAAATATAGAGCAAAAATAATTTTGTTATGACATCAAAACAATCATTCTGTTGCTTGCTCGTTTTCGTGGTAAGGAAAAATTATTTTCTCCTCGTTATAGCATATTATATGTATTATTACTTTAAAAATATTTGCATGAATATTAACAATCTCTTTTTTTTTATTTTTAAATAAACAATCTCTTGAAAATTACGAAATAAAAGCAATTTTATCAATATTATCTATAAGACTATAGATAGGTAGATGTGTAAAAGATCAATTTGGTTCAATTTACTAGAGAAATGAATCCCAATCGATTATAGATAGTTTTGTTTGATTTGGTTCGGTTAATCATATTCACAATTAAAAAAAATTAATAAAGTTTTTTAAAAAAATCAAAATGAAATTATATAACCACATCAAGCAGCAGTTCTCAAACACAAGGTGTGCCTAGGAGACTACTAAAAAGTTACCAGATGTCAGTAACACAATAAAACACAGAAACATAAATTAGCCAATGCCCAGACAATCTAAAGGGTTTGACCACCACCTCTCCATACCAAAACCAAACATGGCCATTTTAGCTTTCAACCACCCTAGAGATAACAATTTGACCTTATCTAACAGGCGAGGGACTATAGTAACAGTATTATTGAACAAAAGGTTGTTACGTTCATTCCACACAACCCAAGAACACAATAGCCAAATAAGTTGCATGAACAAACTTTTAGCTTTACCAACACCTGTCATATGAGTAAACTGCACCGAATGATATGCGATATTATTAGAGTCCACCCCAACAAAGTTAATCCATTCGCGCACCTGCTGTCATAAAGATGCAAACGTATAGCACGATAAAAATAGGTGTTCGGCCGTCTCCACGTGACTGCACCCTAAAACACAAAAGGTATCATCTGAAGGAATAACACCACGAATAGCCAAGTTAGCCTTCGTTGGTAGTCGATCCCGAGTGAGCCGTCACGCAAAAACCGAGACCTTCAAAGAAACCTGTTGATGCCACACCAACTCAAAAGGTATGCCCATATGAGAATCATCACCGTTAGTTAGCAAATCATAGGCACCCCTCCCCACCCTGCTCCATACCCATAGAGAACAAAGTAGCCACTATAATGATTTTGTTCTCAGATAGGTCAAACAAGCGAGGAAACCGCACACTAAGCGGGGAACCTCCAATCCACCTATCCGACCAGAACAGAGTCGCAACACCATCACCCACCCTCCACCTAACACTATCACCGAACCATCCTCCACCTATGTCACCGTCACCATCACGAATCATGCCTACCTCCCGCCACCACAAAGAACCACTTCTGCCCCCCACCTCCGACCTCCCATCTACTTTGCCATAACAGGCGACTAAAATATGATACCACAGCCCTTCTCTATCAACTAACATCCTTCAACATCGTTTACCTAGTAAAGTAACATTAAACTCTTTCAACTCCTTACCCGCAAACCTTCATGCTTCTTTTTAGAACACAAGGTATTCCAACATATCCAAGTAATTTTTCTACGATCCTCACTCTCATGCCAAAAAAATATTATCCAATAAAGATTAATCATAAAGTTATTTTACAAAATGTAATTAATTTAATTTTCAATTAAACACTGAGTTTTTTATACTATTAAAACAAGTATGTAAGCTAAAATAAAAATATATAATGATTAATTAGATACATGAACACACTATATTTTAAGATAACACTACTAATATATATAGTGTGAAATAAAATAAATAATAATAATAAATATATTACTTTGGTTTGATTATCTGATAATCATTTTTGATTGGTTTTATTTGATTTGGACACGAACATGGAGGAAAAAAAACTCAACCAATTAACCTAGTTTAGATTAGATTTTTGAGTTCATCGGATCAATAGTTTGCTTCTTTCGCCCCTAACTTAGTTAGAGATGCATAACGAGAAAGAATATAGGGTGGGGTGTACTAAAATGAACGATGGTGTTAAGACCATCTCCAATAGAAATCTCCAAACTCCAATATAAGTATCTTAATAATTACATAAACTATAAAAACTATAATATCTAATAGCATTCACATCCATGACACCAATTTAATTGCTTAAATGGATCCTACACAATTTTTTATATTATTTCACACTTATTTTAAACAACTCAATGATATTTTTTAAATATCAATACAACTCATTCAAAAATCTAAAATGGGTCCTACTAACCTCACAATATACCCACTCTTTGTCGATTAAACAATTATAAATTGGGTCCCATTGTGTTGACATGGTTGCCTTGCAGAGGACAGGTTCTAACTTTGGCTACTTGAAAGACAACTATGATAATCACTTACACATTTTTATTGTCATTTGCAAAAACACTCTAAAAAGTGGTTGATAATCATGCTCTAATAGGTACTCTATTGTAGAGAAAAGAATATGATTGCTAAATGGAAAGAGATGCTATATTAAACTCTTTCTCTCATCGGGTCCGAGAACATTGTAATATTAAAATGTATGATATAGAATTATGGTTAAAATGCCCATTTAGTCCCTTAACTATATTGTTGGTATCAGATTAGTCTTTTAAATGATAAAAACTTTGTTTGAGTCCCTTAATTATAGTTTAGTTATCTATTTTGGTCCCTACCGTCAGTTTAATTGAAAAAATGTTAGGTTTATGTTAGGTTTAATATAAAAAGTCAACTGGTGTACACGTGTCATCATGACATTGGTTGAAAACTTAATTTTATTTTCTTCATCTTCTCCATCTCAATTTCTACAAAAACAACAAGATCTGCAGATCTTCTCCATCTCAAATTTGTTTCTACTCATTTTTTTTCTTCTCAATCACTTTTAGATCTGCAACTCAACACAACAATACCACACATATACACTCCTCTTTATACCTCATAAATTCCTTTCCTATCAAACAAACAATCAATTCAAATTCCCTTTTCATTTCCATTCTCTGAACATATAAATCCAATCCCTCCATTCCCTGAACATATATCAAACAAACAAATCCTTTATTCCATCCTTTTGTAATTTCGTATTTGTTGTTCCCTGGATTTTTCACTACAACAACAAATAAATCCAATCACTAAAACAACATCAATCACAACAACAATGATTTTGTTCACTGGATTTTTCAGCAAGAGTTGTGCATTAGGTAGAGAATTTTTGTTCTATGAGAGGATGATGTTGGTGCCGAAATTATTGTTGCAGAAATTATGGGTTTTCTTTTTAATGGGTTATTTCATGAGAATTGAAAGGATTTATGAGTTTTTTGTATGGATGATGAAAAGAGTTAAGTTGTTGTTGTTGCTGTTTGTTTGTTGTTGCTATTTAATTTTGTTGTTGTATGAGAAGAATTATGAGTTACTTCATGATGATAATGTCAAAATTGTTGTTGCTGCTGCTTGATTTTGTTGTTGCTGCCATAGATGTTCTTTTTATTTTTCAGAAATTGATGAAGGGGATGAAGGATTGAGATGGAGAAGATGATGGAAATAAATTCAGTTTTCAGCCAATGCTAAATAGACATGTGTACATGAGTTAACAGTTTTTTCAAAAACCTGACGGTAGGGACCAAAACAGATAACAGAGCTATAATTAAGGGACTCAAATGAAGTTTTTATCATTTAAGGGACCAATCTGATACCAACAATATAGTTAAGGGAGCAAAAGAGCATTTTAGCCTAGAATTATTTATAAATGATATATGAAGTTATTGGTGTGACCCATTTAAAAAAATTCTTTGATATTTTTTTGTTTAAAAAAAACACATCATTAGATGGATGTGTAAAACAATTGTAGAATATTGAACACAAAGTAACAACGCAATGGTAGGATAGTGTAAAATTAAGGATGACAATTGAATGACAGTCCGATGGATACCCACAAAAAATACTCGCAATGGGTTGGGTAAAACCCCGCTTTCATGGATTCGGACTTGGGTCCGGATAATTACCCACAAATTTAAAGGGTATGGACGCAGGAAAGGGCACTATATTGCCCAGTCCCGCAACCCGCATACACGGATAAGGTCACTATACTGCCCAGCCCCACAACCTGCATATAGATATTTATATAATATGATAAATTATTTATTTATTTTTGGTGTACAATTAATTAATTAATTTAGCTATTTAAGCTTAAACCTAAAAACTGTTTAATACAGTAATTGCTCCCTCTTGTTGGTGTGCAGTTTTTTTGGATAATTTTGATGTTTTTTATTTGCCTAAATACTACGATTCATTATTTAATGAGTTGATTTAAATTTTTTTGGATCATAGTTTTATTTCGATTGTGATGTTTTTTATTGTCTTTTCGTAATTAAAGTACAGGTAATGGATGCGGATATGAGCACTTAGGTGCCTATAGGATATAGGAAAGGGCACTAAAGTTCATACCCACGAAAATATGAGCTCGAGTCCGGATATTTTTCACAAAAGCAGGTATCGAGAGGAACACTATAGGAAACTACCAATAGATACCCTTTATCATCCCCGTAAAATTGTGAATGAGTAAGCTTTACTTTAAGTGACTCAAGAAGTATAGTGGTCCGCACTTAAAAGAAACAACAACAAACTAATCTTTAAATTCAAACCCAAAGAGTAAATATTAATCTACTAACCTTTATGATTAAAAAAAAACAATTATTCAATGAATAAAGTAAATTTCTTTTCTTATATTAAGGTTCGGAGTGAGTATAAAAGAGTTTAAGTTTATGTCCCAAAGGACTCATTGAGGTCAGAGCAGCCTCACAACTCAGAACACTCACACAAATACCTACAAATTATCCACCACAAGGAGTTCTAACGCAGGCATAGTAGTTGAACCCACACATTATGTTGTCAACAATATATAATTAATTATAGATGAATTATTATACAATAAACTATGGACTCTTTCCAAGAACAATTTCAGAAGATAGAAATCAGAAATAGCTACTAGTTTGATGAACATCTATTATATTCTTAAAATGCCTAAAATATTATACAAAGAAAACATAAATCAGACATTATTTACAAGTGCAATATGCTCCCCCCACCCCACTTTCACCACCAATAAAAGAAAATACCATAGAAAAAAAAAAGTATTGATAAATTTTTGAAAAACAAAATGTAAAACAGAAAATCAAAACAAGGAAGGCAAAAAGCCATCTGTGAGCATGGATTGTGGCATCCACAGAACAAGCTATATGGTATAGCATTCTGTCAAAATCTCATTCATCTTCTTCTCAGAGATATACCGATGATTGAGCCTTAAATAATGATGCGTCGATGTATCACAAATCGAATATGAATCTGCAGCTACCATCATCTAACCAGTTATGATACATTGAACTTCTTCATCTATCTTTCATATATCTAGCAAACTTTGATTTTAAAACAATCAAACTAATTCATTGTCTGGTCAAAATATCATCTCCTGCAATATCAACTGAAAAAAAATAAACATTTCACTAAAGCTCGGCATAATAAACTTATAATATGAAAACTATGAAGCACCAACACAGACACCAACAACAGACACGACACTGACACGTCGACCTTGGTAATAGTTTGAGAAAACATAATGGTTAAATGTAACCACATGTGTCGGTTTCGCATCGATGTCCGACATCAGAGACGCCTTCAATCTGAAGTGGGGTGCTCCATAGGATAAAATGGTCAGTTAAGACCAAAGGGTAGGGGGAAAATATTTTTTCTTGTATTCAAGGAAAACAAGTCTAAAGTTCTCCTTTTTCAGTTATTATAGTGAATATGGATTGGAATTAATGCAAAAGCCATACCTGGTCACATATAGGACAAGAGTCACTTCTTTCCATCCACTCAAGAATGCAAGATAGGTGAAAATGATGTTCACATTTTGTCAGATTTTTCGGATTATCGTCATCATATTCTGCATTAAAAATGAAAAAATATCAAATGATTGCTTTCAACATACTAAGAAAAAAAAAATAGCTTACTCCTCCTTGTGTAATAGGCTGAAACATAAAAATTCTAACACTTAATATCTGTCTTTTAGTTACACAAGCAACTGTACCTTCGAGACAAATAGGGCAGCCATCCTCCTCTTCTGCTGCCAATACTTGAGTTCCATTTGATTTTGATAGTTCTAGCTTCCTTGGAGATAGAGATGCAGATTTTTCTAGAGTTTTACAATCTGATTCTTCAATATCATCGTGTGTTATTGAGGTTTCGAAGCTACTAAAACTGACAGTTTCTTTGCCAGACTCGGAATCAGGTGATGCAGAACCTCCGAAAACAATGTCATAAGGAAGAGGCACAGGAGGAGACCGGAATGTATCAGGTATGGATGCTTCCAGGTTCAAGCCAACCAGAAATCCAGCAGAGATCGAAGCAGTGGTAGCGTCATTGGAGGTTAAAGACTCACGCTCTTCAAAAGTTGGCGGGCACTGAAACCGGAGTTTTCATGTTATAAATCATAAACATGTAACAAAATATAAATAAACAGTTTAGTTAAGCACTTATAGGCTTATAGCAGAAACACTTATGACATAAATACTCATGTATAAGCTATTTTAGGATAAAATAAAGTCAAATTGTTTTCATATAAGCTATAAAATATTTTCATAAGTTGTCTTCGAGAGCGAATAGAAATAAGCTGAAAACATTTTCTAGACGTGTCAATAGTTGTTTCCAAAAGTTCTACCAAACAATATCACAAATGCTTATTCCAATATATAAACTCAAATAAGCCAATCCAAATAAGCCTTAAACTATAATCTCAAACAATAAACTTGTAGCCAGACTAGATTATTTTTTCAGAAGTACTTAAATTTGAAGAGTACAGCGAAAACAATCAATATCACTCTGCATCTTGTTAATACAGTTGATCATCGATGGCAACCATTTTAAGGCTTTTAATAGCTAGTTGGCTATGAAATAGTTGGAATTTTCCTTCATCAAACAGTTCCTCACACAATCGTTGCTAATGCTAATAATGATGAAAAGAATAGAAAGGTGATGAATGTTGTAAATAAAAATAATGGAGTGAGATTGTTTGATATATTGTTAAAAGATAAGATAGAAAAATACTAACATAGTAATAAACTGGTGTTCCTTGCAAATGATGTTTTCTAGCCGAACAACAGCAACCTCCCATTTTCCACAAGTTCTTTTTGTTACTCAATCAAAAATATCATCGACAGTTTCATTCTTTTTTATCCATTCTGCTGCCACAAGCCTAAAAATTAAATATTTCAAAAAGGTTATAATGACATTAAAGGAAACTTGAAAATATGCAATCAAATACAAAGTATACAATTAAAGGGTCACGAGCAGAAAAGTCCTAAATTTTGAAAAATTAAATAAAATTGTTTGGTGTAAACTTTAATATCTACATGTTTCTATAATAGAGGGAAAAATAATTTCTAATCCTTAGTAAATTTGGGTTTGAGAAACTTCCATGTTCATTTCTCTGAAGTTCACCTTGACTCAATTATTTTAAAAATCATTGGCAACTTAGCCAATCAGAGGATTTCAATATATGAAACACCGACACTTCAAATTAAAGGTGTCTGGTGTCCAACACACGTCAGTGTCTGACACCGATACATACATGTGGTTATATTCAACTACTTAATTTGTGTCTGTGTTTCATATATTTCAATCGAGTTATTAATAAGAACACATCAAAGACACGTAGCTAATAGATTATAGCAGTTTCAATAGACACAACTTCTTAAACAAAATTTTCAGTTTTCATATCTATTAGCATGAATTTTTACTATGTTTCAACAACAACAAAATCACTAACATCCTAGTTACATGTTACAAGAATTAGTATATCAATTTCAACAAAAAATGAAACTTTACAAACATAAACCAATCCACAAAACCAACAACATCAAACAAGAGAAAGAACAAGAGGTACATAGAAACAATCAAACAATAAGAACCACTTTAACTGACCACTACAAGACAAAACAAAACAGAGGAAACATCTTGACCAAAAACACCCCAACAACAAAAAACAACAACCCTTTTGAGAGAACAAGAATTGGGCGAGGAAACCAAAACAAACACAATCAAATTCAGAACACAAAACCCTATGCAAAGCCCAAAAGGGTGGCCAAAAAACACAAGTTGGTGAACAGTTACAATCCATGAAAACTGATAAAACTAAGAGTGAAGAGCATAAAAATCTTACCTTTATGGAAGCAAAAGAAGAGATGAAGAGGAAGTGGGAAATTGTTGGTTTGTTGTGGAATTTGGTTGCTTGAAGGTGGCTATGGTTATCGCTATGACTATGTATCTTTCTTTCTTTATATTAAAAATTAAAAATATTACATTATAATACAAACTTTTCATTAGTTCCATAAACACACAAAAACATAATTACAGTGTAAAATAGTTTTACACACTCATCTAATAAAAATGCATTATATTGACGTGTAAACATAAATTGTAATAATTTAGAAGAAAAAAAATTGTTCAATTCTTATTAAACGTCGGTGTAAAACTAATTTTACACCGATAATACATGATTTATTTTCTATAGTTGATATTACTTTACATTGACATATATTTTCGATAAAGTTTAATAAATAAATATACTAAAAAGTGAGTATCAGTATTATTAAGAAGCATTTAATATATTTTATTAACAATTAAATTATATTTTTTATGGCAAGAATTAAATTATTTTGTTTTTGAATATAGTAAATGTATATTTAAGAAATAGTTTCATTGAGAAATAAGTCAAATAACTTTCTATAAAAATAATTATACTAAAAGTAATTTATGTTTGATGATGTTTACTACAATCATTTTTTTTGGGAACTTATATTCATTTTATTTATTTAATATTAGATAGGTGCTATGTTATATAAGATGATAAGAATGCATTAATTTTCAATATACCGACTCAATAATGTTTTAAAAATGTTGTGCTTCATAACTGGATGATGTAGGGTTATGTTATAGTTCTGTTTCTCTTGTCTTCTTCCAACGTGGATATCAAAATAATAATGCATGAAAATGACATAGGTGGTTAAGCTTTTTCTAAATCAAATTAGTTTATATTTAACTTATAAAAATATCATTTGGTTAGACGTGTAGGGTAAAGCTTTTAGGAATTTTTATGACTCATCTTTCAATTTTGTTCTCCATCACGTAACACTTTAATCTTATTATTAAGACTTGCATACCTCATATATGCTTTGGGAAAAATATTCTTCCATTAGTATAAGTTAGGTTCTCTACTAAGCTGAATTGGTAATGTACTAATGGTGTGTGCTCTTTTTGCTGCCTTTGTTTTTTATCCCATTTCCTTCCATGCAACTTGAGAAATTACCACAAAATTAGAAAGTCAATTTGAAGCTGCTTCTAGCTTAAGCTTTTGGGCCAGGGCTGCTAAAAGAGGTCAAAGAGAAAGAAGTGAACGTGGAATTCAAACTACAATGAATTCAAATACTTCTATTTAGGGTATTAATTACCTACTAGGGCATTTCAGTATCCCACAAAGAATTGCTAAAAAATTGGTTCAACGAATATATTCTGATAAGGATTTAATAATTAAAAGTAGTAATTTTTATATAAATAAAAGTTTATGTTAAAAAATTTACATGTATTTGACCTGTATTTTTAAGACAAAACTTTCTTTTCTTCATTATTTGAATGAAACGAAATAGAATGATGCATGGTAATAAAGAGAAAACCTATACATGCATAGTTAGTAAGCTTCCAAGTAACCTAATATTTTACGAACTCGAAAGTATCCTAATTTAATTACAGTTTCCGGAAAAAGTAAAATAATAGTTTTGTTTTTATGGCAAAATAATAGTTTTGTTTTATATCATATTTGGTTTGGTTTTGTGGTCGAGAAGAAAAAGTAGCTCAACTCCCATGGATTTTGGTTGGTCTGTGTCTAACGTCCTTTGCAATAGTTTGAAATCTGTAGGGTCTCCCAAATTTAATGTTTATGTAGAAAAATGGAAATTAAATTATAACATTTTTTTTAAATCATGCTAATATATTAAAAAGGGGATAAAAATATGTTTAGCACCAACCACATCTAAATGACATCCTCATTAATCGTCTACTATAAAAAAAGTACAAAATATCTTTTGCACGTTAACATTGGTATTCTTGATATAGTATTGTCAATATTGATTTTTCCTTTTGCAAAAAGAGAGATGGTTTTTTCCAGAAATTATTATTTGCATTTATTTTACACTTCTCTATATTTAATCATATTTTTCTATTTTTTTATTAGAGCATTTTTTTCAGAGATTTAAAAGAAGATTGAAAGAGATTTGTTAGGCAAAATTACAGGATCGTTCCTTTAAGTTTAACCTTTATTTTGGATTGATCCTAGTTTATATTTTGCGATTGTGTGAACCACAAGTTTTATTGCACAACTAGATATGAAGAACATTCATGTGTTAATTCATCACATCTCACACTAGAGATAAATGACATTTGTAAATGAAGGCGTTGTTGCGAACAATGAGATATTTTGGATTTAAAGTTTTTTGAAATTCAAAATCTAGATTTGAATAAGAAATGAGAGAAAGGATATAGACATATTTGACATGTCTATGTAAATTTTCTTGATATTAAAATATCACACATACTTTATTTTAACGGAATTTGTTAAAAAAAAAAACTAACACTAAAAATATAATGTAACATAAATAATCAATTCAATAAAATAAAAACTTAAAGGACAGTGGAGGTAATTTGTCAATTTTTTATTACACTATTGAAGTGGGAAAGAGTTTTTTCAAATAATTTAATTCAAAAAAATTCTCAGCTACTTGTTGAGTTTTGTTAAGGTGCAATGCCAAAGTTGGGTATATCACCTTATCATCACAAGGATGATAATATTTAAATAAAGCAAATAAGACAATTGTTAGAAAGATGACACACAAATCGCACATTATACAATAATATTTTATTTCCTAAAAAAAAATTACATTTTATATACACAATAACATTCATAAGCACTTTTCCCCTAAAAAAACACTCATAAGCTCTTTTCCCCTAAAACAAACATTCCTAAGCTCTTTTATAAAAATAAAAATAAAAAATAACATTCATAAGCTCCACGAAGGAAAAAATAGTTTAAGAACATTTCATAAATTGTTTTGTTTTGTTTTTTATTCAAAAATAAATAAACTTCACTCCAAACAAAGTCTCCAAAATACCATAAAATGGAATAAAACCAAAAGTAGGTATAAAGTCCTTCACATCAATGATTATTTTATTAAACTATATTCAACACAATACAAAACTTGATCACTACATGGTTAATAATAGAACCATAAAGTGACCTCACTCTTAGTAGACACCTTTTTAAATGTTTTCATGTCAACCTTATAAATTATGTTTGTGTAATGCAAATTCCTTCATTGTTTATTTTGTTATAAAATACCCATCTGAGTACCAATGGGGGACGAGTGAGGCTGCTACATTCCCACAATTGAGAACTCAGGTTTGAATTTCGACTGAGAGAAATATCCACATTTAGTGTCTAACATGTCTCGAATAAGATTACCTCCAATAGAGAAAATCTATTTGATAAAGAAAAAAAATAGCCATCTAAGTAAGTTATAAAAAAGCTACTGAAGTACATAAGATCCATTATGAAGATTGAAGAGCAGCTTTTATCACAATATCTCTAAATATGATACAGTTCAAAGGCAGGCAAATATTATTCTAAACTATAATTACATAAGACAAGCATCTTTATCCCATCACAAAAAATTCTCCCTAGTTTGATTCTTTTGAGGGTAAATTATCCTATAAAGAATGGCATAAACAAACCTTGTGCTGAAAATAATTTACAAGAGACTGCTTTGCTTTGTCACTTCACTATTTATGGCCTCAAAATTGACTCCTAGGATGACTTCTTATCCAACTCAGCAGCAGTATGCTTCGATTTCCACTGTGACCGTACATTTTGTCTCAGAGGAACTCCATAGATGCTTTGAGATTAAATGTACCTTAACGGATTCTCAACTATAAACCGAACATACACCAATTCACATCCAATACCGTTAGCCACACATTTTTGTGCTACCTTCACATCACATGAACTCGCCTTAAACACAAAATAGAGAAATCCAAAATGATTCACCTCTGTAACCCTTTTTACACCAACCTATTCCATTTATATTATTATATATCTAACCACTTCTTGCAAGTGAATCCTGATGGGTCAGTTCATAGTTTCCATTTGCGGGTTGCTGATTCTCACTATCCACAATATTTACTTTCGAACAAAGGAAGAAGAAAGAAGACGTGTATATTGAAATATGCCAAAAGCTGTAAAAACATTTCAAAAGAAATCAAACATGAGAGATCGAGAAGGTAAAAATTGAGAGAGGAAAAGAATAGTAATATTTAATACCTATGCCAAAACCAGTAAGTTTCACTGGTTTCAAGTGTCCAGCTTACTATTGCCATTGACAGTGCAGAAAAACCAGCTAAGGCAAAAGGCCAGTGATACCGTCTTAGAAGTGACCCAACAAGACTACATAGCCATCGCTTTATCACTTGTAAACTGCGGGTAAAATTCATCACTGATAAGTTATATTGAGGAACAACCTCGTTAGTGGTTAGCTATGAAGCACTCACACAGAGACGGCACCTGATACGACACTACACCGACACGTCAACACCAATAATAATTTGAGATAATTAAATATTTAAATATAATTACATGTGTCGGTGTCGTGTCGGAAACCAACAAGGGTCTGACACCGGACAAACCTTTGATGTGAAGTGTCGGTGATGCATAGGCAGATAGATGAGATGATACGGTGATTGACCATGAAACTTTTGGGGGTCGGAAAGAACGAGGGTTGATTGACAACAATGGATAAACATGAATAGGCAATGAATGCATGAATACAAAATATGAAAATAAAGTGTAGTGCCATCGATTGCTACTATGTTGCATGTAAACCAATACAATATTGTACTCAACAAATTTACTATTCATGTACAGAAAACTTACCAGTGAGAGAAATCAAGTGAGAATCTAACTGAAAAGGAAAGGGACCTATACTTTGTTGACATCTCTATAACCCATCCAATAAGGAGACCAAGCGCGCCAATCACTATCACAAGAACAACATTGGAAGACCTGCATGATTCATCATCAATAAATATGAAAAAGACAAACATTTTTTATGGTGAGTATATATGTGTATGTGTCCATGCACGCATGCGTGTGTGAATATTCAGTCTATTTGTTCATTTACCTGGTTGCATTTGTTACAGCCATTAGGGCAGTAAGGATAGCAACAGCTGTGTGGATTGCCCTCTTCAATACTTCATCAATAGTAGCTAGATAAAGAAAAGTGCTAATTATAGCCATGAAAGAGAGCCAGAAGTCCATGAACTGTAAGACATTATAGTTCAATGCACACCAGGCACCTACGTCACAAGCATGATATAGTCCACTCGCAATTCCACTGGATGTGAACAAAACCCATTCTGCTAATGCCTGCATAACAAATGATATTATGGAATTTCTAAACCAAACAAGGTAAACTATGGGTTGTATACAAAATCTACATGATAAAATAATAAGTGTGAGAAAGAGTAACAAAAGTAATAAGAAAGAACCACCTTTTGCCGAAGGGCCCAATAGGCAGGAAGTATGGCCGCAACATTGGATACAATGAGAAAAAATGATTGTCGTACATGCCCTGCACCAATTTTCAATAACAGATTTGAGAATAAAAAATTATGTAATTTGTCTTGCATTCCATATTGTGAATACATATTAAATAGAGAATGCATACATTTGACAAATGAATAGAAAGAGTAGAGAATCTTTGGATTTTAACTGTATATATTTAGAATGAAATTGTCAAACTCTCTTGAAGGGTTGAATTTAACTTATAAGTGTGCCGTTTATAAGTAATTACTAAATAGCTAATAAACACAAACAGATACATTTGGTAACAGAAATTACTACGAAGTGTATCATAGTGGAAAATGAATCAAAAGTACTAATACCCACGTCCATAAATAATAAATAGGCAAAATTGCACTTTTAATCCTTTATCTTAATTTATTTTTTCACTTTAGGTATTTATCTTTGTTTTGTGTCAAATTTAGTCATATATGTGCTTACACCATTGGCTCAAACCGCACAACCAATATCATTTTTTCCAATAATTTTTCAAACTTTGATATGGATCTTGTTACTCTATGTATCAAGAGTTTTCCGAGTTTACATGCGATTTCATGAACTGAACTAAGAGAGTTTTGTGTTTAATTTCAAGGACCCTGAAATGTCTCTCACTCAAACCATCTATAGTTGAACCATCTTCTGTAAATTGAATGAGGGTTTCTACTCTTATGATCATTGCGATAAAAAATCCCTTGATAATTACAAGATTTCATTGAGGAAACATGGAAAATTTTGTGTTCGAATTTAAAAAGTTTTTGAAGAGAGAGGTTATGTCTTACGGTGTAAACTGTAAACGTTTACAAATATAAAGGACTAACCTAACAAAAAAAAATTAAAGAATCCAAGTTAAAAAGTAAATTAAGATAAAGGACCAAAAGACAATTTTTCCTAATAAATAAGCCACGCGACAAGAATAATAAAAGTCATGCTTTATATGAGTAAATAAAAAACACTACAAGGCAATAAAATCACAAACTTCATCAATCTCAAAAATGAACAAGCACCTTGATGTGTTACAATTTCAACGCTACAGTCAATGCCTCCATGGTTTCGATCACAAGAGCAAAAGCTGAGGACAACAAAGTAAACATTTAAAAGGATGAATTCCTTGATACATCAGGGAATAAATGGAAAACATCATAACCTAATCTCAACAAAAAATTAATACACTTCGGAAATTCTATAACATTCCATCTGAATTGTATTCCCCACAAAATCTCAATCACTACAAAGGACTTCTAGGTAACATTTGGCACACAGATAGAACAGAATGAGACAGCCTGTTCTGTTATATTCTACATGTTTCCACCCCATTTAGTAGAAAAAAAATATACTATTTACTACTTTATGTCCTGTTCTGCTTTACTTTTAATTTGTACCAAGTATAGAACAAAGCTCATGATCTGTTATGTTCCTGTCTATCAAATGTTACATTATGGCTCTTGTCTAGCAATTTAAAGGAAAGGAAACGGACGGAATGTAAACGGAACAAACAAAGGGTTTAAAATAAACCTGTATGATGTCAAGCCACTTGCATCAAAAGAAAATTTACAGTCCCCATGAGAGGAACAATGTTTTGGGCATCGTTCAAGTGAAAGAGACATGACAGTTGTCCCTTTAGAAGGATCGCTTCTGCTGGTATTAAGATGTCTAAGACCAAAACCCCAAGTTCCTTCTCTAGCATACATAATATAGAAATTGATCTTGCCATCACTTGAATCATATAGCATGAAAAACATAGATGGATCGCTTCTCCTGGTCTTGTTAGCATAATAATAGTCCCAGCTAATAAGAGACGGCAATCCACCAAATCTAGCATAAACTTCATAATTGATCTTCACATCTGAGGATAGTTGCACATGAATATTTCCTCCGGCTGCACCACGAGGAATGTCCAAAAGTAAGTAAGTCCAAATGTTACCAGGTTCTCCATTGTATGATGAGTTACTCAAAAGCGTTTCAATGGGGAAATTGGCAGAAGTATAAGATGCTCCAGAACCAACCGGTAAATAATATGATTCAAAGGGAGTTGGTCCTCTCCGTACAAATGTCTGCACAAAACCATTATCGTCTTGTTAATAATTTATATCAGTGTATTTATTTACCTTCAATAACTGGCAGAATAAATCTTGCAAAGAATACTACCTGAAGCGTGTAGATATCCATTGTACAATTTGGTCCAGCCTTTCCAAGCGAGCATTGAAGCATGTGGGATTCCACCGAATAGCAAGCCGTCACATTACTATCCTGAGTGGTTACAAGATTGATCGGTACGATAGTAATGTACCAACGACCGATTAATGGTGAATGAATAACCAGCGGTGCTTTATTTAAATCACTGGAGTAATCATACACAGTCACTGAAGGCATTGCACCATGGCGAACAAAACACATTAAACCAACATCATTTGCACCAGTTGTTTTGTTTGAAGTTGTACCACTGAATTTGACATCACTTGCCATAACTGTAAATTCTTCTGCCACATTTATTATATCCAAGGATAAGATGTTTGGTACACCTTCGTGAGCACAAAAAGTTTTCAAATTACTTTTGCAGGTCATCAAATTTTCCAACATCGTGTTGTTTTCTGTAGCATTCAAAGCATTATTGACATCAGATGCTGTGCATGAGAACGGATAAACTGGACTGTTACAGAAATTTCCTGTCATCATTGAATTTGTGCATGCTTCCACAGTTATATTGGCACCAAAGGAGTACGCTGGGCCTCGGACAATCTGCAGAGGTGGAAATATTATTACTTATAAGCTAACATTTCTAGAAATAGCAGTCTACTCTTTTGGCAATTAATCCACTTTCTGAGTTTACAAAGCTCAACTAATACTAGCTTTATATGAAAGTTGTTAGTATATAGAAATGATGTGTTAAACTAGATACACTGAACAATTTCTTATCTGAATTGCACAACGAATTTAGTTCAAATGTCAAGCCCGCGGCCTATAGGAAAGAGAAAACTTCTTACGGAAAAAAAATGCAAGTATAAGCTCACATTGAAGTATGGAAATAATCCTATCCTAAAGAGCATTGACTTGTAGAATAGAAATCATTGGCTAAAAATCTTAGTATTACGATTAATCAAATAATAATGACAATACACCAGCTAATAATGGTTCAACATTTAATTTAATTTGGAATAGTATTATTTGCAGAAAACTTCAATTAGTTGTGTATCAAATTGTGTATTTAATAAGAATAGTATTATTTTGGAAAACTTCTTGAATAAAGGGGAAAGGTTACGATAAAATCTACCAACAAAATCCGGATTCTAAAGAAACAACAACTATCTTTTGTATGCACAGTGACATGAAATAGAAATGCACTAAAAGAAATAAGACATGATAAAAATTGTTCCAATAAGTGATGGAACATACATGAAAAATTCAGAATTAATTTAAATAAAATATTTGCATAATAGACCTTACCATCTTCGACTGTGTCCTTGTAGGTCCAATGCCATTGAAAAGACCAACGAACCAAACACCTGGAGATATCTGAACAATAATTTGTTATGTTTGCCATCTAAGAAATTAAAAACAAACAAAAGAAAAATCACCTGCAACCAACCGTTTCCCAAGCAGCATAAATGTTAGATATATAAAACCAATTACGTGACCTAACAGATTATGCTTTTAAAAGGATTGGTCCAACACATCGCATATCAGAGCCCCTTTGACCAAGTTGTTAGGAGTTTGAATCTTTATGTCTCCATTCTTTATAACTAAAGTTGAACTTCAGCACAAGGCAGAGCGGACTTATGCTTTGTTTATGCTTCAAGTCTACTATTCTTAAAGATATAAAAACCCATGCTGCATCTGCACCTAATAAACTTTTAATTGAACTGACTCTTGACTATAGGAATTTAAACTTTAAGCAAGTATTTCTATGTCATTATAACCATCAGGAGACACTGAGCTAGATCAAGCAATGCCAATACAAACAAATAAAAACAATGTTGTCTATTACGGAGCGCAGAACATAGCAGTTTGTTCAAATTCCACTATGCTAAAGTACTACAGCGTCGCTATAGCCACTATTTGACAACACGTTGTGATAAACAGCATATCATGGAGCAATAGTGATTTGTCCAAATTCTTCCATGTTTTAGCGTTATAGAGGTGTTATAACCGCTATTTGACAACACGGAGTAAAAGATAATGCTTTGAGCGCAAAAAAGACCTAAAACAATACCTGATTGTTTGTCAGCTTCACAGTGATGTTTTTCTGCATAGGAAAGCACTGCTCCACATCTAAACCATTTATCCCTGAAGAAAATGGGGAACAAAGAGTAATCATAATAGGAAACTGAAAACAAACAGTCAAAAAGGAAATGACTGCAGACATTAAAAACAAAATTTGTATAAACATTAAAAATACAAATATTAAATTAAAAGAGTGAGTGGATACTCTTTCAGAAAACAATTGTTCGCGTAGTATCCAACATAAATACATGTCCAACACAGAAATAAACAACATGGCCTCCTTGGTCTCCTACCTGAGACAGCTGAATCTTTCAAAGTTATGTTTAAGGGATCTGGCAGTGGAGGACCTCCATCTCTAAAGCATATTATTGGCAGTGTGCTCATTGGAACCTTTTCAATTTTAGACACATCCTGAAAACAGCATATGCATGAAGTATGAACAAAAGAAGGCAAACAAATAACAGAAAGATAAGATTGTGATTGGAACTCCATGGAACTTTTATGCAGCATAATCGGTAAAGACAATTTTCATTGGAACATATTTTACATTAAGGAAGAATATTTTAAAAGGACGTGCAGATAAATAGAGAACTATATCATTTTCAATTATACCTTATGTACGATGAGGTATTTTAAAACAAGAGATATCAAAGTAGAAGAATCGGATATACTTACAAGGTCTACATCTGAGTTCAGTGATATAGACATTGAAGAAAACCATGGCGGCAAATCAACTGAAGCAATAGAAAACATAAACAAACAAGTAAGATCATCCACAACTCCAAAAATACCAGAAAATGAATTTTTTTGTGAAAACATATCTGTAACAGTTTCCAAAATAACAGAACTCGCAATCGAATCACCAAAGCAGAAGGAAAAATAAAATTAGCTTATTCTATGATATCATCTCACACTTGTTTCCATCTGAACTTTTTTACACACCTGATTATTATCCCTTTCTTGCTTATATAAGGATTCTGATCATATTAGTTAAATGTAACAAATTATCACATCACAGATTAGAGAATAAGGCTCTGCTTGGCAAAAAGCAGCGGATAGCTGATAAGCTAGCTAATAGCATATTACCTTATAGTGGATAGAAAATAAGCTAGCAAATTGAGCTAACAGATTAACATGAAATGACATAAAAATATATTTTTAATATTTAATTTACTTCAACTAAGATAACAAGGGTAAAATTGAGAGAAAAAATGAAAAGCTATACACTATAAGGTGTAAGTTATCGGCTATAAACTTGAAAATTAGCTTTGCCAAAAAGAGCCTAAGTAACAAATACCACTCAAATAAGATTGCATACAATGTTTCAAGTCAATATATGGTTAGCCCCCATGAGTTGACCTGACAGTGAAGGCTTTAGACCTAAAAGTGTGCCCATCTCTAGGTGTCAACAATTCTTGTGTTGAGCCAGTCCATATAGAGTTTTGCTCTGATTTCAATGGCCCCCGCTAGTGGACAGTGGTGGGATTGATCCACTGAATAAGTCGGTCCTTGGGCCGGATACCAAGTTTCCAAGAAGTTATTCTTAAAAGACTACTACACTAGAGTGATAAACTATAGCAACATAACCTGCTTATCCATCTCAGAAACTACTTTAAAAGCATAATCAATCTTAAACACAAGATTCATAATTTCATAAAATTACATCTAATAACAAGATCAAATCCAATTCCAACTCAATAAAATTCACACTAAGATCATGCTTCTTCACAAACAACAACAACAACAACAACAATAAATGAGTAAAAAAGAAAAGGGTCACTGTAAATTGAGTTACAAACCTCTTATATAGCGCAAATCAAAGGGTCTGAGTCTAGTATGAGGGTAGCTGAAGCTTGAAACAATAAAGGTTTCACCTTTACTACTGGATTCGCCATTTGCAGAGAGAAGCAAAACAAGAGTGAGAATCAAATTGAAAAAACTCATCTTTACTACTCAGACAGTTCTTCTCAGATCATTTCATGAGATTGACGCAGATGGGTATTACTTCATTAATTAAACAATAAAAAAAAAACATTTTTCGTTTGTTGCAATGAAAAGAACATTTGTCACTGAGAATGTTTTGGACCCTGTTGACTCATTTTCAGTTGACTTTCGTATTAGTTTTTTAATGAATTTTAAAAATAATTTTTTTATATAATAAGGATTGGAGAAAGTATTATCTATTTTTATTTATGAAATTATAATATTTTTCTAATAATGATGAATTTTTTTTATTTGATTATATGGTGTAACTTTTAATAAAAAGAAAATCAACAAAGTCATTATCACCTTTGAAAATCAATCAAATTAGGATGCACTCAAAAATGGAATGGTACCATTACCAACATCAAGTATTTTAAAGGAACACACCAACTTCGTCAAGCATTTAAAAGCAACACGGATGTTTATTTTTAGCAACAAAATAAAGTAGCACATATATTTATTTATTTTTCAAAAAGTAGCACATATATATATATCTTAATTTATAATAAAGTGGCCCATATGGTTTCATTATTATAGATCTTTTTATCTTTTGTGCATTTTTTAAATAAATAGAGTAGATTTTCTTCTTTTAGATTGAAGTGTACAAAAAATTATATGTACTATTTAAAGGAAGAATAAATTTTGAAATTTTCTTATCCATGTATATCTTTAATCTCATTTTGCATTCATATAAGAGAAAAAATTATTTTTCTTGTTTAATATACTTCTAGTAATGATTTGAAAGAGAAAAAAAAAATCTTATTTAATATACTTCAAATAATGATTTGATAACTTGTTCAAAAAACAATGATTTGATAATGATAATAAAACATTAACTAATCAATTTACAAAAAATTGATTAGTTTTTTTATCTAGATATTCCTCCATTTTAAATTATAAGATCATTTACAAACAATTTGGATGTTCTTAAATATAAGACATCTACAAATTTTTGGATGCATTCATTACTTCTTTTTTAAATATACTCCTTATTAATATTATCAAATTGTTTTATTATAATATAAAAAGTCAACATTGAATGTGTATATACTAAGGATAACTGAAATATTTGTTATGTTTTGTCGAGATTGTTTTTGTCATGAGCTAACAAAAATAATGATGTATCTCCTAATCATAAAGTTTTGTCTGCGTACAAAGGTGATGTTTGAACAAAATATTAAGGATAACAAAGTGAATATAAAAAAAATATAAATCACAAATTTAAAAAAAAAATCATTAATATATAAGAGTATTGACATCAAGTCTCCTCATTTTGGATGATTAAATGAATCTCACACCTATAAAAAAAATCTCACAATCACTTATTTATAATTTTTTAATGTTACCACTTAATAAGCATTCAATCTCTTCAATCCGACTTCTAAAATATCATAAAATGGGTTCCACAATTAGCTTATATCTATGTCATAAGAAAAATTCATCTATTTTCATACACACTAGAGGAACTTGTGAAAATGGCGAGAGAAGGGAGGAGAGAGAGCTTCCATAACCACATTTTCTATGTGTACCAAAAAAAAATTATTTCACAATAGGTAGGCCTATTTGTTTTTGGTAAATCAAATATTTCTTGTGCATCCAACTACAAAGACTAATATCTTCGAGGTTGCTGAGACTCATTTAAGAGGTTGAATTCTCCCAACAAATATTTTTCATACACATCTGTCATAATTGAAACCATGAATGGTTAAAAGGCTCAAGTATTTACTACTACTTTTGCCACGTTATGGTGGTAGGTGTGCCTATTTAGCTTGGTGTTAAATACGTGAAGCACTGACCATTCTGAATACCTTAATAGAACTGGTAGAGTTACATGTACAACCAGTTAAAAACACTTAACTGTATAACTCAAATAAATCTAGGAAACGTCATGAAAAAAACACAAGATAATTACACCAACTCTTTTTCTCAAAACTCACCTTGTCACAACACCAATAAACCGCTAAATTTAATAATTTTGTTGATATGAAATGGCCAAAAGAATAAATAGTTTAAATCTTGCTAAGCAACTAACTATTACAACACTTAATGTTGTTGTGGATTGCAACTCGATTGAATCAATTAATAAGAAGAAAGATTTTAGAAATCTACTAGACATTGAGGAATGCACGCTTTATTAATTAAAGAAAAGATAAAAAGTATAATTAATATATCATTAATTTAAAATTGAAAAAACATTATTTAGCATTAGATAAATCACACACAATTTCTCTCATTATCATGAATTAAATATGATTCTTGCAATCATCCATTTCAATTACAAACAACAAAACCAATTCATGCATAAACTACCAATTTATCTTACAAATTTTCCTCATTCTTTATGTATTAAATATGACTTGTTGAGTCATACATGCCATGTGAAAATAAATACTATATATGTTTAAAATACAACATATTTGGAAATTTTAACTCTTGTTATATTTTTTGTCAAAAAAAACTCTTGTTATATTTATATATTACTAGTGGAAAGACGGACACCCTCTTTTTATTGCACTAACACATGTAAATTATGAACGGTATATTATATAAAATTTTGATTTTGATTAAAATTATAGGTAAAAATAAATTGTGATTAAATTTTGATTTTGATTAAAATAGTTGTTTCTTAGTTGTTCTGCCTACTCTTCTATTTGATATTGTTCTAATTTAATTGTGGATATTTCTTTAAGTTCTCTCTCAAACACCTTGTGTGGAGGGACTTATTATTTTTTGATAATATATTTCGTATTCAAGATAAAACAAAATTATAAGTATAAATATTTGTGACTTTTAAATTGTAATAAACTCAACAAAATATGTTTATCTTTTTCAATGACAATAATAATTTAACAAATATAACATAAATTCTTACCTTTTTTAATAACAGCAACAATGTAACATAAATATAGAAAAATTTATATGAGGGTATAATTGAAATAATAAAAATTCAGCCCAAAATATATATCTCATTTATATATAGTATAGATAATATTGTTGTTATTGTAGTTGGGTATTTCTATTTTAATGCGATTTAATTTTTTTAATTGAAACTTAAAATAATAGTATTAAAGGATAGAATAGTAAATAAAATAGTTTATATGAAGGATAAAATAGATAAGGGAAAAGTAAACTCAAACTCATATATTCACTTTATATATTACTAGCGTTTAAACCGGACATCGGTGCCCGTCTGTGCGGTCTTTTTATTGTGCTAATGTGTATATATTATGAGCATTAGTTTTTATAAAATTTTGATTAAAATTATTTGATTTTGATTAAAATTATAAGTATAAATATTTTGCATTTTTATGTTGTAACAAATTATACTTACTTTTTCAATGAGATCGATAACATAACGAATATATATAAATTCTTATCTTACTAACGTTTAAGGGTATAATTGGAATTGAAAAAGAAAGCCCAAAATCGTGTTTTTTCTTTTGATATAGTATAGATATATATTTTTTAAAATAATATATTATGTATGTATTTTTTATCAAGTAACTAATTTTTTTTTAAATGAAATAGAAATTTGTAAGATTCTATTATTCTATGGAGAAATTATAGATTACATCAGTCACCCATTCAAAATTAGATGACGAATATTAAAATTAGACTAATAGCATACACTATTATAAAATCATTTATTCCTTACAAAAATATATTTCTCTGATGATTTGAACATAGTAACAATGGAATAAGATTTTTTTGTGGAAACAAAATATGAAAAAGAATAGATGATCACGGATCATTTTTATCGTTCGGCGGAACATCATTTTTGAATATTGGGTCACAATTATTTTAAGAAGTGTGAAGAGAAGGATGGAGATGGTGTAAAGTAAGTGTTGTCATTCTTAAAGCTTTCAACTCTTTCCATATTTCTGTGGTTGGTGTCGTAATAGGAGCCAGTTGAAAAGCACATGGCCGTGAATTTTATCAGGAAGGATTCGGTAGACATGTTAGCTAGAAAGGAATGGTTGTTTTAGAGAGAGATCGATAGAGTGTGTAGGATCAAAACTAGAAGTTGTTGGCCAATATATCGAAATAGTGGAGGATTTATATCGTTGGCCACATCACAGTGCTTGAACGGTTGGCGTTTGAGATTGCAAACAGTGAATAAAAATAATGAAAAATTAATATGAAATACTAAACTTGTCAAGCTGGTTAACAAGTAATTAAGGTGTAACAAAGTTGTGATGTGGCCGTATAAACGAACGAGGGTGCGTGTTAGAGCAACTGAGTATAGCATTCCTCCTTAAGAAAAAAAACTGGTGTACTTATGTTTGATTTTCTATTATTTATACAACTTACCCGTTTGTTACATTACAACGGTGTCAAAATTGTTTAAAATAGATTTTTAAAGTACAACATCTTTTTGCTATAATTATTTTAACAATTTTTTTTTTAGATAAAGCTTCAAATGAAAATTTCGTTTAAATAGTTTGTCTT
Organism: Medicago arabica; assembly: GCA_946800305.1. Taxonomy (NCBI): domain Eukaryota; kingdom Viridiplantae; phylum Streptophyta; class Magnoliopsida; order Fabales; family Fabaceae; genus Medicago; species Medicago arabica. Next base: position 40,332,446 of record OX326969.1, read on the forward strand.
AGAATGTCATTTTAAATATTTTATCATTTTGTTGTAGTTTTTTCTATGATAAATTTTTTAAAAATCTCTTAAATAAGAATTCAAATAGCTTTTAAAAAAATATTTTTGGAAGATGTATTTTTGAATGATTTTTACTATCTAAAATCTTTAATAATGAATATTTAAGTTAGTTAATATCAAAATATCTTTTTTAACTTATATAAAATGAGATTGAAATAACTTCTACTAGTACTTTTTTAGTATATTTTAAAAAAATCATTTCTAAAGATACAAAGAATTCTTTTTTTTTAATCTATAACAAACATGCCTTATATTTAATGGTTCAAATGGTAAATCAGAAAATCATAACCTTTATGACATGATAATAAATCACTGACGCAGACAATAACTTAAAAATCAATGATGTGAAAATAAGAATAATAACTTTGCACTTTGTTTGGATTTGTGGCTAGGCCTTCATTATTGCGTTCCAGACAAAATTGAGGTGAAAACTAAGAAGTTATAGAGATCAACTTTCAAGTTAACCTGACTATTTGCCGCTATTCTATTTGAGTGTGGCACTGCAAAACATATACTTACTATATATCGGAAAGACTAAAATATGGTTTTGGTCCCTACAAATATGCCTAATTTCGGTTTTAGTCCCTGTAAAAAAAAATTGTTTTTGGTCCCTGCAAATATGTCTCGTTTTGGTTTTGGTCTCTGGCCGCACTTTTGTGATGATTTGCACACGTGACACATGATGATTGAACTCATTTATTAGATAAATAGTCCTTGCAAAATCTTTTGATTTTGAAAAAGGTCCCTGCAAAATATTTTACTTTTGGAAATAGTCCCTCCAGGGACCAAAACCAAAACTAGGCATATTTTGTAGAGACCAAAAACAATTTTTTTTTTACAGGGACTAAAACCAAAACTAGACATATTTGCAAGGACCAAAACCATATTTTAGCCTATCGGAAATAATCAATTCTCTTGAGTGGAGGCCGATTGTTTCTAACAACAAAATATCTGTCTAGAAACATGTGATAGTCGCATGATAAAGTCTATATAGTAAGTGAATGATTGGGAAGGAATTTGGCCCTAATCACGATCTGCCGGTAGAACCAAAAACAAAGGAAAAGTTCTCACAATATAGAAAACTCAAATTGATTAATCTTCCAATTGTGATTTGAGAGCTTCTTATTTATAGCCTATGTTTAAAATACTATAAATAGATTTCCACTACCATGCATTTACCAAATACACATTGATAAACATTACCTAGAAAATAGGCCCTAACATGATTAAAAATCCCACTTAATGACTTATTAGAGCACTACATTGTTCTCGTGAGCTTAGCTCATTTCGTAAGGACAATGCATAACATATGCAAGGTACATGGTTCGAACCCCGGCCACTGCCAAAAAAAAAAGCACTACTTTGAATTATTTAGAGAGACTAGTAGAATACAAAAGATCATCTAAAATTCCACCCAAAAATAAAAACAAAAATAACATATTAAAATAAAGAAAATTGGACTTTTAATGGTTGTTTTATTTAGCATTAATCAACCCATTAAAGCTTCTTGTCATGTGAATTTGGGCTTCACCCTATGTCTTCAAGTTGGAAATTTTGTTGGTCACACACTCACACTTGCCAGAAGGCTAAAACACACCACAAAATAACCTAAATGCCCATGCCATCAGTTTCATATTCCTCGGTAGTTAACTGCCGTCGATTTGAATTCCTCGGCAGTTAGCTGCTGATACACTGTTATATCAATCTATACCCCCAAATCTATTTTTTTCACAATCTTGGTCCAAAGTCATTGAAGCATCAGTCCTAGGAGGTTTCAACACACTTTTGACGTAAAAAAACAGGTATTGATTATTTTAATCGGTTTCTTTTTGTTGATTTTTCTGTTTGTTTAAACAAAAACATTGACATGCACGTATCGACACTTAAGTGCAGAAGTATGGGAGCATCGGCAGTTAACTACCGATGGAATTCGGTAGTTAACTATCGATGTGGTGGCTCAAAAATTGCATGTTACTGCCTATTTTTTTTTTGTTTTTTTTTATATTCATTATGCAATTGATGTTTATGCATTAGTTAATTATCTATTCATAGTTATGTGTTGTTTATATATAGTTATGGTTGAGAACGCGGATGATGATCCGAGTGAGACAAAACCAATATTTGTCGAGAATTCCATAGATGTCAAACCGCTTAAGGTTGAAACCAAACCAAATATTGATGGAACTTCCGTCCATGTTGAAGCTTCATTATATGTTGACTTTGGTGTCGTTCAACGTGATGCCAACGAAGTTGACACGGCTTTTTTTTTTCTTCCAAAGAAGTTAATTGGAAAGATAGAGATAAGATGCTTAATTGGGTATGTTGTCAAGCAAATAGAGTGGGATTTACAATTGTTATAGGTAGATCAAATGTGATCAATCCAATGTTACAACTTGTGTATGAAAGGAGTGGAGATCACAAAGTGCCCAAAAAATATTAAATCATGAGGCAACAGGCTCAAGAAAATGCGGATGTATGTTCATGCTTCGTTGATATCTTAGTAGCAAAACAAATGATTTGAGATTGAATATTCTTAATGGAGTTCACAACCACGAGATGAAGCCAAGTTTAAAAGGATACATGCTTGCGGGTAGATTAAAGGAGGATGACAAGAAGATTGTACGTGACTTGACCAAGAGTATGGTGCTTCCGAAAAATATTTTGTAAAATTTGAAGAGCAAAAGACAAGATTGCAAGACAAGTATCAAGCAAGTATACAATGAACATCAACAAATGTGGAAGTCAAACAGAGGTGACAAAACGCTGATGTAGTATCTAATCTCAAAGTTGAAGGAGCACAATTATGTTTATTTCACCATAACACAAAGTGAAAGTACAAGTATTGAAGACATATTTTGGGCTCATCCAACATTTGTTAAGTTCTTTAACAACTTTCCAACGGTTTTGGTTATGAACTTCACCTACAAAACCAACATGTGCAGGATGCCAATGTTTGAGCTAGTTGGGGTCACCTCGACTGATTTGATATGTTTCGTTGTTTTGGATTTTTGACACATGAGAAAGAGGACAACTTTGTTTGGGTTTTACAAATGATGCTTAGACTTTTTAAATCAAAGAGTAATATGTCTAAGGTGGTTGTGACTGACATGGATACGACTTTGATGAATGTGGTTGGTACTGTTCTCACTTAAAGTAGTGCAATACTTTGTTATTTTTGTGTTGGGAAAAATGTTAGAGCCAGGTGCATCACTGACTGTAGATATGCTTTGGGAAAAAATGATGGGAAAGAGGTAAAGCACAGTGATGTAGTGAAGAAGATAATGAGAGCATGTGATGTTATTGTTGAATCACCCACACAAAAATTATATGCAAGTGCATTAGTAGAGTTCCAAAATGTTTGTAAAGATTTTCCAAAGTTTCTTATCTATGTCGAGAGCACCGTATTGGATGTTGTTAAAGAGAAAATAGTGAGGGCATGGACAGACCATGTCTTGCATCTTGGCTGTAGAACCACGAACGGAGTTGAATCGGCTTATGCGTAAAGAAATATTTGAGCAATAGTGTGGGTGATTTGGGTACTTGTTGGGAGAAAATACATGATATGTTGGTGATAGTTAACTGCGATACAAATAGCATCTGGGAGGAGTTGTACTGTATTGAAACATAGATTCAAAGACGTCATTTTGTACTTTGGATTGGGGGGTTATATGTCTAGATATGGTTTGGGCAACATTGTTTTGGAAGAACAACGTTGCAAGGAAACATTATGTATGGACAAGGAAAGTTGTGGTTGTGTTCAAAGGACCTCGTATGGGCTACTATGTGCATGTTTCATTACTATGAAAATCCATGACAACAAGCCTATTTTATTGGATGAGATACACTATCATTGGCATAGGTTATGTATGGGTGAAGAAAGTAATGATGATGGTTTTTCTGTCGAGGAGGAGTCGAGTAATGTTCAAGGACGTCTCAAGAAAGTCTCATATCAAATGAAGCTAGAAATCAAAGAGGTTATGCGGCAGTTGGCATTTCTAGACACCGCAGTGTTGTCTCCACCACCAAGAAAAGTACCAACCAAGTGAGCTAAGAAAAAAGTGGAAATTGCTAGGCCTAGAGCAAATCTGGCATCTACTACTCGAATCCTTTCTTCGTGGGAACGTGTTGAATTCCAATATCCAGATAGTCAACCATCACCAACAACGTCATCATTTCCTAAAAGAAAAGGTGCCCGTATTAGTAAAACATCATGTTCCCCACTTCCACCAATTACCCCGTTTCCAAACTCTGGTTCCAGAGCCTATTCCGGTTCCAACGCCTAATAAGGTTTTGAGCCCTATTGATTATATGCCAAAATTCATGGTTCTATATATTGAAAATATGGTGGATGTTATAGGCGATGGGAATTGTAGATTTCGGGTCGTAACTGAGTTCTTGGGATTGACCAAAGAAAGTCGTATCATGGTTCATAGACATCTTATTCAAGAGGTGAAAGATCATAAAAATGATTATGTGCGGATATTTGTGGATGAGGATCGTTATAAATACATCTTAAATGGCTTGCATCCTCCCACAACTAGTGGTAGTATTGCACTTGTAGATAAGTGATTGACGCTTCCGGACATGGGACACATCGTTGCAAATCATTACAAAGGTTTGTTGTCTTGTTGACAAATCATGAAATTGGAACTTCAGAATCTTTTTTTCTCACTTAGCAAAAAACCTCATCATGTGCCTTAGCTTAATTCTCAATCATTTTGTGCTTTTTTTTTTTTTTTGAAAGATGATTGTTCACTACCTCCATCATCTACGAAGTGGAACAATCACAAGAGTGGTGAGGCATCGACTTGGGAATTTGAGTATTTGGATCAACAAGCTAGGTTCCGAGATCTCATGAAGATTGAAAAGGGAGAGAAACCGCCCCCGCCAAAAAATGAGTCAAACCAAGCCAAACCTATTTTGTGTGACACTCCTGAAAAAACAAAGGAAGAATTTGAAGTTATCGGGGAAGATGAAGAATTTCACTTGATGTGATACGACTGATTGTTTGTCGGTGTTAATCCTTCTTTTTTTGTCGATATTACACCGACATATTTTTTGGGGTCGATATTGTAACGTCAATTTTTTGTGACCAATATATAACTAACATTATGAAGGTATATTTTAGCAACCAGCACCTTTTGTGACCAATATATTGTAACGTCAATTTTTATGAAGGTTTATTTTAGCAACCAACACATTTTCTCCTCGACAAAAATACTCATTTTCTTTGTTTTTGAAAATATTAAAACTAAAGGACAGGAATGTAATTTTCATTTAAAAGTCAGTTTTTATTTTTATTTTTATTTTCTATTCTTTTTTCGAGAGCTCTTCATATCCCCTTCATTTTCTTTCTTCCTTATGTGCTTCTTTGTTATCCCTTTTCCTAACTTTTCCTGGGACTACGTTTCCGGTGTCGACGCCGCCGTGGAATATTTCAACGCTGCGGTGGTACGTACAATATAAAAGTCAAAAAGCATTCACTAAACAAGTCATGTTACTTACCATTTCGGTAAAGATCTTCTCTCCTGCACACAATTGTTTGCTCCTTCCAACAAAACCTTTAACCATGAACGACACAACCAAACTTTTTTTTAGGGAAACCAAACCTCTTTTTTGCATATTTAATTCACAAGAATTTTTTAAATTGTTTTTTTCAGTATAATCATTTTTTGAATAGGTTAGAGTATGATAATATAATCAAATTAGTTTTCACAATCTTGCTATTGTTTAATCCAGCAATTATGTAATCCCATTGAATTTGAGAATGGCCTGGAGACGAAGGAAATAAGGATTGAATATATTTAACAGAGAAACAAAGAAAGAAGAAAGAAGAATGAGGGAAGACTGAAGAGCTCTCGAGAAAAAAAATGAAAATCTAACATTTAAATGGAAATTACATTGGTGTGCTTTGGTTTTAATATTTCCAAAAACAAAAACATGGGTATTTTTGTCAAGGAAAAAATGTGTTGGTCGCTAAAATAGACCTTCATACAAATGAGTGGATGTATATATATATATATATATATATATATATATATATATATATATATGACTTTTATGTGGTGGAACTAGGGCAATACTTTTTTATTTGTTAATAATGTTTACACATTTGATATATATGGCTATATTTTCGTCAATTCATTGGTTATTACGTTTCATTTTATTTTATTCTAGTGTTTGATTTTTCATAAAATATTGTGAAGTTAAACATGTCTGAGGTTGCACAAATTGAATGTCGTGTTTGATACTCTTCTTTCAAAAAGACAATTAAGGTTATGATAACACTGACTGACGCTATTAATGATTTGATTTTGAAGGCAAAACTTAACATATATTTTGAGTATCTTGGTGTAAATAAGTATACATAGGGATGACAAAAAAATCCGCACCCATGGATATCCGCGGATAAAATCTGCCACGGACACGGAGCGGATACCTTAATGGACATCCATGGATAAAATAAACGGATATTTTAACTATCCGCTAATTAATGGACACGGATGCGGATTTAATGGTATCCGCACCCGCTTTTAAACCAAGTAAATTACATAAATAACCTAATAACTTTCAACTTTCTAAGCAAAAACCCTCGGTATTATGAGTGTTATTAGTTATTACGCTCCTTTAAAAGGAGATGAAAGTGGTTGAGATTGTTGAAGCAAGAAGCTTTGTTTTTGTTGAATATGATGAGTTTTACTTAAGATTCTGTTAAATCAAAGAACTTTATTTTTATTAAATATAAGAGACTTTATTTATGTTTTTGTTAAGTCAATGATATTTGTTGTTATTATAATGCATGAATGTTATGTTTTGCTAAAAGGAAAAGAAAATGCATGTGATGAACCTTTGTTTCTAAATTTTAGCTAAAAAAAATAAACAATTTTTTTTATTTTTTATTTTATAAATGTTATCCATGGATATCTGTATAAACTCACAGATACCTCAAAATCTGCGGATTTCCCGCAAAACGAATATTCGCGCGGATATGGATAGGGTACGAATTTCAAATTTATCCAACGGAGCGGATACAAATATCACACCATCCGCATTCATGGATATCCATTTACATCCCTACAGTATAGACCTCATATATTTGCTCAGATGCCTTGCATAGACCTGGGAGCAGATAAAGGTGAAGACATGTGGAAAAGAGCGGGCTATGTGCCTTGGCTTATTCGTGACGATAGTCGATAGCGACGTAAGATTTATGTTTAGGAATATGGTTGAAGATAATATATTATATATTTGTGTTCGTTTCATCTGCTTGTACGCAAAATGTCAATAGAATTTTTATGTAATGTGTTGTTTAATTTCAAACACTCATTAATGTTTTGTTGAATTTCAAGCAATCGTGTAATTTTAACGAAATGTCGGATTGATTTAATTTTGGTCAACTGTAAGAGATTATGTATTGTTCTTGTTTATGACTGATTATATATGGTGTATATATAAGTTGTATTTCCTTTGGAATTGATGTGGTTGAATTACAGGTAATAAATAGGTCGAAAATGGCTTGAAAACATTATGCAGAACCTACTGTCTACATAATTGAATGCATCGGCAGTTAATTACCGTTCAAGAAACCGGCAGCAGTTAACTACCATTGAGGTCAACGGTAGTTAACTACCGCTACAGCCAGCGGTAGTTAACTGCTGATGCGTTCCTGGTACAAACTCCATCAACTTTCTCATTCTCTTTCTCTTTTATACATACCATTTTGACCACATTTTTCACTCATTTTCATCTAATTTCAAATTCATCAATTCTAAAACATATAAAAACTAATAATAATATTAACATGATAAAAATAAAACGCAAGAAATAATTTAAAAGGTACGCAAATGTCATAGAAATACGAAAATGTCACAAGGTACGAAAATGTCATAATATTACATCACCATAGTTAAAATGTACAACAACAAAAAAACCTAATGAAATCAACCTTGCTGCCTATGATGCATATGCCCCATGCGCTGCCTCGCAATCTGATACATTAGGGTAGGGCGAGCAGTACTGCCAATCCGGATCATCTCCTGAATAATCTCCTATTTAGTCATCTCGGAGGCCAACGCTGCAACATTATAAGATATCTGCACCACATCCTTGATGATCGTTAATGTGTCAGGCATCTCTCTGGCATGCTCCTCCTCTATAAGTTGCTCCCGGTTGGCCGACCTGGGAGAAGATCCTTCATCGGGTGGGATAATCTGAGGGTGGGAGACTTTGGTGTACGAAGCCATGTAGCCAGGCACATGCTATCATGGTCTCTCACACCTCTCTCCCCAATGACTATAGAACCACACACTAGGGTCTCTCAACACAGTAGTCAGCATCTCCTTAGGAAGCTCAGGGACATCTGATGAATGCTTGGGGATGTCCTGTACAAAGTCAAACTGCCTCTTAACTCGCTCAGGTAAATGTTGGTATACCTTCTCCTTCCCGCACATCAGCCATCCGAAGTAAGTGATAACAAGTTGAAAAGGGCTCACAGTACTGTTATGTGATCATCATATGTAGACCACTTCACGTCATCCACCTCTAAGCGATCCAGCCGTGTGCGGTAATGGTGCACAACTGTATGCTCTCTGGTAGTAAGTCATCTCCTCGCACGTGGTCTCTCCGACTTCCAGCTCTTGTTTTGCTTCCTTGGGTACGGACCTGGCAAATGCTCCAAAATCCATCCCTAAAAAAAACACAAAAATAAATATTTGAATTAAATCTTAAATAAATCGAACAAAATGATAAATAAATTATAAAAACTTCACGAAAATATCAAAATAAATCCTAAATAAATGTAGACAAACTTAGAAAGAAAATAAGCTAACATATTGATAATTTTTTTTTATAAAAACTTAAAAAAAAATAGATTAAAATAAATTCATAAATAAATTAAGATAAATATTAAATTATTACCATAAGAAGGGTCACACATCCAGAATCATCAAGATAATCATACATGTAAGCTAAGGTCATCCCTCCCCATGACCACTTCCCAATAGTATTCAAATTTGTCATACTATCAAGATATATCAAGTCGATGTGTCTGTTCGTTTTGTTAGTGAACAGCGCACTACCGACGAGATATAGAAGAAAACTTCTCACACACCACAGCCTCCTCCTATCCCTCTCCTGCAGCTCATCCCTCGTTTGTGGGTCCTCCAGTCGTCTAGCTTCTGTCGGGTGCTCCTGATAAAGCTGCTTTAGTGCAGGATAACTAATATGAACACCATACTCACTCATTGACACAACACGAGTAGCAGTATCTAACATCCCCAACAACCTAGTCATCTATGTAATTCCATGTGCCCGATCCACTACCGCGTCGTGGTCCAGCATGCAGCCCTCGATAGGAAGGTGGGGAAGATTAGACACATCGTCCAAAGTGATCGTCATCTCCCTCACTGGTAGATGAAAACTACTAGTATTTGTGTGCCACCTCTTGCACATAGCACATATCATGGCATGGGTCACACTCGAATACCAGGTGTATACCAAATCATGTAAGCCAGACGCCTTCACAGAATCCCAAAACCACCTCAAAGTATCCTCCGGCTTAGAAAGCTCTCTCACCTTTCTCCCTGAATTTACATTGCGATACTCTTGATCATACCACATCTGAAAATCAAATCAATTAAGACATTAACACTACAAATTTTAATCACTTTAAATCTAATAGAAAAACACTAACATTTAACATTTAATAAAAAAAATTATTAAAATTTTAAACACTTACATTTTAACATTTAAATCACGTAAAACATTTTAACATTTAAAGAATTTAAACACTTACATTATTATGGTTCATCCAAAGAGGGATCGCCACGTGCTTCGCGTAGTCGGACAACAATGTCGTGGTCTGAGGACCTCCAGGAAAGGGAGGCCCTACATAGGCACATCAGATGCCCCCTCATCATGACGACGTCGCCCAGGCTCGGGCTCAGACTCACGCGTAGCCGCATGCACATGACCGTCAACATCCTCGACCTCATCATTCTCATCATCCTCACCTTGTGCCACCTCTTGTGTCTCATAATACTAAGATGCCTCCTCCCCCGGCTGATAAAACATAGCATCTTCCTTCATCCGATCATATCCAGCAAAACCCTCCGCATACCCAGCATACTCGTGCGCTTGTGTTGGATCAACGACCTGGGAGTAATCCATCTGTGACTATGAACCCGACCTATCTCCACCTATCCTCAAGTCCCTACGTTGCCGGGGCTTTGGAACATACAAGTTTTGAGTCTGCAGCTCCTTCCGATGGCTATTTGTCATAACTACTTTACCTTTGCGCATTCTACCATCTCTAATATGTCGCTCGTCCTCCTCCCCAGCCATATCTGTACAAAAAAAACATAAGGTATTTGTTAATGGATCTAACTCTCACATTATATACAACACCAAAATGCAAGTAACATATCACAAAATAAACTTAGGCATTCATCAAACTTAATATAACAAATATACATTCATCAAACTTTATGTAACATATAACATTATGTCATTCATCAAACTTACCAAAAAAAGCAAAAACACCAAACTTAGAAACATCATAATATATAATCATTACATAATCTAACATATTTGCAAAGAAATAACGCAAAAAAAAAAAAGCAAGAATGTCTCACTTAGGCATTTCATCAAACACCTTAAGTGCACTCTAAATTACTAGCACAATTAGTGTTAATTCAAAATAAAAACAACTACATTGTACCTAAACCTACTCTAAACAACAATGTCAGCAACAACAATACATTAAAACATCTAAATCATGCTTAATTTGCAATTTTCTAACCTAACCTAAAACGAACATTTTGCTCAAAATTATGAAAACTAACACCCTAAACAACCTACATTGCATGTAAAAAGGAAGAAATTGACTTACTTCTGAATTACTTGATGAAATTAGGATGATTTTCGAACAAATTGATGTTTGAGTGATTTTTGGTTATATTTGAGAAGTTTTGCATGTGTTACTGTAATGAGAAACGTTAACTACCGTTGGGGGTATTTTTGAATTTTTCATGTGTTAATAGGAAGTTTTTGAAGTCATAAAAGCAATTTTCTCTTCTAGGTGCGAATAACGATTTTCTCAAATTGACCTTAAAAGCATCTTGATCTAATTGTAACAAAGTGACCCAATTTAGTGTACGAAACATTGATCTTCTCTCAAATATCACAAATAGTGAATCAACAAATAAAGCCAATCAGACATACATACTTCAACAAATACGATCGAATTATTACTCATGTTCTAAAACAAACGGATAAAATATGCATTTTTTTATAGGTTTCCTTCGACATGTCTAGGGAATTCTTGATCTCATCAATTGTTTTACAATTTTTTCATAGACTTTTAACAATGACTCTTTGATGCTTGAGTTAAAAATATGAAGGATACGTTTAGTTAAAAATATGAAGGATACGTGTGCATAATCTTGTATTCCTCATAAATCATTCTGCCAAATAGCATCGAAGTCAGGTTCACGGTGGCTGCTGCAAAAATTAAAAAAGCAATCAAATGTATGTATATATTAATTTAGTGTGTAAGAGAAAAATAAAATAGTGTTATTTAAGAATGAGTTTATTTTTGTTTTTAAAATGAGTTAGACTTAATATAAAATCACAAAATAAAGTGTTGTCGTCATTTATAGTCTACCTTAATAAAATGAAATAATGAGTTTTATGAAACTTGAAATACTGAGTTTAATCTTGACATCATGTATTATTAAAGTGGCTGTAACAAAAAAAGAAAAGTGGGCATTAAGGAGGGTATTAAAAAGAAAGTGTTACTAACAGGGTAACACTCTTCATATGAATAATTATTAGTCGGATACCCTGTAATTTTCCATTAGTTCAACTATATTTAATGGTTCAAATGTTGTTTCTAAAGTTCTTACTAATGCTAAATGAAAGACTAGGTAGATAGACACAATGTGTTTCAGTTGATAAACATCCATTAGTTTCCTTCCAAGGTAGAAGAGCAGTGTGTAATGCTTCTCACCCATATTCTAGTGTGATACTGACTTAGAAATTAGAATGGTGGCAACTGGGAATAGGTTGAGTCGGTAAAAAAAACTAAGTAAGAGATTGCACCTTAAACCCTGCAACTTTTTTTTTAAAACCTGGTATCCGACTAAGGACCGACTAATTGAGGAATCCAAATACTATATGTTATTGCATATCACCATTTTTATTAAGCAGAACCATATAAAAACTAGTGATCGGTATTACAAAATATTGTACATTCTAGCAGTTACCATTAAAAAAACAAACATACTAGTGCTAATGAGACCCTGTAAAAACTTGCCCTAACATGTTGCTCACTAAATATGTGAGATAACACGACGAACCCTTTTGAATACCATGCCGTGATTTTCACTGTCCTCTTCGTCGTCGTCGTCAAGAAGTTCTCCTCGAGTCTGCAGTTGAGATAATTGTTGGAATTTAACTCCATCTCTCTTTTTCTTGCTACATAGTTTCTTGCCATAAATTGCACCAGCAGCAACTGCTCCCACCGAAGAAAATGCCAAGACAGCCAGTGTTTTCTGTGCTTGACAAACAATATATCACATAGTCATCAAATTGAAAAAATGGAATAAAAAGAATGATTTCATCTAAGGAAAGGAACTCACATTGGTATCACTGTTGCTGCTTGCTCTAGGAAATTCAGTTGCAGTTGTTGAATTTGAGTAAAAATCTGCAGTATAAAATCTAATGTGTAAGCCTATAATATAAGTTGATTTTTTCTAAATCACTAGCTCTGTCATGTTCTTTCATTAGCAATCCTAGAGAGCTTATACAAATAAGCTGAAAACAGCTGAACAACATGTCATAAGCCGTTCTTATAAGTTCTCCCAAACAATCTCACAAGTGCTTATGTCAGTAAATAAAATCAAATAAGTCAATTTAAACAGACCCTATTTCTGAAAGAGACATATTATCATATATAAGTTGTATATATCATAACCCTCTTTTCAAAAGTAATAAGCATCAAAACTGAGTTGTGAGTAGTGAGAATTAAGGGATAGGAATCTGTTGAAGTGGTTGGTAGAGAACAATTAGCACTTCCTTTCCAATCAGATGGACGCTGGCAAACATAACCTGCTTCATCCAAACATTGAGCATGATGGAAACAGAAATTCTGACCACATGGTACTCCAGCTTGCTCACAATGTTCCCCAGCAAATCCAGAGGGACATTTGCATGAGTACTTTTCTCCTTGAACAATTTCCTTACAAGTAGCACCATGCTCACACCAAAAGGAGTTTGTCCCATCACACATTGTCATTTCTTCATCACAAAACTTTCCCCTATAGCATCAAGCCCAAAATAATACAAAATTTCATTGAAAAAGTTCACAAAATCCATATTGAATAAAAAAAATACTGAGAGTCAATTTGGAATTTTGGATAACCTCTTCCACAAACACTCATGAGAAAATAAATATTGAACATAGCTTCACTTGTAAATTGAATTTAGCACAATAGTATGAATGCTTGGAAGGAATTAATAATAGTTGAGCACAAAAAGAAATGATTTGATGTATTTATTACCCGAGAAAACTTCGATCACCATCTAAGATTGTGGAAGGATCAGGAAATTTGCAAATGCAAAGTGTTGCACAACCCAGTTTTGCAGCGATCATCTTCACATTCTAAGGAATACACTTTGAGTGTTCCCAAAAGTAATAAAATTGCAACAAAATAGCATATTCCTGTTGTAATTGACATATTTTTAAGGCTCTCTTTTTGAGGGTGTAGTGGTGTTTGAGAGTGAGAGACTTCACTTTTTTGTTTTTGTTTTCTATGACACAATGTTTAAGATCATTAATTGAGTAATAACTTAAGATTCAAGCAAAGGTTAGAAAGAGTGTGATGATGGGTTGGGAGTGAGCTGAAACTTGTAAAAGAAGTTAAATGGGTGAGAGTTTACTAATATTAAGATTCACAATGTCCTTAATTCTTGAAGACTAATTGTTAGAACTTGTAACTTTCAAGGTCAATAATGGTATTTATTATCAAATAAATTTGCATGTGGTTTTTGTTATTAGGTCAAACGAGGTGGTGTTCTACTTTATATGGAGTCTGATCTAAGAAACTAAGGGCATAGATTAATCTTGTTTTTCTCTAGTAATAGTCAAGTGTACATGTACAACTGTATAGATTGAAAAGTAACGGTATATAGATTCAATAAGAATTTTTTTTGACAGATTCAATAAGATTTGTTTGTGCGAGATGAACCACTTCTTTTATTCTAATTAATTCCATTTTTGCTTGTTAAAAAAAAAATTAAAAGTGACTTAAATTTTAGAATAGTTATTTTACAAATTTATCACTCAAGAGATGGAGGGATACTTTTTTTAAGAAATATCAAATTATTGTGACACACATATATATGTATAAGGTTATGTGTGTGTGATTGTAATAACAGAGGACGTCATTATAATTATGGTATATATTTATTAAAATTAAATAATTACGTAAACTCACCGCCAAAAAAGAAATATACATAATCTAAATATGTGTAAATCATAATACATGTGAATAGGCAATGTGCCACATCGTATATAAAAATGACTGACTAATATATTGTATTAAAAATATAATTTAAAAGACTAAATTGAACTATTTTATAGTCAATGGACCAACCTGTGCCTCAAAAGTAAATTAAAAGACAAAGTGTTTTTAATCAAAAATAAATTATACTTATGTTTGGAGGTACACGTGTGAACTTCATAAATTTTCTAAAAGTATGAATTTTAACTTGAGAAATGATATTTGTATGATCATTTTGTGACAATTTTTAAACAATTTTATCTCGTATATTCACATGATGTTTTTATCATCTATCTTCTTTTCACTCTATTGGTTTTTACCAATAAAAAAAGAAAAAAATAAGGTTATTACAAAATTATCCTCAAATGTTTATATGAATATCATTACTCTTCCAATTTGTATTTTAGAAGTGAAATGTTGAAGATTCTTTTCGATGTAGATACCTACAAGTCTGAATTGATATTGTTGTTGAGGGGAGAAGAAGTAGCTCCAATAACTACATGTTTATTTTGAGGTAATTTCTTTTTTCATTCATTCTTTTCTCACGTGTCCTACTAAATTCGAAAGATATGTTATTATATAATTTAAACTCTCTTTTGAAGATTTTTAGACTATATAATCTGAAATATGCTTATATATAAACAATAATTAGAACTCCTTCCATTTCACCATTAGGGAATTTTGTTTTTAAAAACAAAGTAAAAAATGATAAAAATTGTCAAATAAAATCAAAAGGATATAAAAACACCATGGAAAAATGAGTGTAAATGTTGAAATTTTGGATTTTGAGAAGCAGAGTCTCGTAAGAAGTCCCTTCTATGGGAGTTTAGTTCTTTGAATTTTTTTCTTCTGATTCTGATTTCGACTGGAACACGGCGGAAAAAACTAACATTGACCTAAAACATAAGGATGGGAGGTTATGATGGTTAGTATGGTTGTTAAAATGGTTATCTTAATCATAAACAAATTCGGTATTTGTGCTAATTAGTGTATATATATATATATATATATATATATATATATGTATGTATATATCGCACCCTCGGTTGAAAGTTAATACTGATGGAGCAATGACAAAATCTCCTCTAAAGGTTGCTTGGGGAGGCATTTGCAGATCCTCTGATGGCTTCACAAAGGGTTGTTTTGCGCAAAATTTATCCACTGATTCTTCATTTGTTGCTGAAATTTATGGTGCAATCTTAGCTATTGAGATTGCTAATTCCAATAACTGGCGCAATATATGGCTTGAAACTGATTCATCACTCCTCCTGCTAGCTTTCAAGAACACTCTGATGATTCCTTGGGCATTACGAAGCATATGGCTAAACTGCATAGAAGCAACAAAAAGGATGAATTTCATTATAACTCACATCTACAAAGAGGGGAATGTATGTGTTGATGCTCAAGCCAATATAGGTTTGAACATTACTGGTTTTTTATGGTGGCAAGATGCTCCTAATATCATTAGATCTGATGTAATTAAAAATATGTTAGGAATACCTAACTATAGATGTTCCACCTTTTGAAAAGGTTTGAGTTATATCCAACTTTTCTTTATCTTGTATGCTTTCTTTTTATTTGAATGAAATTGGGTAGTGTGCTTTGCACTACCTTTGATCAATATATATATATATATATATATATATATATATATATATGTTTCGGATTATATAATTCAAATATGTTTTGCCCCTGAATTCTTAGCAGATAGGGTGTATTTGGGTGCTATGATTTTATAAACCCAAAAAAACAAGAAACATGTCTCATACATGCTTTGAAGCAATGTTTATTGGGGTTGTTCAGATTATAAAATACAAAGTACTTATTTTTGGATTTTAAAATCCAAATTCGTAAAACAAAAGCGTTATTCCACAAAAATATAGAGGAAACGCTTACTTTAGAATGTATAATTCAAAAATCCTAAAAAAAATCGTTCGAATTATAAAATTTGAGCAAGAGATTTTTGAAATTCAGTAGGACACGTGGAAAGAGAGTAAGGTGAAAAAAGAATGACACTTTCTTTTTTCATCTTATTGATTTCACGCGCGTCCTGTGCGAGAAACTTATGTGATGGCAAAATTAATACTCCCTCCGTCCTTTTTCGTAGTGGTAGTTTAAAAAAATTGTCTTTAAATATAAGATCATATACAAATTTCTAGATGTATTGATTAGTCTTTTTCGAAATATACCCCTTATTAATATTACTAATTTTTCTCGGTATATATTTAATGAGAAATGTTATCTAAACAAACTTTTGGTTGTCTAACACCGTATATTTATACCGTATAAGTATTATTTCATTTTTTAATTAATTATTTCTCTCTCTTATTGTCACATCGTTAATTATAAATTGTGTATTTTTATACTAGTTGTCAAATTGTTGTTGCTTTTTGGAAGTTCAAATAACATTATTAATATTTAATTAAAGGGCAATGCTAACCAGTGCGGCGGACACTAGATAAGGAACAATAAATAAGCAATGAATAAATGGATCTCAATTAATTTACCTCAATTAAAGTGTAAAATATGTCAACTAAATCATAGAGGAGCGTCTTTTCTATTCATCTGCTTAAACACATCTATTATTATAGAGGAGCGTCTTTTCTATTCATCTGCTTAGACAACCATATGACTCATTACGCCTAAATCATTTTCTTTTTCTAAAAAACACTACTATTTATTTATTTCATCAATAATATATATTCTAGCAAAACCTATACAAAATTCTTACATAATTTAATTAAAATTCTTAAACTAATATCCTTCAAAATAACTTCTAAAATTACAATTCAATAAAAACCCAATTTCGTCCTCGTACGCGCTTCAAGCAAAAACACCAAAGCATACACCATGCCTTCTTTGATACCGAAAATGTTAGTGTAAGGGGTCAATTTCCTTATCCGAATTAGTTCATACTCAAAGCACAAGAACAATGCCACAGAATAGATAGTATCAAAACTTCTCAATCAAAAAGAAATAAGAAAAATACATTTAAGTCTTTAAGGTAAAGTTCATACACATTTCTTGTGTATATATAAGAGTTTAATCACTTATCAACACACATATGTATAACAGACCCAATAAAATGCAATGATGTGTAAAATGCATGCTCTTAAATACTACATGATACGGATATAACCCGCCACTAAGGCATTCACACAGAATATAATTATAATCCACCACACAGGCACCACACATATGCATATGTCATGCATGATAATGATAATGAAAACTAAATTCCGCCACTTAGGCACCACTAAGAAATTCAAACTAAATCCCGCCACTTAGGAACCACTAAGAAATATGATATTAACCCGCCACTAAGGCAATTACAATCAAGTATTAATGCATCATCAAGTACACAAACCAAAAGTCAATCATTTCACAAACTCACATTTTCATCTTTCTCTTCTTTAATTCATCAAGAAAAAATGTAACATTTCTTTTCCAACATCACAAAAACATATAAAGCATAATAATATAAAATATATCAATTCATACCACATTATCAT
Source organism: Medicago arabica (assembly GCA_946800305.1). Classification (NCBI taxonomy): domain Eukaryota; kingdom Viridiplantae; phylum Streptophyta; class Magnoliopsida; order Fabales; family Fabaceae; genus Medicago; species Medicago arabica. The sequence goes on from OX326969.1 coordinate 40,350,579, forward strand.
ACAAAACTTTCATATAAAACATAATTAAGAATTCACTCATAATTAATAATAATCCCTTTTAGAAAAGATTAATTTTACCATAAAAATACGTTTTAATTATTTTTCTTTTTTAAAAACAAGAATTGCTATCTCTTCTTAATAACACAGTCTGGCACTTAGTATGGACGTATGGGAAAAAGCCCTTACCTTGTACGCTTTATTCCTTAATGAGACTTCTAGTTGTACACATCCTAATGAGACTTCTAGTTCAACAAAAGAGCTTGCAATAGAGAGAGAGAACTCGAACTTCAAAAAGGAGGCATAGTATTAGGGACAGAGTGGAGGCAAGAGGAACAAGAGAAAAATAACGAGAAGGTCTTACCTCGATGTTACACGCAAATTGAAGGAGAATAAGACTTGGGAATTTATTTTCAATGAGCAAGTGGGTCATTGAGAGAATTTCAAGAGAAACCGAAACTAGAGAAGATATATTGTTATATACACATATATGAGTGAGGGGCAGTGCTAACCGGAAGTGAATCAATGAAAATATATCTCAATTCTCCAAAAGTGTGTAAAATTAAAATGGAAGAATTTGAGGAAAGGAGTGTGGCGTTATGCTGTTATATGTGTGTTTAGAGACATAGCAAAATTGAGGACTAGTGGGAATTAAAAGTAGAGGAGACGTGGGTTAATGCTTTAAGACTAAGTCTTGGTGAGGTGTACATGATATATAGTACTAGCTTGCAGCAAAAATTAAGGATAAACATGACTAAATCTACTTTATGAGTTTAGTTTCATGTGTTATTAGTAATATTCTACTGACTTGTTTATCATACTAAGCAGTTAACCACCCAAACTACACACGTTTCCTTCTTTCTCTGACTAACTCCCATATATATTTTTTTCTTTCTTTCTCTGGTTTCATGCCGTCACCATATACATATATATACAAATTCCTTTAATAACTAAAACTATTAAAACAAGTTCTCATCAGGATAAGTCCATTTATTTTTTTAAACAGGTAAAAAGAATTATAATAACACTGACACCGTAATTATTATAGCATAAGGTGTACCATAACAGTCACGGAGTGAACAAAATGCAACCAATATTACAATCAAATCATTCGATGCTCAAACATAAAAGAGGGCTCGACCACCAACTCTGAGTACCAAAGCTAAATACTACATTTTTACCTTTTAGCCACAACAATGAAGATGATTTAACTTTATCTAACAGTTGTATCAAGGACCTTTGTCTATTTCTAAAAATCCTATCATTCCTCTCATTCCACAACACCAAAATGCAAAGCAACCAAATCAAGTGAAAGAATGACCGTCTCGGTCACGCACAACCAGCATAATTAATAAATTGCAAAATATGATCCGTAGCTGTCTGAGATTCGACCCCACTCACACCTAGCCATGCTCGCACTAATGGCCAAAGCTCACCAAAAAGTGGACAAGACAAGAACAAATGATTAACATCTTCAACGTGCCCACAACCAGCAACACACAACCGCGCTTCCAAGGAAATAATGCCATGGTTTGCCAAATTATATTTAAGGGATAAGTCCATTTATTAAATACATATATGTTACTAATCTAAACTAGCATATTATACCTTTAAGTAAAATAAATAGACTCAAATATCAATCATTCAAAATAACCTCTAACACAAAGACATAAAATAAACAAGTAGGAGGTTACCCCATCATAGTCACACCAAATTGATAAATAAAATAACGAGACAAATAATAAAACTCAATGTTCCAATTAATTAAATAGAGATAGAGAGGGTTATAATATATATATATATATAAAATATCGGGATGTTACAGTTGTGTCGTCTATTATCTCTATGTCGTCATCAGTACTATATTCAATTCTGCAGGTATTATTCAAACTTCTCTTTTTATTTTACGCATTTTCTTTTATACGCTCAATTTATCGGAAGTCCCGATTTATTAGGTATTATTCAAACTTTCTTTTTCTTGTTTTTATATGTTATTGTTTTTACATTGCGTAAAAAAAATCCCCTTAGTAAAATTTGCAGGGAAATGGATATAATGGGAGTGATTCCTGAAATTGAACTCACAAAGGAAAAGAATGAGAAGCACGCACGCGTGTGGTATTTAGCTGTGTAAAGAAAAGAAAATCTACAATATTAAATATAATTATTTTTTATTTTAATTAGTTGACATATTTTAACTTTAATTGAGGTGAATTAAGTGAGATCCAATTATTATTTATCTATTTATTGTTCCTTATCCAACGGGGTACTGATTAGCAGCACCTTTAATTAAAAGTAGTCTCCTTAAAAAAAATTATCAGTAGTCTAATAATAATCACACACATTTAAGATGACTTAATACCCATAATTTTTATAAACTAATGCTATAAAAATAAAAATAAAAGGAGTAGCAAAAAAGAATTTGCCTTATTTTGCTAGTCAACTCATCTCGATCCGGAGTCAATTGCACTTCGCAATGCCCTTTCTGTGATGAGCAAGAAGATAGCTTGCATGCTTTGTTTATGTGCCCGAAAAGCTCACAATGCTGGCAACATATAGGGATTTGGAATACGGTTTCGAATGCTTTAATTACTCCAGAAGACATCTCCCATAATATATTCAGAATATTGCGTCGACTGGACAAAAGCCAACATCCCATATTCAGCGCGTTAATGTGGAGCATCTGGAAGCATAGAAATAATAAAGTTTGGAACGATACTACCGAAACCTGTCAGTCTGTTTGTGATAGAGCCTCAACTCTGCTTACTAGTGGACGAATGCTCAAATTGCAAAAACAGTCCTAAACCTGGTTGTAAGTCCCCAAGAAACTTCAAAATGGAGTAAACCATCACCGGGTCGGTACAAATGTAACGTTGATGCTTCTTTCTCTGAATCCCTGAACAGAGTTGGCATAGGCATATGTATTAGGGATGATCATGGGGCTTTTGTATTGGCTCGTACAGAATGCTTCACTCCCTTTCTCGAGGTTGATACCGGCGAGGCATTAGGCCTTCTAACTGCTTTGAGGTGGGTAAAGGATCTCCAACTATGGAATATGGATTTTGAGGTGGATTCCAAAACGGTAGTAGACAACATATATGGAAAACAGATGGGTGTGTCAGACTTTAGCGCGATTATCAATGATTGTCGTCACCTACTGTGCACAGATCTAACGAACTCTGATGTAACGTTCATCAGGAGACAAGCAAACGAAGCTGCTCATAGTTTAGCTAGGGAGGCTCCGTCTAAAGCTAGTTTCCATATTTTCTATAACATTCCAACATGTATTGAAACTATTCTCATAAATGAAATGCATTAAACTTGTTCCTTTCAAAAAAAAAAACTCATCTCGATCTATTGAAGTACGGGTCATATACTCCTCTCACCGTGACACCGTCCAGTCATGACCAGTAGTACTGGTAACTTGACTTTTCAAAGTATTAAATTAAATTTGAAGTAGTACATATGGTGGATGCATGGTTTACGAATGTAGAGCTTGTATTACTTCTATTTAGATTAATCCCTAAACAAATAAAAAATAGATACTACTTAAGCAAAGGATATACCCTGATGTATGTACGATCTAAATTCTTAAATATAATAAATTAATTCCTTCAAATAATTTAGTAATAATAGCTTCGAAGTGCAAATGCATGACGATACATGTTTTTTTTAAGCTGAGACGAAGTTAAGTCATTTCATTTAATAATTAATAAGAAAACAAGTAACTAGATACAACAATTAAGACACGGGAGTTAGGATAAGACAAGATGGCTCTAGCTATATTAGGAGCAATCTTAGTAGCTTACCTCCGAATATGCTTCACAACATAATTATTGCAAGTTTTCAATAAATTCTTACATCCACGAATAATGTCTTCCAATTTATTTTGAGAAAAATGTAATGCACTTTAATTGTTAACGAAATGTCATAAGTTTTTTCCTTAAAAAAAAAATACTTGATTAGGAGTAATTTTAATTTGTGTACCACCCTAAATCAAATTTATTTAGACATACACTTGCAGATAAAAAAAAAACTAAAATAAAAAGAATTAAATGATATGATTAAATCATTTTCCTTTTAATTCTTTATATTTTTATGTATGTTCAAATAAATTTAATTTAAAGTTGTGCCCAACGGAAAAAAATTTGAAGACATCAAAATGGAATATATTAACGCCGGCAATGTACTTCTTTAGTACAAGGCGTACTGAAGAGCCACCCCAAAAGAAACCAGTCAAACAATATTTACAAAACTATGGTCAGTTGATGCCCAGACATAACATAGGGTCCGACCACCACATCTGAGTGCCATGCAAAAACACGACATTATTAGCCTTAAGCCATCACAATGAATGACGTTTAACCTTTTCTAAAAGTTGTTCTATGGTGGTTTGGACCTTATTAAATATTCTATTATTACAATCATTCCAAACCACCCAAACACAAAGTAACCAAACAAGCTGAAGGAAGGATTTTCGCTTCCTTGAGTGCCTGGTACAGTGAATGAATTGAAAGAAGTGATCACAGATATCATTAGGTTCAACACCTGACGCACCAATCCACGACCTGATATGCCACCATAAGGAGCCAAAACTTGTGCAATGAAGAAACAAATGCGACGCTGATTCGTCGTGACCGCACCCTGTAGCACACCCTGCTGCCTCGGCATTGATTAAACCTCTTCTGACAAGATTTGTCTTCGTTGGCAACATGTCCCGCAACAACCGCCAAGCGAAAATGGAAACCTTCATTGGAATTTGTTTATGCCATATAAGATCATTTATTCCACCCGTTGGGTGGTCATTCGGAGTTGTCAGAATGTGATAGACGCCGCTAACAGTGTACCCTCCTTGGATGTCTGGGTTCCACTGCCACCTGTCACGAATATCAGACTGCAAAACAATATTATTTAGAATAAGCCTACATTCCGCCACCATCTCTTCCTCCCACACCCACAACGTCCTCCTCCACCTCCACGCCTCTCCCCCCCGCCTCCCAACCAAGCGAAAACATGTCAACCACCGTGCATGATTTATTGTTAGAAAGTTCAAATAGGCGGCTAAATCGCGTACGTAACGGCACTTCACCTATCCACCTATCATACCAAAAGAAGATACTAGTTCCGTCCCCCACCCTTTTCGACACCCTCTCCGCAAACCAACCCTCATTTGTTTCACTTGTCCCATCCCTAATCTTCGCTATCTCCCTCCACCAAAGAGACCCATTCTTGCCCCCACCTCCAACCTCCCTGCCTCCTCACCATACCGCGCCGCCAGCACTCTATACCAAAACCCTTCTCTATCCACCAACATCCGTCAACACCATTTCCCTAGTAAAGCACTATTAAATTCCTTTATCTGCCTCACCCCCAACCCTCCATACTCCTTACGTAAACAGACTGAGCTCCAAGCAATCCAGGAAATTTTCCTGTTATCCTCACTCCCTCCCCATAAAAATTTATTAAAAATAGATTCAATGATAGAGATTATACCTGACGGAACTTTGAAGAAGGAAAGAGCATAGACAGGAAGCGAAGTCAGGACAGACTTTAGGAGAACTAACCGGCCTCCAAAAGAGAGAAAGCGACTCTGCCACCCCGACAATCTAGACTTAATTGTATGCAACACAGGATCCCAGAATGCTAACCGATTCGGATTACCACCAATAGGAAGACCAAGATACAAAAACGAAGCCTTGCCCACTTTACAGTTTAAAATTGAAGCCGCCTCATTCAACCAAGAATCCACAATATTAATTCCAACCAGCAAACTTTTATTAAAATTTACCTTCAAGTCTGACATCTCTGTAAACAAAGTCAGCACCGCTCTCAAAGCGCGCACGTTGGCCCAGCTCTTTGTACCAAGTATCAAGGTATCGTCCGCAAATTGTAAATGGGACACGACGACCATAGTAGAAGTACCAACCGTGTATCCTGTATACAAGTTATTCTCCACCGCCGAAGTCATCATAACGTTCAACCCTTCGGCTGCTAGCCAAAACAAAAACGGAGAAAGAGGATCCCCTTGGCGCAAGCCCCTTTGCATAGGAAACTCATATGTATGGCTGTCATTCACTAATATTGAAGCAGGCGCCGTTGTCACACATTCCTTTATCCATTTTCGCCACAACACCGGAAACACCATTTTTTCATGACCGCATCCAAGTATCCCCAATCGACAGAATCATATGCTTTTTCAAAATCAACTTTAAAAAGCATCAATTCCTTTTTAGCCTTTCTAGCCTCATCTACCACCTCATTAGCTATCAAAATGCCATCGAGAATCTGTCTATTTTTTATGAATGCTGTTTGAGAATCTGAAACACCCTTTCCCATAACCATTTTCAGCCTGTTTGCTAACATTTTAGCCAATATTTTATAAAATTGATCATTCATTAGATGGGTGTTTGAGATGGACAGATGATAGTGTATGAATGTGAAAGCAAAGAGATTTCAACAAGAGTATGTATCTATGTAGAGTGTAGAATTGGAAACGTAACTGTCTAGTTGACTGAGGCCATGGCCTGCACTCTGCAGGCTTAGAGTCACCTGTACCTTGGTATGTATTGACTATAGAGGACCACGACGATGATGCACACATATATTTCTACATTCTAGAATATTGTCAAGAGTCGCGACAAGGATAAATTGTCAACAACAATATGAAAATTGACGTTATCACGATAAAGGAGTATAGGAAACACCACGAAATTATTAAAATAATCTCATCGATAACTACTTGTGGATGAAAATTAACCAACTAACGTCGTATAATTGTAGCAGTCATCCATGGTAATAGCTCCCCTTCTCCAATAAGTTAGACACTAGTTGTCTCTTTCTAGATTCTATCTTCTATTTTATTCTTCATTTGAGGGGTTGTATCAACTTTTTGACTTAAAGTCACTCATTTTTATCTTTTTCTCTCTATTTCAATTAAAATAAATGAACTTCACATAGATCTAAGTTTTTCTTTGTAATTTCATTGTTTAATTGTGGTAATGTGTTGTTCGACATCTTGTGCGACGTTGTTCGTTTCCCGTCATGTTATTAACTTTAATGATGTGAATTTGTTCGTATATTCATCATTTACGTTTTTAACGATGTGAATGATATATTATATCGATATGAAAGAATGAATAACCTATTGTTTTTGTCAAAAAATAATAATCCAAATCAATAGGTATGACCTAGTAATAGTTAGGCTTTGACATTTTTTATATCTATACTATATATAAAGAAAACTACCTCTTTCAGCACACTTTTGGGTTGGACTTTTCTTTCCAAAAATACCCTTAATTTTTAATTTTAATTTTATTTTAAATACAAATAACATATGTAACAAATATCTATACTATATATAAAGAAAATTACCCATTTCAGCACACTTTTGGGTTGGACTTTTCTTTTCAAAAATACCCTTAATTTTTAATTTTAATTTTATTTTAAATACAAATAACATACGTAACAAATAAATAAGAATAAATTTAATTTAAAGAGAAAACTCACACACAATTCCTCATTAATTGTTTTTACTGTTAGCCAATTATAAAATAATACGTGGATTTCTAATCTATGTCACTAATCGATACTGTTAACCTTCTTTTACCTCCGTGTACCACATATCAAACTCACAAAAAACTAGAACAAAACAAAAACTCATGATACTTTTTTATCAGCCGATTTTATGTTGTACATCTGTGTTGTTCCCCTCAATACAACCGACAAAGATTGTCAAGTATTTTCATATTCCTTCCACAAAAAAACAGTATTTTCATGTTATTTTATTATTACTTCCACAAAAAATAGTATTTCCATTTTATTTTATTATTTTTTAATTTAAGTTACTCTTCCTTAGCCTTTGATAAAATCTAAAAAACGTGAACAAAAAATAATGGTAAATGTTATACTTTAAATCCTCTAAAAAAAGATTAGTAACAAACGTGAGCAAAAAATAATGTTTAAGATTGGACTTTAAATCCTCTAAAAAAATATTAGTAACAAATGTGAGCAAAACATGTTGTTATAGATAAGACTTTAAATCCTCTAAAAAAGATTAATAACAAACGTGAGCAAAAAATAATATTAAAAACTGGACTTTAAATCCTCTAAAAAAAGATTAGTATCAAACGTGAGTAAAAAATAAGAAAGTTAAAGATTGGACATTAAATACTCTAAAAAAAATTAGTAACAAACGTGAGCAAAAAATAATGTTAAAGATTGGACTTTAAATCTTCTGGAAGAAAAAAAATGATTAGTAACAAACCTGAGTAAAATTTTATTATCTAAATATGAAACTTAATGTCTACCAAAAATACAATCTTACCCTTTCTTAATTTTGATGACGAAATATATCCTTTTGTGCCTTTTGCTTCAACTCCCTATAATTTCTCTCCTAAAAACAAATTAAAACAAACTCACTTGATAAAATACCCTAATTTAATCTTTTTTTTAAAGAACAAACAAATTTAATCTTAATCCCAATCAAAACAAATTTTCCTATAATTCAACTTCTAAATATTTAAAGAATTAAAAAAAATTACAATCTTCTATTATCTAATCATGAAACTTTGTACCCAAAAAAATTATGAAACTTAATGTCTACAAAAAATACAATCTCACGCCTTCCTAATTTTTTGACACGTCATCAAAATTATATCTTTTTGTGTCTTTTGCTTCAACTTTCCCCTATTTTTTCTCCTAAAATCAAATTACAACAAACTCACTGGATATTACACACTAACCTAATCTTTTTTTAAAGAACAAACAAACTTAATCTTAATACCAATCAAAACAAATTTTCCTATAATTCAACTTTTAAATATCTAAAGAGTTAAAAAAAATTACAAAATATTATTACAAGGCATATACCTACTTTTCAAAAAATTACACATTTTCAAGATTGCTTTTTTTCTAAAATTAATTTGCCTTTATTTTTTCTTTATCTTTTTTTAGTCAAAAGATAATTTTTATTGAATAAAAAGAAATAGATAAAGAGTATGAGGACATTAGACCTGACTCAGGTACAACAAAAAAACGAGGATACAACATAATAAATCAGACCAAGTGGATCGACCAAAATCTATCATAACAAAAATTCACTAATCAGCAAGCGAACCCGTATACGAGCGCGAAACCAAGTTTAAAATAAATATGAAAAGTGAACCTCTACGAAAAACAATTAATGAATCGACCGTCGTATCAAAATTCAAGTGTCAACAGCTCCCTATACAAGCATAAAAGCTCTTTCAAGCTTGAAGAACCGGAGTATAGACAAACAAGACATATTAAAACCCGTAGATCTCAACATATTTCGAAAACAACAGAGAATCAAACAATTCTGGCCACCATGTCATATTATAAAAAATTATTTTTATTGTTGTAGATTATTAATTATTATATCTTTCAGAAATATGACTATAAAAAACACTGAAAATATGATAAATGAGTCACAAAATAATATTGTTGTACAATTCATACACGAGACTCATAAATAACAACGTCTTTATCAATAATGAATCTTTACTATTTTTAATATTTCTATATATTTTTAAAAACGGAAGGAGTATATTCTAAAAATAAGTCTATCAGAATAGAAAGTATTTATAAAGTACTTCAATAAAATATATGTTGCATGTCTACTAGTGTAATAAAAAGAAGGCTACTACTAATGATGAGAGGTGGCCGGCCCCTCGTTAAACAATCATTTAAGATCGGATGCATTTTTCATTTTTATACAAAATAGAGAAGCATATTCTTATCTCATAAGTGTACCTCACTTATACTTATTAGGGATATTATCAATAGAGATCCAGGTTCGAATCTTAGATTCTCAATTTTTTTTATATAATGTGTGTGAATCTAGCCATTAGATTATCTGATAAAAAAGAGATATATTTTTTATTAATTATTGTAAAAAAACTCTTAATTAATAGAAATGTTACAAAAAAAATTACAATATCAAGTTATAAACATAGTCATGAACTAAGCTTAGCGGGATCAATGTGTCCTAATGAATAGAATAAAATGAAGGGTTAATAGTGCTTTTAACCTTTGTTATATAGTGCATTTTTGGTTTTAGTCTCTGTAAAATTATTTCTGTAAAATATTTTTGTTTTGATTTACCCCCTTAATAGGCTAAACAAAAACGAAAGTTTCTTGAAAAAATAAAATAAAAATGGTTTTTGTTTGGCCTATTAGGGGGTAAATCAAAACAAAAATATTTTACGTTTTTGTTTGGCCTATTAGGGGGTAAATCAAAACAAAAATATTTTACAGGTGGGGAAATCAAAAAAATAATTTTACAGGGGGAAAAACTGGAAATGACCTATATTACAGAGGGTAAAGACTTATTAACCATAAAATGAATTTTGAATATATAACGTGAAACATCAAGGATGAATTTAGATGAAATCGCGACCAATTAATTGTCAGCAGTGCACAACTAAAATGTACAATGATTCGGGTTCTAGTTAAGGATTAATTAAGGTTCTATAAAGTTCGGACAAAACCTCACTTTCTTTTTTGTTGTTGTTAAGGATTTTAGTTAAGCAACCCCACTTTACGAACTTAGATTTGGTGATGTATAAAACTGTAATATAAATCGTCGAACCTTCAATCAATTACCACGATGAAATAATATATGATGATAATATATCTATTTATTCTAGAAACTCAATATTTACCCAAGACCGATTAATACGAGAGAGTCAATCTCATCGTCGACCAACTGACTGTTTGAAGTCAGAGCAATAAGAACTAATGCCCTAAAAATTGCAATGTTTTGTTTAAGGTCCTTATCAATTTTACAAATCCTTCAGCCTCACACTCCAAATCTACTTTCATAGTTGATTCAGTGGTAAAGAATCAAACATCTTAAAAACAAACACACAAGAAATTAATCATAGAGATTATCTATTTGTGAGAAGAAAATCCACCTAACTTACTTACATGTCCAAAAACCGTACACATTAGTTCAAAACTTGAATTTCTCTCTTTTTATCCATACATTTATAGTTTTGGTTTAATATATACAAATTCATCAACCCAAAAACTCTATATAGAAAAGAAAGAAAAAGAGAAAAATAAAAAATATTAATAAAGAAACTCATAATGAAACATTAGCAATGTAATAATCATCATGATGAGAAAAAAGAGAAACATCATCATCATTATCATCTTCATCAGAAACAGCATCATTCCATAACCGTTGATTATAATAATCCATTTTATGATAAGGCACAAAATGGGTCCTACAAAGTGGACATGTTTTCTGATCATGATCAATCCAACGGTCCACACACGTCCGATGAAACATATGTCTACAGTTCGCCATACATCTGATCTCTTCTTCTCCGGCGAACTCGTTTAAACACACAGCACATCCCACCGCCGGTGAAGAATCTCCTCCGGCGAGGTCATTGAAAGTGATGATTGGGAGAAATTCTCTGATGAGGATTGCAGAGAGAGTGGGACGGTGTATGTGGGAGTCTTGTAGGGTGGTGGTTGAGAAGTCGGTGTCGAGGAGGTCGGAGAGATGGAGGAGAGAGAGGAAGGAAATGGTGAGGGAACGGAGGAAGGAGAGGAGAGAGAGTGTGTAGAGGAAGATGTTGGGGACGGAGACTTCAGGGTACCCTACGGGGAATCCCATTGAAATATATATATATAGAGAGAGAGAAAGAGAGAATATATATAGAGAGAATATATATAGAGAGAAAGAGAAAGAGAAAGAGAAAGAGAAGGAGTGAATGAAGGTTTTTTTTGGTGTATGGTGTTTGGAGAAAGGGAGATATATATATTGAAGTTAGAGGCCGGTGGAATGGAACAAAATATGAGATAGTGACCAAAATTCAATAGTTTTTCAAATTATTTCATCTTCTAAACTTGTGGTCGTTATGGACAACAAACAATGATGATATTGAGTTTTCATGGACGGAAAAGAAAAATACATTGACCCAAGAAAATTTTAGTCTGAAATCAAAACTTTGTTCATAAATATACATTTTATTATCGTTACCACAAGACCAACACAAGTATGCAAAAGTTTACGTGAAATGTCTTGGTTACATCATAAATTATACTCCCTCCTATCTCTTGTTAAATGATTGTTTGACAATTTTTAATTTTGACTTAACATTGACTATATTTTTCTACTAATATACAAAGATAAATAATATCATATAAGATGTTGTTAGATTCGTCTCGATTAATATTTTCAAAATATAAATTTTTTATAATTTTCTCAAATAGATAATTAAAGATATTAAATATAAAAAATATGCATTGGTATGTGTGTAGTCAACTCGATCATTTAATATAGAGGGAAGGGAGTAGTAGAATTTTGAAAGTTAAGTTATTAAAAAAAATATTATTAATTAATGGATTTTTCTATCATGTGTAAATTTGCACATGTTAAAAAGTTTAAAATAGAAATTTTGTATTGGAACTTGTACATTTAATATTAAATATAATTTTTTTTGAATAAATAATTGTTGTTTTCTAAGAAAAAGTTACTACTATTAGTTGCTTTAACAAGTGTAATGCTGCACATGTTAGACAAACACTTAATTAATTAAAAACCATTTTATAACCGAAGTAGATTTGAATTATGATGTTTGAGGTTATATACATCATCAAACTCTTTTTATAGATTTTTAATATTATAATAATTTAATATATCTGGGAGCCTGCACCAAAACCCTAGTTTCTTCTTCATCCATCAAAGAGGGATGATTTAGTGTTAATTTTTGACCCAAAATCACCCTCTAACTCATTTTTCTCTTTTCTTTTTATTGAAATAAGTGATTTTCACATCTATTTCGTTTTTTATTTTGTGATTTCGTCGTCTTCGTGGGACGTTGGTTTGTTCGTCGTCTTTGAGCGACGTTGTTTGTTTTTCTTGTTTCTCTTAGGTATTTGATCAGTTCAGATTGTCAGATCAGCTTCGATCCAGTGCAGATCCAATCAATGACTTTGACGTCATCCACGTTGCAAATCCGGAGATATGGTTATTCCGGAGATTTAAATATTGTCATATGTGTAGGCATTTGTACTTTGTCTTTTTACGCTATTAACATGGATGTTGTGAGCATGTTCACAGATTCATCCTTTTTGTTTTTAACGAATTTGCATTATATCGATGTACTCTATCAATTTGAATGAATGAATATTTTTTATTTTGTCAAAAATAATAATAATTTAATATACCAAAAGGAGATTACATATATTTTGTGCTGAATAATTTTGCGGGAAAAGCGAAGCGCTCCTTTTTGCAGTTGATTTGACTCCTGTGCACGTGGGTCTTGTGGTTAGAACGCAACAATAAAATTTTTAATAATGTTGTATCTGATGTACCCAGATTGTTAGATAAGGTTAAATTGTTATCCTTAGGTTGGCTCAAAGTTAAGAAGCCGTTGTTTATTTTTGGCTCTCAGATGTGGTGGTCAAGTCCTTTGGCTTGTCTAGGTATTGGCTAAACCACAGTTTTTGTTATTATCTTGTGGTTGACTATTCTGTACTTTTAATAGTAGTTGTAGGCACACCTTGTGCTTGCAAGTGCTATGGTGTAGTAATATAATCCCATTTTGATTTCTTCAAAAAAAAAAATTGTGGATGAGCCGTGACTCCGTGAGATGTATACTAGATCATTGACCCATGTTAACACACGGGTTATATCGAAGGTAATATTTGACGATAATAGGTAACTAAATAGTTTAGATGAATGTCATATAGTATTTCATAAAAATTAGGTTAAAATTAGCGAGACGGGTTAACATTTATAAGTAAGAGATGGTGAGACGGATTAACATTTATAAGTAAGAGATTTCCAAAAAAAATAGCATATAATTAAGAACATAATTTTATTTTATTTTCGATAAACATTAAATGCAAAAATGTGGAGGAAAAAATTATGTTAAGTATCGTGAGACGGGTTAACATTTACAAGTAGGAGATATCACTTTCTTTTTTTCTTAGTCATAACAAAGAAAAAAATCTGAAATCGAAAAAAAATTCTAATCATTCAATTACTAGATGATCAATATCTAAATATTTCCTCAAAAAGAAATATATATTTTTAAGGAAAAGAAAAATATAAATATATGTCTAAATGAACAGATTTATATTGCACAATTAATCAACATTACCGATGGATAAGGATAAGAATAGTTTTGGTTCTGGTACGTTTTGTTTAGTAAAGCTTAGTTCATATTTCACAAAACTTGTGTCACTAAAATACTTGACAAGTCCAATATGCTTCAGTAGGGAAAAGAGTGGAAATATATATATATATAATAACAGTGGGCAACCTAACCATCATCGTTATTATCTTCTCATGCTACAAATTAATCATCACAATTTATTTATTATTTATAAAGAGCAGGAACAATAGGTGATTATGAAGAACATAAACAATTCATGATTGATCTCCATCTAATTAGTTAAAGAATGAACAACCTCATTCAATTGTCTCTTATTAAAAACAACATTGCTATATTGAAAAACAACATCTAATTGAACTCTTTTATTTTTTTCTTGACACATCTTATGTAGAAAGAAGCATCTTTGATCGTTTAATATAAGTTTAATTTTAGTTTGTTAAAAAAAAAAAAACTAGCCCAATAATTACTTTCTTGACTCAATAAATACGTGAGCATATATTTAAAATATCAACTATATAAAATTAATATTTCATCCGATCTTATTATTAAGAAAATGTTGAGTAAATTGATAAATCTAGTTTAAATTTTAAATCATATGCATCAATTTTCAGTGACCAAATTTTAGAATAAAAATGAATACCCTATGTTAACCGTTAAGAATTTTGTAACCAAAAAAAACTGTTAAGAATTTAAGATGTTTAGTTACATTTACAACTATATGTTTCCCCCCAAGAATTGATAATCTTATCGGTTTCAAGAGTTCAACCTAAACAACCAATCGAGACACACCCATTGAATATTTGTTTTTTTAAGGTAATAACATCAACTTTTCATTTCATTCACCAAACTATAGTATAATTCAATCCCAATAAGCTTAAACGGTGATATAAAAAAAATCTTTTTCAATATAAATAATATATTATTTTGACAATTTACATAAATAATCATGTTAGTGCTTTACTTTAACATGAAGAAAGTGGGGGTCCAAATCCTACTCTTAACTCTTGCATAACATTGGTATCTCTATCAAGATAACATAAGGAGACATGATTTCCACTTACATATAGTTCTGATTTTGAAACATGGCCTACCTTGTGAAATGTCATTTTATAATGGGTTCAACACTGTTTGACCGTATGGAAAGTTAGATAAGGGGGGATTAACCTTACCATCATACACATGATAGATAAGATGGGGGCCAATAAGTAAACAGACTAGGGCATATCAATTTCAAACGACAAAGGAATCCAAAAGAAGAAAAATATGGACCATTAGTGATGCCTACATGACCAAATTCCGTAGCTAAATCTTCTTTTTCAGAATGCGTTATGTTTTTTCTTTCATGTCATTTTTTTTCTTTATATGTATTTCTTTTTTTATCACATGTCTTACTTCTCTATGGAAACTGATTTTTCAGAAAAACTATATATACAAAGTAGCTTCTTATAATCTTATCTAAAGTAGTTTTTAAATTATAATTTTTAAGAAATTTGTAACAAACATATCAATACTCTTTGAAGAGATTATTTAAAAAAAAAACATAAAAAGTTGTAACAAGCGGGTTGAGTATCGAAAGAAAAATATCAAATCAAAAACAATTGACCGATTAAAACAACGATTGAAAATTTGGAGGAATTTTCCATCTATATATGAATTATGATCACTAAAAGTTGATGCATCTGATTTAAAATTAATTTATCCAGCATAGCATATGGGTGTGGGCTAGGAAGACATGAGCTTGATGAAAAAGAAAGAACCTTAAATGGGTGCACAATAATTCAAGAATCATATGACGATCACCTCATAACTTACAGTTTTAGGTTTGATTGAATGCCAGGTTTTGGCATTGCTAGGCTATGCAGAGACATAAATGGCCCAACGGTAGGCAACACCATATTACTTGGCCTTATAACTTTTTTAATAGTGCTAACCTTACATACACTAATATGAAAAATGAACTGAAAAATACCATTGATTATAGATAGGTGAGACATGACTGTCAATGATATGACGAAATTTGCTTCAAACAGCTAGTTATATTTTTTCGTGATTCAACCATATTAGTTTGATGATCACTGATGTAGATGTCATAAGGAATAATAATTGGTGCTTTTTTTTTTGGGATAAATAATAGATATATATTGTTAAGATTAACTTGGGCCCCTTACATCACATTCAAATAAATAAAATAAAACACTAAGTTTTACTTAATATTCAAGTAATAGTTTAAGTAGTCTTCATATTCTCTTAGCATTCCATTCTTACTATATTCCACAAAACTAACTTACAAGGACATCATGTTTCAAGAAGAAAAAAAAACTTATATGGACACCAAAAATTCATGATTGTGTAAACTTTATAAATCTATTTACATCATATCTATAGTCAACATGGGACTAGGAGTACTCTTTCACCCATCACACCAAGGACTATTTGGTCTAATGCACAAATAATAATGTAGCCCAATCATCTATCTATGATAAGCTCTAAGACCGTCTTACAATGTGATTTTGAGTCTAATATCTAAACTTCAAAAGCTAGCTTAAAGTATCCCATCTATTCAAAACTATTTTGTTCATTTCATTAATTAGTTAGTGTGAGATCTCCAAGTCATAATCACTATGATTATGATGTGGACGTAGGAATTCGGATTGAATGGAGTTAGTAATTCTTAAGGTGAATTTCTCTAAGAGTCTTCTGATAGGGGTTAATGTGCACGGGTCATGGTTGTCTGAAGCAGCAACGGTTTTGAATTGTAAGGTTGGTACTATCCTGTTTATGTATCTTGGTTTGCCAATTGGTGGAAATGCCAGTTGGTTGGCTTTTTGGGAGCCTCTTATTAATCAAATAAATTCTAGACTGTCAGGTTGGAAATCGAGTCACTTGTCCTTGGGTGGCCGCTTGGTTTTACTAAAGTCTGTCATGTCATCATTGCCAGTTTATGCTCTTTCTTTTTTCAAGGCTCAGTCAGGTATTGTTTCCTCTTTTGAATCTATTTTAAATAAAAAAAATTAGGGAGGGGGGTGCAGACCACATGAAAATCATTTGGGTTGATTGGAAATCTATTTGTCGGAGTCAGGAGGTTGGAGGTTTGAGGGTAAGGAGAATTAATGAATTTAATTTAGCGTTATTAGGGAAATGGTGTTGGTGGAGAAGGAGAGTTTGTGGTTTAGGGTGTTGGCGGCGGGGAATGGGTTGGAGGACGGTCAGTTATGTGGTGGTGGTCGTGATGGTTCCGCGTGGTGGCGGAAAATATCGACCTTGAGATCGGAGGGGTGGTTTCATAGTAATGTCAGTCGCTTGTTGGGCGATGGTAAAAATACGTTGTTTTGGACTGACGTTTGGGTGGGTGAGGTGTCGTTACGGGACAAGTTTAGTAGGTTGTATGAGTTGTCGTTACTGAAGGGGGAGTCATTGGCAGCGATGAGTGCCTTAGGGTGGGGAGTTGAGGGTAAGGCGTGGAGGTGGAGGCGTAGGTTGTTTGTGTGGGAGGATGAGTCGGTAGGGGAGCTTAGACTTTTACTTCAAAATGTTTCTTTACAGGTTCACAGGGAGGATAAATGGATGTGGAAGGTGGACTCATCTTCAAAATATACAGTTAGAAGCACATACAATGCTTCATTGCTCATGTTAATGTTGAAAATGTGGAGGCAGCGCCTTTTACTTGGCATAAGGACGTACCGTTAAAGGTGTTGCTGTTTATGTGGCGTCTGTTTCGCGATCGGCTACCTACTAAAAATAATTTACATAGGCGTCAAATTATTGATTTTGATGATCAAATTTGTGTTGGTGACTGTGGATTGACTGAAACATCCACTTATTTGTTTTTACATTGGATTCATTTTAGTTCTGTTTGGAACCACATATTACAGTGGCTTGGTGTTGTTTCGGCTTTGCCTTAAAGTAACAGATAGCTCAATTATGCAGGTGGTGGACAGGATTAAGTTGCTAACATTCAAGTGGTTGAAGGTGAAATTTGCAACTCTTCCCTTTAATTATCACGGTTGGTGGCTTAGTCCGTTTGTGTTACTAGGCATAGGCTAATTTCAGTAGTTGTTCTGGGTTATTTGGTCGTGCAGGCTGATGCCTTGTAATTATTGTATATTCTTTGTATTGACTTTGGTGTTTCTTCCTACGCACATCTTGTGCTAGGAAGACCTTTGATGTGGTAATATATGTCAATTTAGTCTCTTCATAATATTTTAATACATATATATTTTGATTTTATCAAAACTAAAAGAACGAATTTGAAATTTATGAATGTTAAGACTATCGGCTACAACAATTTGAATTCATGGACGTATGCTACTTTTAACCTTCGTTTCATTTTGTTAAGTTTTTCTGACCATGATAATGATTCTCCCCAAGAGACTCATATAACTAATCCATTTTTTCTTTCTTTTTAATATAAAAAAAATGTTGATACCATGTAACCATCATAAGATCAGTTTTAGTCCATCATAGAGGTTTTGGGTTTGGTTGTTCTCTCACGTCTATCTTT
The DNA here is from genome assembly GCA_946800305.1 of Medicago arabica. NCBI lineage: Eukaryota > Viridiplantae > Streptophyta > Magnoliopsida > Fabales > Fabaceae > Medicago > Medicago arabica. The sequence continues at coordinate 40,369,230 of OX326969.1, forward strand.
TGTGTTCTTGAAATCATAATAATAAGGGTTGTTTATGATTTTGACAGTCTTTATCATTTAAGTGAACTTTGATTTCAGTCCCTAATGAAAATTAGATTATGTCCATAACAATGCCTATTTTTTTTTTATTTTAGTCCTCTAGTTGTTTTATCACTCAAAAAGTGTTGAGGAGGACATAATCTTGTCACAGTTTTTTTTTATGTCGTGATAAAAGAAATTTTTACTAACATTAACCAAGTGATTGAAATAAAAAAGAAAATTATGAGCTAAAATCAAAGTTCGCTCAAATGTTAAGGACCAAAATTATAAATAACTATTTTTAATTAATTTTATTTGTATTTTTCATGTCTTAAACTCAATGCTCGCCTATCTTTACCACTTTGATTCAAAATTCATTCATCTTTAATCTAAAAATTCAGAAATTTATCAACAAAACAATTTCATTAACTCTTTCAATTCTACAACCACAAACTCACATCCTTGCCTACCATTTCTCATCATCTGGTCACATAGACAATACATTCCCAATGTATGATGATGAAGATGTAGCTTCCCTTAATTGACATGTTGATGAAGATGTAGCTTCTCTTTATTAACAAGTATATAATTTGACATTTATAGGATATAATTTTATAGTGCATCGACATTTTATGTGGCTTATAGTGAACCGGTAATTTTTGTAGCCCATAATTCACCAACTCTTATATAAATATATGTGTTTGTTTTAGATACACAACACAAAAACTTTCGTTTTCTTCTCACATTTCTTACAATTTGTATAAACTCATCTCATTTCAAGTATGACTCCTCACCAAACTACTGTGAAATTCAATTATTGATGTTAGCTCATTTGAAGAGCAACCTTAACCACTTATTTCGTTTAGCTCGTTAGACTCAGACAAATTCATAGGTTGCATGTCGTGTTCCTCACATGACTCTTACGAATGAAAACAACAACGGTATTGTACATCATTACTGGCCGGTTATTAAGGATGATGTCGATGTACAATCCATGCTTTCAATTGTTGAGGATGAAGAGGGACCAATTTATCTGTATCTTCCTTTAAACTGAGTTGTTGTAATTTTATGTCATTATGTTATATTTTATGCTATTTGTTTAACTTGAATGTTATGTAATCTTAGTTGTGTTTGATCTGCATGTATGTTTGATAGGAAAGCAATGTATGTTTTATGTTAGTTGTGTTTGATCTACATGTATGTGTGATAGTAAAACAATGTATGTTTTATGTTATTCATTGAAAAAAGATTTTTAATTTTGATTGCGCTTTGAACCACCGACAAAGATGTTTTATTTATTTTTAAACTTCTTTTGGTTGAAACACGTTTTTCCATTTTTCTCACTTATGATCTTTGACTGATGTTACTCTCATTTCATTATGATTGATGTACATTAGTGTTTTGATAACTATATTTGACAAGTACACCAAACCGTTTTCAAGTAATAAAGTAGTATGTAAAATCATCCCCACAAAGATTGTCGTTTCAACTATGCAACTAGCTAAACTTATTAAAACAATAAATAAAAAAGAAATAAATGAGGCGGAATTTGCAAGTTTGATTTGATTGTGCAAAACAGTTGAGTTTAATGCAGAAAAGTAAATAATTTTTGATTGCAGAGTTTAGCGGTGGTTATGATTCTTCGAATCTCCTTTGTATTCTTGTTGAATTCAAGACAAACAATTATTAGTTATGAGACAAGAGTTATATTTAAGTGAAGAGTTTGTGGGATTTTAACGTCCCTTCAGCTGTCAAGTTGCTTCTGTAAACCACAATAAGGTTATACGTGCGATACAAAATATAGGGTCATTAATCTTACAGGGTCTGTATGCATTCGTAAGATTATTAAAGCGGGGGACTTACTATTTTAGAAGTAATTTGAACATAAACAATATAAATTCGTATATTGTCATGTAAACGATCTACCTATCCCTATGAATCTTAGAAGTATACCACATATCTTGAATGGTACTTAGTAGATAAAATCAATAGGCCTAACCATACCTTACTAAGGGGACATAATAAATTTTATAATGCAACGGTAAAAAAAGTTGACCATAAATATGTCCTACAGTCCCCTGTTTCTATGTTCAGTTAAGAAACTATATGTATGTGTCACTCCCTAGAATTCGTAAAAGTATTAAGATCTTTGCATATAAAAACTAATAAATTTCAAAACATAACATAATAATAAACTTGAATTAAATTGATCTAACAAATAAATAGAGTTTGTTACTCATGGTAACTAAAAACAAATTACAAAAGAAATAAAACATACTCTAAGAATAAAGATTGAGGAGAGACTCCTAGCGGTTCTCTTCCTCTTGAACAACTTTCTTATGAATGAGAATTTGTGAATGAAGACTCTTGTATTTATATGCATATTTCTATATGAGTTTGGGTTGAAAAACTAGACTTTTTCCAAACCCCGTATGAGAAAAACAACAAAATATTGTTATTTCCTAGAATCGCACTTACCTCGCGCTTGGGCTGATGCGGCTCGCTTGTGATGCCTAAACACAATGCTTTTCAACACTGTTTTGCACATATGGGACGTGCGACACTTTTTTTAAATGCGTTTTTGCCTTTTCTTTATCTTTTTGAGTGCTTTCTTCCTTCAAATTTGTCTTGGAACTTGAGATATAATTTCTCGACTTGTAACGTCTTTAGAGATCTCTTGAATCTTCATTCCATATAAAAACACATAAGAATTGCTTTGTTTAGGGAAAAACTAGAATTACATGACTCGATATGAAAACATTATAAAATATCCCTTAAACTATTCTAAAACTCATCTTATTTGGGTGAAATTTTGACTAAAATGTCTGAAAAAATATGCTGAAAATAACATAAGATGACCTCTCATCACAACCCAAAACTTAAACTGTTGTTTTTTCTCAAGTAACAAAAATAATTTGAATCAACTAACTCTGATACACATCACTTGTACGCGCTTCTAACATAGTAACATCCGTTCTTTTCCGCTTTTCAAATAATTCTATCCTAGTTAACCTGAAAAATAAGTGGTGTATGAAGTATTTTGTTTGCAATATCATCGCTAAAAACCTGCCTAACCACCTGTTCGTTCCAGCTTTTATCATATAAATTCATCAAGCTATTAACAGTAAAATTATGAACAAAGTGAGCACCTGGAATATCACTGCGAATAACCTCACCATTTGACGGCCACAATTCATTTAGGATATAAATGTTCACACCTGAACCTATACGCCACCTAGCACCCCCACACACAAGGAATCTGGCGCGCATAATGCTGCGCCAAACATAGCTAGGGTTATGCCCAACATTGGCCGTGAGATAAGAGCCAGTCAGAAAGTAGCGAGCTTTAAAAATTCTAGCAACCAGCGAGTTCGGTTTAGTGATAAATTTCCATCCATGCTTACCCAACATAGCTAAATTAAAAGCAGAAAGGTTCTTGAAACCCATACCTTCGTGAACTTTCGATGCTGAAAGCTTCTCCCAATTCAGCCAATGAATTCCTCTTTGCGTTGTCTTCCCATGGCCCCACCAAAAGGAGTTCACCATCTTTTCGATGGAGTCAAGTAGAGTAGTGGGGAGCTGAAAAATACTAATCACATATGAAGGAATAACCTACAAAACATATTTTATCATCACCTCACGACCTGCTTTAGACAGACATTTACCACTCCAAGAGTTAATTTTTTGCCAAAGTCGATCCTTGACATAAGAGAAAGTAGCATTTCGGTATCGCCCTATCATAGAAGGTAAACCCAAATATTTACCTGTACCCAAGTCAACTTGGACGTATAAAATAGTTGTAATAGTAGCTTTGAGATCATCAGGTACATTTTGGCTGCAATATATTTCGGATTTAGGTAAGCTAATCGCTTGACTAGAAGCTAACTCGTAAGAGGAAAGAATATTCTTCATAATATTTGCTTGGTCCTCAATTGCTTTAAAGAAGAGAAATTAATCATCAGCGAATAAAAGATGGGAAACAGACAGTGCTTGGCGACACACCTTTGTACCTGTGAGAGCACCACGAGTCTCGGCATCTTTAATAAGCGAAGATAAACCTTCTGCACAAATTATAAACAAATATAGAGAAAGAGGGTCCCCTTGACGGAGGCCCCGCCCTGGAATAACAGGACCAACCTGTGTACCATTTACAAGCACAAAATAATCCACTGATTCAATACACATACACATCTAGTGAATCCAACGAGCATGAAACCCCATTTTATTCAAAACAGCCCTCAAATAACTCCAATCCATACGATCATAAGCTCTACTAATATCAAGTTTAAGAGCAATATACCTATCTTCCCCGCACGTCTTGGTTTTCATAAAGTGTAATACCTCAATTGCAACCATCGCATTATCTAGTATGGAACATCTTGGAACAAAGGCGGATTGGTTGTCAGAAATGCATTGAGGTAGCACCTTTTTTAGCCGATTCGCTAACACTTTTGAAATGATTTTGTATAACACGTTGCAAAGTGCAATAGGTCGCCAATCTTTCATACTAACCTGCGTAGAACCTTTTGGAATAAGTGCAATGTTAGTAATATTCAAATCAGGGGGGAATTGACCAGTGTCTAACCAACCACAACATTCTTTAAAAATATCATCACTACATAAATTCCAAAATGCTGGTAGAAATCCGGACTGTAACCGCCAAGACCTGCACACTTGTCCGGATGCATAGAGAAAATAGCATCTTTAAATTCGGCCCTAGTGAAAGGAGCTATGAGCATGTCATTGTCGTTGTCAGATACAGAGGAATTAATAACATCAACAACCGCAGAGGAATCACTATTTTGTTGTTGGAAAATATTCACAAAATATTGGCGTGCCACATCTTGCATATCCTGCTCATTTGTAACTTTATTACCATCATCATCAAGAGAAATTATACGATTTACCTTCTTTCGAGCTGAAGCCAATGCATGGAAAAACTTGGTGTTACGGTCGCAGTCCTTATACCAATGAGACTTTGCACACTGAAGCCAATAAGTGTCTTCTTGGGACAACAACCTTTGCATTCGTTTCCTTAGCTCGAACATGCGAACCTGGTCCTCACCAGAAGCTCCTAAACGAGTTTCCTGCAATTGTTTTCGACACTCTTCAATATCAATTTTTAATTTATGGCAGTGGGATTTCCTCCACACATTCATGTCCTCCGCGCATGAGTAAAGTTTTGGAATAATATTACGAGTAGCGTGTTCCTGCCAAGAGTTAAATCCTTGAAGCCCGGTTCAAGATGCCACACATTTTCATAACGAAAACAACGTTTAGAAATATACGGCCGAGGCATAGGAGCAACATTTACATAAATTGGATAATGATCATAAGCAGGTGCCACCAAAGTTTCAACAGTAGCATTCGGAAAAATATTAAACCATAAATTATTTGCAAGTGCACGATCTAACCTTTCTTCGATGGCACACGGCGTACCAAGACTTTTGAACCATGTAAAAGGATAGCCTTCAATAGGAACATCAGACAAACCTGAATCCATGCCAGCTTGACGAAAACCATTGATTAGCCACGGAGGTCTAGTGGTGCGCCCCCGCTTTTCACCCGCGTCGAGAATGTCATTAAAATCGCCAAAAATGCACCAAAGACCTGTAAATTGATTAGAAAGTTGTCGAAGAAATTTCCAGTGGCTGATCTACGACCTCCATTAGGATAGCCATAATAGCCGGTAAGTCTCCAAATACCAAGAACACTGTCAGTAATCTCAACAATAACATGATTGCTTGAAAAATCAATAAGTTGACAATTTAAAGAGTTGCGCCAAAATAAAGCAAGACCCTCGCCTCTACCGGTGCGGTTTACAGGAAAACAACAATCGTAACCAAGCAAAAAACGAAGTTCTTCAATTTTATTTCGGTGAGCAAGAGTCTCACTTAAGAATAAAACATCCGGATTGAAGTGCCGGATTAGGTACTTAAGGTCGGGAATTGTACTCGGGCTACCTACACCCCTACAATTCCACGCCACTAGACTCATTTACCTAGGCAGGCCTGATCATCAGGACCTGCCATTACATCATTTTCATCAAACAACGGATTAACAATTACATTCATTTCAACATTCCCTCATGACTAACATTTGTTCCTATTACAATGATTTCAAGTCCTTTATCATATTATGATATAAATCATTCAAAATTGAAATTGTAAATCTTGATAGTCTTTTAAAATCATAATCTAAAATACTTTAAAAATGAAAATTGATATATTTAAAGGAGAAAAAAAAATATTTGACCTTTTTTAAAATTAATTGTTTCACATATCAAAATGATGGTTCCTTTTTTTTTTTTTGAGAAATAAAAAATAATGGTTCTTATTAGATAACAATTTTAAATTTTTTTACACCGTGAGTAAGAAGATGTCCATTAAACTCTAGTATATAAATTAAATTTAAAAATTTAGTCTGATTTATTGTTTACACTTTTAAAATGTTGAATATATGATTATATTTCTTTTTCGGGAAAATATACATGATTATATTTGATGTAATTTATCAATTTTTTTGATTAATTTATTAATTTAAATGAATGAATAATATTTTATATTTTTTTGTAAAAAAACATTTTTTAGAGGGTTAAAAAAATCCAATTTTTTATTTTATTTTTTAAAATTTTAACATATTTTTTATTTTTTTTTAATTTTCCAGTGTGATGTTGTTGGGTTGGGGCCATGTAGTTGAACTTGGTTCATCTTCTTCCCAATTCCCAATCGCAAATCTAAATCGCAGATCAAACCTCAAAATCTCACATTTCCATCAATCTTCAATTCCCTGTACAAATTCTCGATCTATGATCTCAATTACAGTAATCTGAAACAAATCTAAGAAGAAGATGTATATGGCATATGGATGGCCTCAGGTCATCCCTCTTGACCAAGGACTGTCTCCTTCTGAGCAGAAGATTGTTTATTTCAAACTCATCAATCGTTTGTTGTTAATTGTTTCCCCTACTCATTTTGAACTTTGGAGCTCTTCCCAGGTACTTGGATTCGATCCGTTCATTTTTCTTCAATTTTTTTGCTTAAAGTTTGGATTTTTAGCATAATTCTGATATGGGTCATTGGAATTTTGTATCTATAGTCGATTGTAGGAGATTTTGTATATGTTTTTGGAAAAAAAAATATGAACTTGATTTATGTGTATTGGGTTTTTATGATTTTTGTGGAAAATGTTGAAGTGGGTTATATATAGGGGTGTATTTGATGTAATGTGGATATAGTTTGGGCTTAACAGTGTATTTTGATTTTTGTGTCGGTTGATTCAGCATAGAGTGAGATTGGGGAAGTACAAGAGAGATTCAGATTCATTGCAGAGAGAAGGAGAAAACTTGCAGGCTGTGTGGAGTCCTGATGCTAAATTAATTGCTATTCTTGTAAGTGTCCTGCTGTGTGATTAAATATGCAGTTCAACTTTTTCGGTAATATCTTTAGGGTAATGCTAACAAGTGCCCTGAAGGCATTAGTTTAGAAGTTTGAAGTGGGAATTGTATCTTGGAAATTGTGGAAATAACAAAAAGTAACTTTTTATCCATAATATTTATCAATTATTTCTATTTTTGAATAGGGCCCTTAGGGCATTCGTTAGCATAACCCTTATAATATGCTTGTGAGTTTTATGTTTGATCACCTGTTTTTTTGTTTTAAAAAATGGAATACGAGGTTTTTAGATGTTTGCATATGAAATGCTATCACTCATGTTTGCAAGATGCACATTACACCATTCATTTTACATTTAGATGTTTTTTTTTCGATTCAGATCAATATACCCATTTTTCGTTTTTAGTCCCTCTAAAATTTTTCTTCAAACAATGGTCCTCCAAATGTTTTGTCAGCAAATTTGGCCGTCGCTGTTAAAGACAGGACACATTTGCGGGACTAAAACCAATAGATGATATATTTATAGGAAACAAAAATTTATGTTAAAGTAAGTTTTTGGTCCCTATAAATATATCATCTTTCATTTTCAGTTCCTCTGTTCTGTGTCACGTTTAACTTACTTTAACAACAAGGACCAAATTTGCGGACCGAAAACATTTGGGGGACCATTGTTTGAAGAGATTTTTTAGACTAAAAACGAAAAATGATATATTTATAGGGACCGAAAACTTATTCAAGCCAACTTTTTATTTCAATATTTTCTAGCTTTATCACAATATATTAGTTTATTATGTTTATATCTTATTATTTCTAAGATCTTCTACCTTCAATTTCGTTTCAGGCCTTTATTTTGTTCATGTTGCAATTAACTAAATCCTTGAAGTTAATGTTGTATCTTAAGCATCTTGTATTATATTCCTAATTAACATGTATTCTCTATTTGCAGACAACTTCTTTCTATCTTCACATTTTCAAGGTCCAATTTTTGGATAAAAAAATATACATTGGCGGGAAACAACCTTCTGCTTTGTGCCTAGCTACCATATCTCTTCTTCTTTCTGAGCAAGTTCCCTTTGCAGCAAAGGATTTGTCAGTGTAGGTTTCCTGCTAGTATTGATTTTATAACTTCCTTTGTCTATGTGAATAGTGCAATTGAACAAAACTACTATTGGTATGGATTGTGGAATATGAGTTGGAATTTGAAGTCCTATATTGGAATAATATTTTGGATTTATAAGTATGGTATACACAAGATAGTATATTTTCCATTTGATGAAAGATTTATTGATTTTTTGGTTTCTGTCACCAATCAACCATCCTAGCTTTTATACGAAGACATATGAATGTTTTTATGTTATATATCTCCAACATGCCCCCTCACGCAAGTGTTCTTTGAGCTCAAATGGAACTTTTTATTAGAGGAACGAGGGTGGAAAGGATTTAACTCTTAGTCACTTGCTCATAGAGGCTTTGATAAAATGTTATGAATCAACTACCCAAAAACTTAAACTATGAAGTGAAAAAAAAAACTTATTTTATATCAATTTTCATAAATTTTGTTTCCACATTGCTACTTATCTCCAAGATTTCTGATAAGTAGAATTGTAGAAAATGCGAAGAGGAGTAGAGGAGTTTGGTATTTATAAATCAAAAGTCGAAGACAATAGAAGTATTATATAAGCTCCGAAGATTATGTTCCTTAGAAAAGTTTGCACTCTGCAGCCATTTGAGTTATGTGCCAAGATGCCAATGTTTTTACTTGTTATTGGTATTTATCATAATATGCGACATTAGTTAAAAAAAATTTTGTAGTGACAATTTAGCGTCTACATGTTTCTTTTAACTCATTGGCGCTCTTTAAAGAGATATGATATCTTTAATTCATCAAACTGTCATTCCCCAACACTTCCTGAAAAGTGTCAAATTTTTCCTGTATATAATAGTCAAAAGTTGATAGCAGTTTCTATTTGATCTTGACACTACTTTTACACAACTCTTTTGTCAGGAGCAATATTGTTTGTGATAACAAACATATGCTGCTTGGACTTTCCGATGGAACTTTGTACAGTATGTCTTGGAAGGGGGAGGTAATTTAAACATAGAACGCTCAACAATTTTGGACATTGCATCCTAGTTTAGCTTATTTTCTATGGTCAATTGATCACTGATTTACCGAAAATATTCTACTGAGTTTACATCTTTTTTTTTTTTTTTTTTTTTCTTTCTATGTATAACAATATTACTACCATTTTATGATCTCCTACACAGTTCTATGGAGCTTTTCAATTTGATCCACATCCTCCTGCTAGCTTTGATGATTCTCAATTACCACATCCGTTAGAGAATGGTCTTTCTCCTAAAGGCCTCCCAAAGGTTCCTACGCCCAATCACATTCTTCCCAGAAATTCTGAAATCAAGCATCTAGAACTTTGCCTTTCATTGAGGTTGCTATTTGTCTTGTACTCTGATGGGCAACTTGTGTCATGTTCCATTAGTAAGAAAGGGTTAAAGCAAGTTGACTGTATTAAAGCAGAAAAGAGGTTGGCTTGTGGAGATGCTGTATGTGCTTCAGCAGCTCTTGAGCAGGAAATTCTTGCTGTTGGTACCAGAAGAGGAACAGTGGAGTTGTATGATTTGGCTGAATCAACATCGCTTATTCGCACAGTTTCTTTGTATGACTGGGGGTAAGTTTTATTGAATAATATATGCATCTAGCTAATCGGTGTCGAATTGAAGAATTTTGTCATTTACTTCTCCAAGTTTCGATGCTCAAATTCTCCAGCTGATTGTGTGTCAATACTCCGGCTTAATATCGTGTCACCGTTTCTTCAATCTCAATGGTGTCTCCTTTATATTTATTTGTTAGTTTTGAAAGTCTTTCATCGCAACTTAGCTACTCAAGAAAGAGCAGCATCATTCATTCTAATAAAATTACATTTCTCTTCTGTCCAGTGAATCCATGCAATTTCAGTGTCAGATGTAGCTGTAGTTATAATTTTCTCCATCTTATCAGTATGTTGGGACTTTTGTTCAATGTTATGTAGATGGACTTTGGTTCTATGTCATGAAGTATGCTACTTTTTGCAGATTTTCGATGGATGACACTGGCCCTGTTAGTTGCCTTGCATGGACACCTGATAATTCTGCTTTTGCCGTTGGGTGGAAGTTAAGGGGACTTACAGTTTGGTCTGTTTCTGGGTGTCGCTTGATGTCAACAATCCGTCAAATAGGTTTAAGTTCTGTATCTTCTCCAATTGCTAAGCCAAACCATGATTGTAAGTACGAGCCATTGATGGGTGGCACCTCACTGATGCAATGGGATGAACATGGATATAGACTTTATGCTATCGAGGAGAGATCTTCAGACAGAATTATTTCATTCTCTTTTGGAAAATGCTGTCTTAGCAGAGGTGTTTCTGGCACTACATACACCCGACAGGTGATTTATGGTGAAGACAGGTTGCTCATCGTGCAGTCAGAAGAGATTGACGAGCTTAAAATGCTGCATCTTAAGCTTCCAGTTATGTGTTTGATTGCCAAATTTTTAACATGCAGTCTTAAATGAATGAACATCACTTCTAAAATTTTAAAATTTGCACAGGTTTCTTATATTTCCCAAAACTGGCCTGTTCAATATGTGGCAGCTAGTCAGGACGGAATGTACTTAGCGGTTGCAGGTCTTCATGGTTTGATATTGTATGATATACGAATGAAACGATGGAGAGTCTTTGGAGATGTTACCCAGGAACAAAAGATTCAGTGTAAGGGCTTGCTATGGCTGGGAAAGATTGTCGTTGTCTGCAACTATATTGATTCTTCCAACACGTGAGATACTTTTATTTGCTTACGTATTTCATGTGGTTGGTTCTTGCAAATTATAGTGTTTGTCAAAAATATATTTTTTAGCCGATTGTTGTTTAACAGTGTACATGCCTGGAAAAGCCTGATTTAAAGGATGTTCAGTTTTTTTACCCACTTAATTTGCTTTTCAAAAGTCTAGGTCTGATTGAACCTAAAACTATAATTTTTGCAACATTAACTGTACCATTTTGCAACATACAAAACATTTTATTCTACATTCAATGGTCTCTTACGTCTCCTTATTTATCTCAGGTATGAATTGCTCTTTTACCCAAGATATCACCTTGATCAAAGCTCATTGCTCTGTCGAAAACCATTGTTTGCGAAACCAATTGTGATGGATGTGTACCAAGATTATATACTTGTTACATATAAACCATTTGATGTCCATATATTCCATGTGAAATTATTTGGTGAACTAACTCCTTCAGGAAATCCTGATTTACAGGTAAATGCACACTCATAAAATTCATTCCCTCCTTTTCTGTTTTTGTTTTCAATGATACTACTATTCAACATGCTCTTTTTTTGTTTTTTGAATTTTTTCAATTAAAAATTGTTTGTTATACATTTTTAAGTGATAACATGACAAACAGCTTTCTGCAGTACGAGAACTTTCAATTATGACTGCCAAGAGCCATCCTGCTGCAATGCGATTCATTCCTGATCAACTCCCAAGAGAACTGATTTCAAAAAATTACATTTCATCTTCATCGGATTCATTAACAGCAGAACCTGCCAGGTAACGTCCCTTTGAACAAGCATGTAATGTCTTTCTGCAGTTTATTTTACCACTTCTCTAATTGAAATGATCGAAGGTAAAATGTCACAATCTGTAAATTCAGAATGCTGTCTTCTTTGTATATCATTACTTATGAAAATGATTTGTTCTAGATGTTTGATATTGAGGTCAAATGGGGAGCTTTCGCTTCTTGATTTGGACGATGGACGGGAGAGAAATCTTACTGATTCAGTTGAGCTTTTTTGGGTCACTTGTGGCCAGTCTGAGGATAAAACAAATTTAATTGAGGAAGTTTCATGGTTAGATTATGGTCATCGGGGTATGCAGGTAATTAGCTGTTAAGATCTTTCTTACTACCTTATGTACATCCTTTAATTTTGCTGGGTTAAATGACTTTTGTTTAATTCACCCTCTAGTATATTTCCTTTTTTACTTCTCTGATAATTTTTACATGGAAGTTCATTGTTGCAGGTTTGGTATCCATCTCCAGGTCCCAATTCTTTTAAGCAGGAGGATTTCTTGCAGGTCTGGATATTTATTAGGATGTTGTAGGGTGCATTGAACATAACATGATTATTTTCTAGTTCATTGTTTTAAAATTTCTTTCCCTAACATTAAATTTTGTAATTCATTCCTTCGATATTTTTTGTTAATATGTTTATAGAATCACATGAAACTGTAGGTCCTTATACTGTTGATTGGCTTCATATTATCATCTTACTTTTATCTTCTAGGTATATAGAAATTGTAAAAAAAAAAAAGGCTATTTGAAGCAACTTCAATAAATTTAGTCATTCCTTTATTTAGGAACTGGTTAATTTACTGATTTGTCCTCAATTGGTTTTTCAGTTGGATCCAGAACTGGAGTTTGATCGTGAAGTATACCCTCTGGGACTTCTTCCGAATGCCGGTGTAGTTGTTGGTGTTTCCCAGAGAATGTCATTTCCATCAAGTGCAGAATTCCCATGTTTTGAGCCATCTCCTCAAGCACAAACTATACTGCACTGCCTACTGCGCCATCTTCTTCAGGTATTTATTACAATGAGTAAAATTGAGTGGTTAGAATTGCTTGAACTTTTAATCCATATTTTATTTCTGAGGACTGGTTGATTTCTTTCTTTGCATTTGCATTTATTGCTTAAAAAGGATATCTTGTCAGTGTGGCATACTTTTCTCTATATGGTCCAATAGATTTCTCCATGTGCCTATTTTTTTGTATTCTTTCAAATTTTGTTTTCCTAAACCCTAAGAAGGATAATCTTTGTGATTCTTATTATTTATTTATGTGTTTGCCAGAGGGACAAAATTGAGGAAGCTTTAAGGCTGGCAGAACTATCAGCAGAAAAACCTCATTTTTCTCATTGTTTAGAGTGGCTTCTTTTTACAGTATTTGAAGCAGATATATCCAGGTACTTAATTTGTAAATATTAATAGTTTCAGACTTTTGAGTTAAATATGTGAGTTTCAACCCATGCTTATATGTCACTACAGGCAACATTTCGGCCAAATATTATAAGGAGAATCTTTAGGTGTTGGTAGGCTGCTCTTAAAGACGGACAGTTATAAAATGAACCCCTTCTAACTTGATATGGCTTAAAATGGGGGCATTTTGGGAAAATATTAGGAGAAATTCTTCATAAAAACGTTTAATTTAAGATGCAGAGAGGCAGCCCTTAGGTGGTGACATAAGGCCTACTATTTGGACAAAAGGGGCATGAATTTCAGCAAAAAGTTTGAAGAATAAAGAGAAGACAAAGTAGTTGGTTAACATAGAATAGTTTATTGGTTTGTTAGAGGGGATTCGTCAAATAAATGAATAGGGAGAAGTAAAGAGTAGGGGATTCTGAAACACGGTATTGCTTTGATGCTAAGGCAATTTGGTAGTTGGCTATAGTTTCTTGCGATTTTCCTTTGATTGAGCATGAGTGTAAAAATTTCATGATACAAAACATAGCTGCCAATTGGTTTTTGTCTTGATTGGTTATTTTCATGTGAACTATTCCAGGCCAAATGTAAACAAGAACCAGGTTTCAGTTCTTAAATATGCAAAAACTCTTTTGGAGAAGACTTGTGATCTTATCCGAAATTTTCCAGAGTACCTAGATGTTGTTGTCAGTGTCGCAAGAAAAACAGATGGTCGTCATTGGGCAGATTTGTTCTCTGCTGCTGGAAGATCAACAGAGTATGTCTTACAAACATCTATGCTCTTCATTCTGATTTCATCGTTGATTAATATTGTATATGTACTACAATCTTTCAAATTATGGAATCCCTTAGAAAAATCTTTGATGGGCAAATTTGGTAATACCATTTGGCATTGTGCTAGATGCCAATTTTGTATGGCTTGCAAGAATATCACAACAATGTTGCAATATTTCAGTTATTAAATTTCTACCTGTGTGCAATGCTCATATTTTTTCATGCTTCCGGATGTAGGTAGCTTAAATGGACAAATCAAAATGAAAGAGACATATTTTCTTGTGTGAAACAGGATAAAAGGAAAAATTTGTTATTATGTGTAATAATTGAGAAATTATAATTTTTGAATTTTTTTTCATTGTTCTGTTTTGAGACTTAGCTTTAAGAAACAAAGAAAAGAATCATACAAAGAAGAAAAGTTTCACCTTTTTCTGTGAACATGATTGCTATGCTGTTTTTCCCCTGCGAAGTCATCTAAATTTTGTTGCCGTTCTGGCTTGCTAACACTTGATACAGATTATAATATTTTTTTTCCATTGCTGTCTTTTAATGTGTGAATGATTCATTGTTGGCTTCTATATAGATTGTTTGAGGAATGTTTTCAACGTAGATGGTACCGCACTGCAGCTTGCTATATACTTGTAAGAGTCACCTGCCTTTCTCAATTGATTTCTTTATCTGTCGAAAGTAGAAAGATTATCATTCTAATGCCAACTAGTGGTGAAAATCTAAATATAGATATACTCACATGATCAATTTCATTTCATCTCCAATGTAACAGGTAATTGCCAAACTTGAGGGCCCCGCAGTGAGTCAGTACTGTGCTTTACGGTTATTACAGGTTTGAGCTTCGCTGCTTTAATCATTTTATTTTATTTCCTTATTTTAAGCTTAAGGCACATCAATGATGTGAATTATTAAACTTATGTAGGCAACACTCGTTGATTCTTTATATGAGCTTGCTGGGGAGCTGGTAATTTCTTGAAACACTATCAGATTATTGACTTTAGCTGGTCTATTAATATATCATACAAGAGATTATGACCTCTTGCATAAATATTTTGTTTTGGGTCCTCAGGTGAGGTTCTTACTAAGATCTGGTAGGGAGTATGACCAAGCATCATCAGCCGATTCAGATAAACTGTCTCCTCGATTTTTAGGCTATTTTCTTTTTCGCTCTGCTGAGCGAAAGCAAGCATTGGATAAAAGGTTCATGTACAATTTAGTGAATTTTTTCTCTTTTCCTACCATCGAGTTTACCAATCATTCTAACAAATATTTTTCTTTGTAGCAGCCCCTCATTCAAGGAACAAAGTGCTCATGTCACCTCAGTTAAGAATATTTTAGAAAACCATGCTAGTTACTTGATGGCTGGGAAAGAGCTCTCCAAGCTTGTAGCATTTGTAAAAGGCACTCAGTTTGATCTAGTGGTAAGAAGATCTTGCTGATTGACTTGTTCTAATCCCCTTAAGATAATTTTCCTTCATTTTAAAGTGTGTAAATCGCTCAATGAAAACCAATCACAGGAATATCTACAACGTGAAAGGTATGGAAGTGCTCGGCTGGAGAATTTCGCTTCCGGGCTTGAGCTAATCAGCCAAAAGGTTTGAGATTTTAACATTTTGAAATCAAAACTTATTTTCTGATTGTTCCCTGTGATTCATTTCATTGGTCTTAAATTTCATCGACCCAATAATATATTGCTTTCCCTGTACTTCCTTAATATTTTATTTACCGAAGTCTTAATTCTATGCTCTGTGGTGATACTAAGTGGTGGTACACATTTGGTCGTTTAGGTATGGGTTTATTAGTTAATAACTATGCCACTTATAAAAGTATAACCTGATAATGGGATCAAACTTTTGCTCTAAATGCTCTCATATGATATATGAGGATACTTTATCCTCCTGATATTCCTTTTTATATTTTTTTCAAAATATTCCCTTTTGTAAGAAAAAAATCTCATCAAAATCGAAATATACTACAATTCTACAAATTATCATTAAGATCTTAGATGCAAGAGCACTGATTATTTACTGCTGTAGCCAACTTTTTACTATAGGTAGGTATGTGTGTGTAAATTTTTTCCTTGGATCTATTTCTTAGCTCTGTTAATGAACACTGTTTTGTGTTATCAGCTTCAAATGGAAACATTACAGAGTCGATTGGATGCGGACTTTCTCCTGGCTCATATGTGCTCTGTCAAATTTAAGGAATGGATAGTTGTCCTGGCTACTCTCTTGAGACGTTCTGAGGTATGTTTAGGTTCATTGTGTACTTAGACATTGACACTGAGATATGAAATTATGGTGACAGGATAGTATCAACAGTAGTGTTTAAGATTTTAGAAAAAAAATGGATAGGAGAGAATGAGGTTACGGAAGCTTCTCAATTAAAATAAATTTATGGTTCTTCACTTACGAAAATAAGTCTTTATAATTTATAAACTTGTATGTTTATGGAGAAGTTAAAAAAGAGTTTCTAATAAAATTGAAATACAAAAGCCAATTTAATTTATACAAGAAGCTATTGTTTAAAAAATTCATTGTTACTGCAAGATTGTTTTAGTTCTTTTTCCAGACGTGTGATGAGAAGTTAATCACAACAAACTTTGAGATTTCCCTGCAAATAGGCTGTGCTTACTGTTTGGACTTTCTTGCTGGAAATATGTCACAATATCCCAAATAACTTTTTTTCTCCCTTTCTCCTTTTCCTATTGAAGAGATGACCAAATGCGTCAAAGGGATATACTTTTACATATATTCATCACTTATGGATCTTTTGCTATTTTGAGAAAGGGTTCACTTTGATGATTAGCGTATTCTTTTGTTGATCTTTTACAGGTTCTTTTTGACTTATTCCGTCATGATTTTCGGTTATGGAAAGCCTACAGCAGCACCCTTCAGGTATAGCTATCTTAGTTTCTCTGATGTATATGATAGTAACTGCAGAAACTATACTTAATGAACAAAATTGTGCTTCGTGCTGGTTTTTTATGCACTACAGTCACACCCAGCATTTACTGAATATCAAGATTTATTGGAAGACCTGGAAGATAAACTTTCATCTGTTGCAAACGAGGAAGAAAAATGAAAGCAATCATAGATTTCACATCTGTACTGTGGTCCTCATCGGTTTCCTGCTAAAGTAGTTTGCTTGGGAGGCTTTTAACCTCGGCCCACATCATAGTTCGATGGATCATGCCACACTGAAAGGACTATGCATCATTTTCCTTGGATTTGATCATGCGGGGACCAGAAAACAACATTGATGCGCTGGTTAAATTAAGATGATATTGGTATCACCATTTTTGTGGTGTTCTATTCCAATGAATTCGGGCCGGAATAGTACTTGTAGATAGAGGTTAGAAATATTTGTAGGAAGGCTTGTTCATGTATGAGGATTTCACTATTCTTTTTACTTTAAATTAATCCACACTTTGTAACATGCGATTTTTGTACAAGCATGAATAAATCCATCTGTATATATTGGTTACATGCTCTTGATCAGTTCGACATTATTTTAGAGTGGGTTTTATTTATGCAATTGATTTTTTTTTCATGTTTCTTGCTCTACCATTTCTTGATGAGTTTAGACACTGTACTCTCCAACGTACAAAATCTATCTTATTGGGAAATTTTTTATGCGGATCTCACTAAATCACGATACTCTTTTCCCTTTTTAAAAGGACTAACTTTCTTGCTTCTTATTTTTAACAAGAGTATTGTAAATAGTATTGTTATAGAATGTATTGATAAAAGGGATGAATTGTTTATCAAATTTGTACACTTATATTAAATAATAACTTATGTATAATGTATAAGAGTAATGTTATTTGAACAACCATTTGATTGATAACTTATGAGACAATCATAATTTACAAAGAAAAAGTAGATATTCGAACGAAAATCAAAGCAATAGAGAGATAAAATAAAGAATACGGTAAATATGAGAGAGAAAGTTGTCACAAAAGTTGTTATAAAATGGATGTTTAAATTTCATTTCTCAATGTATGATAATTGATGAATTGGAATGTTTAGTTATGTGATATTATCTTCTTTTCCTAATGTGATAATATCTTTATAAACATGCATTTTAAATTTCAAAACAACTTGAATATCTGTCATCTAATATTCAGTATTTATATTTGAAATAATATATTGTATGATGATAAATAAAGTAGTGTGGTCTAGTTTTTTATGAAACTCTAAACTTAATCAACCTTGTAAATAGTTTAATTTAATGACTAATATTAATTAATTTAATAATTTATGAAAAGCGATAAAATGATAGTAGGTATAAAAATTTCATAATTAATATCAATGGATGCTATTTTATTGACATAAAGTCACTATTTTGAGTGACAAGCAAGAAAGTGAGAACTGGACTTTTTTTTTTATCCTCTTTAGATTCTTTAATAATAGGACTTTCCGGGTAGTGAATATATATTGGCAAAGCAAAACTAAAGTTACCAATATGCCATAAATTCAAAGGCAGATACATCATAAGATTATTATCTGTATCAAGTGTAAACATAGTACTAATTTTACTTCTAAGTTCTAAGTCACCAAACTAGTTTCTCCTCTCTTTCCCTGGTAGGCCATAGTGTAAAGTGGTCTTTGTTTATCTTATTCTATGTTAAATATACTTCATCTTTCTCCTCACACTCCTTTCTTTCACACTAGACTAGAAGCTACCATACCACCTTCCACTCATTTTCTTTTCCAACAAAGCCAACATTTTCTTTAAACTACCAATAAACTTGTATCAAAACACTGCTACAAAACATAGAATAACTCAGCACAATACGAGCTACAAAGTTGTCTAAATTGTTGAACAAATGGAAGCCTCTTCTTCTTCTTGCAGTTCAAGTTCAACCACAAGTTTATGCAGCTACCATGTGTTTTTGAGTTTCCGAGGAGAAGATACGCGCAAAGGATTCACTGATCATTTATGTGCTGCCCTTGAAAGAAAAGGGATCACAACTTTCAGAGATGACAAAGATCTTGAGAGAGGGCAAGTCATTTCAGAAAAGCTAATCAATGCAATAAAAGATTCTATGTTTGCCATTACTATTCTCTCACCAGACTATGCTTCCTCCACCTGGTGTTTGGATGAACTTCAAATGATCATGGAGTGCTGCAATAACAAGGGTCTTGAAGTTTTGCCAGTCTTCTATTGTGTGGAACCATCTGATGTGAGGCATCAAAGAGGATGCTTTGAGGAAGCTTTCAGAAAACATCAAGAGAAGTTTGGTCAACACAGTGACAGGGTTGAAAGTTGGAGAGATGCTTTCACACAAGTTGCCAGTTACTCTGGATGGGACTCCAGGGACCAGTAAGCTATCTCATCATTGGACTTTTGTTTTTAATCTCTTGATCTAAATGTTGATTGTTGATTAAATAGGTAGGAAAATTCACTTAAACATTTAGAAAGTTCAGTTTTCGCATATTATTTTCGTGCTACCATATACATACACAATTAACTGCTAATAACATACTCAATAAATTCAAAATCACACTCTTGTGCTTGCTTGACTTTACCTTGTAATTATCTGAAGGGTGTGTTGAATATACAAAATCATTCCATATTTTCATTTTATTTGCTTATGGCTTGGTTGTTTGTTGGCCGCTTCTTTCTTTCTGTCTGAACAGGCACGAGGCGTCACTAGTAGAAAACATTGCTCAACACATACATAGAAAGTTGGTTCCTAAATTGCCATCTTGTACAGAGAACCTTGTTGGGATTGTTTCAAAGGTGGAGGAAGTAAACAAGTTCTTAGGTATGGGGTTGAATGATGTTCGCTTTATTGGCATATGGGGTATGGGCGGCATAGGCAAGTCAACTATTGCTAGAGCGGTCTATGAAGCAATCCGATGTGAATTTGAACTTACTTGCTTTCTAGAAAATGTTAGAGAGATATCTGAGACAAATGGTTTAGTTCACATACAAAGACAACTTCTATCTCATCTGAGTATAAGTAGGAATGATTTTCATGATTTGTATGATGGGAAAAAAACAATACAAAACTCTTTATGCAGAAAAAAGGTTCTCCTTGTTCTTGATGATGTGAATGAATTAAACCAGTTGGAGAATTTGGTAGGGAAACAAGATTGGTTTGGTCCGGGAAGTAGAGTAATAATCACAACTAGAGACAAGCACTTGCTAATGACACATGGGGTACATAGAACTTATAAAAGTGGAATGTTATGCAAAAATGATGCCCTTGATCTCTTTTGTTTGAAAGCATTTAAAGGAGATAAACCACAAGAAGGGTATTTGGATTTATCCAAACAAGTGGTGGACTATAGTGGTGGTCTTCCATTGGCACTTGAGGTGTTAGGGTCCTATCTCTATGGAAGAAATGTTGATGTTTGGCATAGTGCTATTAAAAAAATAAGAAGTGTCCCACACCCTAGAATCCAAGATAAACTGAAAATAAGTTATGAGAGTTTAGATCCAATGGAGAAGGATATTTTTCTAGATATTGCTTGTTTCTTTAAGGGAATGAAGAGAGATAATATAATGGATATATTAGAAAGTTGTGGTCATTTCCCTCAAATTGGAATTGAAATTTTGATTGAAAGATCTTTGATAACTCTAGATTCTGTGAATAATAAACTGGGAATGCATGATTTGCTTCAAGAAATGGGCAGGGATATTGTATTTCAGGAATCTCCAAATGATCCTTGTAGACGTAGCAGGTTGTGGGCTCAAGAGGACATTGATCGCGTCTTGGAAAAAAACAAGGTACTAGTAGGAGCTAATATTTCTGCAACTGTCGGATAATTGGTTTTATATGAAATAACTAACAAGTATAGATTAACTGATATCACTGTCAGTGTAAATATCTTTTACAATGTCAATTAATAACAAATAATTTAATGAGATTTTAAGGTAGTTAGGACAAAAGTAATCGTTTATAATCATCATTGATTACCATTTTGTTTGCTTAAGTTTGTGTTTTCCTTGATTCTATAAGATCATGTATTTGTTATTATGGTTTTGTAGGGAACTGAAGTAATTAACAGTATTGATATGAAGTTACTTCAACCATATGAAGCACATTGGAACACTGAAGCATTCTCAAAGACAAGTCAGCTAAAATTTCTCAGTTTAGGTGAGATGCAACTTCCTCTTGGCCTCAGTTGCCTTCCTAGTTCATTAAAGGTTCTTCTCTGGAGAGGGTGTCCTTTAAAAACTCTGCCTCTAACAACTCAACTGGATGAAGTTGTTGACATTAAATTATCTCATAGCAAAATTGAACAACTTTGGCATGGAATAAAGGTAAGAGACTCTTTAATCAAGACCTCTATTAATTTTTATCAACATGACATTTGATGCTGATAACTTGTTCACATTTTTACAATTTTGAGCAGTTTATGGAAAAACTGAAGTACTTGAATTTGGCTTTTTCCAAGAACCTAAAGAGATTGCCTGATTTTTCTGGCGTTCCGAATCTTGAAAAGTTGATTCTTGAAGGCTGTGAAGGCCTAAATGAGGTTCATCCATCCCTTGTACACCACAAGAAAGTTGTTTTGATGAATTTAGAAGACTGCAAAAGTCTTAAATCTCTTCCAGGGAAGTTGGAGATGAGTTCCCTGAAGAAGTTAATTCTTTCAGGCTGCAGTGAATTTAAATTCCTTCCAGAGTTTGGGGAAAAAATGGAAAATTTATCATTGCTTGCTTTAGAAGGAACAGATATAAGAAAACTGCCCTTATCACTTGGAAGCCTAGTTGGACTTACTAATTTGAACTTAAAGGACTGCAAAAGTCTTGTTTGTCTTCCAGATACCATTCATGGATTGAATTCCCTCGGAGTTTTGGATATTTCTGGATGCTCAAAACTTTGTAAACTGCCAGATGGTTTAAAGGAAATCAAGTGTTTGGAGGAACTTCATGCCAGTGATACTGCTATTGATGAACTACCTTCCTCCATTTTTTATCTAGATAGTCTTAAAGTATTATCATTCGCTGGTTGCAAAGGGCCACTGACCAAGTCAACGAACTGGTTTCTTCCCTTTAATTGGATGTTTGGGAGTCAACAAGCTTCCACTGGATTCAGATTACCAACTTCTGTCCTGAGCTTACCATCTTTGAAATATTTAAACCTAAGTTATTGTAATCTTTCTGAAGAATCAATCCCAAATTATTTTCACCACCTATCTTCTTTGAAGTCTTTGGATCTAACAGGTAACAATTTTGTTATCATACCAAGCAGCATTTCTAAACTTCCAAGGCTTATATTTCTTTGTCTAAATTGGTGCCAAAAGCTTCAACTGTTGCCGGAGCTTCCATCAACTATGACACAGTTGGATGCAAGCAATTGTGATTCACTGGAAAATATCAAATTTATTCCAGCAAAGCTATGTAGTCTATTTGCATCACCTAGAAAACTGTCGTACGTTCAAGAACTTTCTAAGAGATTTGAGGTATGTATCCCCTCATTATCTGTAACCGTGTAAAAATTCTTGAATTACTTTAATGGTGATGCATTAAGTCAATCAATGCATAATAACATAGGACACAAATAGAGTATGATCTGTAGGATTAAGGCCTATTCTGATTGACTTATTTGTGCTTCTCCACCGGCATAAGGACTTCCGAGACTGTTTCGGAGAGCTTATGAAAATAACTTATGACATGTCCATAACCTCTCCAGGATAGCATATAAAAACAACAAGTTATATGAAAAGAGCTTGACTTTATTTTATCGTTTGTTATAAAAATATCTTATACATCTGCATTTATATGATAAACACTTAATTAAACTGTTTAGTCAAACAAGGCTTAACTTTGTAATAATAATGTGTCTTATGCATTACTCTCATAGTATATAAGCATTTCAGGTGTTACTAAACTTCACAATTATGTGTTTCAGAGACGATGTCTTCCCTCTGCAATATTTGACATGCTTATCCCTGGGAAAGAAATTCCATCTTGGTTTGTTCCTCAGAGAACTGTTTCCTGGGCAAAAATACAAGTTCCTAATAATTTCCCTGTAGATGAATGGGTAGGATTTGCTTTGTGTTTCCTATTAGTGAGTTATGCTGACCCGCCTGAATTGTGCAAGCATGAGATTGAATGTTATTTGTTTGCACCTAATGGTAAGAAGTTGATCACCACCAGGAGGTTACCTCCTATGGATCCATGTTATCCTCACCTTTATATTCTCTACATGTCAATCGATCAATTTCGCGATGAAATTCTCAAAGATGATTACTGGAGTGAGAGTGGCATTGAATTTGTATTGAAATGTTACTGCTGTCATTCATTGCAAATAGTGAGGTGTGGTTCCCGTTTGGTTTGTAAGCAAGATGTTGAAGATTGGAGCAAAGTGATGAGTCATTTCAATGAGAGTTGAAGATATTTGGAGATCATATAGTTGGTCTTTGTCAATAACATCATTCCTTGAGATGCAAGTAACATGATATTACAAATTGGATCAGCAAGATGTTGCACAAGCATCTTGAAACTGTATCAGACGCAGAAGAAATCTTAGATACTAGAAAGTTTGAAACCTGTTTTAGTGGTCTTTGTTTAAAGAAGCTAGTAAACAGTACAAGATAACCAGCAACTTGGTGTGGTTTAAATTTGAAATCTGTTTTAATGGTCTAAATTCTCTACACCATTTTCTTATGACTATTGTTTGGAATTTTTTTTTTTTTGAAGGAATTGTTTGGAATATTTTATTATTTGATATATTCCAATGTAATTATGGAGACAAATATCTTTATAATAATTATATTTTTAATCAGATAATTAATTAAATATTTGATTAATTGATATGGGCTCAGTACAAGTGAATATCAACACGGCCCATTAAGAGAATAACGGGAAACCCTAACTGAACATCGCATTATAAAAACAGACTATGGTCTTCAATATATCAGATTGACAATTTTTATTTTTATTTTTAAGGAATATCAGACTGACAATATTATTGCCTCTTTCCTTTGAAAAAAATATTATTGCCTCTTCTCCCTCTTCTTATCTGAAGAGTGCAACTGCAATACGAGTCTAGGTTGAAGAAGAACCTTAAGAGTAGCTGCTAACCTGTGTGTTTCAGATCAACGCCTCTCACTGCTTTAGATCGTTGCTTGTGGAGAGGCTACCATCAAAGGTTATTCCTAATACCTATTACCTAATTCCTAGTATGTTTAATAAATTAACATGTCGGAGATCTTAGTTTATATGCATGCTCATATGTTTTATTTTGCACCAAACTATATATAATTATGAATTTAATCTGTATAGAGCATATTATGATATTAATTCCAACAGTACTAACTCTCACAAATACATCTACTAGTGATTAGGACCTACTTTTTTGTTTTGTTTTGTTTAGGCAAATTTAGTTATCAAGTAAACTAGTGCTTATTTGAATTCGTAGCATCTGAACTTTGAACCTCAAGGTTAAATATTGTCAGTAGTATTAAAAAATTGTCTGAGTTTCTTAAATAATTTTATATACATTTAAAACACATTAGTTTGTGACTTCCAATTTCTAAACAGGCTATACTTGTGTGACTTCCAACCAGCGAGGGAAAAACAAAAAGTCATGATTTCTGATAGGAAAATAAAAATTCATTTTATGGAATCAAGATACATACATGTAGTACACATTCAGAAAATTAATTTTTGGTTTCCACATATATAAAACCAACCTGAAATATTAAGCAATGCTTTATCTCTTTCTCTTCCAAAGTATGAATTCAGATCCTCTTTAGAACAGATTTCTTCTCTTGAAACAGAATGGCAAAAAAAAAATGAAGGACCTGCCATTGGAATCGACCTTGGCACGACCTATTCATGCGTAGCAGTTTGGCAGCAGCATAGCGATCGAGCTGAGATCATCCACAATGATCAAGGCAATAGAACCACACCTTCTGTTGTAGCTTTCACTGATTCACTAAGGTTGATTGGTAATGCTGCTAAAAATCGGGCTGCCTCAAACCCAACCAACACTATCTTTGGTAATTGATATTTCTTTCTTTCATTTTTTCATTCTTTCTTTTCACGTTTTATAAATTAATTTATAGTTGTTAATATGCTTTCACTAGAAAAGAGAAAATTATGTATCACCGAAATTTTTATTTATTTATGCAGATGTGAAGAGGTTAATTGGAAGGAAATACAGTCATTCCATTATTCAAAATGATATAAAGTTGTGACCTTTTAAGGTTATTGCTGGAGCTGATGACAATCCCAAGATCCTTGTTAAGTACAAGGGCAAAGAGACGTGCTTTGTTGCAGAGGAAATATCGTCTATGATCCTCTCAAAGATGCAGGAGACTGCAGAGAAATTTTTGGAATTGCCGGTAAAGAATGCAGTGATCACTGTGCCAGCATATTTCAATGATTCTCAGCGAAAATCCACCAAAGATGCCGCCATTATTGCTGGCCTCAATGTAATGCGGATAATCAATGAACCAACTGCTGCCGCACTTGCATATGGCATTCAAAAGAGAGTTAGTTTTGTTGTTGGAGAGCGAAATGTATTCATCTTTGATCTTGGAGGTGGCACTTTTGACGTGTCTCTTCTCACACTTAAGGATGATAGTTTTGAAGTAAAGGCCACTGCTGGCGATACTCACCTAGGAGGAGAGGACTTCGATAATAGAATGGTGAACCACTTTGTGACTGTTATGCAAAAAACAAAAAAACGTATGAAACAAAAAGGACTTGTATTTAATACCTTTAGATCTTCTTTATCTCAAGATACCAACATCAGACTATCCTTCCCCACAACCATCATACTAATCACATTTGAGGTACCATGTTTTCATCACAACATCAATAGTTCAACTTGAAAGAAAGAAAATTGTTCAAATGATATGGTTACATAATTATCAAGGTTCAATATGAAGCTACAACATTAAAACAGTGCAAAACAAAAAATGATTGAAACAAAAAATAATGTAATGGCAAATGGTATGCCTTAATATTATGATATAAATAAACAAGATAACTTAGATACATTACAACAATCCCTACAAAGTGATTGTATTAGTCATCCTTTCAAACTCTTGGTCCTTCATGGCCTGATCAACAGCATGTTCTTTCATGTTTCTCTTGCCAAATGGAATTTTTCATTTAACAAAACTATATGTTGCCGGTCTAACCCTTTAAGTTATCCTCAGATAAATTCACAGGCAACTTTGACCATGATACAGATTCCCTTGACTCAATAGTCCTCCTGTGAATCACCATGGACAAACCTAGCACAATGCAAGCAGTGGCCGCCAAAGTAAGCAAAAGACCAGTATTTTTTCCACTTGACCGGCGACTCTTGAAAACGAAATCAGCACAGTCATCTCCATCAAGACTCTTGTGTGTATTGTTCAACTTCATAACCTCGACTGCATTCAACATACCATCAATGGCATGTGGAAGGCTTCTCTTTGAAGACCTATACTAACACTCAAAGCCTCAACTCTACTATCCCCATCGACAACAAAGTCAGCATAGAATGGGGAAGCCAGCGAATATGTAAATATGTAATCAAAGAAAGATCCAAATCATCAAAAGCCAAATAACCATTCACATAAACATTGAAATATAACAATCACATCGAAATGCTATCACAGAAATGCAACCTAACAAGGTACTTATATCCACCCACAACCGGAAACACCCAATTCATAGTTTAAGCTAAAGGATTAAAAATGACAGCTTTTATTATCTAAGTTCTATACAATTTATTTTTCATACAAGAAATAAGCAAGAGTGCGCTGATGGTTCCCTTTTCACGAGAAGGGATATCAACTAGGACCTAATTTTTTATTTTGTTTAGGTTAATATTAATCGTTAGAAAACTGGTGGTTATGTTAATTTTCAGGATTTGAACTCTGAACCTCATGGTTACAAGTCCTACCGCCTCTGCCGAACCATCAATTAGATATTGTTGAATAACCTGTTACCGCTACATGATAAAAATAAGTTACTGAATATATAAGCTAGATGCAGAACTGGAACGTTAACATTTTACATTTTTTTTAGACAATACAAGTAAAACCACAGGCAAAAGCTAAAGTACTAAAAAATGCATGGTTTAAGCTAAATTAAAAACAAGAATGGCTACACTTGATTGACTCTTCTAGTTCAAATAGTAGTTCTGCCTGCTTTATCTTCTGACTATATTTTTAGAAAGAAGATTAAAAATTGTAAGAGTAATCAATAATTCAAAGTAGAAGTTTAATAGCCTTTTGAAACAGTAATTCATATGCATGTTCCAGCTCCAAACGTTTCCCTGTGTTTTTTTTAAATTAATTAGTAGTATTGAAAAATTATTGGCTAAATTGCATTTTTGGTCCCTTAACTATTTAGGTAGTATCGCTTTGGTTCCTTAAATAAAATTCGATTTATTTTGGTCCCCTAACTTCTCTCCGTTACACATTTTGGTCATTTCCGTTGGTTTTAATTCAAAAACATTAAGTTGTCTTCAACTTCTTCTCCTCTTTTTCATCTTTATATTATCTCCATCAACCTTCAACAACAAGAATCCCAGAAAAATTTCAAAAGAAAATGAAGAAATCCTAACGTTTCTAAATTAAAACTAACGAAAAGGACCAAAATGTGTAACGGAGAGAAGTTAAAGGATCAAAATAAATCAAATTTTAATTAAAGGACCAAAGCGATGCTACCGAGGGAGTCTGTTTAGTGCATACGGGGAGAATAAAAAGTCATGACTTCTGATGGGATACATGTCCACAATTTAAGACTAACATATATAAAACCAACCTTAAATATTCAATAGTGATGTATCTCTTTCTCTTCCAAAGTCTGAATTAAAATCCTCTCTAGAACAGTTTTCTTCACTTAGAGAATGGCCAAAAAATATGAAGGACCTGCTATCGGAATTGACCTTGGCACGACCTATTCATGTGTAGCAGTTTGACAGGAGAATATTAATCGAGCTGAGATCATCCACAATGATCAAGGCAATAGAACCACACCTTCTGTTGTAGCTTTTACTGACTCGCTAAGGTTGATTGGTAATGCTGCTAAAAATCAGGCTGCGTCAAACCCAACCAACACTATCTTCGGTAATTGATACTTTTTTCTTTCTTTCTGTTCTTGCATTGCTTTATAAATTAATTTATAGTTGTTAATATCCTTTTACTAGAAAAGAGGAAATTGTATATCAACATTTTATTTATGCAGATGCAAAGAGGTTAATTGGAAGAAAATATAGTGATTCTTTTATTCAGGATGATATAAATTTGTGGCCCTTTAAGGTCGTTGCTGGCACTGATGACAACCCCATGATCCTTGTTAAGTACAAGGGTGAAGAGAAGAGGTTTGTTGCTGAGGAAATATCATCTATGATCCTCTCAAAGATGCATGAGATTGCAGATAAATTTTTGGAATTGCCTGTAAAGAATCTAGTGATTACCGTGCCTGCTTATTTCAATGATTCTCAGCGAAAAGCCACCAAAGATGCTGGCATTATAGCTGGTCTCAATGTAATGAGGATAATCAACGAACCAACTGCTGCTGCACTTGCATATGGCATTCAAAAGAAATGTAATTTTGTTGTATTCATCTTTGATCTTGGTGATGGCACTTTTGATGTGTCTCTTCTCACACTCAAGGATGATAAGTTTGAAGTGAAGGGCACTGCTGGCGATACTCACCTAGGAGGAGAGGACTTAAATAACCGAATGGTGAATTACTTTGTGAATGAGTTGAAGAGGAAGAACAGTGTGGACATTAGTGGGAACTCAAAAGCTTTAAGGAAGCTGAGAACAACTTGTGAGAGGGCAAAGAGGACACTTTCATTTGACATTGAGACCACATTTGACGTAGATGCCATTTGTCAAGGTATTGATTTCTGCTCACCAGTTACTCGGGTCAAGTTTGAGCAAATCAACATCGACCTCTTTGAAAATCGTATGGAGATTGTTGGGAGTTGTCTACCTGATGCTAACATGGCCAAGAGTAGTGTAGATGATATCGTCCTTATTGGTGGCTCTTCTAGAATTCCCAAAGTGCAGCAGCTATTGCAGGACTTTTTCAAGGGGAAGGATTTGTGCATGAGCATCAACCCTGAAGAGGCTGTTGCTTATGGTGCAGCTGTGCAGGCTGCTTTGCTGATTGAAGGCATTGAGAATGTTCCAAATTTTATATTGCAAGATATCACACCCTTGTCACTTGGTATATCGACAAAAGGAGATATCATGAGTGTGGTGATTCCTAGGAACACTCCCATTCCTGCCAAGATGACAGAAGAAAGATCCCAACGAGAACAGAAAATCCCAACGAGAACGAGAATAATGCTTACACTCATTTTATGTAGGACTCATTCTTCAAATGACGTGACTCACATATATTTCATTCAATAAAAGAATAAGTGTTAGAAATAATGTATTAAAATATGCGTTGTTAAAATTTCCCAATAAAATTCACACCAATAACATCCGACACTATCACTAGAACATTAACTAAATTCTAATGATTCTTAAAAAAATTTACTTTCTAATGGATCTCATGAAAGCAACTATATTTAGGAAGAAAAAAACTTCTCTCGTGATCCCTTAACTTAATTTCAAGTAATGATTTCTTCCTTTATCTTTTTTTTTCCTTCACGCTATTTTTTTTCCTTCATGCTATTTTCGTCATTTTGATTAATTTGTATATGAAATTACAAGATTTAAATCTATGGTTTTATTTCGATATGAGCTCATAATGTTCAAATTTATAGTCCTCCACTCATGTTTTCATATGAACTTTAGATTTAGTGGTTAAAAATCCATATGCAACCATATCAAAAGGACAAAAATGACTTGAAATGAAGATAAATGACAAAATCGATATCTGAAATGAAATTAAGGAAGGATAAGCATTTTTTTGCGTGTTCAAAAGATAATGCAAAGAGTACTCTTATGACTGGTTATGGAAATAAAAAAGAAATATCGTAGAAAAGTGGTGGATTCAACTTTTTACGAGTTTAAATATCGAGGAAGTTTCATGGTTAGATAGATTATAGTCATCGGGGTATGCAGGTAATTAGCAGTTACCACTACGTGATAGAAATAATTACTGAATATATAAGCTAGATGCAGAACTTGAACGTTAACACTTTACATATTTTTTTAGACAATACAAGTAAAACCACAAGCAAAAGCTAAAGTACTAAAAGTGCATGGTTTAAGCTAAATTAGAAACAAGAATTCCTACACTTGATTTTTAGCTCAATCTTCTGCCTTCTCTTGAGGTATAGAAACAAGAATGCCTACATTTGATTGACTCATCTGGCTAACGAGTGTCATAAAGACCCTTTTTAAGAATTCTCAATTAAAAAATTATTCATTAAAAATGCGTAACACTTCAATTTCTGATGCATTAAATGCACAAATTTCTATAAAAATTTAATATTTAAAGTTCTTAAAGAATGCCCTTACGATACTCGTTAGCATTTCTCTATTTTTAAAAAGAAGATTAAAAACCGTAAGACTAATCAATAACCTATTCAAAGTTAATAGCATGGTTCCCTAGAGAAAAAAAAAATAGCATGGTCCAACTCCAAACGTTTCCAAGTGTATTTTGAAATTAATTAGTAGTATTGTAATTTTTTTGAATTTTTTAAATAATTTATATGCATTTAAAACACATTAATTTGTGACTTCCGATTTTTGTAAAATAAAATAAAATTTGTGACTTCCGATTTCTAAACAGATATACTAATGTGCACCAACTACCGAGGGAGTCTGTTTAGTGCATACGGGAAGAATAAAAAGTCATGGCTTCTGATAGGATACATGTACACACAATTTAAGATCAACGTAACCTAAAATACTCATCAGTGCCGTATCTCTTTCTTTTCCAAAAGTCTGAATTAAAATCCTGTCTAGAACAGTTTTCTTCACTTAGAGAATGGCCAAAAAATATGAAGGACCTGCAATCGGAATCGACCTCGGCACGACTTATTCATGTGTAGCAGTTTGGCAGAAGAATATCAACCGAGCTGAGATCATCCACAATGATCAAGGCAATAGAATCACACCTTCTGTTGTAGCTTTCACTGACTCACTAAGGTTGATTGGTAATGCTGCTAAAAATCAGGCTGCCTCAAACCCAACCAACACTATCTTCGGTAATTGATACTTTTTTCTTTCTTTCTATTCTTGCATTGTTTTATAAAAGAAAGAAATAATATCCTTTCAGTAGAAAAGAGAAAATTGTACATCAACATTTTATTTATGCAGATGCAAAGAGGTTAATTGGAAGGAAATATAGTGATTCTATTATTCAGGATGATATAAATTTGTGGCCCTTTAAGGTCGTTGCTGGCACTGATGACAACCCCATGATCCTTGTTAAGTACAAGGGTGAAGAGAAGAGGTTTGTTGCTGAGGAAATATCATCTATGATCCTCTCAAAGATGCAGGAGATTGCAGAATTTTTTTTGGAATTGCCCGTAAAGAATGCAGTTATTACCGTGCCTGCTTACTTCAATGATTCTCAGCGAAAAGCCACCAAAGATGCTGGCATTATAGCTGGTGTCAATGTAATGAGGATAATCAACGAACCAACTGCTGCTGCGCTTGCATATGGCATTCAAAAGAAATGTAATTTTGTTGTATTCATCTTTGATCTTGGTGATGGCACTTTTGATGTGTCTCTTCTCACGCTCAAGGATGATAAGTTTGAAGTGAAGGCCACTGCTGGCGATACTCACCTAGGAGGAGAGGACTTTGATAACCGAATGGTGAATTACTTTGTGAATGAGTTGAAGAGGAAGAACAATGTGGACATTAGTGGGAACCCTAAAGCTTTAAGGAAGCTGAGAACAGCTTGTGAGAGGGCAAAGAGGACACTTTCATTTGACATTGAGACCACAATTGATGTAGATGCCATTTGTCAAGATATTGATTTCTCCTCACCAGTTACTCGGGCCAAGTTTGAGCAAATCAACATCGACCTCTTTGAAAAATGTATGGAGATTGTTGGGAGTTGTCTACGTGATGCTAACATGGTCAAGAGTAGCGTAGATGATATCGTCCTTATTGGTGGCTCTTCTAGAATTCCCAAAGTGCGGCAGCTATTGCAGGACTTTTTCAAGGGGAAGGATTTGTGCATGAGCATCAACCCTGATGAGGCTGTTGCTTAAGGTGCATCTGTGCAGGCTGCTTTGCTGATTGAAGGCATTGGGAATGTTCCAAATTTTATATTGCAAGATATCACACCCTTGTCACTTGGTATATCGACAAAAGGAGATATCATGAGTGTGGTGATTCCTAGAAACACTCCCATTCCTGCCAAGATGACAGAAGAAAGATGTAAGACAAGTGTAGATAACCAATTTGGTGTCTCAATTAATGTTTATGAGGGTGAGAGAATAAAAGCCAGTGAGAACAACTTGCTGGGTTTGTTTAGTCTCTTAATTCCTCGTGCTCCTCGCGGCCTTCGTATCAAAGTATGCTTTGCTATAGATGCAGATGGTATACTAAATGTCACTGCTGAGGAAGAAACCACTGGAAATAAAAAGGCGATTACAATAACAAATGTAAACGGAAGACTGTCGACTGAAGAAATTGAGAGAATGATCCAAGAAGCAGAGAATTTCAAGGTTGAAGATATGAAGTTCCGAGAGAAAGCTAGAGCAATGAATGCTTTGGACGATTATCTTTACAAAATGAGTAAAGTCATGGAGGATAACATTGTTAGTTCCATGCTGATTCCTGAAGACATAAAGAAGATCGATTCTGCAATCATGAATGGAAAAAGTTTGATTGACAATCATGGCAACCAGAACAAAGAAGCATGTGTGTTTGTGGACTTTCTAAAGGAGCTTGAAGGCATCTTTGAAGCCATGTTGTTCCAGGCGAAAGTTAGAGCAATGAATTCTTTGGACCATTATCTTTACAAGTAATGAAGTGATTTGGAATATTTTAGTATTTTTATTTGCATTTATTAATTTCAGCTTCCTCAAGTATAATGTTGGAACTGCTTGTTTTCTTTCATTACATGTTTTGATAATATATGCTATGTTGGAAGTGCTCATACCAAAACATAATTTGGGGCATCAGTAATCTCATATGAAAGTTCTCCATAATCATTTTCAAACTTCAAACAATTACAAGGATGAAACCTACAATATTTAAAAAAAGACAAAAACAAAATGTAATGGCACAAGGTAGGCCTTAATATTATGATATAAACAAGTAAGACAACTTAGATACATTACAACAATCCCTACAAAGTGGTAGTATTAGTCAGCTTTTCAAACTCTTGGTCCTTCATGGTCTGATCAGCAACAAGATCTTTCATGTTTCTCTTTTCTTGCCAAAGCCACCTAAATTTGCTGATATTTTACAAACAACTTATATACTTGCAGATTAAAAATATTACCGAATCACATTTTTCATTCAACAAAACTATATGTTGCCAATCTAACCCTTCACGTCATCCTTCGATAAATTCACAGGCAACCTTGACCATGATACAGTTTCCCTTGACTCAACAATCCTCCTGCGAATCACTATGGATAAACTTAACACAATGCAAGCAGCAGCTGCCAAAGTAAGCAAAATACCAGTATTTCCACTTGACCGGTGACTGTTGAGAATAAAATTAGCACAAACATCTCCATCAAGACTCCTGTGTGTATTGTTCAACTTCATAACCTCGACTGCATTCAACATACCATCAACAACGTGTGCAAGGCTGCTCTTTGAAGGACCTATACTAACATTCAAAGCCCCAACACTACTATCTCCGTCAACAACAAAGTCAGCGTAAAACGGGGAAGCCAGGGCATTGGTAACCAAAGAGAGATCGAAATCTTCTAAAGCCAAATAACCATTCACATAAACATTGAAATACAACAACCGCATCGAAATGCTAGCGATATCACAGAAATGTAACCTAACAAGATACTTATATCCACCCACAACCGGAAACACCCAAGTCATATTAACATTTGGCACAGAATCATTCCTACTTTTAATCAACCTAGCCGTATTATAAACATTATCCGGTCCAACCTCACGACTCGCCCCACCAACACGATAATTAATCCTACCACCAAAATAAAACCTCTCAGACCCTGCACTTGATTTCAGAAACTCATCATCAGTAACCCAAGTCCTCGACAAGGAATCATTAAAAGGCGTAACTTTAGGTCCGCCAACGGTAACCCTATAAACAACTTCAAAAGCTTGTTTATTCAAATCATCAAAACTCTTCAAACCCTCTTCACTCAAAAACTGCGCTGTTTCAAGAACAAGGTCTTTAGGTGCAGAAACCACCTCAATAGCATTCACAAATGCAAAATTCAAATCTTTTTCCGGTACAAATACAATCTCAACCTTTTCATAATCAACCCAAATAAGATATTCAACTACCCTAGGGTTTTTCACACAATCACTAACAAAACGTGTAAAATTGCTTAAAACAACATACCCATTAACCAAGATTTGAAATTTAGCATGACCCAGATTAAGATTCGATGAATTAAAGGCGTGAAAGTGAAAACGGACGAAGTGGGTCCCTTTGGTTTTAACGGGGAAAGTGTATTTGGTTGATTTGGTGAAAACCCTAGCGGTGTGGTAGATTGAGGGTGAATTGGGAAATGGGTTTTGGTTTGTGATGGAGATGGAGTGGGGGGAGGTGGAAAAAGAGGAGTGTTCAGGGGTGAAAAGACGGTTGTTGAAGGTGGTGGAGAGGGTGGAGCCGGTGTTGATGAGGTAGTTGTCGATGGGAGAGAAGAGGTGGGAGGAGATGGTGGTGGTGGTGAAGGAGAGGAAGATGAGGAGAGAGAAAAGGTTGAAGATTTTCATGGTTGGATTTGTGATTGTGTTGTAGAAGATGGTGATGAGAGGAAGAAGATGAAGAAGAGAAGACTGAGGTGGTATGAAGAGTCAAGTGGGACCCACACGGTATGCTCTTACAGCCTGTGTGGGGTGGGATCAAACACTTTCTGTCTTTGTAGTTGATTCATTCAACCCACCTTCACTCTCTTCATCACCATTTCCGGGAACTCGTCTAAATATTTGGTTTCTATTTTGAGAGTCCGGGTATGCTCCATTTACCCCATTTAGGATCTTGGATGAATGACACATGGAAAAAAAGATTCAATGGTTCAGATTTAAATTAAACAAGAATTCAGCTTTTTAAGTAAAAAATATATAGAGAAGCAACACGCACTTTCTCTTCTATTCTCTCGTACGTGTATTCACCTCATAACTTCATCTTCCTCAACCGTATCACTCACTTCCATGCTCATGTCGTCGCCGCCGTCATGCCTCCCAGCACCGTCGTCTAGCAAACACATCATCTTCTCTCTTCCTCTCATCGCTCCTTCTCCTCTCTTCACCGCTGTCTCACGACCGCTCTCACATACCAAACCACCTTTGCTTCTCTTCTCTTCCACACCAGACGATTCATTCGGGTTCTTTCTGCTTTAGTATAGACACAACGAAATGAAGTAAAGTAGAAATCTTGCTCACCTGTTTGATCTTGCGCATTTCATATTCATTTCGAAACTGATTAGATTCTTCACTTTGATTGAAATAGTCACTGTCAAAAGTCCCTCTGAGGTTGAAATTTAAGAAGAGAGCACCATTATTTAATAATTCAAATGTCTCTAAAATGTGTTTGATGTCTGCAGACATTGATCACCTAGTGAATCGAACTTGATATGCGGATGAGACGAGGTTCCTCCAGTATGACTAGCAGCAGAAGTAATACCATCTGGTATTGCTTGGATTCTCTCTGGCAATGGAAGGACAAGATCCTGTGGAATGGCTATGTTTTCACTTAAGGCGATAAACAAGAGGATTAGAGCTGGAGAAGTAACGTCGTACCTTCCTTTTGATGCTACCACAAGTGTTGACTATGTGCTTCCGCAATGCCTCGCACCGAAAATCATCAATCACATCTTCTGCATCGTATAAGACACGTTTGATCTGTTTCAGCCATTCACGAAGCTCGTGATTTTGCCTCTGCTTTAGCTCAACATCCAACATCACAACTTTGATGAGTGACACAATGTTTTTAAGCTCTCGAAGATTGTCATAGATGCCAAGTGCCAATGAAGCTTCTTCAACAGGACGAGAAGCAACCTTGGTTATAAATGATGTAGCAAGGCTAAAAAGAAATGATTGAGCCATACTGATTGATTGGTTGTTGATTTGTGTGAGGAGCTGAAATGGTTGAAGCCAAAGGAAGCAAAAGGTGAGTGATGTTGCAACTAACAACTTTGAGTTTGAGTTATAATGCATACAATACCTTGGTGAGTGAAGCCTAGTCAATGAGTAACTATTTATTTTTTGGTACTGTACCGTTACATAGCAACAGCTGGATGAAGAAGCAACTTGGTATTAACTAAACTTTAAATGAGAAAACCAAGGATGATTGTGTCTACGGTGAGGGACTTGTCTCGCAGAGACAAAACTAATGTTTAACTCTGCATGCGTCGAATAGGGTCACCTATATACAAGTATGAAAGACCATTTGTGTTATTTAATCAACTAACTATTTAGATAAGAATTTTTGAGATAACCATAAATTTACAAAGAAAATGAGGGATTAACATAACATATAAAGTAATATAGAGAAACTAAAAACAAAATGTAAATATGAAAAAGAAAATTATTACAATAGTTGTAAAAAAAATGTTGTACAAATATCTTTTGTGAGAAACCAAAAGTTGATAAATAATATTACTTTTTTGTCATTTTAATTAAACTAACAAGCTTCTGGCTTCATGGGTTCAAAAAACTAAAAAAACAAAAATATTATTATTTAATTAAACACCAAAGAAAAGCATCTTTTACATAGCTGAAGTATCGTAATCAAAAAAACATAGCTGAACAACACCACACAATTAGTAGAGTATTATATTGTTTTTTAATGACAATTTAACACCGGCTTAGTTGTCTTCACCTAACACAAACCGACAAAACTCAAAAAAAAGCTAATATGCTTCGGGTCTTACTTATATTGTTTTGTCAACCGAAAATTCTTCCAATTAAGAGTTGTATTATAAAAATTGTTAATTTATTCGATGGGTCCTTTAAGTTTGAAATTTGTAACAGATTGATCATTTTCGTCACACATAAATCCTTTAAGTTTGAGGTTTGTAATAGATTGATCCTTTAAGTTATTTTGATCACCAATAAGTCCTTTAAGTTTGTAAACGATTTTGATTTAGTCCTTCTACCACATCATTGTTCAGTTATTAGAAGGACTAAATCGAAAACGTTTACAAACTTAAATGACTTATTTGTGACCAAAATAACTTAAAGGACCAATCTGTTACAAAACCACAAACTTAAAGGACTTATGTGTGATTAAAATAACTTAAAGATCAATCAGGTACAAACCTCAAACTTAAAGGACCCATTGAGTAATTTAGCCTATAAAAATAAAGATTTATAATTTATAGAGTTTATTTTTTTTCTTAAAAGAAAAAATTCATTGCTTTTCATTAGCTTGTAGTTTATTTATTTAAAGTATTCACAAGAGCTTTTTAATCAAACTTTAGGTCAAGTAATAACACAGATGGCAGGCTACAATGATGCCCTTCTGGCCTCCCGTGTAGGGACAACACAACTCTTGCGATCAATACAATAGTATGCGCAATACTCAAGCATAACAATGCGAACCAGATCTAATCAGGTGCCCAGCAACGGCAAATAACATAGTAAACATGAAAATCGAGGGCGGAGAAGACTGGCAGGCACCCTGGGATGAATTTAGCAACCAAAGTTGTATGGAAATCACACCTCGGCAATGAGCAAACCCAATGATAAAACAAAAATGAGAAACTCGATCATAGCATATCTAATAAGTACTTGCTCAAACACTAAAATTCATCACAAAAATAATTAAACCGTTCAAAAAAATAATTTGAAATTGATTGAGATGATTCAACCAACTTGGATGTTCATTAATTTGGAAATCAAATGAACTACAGAAATGTCATGCCTCATTCCCACACCTAGTAAAATGCATTCAACGGATGTCCTTGATACTGTCAGTATCTCTGCCTTTCAATTCAATACACTTTTTAAACATAAAATTGCCTAAAGATCAATCACACGAGATAATTTCTGGATCCTGTTCAACAAGAAGTATCCTTGCTTAATGGTTGCTCAGTAAAGAGCATTCTTAGCATCAGGGCGGTTAGTTTCAAGAACGCCTGCAACTTTATCAATCTTACGGTGAAGTTTCCCATCTGCGATAAAACGTGATAGCTCCCAGGACCAGGAAACAAATAAATGTAATGAGCTGCCTCCCACATTTCGCTAAAGTGGCCCACACATGATTTATAGTTGCCCCGAATAATAAAATAGGAGTGTGGAAAGAAGAGTTGGATTGCTGAGCGTTTAATGAGTTGAATGTTCTAAATTCAATCCAACAACAAATTATTAAAATTTTCCAGTAAAGAATAACTTAAATAGGAGTTTTTAAGTTTAAATACATACATATTAATGATTTCTTAATTGGATTTATGTCCCTCAACCTTAAACGTCAATCTTCTCTTTTTTCCAAATGCAAATAAGTTATTTTATAAGTATACTTGGGACTCTCAAGCGTAAGGTGTGCAAAGAGATAACAACAGATAAAAATAGCATCAAAGTTGTCACCATAATACAATCAAACAGACTTAACACAATGATACCTATGAGTCTATGACAAGAACATGAGTATAACAAAACAAGAGTCCAGCAATATTCCTGCACTACACTTGAAACAGATAACCACCATTGTTTTTCACTTCAAAGCATTGCCAACCCACTTTTAATTCCTAGCCTCCAACAGTAACATGACAGAATCATGGGTCTTTGCAATTTAGTTTCATGCAGCCACTCCATTTGCAAAACATTTCAGCACAATAACATGCAATTTGCAGCAACCAATTAACAGAAAGTTGTTACCTGTTCTGCATTGAAATACAAAACCGGATCAGATTGTTTTCCTCAATAATTTAATATTACAGAAACAAAGAAGAGTAACTTGTACCTTAAACCTTGACAGTGATATCCTTGAATTCACCTTAATTTTCTTGTTGTGATGATTCGAGGGTAACTTCTTTGATGTGTGATATTTTGGGCCAATCATGTCCTACCTCTGGCTAGTATCTTCTACATAATTTCTAAGCAATCAAGGTTTGGGAGGCAACGCACACCATCAGGGAGTGAACGTAATTTCGGACAATCTATAATTGAAAGTTTATTTAGACAAATGAGAGTTGATGACCACTCAGGAAGTTTCTCAAGATTTTCACAGCCACCAATAAATAAGCCGTGTAATGTGTCCACACATCCTTGCAACCATTGAGGAAAACTCAACAATTGTGGCAAAGATTCAATTAATAGAAACTTGAGCCTTAACTTGGGGATTGCATTCTCATGGCCCAAAGACAATTCCAAATTATTGCAATTACTAATCATCAAGCAATCCAAGTTTGGAATAACATGAAGTGGCAAAGACTTCAGATTCCCACATGAAAAAATAGCCAACACTTTAAGATTAGGAAGTTGTATTTCTCCAAGCAATGACTCCAAATTGTCACAAGAAGCGATATATAAAAATTCTAAAGAAGTCAATTTGGCAATCTCTTCGTCTGGAAAATCAGATTGCATTGTGGTTATACTTAGCCGTCGAAGGCTGATCAAATTTCCTATCCCATTGGGTAATTTTTCAAGCTTTAAGCATCCCACAAGAATCAAAGTTTGCAAATTGTGAAGCTTACACACTGAATCAGGGAGGCTCTTCAATTCTTTATTGTTCTCAAGATTGAGATATCTCAAATGTTTTAATTTACCAATTGAGCTGGGCAAACTCTCATATGTAGAATCAGTTAACTGCAAAACTCGCAAGAATTTACACCTTGATGCCAAATTTTTCAAGAAAGCTACATTGTTGGCTTCTAATGGAAAAATTATTGTTCTCAATCCTGTGGGAATTGATGTTTGTCCAAGCAAATCATTTGTAGTAAATGACAAATGGAGAACATTCTCAAATATATTTTCATTATGGAATTTCAACAATTGAAACTCATTTCTTGCAACATATCGGGCAAGATCATACACTAAGTCATGCAATTGAAATCCACAAGCATTACCCAAGACATAGAAATCTTGAAGGAAAGATCTTGATTGTAGCTCGTGCAAAAATTGATTGCTGATATCTTCCAAGGTTTTACCCTTGTTTGGTGATGGAAGAAAATCAAGAGCCTCCCAAAGCATAGTGAGACGATAACTAGTAAATTCGAAGTCTTTTGCAAAGAGGGAGAAGCAGGCAAAACATCGTTTCAAATAAGACGGTAATTGATCAAAACTTAATTTGATAGCAGGCAAAATATCATCTTCTTTTTGTGGTAAATTCCAAATCTCATTGTCCCTAACAAACATCCACTCTTCTATATCATCTTTTAAGAACAATGAACCCCCCAATGTTCTTAGGGCCAAAGGAAGCCCTCCACATTTTTGCACAATTTCTTTCCCAATCTCTATCAAATGTGGATATTTTTTCTCTTCTCCCTTTTTAAATGCCCATTTGACAAATACAGACAAGGAATCCTTTCTAGAAAGACCTTGCAAAGTGTATGGTGTGTTTGTGCACATCATTTTAGAAATTGAGTGGCTCCGTGTGGTCACTAAAACTTTACTTCCTTCATCTCCTACTTGTATTAAATTCTCCACCTCTATCCATTTGACACGATCCTCATTCCATACGTCATCTAAGACGAGCAAGAATTTTTTATCATTAAGTGTGTTTCTCAAATGAGATTGTAGCTGCTGCACATCAAGGCTTTTAATGTTTTCTTGGTGAATGACGTTAGGAGCGGAATCACTGTCGCTAGCTGAATCGAGGATTTTAACAAGCAGAGGTTGAAGTTCAAAATCATTGGAGACACACACCCACATTTTTAATGGAAAAGTCTCGTTTAAACTCTTATCATTGAACACCGTCTTTGCAAGAGTAGTCTTTCCCAAGCCTCCAATTCCAACAATAGTAATAACAGAGAGACTTTTATGATCACTATCTTGCAATAACAGATCAATAATATTTTGTTTATCATGTTCCCTTCCTATCACATCAGAAGTAATTACATGCGAATGAGTCAACTCCCGCCTTTTTACAACATGATTATTACTATCATTGATTTGAAGGCCAAAGTTATGCCTATCAGCAGCAACCTTATTCAATATCTTATTAATATATTTGATTTGATGTGCCATTTTAAGGCGATAAACAAGGGGATTAGAACTGGAGAAGTAACGTCGTACCTTCCTTCTGATGCTACCAGAAGTGTTGACTATGTGCTTTCGCAATGCCTCACACTTAAAATCATCGATTACATCTTCTGCATCGTAGAAGACACGTTTGATCTGTTGCAGCCATTCACGAAGCTCATGATTCTGCTTCTGCTTTAGCTCAGCATCCAACAGCACAGCTTTGATGAGTGACACAGTGTTTTTAATCTCTCGTAGATCATCATAGACTCCGAGTGCCAGAGAAGCTTCTTCAACAGCACGAGAAGCAACCTTGGTGATAAATGATTCAGCAAGACTAAAGAGAAATGATTCGGCCATGTTAATCGATTGGTTTTTGAATATGTTTTCTGGTGGTGATATTGGTTTTTGAGTTTGGTGAGGAGCTGAAATGGATTAAGCAAAAGGTGAAGTTACCTCAATGGGTGAGGAACTAATTATACATGTACATTATTATCATTATAACTGCAAGCAACAACTTTCACTGTGTAGGATCCAATAGGAATTAATTATTCAATCAATACCTGTGCAAAGTCTAGTGAACGAGTATTAATCATACAGTTGCAGAAACAGCTAGATGAAGGACCAACTTGGTATTAACTTTATATGAGAAAACCAAAGATGGTTGAGTATAGGTGGAAGTGATCACTAACGCCCAAGACACTGTTCCAATACGTACCCACGTTTAGTGGTTGAAGAAGGTATGAAGAGTAATGATAAACCATTTGATAACAATTTGGTGACAGTATTATTTTTATCGATAAAAAATAACAGAGAAAGAAAAATGAAGAGAGATGATAAGAACATTGAGCATGAGAGAAAAAGTTGTTCAAACGTTATAAAAAAATGATTGTACAAACATCATTTTCCGAGTGTGAATAGGATGTGTGATTGTACTAGACCTGACATCGCCTATGTCGTGGGACTCTTATGCAGATTTACAAGTAGACCAAGCAAGGAGCATTGGCATGCGATTGAGAGAGTCATGAGATACCTGAAAGAGACTATGACTTTGGGACTGCATTATCAAAAATATCCTGCTGTACTTGAAGGGTACAATGATGCAGATTGGAACACCTTGTCGGATGATTCCAAAGCGACCCGTGGCTATATATTTAGCATAGCTGGAGGAGCTGTTTCTTGGAAGTCTAAGAAACAAACCATTTTGCCTCAGTCCACAATGGAATCTGTGATGATAGCACTAGCTACTGCTAGAGAAGAAGCAAGTTGGTTAAGATCCTTGCTAGCTGAGATCCCTTTATGGGAAAACCGATACCGACTGTGTTAATTCATTGCGATAGTACCGCGGCTATTGCAAAGATTAAGAATCGTTATTATAATGGAAAGAGATGACAGACAAGGAGAAAACACAACACGATTAGAGATTGTATTTCTAATGGAGCGGTTAGAGTTGATTTTGTATGTACGAATGAAAACTTAGCTGATCCTTTGACGAAAAGACTAAATAGAGAGAAAGTCCGAGAAACATCCAGTAGGATGGGACTAATGCCTATAGCTCACTGAGTGATGGTAACCCGACCTACATGACTGGAGATCCCAAAACTTAGGTTCAATGGGTGATAACAAGTCATGAAGTGATAGAACATGCTATGAGAAAAAGGATATAGAAAGCATGATCCTGCAGTGAAAGAAGGATGAGTTAATAACAACTCTTAATGAGATCTATACTCTATGATTGAGTGGGGTACATAGCTACAGGAGTACCCTTGATAGACTAACTTAGGCCGGTCCTATGAAATTTTGAGGCAGAATTCCTAGAGCATTCGTTAAAACGGGATACACGCGCATGGCCATAAACGTACAGGCTTTTAGGATACACCTAAGAAAATGTTTGTGTGTGGATTCTCTGTCTGAGATAGAGTTCAATGTTGTAAGCAACTCTTGTTAAATCGAAATACCTTCCACTATGCAAAGGTTCAAGTTGTTGGAGACACCTTTGTTTATTAACAAATCTTATGGAAACGTTTTACGTTATTTTCGGAAACCATTTTAAAGTCAAGTTGGGGATTGTAGGAACACTAGTTAATTCTAGTGAGAAGTTGGATAGAAAAACACAATGCAAGAACTAGTGTGTGACTTAAAATGTCCCACATTGGTAAGCCACACCAACTAGCAAGTGTTTATATAAGGGTGAGGGACCTCCAAAGGTGTGCCCTTGGAGTACCCACTTTTGTGAACAGGTGAGTGGTTAGAAAAATAAATATATCACACGCGACGACGACGACGAC
This sequence comes from Medicago arabica, assembly GCA_946800305.1. NCBI lineage: Eukaryota > Viridiplantae > Streptophyta > Magnoliopsida > Fabales > Fabaceae > Medicago > Medicago arabica. Next base: position 40,412,926 of record OX326969.1, read on the forward strand.
GACGCCGGCCGGGTCGGACCGGACCGACTTAGGTCAAAAATATATTTATTTTTTTATCACTTGAAAATGATAATTTAATTAATTAATTAATTAATTAATCATTATCCGAAAGCGTTACGTGTAACAAATAAATTTGTTACGATCCGATCCGATCCAAAACGCGTATCCAGAAGTTTTCGGATATATCTAACTAAGAATCAGAAACGCGTTTGCTTGCGGATCAAGCTGACTTAATCCTTAAGCTACTCGTTTTTTGTTACGAGCTCTCCCTATAAAAGGAGAGCTCGCCCCACTCATTCTTCACACTGAAATTCATAGTCGATGATTCATGTGTCTTTCCTCTCTTCTCCCTTCGACTTGTGTTAACAAGTCATTCTTTTGCTTCTACTCCTTTCTGTTCGGTTTCGATAAGAGTCGTTACGTACTATAACGAGTGGTGTTAATCGAACGATTAAGCCTTATTTTTTAGGTGTATATTCTCGAACAATTACATATTGTGCAGTACGTAATTGAACAATGGTCTGAGCTGTTTTATCCTGGAGGCGGAGCGGTTGTTAATCTACCTTGCATAAACTTAGGTAGGACCGCGAAACATTTTAAAGAGAGCGATCTAATTGTGACTCAACCGGTAATTCCTTTGATAGTAATTTCTGATTTTAATTACGAAAACAACACGAACTAATTATACATATACAATATTATTATAACACAAGCAACAACTTTCACTGTTGGATCCAATAGGAATTAATTATACAATACCTGTGCAAAGTCTAGTCAACGAGTATTAATCATACAGTTGCAGAAACAGCTTGATGAAGGACCAACTTGGTATTAACTTTAAATGAGAAAACCAAAGATGGTTGAGTATATGTGGAAGTGATCACTAACGCCCAAGACACTGTTCCAATACGTACTTAGTGGTTGGAGAAAGTATAAGAAATAATGATATTTGTACAACCATTCGATAATAATTTGGTGACAGTATTATTTTTAACTCTCTTTTTATCGGTAAAAAATAACTGAGAAAGAAAGATGAAGAGAGATGATAAGAATATTGAATATGAGAGAAAAAATTATTCAAAAATTATAAAAAAATGATTGTACAAATATCATTTTCCGAATGTGAATAGGATGTGTGAATAAAAATACATCATTTCTCGTGTGTAAAGTGTAAATAAGAGTACATTTGGTGGAGAAATTACGAGAAGCTAAAAATATAAAATAAATGGCAAATTCTATGAGAAGCAAAAAGTTTGAGGGTATTGGTGCACTAAAATTTTGAATTAATAGTTAAATGAGTTATTTTATGAAAACAAATTATTTTCTATCCTATACAATAAGAATAACCAAATCTTATTCTTTAAAAGTGTCAGCGAAATAAAATTTAATTTTTCTCAATTTCTATTACTCATAATGAAGAATATTAATTATCTTTTACTATGATTCTTATAAACAATGTTTTCTTATGAAATAATATTTTCTAAAATATAAAAAGTTGATAAATCGGCTTTATTTCATAAAATGATCGTTAATTTATAGATTATAAAAGAAAGAGTACTGATACACTTTAATTTGCGAGTGTATTGTAAAAGTTTCCAAAATAAATTAGAGGATTAACGTTGTTTTTCAAATATGTTGTCGACGCAATTCAATTTTTGATTAATTAACATTACAAGGTGTCCTCGATCATTAACCATTTATGTTTGAACACCTAGAAATTATTAATAGATATATGTGTATTTCTACATTTGAAAATTGTTGTTAATGATGTTGAAAATCATGGTTAATTGTTAAAAGATCGACGGTTGATGAGTTGGGATACTTTTTGTTTTTTGATAAAGAGTTGTGATACAACACCCGTCCATACTCTTCTCATATTTTGAGTTTTTTTTTTTTTTTGTCTCTTTTTATAAAATCCCACTCAAATTTTAATGTGTATTAATTTCTTTTTCATTTGTAAATTATCAAAATTTTAAAATGTGTTTGTTTTAATTTCCCATTTTCACTTTCAGAAATGGAGAGGGAGTGGAAAAGGAAGAGTCAAGTGGACCTACACACTATGTTTTTTTTTTTGGCTTTTACACCGGTTTTCGACCTATCGATGATGAACAACTAATTCGACTCGTGCGTAGAGGTATGCGCACTGACCAAGCATTGTTCCTCCTGGGAATCGAACCCGATATTTCCCAGGTACGTCCTTGGAAGGAGCTCATCGCCACTTGAGTCCAAACAACTTGGTTTACACGTTATGGTATATATGATGGTGATTGTGTGGAAGATGGTGATGAGAGGACGAAGATGAAAAGTCTAATGTGACCCACACGGTATGCTCTAACAGCCTGGTTTTCTATCTTTGTAGTTTGATTCATTCAACCCTACCTTCACCATCAATCATCTTTGTTAGACAATTTCCGGGAACTTATCTCAATATTTGGTTTATATGTTATTATTTATCTTTTTATAATAATAATGAAAAAATATGATTTAGATATGTTTTATGAATACAACACATAGTCAAACTAGATTATTTATCTTGTAACGAGGGGAGTAATAATTTAAAATTAGACGAGAGACAATCTTTTGATAATAAATAGAAAAATGAATCAATATATGTCTTTTTACAATTATGATTGGTCTTTTTTTTTTGTTACAATTATGATTGGTCTTTTGAGAAAGCATGAAGCATAAATTTTTGTTAAATATATACTTCCCTCCAACATCATGAATCAATATATGTCTTTTTACGAGTGGTAGAAGTTGTTTTTGTGGCAGTTGTGACGATGTTTGATGATTTTGGTACAACTTTTGTTCATGGTTGCAAAGGGTCGCAAAGTAAGTGTCGTAAAATGACAAATTTCTTGTAGTGGTTGTTTCGTTGATCGTGGTGTTAGCTTTGTTTTGGTGTTTCTATTTATTGATTTCGGAGGCGTTTCCTATAGGTTTTTTGGATTTTTTTTCTTTGATTCACGGGTGTATGGGTTTTCCATTGGGGGCTCGTCATCTATCATTTGCATGTTGTTACTTTAAGACTCCTAACCTAGCACTCCTTGTGCTGGTTAAGATTCATTGTGATTTTAATATAATTCTATTTTAACTTTTTCAAAAAAAAAAAAATGTCTTTTTACAATTATGATTTTATTCTTTCATTTAGAAAAATGAAAAATATGATCTCTTAATTTGTAAAATTTTAGAAAATTTTGGATCCGAAACTTATTATTATTGTTGATATACCAACAATGTATCTACAAGACCACCCAAATTTTTTTAAATAATTCATCATCGGTTCTACCATAGGTTAGGTCTCTCCTATGTTTGAAATTAAATATTCATCATAAACATTTTGATCCAAATAATTCACAAAATTAGATTTGCTAAATAGTTAAATATTTACAAAAATACAATATTTTTTAGTTACAAAAAACATAACCATTAAACTAACTGTAACATTGTTAGTAGAAGAAGAAAAGATAGTGATCGAAAGTGATAGTTGTGGGCAAACAATTGTCAAGATGGTGGTTAGTGGTGGTCAAAGTTATAGTTGAATGTGATCGAAGGTGGATGAAGTGGTGATCAACGGTGACCGGTAGTGTTTAGAGTGGTAGTCAGTGGTGGTTTTATTTGAGATCAGAGATGGATGTGGGTAATGAGCGACAATGGTTGGAATGGTGATCGGTATTGGTCGAAGTGATGGTTGTTAGTGCTAAGAGCAAAGGTCGGTAAAAGTAAGAATGATGGTTACAATGGTCGTAGTCCTGAGCAAAATCATGGTCAGTGGTCTACGTGGTAGTCGATGAAGGTCAAATAAGTGATCAGAGGTGGATGGAGTGGTGATCGCTGTTGGTGAGAGTGGTGGTGGGCGCAAGTTAGAGTCGTGAAGAGTGATGGTTGCTAGTGATTAAATATGATGTTTCAAGTAGTGGCTGATGATCACGGATGGTGCCGCGTTATCTTTAAAATGAGTCGTATAAGACCTATTTTTCTAGTTTTGAAATTTAGGTGAAAGTTGTTTTCAAATTAAGTGAAAATTGTTTCAACTTCATTTTATCTAATATGTTTTTTTTTTTGGAAAAAACCATTTTAGTCTCTGAGTGTACATGAACAAGATGTTCCCAAACTCGAGGAAAAACATGGAGAAAAAAACCTGACTCCAAAATTCGTTAGCCACCTTTTCTCTGACATTAGATTTGACTGCTAGCTCTATCAAAATGAAATAAACTACTCTTTCTTCAAATCGCTAGTATCCCAGTTTTGAATACCCCTTCAATCCTACTATTTCTTCTTCATCTTGATTCCATCCAATCTTTCGCAATCTTCCTTGAGCTCTTGTATATAAAGAAGGAATTTTTGCATAGATGGTAAAGCTTACACAAATCACATATGTAGGAATTTTATTTTGATCAGAGTAATAAAATATAAAAGATAAGAGAGGCCTGAACCGATACAACATAGATACAAAGAGTAAAACTTAAGAAAAGAGAAACTGGATCTATCCCAAGAAAGGAAAAGACCTAATGGAACAAGTGTCAAAAACAACCAATATACAGAAAACTAGTCAAATTATGGCCATTCTTGGCCAAACAACAGCTAAAAGTTTGCCCTTTCTAAGAAAATTTGAACATAAGTATTGACATTCCTAGATAATCTAAAGCAATTGGACCAATTATTCTGTATCTGCCAAGGCGGCTTTGGAGGTACCCTTTTGGGTCCAGGTCCTCATTCCGGCTGAGTTAAAGCTAGACGGCTTCACTTTGTTCACTTGCTTCTTCTTCTTTCTCTTTGTCTTAATGCTCTCATATAGGCTTGGATAGTCTTTCATCTCAAGCCTATTGTCATGGCTAATAGTGTCCTCTATCACCTCTTCTACTTTATTTACCTCATCCCCCCAAAATTTGGAAAGAATCTGCACACTCTTTAAGGCTGCATCATAATGGAAGGAGGATTTGGAAGCAGAAACCAAGGTTTGTCTTGGAGGAAGCTCGTCAATTGTCAAATTATCATAGTTGGTAGTGATATGTTGCGGCATAAGAGTAAGAACTGGAGTATCCATCCAAGCCTTTAACCTGTCTGGATCCATAACTCTAATAACAATGCTACCCTGCTCAATAGAAAGGGACGCAGGGTTGGGGAATGACAGCCTCCCAACACCATCCGGCCCCTGCTTGTTAAGGGTAAACACTGTGTCGGAGGGCCTTGTTCCCTTAGAAAGAGGTGGCTTTGAGCTAGTGGTACCTAATGAGCAAGCAGTTTCTATAGGAAAATCCAAGTCTTTCAACTGCGTATCAGCCAACTTCCCTGCAATGGGAACTTTGGAATTCAAGTTTGCTAACAATGGCTCCCCTTGAACAACCTCCTCCGAAGTGAGCATGTCAAAAGAGTTTCACAGAGGCAGCGGGTCGTCTTCCCCCTCCACGGGTTCAACCTGCAAAGACAAAGGGTGCTCAGCAGTTGCAAACACCGAGCCTTGCTCTGAATGCAATAAAAATACCTCCACTTCCGTAGATGTACCTTGTGAATTTGTGCCCAAAGGAGGAACAGCAGTTTGAATTTTAGATTGAAGGGACTCTAGCTCGGAAGCAGCTCGCTTGGAAACCTTGTCAACAATAGCATTATGGTGGTGGGAAAGAGGTTTTTGAGTGGTGAGCTTAGGTTGCTTGCCTGATGTGACTTGGGAATTTGGAGACTTGAATCGGTTGCATGACTGGATGGAATGCCCTATCATTTTACAGTGGGGGCAGAACGCAGGTTTCCTCTCATATTCGACATTCACCGGGCACATATACCCTTCCCTTTCCACCAACACGGTCTCAAACAGAGTGTCAGACATATCAACATCCATCAGAACGCGTGCATAATGTCCGAAGAGACGAGACTAAGTTGCCTCATCTATGGAGAGTGGCGTACTGAGTCCGGAAGCAATTTCTAACAGAGTGGTTTTCCTCCAATACTCTTGAGGGAGATGTGATAAACGAACCCATAGCTGCGCATGTGTCTGTGTTTGTTTGTGGGGGTCAAACTCCATAGACCACATTCAGAGCCCAAACCTGCTTCATTTCCTCCATAAAATGAAAGTGAAATTCAAAATACCCTTTCCTAGAGGAGTAACGGACCAAGTCTTCACATGCGGCCATAAACTGTCCAATTTCTGCTTCAGGAGCTTCGAAGTGAGAGGAGAGTCACCCTTCTGAAGCAAGACGGGACCATGAAGGTGCCTTTTGCAGCCATCAAGCTCTGCTTCATACATCTTCTGGTTGATTTTGATGCAGACCTTATCACCCATTCGAACTTTGGGAGGGAGACAACTCAAATGAGATTCCTCAGGAGCAACAACTGCCTGCGCAAAGGACTTCTCCAAATAAGTGGGCATCGTCGTCTCCGAAGAGGGGAGGATGTTTGCTGCCATCAGATAGTCCAAAAATTGAGACCCAAAAAACAACAACCGAGTCTAAGCCGGAGAATAGGAAGCGCAACCACACCTGAAAAACAGAAAACTCAGAACAACCAGACAAATCAAGCCAGAGCCGAACCCAGGTCTCGTCGAAAAACCACGTCACCGACGAACGACGGAATCAGAAAAAACAGATGGGAAGAGGTCGCAGTCCTGAAATAAACAAGACTAAGCTTCGCGGTGGCGCTAATCCAGAACACGCCGGAAAAGGAGCCTAAGCCGAACCCAGATATCGCCGAAAAATCGCGACACCGGCGAGCGATGGAACAGAAGCACCAGAGAAGAAGACGTCGTCCTGAAATAAACAGGACTAACGTTCCAGAGCTTCGTCGGAGATGGTGAGAACGGAAGATCAAAACCGGTCAGAGAGGAGCGGAATATACAGAAGAGGGAGAGATCAGTGAAGGAAACGCGAAATCCTGGCCGGAACACGTACAACAGTCCTCACCGGAGAGAGTAGATATCGCCGGAAAAAGGCTAGTGAGGAGAGAAAACAGAGCGACACATTTATTTGTTTTCTTTTCCTATCTCACATATGCAGGAATTAATATGTTGCTCCTCGAGAATAATGTGTCTAATGTAGAGGAATGCAATTATAAGCACGAGGGCACAAATTTTAAGAAATATGCTTTCTGCAGAACACAAAATTAACTTTGAACTTTAGTAAAATAGTGAAAAATATATAAACATGAAAACAGAAAAGAGAAAGATAATCTTTGATTCATAAGGAATATCTGGTTTAGGGCTGAGCCAATTATCAGCACATAAAGCATTGCCAACCCACTTTTAACAAGACAGAATCACGGGTCTCCATGATTTAGTACATGCAGCCACTCCGTTTGCAAAATATTTCAGCGCAATAACATAACAACATGCAATTTGCGAAGAGTAACTTGTACCTTAATACCTAATAGTGATATCCTTGAATTCACCTTAATTTTCTTGTTGTGATGATTCAATGGTAACTTCCTTGATGTGTGATATTTTGGGCCAATCATGTTCCACCTATGGCTGGTATCTTTTACATAATTCAGGACAATCTACCATTTCTAAATATTCAAGGTTTGGGAGGCAATGCACATCATCAGGGAGTGAAAGTAATTTCGGGCAATTTATTATTTTAAGTGTATTTAGACAAATGAGAGTTGATGACCACTCAGGAAGTTTCTCAAGATTTTCAAAGTTACCAATAATTAAGCTGTGTAATGTTGCTGCACATCCTTGCAACCATTGAGGAAAACTCAACAATTGTGGCAAAGATTCAATATGTAGTAACTTGAACCTTAACTTGGGGATTACATTCTCATGGCCCAAAGACAATTTCAAATTATTGCAATTACGAATCAACAAACTATCCATGTTTGGAAAAACATGAAGTGGCAAAGACTTTAGATTCTCACACGAAACAATACTCAACAATTTAAGATTAGGAAGTTGCATTTCTGCAAGCAATGATTCGAAATTGTCACAAGAAATGATATCTAAAACTTCCAAAGAAGTCAATTTGACAATCTCTTTGTCTGGAAAATTAGATTGCATTGTGGTTATATGTACCTGTCGAAGGCTGATCAAATTTCCTATTCCATTCGGTAATGTTTCAAGCTTTAAGCATCCTTCGAGATTCAAAGTTTGCAAATTCTGAAGTTTGCACATGGAATCAGGGAGGCTCTTCAATTCTTTATTGTCCTTAAGATTAAAATATCTCAAGTGTTTTAATTTACCAATTGAGCGAGGAAAACTCTCATATGTAGAATTAGTTAACTACAAAACTCGCAAGAATTTACACCTTGATGCCAAATTGTTCAAGAAAGCTACATTGTTGGCTTCTAATGGAAAAAGTATGGTTCTCAATCCAGTGGGAATTGATGTTTGTCCAAGAAAATCATTTTTAGTAAATGACAAATGGAGAACATTCTCAAATATATTTTCATTATGGAATTTCAACAATTGAAACTCATCTCTTGCAACATATAGGGCAAGATCATGTACTAAATCATGCAATTTAAATACACAAGCATTACCCAAGGCATGGAAATCTTGAAGGAAAGATCTTGATCGTAGCTCGTGCAAAAATTGATTGCCGACATATTCCAAGGTTTTACCCTTGATTGGTGATGGAAGAAAATCAAGAGCCTCCCAAAGCAGAGACATCATAATTACTAAATTCGAAGTTTTTTACAAAGAGGGAGAAGCAGGCAAAACATCGTTTTAAATATTATGGTAATTGATCAAAACTTAATTTGATAGCAGGCAAAATATCATCTTCTTTTTGTGGTAAATTCCAAATCTCATTGTCCCTAACAAACTTCCAATTTTCTATATCACCTTTTAAGAACAATGAACTCCCCAATGTTCTTAGGGCCAAAGGAAGCCCTCCACATTTTTGCACAATTTCTTTCCCAATCTCTATCAATTTTGGATATTTTATCTCTTCTTCCTCTTTAAATGACCATTTGAGAAATACAGACAAGGAATCCTCTCTAGAAAGACCTTGCAAAGTGTAAGATGTGTTTGTGCACATCATTTTAGCAATTGAGTGGCTACGTGTAGTCACTAAAACTTTACTTCCTTCATCTCCTACTAGTAATAAATTCTTCACCTCTACCCATTTGACAGGATCCTCATTCCATACGTCATCCAAGATTAGCAAGAATTTTTTGCTAGCAAGTGTGTTTCTCAAATGAGATTGTAGCTGCTGCACATCAAGGTTTTTAATGTTTGCTTGATGAATGGCGTTAGGAGCGGAATCACTATCACTGGCTGAATTGAGGATTTTAACAAGCAGATGCTGAAGTTCAAAATCATCGGAGACACACACCCACATCTTTAATGGAAAAGTATCGTCTAAACTCTTATCATTGAGCACCGTCTTTGCAAGCGTAGTCTTTCCCAAGCCTTCGATTTCAACAATAGGAATAACAGAGAGATGTTTATCACCACTGTCTTGCAATAAGAGATCAATAATATTTTGTTTATCGTATTCCCTTCCTATTACATCAGAATCAATTACATGCGAATGAGTCAACTCCCGCCTTTTTACAACACAATTATCACTATCACTGGTTTGAAGGCCAAAGTTATGCCTAGCAGCAACAACCTTATTGAATCTCTTATTAATATGTTTGATTTGATGTGCCATTTTAAGGCGATAAACAAGAGGATTAGAACTAGACAAGTAACGTCGTAGCTTTCTTCTGATGCTACTAGAAGTGTTGACTACGTGCTTCCGCAATGCCTCGCACTCAAAATCATCGATTACATCTTCTGCATCGGAGAAGACACGTTTGATCTGTTGCAGCCATTCGCGAAGCTCGTGATTCTGCCACTGCTTTAGCTCAGCATGCAACAGCACAGCTTTGATGAGTGACACAGTGTTTTTAATCTTTCGAAGATCGTCATAGACGCCAAGTGCCAATGGAGCTTCTTCAACAGCACGAGAAGCAACCTTGGTGATAAATGATTCAGCAAGGCTAAAGAGAAATGATTCTGCCATGTTAATTGATTAATTGATTCAACAACTGAAGTAGAATACCGGTGCAATGAGGAATTAATTATGCATGTACATTATTATAATTGCAAGCAACAACTTTCGTTGTGCAAAGTCTAGTGAACGAGTATTAATCATACAGTGAAGGACCAATTGGGTGAGCTAGTTTAATTTCTTTAAAAAATAAAATAAAATTTAAATTTAAATTAATAGTTATATGAGTTACTTTTTAAAAAAAAATTATTTTCTATCATTTACGTTATGAATAACCAAATCTTATTTATCAACAATGTTAGCGAAATAAAATTTAATTTTTCTTAATTTCTAGTACTCATAACGAAGAACATTCATTATTTTTTACGATAAAGTGTAAAAAATTTACTATAATTTTTTTAAACAATGAAATGATGTTTTCTTATTAAATAATATTTTATAAAATATAAAAAGTCGATAAATATGCTTTGAATTAATAATTTATAAAATATAAAAAGTCGATAAATGTGCTTTATTTCATAAAATGATCGTTAATTTATAGATTTTGAAAGAAAAAATATTGCTAATTTACTACTCTATATTTCGAGTTTTCTTTGTCTCTTTCTATAAAATTCCTCTCAAATTTCAACATGTATTAATTTTTTTTTTATTTTCAAATTACCAAAATTTAAAAATGTGTTTGTTTTTTCCTAAAAAAGAAAAGTGTTTGTTTTAATTTCCCATTTTCACTTTTAGAGATGGAGAGGGAGTGGAAAAGGAAGAGTCAAGGGGACCCACGCGGAATGCTTAACGGCCTGGGTGTGGGGTGGGAAGTACTTTTAGCTATGGTATATGTGGTTGTGATTGGGTGAGGAAGAAGATGAAGAGTCTAATGGTTTGTTTTGATTGAAGGTTTAGGAGGGGAAAAAAGAGGCGAGTTTATTTTTCTTGTTTAAATTACGAACTATATAACATGCTTTTGTAAAATGAATTAAGTGTGATTGAAGTATCATATGATCGTTTATCATGTTAATATGTTATCTTTTTAAAAAACATTTCATAGTGTCAATAATTTAAAAATGAAAAGTAAACTCTTCTCTCCCTTCCCATCCTAAACCCTCCATCCAAACACACCCTAATGAGATCCACATGGTATGCTCTAACAACCTGGTTTTTTGTCTTCGTAGTTTGATTCATCATTCATTCAACCCAACCTTCACTCTCATATCCCTTGTTCAACAATTTCCAGGAACTCGTCTCAATATATGGTTTGAATTCTGCTCTTTTCCCAACTGATTTTGCTCGTTCCTAATTGAAATTTTCATAATGTCCCTGTGTGAGTTAACTCACGCAGAGATTAACACTAGCGTGAATTAACTTACGCAGGGGCATTTTCGAAAGTTTAGTTGGAAATGAGCAAAATGTGTTGGGTAAAAAGCAGAATTCATATGGTTTTTATATATGGACGGACCAAAATTGATTTTAGTATATTCTCGCTCCATCTTAAGATACGTGATCAATTGGCTCTTTCATATATATTAAAGTACATCTTTGATCTTTGAGTCATATTAACTAGTGCTCTCAAGACACTAACTAATGAAACAAAAAAGAAATTTTAGAAATTTTAGAAATTCTTATTATATTTGTTTTCTTAATTAGTGTCTCGAACACTAGTTATTATTTTCATTGATCTTTGAATTAATATTTTTTTATAACTATATTTGATCTTTCATATGTATTATAAAAAATTGATATTTTGAAATTCTTGGAGACAAATTTAACATATTATATGTTATTAGTTATCTTTATTAGCAAAATATGATTTACATATGTTATATGAATACAACACATAGTCAAACTAAATCATTTATCTTGTAACGCGGGGAGTAATTACTTAAAATTAGACGAGAATCACGGTCTCTTGACAATAAATGATAGTAGTCATCCTCATTATATTGGTCTTTTGAGAAAGCATGAAGCATAAATTTTTTATTTTTGTTAAATATATACTTCCCTCCAAACATCATGAATCAATATATGTCTTTTTTACAATTATGATTTTATTCTTTCATTTAGAAAAATGAAAAATATGGTCTCTTCATTTGTAAAATTTTAGAAAATTTTGGATCCGAAACTTATCATTGTTGTTGATACATCAAGTTGAGTAATTAGTTCATAAGTCGTGATCAGAGGTGGATGGAGTGATGATCGCTGTTGGTCAGAGTGGTGGTGGACGCAAGTTGGAGTCGTGAAGAGTGGTGGTTGCTACTGATAAAATATGATGTTTCAAGTAATGGTTGATGATCACGGATGGTGTTGCGTTATCGTTAAAATGAGTCTTATAAGACCTATTTTTCTAGTTCAGAAATTCAGGTGAAAGTTGTTTTCAAATTAAGTGAAAATTGTTTCAACTTCATCTTATCTAATATGTTTTTTTTTGGATACAACCATTTTGATCTCTGAGTGTACATGAACAAGATGTTCCCAAACTCAGGGAAAAACACGAAAAAAAAACCTGACTCCAAAATCCGTTAGCCAATTTTTCTCCGACGTTAGATATGGCCGCTGACTCTATAAAAAAAAGTTGAGCTGACGATTTTTTGGATGATATGTAATGCATGACGTGGCAGCATGGATCAAAATGAAAGAAACTACTCTTTCTTCAAATCCCTGGTATCCCAGATTTGAATACTCCTTCAATCCTACTATTTCTTCTTCATCTTGAGCACAAATTTTAAGAGGGGTGTATTGGATTATGATTCTAAGAGATTTTAAAAAACGTTTTTATCATGAAAAAGTCTTGTGGTATTCAATCAAGACTCTTTCCAATTTAAAAAAAGTCTTGTGGTATTCAATTAAGACTCTTCATCACTTAAAAAAAGTCTTGTGGTATTCAAAATCATTCAAATTTCGAAGGATTCTTTAATAAATCAGATTTTGATGGATTTTGAGAGATTTTCTAGTGAAATTTTAGCATAAAAAAGTCTTTCATGAAAACATGAGATTTCTTAGGATTGTTTTTTTTTTTTTTTTTATATCTCTCTCCCCTTTCTCGCATCCCTTCTCTCTCACTCTCTTCTCTCTTCCCTCCCCTTCTCTCTATTCTCTCTCACTCTCTCGTTTCCCTCTCTCTCCTCCCTTCTCTCTCTCTCTCCCTCCCTCCCTCTCTCGCAAGCTCTTCCGTAAAAAAAAAAGTAAAATAAATAAAAGAGTCTGCATGGAGATTTTGTGAAAGAGAGTATGTTCGATTTTGTGATTTTGTGAAAGAGAGTGTGTTATGATCATTTTTTTCAACGAGTCCTTGAAATTCATAAAATCTATTGAAATCCATTAAAATCATTTCAAATCCTTTAAAATTTTATGAATTAAATCCTGCAAAGTCTTCTAAAATCATCAAAGTCATCAAAATCCTACAAAGTCTTTTAAAATCCTCAAGACATTTTTTAAACAAAACACAAAATCAACATTGAACTCTAGTAAAATAGTGAATAATATATAAACATGAAAACAGAAAAGAGAAAGATAATCTTTGATTCATAAGGAATATCAAGTTAGAACTTTGAAAAAGGAATATCTGGTTTGGGGCTGAGCCAATTATCAGCACATAAAGCATAGGTACTTGCTTTCACAACGACGAGCCATAGGTAATTTTCTTTGCATTTACGTAACCTTCATCTTATTGTTATGTCTACAATAGTAGCAATGTAAATTAACAACTGGCCATACTCAAAAGTGAAATTAATCACTCGAGCAATTTTACATGAGTCAACAGAAGGAGCACAGACACAAATCTAACGTCGGGACCAAAATTGCTAACCGATTTTGCAGTCGGAGACTTTTTTGTGTTTTTCTCTAAATCAAGACCATTACGACAATGAAGTACACATCCAATGACCAAAATGACTGTTTCACTTTTTTCTTTTGGAAGGGGCTAGTATTTTTTTTTTCTTCCAAATTTCAATTTTAAAACTAAAACTCAGAGACTTACGCCATCTCAAATTCAACATCAGAAAACAAGCATAACCTCTAATACAGACGCTTGCCGAGGATTAATCAAACTCGAATGAATGAAGCAAATTCAATTATTGAAGCATGCATTGTTAATTAATGTAGCAATTTGGTTAGAGAGAGAGACCTTGTATCCGGTGTAAATATAAATGGCTCAAACCCAAAACTGAAAGGAACGATGCAAAGGACGAAACTGAACAAAGAGTTTTTCCTTAATTTCGTTGAGATCAACGACCATAGGAGGAAACATAACTCAACTAACTACACTACACTACACTACACTGCAATGGCTCATATTGTATTGTGCTTAGAACTAGAAGTGATTTTATATTGGATCAACACTTTTGACCAGATTCCAACACGGGCAGTCATAAAATTTTGATTGGAGTAAAACCAAATAAATAAAGGTTGATTACTTATGGATATATCATTCATGGATACGCAGGTTCTAAGACATTATTAGTACTACATTTGCTTCCTTCGTGCTTTTGGGAAATAAACAAAACTAGACTATCCTCAAGTTAAGACAAGGGAGGACGGCAGTTACAATTTAAAAGGATATCTTTAGGTCAAGTAATAACACAGATGGCAGGCTACAATGATGCCCTTCTGGCCTCCCGTGTAGGGACAACACAACTCTTGCGATCAATACAATAGTATGCGCAATACTCAAGCATAACAATGCGAACCAGATCTAATCAGGTGCCCAGCAACGGCAAATAACATAGTAAACATGAAAATCGAGGGCGGAGAAGACTGGCAGGCACCCTGGGATGAATTTAGCAACCAAAGTTGTATGGAAATCACACCTCGGCAATGAGCAAACCCAATGATAAAACAAAAATGAGAAACTCGATCATAGCATATCTAATAAGTACTTGCTCAAACACTAAAATTCATCACAAAAATAATTAAACCGTTCAAAAAAATAATTTGAAATTGATTGAGATGATTCAACCAACTTGGATGTTCATTAATTTGGAAATCAAATGAACTACAGAAATGTCATGCCTCATTCCCACACCTAGTAAAATGCATTCAACGGATGTCCTTGATACTGTCAGTATCTCTGCCTTTCAATTCAATACACTTTTTAAACATAAAATTGCCTAAAGATCAATCACACGAGATAATTTCTGGATCCTGTTCAACAAGAAGTAACCTTGCTTAATGGTTGCTCAGTAAAGAGCATTCTTAGCATCAAGGCGGTTAGTTTCAAGAACGCCTGCAACATTATCAATCTTACAATGAAGTTTCCCATCTGCGATAAAACGTGATAGCTCCCAGGACCAGGAAACAAATAAATGTAATGAGCTGCCTCCCACATTTCGCTAAAGTGGCCCACACATGATTTATAGTTGCCCCAAATATTCAAATAGGAGTGTGGAAGGAAGAGTTGGATAGCTTAGCGTTAAATGAGTTGAATGTTTTGAATTCAAACCCGGACAAAGAGCAAATATCAATCTAACAACTAATTACTAAAATTTTCCGGAAAAGAAAAACTTAAATAGGAGTGTTTTAGTTTAATACATACATATTAATGATTTCTTAATTGGATTTATCTCCCTCAACCTTAAACGTCAATCTTCTCTTTTTTTTCAAATGCAAAGAAGTTATTTTATAAATATACTTGGGACTCTCAAGCATATGGTGTGCAAACAAAGATAACAAAACAGATAAAAATAGCATCAAAGTTGTCACCATAAATATAACAAAAACGAGAATCCAACAATACTGATACATCCAACAATATTCCTGCACTACACTTGAAGCTCATAACCACCGTTGTTTTTCACTTCAAAGCATTGCCAACCGACCTTTAATTCCCAGCCTCCAACAGTAACAGGACAAAATCACGGGTCTTCGCGATTTAGTTCATGCAACCACTCCATTTGCAAAACATTTCAGCACAATAACACAACACATGCAATTTGAGGCAACCAATTAACATAAAGTTGTTACCTCAGTTCTGCATGGAAATACAAATCCGGATTAGATTGTTTTCCTCAATAATTTAATATTACAGAAACAAAGAAGAGTAACTTAATACCTTTAAACTTGACAGTGATATCCTTGAATATCTCTTAATGTTCTGGTTCTGATGATACAATTTTAACTTGTTTGATGTGTGATATCTTGGCCCAATCATGTCCTACCTCTGGCTGGTATCTTCTACATAACCCAGGACAATCTTCAATTTCTAAGTGTTCAAGGTTTGGGAGGCAATGCATATCATCAGGGAGTGAAAGTAATTTTGGGCAATTTTTAATTGAAAGTGTATTTAGACAAATGAGAGTTGATGACCACTCGGGAAGTTTCTCAAGATTTTCACAGTCAATAATAATTAAGCTGTGTAATGTGTCCGCACATCCTTGCAACCATTGAGGAAAACTCAACAACTGTGGCAAAGATTCAATATATAGTAATTTGAGCCTTAGCTTGGGGGTTACATTCTCATGGCCAAAGGCAATTTCAACTTATTGCAATTAAAAATCATCAAACTCTCCAAGTTTGGAATAACATGAAGTGGCAAAGACTTTAGATTCCCACAATAACTAATATTCAATGATTTAAGATTTGGAAGTTGTATTTCTTCAAGCAATGACTCCAAATTGTCACAAGAAGAGATAGATAAGACTTCTAAAGAAGTCAATTTGGTAATCTCATTGTCTGGATAATTAGATTGCATTGTGGTTATATGTAGCTGTCGAATTCTGGTCAAATTTCCTATTCCATTGGGTAATGATTCAAGCTTTAAGCATCCATCGAGATTCAAAGTTTGCAAATTCTGAAGTTTGCACACTGAATCAGGGAGGCTCTTCAATTCTCTATTGTTCGCAAGATTGAGATATCTCAAATGTTTTAATTTACCAATTGAGCGGGGCAAACTCTCAAATGTAGAATCAATTAACTTCAAAACACGCAAGAATTTACACCTTGATGCCAAATTGTTCAAGAAAGCTACGTTGTTGGCTTCTAATGGGAAAAGTATGGTTCTCAATCCAGTGGGAATTGATGTTTGTCCAAGCAAATCATTTGTAGTAAATGACAAATGGAGAACATTCTCAAATATATTTTCATTATGGAACTTCAACAATTGAAACTCGTCTCTTGCAACATATAGGGAAAGATCATGCACTAAATCATGCAATCTAAATACACAAACAAGAGGATAAACAAGAGGATTAGAGCTGGAGAAGTAACGTTGTACCTTCCTTCTGATGCTACCAGAAGTGTTGATTATGTGCTTTCGTAATGCCTCGCACTGAAAATCATCGATTACATCTTCTGCATCGAAGATACGTTTGATCTGTTTCAGCCATTCACGAAGCTCGTGATCCTGCCTCTGCTTTAGCTCAGCATCCAACATCACACCTTTGATGAGTCACACAGTGTTTTTAATCTCTTGTAGATCATCATAGACACCAAGTGCCAATGAAGCTTCTTTAACAGCATGAGAAGCAACCTTGGTGATAAATGATGCAGCAAGGCTAAAAAGAAATGATTCGGCCATGTTGATTGATTGGTTGTTGATTTGTGTGAGGAGCTGAAATGGTTGAAGCCAAAGGAAGCAAAAGGTGAGTGAAGTTGCAACTAACAACTTTGAGTTTGAGTTATAATACATACAATCCATGTTCTAAGTCTAGTCAATGAGTAACTATTTCTTTTTGGTACAGTACCGTTGCAGCAACAGCTGGATGAAGAAGCAGCTTGGTATTAACTAAACTTTAAATGAGAAAACCAAGGATGGTTGTGTCTAGGGTGAAGGGACTTGTCTCCCACAGACAAAACTAATGTTTAACTCTGCATGCGTCGAATGGGATCATCTATTGTGGAGAAATTATTGCATGTTGTGTTATTTGAATAATCATGTGCATGTCAACTTTTATGATAATCAAAACAATTAAATCGAAAATGTTTACAAACTTAAAGGGACTTATTTGAGACCAAAATAATATAAAGGAACAATCTGTTGTAAACTTAAAACTTAACTGATTTATTTGTGATCAAAATAACTTAAATGACCAATCTATTACAAACCTCAAACTTAAAAAATCCATATGTAATTTAGCCTAAACAATAATATTTTTGTTTTTTTAGTTTGTCGAACCCATGAAACCAGAAGCTTGTTAGTTTAATTAAAATGACAAAAAATTAATATTATTTATTTGCTTTTGGTTTCTTATAAGAGAAATGATATTTTACTTTACCATATAAATTGGTCTACTTTACCCAATAAATTGGTCACGTGTCGTAGTGGGTAAATCTGCTTTACCAAAGCATATGCATTTTGTAGACACTTTTTAATTACTACTCTCGTAGTTTTATGGGTCATGTTAACTTGTGCCCTTAAGGTACATGTTAAGGAACCTAAAAAGAGTAATTTACATTGGAAAACATATATTTCTATAATGAATTTCTTAACATGTCCCCTTGAAAGCACAAGTTAACATTTGCCTAATTTTATTCATAGGAGAAAATTTTTGTCAATGAAAGTTGATGTATCTGAACTGAATTTTGAATCAGATACATTAACTTTTGTTGACCCTATTTTTTCTTATAAATAGAAGCGGAGAGAGTACTTTTCAATCCAACTTTTATCTTTACCAAAGCATTAACCCGTGAACAACTTCATCTTGATTTCACCTGTCACGTTTTTTTGGTGATATTAGTGCATTTAAGATAAGAGAGAATAATTGAGAAATACTTCCTCCATCTCTAAATTATAGTTTAAGGTTTGTGCACGATTATTAAGGAAATGATTAATTGTGTTGATTTCAATGATAAAATTAATATCATTTACTGAAATGTCTTTATTAATTGTAGTTAGTAGAGTAGTTACGTTGGATGAAATGCAATAAATAAAGGTATAATGATGGAAAAAAATAATAAATGCTGCATTAGTATTGTAGGTGACAATTATTTTGAGAAAAAAAAATGTTAAAGATACTATAATTGTGAGACGGAATGAGTAATTAAATTAAATTGTTTAGATGACAGAATGATTGACCAAGAGAGGGATAAAAAAAATATCACCAATATTACCAAAGACTATATAACCTAAGTGCTACCTATTATCAAAAGCTATATCACGCAAGTGCTACCCCATCATCTTTCGTGGTTTGAAAAATTGCATTCTAGAATGAATGTTCTAAAACAATAGAGGTTAGGTGTGATTGTTTTGTTGTTTTGGATGTTTAAACAATTTATAACAACATATTCTATCCAACCCTCTAAACTAAAATGGCTACTCCGCCATCTTTAGTTTCCTTATTCATCATCATCTCAAATTCTCTCGATATTACCATTTACCAGTACAACAACAAAAAGCGAAGACGACAAATATGAAAGATTTAAAATGAACCAATCTAATCAAATAAATGGATTTAAAATGGGACAAAGGGAATTAAACCATATCTGAAACAGTGAAATGTATCCAGAAAGAGATGAAGAAAAGAGGGATTTAATAAATTATGGGTTTTGATTTTGATCTGAAACCAACCACATCATCCCCTAAAAAATAAATTGTAAGTTAGTTAGATTTAATTTTAACAAATATTATGAGTTAGAAATAATTGAAATAATTAAAATGTTTATGCAGCTATTTTGTTATCATGTTTTACCGAGATAAAAGGCACCAATCACCGTCCCGTGAGTATAACTCAGTTGGCAGGGACATGCATTAGTATATATAGATGTCGGGGTTTGAACCCTAGACACCCCACTTATTCGCTTAAAAAATGTGAATTCTAGCTACTAGGTTACTTGACAAAAAAAAAGCACCAATCACCAACAAAAAAAATATATAAAGGGTAACAAAGGCAATAGACAAAGACCATAGACCATCCCGTTACTATTATAACCAAAAATCAACATTTTAAATTCAATTATTAAATGATGTATGTGGTTTATAATAAAGACCATATGCATCATTAATTAAATGAATTTAAAATGCAAAGTTTTGCTTATAATAATGACCGGAGGGTGTATACTTTATTAATCTACTTACAAACTCAAAAGTTCTTATAATTCAACTTCAACTTTTGTTCGGGTTTTGGATTCAAAAATTACCTTTAAAAAGAGATTTGCCACTGAAAAAATTATCGGTTGAGTTACGACCAAGTCGCTCTCTTTAAAATGTTTCGTGACGTTGCCGAAAATTGTTTAAGATAGACTATTTACCGCACCGTTTCCAAGATAAAACAACACAATTCACACCATGTGACTATCTACTGCACAATAGATAATCATTCGAGAATACTCCTCAATTATAGTACAAGTATCACTCGAAACTGAAGGGACAAAAAGAGAAGACAAGAGAATAGTGACTTGTTAACACAAACTGAAGGGGGTGAAGAGAAGAAGAAGAAAAAAAACAAAGTTTCATAGAGCACTCTTAGATAATGATTAAATTAATTAATTAATTTAACATTTTCAATTGATAAAAAATATATATCTTTTTGAAACAAACACAAGCTCGGTCGCCGCATCGCGCATGATATATATTTTCTTGAGTGCTATCTTTATTCACAAAAGGTAGGGTGTGCCCTTGGGAGTGACTCTCCTATCTTATATAAACACTACTATTGTGCGTTCTCTTCTATGTTAGACTTTCACTGTTTCCGATTTACACAACACTGGTTCTATTCAATATGGAACTTTGTGTTTACTCTTCCAACTTCCCTTTATTCACTCTAGAGTTCCAAAAAATTTAAACCACACTAATCTGAACTGAATCTAACTATTTTCTTTACACAATAGCCGCTAAAACAGGTTTGAAACTTTGTAATATCGAAGATTCAGTCAGCATCAAGGTTGTTTGCTGTTGTAGCATCTTGCTGGTCAAATTTGTAACATCATGTTACTTGCATCTTAATGTTAATGGTCTCTAAATATCTTCAACTCTCATTGAATTGATTCATCACTTTGTTCCAATCTTTAACATCTTGCTTACATACCAAATGGCAACCACAACTCACTATTTGCAATGAATGACAGAAATAGCATTTTAATGCAAATTCAATCCACTCTCACTCCAATAATCATCTGAGAAGTTGATCGTGAAATTGATCAATGGACAAGTAGAGAATATAAAGGTGATGATAATATGGATTCATAGGAGGTAATCTTCTGGTGCTGATCAACTTGTTTACCTTTACGGGAAAACAAATAACATTCAATCCCATGCTTGTACAGTTTAGGTGGGTCAGCATATCTTACTAATAGGAAACACAGAGAAAATCCCACCAAGTCATCTAGAGGACAATTATCAGGAACTTGTATTTTTACCCAGGAAACAGTTCTCTGAGGAACAAACCAAGATGGAATTTCTTGCAGAGGGAAGACAACATCTCTACAAAGTCTTGAACATCAAAAAATGTTCAAAATTATGAGGGAATTCAATCCATGAGTAGTATCTGGAAGGCAAACAAGACTTTTGCAGTTCTTTAAGTTTAAATTAGAAAGTCCAACTTCGCTTCCTAGTGATGATGGTAGGTTTCTAATAGCTATTCCTTCAAAGGTAAGCATCGATAGATTTTCCATGCTTTCCCCAAACTCTGGAAGGATTTTAAATTCACTGCAGCCAGAAAGAATTAACTTCTGCAGAGAACTCATCTCCAACTTCCATGGAAGAGATTTAAGACTTCTGCAGTCTTGAAAATTCATCAAAACAACTTTATTATGGTGTATGAACTTCAGTCAGGCCTTCACAGCAGCCTTTGAGAATCAATTTTTCAAGATTTGGAACACCAGAAAAATCAGGCAATCTCTTTAGCTTCTTGGAAAAAGTCATATTCAAGTACTTCAGCTTTTCTATAAACTGCTAGAAATTGTAAAAATATGAAAAAGTTATCAGCATCAATCGTCATGGTGATGAAATTTAATAGAGGTCTCGATGAAAGAGTCTCTTACCTTTATTCCTTGCCAAAGGTGTTGAATTTTGCTGTGATATAATTTAATGTCAACAACTTCATCCAGTTGAGTTGTTTGTTGCAGAGTTTTCAATGGACAACCTCTCCAGTGAAATGAACTAGGAAGGCAATCGAGGCCAAGGGGAAGCGTCATCTCACATAAACTGAAATATTTTAGCTGACTTGTCTTAAAGAATGCTTCACTGCTCCAACGTGCTTTATACGGTTGAAGTAATTTCTTCCTATGCTCTTAATTGCTTCAGTTCCCTACAAAACAATAATAACAAAAAGCATAATCTTATAGAATGAGGGAAAGCACAAACTTAAGCAAACAAATGGTTGCATTGCTTTGTGTGTGTAAAATATTTATTTAGTTTAACTTTGATATACTAGTAATTAGTAGCTCAAGAAAAATCTATACTGTCAATCAATCCTGTCATAGTTAAAAATATTCACTTTGGTCTTAAGTACTGCTTTAAAAATCTCATAAAATTATTGTTTACAACTTTGAACATATTGAAGATATTTACAATTTTGTCAAAAAAAGATGTTTACACTGACTGTGATATTGTTTGAGAATGTTTATAAAAACATTTTATGATGTTACATAACCTGTTTTCAGTTTACTTCTATAATCTTTTAAACATCTTATAAAAAAGATGTATGAATTATATGAAAACAGTTGAACTTTATTTTTCTCGTGTTATAGAAATAGTCAATTCGTAAGCATTTACATGATAAGAAGTGTTTATTATATTATAAAGGGTTAAATAAGTTTTTTGTTCCAATAATATAGCACATTTTGATTTTATTCCTTAAAAAATAAAATGAGATGTTTTCATCCTCACAAATATTTTTGTTTTAGTTTTAGTCCCTAATCGATATAATTTTGACATTTTTTAAACATAATACGAATATATTTGTTTATCCTAACATAGCCTAACTGAGGAACCACTTAGGCATTCATTTTCACAAAGGTAGGCTATCTATTACCAAAAAATTTAGGATGAAAAAATATGTCCCTCTTTAAATTTAAAATAAAAAGACCCAAGACTCAAATCACCCTCACAAATAAATATACTTTTAAATATTCCTTTCCTACATTACAAAACCCCCAAAATCAAAAAAAAATTCTTCCAAATTTGCCCATTGAAACTGCATGTATAAAAAAGTCTAATATCTTATACTAGACTTCAATTTTTATGAATTTTTTTATACATTTGGATTGAGCATGGCCAGTCAGAGGTTAGGTCTCTCCTATGTTTGAAATAGAAATTGAAATTAGTTTCAAAATTCAAACATAAACAACAAAAATAAATATTCATTATAAACATGTCTTGATCCAAACAATTCATACAACTAAACCGGATAAAATAGCATCAAAGTTGTCACCATAGTACAATCAGACAGACTTAAAACAAATATACCTATGACAAGAACATGATTATAACAAAACTAGAATCCAACAATGTTGATACATCCAGCAATGCTGCACTACACTTGAAGCAGATAACCACCATTGTTTATCACTTCAAAGCATTGCCAACCCACTTTTAATTCCCAGCCTCCAACAGTAACAAACAGGATCATGGGTCTTCGTGATTTAGTACATGCAGCCAATCCATTCGCAAAACATTTGAGCACAATAACATAACAACATGCAATTTGCAGAAGCTAATTAACAGAAAGTTGTTACCTCAGTTCTGCATTGAAACACAAAACCGAATCAGATTGTTTTCCTCAATAATTTAATATTACAGAATAAAAGAATAGTAACTTATACCTTTAAACTTGATAGTGATATCCTTGAATTCCTCTTAATTTTCTGGTTCTGATGATTTAATGTAAACGTGTTTGATGTGTGATATCTTGGGCCAATCCTGTCCTACCTCTGGCTGGTATCTTCTACATAATTCAGGACAATCTTCCATGCCTAAGTATTCAAGGTTTGGGAGGCAATGCACATCATCAGGGAGTGAAAGTAATTTCGGGCAATTATTAATTATAAGCTTATTTAGACAATTGAGAGTTGATGACCACTCAGGAAGTTTCTCAAGATTTTCAAAGTCAATAATAATTAAGCTGTGTAATGTGTCCGCACATCCTTGCAACCATTGAGGAAAACTCAACAAATGTGGCAAAGATTCAATATATAGTAACTTGAGCCTTAACTTGGGGATTACATTCTCATGGCCCAAAGACAATTTCAAATTATTGCAATTACTAATCATCAAACCATCCAAGTTTGGAACAATATGAAGTGGCAAAAACTTTAGATTCCCACAAGAATTAATATTCAAGAATCTAAGATGAGGAAGTTGTATTTCTCCAAGCAATGACTCCAAATTGTCACAAGATTGGATAGATAAAATTTCTAAAGAAGTCAATTTGGCAATCTCTTTGTCTGGAAAACTAGATTGCATTGTGGTTATACGTAGAAGTCGAAGGCTGATCAAATTTCCTATTCCATTGGGTAATGTTTCAAGCTTTAAGCATCCATCGAGATTTAAAGTTTGCAAATTTTGAAGTTTGCACACTGAATTAGGGAGGCTCTTCAATTCTTTATTTCCCTCAAGATTGAGAAGTCTCAAATGTTTTAATTTACCAATTGAGTGCGGCAAACTCTCGTATGTAGAATAAGTTAACTGCAAAACTCGCAAGAATTTACACCTTGATGCCAAATTGTTCAAGAAAGCTACATTGTTGGCTTCTAATGGAAAAAGTATTGTTCTCAATCCTTTGGGAATTGATGCTTGTCCAAGCAAATCATTTGTAGTAAATGACAAATGGAGAACATTCTCAAAAATATTTTCATTATGGAATTTCAACAATTGAAACTCATCTCTTGCAACATATAGAGCTAGATCATGCACTGAATCATGCAATTTAAATAAACAAGCATTACCCAGAACATGGAAATCTTGAAGGAAAGATCTTGATCGTAGCTCATGCAAAAATTGATTGCTGACATCTTCCAAGGTTTTACCCTTGTTTGGTGATGGAAGAAAATCAAGAGCCTCCCAAAGCACAGTGACATGATAACTAGTAAATTGGAAGTCTTTTACAAAGAGGGAGAAACAGGCAAAACATCGTTTCAAATATGAGGGTAATTGATCAAAACTTAATTTGATAGCAGGCAAAATACCATCTTCTTTTTGTGGTAAATTCCAAATCTCATTGTCCCTAACAAACTTCCACTTTTCTATATCATCTTTTAAGAACAATGAACTCCCCAATGTTCTTAGGGCCAAAGGAAGCCCTCCACATTTTTGCACAATTTCTTTCCCAATCTCTATCAATTTTGGATATTTTTTCTCTCCCTCTTTAAATGCCCACATGACAAACACAGACAAGGAATCCTCTCTAGAAAGACATTGCAAAGTGAATGATGTGTTTGTGCACATCATTGAAGCAATTGAGTGGCTACGTGTAGTCACTATAACTTTACTTCCTTCATCTCCTACTTGTATTAAATTCTTCACCTCTATCCATTTGGCATGATCCTCATTCCATACGTCATCCAAGATGAGCAAGAACTTTATACCAGCAAGTGTGTTTCTCAAATGAGATTGTAGCTGCTGCACATCAAGGTTTTTAATGTTCTCTTGGTGAATGAGGTTAGGAGCGGAATCACTATCGCTAGCTGAATTGAGGATTTTAACAAGCAGATGCTGAAGTTCAAAATCATCGGAGACACACACCCACATCTTTAATGGAAAAGTCTCGTCTAAACTCTTATCATTGAACACCGTCTTTGCAAGTGTAGTCTTTCCCAAACCTCCAATTCCAACAATACGAATAACAGAGAGACTTTTATGATCACTATCATGCAATAAGAGATCAATAATTTTTTGTTTGTCGTTTTCTCGTCCTATTACATCAGAATCAATTACATGCGAATGAGTCAACTCACGCCTTTTTACAACATGATTATCACTATCATTGGTTTGAAGGCCAAAGTTATGCCTAGCAGCAGCAACCTTATTCAATCTCTCATTAATATGTTTGATTTGATGTGCCATTTTAAGGCGATAAACAAGAGGATTAGAACTAGAGAAGTAACGTAGTACCTTTCTTCTGATGCTACCAGAAGTGTTGACTACGTGCTTCCGCAATGCCTCGCACTGAAAATCATCGATTACATCTTCTGCATCGGAGAAGACACGTTTGATCTGTTGCAGCCATTCACGAAGCTCGTGATTTTTCTTCTGCTTTAGCTCAGCGTCCAACAACACAGCTTTGATGAGTGACACAGTGTTTTTAATCTCTCGAAGATCATCATAGACGCCGAGCGCTAGAGAAGCTTCTTCAACAGCACGAGAAGCAACCTTACTGATAAATGATTCAGCAAGGCTAAAGAGAAATGATTCGGCCATGTTTATTGATTGGTTTTTGAATTTGGTGAGGAGCTGAGATGGTTGAAGCAAAAGGTGAAGTTGAAACCAACAACTTTGAATTAATAATACATACAATACCTGTCCAAAATCTAGTCAACGAGTAACTACCAATCATACCATTGCTGCAACAGATGGATGGAGGAGCAACTTGGTATTAACTAAATTTAAATGAGAAAACTAAAGATGGTGGAAGGGACTAGTCTCTCACAAAACTAATGTTTAATTCCTACATGTGTTGAATAGGATCACCTCTTGTGGAGAAACTGTGAGAAACCAAAATAATTAAATAAATGAGAAATAATATTTTGACACAGAATTTTGACATAAATTCGACAACAAATTAGAGGATTAACGTTGTTGTTCAAATATGTGGTTGACGCAATTCAGTTAACGATTTATAAATAGAAAAATGCTGACAAATACTTATAGGACATTGTTTAAGCATTCAAAATTAATAACTTTTATATTGAAATTTGTGTAGTTATGATTGTTGCATATGTTTGACTTGTATTTTCAAGACAAATATTTTTGTTTGAGTTCCTTAAACGATGTCCTTAGAGACCTTGTTATCAAGACCCTTATGAATATTACTAAGTGTCATTGCTCATTAACCATCCGGTGAACGCAAATTGTATATTTGGATATCATTAACCACAATCTTTCAATTGTATAGTAGAACACTAATAATCGTGACTAATTGTGTATATTTGAACACCTGAAAACTGTGGTTAATTGTGTTCAATTGATAATGAATTGTCAAAAAAGTGATGATTGATTAGTTGTGATACTCTGTTATTCATTAATGATTATACTTATAACTAAGAAAACCAATTTAAAGGTGTTGTCGCGCACCAGTTACCGGATTTTATACTTATAACCACTAGCTTTCGCGTGCACCGTTATAATTTTAAAATCTCTTGTCAGAAATTTGTATTTTCAAAATTAATATAAAAAGTACTAATTTGTATTTTCTAAATTAATATAAAAAGTGCTTTTGCTGTGTTTAAAAGTTAATTCCCAAGTTTTCTAAAATCAAATACCTTTTTCACTCTTTCGAGTTGAAAGAGTATCACGGTGTTTCTACTTTCGTAGTAAACTTCTAATTTTAAAAACAGAATTTCTGTACTAAAAATAAACTTCACGTTTCAATTATTTAACATACAATTCGTTAGTGTATCGTTGGTATGACGGTCCTCGCATTTCAGACTTAATGAAAACTATTCACATGGTGAAATAATATGCTAAACATGCTTTCGATGAATTCATACTAGAAAAACGGTAAAGAAAAAATAACCTGGCAAATGATGGAAACTTTAATAAGTAGAATAGCAACAATCACAAAAGCAGCAGCATCGCAAAATTAAATTAACAAAACTGAAAACTTAAATTGCATAAAAGCTGTTTCTATGATGAATTTTGTATACAAAGTAGCTTGGGTGATTAAAACCGAGTGTTTCTATGCTTTTTATAGCCTAATTCGTACTCAGAAAACGCCCCAGATCGTGCATAAATAGTGCGGAAATAGTAGGAATTTGTTGAGTTTTTTTCTAGAAAAAGCTTATCTAGGTCAAAATCATGCCGCTGTATCTCAGTCTCTTACCATTATTTCGTGCATCCTCTTTCATTCAAAACAATCACATTAAGGCACTTAAGTATCTATATTTTTGTCACACACATGGTAGTAAATCTTATGAATGATCTTATATTTAAGGATCTTATAATTAAGGATAAACATTTTTTTTAAATATAGTCTTGAAATATAGATCAAGTGAATTCAATACCTGTCAACAGCCGGATGCACGAGCAACTTGGTATTAACTTAATTTTAAATGAGAAAACCAAAGGTGGCTGCATCCAGCTGAAAGGGACTGGTTTGTTACAAAACTAATGTTTTAATTTCTAGTGCATGGCATTTAGTGGTTGGCACTTCACACTTGGCAGAGTGCATCCGGTGGAGAAACAAAAAATAAATAAATTAAAATGAGAAATGATATATTTAAATATGTGGTTAACACACTTTAGTTAATGTTAATGATTAAGTAAACAAAGTGTCGTAGCTTATTAATTATTAAGTAAACACAAATTGTATATTTAAATATCATTAACCACAATTTTCAATCGATTATTTTGTTGACATATCATCATTTTCTTTTTGTCACATAATGATAATACTGTACCATTTATTCCACGTTAATTTTTTCAATGTGACACTCTGTTTTTTTTTTTTAATGGCAAAATATATTATATATAAAGGGGATTGAATTCCAAAGTATTACACTAGGAAAAAATAAAAATACACCAAAACATCCAGCGAAAAATCAACAAACAATCAATTTTCCACTACCATCCACGGAGATCAAAAAAGCAGCCGACGATTTATTGCAACAAACGATCAGATTCATCCACCACTCAACTATCGATAAGTCGGAGGAACCACTAAAAAGCCGAAAAGAACTTGCATCAAAAAACTAGCTCCCGATCTCGAATCAAAAGTGAGCGACCCACCAGACTCCTGACACAAATAAAAAAGGCACCCCTCAACTCACGACCCACCAGAGCAGACACCTTAACCTGTCCAAACTCGACCCACCAATATCCCAATGCCAAACTTGAAGACAAAGAAAAGGTGGAACAACAACGCAAACTGATCCAGCTTGAACAAAGTCAAACCAACACAAGCCACAAACTCAACCACCACAAGCACCGCCCTGAACACCTTTTCAGCGCCACCCTCTGGACCACTGTACCGTCTCTCTTCGCGGAGGAGAAAAATCTCAAATCATCCGGAGACTGGATCCACTACAATTGCACGACCCTTTGCATACCTAAAGGACGCCGCCGACGAAAGACCGACGACGAGGGGGGTTGGGAAAGCGCACAGAAGCTTGGACGACCAGAAAGAAGGAACAGTAACCAAAACCAACACAAAGGGAACTGGACAACTGCCACCAGCCCCCCACCAACACCACCAGCGACCCAACCACGACAAACCACCAACAGTGCGAGAAGCAACTGCAGCAGAACAGTCCCTTAGGTACAATGATCAACTACTACCATCAACACAGAGCATCTATGCACCTAACCCTTCAAGCAACATCATGCAAAAGTCTTATTGAATCCAACAAAAACCCTCACAGATGGACAGGACCAGAGAACACCACCACCCAACAACAACTATCCAAAAGAATCAGCAACAAAAACAGAAAACAGAAAATAAACACAAAACCAAAACACAAACAACAACACAACAACTAAAACAAAAAACGTCGACGAAACAAACGAACCCCCACGCAACACCACCACACAACAAAAGCAGCAGCGAAATACCATCACCACCGAAACACTACAACCACCACTACCACGACACTTCACCACCACCACGCAACACCACCACAGAGAAACAGCACCGAAACAACCCCCAAAAATCCACAACTGAACACCACCACCACTCCACCTAGATCACCATCGCCGGAGAACCACCCAACCACAAGACAAATAGATCGGGAAAGATGATGCAGCCACCGTATGAGGGAGGTGTTGTGGTGGTCCGGAGAAAAACTCTGACGCACCACCACCAACAAACCACTACATGGTGAAAGAATTAGGTTGGATCTAGAGGGGGATGACGGAGGCAGAAAACAAGAACTCTGGCGGAGGCACCACGCCGGAAGCAAGGCGACGGTGGTACAGCCAAGAGAGGTGTTGCACCACCGGTAGCCCAGCTACATCTTGTGAGAAGGTTTGGATAGAGGGAGAAGAGAAATGAGATCGGGAGACAAGCTTTGTTTTACTACTCGTGTATTCTTTCTTCTCTTTGCCTAATCTTGCTCTCTTCTCTATTTGTGCTTAAAATACACATCCTAATAATAGGATTATAATTAATATGGCAAATTACACTAACCTCTATTGAGGTATGTTGAAATGACACTCACTTCCCCTCTATTTTTCAACCCTGCATAAACCTCCACTACTTAATTTTCAATATAACAAACACATCCCTTTTAGCTTAACATTGTCTCCGTAAAATACAACCTGGTTGGTCCATTCATTAGATGCGTCATGTACTTTTGAAATGGTTAATGTCGGTAACTTGACCACAAGCACGTGATGTCATTTAAGTCAAAGCCATTGCCAAAGCTTGAAAAGTAGCATAACATATCCTATATTTTACTAGCTACTTCAAATTAAAATCATGAAATATTCACCTAGATAATGCAATAGAATCAGGATGCACATCATTATCTTCAACTTATAAAAATGCACAGTACACTCTTAAAGCCATTGTCATTCTTTATGTAAATGTTTAATACTTAAACTAATGAGTACACACCTCAACAAAAAAGTGAGAGAAGATGCAAAAATATAAAAACAAAGAATTAACGATTAACAAGAAGAAGAAGAAAAACTGGTTAACAAAGTGGCCAAAGAAATGAAGGAAGTTCAAAGGCAAATGATAGAATCTCGTTCAAAGAATTTGGGAAAAAAGGCCAAAAGCTAGGAAACAACATACCACACCATTCTCTCTCACTCACCACCACCAACTATCTTCTCTAAGTCTGTCCCGCTTAAGTGTAACGAGGTAAATAACTCAATGTTGTGAATGTGATCAATGATGATCTGAGCATAACTCTGGAAAGGTATGTTTTTCCTGAAAAAAATGCAAAGAATAAAATATGTTTTCCTTTCGTTACTTGAGGACAAGCAACAGTTTAAGTTTGAGGTTACGATACGTTATTCTTAACATGTTTTTTCAGTCATTTTCAGTAGGTTTTACCTGCAGAATAGAGAAGTATTAGAGCAATTGTTTATGATTTCAGAACATTTGTAATGTTTTCTATATTTGAGTCTGTAATTTTGTTCTTCCTGAAATATAGCAATTTAGAATGTTTTTGATGTAATTCACGAAGAAATCATGCATATCGGCAAAGCAAGACATCCGAAGATTTGTGAAGTCTTTGAGAAGATGAATAATGAAGATTCAATAGGCCTCAGAAGACTATACAAAGGAAGAAATTGTGTTCCCAAGTTCCAAGACATCTTACTTATAAGTAAACACTTAAAAAGACGAAGAAACAAGTGTTTTCAACACTGGACAAGGCCAGAGCACCAAATACTTGTCTTTAGAAGACATCAAGGACTCTAAATAATTTTCAAAATACCTTGTCTTTTGCTTGAAGAAAATGTGTCCATGCAGTTGGGCATTCTAGGAGCTGTATGCATGACTTTGTTCAAGACAAAAAATAAACAAATGGCGATAGCACCATATCCTAAAGTTGAGAAGGGGGACACCAATATTGGGAGGCTTTCATCAACGTCCAACTAAGAGGATGAAATTGAGAAGGGCAATCTGCAAATGGGTAGGAGCCTAACCTCAACACTAGTAAAAGGAAGCCTGACATATAACTCCCAAAACAAAACTTCGTGTATAGGAAGGCAACAACCATCGTAAGAGCTGCACACATATCTGTTTGTCAACCCTATGGCGCTCTACTCGCCATTTGTCATCCAGGGCCTCACCAACAGAACCGGTCTTGCTCAGACTCTCCGCATCATTATAGGAGGAACGTATACTCAGGACGTTCAGGATCACCCAACAATAGTCTCTGACATCGGGTGGAAGTTCTAGAATAATTGGCTTTGACTTCCCCAATGCCTTATATACTCGGTACTCCACATAAATAAAGTGAGAACCGACATTTATGGAATTTGTCAACTCAACCTCACCAAAGTTGCAGCCGATACCCACACATCCTTCCTCGTAACGGGCGTGGAGAGAGGAAAGGTTTTCCAACTCCTGGAAAGGGTTCGCATCGGCATCAGGATCAATAAAGTTGAAACCTTTATCCTCTTTCGAGTCTACTTCCCTCACTGTTTCACTCCTACTCTCAGTTAGAGAATTGAAACAACAATCACTGAAGTATCCTGGTTTTCTAAGATTAAAGGTTCTCTCCATTCTAAGCGAAAAGGGGCAGAACTAAAAAGAACAACAAACATAGAAGAAAGAGAAGAGAAAGAAGGAAATACCTTTGATTTCTATGCAAAGTCTGAAGTTGTTGGTGCAAACAACGAAAGGAAGATATTTGAAGTAAATCCCTAAACTTCCAGAGAAAATCTGGAAAAGCGCCACTGTCAAGCGCCTAAGTTTCTAATTTTCTCATATCTATGCATTTTTCATCATATAATTGTTCTCACATTTTCTAATGAGTCTCATATGATTCAATTATTTTTGAAAATCCCTCTCCAAAAATGTGTGTCACGTAGTGTGCTACTAGTTTTTTTTGTCAAAAACTCTACTTGTTAAAAATCCACTCCTTAAAGTGAATAAGTGAGGGATTTAGAGTTCGAACCTTGCCCTTACATATCGCAATGTTCCTACCGATAGAACTATGCTAGTATTATTCTTTATTATTACAAGTATAATAACAATAAACCCTTTTCAACTCATTCTTGATGGTTAATTTTTATTTTCATCCAAATATTTTAAAATTATATCCAAAAAAAAATATTGTTAGTGTTTCTTAATAAAAATAAAGTTACCTTGTCTCACAAATAAGGATATCTTGTTTCTTGTAAACTTCCACCATATGAATCTTTGTAGGATCCTCCATTTTCCACTTGCAATTAGGGTTAGTTTGGACCCTAACATACCTTGCGACAATTTCATTAGCAGCAACATCATGGGTTGTATTAGACAAATAAAAAACAAACGGTTTTTGACAAGCATTGCGACTGAAAGGTCTTGCGTTAAATTGAGGGATTAAATTGTTATTTTAGTGATGCTTTAAAGACTAATATTGATGTAATTTCATGTTATATGAACCACTAGAACACCGACCCATGCATCGCACGGGTCTTTCAGAATTAAAAACTGTAGTATATTTTGAACAATTGATATTTAGTTTTTTTTAAGGAGAATAGATTTTTTTTACGATGAAACTATATAATTTTTTTTGTAATAACCCTCTGGTTCAGAGAGAAAAGGGAATCTGGTAATCTGGAGTTCGATCAGAAAGTAAGTAAAGTTTAACTAAGAATTTTCCTCAGAATCGAACAATTCATCATTTATGGAACTTATTAACCATTTGAACTCAATTGTTTGATTTATGAAACACTATCATATGCCATTTACGTTTGCAATGAGAATAGAAAATAGAGGTGGAAGACAATACATTAAAAAAAATATGATGGAGAGTATCAAGACTCACTCACTATGCTCATTTACAACACAGTCTTAAACATCTTTGTGTTCCACCATCATCAATTGGTGTGACTTATATTCTCTTTTCTCTTTTCTTTCCACTTGACTTGGTTGATGGAGTATTCACATCTTTCAAACAATCCTATACAAAACGATAAAATTAAAATTAAAACAAACTTTGAATTTCCTTTGTGTGTGATGGACACAAACTTACATCATAGCCTAAAAGCAAAGTTGGTTTATTGTAGAACAATAAAATATTCGGTTAAACACCTAATATAACATTGATTTCAAATAAGAAAAGAATGACAGCAGCTTAATACAACTAAATTGACCACATGGTTCTTATTGAAAAAGAATGTCCACATAGCACAACCAAGATTTAGAAAGCACAACATACGCCAGGCATTGAGGAGAGGATGAGGTTATAGGACGCCGAAGTTTGGCTCACAAAAGACTCATGACCACATTGTACACACCAGGCAAAAAACATACTGATTTTTATTTTTATATTCAATCTTTGAATAGAATGTGTGTGTAGTAGGGGTTTCGGACACTCAAACACACATTAAACCTAAAGTTTTGGCATCAAATAGGTCATTGATGTTGAAAATTGGTAGAGTAATACAACTGACAAATAAAAATAACATAGAGCTATCAAGTTTTTATTTTATAAACAATAATATAAATCTATTAATCTGGTTATTTTGCCTAGCTTAGATCTCACAGAAACAAAAACTATAAGGAGATTAAAGTAACATATCAATTTTCAACTTATCAATCAAGCAAAATATGACTGAAAGAAAAACAGATTTGGAAAAGTAAATTACCTGTCCAACATTCCCATTAACAAACACATTACTGCAATTTAGAACTCTATGAATGATGCAAGGCTCATGAGTGTGCAAATAATTCAACCCCTTCAAAATCTGTCTTGACCGTTTCTTCAATGCCTTCATAGAAACATGCCTATGTTTCTTCCTATACTCTCTCAAATTCCCACTTGTACAAACCTCGGTGATGAAATTAAGCGTGTTGTTTCGATCATCACTCTAAACACTATAAAGTTCAATGACGTTTTTGTTTGTCAAGCTTCTCAATAACCTCACTTCAGAATAAAGCCTCTCTATCATAGCAGGTTCCTTAACTTCACTTGGTTCCATGCTACCTCAATTCCTTCTTCTTGATCGAATGAACGATACACTTTCTTCACAGCACCACATCCTAATAGTTCGGGATATCTACCATACCTACCAGTTGGATCAGTTTCCGCAAATGCCTTAGAGTGTTTGTCGGATGAACCGGAGTTAACACTCAGCATCTATTACCACAATGATCATATAAAGTTAGTTATGAACATCCTAATATATTAGTTCTTATTATAAACAAACTAAGCTGATCTGAATGTACAAATCACCAACAACAATAAAATCATCAACTAATTTTCTTTATCAGAAACTATATTTCTAGAATTAAATCTGTTAATATTCTTTACCATATTTATTGTGCAGCAACGCATTCATACTTTGGCATCCACTATAAACATATCATCTACTTCAATCTTAGTAATAACAAAAGAATAGAAGAAGAATGTTAAAGCATCTACTTACTTACAACAGTGACAGGAATTACCCCAATCTCTTTTTATTAACGTATACAACCACTTGAACTAAGGTTTTTTGCAAGCTACATCTCTTATGGAGCTAAAAGATCAAGCATGATCCTCTTGTCTTGTTAGTTTCAAGTAATGAGTTTGCTACAATATTTAACAGGTCTGATATAAGCAAAATATTTAAGGTTCATCGAGACAGACTATACTTCAATTCAATTTCTTCATATTTATATCTAATATCTAATAAGCATAAGCATTTGGATACAATTTTATTTTACTTCGTATAACCTGAGTTTTGAAAACTAAAGTTCTTATAATATGAAGAGAATAAGGCTAATAAAGAAAGAAATTAAATAACATAATGCATCAGATAAGAATCTAGTTGAAGCCACACACGCTCTTGCAATTTTGGCGAAATGCGACATTAATGAAAACAAACAAACTGCAATAACAGTAAAAACAAATTAAAAAACTCATGATGAAATAGAGAGTGAGAGAGAACTAAACCTCATGAGCAGCATTTTGTGCTTCTCGTAAAGCTTGTCAGTGAGGTTACGAAGTATGGTCGTCGACATCAATTGTCCGCCATGCCCGCCATGGAAACAACTTCTACAAAATAGATTATGGTTGTTCAAAGATGCATATGTGAAACATAATTGAACATCAACATGGCATGTAAGTGATCAATTAAAATGTATAGAAGAGACTTAGCTCACCTGCATCAATATAAGTCACTTTAGGGACAATTTGATAATGTTGTCAATTGTAAACCCAGTTTCTTTGCCTAATGTTCTTTCAATTTATCTCCTCTACTTTACTTTCACATTGTTTCTTCTTCCTATTCAAAACCAAAGCAATAAATAAGAACCTAAAACAACAAAACAGAGAATGAAAAGGGCGTGTTCCTACATCTATAGGAGGCATGATGTTTGATCCCTTACTTCCAAGAACTGTCTACACGCATCGCAAAATAACATCCAGTTAATGTCAAATCATAGTAATGATTTTCAAAGGGGCATTTTTGTGGCGGGGGCATTGGTGTGTGGAACATTGCTCAGTTCGGATTCTACGGGGATAATAGTGTCGACGGAGTCGACAGCGGTGGTGACGGAGATTGTGTTGTCGGAAGAAACCCCTTGTGGTTGTGGCTGAGGTTGTTCTTTAAATTACACACTCAGAAAAAAATTAGGAATTCTCAACCAAATCATTCCATTTCAAACTTAAAATTTAAATGACTCTTAAGAAAGATACACGAATGCAGAAGACAATCATCATCGATAACCAAATGAGAACAGTATTGAGAGCACATAACTAATCAAATATAGGCTCTAAAAGTTGCTTAAAATAAATAATAAAAAAGAAGAGTTTCAAATCGTTTTTGGATACTAACTTTAACTTTGCTCTATTTGATTCATTGCTTTCTCCAACAACTTTATATTGTAAATTTTATTTCACATTTAGATAAAAACATATTTTTCGTTTAAATTTTTCAGAGTAATTTAACAATGAGTCTCAAGCACACAAATATGGGAAACTTCTACCATCAGTATCAATCACGCAAACATTTGAAAATCCACACAATAAGATGGAAAAATTATAGAGAGATCAATATTTAGTTAAATTACAACCAAAGAAAGTAAGATTTTCTCTTAATATAAAATTCAACATTGAAATCTAAGTAAATATGTTGCAAAAGATTCTGCACATAAACATCCAAATTTGTTAATCCAAATTAAAAAAACTAAAAAAAATGTCCTAGAAGTTTTGTTAAGAACATATACCTTGAGAGGATTGATGATGGTTTCTGCAGAAAAGGGGAAACCTCAAATTGGAAAACCCAAGAACAAAACCTTGTGAGCAGAATTTGTGCGCTTCTTGTTTCAATTGCAGCGAGGTTACAGAACACAGCCGTCGGAATCAGTGAGAGAGCATCCTCCATAAAAATAGATTAAGGTAAAAGTCATGAACAAAAATCAATTGAATGGGAAGGTTGGAGAAGATCCATGAGAAAGAGAGAGGATTGTAAATGATGAGATGAACACCTTGAGCCGTGTGTAGATACCATCAAGGGAATATTGGAAAATCATAAAATTTTGAATATGCATTGAGAACATAAAAGTCACGTTGGAAATATAGAGTTGACGATGGAGGAATTAAATTCCTCTTGTTTAGGAACATGCATCAGCAGAGGTGTTGACTATGGTAGGGAAAATAGAAATAGATAGTGGAATGTTGATTAGGATTAGAATATAGAATGAGTTAATATGTTTGTAAAGTGGAGGGAAAAAATTAGGGTAAACAATAACTTGGGGGATAAGCTTTATTAAGAAAGATTATGACACGTTCAATGATAAGTGCTCAAAAGTACCATATTTTATGTGTTAATCTAGGCATTTTAGTGACTTGTTTTGCAAGTTATATAAGGAAAAACAATCATTTGTAGTAATTTTACCATTTGTGCTTTACATGCCTGATTCTACCCAATTTATGCAGGAAATGACAAGCAAGGACCAAGAAAGAAGCTCCGGAACCAAAGTCCGTTCGCTTAAGCGACCACTGTTCGCTTAAGCGAACCAATCCTAGAGAGCAACAACTTGTTTGCTTACAAGCACGCTTTCTGAACGCTCAGGGAAAATCATTTGTTCGCTTAAGCAAACAAATGTAAGCTTACTGCTCGTTTAAGCGTACACAATGTCGAGAGCAAAAGGGAGTTTGCTCACAAGCACGCTTACCGTTCGCTTGAGCGAAGTTCATCAGACTTCTGAAGATAAGGACCACGTGGCAGCTCCTCAGTGGCCAATGGAAGATTCATTTGCCGTTTGCTTGAGCGACCGCTTCTTCCCTGAAGCGAACGGCCACGAATTCAGCCATTTAAATAGCTTTCTCTTCTCTTTTCAAAAGGATAACTATTGTTTTATAGATTTTTCTGGTTTTAGAGAGAGAATAGAGCATTTTCTAGAGAGAGAAACACAAAGCAAGGTAGTTAGGAGAAGATTCAACCCAAGATTTGTTGAGACATCATGGATCTAGGCATTGAATCTTCATCTCTTTTTCTTCCTTTGCAATGCTATCATAGACATATGTAGCTACATCTACCCTTGTGGATTTTGAGGTATTCAAACAAGCTATTATGTAATCTTTTGATCATTTAATATATGGTTCTAGCTTATTTATTCAATATTGTTGTTATTCTTGTATTTAACGTTTTATTGAGATTCAAGATGATATTGACAAATACTTTTGGATCTAAGAAATAGAATAACGATCTATCTTAAGTTATCATGCTAGACATAGATGTTAATGTTTGATAATCACTTTTAATCTAGAACTTAATGCTTTTAGGTCATTTAATCGGGCGGGAAATCGTCGATTAAACGATCCAATCGACTTTGTGATTGTTTAAATGTGCGGGAAATCGACATTTAAATAATCCCTTAGAAATAACGATATCATTTGGACATGAATGATATTGTCGAGTGATTGTGATAATATCGTTTAAAAAGCTAGAATTTGTTATTTGATCGAGAGATTGCAGCTGTTACGCTTGGTTGATATCTCTGACCCAAGCGAAATAGCCCTATCTCTACTCATTTTACTTTTATGTCGAATAGTTCAAATAGTTTTATATAAACAAATAATTTATACCTGAACACTTAAGATGATATTTGACGTTAATTTATACCCTGTGGAAACGAACCTATCATATTCACATATAATTAGTTATATGACATTGTCATACCCCAAATTTTGACCAATTTAATTTGTTTATTTCGTATGTTGTTCGTATTTTTAATAACTCTTCGTTCGCGCTCTAATTCCCATGATATCTGTTTTTATTCGTATTTTGATCGCATTTTATTTTTTCACTTCGTTTACATTTTAATGTCACTCGCGTATTAATTTCTTAATTTTATCCGCGTTTTATGCGTATTTTATTTATCGTAAAGTTTACGTTGTTAAAACTCATTTTGTTCACGTCGTTGATTTACTTTTTTTTAGTGTTTAAAAAGCCGCGTATTTCTATCGTCTCAGACGAAATTTCGGCAGAGAGGTGTTTTAAAATACCTCATTTTTTGATTCCGAAGGGACATTTTTTTATTATTATTCAGTCATTTTTATTATTTCTTTTATTATTTGTTTTAATTTTCGTTTTTATTTATTTGTCTATTTATTTATTTGGTTTTTTTTATTTATTCATTATTTAGTCATTTAGTCCACGTGTCACTTTGTTATTGGTCCTGGTCCAACTTTTTCTTCAAGTTTCAGTCAGGGGTATTTTTGTCATTCCAATGTATCAGAGAACTGTACTATTTAAGTACTGTTCACGCGTCAGAAACGGGCCCAGAGTCAGAAAAATCAGAAAAATATCAGTCATAAAAAACAAACACCAATCTATTTCTCTCTCATCAAATTCCAGATCAAAACCATCAAAATCACAAAAAAAATTGATGAACACCAAGAATACTTAACAATTTTCCAGCAACAACAGTTTCGAATTTCCTCCAAACAACACATAACAAAAACCAAATTCATATTCTACACCATCAACCATCACAACTTTTCATTGTAAACCAAAAACACGAACCGAACCGGAAAGGAAAACACGAACCAAACGCAAGAAAAGGATCCAAAAACGCAAGAAAAGGACCAAAGAAATGCAAGAAAAGAACGAACCGGATCGATTAGAGGTAAAAAAATTCGAAACTTGGATTCTAGATCTAGGGTTGTGTGTTTGGTTTTTGATCTTTTTAAGTTGATATTTGAGTAGAGGAGAAGAAAAGAATATGAGAAAGTAAAAAAAATTGAAAAGAATGGAGAGGAGGAGTTTTCCGGCGGCGGCGCCACCACCCTAG
Organism: Medicago arabica; assembly: GCA_946800305.1. Lineage (NCBI taxonomy): Eukaryota > Viridiplantae > Streptophyta > Magnoliopsida > Fabales > Fabaceae > Medicago > Medicago arabica. The sequence goes on from OX326969.1 coordinate 40,452,812, forward strand.
GGTGGCCGGCCACCGCGTCGGAGCCGGCAGGCTCGCCGGAGAAGATGAAGATCATCTTCATGATTTTCCTTTGTTTTTTCGGTTTTCTAGAGAGAAGAGGGAGAGGGCTTGTTTCAAAAATTTTAGAAAGAGAAGTGAATGAGATAAAATGAGGAAGAAAGCCACAAAAAATGCTTTTAGACCACCAACCGGTTCGGTTCGTCTGAACCGACCCAGGCTTAAACCGAACCGGTTCTTTTCTTCCTTCAGCCCACTATTCCTTCCTTAGGCCCTTTTCCTTTCTGTTTTGTTTTCCAGTTTTGCTATTCACAACTCCAGTATTGCTGCCTGCACCCCCCTCCCTGCATATATTTTATAGTAACTTTTTATTTCATGCATTTTATTTTTTTTAATTCATATAATATTTGAACTATGTTTCATGCATTTTTAATTAGTGTTTTAATCTTCACATCATTGCATTTTTTAGTTCATTTAATAGCCAAGTTTCTATCTCATGTAGTTTTAGTTTATTTAGGCTTTTAAAAAAATCTTTATACGCATATTTGTTTCTTTAAATCTTGCTTTATCTAAGCATTTGTGTTTATTTTATGTGTTTGCATTTTATTGCTTTATTGTGTTAACTTGTTTAAATTGCATACTTTTTTAGTGTGTTTAATAATAGGTTTCGTATAAGTTTTACATGCATATTTAATTTTTGTCCTTCATTTTATTATTACTTTCTTGATACTTGCTTGTTTATTATTAATTGTGGTTTGTTTCATGCTCATTTCCTTTCATGTTCACCTTTAGTTTAAGTTTGTTTAGAATTATTGCATGCATATTTAATTTTTGTCATTTATTTTATTATTGTCATTGGTTTAGTGTGTATAACTAGGGAAATGATGTAATTTACTTTTGCGCATTTTTATTTCTCATCATCTTATTTCTTTTGAGACCATATAATGTATTTAGGGTATGTAATATGTAACCGACACACGCACTGACACACGCACCGACACTTCACCACTTTATTTACCGCTTTATGTTCCTTTATTTTTTTTCGCCGTTACGCTAGTTCACCGTTAGTTTAAAAAAACATTTTTATATCAAAAAAAATCAAGTATGTCAAACTTCAAAGTATTTTCCTAATAAACCTTGGCTTGTAAGCCAAGTGTTTTTCCTTTTATTTTCCTTAATCAAATGTTTAATCAATTTAATATCCACATTAGATATGGATTTCTTGCAATTAAAATTAACCAACTTCATCATATTTTTTCTCATGCCTTGAGGCCTCTCATCTCTTCTTAAAATCTTTTTTTCAAAAATGTTAAAATCAATTCAACCCATCAAATAAGTTCTTTAGCCGAACTACTTGATTTTGATCCCGATTTATTTGGGTAAGTAGGCAAAGGGCTTTGGCCCTTCTAAATCAATAAAAATAACCAAAAACACGCTTCATCTTCCTCCTTTCTTTCATTTAAACTCTTAAATAAAATTTTCGAATAAGTAAAATTAATTTAGCGCAAGATTAAGAATAGATAGAAGGTTCCTATGGGATACCATAGTTGGTTCGGGTGCCTAACACCTTTCCCAATCGAAATCAACCCCCGGATCCAAGGTCTTATAAGGGTTTTTACTCACTTTTTCCCTTCCCACGAATAAAAGTTGAGAGTTCAAAGATTGAAGGTTCAAATCCGATTAATGATTTTGATACCCGAAAATCGAGAGCACAGACATGTAAAAATCTTACATTATTCAAACATGCCAATTAACACAAGGATATAAGGATCTTTTGGTATATTATACTAAAAGATGATGGACCAATTTAGATAGAGTGATAGCTTAGAGATAAAATTTAAGAAAGAGTTATCGTTGTTTTGTTTTTGTGTTTCCATTTAACGGATTAGGATGCTCTGATGTTGACAAAAGCATGAAGAAATAATGTGAAAGATCTTACTCCCCCGGTCACATTTATAAGGAAAAAACTATTTTTTAGGTTAATTGAATGAGTGATGTATGTGGTCAATATTATAGACCACATACATCATTCATTCAATGTCTTAAAAAATATTTTTTTCTTATAATAATGATCGGAGGGAGTATAAGCTATTGAAATATAAAGAGGGGATGAATTTGAATTTTGAAAAGAAAAAAAAGAGAGAAGGATCTATTTTTCGTTTAACTCTATTAAAAAAAGCAAATGCACGACTTGCCTTGTTGTGGGATATGCACGACTGTGTATTTCACTAAACAATATTCAAATTTGTTAAATTTAATTAAAACTTAATTTAAAAAAAAAAAAAGGAAGTGATGCCACATCACATGTCGTGCTTGTCGTAAGTATTTGTAAAACAATTCAACACGGCTGTTATGTCTCAATTTTTTTTTTCATCACATCTTATAAAACTAACATAATCATGAAAGTAATATTTGATTTGTACATTGAATCTTGAAAGTAATAAGAACACAATATATAACCAAAGAAAAGTTTCATCAGCTAAGATCTTTTTTTTTCGCGTCAATTAGTTAAGTAAGAATTGTCCACAAGGATAAGTTGTATATATTCCCAATGACCCTATAACTCAACAACTTCATCTTCTCTGCATTTCCCTACATCAATCACCAGAGTTCCTTCCTCATTTCTTGGTTGAACCCTGCAACAATTTCTTCTCGGAGACTGCTCAAAACAATAAAACAAATCAAAAAACATTTTAGTGAAGAAAAGCATCAACTCATTTCATAAAATCAAATTAAAAATACACTATAACATTTGAAACAAATAAGAAAACACCCAAAGTTTAAGCTTTATAAAGTGCTGGCATTTTTTAAGACACCTTTTTCTTTTAAGAATACTCCTTTTTAATATTGAGTTTATCTTATTCTACTGACTTTATATTTATTATTGAGGAGTGTTAACGTCACTCTCTAACACCTATCAACAACAACAAAAATGTTGCTTCTATATAAATTTGGTGGGACTCATGAATTTTAACAAATAAAAAAGAGTATGTTGAAAAATGTGTATCACGTAATGTGTGGTTAGTAATTCACCATTTAAAATGACTAAGGGAAAAATCCAAAATTTAAACTCCGTCCTTTGCAATTTTAACTTCTCTACCAACCGAACTATGCTGCTATTACTCTTTTCTACTAATTCTTGATTGATAATATTTATTTTCATCCAAATATTTTTAAATTATGCAATCAAAAAAAAAATATGAAAAATAAAATATTGTTAGTGTTTCTTAATATAATAAAAAAAAATCACCTTGTCCCACAAATATGGATCTGGTTTCTTGTAAACTTCCACCATGTTAATCTGTGTAGGATCCTCCATTTTCCACTTGCAATTAGGGTTAGGTTGGACCCTAACATACCTTGTGACAATTTCATTAGCAGCAACATCATAGGTAGTATTAGACAAATGAAAAACAAAAGGTTTTTGACAAGCATTGCGACTAAAAGGTCTTGTGTTAAATGGAAATCCATTATAATCAACTCGTCGATACCAATTCAAGAAAGTTCTCGCTGGCATTTCAATATCTCGTGCCGAGAAAATGCCACGAAATATTTGAACCGTATAGCCCCAAGAAACCGATACGGTCCAAACCCGGTTTTTGTCATAGCATATGGATTGTTGCATGAGGCTGTATGGGTCGAGTTTTATTGGCTCTTTGAGCTGTTGTAGGGCCTGAACCCGGTTCATGTTTGGAAATATGGGTTCAATTAGGTCCAAGTGATGTAGGGAAACTAGTGGTGTAACTGGATGAGCTGCTAGGAGTCCAAAAACATTGCCATATACGTCAAACTGAAAAAATGAAAAAGAATTAGACATTTAGTATTGCAAAAATGTGATGTTATGTAATTGCAAAATTAGAGACAGAGATTCCTTGTTATGAAAGCAATAACTTTTTTCACAACAGATATAACAAAACAATAAGGTTCACACCAAATGCAAGTATTTTAATTAGTAGTTTGTCTACAAGTTAGAAGTTAGAAATAATGTAGTAAGTGTCTCAACCAAAAGTGATAGTGGAGAGGGTTATAAGGTTACTTGGTGGTAATGGGCGAGATACTTAGGGTATAGGATGTATAGTATTAAATGTAGAGCTTAATCTCTACATTATTTTTATATGATAAATGATATTTGAATAACCATTTTACGACAACATTTTTGACAATTTTCTCTCTTATACTCACATTAATTTTTACTTTTATTATTTTGATTTTTGTATCAATACTTACTTTTTCTTTATAAATTTATAGTTGTAAACCAAATGGTTGTTCAAATAACACAGCTCTTTTTGTATATAGTATACAAGTTGGATAGGTATTGTTTCATGTATAAGTTTGATTTTACTTTTATTCATGTATTTGAATGAAATGCAAAATTTTGTAACCTACTGATTTAATGGTAACAAAATGTGTGTTATTATACTTTTAATTGTGCACTATAGAGTTATATTTTAATTGTGCACTATAGAATTAACTTAACCTCTTGTAAAAGTAAAAGAATATTTATCCCAATCTCTATCCACTAATATAATTATCCAACAATTGCTAATTTTGGTGTTTAAGAAAAGTGATAGGTGGTTTGTGTTTTTTAAAGCATAGAGATATCGTTTGTTGTCTATTTCTCTATTTCTTTTTAAGAAAAAATAATCATCATATCAGGAGTGGGGTTGATTCAGCTACTATTATGACACCTCACACCACATCAGTGTTAACAAAGTGGCCATGTGTAGTACATGTGGAAGCTATGCATGCATTTGATACTTCAAAAAAGTACATTTTAAATACAAAATTCAAGAATAATAATATTTAAGAAGAAAAAGGAGACACCAAGTCATCAACAACTTTTCAGAATAAACTTTTTGGATCATTGAAGATGGAAGTAAGTGACATTATGAGTGATGCTTTTGGTTTGTTTTGATAGAGAGTCAATAATGATTATGTCACAAGAGGATTTCTAGGGTCAATTCACACAACAAAAATAAAAGTTCTAAAAGGCATATATATATTTTCCTTTAACTAGTTTTATTAAAGGATATCTTCAAAGGGTATTCACGAATTACATGTGACATTAGTATCTTTATCTTGATGCTAGTGAAAAGGATCGGAGTTAACCATGTGAACCATCCAAAATGCACCTCCTCCTTTGTCTTTTCTTAATTTATAACAATGGCCCTAATTTCAATCATAGGTTGACCAAAGTTTGGTAGTTAAAGCTTATAAAAATAGCTAGGTAGTTCCTTCAAAACAAAATAGCTAGGTAGTTAAAGACCTACTTAATTAATTTATCAAAAGATTACTCTAATTAATCGACTTTTTCTCATAATTTCATATCCAAATTTATGCAATAGGAAAAAAATGAGTCACACACAATTAAAAATCTCAATTATGACTAACCTGATGAAAGCCTTTCTCTAAGGTGAGAGGAACACCAAGCTCAGCCATACAAGCTTGAATCCTATCATCTGACCCATACAATTTAGGGTACCTTTCAATACACCTATCTTGCATTTTTTCCAATGCAACAGCCAAAGGGTAACTAATAGCAAATCCTCCACCACCATAAGCCATATTATATGAAAAATTAATATTTTGAAAGTGACTTTCCGAATTTGCCCCAATATAATAAAATCCATTATGATCATATTTTTGTAACAACTTCACCAAATTCTCAGTCACAAAAAATGTGTCATCATCCCCCATCACAAACCACCTCACATTCTTCAACCTTAACCTTACTGTCTCCGACACAATCCTAGATATCCTAATCCCTGACCTAATCCCATGTGGATGTTTGTACTTGAATTTTGATGTGTCACTAGATATCTTCAATGTTGGAAGAAGTTTCTCATCACTAGGTTCAATTTTCCCTTCTTTGTCTAGCCATACATTTCCTCTTGTTATATTAGGCTTCCACCATAATTTAATGTATTCTTTTCTATGGTTCCATAATTTTGATGAGGCTCCTATTCCAAACACTATGTGTGAAATATTGGTTTTTTGTTCCAAGGGTAATTTTGGTATATGTTCAATTTGGTGTTTAATTGGAGAAAGTATGTGAGGGTTTTTATCATATTGATGTGAAGTATTATTATAAGTAAGGAAACCAAGGGTGTAGAAAAGGTAGGACATGAATATTAAGAAGATGAATAAAGTAACTAGTTTTGTTATGTTCCATGAAGATTGAAAGTGTTCTAATTGTTTTGGATTGTTCAAGGTAGACATGATATTTGTTGGTGTCAATTTCATGGGTGTGGGTTTTGACATGAGGAAAGAGTAAAGGAAGCAGAAGAAGAACCAAGAGTGAGAGAAGGGTGTGATGATGTTGTGAAGTTCGAAGATTTTGGGTCTTTTTATATGTTAAGGCCATAAATAATAATTTTTAAAGATTAACAAACTTCTACTAAATCCCCTCATATTAGTAACCACAATAAATGTCTTCGTGATATGAATAATGTATAATATATGTAACGTCTAAGATCGAACTCCAGCCACCACAAAAAAACTATATAACTATTATTTGTCAAAAAAGAAAAAAAATTAATAGTTATAAGTTCCCTCCTCTTAGCTATATCAATGAACTTGCTTTTGATTTTGATAAAAGGTAAGGTACTAACAAATTTGTATTTCCCTACCGTCAAGTTATTATTCGTAAATGGTTTTTTTTGTCAATATTATCTTTTTTACGAAAAGAATTTGCACTTCCTACGTCATAGGCAATATAGCTTTAAATTCTGTTAAAGAAGGCAATATCTTCAATAACTACTTGACTATGCAAGATACTATTTCTTTTTGTAGAAAAAACAATAATACTATTTTTTTATGAAGTATTCATGATACTATTCAACATTTCATTTGGTCTTGTATGCATAAAGCCATCCCAACCAAATGGCTAAGGCACCATTGCAACATGGCTATTGTCAACGATGTTTAGAAAGAGAAGAGGATGTTATGCATTGTTTGAGGGACTATCCAGACTCTCGTTATGTTTGGGCAAACTTGCAGCTACTTGAATATCATGGGTTCTTCAGTTATTAGACTCCTAATACTTGGCTAAAACACATGGCTACTGGACCAGCAAGTTTAAAGTTTACCGCTGCTATATGGTGGATATGGTGTTGGAGGAACAACATTGTTTTGGGTGATAAAACTTGGAAAGCCAGTGATATGATCCGACAAATTAACCTCATGGTTGAGGATATGGCTTTGTTGTCTACAACTGATTCGTGTGCAGCTAATAATAGAAGCAAGATCAAATGGAAAGCTCCCCATGGGTAAATTTAAACTCAATGTGGACGGAAGTTGTGATCAAAGTGGTGTCATCGGTTCAGGAGGACTGATTCAAGACGCTACAGGAAATTGGATGGTTGGATTCTCATCTAATGATGGTTGCGGCGATACGCTTATTGCTGAGTTGTTTGAAATTTATAATGGTTTGGTCCTTTTGATAAACAATTCGGTATTGCATGTTGAGTGTGAGACAGACTCCTCTGAGATCATAAACCTACTTATGGACAAACAATCTCACTCCTTCCATGCTTATGCTTCTTTACTAGCTAAAATCACAAGTATGTTAGATCATCTCCCATGCTTGATGTTCGAACATGTGCTCCGTGAAGGCAATGTATGTGCAGATTTTTTGGCTAAGTTGGGAAGGAACTCTACTCCTAGAGTAACAACTTGAGTGACACCTCCTGATAGGCTGCTCTCGTTGCTCAACTTTGATACTTTCGATCTCTAGTTAGCTTTGGTTTTTTGTTTGACCTTCACCAAAAAAAAAAACTCCTTCAAAAAAAAAAATATATATATATTTTACAATCATAAATCTTTAATACGACACCCAAAACCAAATCAATATTAATCCGGACATTGGTTATGTATTTTATTCTTTTTCATACAAACAAAACATTATTTATTCATCTAAATTGGTTGAATACATCGCTAAAAAAACAACATCGAGTTAATAACATACAGCGGTACAATGCCTATAAATGGTATGATAAAATCTAAGTGATCAAATACCCATGTTTCTGGATTTTAACGTTGATGCACAAATTATTGATTGAATCTATAATTTCCTGAAAGTGATCTTTCAATACGAAGTAAATGAATACTCCACATCGCAGCAAGAAGCAAAATCAAACAATATCACACATGACGACAAACAACATAACTCGTAAAGAACTATTTACAGCCAACTCGTTTTGAACCTTTATGCAACTCAACTAGGTCCTAAACGTTATTGTCATCCATTGATTTCATTTCTTCTTTCATAATACTTAGCCATTTTTTCAGAATTGTCACTTTTCATGATTTGTATGAACGAGGCCAAATCTTCAATTCATGAACGCCCAAGTCGCATTCATGCTCAAGTGAATAAATAACATAACTGGTCAGAATAGTTGGTCTATAGTTAGAACAAGGCAATACCTTTTTATTTTAGAGCACTTATATTAGTACATTAATAATTTTTCTACGGTCATTTTCATCTTCATATCACATCACCCAGTTACCACATTTATCATTTCATTCTTTTTATTTTTTTATCTCGTGGTAAATTGAAGTTTAGATGTCCAAGAATCATTTTCCTTTATTTTATAGCTCATTAATTCATGCTCAAGTGGATAAAAAAGCCTCTAACAAAAACCTTAGTAAAAAAGGTGGGTGCATTAGGAAAAAAGAAAAGGTGGTGTGGACAGAACCCTTCTATTTTATTGGATCAATAATAAAACAAAGGCCTCGGTTATTCATAATCAAAACTATTTTAAAAAATAAAAATATTCAAATAAACAAAAACAATAAATAGTTATTTTTGTTTAGGTGACTTTCGTTAAAAACAATAATGTACGTAGAAACATGCATGGTGCATGAAACAGGTGAGTTTCAATGGAAGAAACAGAAGAGAGGGAGGAAAATGTAGAACCAGAATCAAACAACCCGGAAAATGAGAATGAAGAAGAAGAATGCAACGCTGTGGTGGTGGTGGAGGAGATCCAAGGACTCATCGAATCGGTGGTTCAATTCGGCGAATACAGAAGAACGCAAAGGAAAGAATCACACAATCTCGCTCGTCGTTTCAAACACATGTTACCTCTTATGGAAGATCTTCGTGACCTTTGTCATCCTGCTCCTCGAAACGGCGTTGTTTGGTTGAAGAACCTTAGAGATGCGCTTTTCTTTGCTAAGGAATTGTTGAAATTGTGTAGCCAAGGAAGCAAAATTCACCTCGTAAATAACAAACAAACTTTTTCTAATTTTTTATGTTTCTTTTTCTTTTTCTAATGAAATGATATAAATCATCAAATCTATGATTTCTCTTCTTTAAGGATAAGAAATAATTATCATTTTTCTATTTGATTATGTTTTGATGAATATAGTATTGATGTTTTCTGTTTTTCTTGAGTTTTAGGCATGGGAAGGTGAGATGGTTATGATCAAATTTCAGAAGGTTTATGAAAAATTAAGCCAAGCTTTTGATGGTGTGCCTTGTGATGAATTAGGGATTTCCGATGAAGTAAAAGAACAGGTATTTGTAAATTGTAATACATTGTGTTTTATAATTCATTTAGTTTAATAATCACTATGATTTTGCAAAGATTATTCAATATATAATTATGTTTATGGAACCCTTATTTGTTACTGGCAAGGTGTATTCGCCGCATTCACAAATGCATGCATTCACATGTTCAATCATTGGATCGAATGAATAAAACAAACAGATTTTGATCCAACAACCACCAATGTGCAAATTGCATGAGTGCACGGAATTTGTGACTATATCAAATGCAAATCCACTCTTAATAATTACACATTTGGTCACTATGAATCTATGATAAGCAAAAAATTAGTTTTAGATTAATTGAATAACTGATGTATTTGGTCAATATTATAGACTAAATACATTAGTTATTGAATAACCCTAAAAAATGATTTGTTGCTTATAATAGTGATCGGATAGAGCAATTATCCGATCACTATGTTGCTAGTAGTCTTCAATCATATATAATATATGCATATTGAAATAATGCTGTATACTTTGGCTTAATTCAGCTTGAGCTGATGCACGTGCAACTCAGGAGGGCAAGGAGAAGAACTGATACACAAGACATAGAGCTAGCAATGGATATGATGGTGGTGTTCTCCGATGATGATGATCGTAATGCCGATAGTGCCATTATCGAAAGGCTTGCAAAAAAGTTGGAGCTTCATAGTGTTGAGGATCTTGAGGTAGAAACAGTGGCTGTTGGATACCTTGTTAGAGAAAGAAAAGGGAAGCAAAGTGAGACTACAAAAAAAATAATTGACCTTCTTAACAGATTCAAAAGGAGTGCTGGCATGGAAGAAACCGGTGTTGTCTTTGATGATGATCATGCCATGCCTAATAAGATGCTTGGAAGAAGCACTTCTTTGGTCATCCCTCATGAGTTTCTGTGTCCAATAACACTTGAAATTATGGGTGATCCTGTTATTATTGCAAGTGGCCAGGTAATCACAAATTAAGTTCTCTAAAAGAATTTTAATTTTTTCAAATGTTTGAGAGGAAAAGCATATTTAAGCCTAAGTTGGAAAGATACTAGTCATGTTTATGAAAATGGACTCGGTGCGGTCAATAATTTCTACTATAATCAATAGATCTCGACTGTTGCATAAATATTGGACAGTTCATATTATGAATTCCTATTATAAATTTGATTCTGTGAAGTTCAAATATGAATCGTCCAATCTTTATCCAACAGTCGGACTGTGTGGATTTTGAAATTCAATCATCTACGGCTGCAGTTGTAGGGACTATTAAATTTAGAATGAGAATTTCTCACTCTTAATCTAACGGTCGCGACATATTCATCATAGTGCAGCTGTATAGGACCGAAGTTCGTGGATTTTTTACTTTAGAGAATCTGGAATGAAGACGACTTAGGTTTTATCTCTATATAATAATGCTAACAAAGGTTTGGTTTCTCTTTTTCTTGTCATTGTGTGTGTTTGTTTCCATCAAAGACATATGAAAGGGAAAGCATAGAGAAGTGGTTCAAATCTAATCACAAAACTTGCCCAAAGACAAGGCAGTCTTTGGAACATCTTCAGTTAGCACCAAACTGTGCCTTAAGAAATTTAATTGCTGAATGGTGTGAGAACAACAACTTCAAACTTCCAAAAATCTGCTCTTCATGTCAAGAAACCACTCCAACCGAAAACCAAGAAGAAATTCCATGTTTGGTTGAAAACCTATCGTCGATCAACTTAGAACATCAAAGAAAGGCGGTCGAGAGAATCCGCATGTTATCAAAGGAGAATTCAGAGAACAGAATTTTAGTCGCCGAAAACGGAGGAATACCACCATTAGTACAAATCCTATCATATCCAGATTCAAAAATAAAAGAACATGCTGTTACAGCACTTTTGAACTTATCAATTGATGAAGCTAACAAAAAACTTATATCAAAAGAAGGTGCTATTCCAGCTATAATAGAAGTGTTGGAAAATGGAAGTATTGTGGCTAAAGAAAACTCTGCAGCAGCTTTATTTAGCTTATCAATGATTGATGAAAATAAAGAGGTTGTAGGAATGTCAAATGGGATTCCAGCTTTGGTAAACTTATTACAGAATGGAACAGTTAGAGGGAAAAAAGATGCTGCTACAGCACTTTTTAGCTTATCATTAAACCATGCAAATAAAGAGAGAGCTATAAAAGCTGGAATTGTGACAGCTTTACTTCAATTGTTAAAGGACAGAAACTTGGGAATGATTGATGAAGCACTTTCTATTTTGTTGCTACTTGTGTTGACTCCTGAAGGGAGGCATGAGGTTGGACAATTATCATTTATTGAAACTCTTGTTGAGTTTACAAGAGAAGGGACTCCAAAGAACAAGGAATGTGCAGCTTCTGTTCTTCTTGAGTTGTGTTCAAGTAATTCATCTTTTACTTTGGCAGCACTTCAGTTTGGAGTTTATGAGCATTTGATTGAGATTAAAGAAAGTGGTACAAATAGAGCACAAAGGAAAGCAAATGCAATTTTAGATCTCATAAAAAGGAGTGAGCAAATTTAATTAATCATGCTCACTTCCTCTATAGGCAAAGTTTTATTTCTTTTGAGAAAATTAATTAAACTAATACTTTCACATGTTGTGATGTACAAAGTATAGTTTTTTTTGTTGTTCAAATACTAAGTATAGTTAAAAGTGTGATTGAATTATTATTTCATCTCTATGATTAGTTACTAGAGGTGGTAAAATAGGTTATCTATATTAGAGTTTATAGAGAGTGAGAGCCATCACCTTACAAGTCAGATTTGTAAGGATGACTCAAGCTCAATATAAAAATCTAATATAGTATCAGAGTCTATCGATTTGGGTCGTCCGCCATTTTATATACAGACATCAGGCCTAATAGTATTAGGTGTGACAGGGTTTATTCGAAAAATCTTGTCCCACATAAATTAAATATAAGGTCAGATTAGAGCTTATGTAATGTGTGAAATATTAAAATAATTGATCTTATATTGCACATATGATTTTTGTAATAGAACTTCTGATATTGCCATGAATTATCTTCTGAATTTGATTTGTGCATATCAGATAACATGTTATTTTCTGTCAAAAAATAACTTTATGAAATACTTAGCGTCCTTTTAAGCTATCAAGTTTCTGTATTAGTATCATAAGACAAAATAGTATTGTGCAGACTCATGATGTTCTTAACAAAAGAGGAAACAAAAGACCCAAAAAAATAAAATTGGGGCTATAATCTATATAAATTAGAGAATGGGTGACAAAAAATCCCATTATGTTCTATATAAAATCCATTCTATTGTATACAATATATCTCTCAGCTGTTTACTCCTGTGCAAACCCATTTGATCAGAATTTAAGTTCCAGTCCTTGACTTGTTTTCCTTGTCTTTATGTCTACATTGTCATATCCTTCCTCATCTCAACATCCTGCAAAATGGTCAAGGAAAAAAAATTCAATTTTCAATATAATAGCTTATTACTTTGTTGCCAGAAAATCTAATGCTAGATTCTGAATCTCAAGATTCAGATTAAAAATTAACTATTCATCTAAGATAAGAAATACATGGTTAGAGTTGTTGATTATTAATATAAGCAAAACCACATTAGCAAAAAAAAAGAACATATTCAAGATAGGAAAATATTACACTCATTTTTTAGGTAATGTGAATGAAACCCGGGATGGTTAGCAGATTCAGACCAGAAGATTGCATAGCTCCATTGGATTCTTCTCACAGCCATAGCAGCTTGTTCTAATATAATCAATCATATTAACCCACTAGTTGATCATCATCTGACCCCTTTACATCTTTCAGCCCAAGGTTTCTCCTAATTTCTAGTCAAGGAAATCAACAAACTTGTGTGAATTTTCATTAACCATATAAGCAAATTTCTCCTAATGATAGATTTTGTGTTTCTTATTCACTAGAACAGTAATCAACAGATCAAGATTGAGAATTAACCATGTCATCTACTTTCCGTTTTTTTTTTTTTAAATAAATAAAGTTTGAAACAATACTTCAATGGAAGGAATGTTTGGTACCTCGCCCAGTTGCCATCCGCGCTGCACCGCTGCCAACGACATTTCAGCCCTGTTCCTCCACCACACCACTGCTTCCGCTGTTCCAACCCCGTCCCCGATGAAGAAAAGTCACCCTACCTTTGGCACTAAAGATAGACGATCTGAACCCAGTTGTTGGTGCTATGACCTGTCTCTACAAAGACGCACGTGCACACACCCCGGCACCAATAGGTGTTTTCCACAAACTTATGAGCTATGATCCAACCAGCTCAAGCCAGTTGTTTTCTTCACTCCCTGTTTTCTCATTGTATCCCTAACTTTGTCACCATCCTTCCATCTACCAGCCGAAGCATATATGTTCGAGAGCAACACGTAATTTCCAGAATTATGTGGCTCAACCTTGAACAGTTTGGCTGCAGCAAGCTCCCCGAGTTCCACTTGTTTATGAATGCTAGTAGCATTTAAAAGAGATCCATAAATTCCTGCATGAGGTTCCATTGGCATGCTTTGGATCAATTTCATAGCTTCTTCTAATCTACCAGCTCGACCCAACATATCAATCATACAAGCATAGTGGTCTACATCGGGAAATTTGATTGATTCAAAAACTTTTTGACCTTCTTCCAATAATCCGGCATGACTGCATGCAGTTAGTATAGCAATATAAGTTATGCGGTCTGGTTCAATACTGTCTTCTTTCATTTTTGACAGTAGCTCGATGCTTTCCATTCCATGCCCATGCTCTGCAAACCCGGAAATCAATGTGTTATAGGAAACTAAATCTCTTGTTGCCATTTTTTGAAATATTACTGCAGCATCTTGAATGCTCCCACATCTTGAGTACATGTAAATCAAAGAGTTGTATCCTGAAATGCTAATCCGGATGTGATTTTCTTTGAGGATGTTCATTGCCCAGTTACCCAAACCTAGTTCTCCAAGGTGTCCACAAGCAGAAAAGACACTCACCATAGTCACCTCATCTGGTTTTGAATCTTCACTGGAGATCATATCCTCGAACAGCTTGATCGCCTTGAATGACTCACCATTTTGAGTATAACCAGCAATCATCGAATTCCATGAGACAGTATCTGGCTGTGGCATCTTATCAAAGAGGTGTCTTGCCGAATGTAAATCCCCTGCTCTTGCATATGCAGAAATCATGGCATTCCATGGAACAGAACTCCTATACTTATACACACCCAATTGCTCAAAAATCTTGTGTGCTGCCTCAAGGTTCCCACATTTCGCATGCATATCAAGCAGAGCTGTCTTGACAAAATAATTTGGGCGGAAACCCACTCTGTCGTCTAGCTTTCTGACAATCGACTCTGAAAGACAAGGGTCGCCAAGAGATGAACAAGAAGATATGACAGTTACCCATGTTGTTTCGTCTGGTTGGACATTTCCAGAGCTAAGCATGTCATTGAACAATCTTATAGTTTCTTCTGGTGCTCCCCCTTGAGCATACCCTGATAACATTGCATTCCAAGATACCACACTTCTTTCTGGCATTTTGTCAAAATACATTCTTGCGGTCTTCAAATTCCCCTTCTTTGCATACCCAGTAATCATGGTGGTCCAAGTAATAACATTCCTACTTATTTCCTGGTCACCCATCGCATGGAAAAGTGTACTTGCTTCCTCTTCATTCCCACATTTCCAGTATCCAGAGATCATCACATTCCAATCTGCAACGGTTCTATCAGGCATTTCATCAAATAGTTTCCTAGCAAGCTCGATAGGTCCATACTTTGCATATATGCCCAAAATTCCATTCCGAACATAATGATCACGATCATATCCTGATTTCAATACATGAGCAAGAAACAACATGCTTTCACTTCCAGCAGATTTCATCATAGCCGAATAGAAAGATGTATTGGGTTTTATGTTACAGTGTTGCAGCATATGCTTAAAGAGAGAAACTAGCACTTGTGTGTGAACACCAATTTGAGAGTAGTATTTGAGCATGCAGGTGAAGACGCGTACATCAGGGTGTGTTGCAGCATGAAAAATGTGGCAGGTGTAGCTTGACGGTGCAAGGAAGCGCGTACAATGGGTAAGGAGGAGCACCACCCAGTGGTTTTGGTGGTCCAGGGAGTGGTGGACCAACTGTGCATGGAGTTGTCTCAGACGATGGAGATTGGTTATTTTGCTTACAATGTTTGTATTGTTCAATGGTGACATGCCACTGTCAAGTCGCAACGCAGCTATGCACGACTGTTATCCAATACGCAATTACTTATAGATCAAGGAAAACAAGAGAAAACGATGATGGCTCAGAGCCTTGTTTCATCGCCTTCTGTTTCATAGGTATGAACGGCCAGAGTTATTGAAGCTTAGACTGTCTGATTCAATGTTGCTCTGATACCCCTCACATTATATTTTGTCCCTAGGTGTAATAAGATCTGCAATGTTGAAAAGTGACCGAATTAGATAAAACCATTCATCCACCTCATAGATTTCAAAAGCAACAATCTCATGATCGATATTCTAACAAGTTACAATCATTAATACCCCAAATTCAGCAACAAACACGCAAACACAACTTATATAGACAGTTAGACACCAATGGTACCTCTTATACAGCACACAATCAATAAATCCCTTGTCTTGTGCTTATGATTCTGTTTGGCATTTTCTAAAACATGTTTATACCCCAAATAAAAAACTACATCTCACTCTAATTTAACTTGAATGAAAAACAATACAATTATAAGCAAAAACACTTTCCTTCACACTTATTAAGAATGCCAGTTAAGTGCATTTAATTTGAGTTGAGTGTGCTTCTGACAAAGGAGGGCAATAACGAAGTAATTGTCAAACCTAAGCATAATAAAAGTTCTTTTTAATCAACATGTAACAAACAATAATAAGTATGTATCCCTCAGGAAATTCTACAAGTTTTATCCCACTATGGATTAAAAAACGTTATAATGCTCTATGAGATACTATATTTCTATCCAACTCATTAATCTCTAGATCTTTCTTAATAGTTTCACGTACCGTTTTCTTGGCCTTCCTCTGTCTCTAACGATTTGACTATTCTCCATCTGATCTACTCTACATCTTACTACATACATAATCTACATATCTTCTTCGTACATGTTCAAACCACCTAAACCTAGTTTTCGCCATCTTTTCTACTATAGTGTTACCTCAACTCTCTCTCTCTAAAGATGTCATTTCTAATTCTACATAGTTTAGTTTTACCATGCATCCAACGCAACTTCCTCGCCTCTCTAGTCTCTACTACACTTAATTTATGGTTCTTGACAGCCTTACACTAATCAACAAATCATGGTTAATGACGAAATTTGAGTGAATAGAAGTTCAGTCAATCATTCTAGAAATTTAGAAAGAAAACACAAAAACATTTGCAATAAAAATGATAACTTACAATGATAGAGAGATGAGGTGAAGGCGCGGCGAGGCGGAAGAGAATCTTGCTGTGAGAATTGAAATTGAAGAACGACGGAGCGTGAGAAAATAGATAACATTTTTTCGCTAAAGCCTGCCTACTTGGATATGCCACATCATCATCACATCATAATTACAAAGGATTAAAATTAAAATAAAAAATTGATAAAGAATTCAATCGTTGTTTGAAATTAGATTAAATGAGAGTAACCAAAAAAAAAATTAGATTAAATGAGAGTGTGCATAATATATATATATATACACACACACTGTATATAAAGAAAATATACTTAAAATACATATGTTTGACTGACTTTTTTATTATATATTTTACCCTTCATTTAAATATTTTATCCTTTAATAATGTTATTTTAAATTTTAATTAAAAAAATTAAATCTCATTAAATTAAAAAATATCTCACTACAATAGAAACGGTGACTCATACTTTGGATGAAGCTCTTTTTTCTTTCCCAAACTAAACTGATTTGATTCCAATAAATAAAATATATAGACAAATAGTACGATATTTTGTTTAAAATCATTTTTGGATATATTTTAGAGTATAAATATAATAACTGAGTTTGGGATGAATATTGATAAAAAAAAATGTGAAAAGAAAATAAAATTCTTTTGAGTATAAATACCAAAATACGATGTTTTAAAATCTCAACAATGCTCATACTTTAAAATATTTTGGCTGATGAAATGTTTGAGGGTGAAAATAAAAATGCTGGGTTAGGGGTATGAAAATGAAGAAATCTTGCTGGGTTGTAAAAAGAAGTGTGAAACGGATGATGGGTTGAAGTTTGATAGACATTTGGGTCATCTTTGCACTTATTATTTTTTTGAAGAAATCATCTTTGCTCTTATTACTATATATACCCTTTTAAACCAAGTATTGCTACATACGCCCCTTTCCATAAAAAATACAAAAATTAGACCCCCATATAGGCATGGACCATTATATTAATTAACAAGTGCTAGTATGAGCATGTCTTTCCGTCTTTCGTAACAAATCGTGTTTATCTATTTCAATGACACCAACAATATATCAAATATAATATAAATTTAATAAACGATGGGGTTGTTATCAACGAAAAAGGGGATGATATGTTCATTTCAATGTTTTAAAACCCAAATCAGCGGTAAAACCGGCTTAACCTCCGAATCATGGTTTTATTGATTGAACTATGGATGAAATTGATAATGAAGAAATGTTAACTAATTAAATAAATATAGAGTTAAACTTTAAAGATAATTGATACAAATTATAGTTTATATCAAAATAAAATATAAATGGGATACATCCTTTTGGGCTAAACTTTTATTTTAATTTTATCCTTAATTTAAACTATTTTATCATCTTTATACTATTATTTAAATATTTAAATTATCAATTAAAAATTAGTTAAATCTCATTAAAATCGAATAATACACAATAATAGAAGGAAAAATTCACAATGATAAAAAATATATTGGACTTATATGATGCACTCCTTGGATTGCCTAGTTAAGTAGTTTTTCATGCAAACAAGGATGTATCGTTGGTGATTGAATAAGTAACGTGTTTTCGAACAATAATAAATTGGTCTAAGTGGTAAATGATTTGAGTTTTTTTTTAAACAAGTTGTTTATTATGGGTTCGATCATTGTCTCTTGTGTGTGGAAAAAACGATTGAGAGGAAAGAATCCATCTCGTATGTTTAACAAGTTTTTCAAAAAAGATTAATCATTGTTAAACAACAATAAAAACATCATTTATGTATCATACTAGAAAGATTACATCTTTTCGACACACTAGTGAGATTTTTCTCCATATAGGGTGTGTGGTTGGTGGATAGTATGTGGGAGTGATGTTGTTTCTTTTCACCATAATCTAATTTTTTTTTCTTTAGTTAACATGTTTGTGGTTGGTCAATAAGTAGTACATTATTTTTTATTTTTATAAGCAAGTAGTAGATTAATAAATTTTTCAGCACAATGTCACAATCAATTAAAGTTGATAAATAATGGATTTAGTTGGAATCGTAAAATTTGAAGAAGTTTTGAACGATCCAAGTATTTGTTTTAAAACAATAATCGAAGATATCTTTTCACGTGCAACCTTGAAGACTTATCCCATAAATTTAAAGAATTGATGTCTCTCGACAAATATTTTTCGATACCTTCGACCATGGATCAAATCATGAACCAAATAGTTAGATATTACTACTTGTGTCACAATATGTTGGTATGATCACAAATATTTTTTTTAGAAATGGTCACAAGTATTTAGAAACATCATTTAAACATACAGAAAATGTCTTGAATTTTGGATATGCTGAGAAGGCCTAGCGGTACAAACGTGAGCTAACATTGCCTTGGTATTGGGTTCAACACCTAGGATTCATGTTTTTGTAACCCAAAAAAAACAAAAAAATACATTTTATTTAATTATTTTAACAATATATATTATTTTATGTAAAAAAAAAAATATTATTTAATTCTTTTCTCTTTTTACCTTTTCTTATCGTTTTAAACTGATGATCCAACCCACTAGTAACACCTCGGTTTTCATGGCGTTGAAGATGGAATAAAACCGCTAAATGTAAGATGACCCACTTGAATTGATCTGGTGGTATTGACTTAGAACCTGAGAGTGTGCTCCTCCTCAAGGTCTCAGGTCAATTCTTCTATGTGCTAATTTAGGGGGATTAAATTAACTTCATTAAAATAATACTCTAAAATATAGGATGATTTTTTTTTCAAATAAATACTTGCTATTGATGAAATCTTTAATATGTACCCTAAATGGTAGTATGTCCATATTGAAAGTTAAGAATGTTATAAGTACAATTTTTTTTATTGAAATCACCAAATTCTTGAGTTTTAAAAAGATGAATGTATAATTTTTCCACATTTCTCAATACAATTTTTTTATATTAGTTTCTTTAACTAGTATCATAGGAGATGAACATTAGTTAACATGAAAGTGCATTTATGATTTTGGGTCATGCTTTTCCCTAGCGCCGCTAAGGTTCAGTTTGGCTAGGATTCTTGCTCCTTCAAGAGGAGAGTGTTCTTTCTTCCTTCAGCTGCTTCATCTTTTCATTTCCTTCAACCATGGGTGTTCCACAGTTTCGTCCTTTTAATGGTGGTGCTTGTGTCCCACCACCCACCCCTCCTAATTCGCCGGCCTCCACCGAAACCCCCTCCTTAATAGATTTGATTCTAAACGCTCTTATCATCGTGTGGTTATTGTAATTATTTTTCGTTCGTGTTTTTTTTTTCTTGTTGTTGGTGTTGTTACTTCTTTTGCTTTTGTTGGTGTTTTGTGAGATTTGTATATTTGTTTTTCCCTCTTGGCTTCTCTGTTTTTGTGAGTGTCATTCTTCAACCTCTCTTCAATATTTCATATCTGAATCCAAAAGTTACAACCCCTAACTGCTTCTCAAAGCTAATGCTTCAAAGGGTTCAAACTTCAAAGGGTTCCCAAGGTTGTTCAAGTTCTTTGTCGCTACCAACAAGTGAAGGGGTTCTTTATTTTGCTGACTTAGTGGAAGATTGGTGTCCACATGTATACATATCTTGCTTTGGAGGTCTGTATGGCAGAATGAGAGAGAGAATTCGACATTATGGTGTTAAGTTTTATTTTAGTTTCTTCTAGGTTTATGTCATTGTGTTTTTGTTGGTTATTGTTTGTGTTAAGACCGTATTCATTCTTAGCCTGCAATGTTAGCTGTGATCTTGTAGATGTATAAGTCGGGAGCAAATTCGATATTTAATTTCTTATATGTTTGATTTTGCATTAATTATGTACTTTACCCCGATAGTGGGTATACTTCGATAGTGGGTAGTGATCTACATTTCGTGTAATGTTTGGCTTTTTAACTATTTGAATGAATGAAATATCTTCTTTGACCAACAAAAAAAAAATTGACACAATTTTAATACATTATTTTTATTTTTAATACCTCAACATGTACTACTAAGAACTTAAGAACATACATTAACATTGTTTGTTTTTTGGTAGAATAAAAAAAAATTCTAAAAGAAGGACTCAGTCTGGGACATCAAAGCTCAACATCAACTTCAACTCCAATAGGGGAGTATGCCAAAAATTTACACCTAATACTTGCTCACTTATCTCTCATCAAATAAAAAAAGAGGTCTTGTTAAGCATTGTTCTCAGGGCAATGGTTAAGGATTTAAACATAGAAATGATTTATAAGTTTTATATAAAAAAATATTATTTTTTAAACTTTCAATATCTTGAATACATCGTTTTCAAAAAAAAACTTTCTTTTCAAACTTCCTTCTCGAACTCGTGTAACTGGAAAAGTTCTTAACCATATGCATATGGGACCAAATACATAAAAGTTGTTAATCACGTCAATGATGATATGACACGAGCTTTGTTGGGCCCACCTAGATTTTCTTACCAATATCCCGACATGCTAACTCTGAGGTTTATATTCCTATGACCACAATATTAATAATCACGACAGGTTACGTGAACTTAGATTTGTTGGACCCCACAAAGGTCGTAGCCTGCAGCCGCCAATTCTTCTGCATTATTTACAGTGTAGATTTCTTTTCTTGATTAAAGTATTGTTTCCTTTGTTAAGTGTAATGTACCACTTCCTTTTTCTCTAAACTTTGTTAAGTGTAACACTTCCTTTTTCTCTAAACTAAATACATATCGGCTCTCTAAAAAAATTTCATCATATTTTATAGATTTAATTTTTTTCATCTTATATAAATGCTAGCAACACACAGTTTTTAAAATACTCTCTTTGATTGGTTAAAATTTACATGAGATTCACCAAATTGATATGAGACCCACGTGATTTGGTGAGACCTGTGTGAATTTTAACCAATCAATATGAGTTTGTTGTAAAGTGTGTGTTAAAATGTGTGTTGTTAACATTCCTCTATATAAAAAAATATATAATGGGATACACTCTTTTAGGCTTAATTTTTATCTTTTATTTAAAGGAGATGTTAACGAGTGTCCCAGAGTACTCTTTAAGGATTCTAAATAGTAACTTTTTATGAAAATTTGTGTTTTATATGCTTTAGAAATTAAACTATTTAACTTTTTCATAAATAATTTCTAATTTAGAATTAAAAAGTATCTCGGGACACTCGTTAACAAGACAATTTATTTAAACTATTTTATCATTTTTATAATAAACTGACACGACACAGTCTCGATAAAAGTAAACTAACACAGTCACTTTATGTTGAATACGAACATCTTCTCACAATTTTTTTTTAGAGTAAATAAGCAATTACCCCCTTAAAATTGTAAGTTTCGTCAATTAAATTAACAAAACTTCAATTACCCCCTGAAATTGCACAACGTTGATCAATTTACCCCATCTATCAAATTCTTCTGTTAGTCAACATAACGTTTTGCAAATACCCCCTGAAGTTTTGCACCTATGTGCAAAATGCCCCCTAAACTTAAAAATTTATATTTTTTTTCTTATCCTTAAAAATGACTGCATTACACTGAATTGTGGAGCATATTAGCTATGTTTTGACGGTATACAACCATATATTGGTAGTGTGGTAGAACAAATTGGCAGTATTTGGCAAACCCTACAATAATGTTCAAAATTAAAGAATATTTACAAAACAAACATAAAAACATTTCTTTGTTCCAACATCAGATGTTGTTTTTTCTTTTTCAAGTTGTCATTCTCCCCATTAGAGATCAAAAGGATGGTGGCTGTCATGTTTTTTTTATTCTCTTAAAAAAACATAATGAAATATACATAATATAATATTATTACCATTCCTTTGAATCCTAGCAGGGGGAAGAAGACCTTGATTCTTTCAAGATCTTTTATAAAGTGAGAGAAGTAACAAGTTTATGTATTTTTTCTTGAAAGTGAGATAAGTGTGTTGGTGTAGAGTGTGAAGTGCTCATAATATAAAGGAATTGGAAATTTTTTGTGTGGTTAAAATTAGCAATAACAAAGCCATATATTTTGACATCTTGGTTGTGCAAATCATATGTCATTTATGTGCTTCATTATGTACGTCATGCATTAGTTTTCCATCTGACAGGTGGTTGTACTTTGCTATGCTGACTTTCATATTATTAGGCTTTAATACATGGTTAATGATTGATCGTTTCAGGGAACATATATGGTTGTATACCGTCAAAACTTAGTTTATATGCTCCCCTCCAATTCGCTCTACTAAATTCAATTACAAAAGGAACTTGATGAATTTCGAAGCATCTTGTTGATCAAGCAAACTTCACATATCTTCTTGTAATTTTAATGGAGGGAAGTCCATATACCATAGCTTTATTCTTCTGTTGACTCAAGCTTTTGAAATTCAGATGACCAAATCTCAAATGTCACATCCATGATCCATATCCAAATCTTCAATTGACTCAAGCATTGTGCATCCGAACATGGATTTCGATTTAAAAAATTATGTTTAGTGACACAGGTTCCTTCAAGATCCTTTTAGCATTTGAGTCGAGAATCTCCATATAATCAATTTTGCATTAAGAAGCCCTTTTCTAGTATGTATCCCATACTTACTTAGAATATTACTATTGATGTTATGGTTAAATAACACGTCAGAAATCACTGCTTGTTTTCCTTCTTTGGTTTTGATCACTACATTTCCAACACCCTCAGCTGAAACTGTTCTAATTGCCCGATTCAGAATTTGTTGTCACCCTTAAGAGCACTTTATCAGAATTTGAAGCCTCGTCTTAAGCCATATTTACCTAACTGTTAGTTCTTCTTTGTTTATTCGTGTTACTATAACACTCACTATCAAAGTGACAAAACTACTTATTTGTGTTACGGATTTGATTAATTTTCTTTAAACAAAAAATCCGGTGAAAATGTTCTAAAATGAAAATTGTTTTGGAGTGGGTTAAGGAGTCAAAGGCCCAATATTGGAGTCAAGATCCAACGATGCATATAAGTCTAGTCGGTGATGAAGCTAGCCACATATTAAATTTAATATATTAATTCTAATATATTAAATTTAATCTAAAAAAACAGTAATTTTACTAGTATAAAATGTAAATTAATGTAATACTATAAAAAAAAAAACTAATAAACCTCACTTTTTAATGGCTTAATATACCAAAAGTATCAAAATAGGATGAAATAAATCTATCGAACAAGTCATAGTCTTTTGAGTATTTTATTTCTCCTATCTTTTAACAAATAAAATTATTTGAAGTAGTTAAATATATTTATTGAAATAGCTAAATATATAATACACTTAATCATACAAATAAAAGAAATTACTTTTGTAGTAGGCAAAGCTACTTCATCGTAACCCACAGTTGTGTTGTTGAATCAAGTACATACCACAAACGCAAGCGAAGACTTATGCTATAATTGATCGAATATTTGGAGCCAATCTAAGGCCAACACAATCAAACGGTCTCTCAGCCATGCGCCATAAAGGACGCAATATACTAAATTGTTTATGCTTGCATGAACGATCAAATTTTTATAAATAGAGCGTTCCACCACTAAAATATGTACACATTGTTTTTCTAAGTAAAACCTCAAAGCACATTGAACATCTCACTAGTTAGAGTGTTGTAGTGTCTTTGTAGGTACTCCATCCCACTCCGACGAGGAACAACCACCGCATATTGTTGCATCAAATCTTTGATCTTCACTTTTAATTGTCTTCTGATAAAAAATAAATAGGAATAAATTCACAATCGTTGCCATATATAAAATGTCTCGTTTTCTTTTTCTTTTCACAAGACTTTTTTTGTTTGTTTTAATCTTCCATTTTTCATGAAAAAAGACCTAATAATCCTAAATTTTATCGAGAATCGGCCTAAGCAGGTTTTAAACTCGAATTCTCAATAACAATTTGTTATTAGTCAAACTCATTAGTATCTAACTACACAATCACTTTTGGTTTCAAATGCCACCCATGACTTGATGGCCAAATCCCCAGTCATCAATGAATTAATAAGGATTAAGGAAGTCAAATAATCTTCACCAATTTAAAAGGCTCGCGTAATAAAAGACAAGCTGCTGTCAATTGCCATTGCCAACATATATTTTTTTCCTTATGGTACAAATTGCCAAATTAATCTTAAGCTCGTTCAAATAAACCCCACAAAAATAAAATGATTCTCATAATTAATGGCAAAGTCGATCTTTGAAATTTGAATGGGAGAGTGATTTTTAGGAAATATTCATAGATCAGAATGAATAAAATATTGACGATTCTTTCGGGCTTTTCCTTCCCGTCTTCCACACACTTTCAACTGTTTTAAGGAAAATTCATATAGTTCAAAATGAATTAAAAATTGTGCATTCTATGTAGCTTTCCTTCCACACACATTTAACGGAGTTCATAGATCATAATGAATAAAATATCTTATATCTTGTTGATATTAATTTAATAATTCGTCAATATAAGACAATGTTTTTTTGAAAACCAATATAAAACATGTTCAAATGTGTGTGTGTTGTGTGTGTACACACACACAAATGTTAGACATATTTAGATGGATGAACCATTGATGATAGATAGTTTTTTTGGTGGTACTCTTGAAAGATAGAGATGGACGACGGTTGTGCATGCCCACATAAAAAACAAGGGCAATTATATAATTAAAACCCACGCACTATATTTTATGACTTCACGATTTCATCTCATACAAATGTTATACTGAAAACGACTTTGAGAGTTTAATAAAATTGTTGTGAATTTTTGAATCAAATCTCACACCAATATACTATGATGTGTGGAGTAAAGAAAAAAAAAGTAGTAACTAATATCAAAGTAATCACAAGCAACAACAATAATAACAACACATAGATCTAATCTAGGAATGAAAGTAAAAAGTTCAAAATCACAAGCATAATCAAAGCAATAAAGGTAATCAATGAAAGAAAAGAACAAACACACCAAGATGGTAACCCAGTTCGGTCCAATATGACCTACTCCAGGGGAGAGAGCAGCTCTCCAATCAACTAAGATGAAAGTGATACAAATGAGTTACAAGAAATTATCTTTAAAAGCTCACAAGAACAAGACCTAATTTCTACCCATTTTTCATGTCACCCACATTCTCAATGAATCATAAGAGAAAACACAAAAGAAAACTTTTTGATCCTTTCAATGATGAAATCTCACTACCCAAGGTGTTTACAATGTTCCCCAACTCAAGATATCTCACTACAAATTGACACTCAACCCTAAAATTCTCTCCTTTATATTCCTAGGTTTCTCTCCCAAAGCCACACCCAAAAACTTAAAGAAAGAAGCCTTAAATAGTGTTCATGGATATGCAACAATGTGGCACGTTTCCTTCCATCGTTCCACGTTGGAGCAGGTGACAGTACAATACTATGCCTTATCCATCTGAATCGTGTCACGTTCCTCCTGGATCGTGCCACAACTTTTTCAATGGCAACCCAAACCTTAACCATCCAAACGTGCCACGTTGCCCTGCAAACGTGCCGCATTTTTCCCAGTGCTTCAACATCCAATTCCTGAGTCAATTTTAACATTTCTCCACCTTGACTCTAAATTGATGGTGATGTCTTTTTACCCATCAACCACCATTCTCCCTTTTCTTTTCCTTGCATTCAACTACACCAAGTAGCTTCACAAGTATACACCAAACCCTCTTCAACCACATAATGTCTCCCGATTCCTTGAAGATCACCTTGCATCCAATCACCCTTGGTCTTTTAGGTAATCATACAAGCAATGTCATACATTCTTCAAACCCCGGAATGCCTTCCGTCCTCTTGAAGAACTTCCTTGCTCACCACTAGAGCATAACACTCAAGACCTCCATGGTTGTACCATTCCCGGTATCACCAACTCCACCTCAAGTTGAGCTTTCTCTACCTCAACTTTCAAATGCGTACATACACCATGCTTTCACCTTGCAACTTCACCTCAAAGGTTGATCACGAGTATTCTTACCTCGACCTCTCTAGGCTGACCATGAGTATTCTTCCCACCGCCTCTCCAGGATGATGTTGAGTGTTTAACATCTCTCCAGGCGATCACCGCTCTACAAGGCATCAATACCAAGGTGAGAAGCCTCACATTCTTCATCCTCCCAACAACACACCACCAAAGCATCCACATCCTCATACTCCTCGGAGACAACTTGCACGGAGTTGTCATTGTCCTCCAGACAATATCTCTTGAAGTGACCAAACTTGTGACACTTAAAGCACTTATACTTTGTCTTGTTACCGTTCTTTGAGCTTCTTCGGTTACCTCTACCTCCACTATTTCTTCTTGACACACTAAGGCCTTCACTGTTTTCATCCACTCTCAAGTCCTTGGACTTGGTCAACTCCTTAGTTCTCAAAGCCACTCGAACTTCTTCCAAGGTGACAGTGCCTTCTTTGCCATAGAGCATGGTATCGTTAAAGGATTCAAATGATCTTGGTGGAGCACACAACAAGAGTATAGCTTTGTGTTCGTCCTCAAGATTCACCTCAATGTTCTCCAAATCATCAAGAATTTTGTTGAACTCCGTTAATTGCGCCGTCACGGTCTTTGACTCCACCATTTTAAATGATTAAAGTTGTTGCTTAAGGAATTGCCTATGAGTCAAAGACTTTGTCATATACAATGACTCCAACTTTGACCACATCGACGTCGCGGTAGGTTCTTTCGCGACATCCCTCAAAACTTTGTCCTAGACTTGTCCACCATCTCAATTTTCTTCGCTTGTGTCATGGTGACCGGCGACGCACCTTCACCCTTCAAAGCTTTCTCACACTTTTGTTGTATCAATGCCGCTTGCATCTTCACCTTCCATAACCCAAAATCGTTACTTTCGGTGAACTTCTCAATATCCCACTTTGAACCCATAGTACTCACTAAACCAATTCACTCCTTTTCCCCACGGTGGGCGCCAGTTGTTGTGAATTCAGAATCAAATCTCACACCAATACGCTATGATGTGTGGAGAAAAGGAAAGTAGTAACCAATATCAAAGTAATCACAAGCAACAACAATAATAACAACGCCTAGATCTAATCTAGGAATCAAAGTGAAAAGCTCACAACCACAACCATAATCAAAGCAATAAATGTAAGCAATGAAAGAAAGGAACAAACACATCGAGATGGTAACCAAGTTAGGTCCAATATGACCTACTCTGGAGGAGAGAGCAGCTCTCCAATCCACTAAAAGTAATATATATACCTCTATGAGTCCTTTAAATTTCACGTTTGTTTCGGGTATATCTTTTTAAGTTTCTAAAGGTTCAGATATGTTCTTTAAGTTTCGAGTTTGTTTTGGATAAGTCCTTTAACGGACATATCAACTTTGGATTAACGGAGGTTGACAGGAATGACCTATCCAAAACAAACTTGAAACTTAAAGGATCTATCTGAAACCTTAGAAACTTAAAGGATTTATCTGAAACGAACATGAAATTTAAAGGACCCGGGGAGATATTTGACCTATAGTTTTTAATTAATTATTTTATTCAAACGTATTACTTTTTTTATGAATGGTTTTTAAATATTTCACACAATATTTAACTTGTTTTTTTGACCAAGTTAATACAATATTTTAACTTCTGAAAATTCTATTTCGTGATACAATATTTAACTTTTAAAGATTCTATTTCGTAATATTTGGCCAAGTAGGGTCCTCTCTTTTCTTAAATTGCGTCTACTAGTATTACCATGATGAAGCAAATTTAATTGGACCATAAGATGCGTCCAATTTTATGTCTGTATAAGTCTTTGTTGCAACAAAAGCTGTACACGGAATCAAATATCCACAACCCTATACCTTTGTTGACTCAACGCCAATCTGGTTCAGTCCCCCAACATGGTACAAACCAGCCAACAACACTAAAAGTCTACCAACACTACATCATTAATTTCATAAATGGAAAACGAGACCATCAACTAAAAGTTGTATTTGATCCGGAGTCTATTTTATTCAATAAATTGTTAAATGAATGAAAAACCCAAATAGTAGTACAATGTACGTAGTGTGAAACAAAAACTTGAATAATTAAAATATAGTTTAAAATAAAGAAGTTACTTTAACCAAAAGCAATATCAAGTATCATACATTTTTTTCCCCAATTTCTTCGTATCGTTGAAATAATGGAATGTTAATGAACAATTCAAGGTTCAAATATGACAACGTGGAAGGAACTTTTCAACGAGCTAAGGACTTGACAGTCAATTTTATTATAGATGATAAGGTTGAGGTTAATATGCTAGGTGGCATTAAAATGCGGGATACATTGAAAAAAATTCCTAGAGAGCGTAGATCAACGATTGAGGTGACCATAAATATTAAGGGTATGAGGGGAAGAATCAATAAGAAAAAGGTAGGACCGTTCGTTTTGAAAATCATTTTGGATTTTGTGGCAATTCAAGCAACAAAAATCGGAGGTGTTAGATGACACTATTTGCCACTACTTGTGAGTATATAGTCCACCTCCGAGTGAAATTGTGGGTAGGGACGGGTACATAGCCGAAGTCCGACCTGGAACCAAAAAAACCGTGTGAAAAATAATACTTTAAATCATTTGAAGAATCTTTTTTTTTAAGGATTTTTTCGCCAAGAAATTATCTTACTTGTTAATGCTACCATATCAATGTGATTGTGTAACGGTCTTGCAATTTTATTTTGACATTTTTAAACATGAAGGCGTGAACTTTAAATAATTCAATGGGAAAAGAAAACCACAAAGTTAATTGAATTAGAAAAATCATTAATATTTTTTTGATTGGAACATAACAAACATACATTAATTGAATGCGGGGTAAATATGCGAATAACAATATATATATATATATATATATTTGTAAAATAGATTATTTTTTTTAGGGAATAAAATAGAATTTTATGTTTGCCATAGTTAGTTGGTTATACTTATACAACTTTACCCACAAAGTTTGCAAAGGTGATGTAGAAAAAAACCTTAAAGGAGAATAACACACATTCACACAGTCAAATTGATTTCAACCTTTAGATTCATCCTGTGGTTTATATCAACTCAAATTTGATTT
The DNA here is from genome assembly GCA_946800305.1 of Medicago arabica. Lineage (NCBI taxonomy): Eukaryota > Viridiplantae > Streptophyta > Magnoliopsida > Fabales > Fabaceae > Medicago > Medicago arabica. The sequence continues at coordinate 40,482,767 of OX326969.1, forward strand.
TGCATTTTAAGTATGTTCACATACACACTGTTTCCATTCATCTTCTCCAAACATAACCTCTCTGCACTAATTTGTCCCCCAACTTAGTCTCAGTTTCACAAGCTTTTAAAAACAAAGGTGCTGCAACATCAAAATTAAAACAAAGTACAATTCCTTTTAACACAAAACTTAATAATATAACAACATCACACTATAAATAATAATTTCTCTTGCAAAAAATATGATATGACAAAATAGAGTATGTATTGGAAGAATAGATCTGGTTTGGTTATTCCTCTTGAATTATTCCTTCTTACAAAGCAGATACTAACGACAGACCTCAAAAGTATAGGAGACGACGACACAAGGTGTAATACGACGGTGGTGGGATATGGAACAGAAACAATAGAGCAATTTGAGCAACCGATTTTCATGGGTATCCTTATCGTTGTGAATGAGATTTTCTATGTGGTGAAAAAAAAAAAAGAAAAAGGGAATTCTTACAGATAGGAAAGGGTTGCAACTTGCAAGTGCAAGATTAAGAAAGTGTTGATCTGAACCGTTGAGTGAATCGTAGGGCTGAGATTTGTTTGACTGTATGAATGTGTGTTTTTTCTGACTACAGTGACAGCATCCGAAGGAGAGGGGGTTCTGTTTTTTGATAGGCGAGAGTAGGCTTTGTTATGTTTGAATCTAACATGACAGGTCAAAGTTCAAGCAAACCCTTTTTTTGTATTTCATCGTCGCCGGAGCTTCCGTTTTGTGGTGGTGGATGAAGCACCTAATTGTTTCCGGTGTGATGAAGATCTTTGTGAAAGACGTACGGTGAGTCGTTGGAATTGTCTCTTGATCAGTTAAAAGCCTAATTTGTGGCGGTTTCAATTGCCGGATTCGACCTTGTCGGAGCTTGAAATGCATCATCAACATCAACAAGACAACAACATTGGAATGAATGGGTAGTGAGAGTAGTAATTAAAACACGGAAACCATTAGTACAATCCAATTCAGAGCCAACTCCGGTAACCCTTCTTCGTCGGCACAGGCTTTGCTAGGATGTTTTCAGCTGCGTGTTGGAACTTCCCGTTCAATCAGATGCTGACGTGGCAGTGGAGAAAGTGGCCTGATTATTTCCGTTTTGTGACGGAGATGGAGGGGATTGGAGAGGTGAGGACACACAGTGGCAAAGATTGTTACAGTGGCAAAATGGGATGAAATATGAGTTGCAGAAAGTTGAGGGTGGTGATATACTGATAGTGGTAGACCTGTGCAGTTGTGCCTGTACTGTGTTTATGATGATAATAATGATGATCGTGAAAAGTAACCTTTATTGCAAGTATACGTGGGTTATAGATTTCTCATGTTCCTGTTGTTGATGGTTAATTTATTGTAATTATTAGTGATTGTAATAATGATTATGTTAATTGATATTCTTCTACTACTTTTTGATTAGGATGATCATCAAGGCCTTGTAAAAATTAACATATTCTCATGTATGTTGTAGAATCATTTTAAGAGAATAAGAAACAGAAGAGTGAGAGAGACAACAACAAGTTCATCAATATAAATATATATAGAGAATTAAGAGCAACAAATAAAATAAGAAACCATCATCTTCAAAAGAAAATAATACAAAAAGAAACAAGCCTACTACTGCCTACAAAGTCCAAAAGAGAAACTTGAGAACCTTGATCATAGATATATAGTAAAGATGGAGTGGAGTAGTTTTATTTCATTTGCTTGAAAATTAATACACAGACCTAGATATAAATATAACGTTGCAAGTTGAAGATGGCGAGTCATTGGATCTGGGTCTCGGCCTTACCGCCGGTGACCGAAAACATCTTGCATGGCAGGGAACTTAGTTCCTTTGGTCTTGTTGTTGGTATCACCAGTGTGGGGTGGTGGCCGTGTGACGGGATATAGAATATCTTGTTTTCTGGGGAGTTTAGTTCCCCGGGAATTAGAAGAACCGGTGTTAATGTTGTTGTTGTTTGAATCAGACATTGCTAAAACAAGAGTTATAGAAAAGACTAGAGGAAAGTGCAATTATAACATTGAGGAAAGGGTGTCTATTTATAGGGGGAAAATCAAGGAGGCTGGAATTTACTACATCTTTATCCCAACGCTCGTCGGCGCGTGAATTGGCAGATTTGTGGGGTCGTGGGATGAGGAGGGGAGTGTAGTGGACGCGCGTTGTGGCAGTTCCACCAAGGAAGGGGATTTATTTATTAAAAAAATAGTCCAAACTTATTCTCATGCAATTCTCTCTCTAATATTACATTACACCTTTCACACACCATCACATTTTCTTTCTCCGTTTTTTCCACCATCACCATTGTGCTGCACCGTTATTACGATCATTGCCACCAAATATTGACCCTTCAAAAATACCGACCCATAAAAAGGTCTTTTTGATTTTTATTTTCATCGGAAACAAAATACTGTTAATTTTATTAACTACTATAGGTGCATAACACACATTCTTTTAACTCTTCCACATCTTATCTTTCACACCACTACCTTTCTCATTAAAAAATTATTACCATCAAAGTACCAACCTATCACAATTCACTACTCTGCAGTCAGTCAGCCTCTACACTCTAATTAAAAAATTTAACAGCAAAATTCATTTATTGATTACGGATAAAAAAATAAAATTGAGAGTTTTTTTTGGGTACAGATTGTGATTCCTAAATCTGCATGAGAAAAGCAAAACAAACTGATGCTAACTAGGACATGTTCACACTAGGTAGTAGGGAAATAAGATAACACGATCCTTTCCTTTCCTTTGACTATACCAATATACCTTTGTCTTACTATTTACGGACCAACGGCCAGGTAAACATTATTATCAATTGAATACCGCAAAAGTACTATCACTTCATCACCCTTTTCACTCCTCCAATTGCCAACTTTATTCATCAGATACCCACAATAGCCAAATTGTTTTATTCCGATTAATTAACTTTATTATTATTACTAGTTATAAATTACTATAAAAATACAATCTAATAGAAAAAAACTTTCTTAAATTTAAATAACTCGGTGACATAAAATTAGAATCATATAAAAATTAACATATTCTCAAACATGATTTAGATTTCTCTAAGGTAAAGCTACCAAAATCCAGCTTTGAATTAACCTCAAATTGGAGGCGGACTCTTTAAAAAAATTTGGTCATATGTAGAATCATTGTAAGAGAAAGAGAACAAGAAATAAAAGAGTGAGAGAATGAGAACTAGACAAACACAATAATTAAGTAGTAATTGAAATCCAGACACAAGAAATTTATGAATACAAAAAAGAAACCCAAAACCCCATAAAGACACAATAGAACATTGGAAGGAAATAAAATTAGGAAATAGTACAAAATAAAACAAACCCATGCTCCTTCAAAAATAAAAACCAAACCCGGGTTTAATGGTATGTGGGTCTACGGGTTCAATCCAACCCAGCTGCCCGCCACAACCCGCAAAGGTTGTTTTGAGTATCGAGGGAAAGTTGTTGGTCCGATGACCCGAACCGTTCGATTTGGATTTAAGTTTCTCATACATATACTATATATAGTATTTGGTTCAAAGGTTTCAGACCGGCGACTGACCCGATATTATTCAGTTCGGGTATTGGGTTCAAGTTGATCATGCATGCATTAAAAAAAAACGCATACATGGTAAAGATGGAGAAGTTATTATTTGATTTGCTTGAGAACCAAAACACAGATATAATCTAGATATAATAAGTATAAAGGTGCAAGTTCAATTATTGATCAATAACCATCATTACAAGAACTAACAAGTTGAAGATGACGAGTCAAGGATCTGGGTTTGGGCCTTACCGGCGGCGAAAGAAAACGTCTTGCATGGTGGGGAACTTTGTTCCTTTGGTGTTGTTATTGGCATCACTAGTGCTATCTCTAGGGGGTGGCCTAATGCCGAAAACGTCTTGCATGCCGGGAAATTTGGTGTTGTCTGTTCTTCGGGAAGAAGAACCGGTACCAGTGTTAGTAATCATGGAATCCCAAGGATAAAGATCATAGTGATCAGCAAGAAAGCAAGCATAAGAGTACTTATGTGGGAGATACTCATAGAAACTCATTATAGAATGAATAGATTGATAAAAGATTAATTGAAATGATACATGAGTGTTCCTATATATATAGAGTTTAGTTGTGTAACTAACTCTTAACCAAGCTTTTTAAACACTCTAACTAACTATAGTCTAATAACCAGAGCCGGCACCAGTGTTGTTAATGTTGTTGTTTGAATCAGACATTGGTATAGAAAAGATAAGAAAGATAGATAATAATGAAATAGAGAAGAAATGAGCAATTACACCATTGAGGAGAGGGGTTTATTTATAGAGCAAACAAGTCGGCGGTTGAAATATTTTACATCTGCTACTTTATCCCAGTAATTTCAATTTTACGTACATGAATTTACTCTCATTTCATTCATTCATTCCATTAATGAATTCAAAGTAAAGTAGCTAGCAAAAAATATTCACAAAGACTAAAGGCATAATAAGTCCAAGATTAACATAGCTTTCAATGACGTGAAACTGATTCTAAATGGAAATAAAATAGATATGAACTTTGAAAAAACTGGTAGAGATAATTTCAGTTTCACGTACATTAATTAACTCTCGTTTCATTCATTCAATTCAAAGTATAGCTAGCAAACAACTCACTTTTGTTCAAGAAAAGAAGAATAATGACAAATACAAAATGAGCCCAAGATTAATTGCTGGCTCACACGAACGAACCTGGTCCCAACTACTAAGATACTCCCCTGACAATGACGTTAAACTAGCTAGAAAGAAAATTTTACTATTTAAACTTTTTTGCGACATTTTTTTAGGAGGTAAAAGGTACTGCTTTACTAGAAAATTTAAAAATAAAAATTAAAATAAAAGATAAAATAAAAATATAAAATCGTATACCAAAAGTTGGATTTGTTTTGACCGAATTACTTTTTATTTATTTATATATAATGTTCAATTTTTGTTTTTTTAGGTAAGATATGCCAAATTCTTTTATCCACTTCATATATAGATATAGATAAAAATATTAAAAAAATCAATTATTTGATCAAATTAAAAGGTACAAATTAAATTGTAAATAATATGTGTGTTTGTGTGAGTATTATTCAAATAAAATAATGTAAATGATAGTAAAATTGAAAGAAAAAAAAACTTATATCAGGAAAAAAAATTATAATAAAGTTACATCAAAACTATAACATATATAGTAAGGATATGGGTTGTTTAAATGGTACGATTCCCTCTCAGGAGAAAGACTAAATTTTAGAGTTTAAAGTATAAAATCATAATATTCAATTTTTTAAAAGATTATATTTATTATGGCTCAACCAGTATTCTTCTTAGCTAGATGATGCTACCTACTCTACCAAAAAAGATCATATTAGATTATTATCAAACAAATTAAAAATAAGTTATAATTTATAAATGAACGAGGAAAAAAATTATGAACCATAGCGACATTTTTTGTGTGGATCTTATCTATATACATAACGATAGAGACATCTTCACATGGCAGTGGCATTCATTCCTCCTTTCGAAACCATGATCAGGTCAGGTGTGAACATAAACTCTCAGAAACGGCAAACCCGTATGTTTATATGGTTAGCTACTATTCCTTCTTGATAGTCAAATTGTTTAACTCCGATTAATTAATCAGTTTTTTTATATTAATTTTTAACAAATAATCAATTCATTTTTTTTTATAAAAAGTTTTAACCCAAGACTAAACCGTTTGATGACTAAGATATGATATGATTAAAATATTATACCCAAGTTTAATGTATAATTGAGATAGAATAAATTATTCCTTTTACTTATCATATTCAAATTTCAAACACTCTTTTTCTTAATCAACATAATCTTATTGAGAAAAGTCCCGCATTAAAAATGCTAATTATACGAGAGTGATACAACAAACTCGTAAACCATGAAACAAAAAAACCGAGAAAAAAATACCCAACAAAAGAGCCACCCCACACACCCACAGCCACAAACACTCCCAACTTCACTATTAGCGCTGGCATGCTAGCACAACACCTCTAACCATCACCTCTTTAAGTGTATATATGTTTGATGCCATTTCTAGATCAGGGATTATTAGCACAACACTCTAATAATAAAATAGAGAAGAAATGAGCAATTACAACATTGAGCAAGTCGGTAGGTGACGTAAAATTAAGGGGATAGCCAAATTGTTTTATTCCGATTAATTAACTTTTTTATTATTATATTGTCAAAAAAACTCTATTATTATTTTAAAATTGCAATCTGAATAGAAAAAAAAAACTTTTATTAATTTAATTTAAATAATAAGGTGACGTAAAATTATAATCATGTTATGTTATTTATCGCCATCATCATTGATAAATTTCGTTGATTAGATGGAAAGAAACAAATTCTTCGTTAACCACAAGTCGGGTCAAATGGTAGGAAGACGACGTACTTTAATTTTCTGAAACATGAATTATTGTGTTCTCTTTTGTCAAACAAACCCTACCAGAACAAAATCCAACATTTAAAGCTAAAATTGAAACGTTAATAGTACAATGGTTAGAGAACAAGAAAGAGAAGAGAGAGATTGGAATTGAACACACACCTTACAATTATCACGTTTATAAAATATATTTTGTTCTAAATATATTGTAATTTTTTATTTCCAACGTAACATTAATTGACTTTTTTCCAATTATCTTATCTAATTAATTTAATTTACCCCACCAAAAAGTTCTTATATTCTACTTGTATTTATTGTAATCAAAATACATCATTAATTAACGAGGATAAATTAGTAAAATCACAACGCTCTTTTATTTATATTTTTATTTCATTTTTGTGAAATGACCGAATTTGACAATTATCATGGGAGAGAGCAATTAAAATCCAGATACACGAAATCGATACAGAAAATTAATTGAGAAGACGGTAACCTATTCCACATGAAAGGAGATTGGGTCCTAGTTCAACATAACATCACATCGCAACTAAGTACCATTACAGATTGGGTCCTAGTTCAACGTCACAACTAAGTACTACTACTATTGCTACTACTTCTCCTAGTTCAACATCACAACCAAGTTCTATTACTACTACTTAATTGAATAAATAAATTGTTTTTGCATTTAAAAAAAGAAAGAAAAAGAAAAATAGTACTACTACTTTAGCTTCTACTTGTCTAATTGATGTTGCTCTTTGCTAGTGTTTATATTATAATAAGGTTTTTTTAACATGTGCAAATTTACACGTGTTAAAAGCTTTGAAGTAGCAAATTTATATTAAAGTTGTATATTTTATAGTAAATATATAATTTTTTAATAAATAATTGTGGCTTAAAAAAATAATACTTCTTTTGGTAATTTAACATGTCCAATATTATAATATTATTATAATTATAATGGTAGTATTTTTTTTTACAGTAATAATGGTAGTATGGTGTGTCCTACTAATACCACTACTTTTTTAATTCTTCTACTTCTTGATCATCATCATCATTCTCAAACATAATATTTCCTCGTAAAAAGGTGAAAAGATTAAAAAAAACTCACATCACGTTCCATTTCAATTTAGAAATTCCATTATTGCGGTTACGTATCCAAAAATTAGGGTTAGGTTTTTCATTTTCATTGCCAAAAAAATAAGCGTATTCTAGGAAAAAGCGAATAAGAATCAGCCCTTTATGATTCTTTCTTCAATTGAAAAGCAAAATTTGATCATTCTGTTAATCTTGTTGGTGGTAGTTCAATGCGTTAAACATGAAGATTAAAACAGATGGAATAGTTTTTATTTGATATGCATGAAAATTAAAACACGGACTAGATATAAATGTAACGGTGCAAGTTGAAGATGGTGATTCAAGGATTTGGTTCTCGACCTCAATGCCGGGGAGCGAAAACATCTTGCATGGTGGGGAACTTTTTTCCCTTGGTGTTGTTATTGGCATCACCAGCACTCTCTCTAGGAGGTGGCCTAATACCAAAAACGTCTTGCATGGCGGGAAATTTGGTGTTGTCTGTTCTTCGGGAAGAAGAACCTGTACCACCAGAGGCACCGGTGTTAATGTTGTTGTTGTTGTTTGAATCAGACATTGTTAAAACAAAGCTATAGGTGGTGAAGAAGTATAGAAAAGATAAGAGAAAGATAATAATGAAATGAGCAATGATATATCTCTAGAAAAATAACATCAAGAATTCTTCAAGAATAAATAACGGCCAATTACAATACACTATTTGCCACAATTTAAGGAGGTGTGGCTGAAAACTTGTCAAACCCAAATATTTTCTTCAAATGTTTAATAAAAAGTTTCAATATGATCATCAACACCAAATATAAAACCACCAAATAAAAAAAACCAAAACATAAAGCAATTCTGTAACATAGATTTACAAAAATCAAATTAGTATTTTTAAAAAAGTATCATTATTTGTCCAAAAAAAAAGTATCATTATTGTTTTTTTCAATATTTCATCAGTAAAAAACAATCACATTATTCCAAAAATAAAAAAATAATAAAAACTGTTCATTTTAGGTGCGTGAGATAACACACTTTCCATTTGAGTATTTGACTAATCCACACCTCATTCCCACACCTCACATTACCAAATTATTACCACCAAATTAAAGTACCAACCCACACACAGTTCACTACTTTACGTTCACCCTCTTCCTTCCAATTGCGAAATTACTTGAAATAAGATAAGATTCGATTCTTAATAGGGTAAACCTTATGCTTACCTCCTACTTTCGTGTGTGTGTTTGAAACAGATCCACGTTATCCAAGAGGTTTTATTCCGGTTAAATAATTTACTATAAAAATTGCGATTTGAATGGTAAAAAACAGCTCACAGCTAAATTTGAGTGCTTGGACACCAAAAAAATGTACACCCTCCGGTCACACATACAAATAAAAATATTCAATTTTTAGATTCATTCAATCAATGATGTATGTGGTCTTTATTGTAGATAAAATACATCATTTATTGAATGAATGTAAAATATGAGTTTTTGCTTATATTTATAACCGGAGTGTATATTCCGGTGATATAGTTTTGTTTTTTACTAAGTTGACATAATAATAAAAATATACTAGTTTTTTTGTTACATTGTAAAATTATACTAGACCTAGTAATCATGTTATTTAATGCCATTATGATTTCGTTAATTAGTTTCATTGGGATCTGAACTATGACACATCATGACAAACAACTTAGTACTGTAGCAAACGAAACTTTTTCTCCACTTGGCATAACTATTAGGGTTCCTTTTTAAGCAAGGGTTATGTTAACTTGTGTCTTTAGGGTATAAGTTAAAGAACTTAAAATAAAAATTAAAGATAAATTTTATATTAAAAGTAAAATTTTTGCAACTTTTACGACATTAAATGCACATGATTCAAAAAAAACATTTTATATCTGACTTCTTAACTTATGCCTCAGCAACAAGTTACTCTTTTCGATTCCAGTCATATAATACAACCAATTTGTGGAGATGCAAAGTTAAAATTGACTTAAACGAACTTATATGTCGTTAAAACTACGAAAATAGTACAGTGGTTAGGGAACAAGAAACTGAAGACAAAGATATACATGGGAAAAACAACACTTGCACAAATATTAATTAAACTTCCCACACATCTCCTTAATATACATTATTAAAACATCTTAAAAACAAAAGAAAATAAATAAATGAAAAAACAAAAAAATATCAAACTAGTACTCCATCCGTTTCAAAATACATGTCCAAGTCAATCACTTCACATATGGCAATGCACAATTTTGACAGTTAATATCCATAATTATCTAAAGTAAAAGATTATAAAAATTGAATATTTTGAAAATATTTATCGAGAAAAATCAAACAACACCTTACATGCTAATATTTGTATTTATACATTAGTTAAAAAGTATGGTCAAAGTAAGTTAAGTGAATAATGCACATTGCAAAAATTGGACATGTATTTTGAAACGGAGGGAGTATGAGATACAACAAGAAAAAAATAACCTTCAAAGATCAAGATTAGAGAGTGGCGGAGCCATCAAAATTTGTTTGGGTGGACCACAAAAATGGACTATGATATAAACAAAAAATTTATGCAATAATAAGCATTAAACATAAGATTGACCATCAAAAATTAAATTGTATACCTTATAAATGCAAGAAATTACATATATATTTCGATTAACTTAAAATTGTGATAATAAAATGTACTAAGATGGAGAAGAAGGTTGGCTGCAAGGTAATTTTAGTTAAAAATCAAAGATATTTTAATAATTTCTCATATAAAAAAAATTAATTTTTTTCGGTGGGGTGATGATGCCAACCCGCCTTGACCCTATAGGTCCTCCGCCACTAATCAGAGGAGGTTGAGAACCTTGATTTTTTCTTTCTTTCTTTCTTTTTTTACAAGAGAAAAGAGGAAGAAACTTATTGAAAACACTCTTTTATAGTAGAAATACACTCACGAAGATGGAGTCATAATTGTGCTTATAGTAGAAAAACACCCTTTTACAAACCCTAGCTCGCTTTGGAATTTGGAAAAGGAGCCCAATATCAGAAAGGATCATAAACCGATCAAACAAATAGAATTTTTTTACTTACCTTTGAACACAGTTCTTTCCCATCCTTTCCATTTCCTCTCTCTTTTCAAACAAACATTTCTGCATCCCTTCCCCTCTTTCTTTTTGTGGTTCATCCCTCTCTTCTCTTCTCCTTCCAACTCAAACAATACGATCGGGAATTAAGGACAAGAAGGTGTATCTATAAGGACAAAAAAGTATAAATCTTTACTTCCCATTCCTTCCACCCCACCCCAGCTTTGAATTAAGGACGATAATGTCTCTCTATAATTGAAACTAGTATATAACATGTGCTAATATAAAAATAAACAAAGAGTGAAAGTCTATGAAGCATGGACTTCGACACGGACACTTCGACACCGTGTAAAAATATAAAACACCGACATTGTTACATATATGTTAATTTATTCATATACAGTCTAAAATGAAAATCACAATACATATATAAGCATCCAACTTCAACAAGTTATTTCATTAGAAAAAGTACTAAAACAAAATATCGTAGTATACCTTTGTTTATTTATCTACTATAAAAAAAGTTAAAAATGTTATAATCAACTGTAATGGTTATTATCCCTAATTGATCAACATTTCTCAAAACATAGGTAACTCTTGCATCTATGGTAGGTGCAAGCAAGAAAGAAAAAAAATGTTTTAGATATTTGTCTAAGTTGTCCGGCATGACTCGTATGAGTGTTATATAGTTGTCGGATACAAATCCTAAGAGTGTCGAATTAAAGAAAAAAACAATTTTATTTAGGACATCGATTTTTGTTGTCCAACACTTATCGGAAAAGTGTCATAAGAGTGTCGGATACCGATTCGTGTCAAACATTGCAACATGGCTAATCCTAGAGGTATATGTACTTCGCTGAACCATAAGGATTAAATGTATGGAAGAAATTCTCAGATTTTGGTTCCGGGAAATTATACTCCATTACTTGAGAAGACACTTTTTTGTAAAAAAAATAAGACCTTCAAGTATCAAGATTTGTCCTTTGCAATTTGCAAAATGCTTAACGAAAATTATGAACAAAAAGGGTACATTTTAGACCACATAGATAAAAAGGGTATATAATACTAAAAAGAGTTGCAACGTTTATTTTTAATTGATACGATAGTGAGGTGTATTACGCGATAAATTTTTGTTTCTTCAAACAAGAATACACAAATAAAGGTGAAAGGAAACATACAAAAGATCAATTATTATTAAGATGGTGGCAAATGCAAAGATGACCACAGATAAACCATAGAGATAGAGATATGCAGAAATTCTTTTAGGTCTAGGAACTGGTCTTGCTATGTTAGCAGCTTCCATCTTTCTTAAAAAAATAAAACAGTAGATTTGGTAGAGCAATATGATTTTTCACAAATGGAAGCGAAAATTAAATCACATGTAGAGAGTGGAGTAAACTAGATATATATATATATATATATATATATATATATATATATATATATATATATGGGGTGACAAATTTATGATGGGAAAGGTTGTTACTTTTCATCATTCAGACCTACCATTTATATATTATTAAAATATTTAACGACTAAGATTAAAGACCGGTTAAACGACAAAAAAAGATAAAGCAATACCATAATCTGCACTATTGAACAATTGCATACATGTATATCAAAATATTATTTTCAAGTATTATTATTTCTTTTGACTATATACCACGTATACGAACCAACTGTAACTCTCACCACGTGACTACTATTTCTTGCCTTAATAATATTTTCAAACATCCATAAGGGGTTGGTTGGTCATGTCTCCATCCAATTCTTAAACAAACCCTAACAAAAAAAAAGCAATCATTCCTTCCGAATCCACACAAGCAGAAGAGAGTGATGAAACCACATAATAAAAAGAGTTTGAATCCTGTTATGTTTGAATCTAACATGAGAGGTCCAACCAACCAAAACCCTTTTTTGTATTGATCCGTATTAACCTAAAAATGGTAATCATATATGTAAAATAATTGAAAGAGAACAAAAAACATATGAGATAGAGAGAGATGGAGATATAGACAAAAACAATAAAGATGGATGATTTTTCTATGTCATTTGAAAACTAGGAAATACATAAAGAAACAAACTTGAACGATAATAATTTCAGTTTTACGTACCTTAATTAACTCTCATTTCATTCATTCCATTAATCAATTCAAAGTAGCTAGCAAATAAGTAAGTATTCACTTTTGTTCAAAGACTAAGAGTATAATGAGTCCAAGATTAATAGCTTTCAATGACGTGAAACAGATTCTAAATTGAAATAAAATAGATATTGGACTTTGAAAAAACTGGTAGAGATAATTTCAGTTTTACCTACATTATAATCCACTCTCGTTTCATTCATTCATTCCAATTCCAAGTAGCTAGCAAACAACAGGGTGCCACAACTAAAGTATTCACTTTTGTTCAACAAAGAAAGAATAATGACAAAGATTATAATGAGTCCAACTTGCCCAAGATTAATTACATTGCTAGCTCACATTAAACAGGTCCCAACTAAGATACTCCCCTGACAATGACGTTAACTAACTAGAAAAAAAAATGTTACTATTTAAATTTGATTAGCATAACGCCATCCGTTTGTTTATAAGACAAATTCCAAATTTTGTAGAAATTAGTACTAACATATATGCTGTTAGTGTTTTGAAAACCTACAAGTAATATAGTTTTTAATTAATTATTTTATTCGAACATATTACTTTTTTTACGAATGGTCTTTAAATATGTCATACAATATTTAACTTGTTTTTTTGACCAAGTTAGTACAATATTTAACTTTTAAAAATTATATTCCTTGATATTTGGCCAAGTAGGGTCCTCTCTTTTTCTTAAATTGTGTTTACTAGTATTATTATGATGAAGCAAATTAAATTGGACCATAAGATGCGTTCAATTTTACTATATCATTATGATGAAGCAAATTAAATTGGACCATAAGATGCGTTCAATTTTACTATGTCTGTATAAGTGTTTGTTACAACAAAAGCTATACACGGAAATCAAATACCCACTGGCGCCCAATACTTTTATGGGGTACCTACTTTTATGACTGAAGAGAGCTAGTCAACGAGGGAAGGATATGGAGGAGAGAATGGTGGTGGAAATGTGTACAAAAATATAACGTGTACAAAAACTTGAATAATTAAAATATAGTTTAAAATAAAGAACCAAAAGCAATATCAAATATCATACATTTTTTCCACAACTTCTTCGTATCCTTGAAAATGCATGTGAATAATGGAATGTTAATAAATGAATAATTCAAGGTTCAATCAAATACGATAATCTTGTGTGGGAGTCACTTTTATTATAGATAGGTAGATGATAAGGTTGAGGTTCATATGCTAGGTAGGACCGTTCATTAATTCCACTTTTTTAATTTAATTTCACCTCATACTATTTTCTTCTATAAGTCCACTTTTTTAGGCATGGAAAATAAATTAGTGGCTTGAATTCATGCTTCGTCATTGTTCCTTGCCCTTCTGCTTTTCTGTTCAAAGTTTTACATTTTTTTTTGGGTAACATGGGTAAAGGTTATATGCTGACTCGTTAACCTAAGCTTAACATTAAATCGAAGAAATATTGATATTGTGAACTATATTTCTTTTTCTCTACCTACCACTTATAGTTTCTAGTTTTTTAAATTAATTAACACATTTATTTTGGCTCATAAAAAACGGCCTAACATTGCCTACCTATACATTCTGATTAATTACCAACTTTTTTTAATCATTTTACTATGCATAATTCTTATTTACAATTCTTCTTGCTAATGCAGTACTCATCATATCATCTAAGCTAAGGTATAAAAAATAAATTTGGTTGATGATGAGAGATAAAAAAGCTTGCGGAGAATATACATAGACTAACATGGCGCTTTTTTTTTTTTTGACAAATTTAACATAGCGCTTTTGTGAGTTCTATTTTGATGATAGAGAAAATAATTAGTAAACGCCATGTCCCTATGCTTTAAATGGAAATATCCACATAATATCTCAACATGACGATAAGTGTGAAAAAGTTCTGGGGTGAAAAGTTTAAAAGTAGTTGATAAATCTCAAATTAATGCACCTTTTTTATAAATTTTTTAAATTAAATGCACTTAATACGGGGTTTGAATCTCGGTTCCTGCAAAAATTATCTCTGCTAGCTACCAAAGCTACGGGACATTTTAGAGTATGTTTAGAATGTTTATAATCTATTACTTGAACTTATTATATTAATTTGTTCTCTTTTTATCAATTTTATGTAGATCTTGATAAAGAATCTAATAGAATTAGGCAAGTTGGATTTTGTTTTGATTTAATTATGTATTTATTTTTAAAATGGAAAACGATCTAGTGGCTTGAATGAGAAGCTAAGTCATTGTCGATCCGCCCTTCCAATTCTTGCTGAATCTCATCTTATCATCTTAAGTTTATGCCTCAATGCGCGCAACCTGCTTGGGCTCTCACCTACACCTACATATATGATATATCACTTTTCTTGTTGTGATAGTAAGAATGTAAAAAGTTTATGCCATATTATCGACAGAAAAAATCATATCAATTTGATGCTAGTTTAATTTTTAGCTTTTTAAATATATACATAAATAAATTTATTTTTGGCTCATAAAAAGCCTAATGTTTTTATTTTGAAAGATTAGAGTGTTAGAACAATCACTTTGTTCTATGCAGCAAAAGTGCTTATGAAAATAAGCTGTTTTGTAAACAAAATGAAAATAACATAAAGTTGGTAAGAGAAGAGAGAATGAGAGAATGATGGAGACAGTTATCGTACAATGTGAGTATGATTCATTAGTTGTGAGGTTCACAAGTACAAAGCCTTTTATAGGCAAAATGGTTACTTACTTGTTATGCAAGTAAACTCTCTAACTAATGGGAAAATTGAAACAAACTTAATCCTATTAGTTTTACATGGCAGTTATTATTAATACACTAATATCATCCCTTAATCATAACTGCTTGACATCAAAAACACTAAGTTCCTTCCTCAAAAATTCAAATTTGTCAAGCTTTACTGCTTTTGTGAAACCATCAGCAAGTTGCAGTTCTGTGAGGCAATAGTGCAGCTCAATCATTTCGTTTGTCACCTGCTCTCTAATAAAATGGAATCTGGTCTCAATGTGTTTACTCTTGCCATGTGAGATTGGATTCTTAGCAAGACTTATGGCTGATTTGTTGTCAATTCTCAGTGTTAGGGGCTTCATCACTTCACACTTAAGTTCCTTCATCACTGAATCCACCCATAGTGCTTGACAAGTATCAAAAGTACCAACTATGTATTCTGCTTCGCATTATGAGAGTGCAGTGACTGGTTGCTTCTTGGTGCACCATGAAATTGCAGCATCATTGAATTTGAACACATAGCCTGATGTGCTTCTTCTATCAGTCAAGTCTCCACACCAATCACTATCAGAATATCCTATGAGCCCATTCACTTTACTTTGAGCTCCATAAGGAAATAGCAGACCAAAATATATGGTGCCCTTTATGTATCTAAGAATCCTCTTTGCAGCTATCAAATGAGATTTCTTTGGATCATGCATGAATTTGCTGATTACACTCACTGAATAACATATGTCTGGCCTGCTGTTACATAGATACCTCAGAGATCCAACAATTTGTCTGAACATTGTGGAATCCACCTTTTCTTCTTCAATACACTCATCCAGCTTTGAGTTTGTTTCTGAAGGATTTGTAACTGTATTGCAGCTCTTCATTTCAAATTTATCAAGCAATTCACCAATGTATTTTTGCTGATACATCACTATTCCAGCTTTAAATTTTATAAATTCCATCCCTAAGAAGAATGAAAGCTCACCAAGATCAGTCATCTCAAATTCTAGCTTCAGTTTTTCTTTAACCTTCTCAATTTCTGATGTTGAGCTACCAATGATGAGTAAATCATCAACATACAGACATATTATAATAGTTCCTTCATCATTAAGCTTCTGAACATACACTCTAAACTCAACATAACACTTCTTAAAGCCAATTTGAATTAAAACTTGATCAATTTTCTTGTTCCATGCTCTAGGAGCTTGTTTCAATTCATATAGTGCTTTATGCAGTTTATACACCATTTTTTCTTTCCCTGCAATTTCAATACCTGGTGGTTGTGACACAAACACTACCTCTTCTAGTGGACCATTTAGAAATGCTGACTTTACATCTAAATGATAGAGTGACCACTCATACTTGCAAGCAATAACAGTTACTAATCTCATAGTTTCAATTGTTTCAACTGGAGCAAACACTTCATTATAGTATATGCCTTGTTTCTGAAGAAATCCTCTAGCCACTAATCTTTCTTTTTGCTTAGAAACTTGTCCATCATGGTTTAATTTTACTTTGAATGCCCATTTGACATCAATCTTCTTTTTCTTTTCTAGCAAGTTAACTAACTCCCAGGTTTGATTTCTCTCAATTAACTATAGCTCTTCAATCATAGCTCTTTTCCACACTTCAGTCTTCAATGCTTCTTTGTAATCAATTGATTCTGCATCTGCCAATAATGCAAAGTGAATGAGATCACCTTCATCATTCACTGCATTATCAGAGGTTATTTCACAATCATTCAACCTGATAGATGCTTGTTTGTTCCTTTGAGGTCTTCTGGTGCTATGGCTTCTTCTTGAACATCTTCAGTCACTTCATGTTCCTCTTCACCTTCTGATTCATCACTTGAATCAGGGTATATATAGCTTTGCTTGGTCTCACTGCTATACTCAGGTTCACTTTCCCATTTCCACATTTCAGTTTCATTCACTATCCCATCTCTACTTATGTGAACTTTTTGAGTTACAGGGTTGTACAATTTGTATGCACCAGTATGATGATACCCTATGATAGTATCATAATCTCATTTTTATCTTCTAGCTTGCTTCTTCTAGCATCTGGTACATGCTTATAGCATAGAGAATCAAATACCTTGAAGTTATTCACACTGGGCTTCCTTCCACACCAAGCTTCTTTTGGAACCTTCAATTTTAGCTTCTTTGTAGGACATTTGTTTAGAATGCATGCAGCAATGGTGACTGCTTCACCCCAAAACTTGTGTGGCAAATTCTTCTGCTTAAGCATGCTCCTTGCCATATTTAGCTGGGTCCTGTTTCTTCTTTCTGCAAGTCCATTATGTTGTGGTGTATATGGAGTAGTTACTTCATGAACAATTCCTCGACTTGTGCAGAAAGTTTCAAATTCCTTTGATGTATAGTCACCTCCACCATTTGTCCTCAAGATCTTTATAGATTTATCACTTTCTTTCTCTACTAAAATTTTGAACTTTTTGAATATTTCTAAAGCTTCACTCTTCAGCTTAATAGTATACATCCAAATCATTCTTGTGAATTCATCAATAAAGGAAATGAAATATTTACTACCACCAAGAGAAGGTACCTTAAAAGGGAAACAAATGTCTGAATGAACAACCTGCAGTGCTTCACTTGCTCTTTTAGGTGCATCAGATGCAAATGGTAATCTAATTTGTTTACTCTTCACACATATTTCACATATGGCTTTCTTGACATTCAACTTTGGTAAACCATACACTAAATCCTTAGAATTCAATTCACTGAGACTTCTAGAGTTTAGGTGGCCATACCTCAAATGCGACAATGCTTCAGCATCTTCACTGATAGTTGCAGACATACACATCATTTTATCACTTGATATATTGCATCTGTATGTTCTATTCTTGGACAAAGCAGATTTTAAAACCAAGTTCTTTTTTGGATCAAACAGTTTCAATGATTCACCTTCCATTGATACTGAGAATCCTTTCTCCACTAATTGACCTATGCTCATCAGATTACACTTCATATCTGGAACATAGAACACATCTTCAATTATGACTTTACCACCAAAATTGCTCCTCATCACTATATTGCCACTACCTTCTGATACAAGCTTCCTATTGTCAGCCAGTTTGATACTAGTTTTCTTGCTAGCATCAAAATTTGTTAATTATTCTCTATGAGCTGTCATATGATTAGAACACCCAGAATCAAGATACCATTCTTCACCTTTCATCATATCTTCACATGTAGCAGCCATTAACAACACTGCATCAGGGTCACCTTCATGAGCAATATTGGCTTCTTCTGCATTTTGATCTTTCTTAAACCAACACTCACTAGCAAAATGTCCAAATTTGTCACAATTACAACAATGGACCTTACTCTTATCAAAGTCCTTCTTCTTGTTCTGATGCTTTCCAAAACTTCCTCTTTTAGAAGATTCAGTTTTGTTCTTAGCTTTGGATCTTGAATTATTGGACCAGTTTGCTTTACCCTTCCCTTTCTTGAAATTCTTGTGGTTTTCTTCTTTCTTGATTGTTTGAACTTGAAGAGCTTGCTGAACTGATCTTTCAGAACTTCTATCAATTACCAGTAGTTCATGTGCTTAAAGTGAACTCTGCAATTCTTCAATCTTCATAGTCTTTACATCCTTTGCTTCTTGGATTGCTACTAATATGAAATCAAACTTTTGACTTAAAGATCTCAAGACTTTTTCAACTTCCATCTGATCAGAGATGTTTTCACCACAATTCTTCATCAAATTCACAATTTCAATCATCTTTGAGAAATAATCACTCACCTTTTGATTTTCTTCCATCTGCATCATTTCATACTTCCTTCTATATGATTGCAGCTTGACTTGTTTCACCTTTTCTCCTCCATTGTGATACTTTTGCTATCTTCTCAAAGGGCTGATTATCAACATTTTGTTGAATATAGAAAAGTACTTTGTAATCCTTCTTCTTGTTTTCCTTGAATGCAGTTCTCTGCACTTCAGTAGCATTTGCAGGAGGTTCTTCAAACCCATTCTGCACAAGATCACTCACATCTTGCGCGCCAAACAAAGATCTCATCAAAGCAGTCCATCTTTCCTAGTTCTTGCCATCAAGAACCAAGATGTTTGATCCAAAACCGTTAGTGTTCATCTTGCAAAGTCTCAGGAATTCAGAGAAATCAATGTACTCACCTCACTTTGTGGTTCCCAATGGTGATTCCCCTTTCTTTTTACTCGTGTTTCCCTAAGATTCAACCCAGACTCTTTATACCAATTGTTAGAACAATTACTTTGTTCTATGCAGCAAAAGTGCTTATGAAAATAAGTTGTTTTGTAAACAAGATGAAAATAACAGAAAGTTAGTTATTGTACAATGTGAATATGATTCATTAGTTGTAAGGACAAAGCCTTTTATAGGCAAAATGGTTACTTACTTGTTATGCAAGTAAACTCTCTAACTAATAGGAAAATTGAAACAAACTTAATCAAACTTAATCCTATTAGTTTTACATGGCAGTTATTATTAATACACGAATATAGAGGTAGTACTATTCATATGATTTAAGGTTAATTAGAGGTATACGAGTATTTTTTTTGGTTTGTTTTTTTATCAGAAAATATATTGATTATGATACTCCAACCCATAATACAAAAAAAAATTGACTGCCTTAGGTTGGGGTTGGTCCTTCGTCCCGTCTGATGGCTTCGGGTTGTTCCACCGCGGAAGTTAACTCTAAGGAGGGTGTTTCATACTATTAGATGAGAAAGTCTCTTATTGTACTTCTGAAACGACCACATTCTCAAGGGATTTTATAGTACCCCAGAATTGACGGTTGTGGGACCGAATGGAACTATCTTCACTTCAGAATGATAGGCGGAAGACAAATTAATTATGATACCTTAAATGGAGGGAATCCAAAAAAAAAAATTGCCAAATGAGAGGAAAGGAAAACATGGGTGGGTGGGTGGATGTATAGTTGAAAAACGTCATTCTCATGCAGTTGTTCCTTTCCTCTCTATATCTCTCTATTTAACACACACACACACTGTCTTTCTTCGTTTTACCCAGACTATCCTTTTCACCATGTGCTGCTGTACTAACACCATTATTTACGAAAATTATAAAGCAATTTTGTAACAATCAAGTTAATATTATGAAAAACAGTGTCGTTATTTGGAAAAAAAATTACTGGTCATTTTATTAGACGGTGCAAGAGATAACACACTTTCCTTTGACTATTCTACAAATCATTCTCACACCACTACATTTATCAATTGTAATCACCAAATTATTACCACCAAATTGACGTACCTACCCATCACAATTCACTACTCTACACTCCATTTAGAAATTCAAACAAACTTTTTAACTATAATACGGTTTATAATTACTGTATTTACCTATGATACGGTATATAAAATAAGTACGGTACTAGTAATCATGTTTTTTTTTTTTTAGGGAAAGTAATCATGTTATTTAACTATGATTTCGTTAATTCCTGTAGTTGAAAGAAACAAATTCATTAAACATGTCATTGAGATTTGAACTCTGAAACATGACCAACTCACAAGACAGCAAAGTACCAAAGCTTTCTCTCTAAAGAGTCCCCTTCTCTTTTTTTTACTATTTCAAACAAACTTTTTGACTAAATTAAAAACCTTAACAACAAGCTCATTCCTTCCAATTCCAGATCATATAAGAATTAGAAAGGAGCCCAGGATCAGAAAAGGAATCATAAAATTGATGAAGCTACTTCCTCTCAACAAAAAAATAAATAAATATATATATATATATCCTGTTTTCTCTTAATTACCATAATCCTTTTCCTTCATTTCCTTTTCCTCTCTCTTCTTTTCAAACAAACATTTTCTCCATCCCTTCAATTTTTTATTTTTTTGGCTCAACCCTCTCTTCTCTCTCCTTCCAAATTCCCATTCCTTCCATCCCAGCTGTAAATTAAGGATAAGAAGGTAGGTGTATCTAGAATCGATACTAGTATATATATATATATATATATATATAATAGAAGAAGAAGAAACAAAGAGTGAGAGTGAAAAGAGATAGATGGGATGGCAACTACACAAACACAATAAGTAGTAATTAAAACTCATACACAAAATATTCTATTTCTTCAAAGAAGAACAACAAATAACCAAATCCACATAAAGACACAACAACTTAGCTAAAGCCTAGAACATAAAGAACCATAAAAGGTCACCAAAACACAGGTGCCTCTTAACATAAAGAAAAGATAAAACAAAGAAATGAAACTAACATAAAGCTATGAAATTAATACAAAAAGAAAGGGGTACACTTCAAAGGATTTTTTGTGGATTTGAAAATAAAAACACGGTGGAAGTGGAAGATGGTTATGGTGTAATCTGCTCTTCAAGTTCCCCGCGGCCCAGGCCTGGTAGTGGGGAAAAGAATCTTCTGAAGTGTTGGGAAATTAGTTCCTGTGGTGTTGTTATCGGTATCGCCAGTGTGGGGTGGTGGCCGCGTGACGGGATATAGAATACCCTGAAGTCTGGGGAAGTTAGGTCCTGGAGAAGAAGAACCTGCACCACCAGAGGCATCGTTGTTGTTGTTTGAATCAGACATTGCTAAAACAAGAGTTATAGAAAAGAAAAGTTTACAGGGCTAATGAAATAGTGAGTAAATGTGAAATGAAAACAATGGAGAGGGGACTAATTTATTTATAGACAGCAATGAGGGTTAATTTATTTTAGATCTACTAATTTTACTCACTCATTTCTGTTTTGTTTTTTTTTACAGTTTTTAAGTTTTACATTCATTCAATTAATCTCTTTCGTAATTCAAGTCGTTAACCGACTAAGGGATGAGAACTTTGTTGAATAATTAAAGGATGTGACATTGATGCGACTTTTATCTATTAATGTCTAGTGTGTGTGTGTGGTTAAGTGGCCTAGGGTGTTAATAACTTCTTAAAAAGAAAAACTTTTTCTAAACACAGTGTCCCAGTCAATTAAATTAAACTTTTATTGTATATTTATTGAAATTGAGATGAATTAATGCAAACAACCACTTATCTTAACAACGCATGTTTGAGACGGATTAGACACACTCACGTTTACTATGCCTCCAAAATTGTTGTTATAGAGTGTGAGTAATCTTTATTTATTTTTGTTAAAAAGTGTTAACTCGTAATAAAAGTCCCATTTTGAAGGTTAACCTACGTGTCCAATCTTGATTGGATCTATAGTATACTAACACTTCCTTAAAATTTTGTAAGTCCTTCAAAGTTCAAACTGGAAGGAAGGACTGTCATGCAGGCAAGCGAGGTGTTGCAAAATTTTACACATAGTATATTTCTATTTGCACTTGCATCTGAAATTTACACATACTTATCTTTGAAAATTTACACATACCAAATTTTATTTGCACTTTTCAAATGAATTTTTTATTTTGCAGAGACTTTAATAAAATTGTGTACCTAAACTTAAAATGTTCCTCATATGTGTGTGTACATACATATGTTCAACATCACATCACATCACAGTACCGTTTTGATTTTTATTATTTGTTCAACTAAAATATGTATTGTACTACTACTAAACTATAAATGCTGCTTAATGTGCTTAAGCTTTGTCGTATATCGGCTGTCTAAAGTGTGTTGGTTTGACTAAGATATACATGGTGGGTATTATATTTCATTTCTCAATCTGATCGACCACACTTTTTTTGTGTGTGATGGTGATTAAGACTATAAAAGTTTCTACCATACTCTATCTCAAAATAACCAAAGTTGGTGCTAGTTTAATTTTTTTTAGCTTTTTTAAGCAATTAATTTACACATTAAGATTTGAGTTCATTGCACTCACCTCCCCTAAGGTTTTATTAAAAGACACTAACACCCCTTCTAGTTTGGAAAAAACATTAACCACCCTTAATTATTTATGATTGAAACACTTCCCCCTGAACACTAACATCTGTTATTTTTGATAGTGCAAACCAACAACCTTTTCCTTCATCTTCATTCACCGTCGGTAATCAATGTTACGTGATTCATTGAAAGATGTGGCCAATGTATTGTTGTAACAAAAGAAGCAGTGGAAGGAATTGAGAATGTGAAAAAAAAAGTGATGGTGAATTGCAGCGATTGACACACAATTGGAACATCGTTAGCAACATTATTATAACAAAATCCATTATTTAGAATTTTTTAGAATCAGTACAGATTCACAATTCCATAGGGGATAGGTACACATAGTTTATATATATTCACAATTTTGAGAAATCCTCATCAAAATCAGTTCAGATAAAAAAATTATTGAAATTGGTTTGGGTTTCACAAATCATTGAAAACAACAACGCTCATATTAAAATTGGCTTGGGGTTTCAGATAAAAAAATTATTGACATTGGCTTGGGATTCATAAATCCTGAATTGCAGCTTGTGCCTTCAAAAGTAACAGAGGTTGGTGTCTAATGGGGAAAGTGCCTCAATCATGAAATAATTAAGGGAGGTTAATGTTTTTTCCAAACTATAGGGGATGGGAGCGTCTTTTAATAAAACTTCAGGAAAGATGAGTGCAATTTGCTCTTAAGATTAAAATGCATGTTTAACTAATTCCGTTATATATGTGTCTTTCTTCATTTTGATTCACTTGTTTTGACTCAACCATCGTATTGAGCTGTAATTTGAAAAAGAAGTTCTATCTCTACCACCAATATAAAAAAAAAAAAAAGTTTTACGGCCCCACTTGATTTAATGGCTTTTATTTATGCGGAGATGGTGAATTTTTTACTTTCTATTAAGGGAAATTTTAAAACTTACTTTAATTAATCTTCTTAAGTTCTCATCAAATACAAAAACATCTCATTTTTTTTCTATTAACACCATTTAATTTCCGTTCACTTTATTTTTTTAACGAATTTTTAGCAAAAACAAACTTCCAAATAGTATGGTAATTTATTAAATTGTTAACTGACTCTTGACGGAAATTAAAAATGATAAATCATGATATCTATGCACTACTTTAATTTTTATACACATGATGATGACTATGCAATAACGTAAAAAAAAAAATTATGCACAGCCTCAAATAAAAAAAAATTACAATGTCGTGCACCAATTTTTTTTTACTATGTACTAGCAACAAACTCGTGCTAAGCACGGATAAATTCGAAGAGGGATATGCATCATGGCGCATTGCAATACTATATAAATTGAGGAAATAAGAAAAAAAAAATGATAAAACTGACATTAATGATAAAAGGACAGATTACTTTAAATTTCTTTAGGATTTTCTTAAATAACACAAGCACCCATTTTAATTTTCAAATACGTCAATCTCCCCTTATTTTATCTATTTCAATAACCTTGTTAATATACAATTTAATTGCAATCATTTTTGTTTGTTTTTATCTGTTTACTCTTTTCACAATTAAGTTGAATGAGTTTTTTTTTTCACAGTGGAAAAACAATAATATTTGTGGTTGATCAAAAGAGAATATAGAAATGAGAAGAATCTTGGTGGATAGACATTGTGGTTGATCAATGAAAAGGAAATAATCTTTGATATATCCGTTTTATTACACGTATGAAGAAGTTAATTGCTCAAAATAAATGGAATTTACAAAGTTTAAACCGTGTTATATTATAAGTGAAATGTTTGTCAATATGATAAAAAAAAAAAAAAAAATTAGTGTTTAGTTAAAAAATAGAGTGGGTGTTTATGTAATTTAAGAAGACCTTAAGAGGTTAGTGTAATTTGCTATGATAAAATCATTGAAATATTTATTATTAAATATTATGAAATGGTAAGCTAAAAATATGTAGAAATATTAAAAATATTAAAGATTTCATTATTGATAAAGATGCCGTTATAAGTCTCGTGTATGAATTGTGCAACAATATTATTTTATGACTCATTTATCACATATTTTCAGTGTTTTTTATAGTCATATTTCTAAAAGATATAATAATTAATAATCTACAACAATAAAAATAATATTTTATAATATGACATGGTAGCCAGAATTTTTTGATTCTCTGTTGTTTTCAAAATATGTTGAGATCTACAGGTTTTAATATTTCTTGTTTGTCTATACTCTCCAGTTCTTCAAGTTTGAAAGAGCTTTTATGCTTGCTGGTTTGTTTAGAGAGTTGTTGATACTTGGATTTTGATACCGTGATGACGGTCGATTCATTAATTGTTTTTCATAGAGGTTCACTTTTCATATTTATTTTAAACTTGGTTTCGCACCCATATACGGGATTCGCTTGTTGATTAGTTAATTTTTGTAATGATAGATTTTGGTCGATCCACTTGGTCTGATTTATTATGTTGTATCCCCGTTTTTTTGTTGTACCTGAGTCAAGTCTAATGTCCTCAGACTCTTTATTTATTTCTTTTTATTTAATAAATTTTTTCTTTTGACTAAAAAAAAGATAAAGAAAAAACAAAGACAAATTAATTTTAGAAAGAAAAAAAAAACAATCTTGAAAATGTGTAATTTTTTGAAAAGTAGGTAGGTATATGCTTTGTAATTAATATTTTGTAATTATTTTAACTCTTTAGATATTTAAAAGTTGAATTATAGAAAAATTTATTTTGATTGGTATTAAGATTAAATTTGTTTGTTCTTTAAAAAAGATTAAGTTAGTGTGTAATATCGAGTGAGTTTGTTTTAATTTGATTTTAGGAGAAAAAATAATGGGAAGTTGAAGCGAAAGACACAAAAAGATATAATTTTGATGACGTGTCAAAAAATTAAGAAGGTGTAAGATTGTATTTTTTGTAGACATTAAGTTTCATAATTTTTTTTGGGTACAAAATTTCATGATTAGAGAATTAGAGAATAAAAGATTGTAATTTTTTTTAACTCTTTAAATATTTAGAAGTTGAATTATAGGAAAATTTGTTTTGATTGGGATTAAGATTAAATTTGTTTGTTCTTTGAAAAAATATTAAATTAGGGTATTTTATCAACTGAGTTTGTTTTAATTTGTTTTTAGGAGAGAAATTAAAGAGGGGTTGAAGCAACAAAAGACATAAAATGATATAATTTTGATGACGTGTCAAAAAATCAAGAAGAGGTAAGATTGTATTTTTGGTAGACATTAAGTTTTATATTTAGATAATAGATGTTCCCATAATTTTTTTTCTTGAAAGATGCTATGTCCGCATAAATAAAATGCCATTGGTTACATACACCTATCAAATCCAATTATCGTAAACCCCATGTGTACACAAAGATAGTTTTCTCTCCTTTCATTCTTCAATCGTTAGCAAGACTTTTTTTTTTATTTTTAATTACAGAAGACAATTACTTATTTGGCTGCGTAACAATAGGTCACCATAGTTAATTTATAGTAGCTTTTACTATTATGTTTGACAGTTTGAGAATTAATTTATGAAACACATGATATTACTTCTTTTTTTAGCAAACATGATATTATTTCTAACACATAAAAGTCTTAAAATACATTCACAAAAATGAAATAGTTTCGGGTTTGAATTTGATTTGGTCATCAAATTGCATCCTCTAACTCAAGTCTTGTGTCGATGAAACCAAAGTATTTTTTTCTTACAAAAAAATATGAATATGAATTAAGTTGAATTGGTCACAATTTTTTTGTAGCACGTGAGTCCTTTCTTCTTCACCAAGTTAAATTAATTTGATCTTATTCCAATTTTACCCCACATCCATTCATGCTTGTTTGTCGTTTTATTCATTATATAGACACTAGCTAAAAGACGGGCACCTCTTTCCACTCTTTTTATTGTGCTAACGTTTGAAAATTATGAACGATATTTTTTTTTATGAAATTTTGGTTTTGATTAAAAGTAAAAATATAAATGTATGTTGTTTTTTTAATGCACGATCAACAATCTTGGAATAATGAAAAAGTAAGTATAAACATACTTATCTGGTTTGTTATACTTTTTAAATGATAAAGAAAAGAAAAGAAAAACAGATATACATATATTCATATCGTGTTTGTTACATTTTATTTAATATTTAAATTTATTCTTATCTATTTGTTACATGTGTTATTTGTATTGAAAATTAAGAGTATTTTTGGAAAGAAAATTTCAACCCAAAAGTACTGAAAGGGGTAATTTTCTTTATATATAGTATAGATAAGTCACGCTCGTATGAATTTCCATGGGAGACACCATATTAATTTGACTACAAATAATAATGATAAAAGTTATGCTCTCGTTTAAAAAATAAAAAGTTTAAACCAGAGGTAAACTACCAACAATCATAGATTGGTTCAAATGCCAAAGGATTTAGGCTTGTGGTCAGAGTTACGTTAAGAGGCAGTGGAAACTTCGCATCTATAATATCTCTATAATGGTGATCTCGTAGGACAGACGTGAGAGGAACTAGACACGCGTTCTAATACCTGTAATTTTATTGATTTCGTTGAATCATTTCTACGTCCCAATTAGTAGGAGATAACGATTGTGGTAATCGGTTAACTCGTGAAATTTTAAGAGGGATAATATGATAATCATCAACAGAGATACCCCGTAGGTATGAAACAGCATGAAATCCACAATGACAAACACCTTTGACATCCACCACAACGATGATATATGAACATTGTGTGGGAAGTCGACATAAATCAGAGGAGAGTTATGAGACTTATTACTAGCTCACACACGTTTTCTACTTAAGCATGATCACTTCAATTTTTAAACTTATGTATCTGGATGGCGAGCGTCAACATGCACAAAAAGAGAAGATGGTCGTTAGTTGAATGTACGAAACAAACCACCTTCCTTGGTACACATTTTGTATTAACCTTTTTTTTGGGGGTAAACACATATAGGTTGTTATGGTAAAACAAATTGCTAAATCTATTATCTGATAGGCATGTTCATATTGTAATCAACAACGTTAAAATCAGGCATATGCAATGTGTAATCATATGTCAGGGTCATGCTAAAAACAAGAATATTCATTTTGGTTTGTTATTGGGGAATTTCAGACTATATAATCTTAATAAATATAACATAGTTCGGATTATGAAATTTGAAATACCCCATCACCATTCAAAATGAGTATATTGGTATGCAAACAAGGGAGTGGAAAATGCTCAATTCGAATTATATAATATCAATGTGTTTTATGTCTAATTCTGATTATATAATTTGAAATGTTCCTAACACCATGTCCAATAAACATGTTGGCATACACATAGGAGGGTGGTAAGCTACCCATTTCACATTATAAAATTCAAATTTGTGGAATGCTTCAGATTAGATTATTCGAAATGTCTCAGTAATAGAATAAAATGCAGAGATACACAAAATATCAGACCTGGGCCAAATCTCACAGTGGATGAAGATATATATATATATATATATATATATATATATATGATTGGCCTTCCTCAACAACATTATCATCCTTCAGCCGCAACCTCTTCCAGTGAGCATGATATTAAAACAAAAATGCTTAAAAATTAAGCGAGAATGCTTTCAAGGTCATATTATATTTGTAATCAAACAAAAATAGTGTATGGAGTGCGTTGATGCTTAGAATGGTGTACTAAATCACGTTCGCCAGAATGAGGGTGTTTTTGGAGGTATATATTCGAGTGGAAGACATGAAAGGTGGTGAGTTGATGTATGATTTTGGAAAACATATATAGGGCATTTTGGATTCGAAGGCGGAAACACTGACTTTGATATAATACAAAGTTGTTTTTAAGAGAAAAATACATATAAGAATTTATAATATGAAAAATGTCAAATATGTTTTGGATTATAAAATCCGATCGAAGGTGAAATGAGAATAAAAAGAGTGTGCAAGAAGACCATAGGGTGGGAAAAAATTTATCTTTTTATATTCTCTTATCCTAACTAGGATTTCTTTAAGTTGTAAGCAACAGGGGATTGATTTTTTCGCACTAGATATTCTAATAAAACATCCTCCCTTTAGTTTTCAAGTTTTTATTTTATTTTTTATTATATGGCCTCTCTATGTTGAAAATTGATCTTCTCCCTTTAGTTTTTGTCCAAAACCCACCCCAAATTTTCTTAATTAACCTCAGCGGTAGTTAATTGTCACTTGGTTGGTAGCCAACGTGAGCTAACTTGTGCTGGTACCCAGTAGGAGTTAATTGTCGTTGACATCCAACAACAATTAACATGCGTCAGTTTTAGGTATGATAACAGAACAAAAATTCTAGGCAAAATTGTTGTTCTTTTAAGCACCTAAACGTGCATTTTTTCACAATATCAATATTGGCTACCACTACATTCATTCTTTCACTTCATTTTTTAAACACGGTCATTTGCTCAATGGTAAGTATGTCTTAGAAAGATCAATTTAAAAAATAAATTCTAACGAAAAATACACAAGTACGCAAAATCAATTCAAAGTCAATATAATACGATAAATTAACATTTACTGCTTGATTTCATATTCGTTCAAATCAGGCAATAAACGAAGCGTTGCATTACATTACATTCTCCCTACGAATGTTATATCATCATGATATTGGAGTAAAGTTAAATTCAAGGTTTGCTCAAAATGTTGGGATTGAACTGTCTTATACTTAGACTTTGTTTGTGAGTTTGGAGTGGAATAGAGGGGAAGGGTTAGGAAAAAAAGGAAGGAGCAAGTTGAAGAAATAGATGACATTGAGAGGTGAATGCTTTGGGAGTTAATTTTTCTTCACAATTAAAATCCTTCTCATTTGGGGGAACTCAAAAATTGTAATGGAGGAGGGTTTTGGAAGGGTTACATGAATTCTTCAAATTTAATCTATGTAGTTATAATATTCTTAAAATTATAAATATATTAATCATAAGCATTAATTTATCATTTTAAAAAAAATTCTCTTTCAAAAAATGTGAAAGATTTTACCATTTTCACCTAAATTTCCTACCCTCCAAAGTATTTCATTCCCTTCCCCTCCATACTCCCAAACAAAGTCTTAGTGTAAAAATTTGTCAGAGTCTTTGAAAACTCAAAAGAATGAAGAGAACACATTTTGCATTCTACTGAATCAACTATATAGGTTCTCACACGAATTCCCTCATACAAGATGAGTTGTGACAAAAAGGAAGACAATTCAATATATTCTTTTGGAATTAATTCTACTACCCCGCCAACTGACAAGTTTCAATTGACATAGAAGCATGATCAAGCTGAAAACAATATCTTAGAAATGCATTCTCGTTTGCTACAATCATCGCATACAAAGGAATTCGATGTGAGAACCTATATAGTTGATTCGGTAGAATACATTATGTGTTCTATCCATTCTTTTGGATTTTCAATGTGATTGACAAACCGTGGCACTAATAAGACACTTCAATGCAAACTTCTTCAGGAAACTACCTTGAATTAAAATTAATTGCAACCAAATAATGACACTACATAATAATACAATTTAATACAACCTAACATATTCATTTGGCTGAATCAATCTCTTCAGGATATCTCTGCAATGAAATATCTGACTAGATGTTGAGAACATGCTATGTTGATCAAAAACCGAGAACATGCTCCTCACGTCGTCATCGTTCGTGAGCATTATCTGGCTGAACTGCAATCTCCCGACTGAGTCGATCGATGGATGTCGATACCCAACACCGTCCACCCTCCTTATGTCTCTATGGTTGAGTCATTGGTTGATTTGATCCAACTGATCCTTCATATCTACTAACGTGATATCGACCCGAACCCTGAACAAATTGAGATTTCCACCATTGTAGCAGACTGCAGCTAACTTCGTATTCGGATCTAATGAATAATTGTATATTGGTGCAGATCTACACCATAAGAAATTAAAAATAATCAATGAAAAACACATTCAAACATTTCATCTAACACTTAAAGTGCAACATATACATAAACGCTAAACATAAAAACTAAAACATAAACATGTAAATATTTAATCAACATAAATGTAGTCTAACAAGGAATCATAACATAAACATGAAAACATTTACTATAAAAGAATCAAAATTGACATGACCCTATAGCTAAAATATTTTTAATTTGAAAGGAAAAATGTAACATATAAATATAAAATGGTGATGAGTTATGAAAAATTACTTATTACTATTAGAGTGATGGCTGATATGAATTTAAAGAAATTTGGTGTTGGATAATTTAAGATAGCTTTAAAGATAGAGTTTCGAGAAATTAAAAATAAGGTCATGTTAACTTGTACGGGCGCAAGTTAAGGAACTAAAAAAGGAAATTAGAAATAAATTTTGTATTGAAAATGTAAATAATTAAACTTTTAGAACATTGAACTCACAAGTTTCAAGTAAACATTTTTATTTTTAGTTTTATAACTTACTCCCTCCATCTCACAATAATTATCTCTTTACCTATTTTTCTTTTTTTCAAAATAATTGTCACTTTAGAATATCAATGCATCATTTATTATTTTTTCCCATTATTATACCCATATTTATTGAATTTCATCCAACTTAACTATTTCACTAACTACAATTAATAAAGATCTTTTAGTAAATGATATTAATTTTACCATCAAAATTAATACAATTAATCATTTTCTTAATAATCGTGCATAAACTTTAAACGACTATATTATACCCATTTTCTTAACAATCTTAAGGGCACAAGTTGACTTTTCTCCTACCAAAAATGAGGTTTTTCTACATAAAAGTTGTTAATCACGTCAATAACGATGACATAACTCCAGTTGTTGGGGCCCACATAGATTTTCTTCCCAATACCCCAACATGCTAACTCTGAGGTTTATATTCCTGTGAACATGACCATAATAATCACGACAAGGTAACGTGCAGTTAGATTTGGTGACCCCACAATGGTCGTATTTTGCAGCCGCCAAACACTTCAGCATTATTTACAATAAACATTTGACAGTATTGTTTTTACATTTTTTAGGAACACTGTAGTTTTTTTTGTTTTTACTTAAATATTGTGTCCGTTTTTTTTTGGTAGTAAAATATTGCCTCCTTTGTTAAGTGTAACACTTCCTCTTTCTCTAAACTAAATAAATATGGACTCTCTCCAAAAAAAAAATTAGGGCTAGATATATTTTTTATCCTTATAAATATATCAACTTATCATTTTAGTTTTTTTTAAAAAGTTCTTTG
The DNA here is from genome assembly GCA_946800305.1 of Medicago arabica. Classification (NCBI taxonomy): domain Eukaryota; kingdom Viridiplantae; phylum Streptophyta; class Magnoliopsida; order Fabales; family Fabaceae; genus Medicago; species Medicago arabica. Next base: position 40,515,251 of record OX326969.1, read on the forward strand.
AGTTTTAGTAGCTTAAAAAAATTTCATCTTAACTTTTAGTCTTTCCTTTTGAAAAACTCATGTAAAATTCATATTTTTGAATAAATTTTTTCAAAAAGTTTATACTATTAAAGAATCTCTAAATAAATTAGAATTTTAAACATTATATGAATTAAATATAATTTTTTATATTTTTGGCGGTTAAAAATTTATATTTAATTCATATTTTGTTCAAAAAAATCTATTTTTTTGAGAGATTTTTACAATATTCTACATATTTCTGCATAAATTCATTAAAAAAATACAAAGGCTACAAATTATTTGACTTAAAAATAGAGACCAAAAGTGGTTGTTGAAAATTATATAGGGACTAAATGTTGAAGAAAAATTTAAAGCGGTTAAAACAAAAATTTGGTATATTTATAGGGAGAAAAACATATATAACCCAAAATATTATCATCATATTTTATAAATTTAATTCTTCGAATTTTTAATTCAATAAAATATATTTTCGCCTACAACAATACATGATGGGGATAACATTGTTGGACTTAATTTTTTTCTTCCATTTTTACCCTTTATTTAAACTATTTTGCCATTTTTATAATATTATTTAAATTATCAATTAAAAATTTATATAAATTTATTAAAATATAAACAATCTACTACAATAAATGAACAATCCACGAGAATATAAACAATATTAAAGACTATGAAAAAACTTGACCTTATTTTGACGACCTTATGTGCAATTGTAGCACCACACCTTGCTTTTGTTGAATTTCTTCTTTGAATTCAAACTTTTGTTTTTGATTCTTTGAGCGCTACTATTACCTTCATCTGAGCACACCATTTTCAAAGTTCTTCCCATAAAAAATGGGAAGTGCTTTAGGGAAATGGTCATTTGAACTAGAATCTCTAATGCCAATTATATTGGAGAAAGATCAAAGGTTCACAGTTAATTGAGGGAATTACGAGAGAAAGAATGAACGGAGAGAGAAACTATTGTATCAATACTTGTATGATTTATCATAAGCAAGAAGCTTTATATAAAACCCAAGTTTTGATACAATAGTTTTACTCTCTCTCTTTTAGGTACTTAGATATTTAATTTCAAATTAATTGACTATTAAACATTTTCAATCGATTGCACCTTTTCATTTTATAGACATTTTAAAAATTACTCCGCACAATTGAACATACATATTAACTTGATTAGACTTATTCCTTAAAAAAAATATAAAACTTGATTAGACTTATGTATTCGCACTGATTAAAATATTTATTTGTGCTATGGATTTGATTAATTTTCTTAAAAAAAAAATCCCATGAAAACGGATATATAATACAAATAAATTGGCATTTATATCTTTATAAAATGTTCTAAAAAGAAAATTGTTTTGGAATGGGCTGAGTCCCAGTTCGGGAGTCAAAGGCCCAACAATGCATATATGTCTAGTCGGCGACGAAGCTAGTCAGTTATATACCAGATGACCAAATAAAACAAAACAAAAATTAATTTACTATATCAAATTTAATCTAAAAAAACAGTAGTTTTACTTAGATAAAAATGTAAATTAATGTAATACTATAAAAAAAAAACTAACAAACCTCTCATTTTAATCGCTTAATATAAGTATCAAAATAGGACGAAATAAATCTATCAAATAAGTCATAATATTTTGAGTATTTTATTTCTCCTAGATTTTAACAAATAAAATTATTTGGAGTAGTTGAATATATTTCATTGGAATAGCTAAACATATAACATTCTAAATCATACAAATAAAAGAAATTCTTTGTGGTAGCCAAAGCTACCCCATCGTAACACATAGTTGTGTTGTTAAGTCTAGTATATACCACATACGTAAACAAAGAGTTATGCCATAACTGATTGAATATTTGAAGCCAATCTAAGGCGTCAAAAAAATCAAAAGGTCTCTCAGCCATGTGTTGTAAACGATGCAACATACCGTATTGTTTATGCCTAAATGGCATGATCAAAATTCTATAAATAAAACGTTCCACCACTAAAATATGTACACAGTCATTTTGAGTAAAACCTCAAAGCACGTTGAACACATCCCTATCCAAAGTGTTGTAGTGTCTTTACGGGTACATCATTCCACTCCAACGAGGAACAAAGCTGCTACGGTGAAGATCCACCGTGCTTCAGCACATAACCACTACATATTGGTGCATCACGCCTTTGATCTTCACTTCTAATCGCCTTCGGATAAAAATTAAATAGGAACAAATTCGCAATCATTGTCATATTTAAAATTAAAATGTCTTGTTTTCTTTTTCTTTTCACAAGACTTCTTTTTGTGTTTTAATATTCCAATTTTCATGAAAAAAGTCATAATAATCTGAAATTCTATCGATAATCATCCTAAACATGTTTCAAACTCGAATTCTCAATAACGATTTGTCCTTACTCAAACTCATTAGTCACTACACAATCACATTTGGTTTCAAATGCCAAAATCCATGACTTGATGGCCAAATCCCCAGTCATCAATGAATTAATAAGGAAGTCAAATAATCTTCACCAAATTAAAAAGCTGACGTAATAAAGGCAAGCTGCTGTCAATTGCCAACTCAAATTCTTTTTCTTACGGTACAAACTGCCAAATTAATTCTATGCTCATCCAAATAAACCCCACTAGAATAAAATAATTCTCATAATGACGTGATATGTTGTCACCATTTGAAAATATAATAAGTGGACCTTCTTGACATAATCCTGCTCGAGTTAAACGTAATCAAGGTGCCGCTAGGTGGGACGAGTGACTTTGACTGTTCCAAGAAAAAGCTTTTGATTTGTCGACAACAAGAAAAGACATCTAAAATTATGGTTTTCAATCCATCTAGTATTGTAATTTGATTAGCATTACGACATCTGTTTTGTTTATAAGACAAATTCCAAATTTTGTATAAATTAGTACTCGTACTAAAAGTGATATAGTTTTAAATTAATTATTTTATTCGAACATATTACTTTTTTTATGAATGGTTTTTAAATATTTCATACTACACTTAACTTGTTTTTTTACCAAATTAATACAAGTAGTTGTTAGTATTAGTTTTTCTCTTTGTCTGAGTTTAAACCCAGAACCTCTAACTTCTTTAATCATCACTTAGTTCAAAGTAGTTGAGCTACCCAAACCCCTATCATACTCCAACTAACAACATCTTACTCCCTTTGGACTCGACTATTAACAAAAGAATATACTTTCATATTTATTAAGAATAATAGTTAGTTCATTTAATTTTCTTAATTTCATTTGAAAAATATTGTACACTGGTTAGTAGTATAACGATGAACCCGATTGTAGCAATGCAACATCAAAGTATTTATTTTTATCGTATTAATGGGGACTTGGTTAATGTATTGTTATGTTATTGATTATTAAAATGGTTTGTATGACTGAGGGGCGAAACAAATGGTAAACAAGTGTTACTAAGATTAATTTTTATTAGTCAGTTCTATAATGTCTTTCTTTAATCGATTATAAACTCCTCATATTTCAATTATACCTTCACATATCGTGCTATATACATCTCAATGTCTCACAGATAATGGGAGAAAACCTTTAGTCTCTAACCTCTTGTCTCTCGCTCACTTAGTTAAAAAATGAGCATTAAGTTCTGACAGCATGTATGATTGTAAACCTAGTCCGATCTCTCACTATTAGCATCTACAAGATCCCTTACCTATGTACCTGACAAGGGATATCTATGTTTATCCCGCCTCAAGTCACATGATCAATCCCAGATTGAACGACGAAGAAGCATTAAAAGTAGTAATAAAGACATTGATGTGATGAAATAGGATTTATTTATAGCCAAATAGGCCAAGTATTTACATTAGATCCCTAGCTAATTAGACTTAATACCAACACAAATAAACTATTTACACATAATTTATAACTTTCAAGACATAAGAAAGGATGTCGAGATGTTGCATCAACTAACTTGATTTATAAGCCTTGGATGTTCCCACCCCGCTTCTGCCATCAAACTTTCTCCTAAGCTTGCTTGTTCTAACTTGAGTATTGAATGAATGCCTTTGCAGTGAGGTTGCAACCTCAGTTTATAGGTCCTACGGTTCATTCTTCGACGAGCGAGTGATTATTCACAGAGAGAACAAAGTAATGAAAACCCTAATCTTAAAATTAAGGAAAAACAAAATAATGAAAACTCCAACCTTAAAATCAAATTTTGAGCTGATTGTTTGCAGAGGCATCTATAGAAATACATAAAAAGAATCTGCAAAATTTCGTAGCATTTCAAAGATGTTTCGATTTATTTTTATTTTTTAACCAAAACGTGTGAAATTGCAATTTCGTTCTGAGTAATCGTATACTCACGGGTCAAATTTTGTTATCTAATTTTGTAGGCATGGTTAGAACATCATAAGAACCTTCACCATGAAATTTTGGAGATTTTAAACGAGATACGAATTAATTCTAAATTGTTTAAGAAATTCATTTTTATGGGGAATAAAAATTCATAATAAATTCGTCCCTAGTCGGAAAAATCTAATTTTTTGTGTAAAGTCATGTTTTAACATCAAAATTCAATCTGAAGATCAATTATTTGACAACACGTATATTATAGGGTAAACAATAAGCAGAATCTCAAATTACAGGATTAGAATATCTATTTTTTATTTTACAAAGGTTATTTTTCAAACATCATATATTTTACAAGGTCAGTTTAAACAATTAACCCAAATTTAAAAAATAAATATCATCAATAATATATAAAGGGTTAATGATAATACTAATAATCCTTCAAAAAAAAATAATACTAATAATCTCTTAAGATGGATACTTTCCTTATTCAAGGCAGCAGAAGTGTGGATGGATTTTTCTTCTATATAAAATTAAAAAACAACAAATTTCGACATACCTTAACCTTAGTCTAAAGTCTAAGAACGAATTGCCAGACGTATCGGTTGACAGTGTAGTTGAGTTGAAAAAGAGAGGAAAGGGATAAACAAAAAATATAAAGTGAAAACGACTTGCGTTCTTGCTTACGTTTGATCATACATCATAAAACACTGTATATGCCACATCATAAACGAGGTGAAGAATATTTGAAGTTTTGGCACACATCCTTTGATTGTTCAAAAAAAAATCCTTTGAGTGTTAAAAAAAAAATCCACAGCCTTTAATGGGTTGGTCTAAAATTAGTACTTTGCCAACAACATGACAAACCCTCGTCAAAAAGTCTACATAACATACCCTTGTGAAGTTGGTCCAGTCGGTATATTTTGATTAAATATTATTTAAACGTAACATATCCTTGTCAAGTTGCCCCCCTAAAAACATCCACATAACATAAATCATTTATACTCCCTCCTTAACCATTTTCCCACTGAATTACGAAAGAGATCGGTTAAATAAATGGAAAACCTAAATACTGTAAAACAAAAAAGTAAAACAGAAATGACTGAGTAAAATTAGTAAATCTAAAATAAATTATCTGCCTTTGCTACTATAAATAAAGCCCCTCTCCATTGTTTTCATTGCACATTTCCTCACTATTTCATTAACCCTCTAAACTTCTTCTTTTCTATACACCTTTTGGTTTAGCAATGTCTGGTTCAAACAACAACACCAATGGAACCAAGTTCCCCACCATGAAAGACGTTTTCGGTATTAGGCCACCTCCTAGAGAGAGCACTGGTGATTCTAATAACAACACAAAAGGTACTAAGTTCCCAAGACTTCAGGATATTATGTTCGCTACAACAAGGCCTGGGACACGGGGAACTTGATGACCACACGGCACCATTTCCACTTTCACTGTGCTTAATTTTCATGTATGATCAAGGTTTTGAAATTTGAAGTGTCCCCTTTTCTTTTTGTATTAATTTCATAGTTTTATGTTAGTTTCACTTCTTTGTTTTAGCCTTTGTTTATGTTAAGGGGCACCTGTGTTTTTGTTACCTTTTATGGTTCGTCATGTTAAAGGACTTTTTGCGTTGATATATAGAATATTTTGTGTCTGAGTTTTAATTTCTACTTATTATTGTCCATTCCCATCTATCTCTTTTCACTCTCACTTGCTTCGTTTTCTATTACCATATGATATAAGATTGGAAGGAATGAGCTTGTTGTTAGGGTTTTAATTTAGTCAAAAAAATTGTTTGAAAGTAAAAGAAAAAAAATTGTTTGAAAGTAAAAGAAGAGAAGGGGACAGAAAGATTAGGTACTTTGTTGTCTTGTGAGTGGGTCATGTTTCACCAATCCAAAACCCAATGATACATATCTATTGAAATTTGTTTCTTTCAACTAATTAATTAACGAAATCATATTGGTCTTAAGTAACAATTTTTTTTTTTTTAGGAAATGTCATTAAATAATTTATTTTTGAAAGAAATAGTAGTATAACTTTTTTTGGACAGAAGTAGTATATTTTTTTTTGAAAGATGTAGTAAAAAAAATGACCAGTAATTATTTTTCAAACAATGAAATTGTTTTTTTTTACCGATGAAAATAACCATAACGATACTTTTTTATAATGCTAATTTGATTATAGTAAATCTATGTTACAAAATTGCTTTATAATTTTCTATTTGATGAGTCGGTATTTGGCGGTGATGATGGTAAATAATGGTGTAGTGCAGCAGCACATATATAGTGAAAAGTGTAGACTGGGTAAAACGAAGAAAGATAGTGTGCGTGTTTGAAAGAAAAAGATAGAGATAAGAGAGAGGATTAGGAAACAACTTAATGAAAATGACTTTGGTTTTTTTTTTTCAACTATACATCCACCCCACCCATGTTTTGGGTTTTAATCGCAATCAAATAGATTTCCTCTATAAAAACAGCAAAATCTAATGGCTGAGTCCCTATTGATTAGTGATTCTATAATATAATTCGTTAGAAATGATGTCATAATAAGTTCCAAAGAAAAAAAGTTCTTTAGAAATACAATTAGGCCAAAAAAAAGTTCTTTAATTAAAGTCTTTTTTACAAAAATTAATGAATGATTAAAATTGAAAAAGGAAGATGAATTTTTGCTAACCTTTGAGAGCGAACAATGCTAGAATGATGTCCCATTTAGTAGTTTGTTTTGTTTAGTAGTATTTTTAAGTGAATTTTTTATTTGCATAACTAAGCATTTGGTTGAAAAAGGAACGATACCTTAAACATGGGAAGTTGGCAATTTTATCTTGAAGTGGCAAAAATGAATTATATATAACCACGAGCAATGCTATTTCTCTAGAAAAATAACATCAAGAAATTTTCAAGAATAAAGAGCAACCAATCACAATTCATTATTTTCCACAATTCAAGGAGGTGTGGCTGAAAAATAGGAAGTGAACAAATAAATCATGCAATTAAAACTTGACAACTGTTTCTTAAAAAATTCTTGATGCTATTTTTCTGGAGAAATAGCATTTTTCTATAACCACATATCGATTAGTCCCTCTCCACAAAGTGTGGGATATGGAATTTACAGAAGAAAAAAATAAGCCGTTACATTAAAGTGTCAACGAAGAATGAAAATAGAGAAAATTTTAAAAAATAAAAAACCAGCTGACAAACAGGAAAATGGGGTTAAGCCTCCAAAATTGGTAATTATAGTCAAGTTGGACATATTTCGGCTTCAACTACCAGAAAAAATGAAGCTTCACTTTTTCTCTCAACGCATGCTCTTATTTTTTCTGAAAATTTTGTTTATTTCTCTCTTTCAAATCACTCACATCACCGCTAACTAAATAATATGAAATATGCTCCAGCAAAGATCTTTGATTAACCGATGACAAACCTAGCCATCATGCGATCAAAGACCACATCTGACCATAAAATTTCCGATAGATAAATAAATTATCGCTATCCTCTTGTTTGCCACACAACCTTATACAAAATTGATCATTGGTTGTCAGAACCCTTCGGTGAACCAAATTGTCTTTTGTTGACACCTGGTATTAAACGCCAAGCAAAAAGAGTGATTTTTACCAAAACCACCTTTAACCAAAAAATGGGACTATTGTCAAGAAACGTACCACCATCCACCACCATGATACACTACTCAGTGGATATTACCACGTAACCATCACATATCCAAAATACTTGCACCCTCTCGATGTTTTTTTCCTTAATTGACTGCATAGCTATTGATGAAGTGACAAGATTAGTTTAGATCTAATGGTTATTATTAAGTCATCTCGTATCTCATAATAACTACTTATCTCACTTGATACATCCTCTATCTATATATATTAAAAATAATCTAATTAAAAAAATGAAGGTGAGGGATGATATTTTGTATAGAAAAAATATTTGAAATCACGAACACTTACAAAGGGATTTACATTTACATTTTTCCAAAATACCTATGTGTGTGTGTGGGGGAGAGTTGGGCATCTCAATTGTTTTGAGTTACAAATTAAAAGAATTTAGGTAATGGTTCAAACTCAGACGAAAAAGTAAATATTAATGTAACGACTATGAATAGGTCAATGGTACAATAGTTTTGAGGCCGGGGTAGTATGAATGAATAACTAATTAAGTGAGAAATATGAAGGAAGTAAACAATGTTAAGGGAATGAAGGAAAGAGAGGAGGATAAAAATCCACCGGGTCAGAATGCTAAGATGTTAGATGTAACTAAAAACACAAAATATCATATATATATATATATATATATATATATATATATATATATAAATTCACCAATGTCCATGTTCCTTTTTAAATGTGATGTTTTGGAAACTTTTTGTTTTCTTTTAAATGAAGTTTTAAGAGTTGACAATAACATTAATTACTTTTTATCAAAATTACCCCTCGCCATTTTTTTAGGGGATCTCTCACCATTTATTGTAAAGAGAAAAAAAATGTAAATGAGATGATAAATAATTAAAAATATTCTAAGTAAACTATAATTGGTTTCAAAATCTTTATGTATAGAGTTAAACAAAAATATCAACAAAGATATGAATTAGGAGGGATCGGTCGCCGAAATATGAACTGAAGATTGAATATTGATATACCTGATAGAGTATATTTTTGTTGCCGTGAGATATATTGACAACTGCGGATCATTTGATTGGAATGAATTTTGAAATGGATACATTTGACGATATGAATCATTTGAAAAATAATTGTATTCTTTTTGTAGCAGGTATATTACAAGATCAATTTGGATTGACTCTCATTCGTTTAGAAAATATAATTTGAGGAACTAAATCTAAAGCAATTAGATATAAATTGATGCCGACTCCTCATAATTTAGTGACTTCAATTCCATTAACAACCACTTATGAATATTTTTTGGATTACACCCATTGACTCAAGTTTTAGATCAAACCAATCCATTGATCCAAATAGTTCATGGGAGAAAATTGAGTTATTTGGGTCCTGGAGGACTGACGGGGCGAACTGTTAGTTTTCAGATATTGGATATCCATCCTAGTCACTATGGATGCGTTTGTCCAATTGACATATCGGAATGAATCAAAATAGGACTTATTGGATCCTTGACAATTCACACAAAGATTGGTTGTTGGGAGTCTATAGAAAGTTTATTTTTTGAAATTTTTGAGAGATCAAAATGAATACAAATGCTCTTTTTTTTATAGAAAAATTAATTAATAGTAAAATTTATTTGATTTCTTGGAATGTATATTTTCTTCAAAAACGATAAATATTGTGAAATAAAGTGAGTACAGGTAGAAGAAAAAATAATGACCAGGTCAATTATGAGATGATTGTTAGGTGTGATCCTTAAATTCCAATGTCATCACCAGTTGCACACTACTCGTGCAGTCGTGTGCTTAGATTTTTCTTGTTTTAGGTGTGAGCCTCCATTGGCCATACTCATGACCAACGTGCACTTGTTATTTTTCGATTAAAATATTTTAGCCGCAAATTCTCTATCATGAATAGAAAGCAAGTAAATTTGATTTTTGTAAGAATAGAGTAAATTTAAGATGAGAAATATAAATAATAAACAATTAAAGAGATGCAATTTTCCAAGGTTTGATTTTGGCCAAGAATTTGTGTTATAATGAGTTTGTTTGCTATTTGGATTCTCTTATTTGTATCAACCTTATTAATGGTTCAAGAAGAAGTTCCACGTCTACGATGCGTTAATTAAAGACATTAACAATTTGATTCTTCAATGCAATGTAACTATTTCTCACACCTTTAGAGAGGATAACCAATGTGCGGATTATTTGACGAAACTTAAAGATTTGATTCTATAATGCATCTTCGGAAGACTTGCTCAATCTTCTTAGGAATGGTGCTATATGCGCTTTATTCGCTCGAGAGTAGTTCTTCTTTCTTTTGGCTTTTTTTTTGGTTGATTAGCTTTGTAACAATATTTTTATTTACTTACTTGGCTGGGTAACATTTGGCCACCAGGGTTGCTGTTAGCAGGGTGTGGGATTAGTTACTTTACAGTACATTTGAAGTCTAACACATAAAAGTCTTAAATTTACATTAACAAAAAAGGAAATAGGCTCGGGTTTTAATTTGATTTTATTCATCATCTCTTCATAAAGTCACAGTGCTATAATTTTTCATGGGGGAACACCATTAATTTGACTACTAATAATAATGATAATAATACATAGTCAAATGGACTGTAGTCGGTGTTGAATTCTTCTTGGTAATGTTTTTGCTGTTCTTTATGACTTAATTGCATCCTTAATTTGGTTATATTTTCCTCAAAAGCAGCATATTCTTCAAAGTAGACAGAAATATATTGTGATGTACTAGTGATTACATTATTTTATAGTAGTCCATGAATGCGTAACAAAGTGGTCAAAGGATTGGGACGCCGAAGAAGATAAAGATTTCAACTCTTTTTAATATTTTCTCCTCCTCTCTATCAAAATGTACTAGCGGATTACGTTATTTAATAGTAGTCCATGGTAAAAGGAATTAGGAGTTTTTGGTGTTCAAATAGGCTGATACCACGCCTAATCTCGTCGTGTTTCTTAGACACCAAATTTGACCTATCGATTTCAAGTTTTATATATTGTTTTTCCTCTAATTTTATAGACAAATTGGAATTATACTCCATCTACCGTTGAATAGTGGATACATTTCTAGAGTGAGTGAAATGTAAAATATGAAAATTAAGACTTGTTATGATAACAAACTCGTGATTTGTATTTACACGCTTAAGCCCTCTTCTTCTTCACCAAACTAAACTGTTGTTATCGTCACCTTCTCGTCACGTCAGTGATGCACTGCTAAATTTCCAAAGGGGCCGGAACACCTTTTGACCACAAATAAAAGAACAAAATATGTAGTATTATATACACAATAGTCATGCTAGTTCACACTGATTATAATAATCATATGGTATTCCATAATATACAAATCAAAGGATTAAAATTGGGCGGTGTTGAATTCTGCGCCTCATGCATGCATGGATTGACTTTGTTTGCAACCAGTTTGGTTATGTTTCTTCTTAAGTATCCTTCTTCTATAAAGGAACAGAAAAGTACTAGTAAGTAGTAACACTTTCCAATTTCATATGTAAAAATATAAGAAATTATCTATAAGCAATTAATCTTGTAACAAGAAGTAGTTAATTTTATTGGCAAAGGCTACGGTAGGCGGCCTCTTTAGGTCTCCTACCGTAGGAGACTTGATTTTTATTTTTTATTTTTGTAAAAGTGATGTTAACCATTGGATATATTTGAAATTTTTTGAAGACCATGATATTATTATATTCTTTCAATACTAGATATTTTTTACACTATTCTATCATCCTTCTCTCACCCCTCCATATCTCTGCCGTGCCACCTTCATTCAAATTGCTGCGCCTGTTTTACGTTAATTACAATTCTTCATTCATATTGCTTCCTTCATGTTGCTGGTGCTGTGAGCCTTTGTTAATGCTGTGAGACTAGTTAATTCAATTTCATTGATAAAAGTCCAATCCTGCCGTGCCAGATTCATCATATTGGTGGGCCTTCATTCTTATTAATTAAACTTGCATCATTAACAGGTTTTAAATTCCTTAAAGAAATATTGGTGATTGATTTTAGATCTGGATTTTTAAGAACACATCGGTAAATTTGGATAAAATTAATTAGGAAGAATATGAAGTCTATAATTTGACGATGATGGAGAATTATTTCACTCGCCTCATTATAAATGCCCTTTTTACAATAGTTTAGAATACATCAATACTTAAACAATAAAGTATCATTATTTGTTGTATTTCAATTCATCTAATTAATCTTATTTTTTTTTAAAAATCATCTAACTCCAAGTAATATTTCAAATAATATTTAAAGTTTTAAACAATAAATGCCCTTTTTTTTTAAATCTTATTTTAACAATATATTTGATTTTTTTTTCTTCATAGTAAAAGTTGTCTTTTTTTAATTTCTTAATCTGAAAAACCCAACGAACCAACCAATAAACAAAAAGAAATAAATATGTGACTCAACCTAACACATAATCAATCACGTCAATGAAGACATGAGTTTGTATGTGGGCCCCACTTAGATTTTCTTGCCACTACACTGACACGCTAACTAACTCCGACGATTATACTCTTTACGGCAGTACACGTGCACTTTGATTGTCTTGGTGAGCCAATCACCTTATTTTGGGAAAGTTTAATAACATCACCTTTTTCTCTAGATATAGAATCACTAAAAAAATTAATCATGAACTATTATAATTTTTGTTTTCGAATTTTTCAATTCAATTACATATTCTTGATTAAAATAAACTTAAGTTTATCTTCCAGAGAATAATTTTATAAAAATACTACTAATTAATTCAAATATTATTATTAAGATTTTAATGATTCGTAACTTAGTTGACAAATTGGAGCCTAAATCACCACTAAAAAAATATTGTTTTGTCGTCGGATGTCCTATGTATTAGATGATCACACATTTTTAATCAACATTTTTTTCCATAACCTTATAATTAATAATTAGTAAAATAAATGGTTTCTCCATTCGTATTTTGACGTTACTATTAATATTTAGGTCTTGTTGACTAGAGAACACTAGTTAACATTTCTCAATAAACTATAAGCTCGTGAAATAAACTATAAGTCCAAAAAGTATTCGAAATAGTGTTTGAAAATAAGTCATAGGCTCGTAAAATAAGCTTTAAGCCCGTGTTAAAAAGGTGGTTACCAAACAAAGGTTTTTTGGTGTGAAAAATAAGCTATAAGGTCGTGAAATAAGTTATAAGTTATATACCCGTTCACTAACCTTACCAAATAGACCCTATATATGTTGGTCAAAATTCCTCACGTGACCAAAACATTCTTGCATAGTTGGTAAGTTTGTTCCACTTGGCTTGTCTTTACTATCACCACCTTTGCTTGATTGTGTAACATGGTATAGAATATTTTGTATAGTATACTGATTCTTGGGTTTTGAAGATTTAGATTCATCAGAGGCACCCTTTGTTTTCTTTGAATCGTCCATTGATGGTAAATAAAATTGAGCAAAAGATCTAGCTTAATTTTGGAGAAAATGTATATAATAAAGGAGAATGGAAGTTTGATGAGAGAAATGGGAAGAGGGTAGCATTTAATTTATTGACAAATAGGAACATTCTAGATTTTGTAATTTGACCCAGTAATATAAGTTTGGTTTAATTGCACTTTTCTCCCTTATCTTTTGCTAATCGTGCGATTTTGTACCTCTTTTTTTTTGAGCGATTTTGCACCCCATCTCTTTGCCCTCTTTCTAATTTTGCACCCCATCTTTGTGTTCAATTGCACTTTTGCCCCCCATCATTTTTCTAATTATGCGATTTTGCACTCTCTCTTCATTTTTTTGAGCGATTTTGCACCCCATTTTTTGCCCATTTCCCCCTCTTTTAATGATGATTTTGAACAAAACTCAATTGGTATGGGGTGCAAAATCGCTCAAAAAAAAAAGAAGGGGTGCGAAATCGCACAATTAACAAACGATAGAGGTGAAAAGTGCAATTAAGGCTTTAAGTTTTGCATTTGCTTTTGCATATTCATGCTCTAAGGCATTAATTCATGTCTTATCTTACCATCTTTGACTATTTTTGGGTGAACTTCAACAACTTCTTTCAATTATACACACACATTAATCCAAAGTTGAACCGAAACAAGAGTTTCCATCCAAAAAAAATTATCACTGTTTTAAAATTAAGTACTTTTAAATTATTTATTGTGGATAGTTGAGTGATAGCTTTGGTTTAACAAAAATAAAAGTGAGAGCGTTTCCAATAAAATAAACAAAAAATAATTTAGTAAATTTGATTTTTATTTTGAATGAAATTTAGAATTTCTTTTTTTAAGGAGCGAAATTTAGAAAATTAATCACTTTGGAAGTAATTTTTTCTTCTTCTTTAGATATCTTTACTTTCTTCGCCATTCAATGAACCAGAGTTGGCATATCGAGTGTCATTATCTCATCTCATTAATTTCAAAGCTTCATAAGAGAAGTAAAAAGGGGGTAACATTAATTATTTTCATTGTGTTAACTTTTAGATTCTCGCGACATGATAACTCAGTGTTTACTCAAGAGGTTAGTATAACTTGAACAATAAATCTAGAAGTCCTAACTCAACTAACAAATGCCGAAATTGCAAGGCCAGACATCATGACTTGGGTTTGAACTCGAGACATCACAGTTATGTGTGAGTTCTCTAGATATAGAATCACTAAAAAAATTACTCATGAACTATTATAATTTTTGTTTTCGAATTTTTCAATTCAATTACATATTCTTGATTAAAATAAACTTAAGTTTATCTTCTAGAGAATAATTTTATAAAAATACTACTAATTAATTCAAATATTATTATTAAGATTTTAATGATTCGTAACTTAGTTGACAAATTGGAGCCTAAATCACCACTAAAAAAAAATATTGTTTTGTCTTCGGATGTCCTATGTATTAGATGATCACACATTTTTATTCAACATTTTTTTTACATAACTTTATAATTAATAATTAGTAAAATAAATGGTTTCTCCATTTATATTTTGACGTTACTATTAATATTTGGGTCTTGTTGACCACATGACACTGTTAACATTTCTCAATAAACTATAAGTCCAAAAAGTATTTGAAATAGTGTTTGAAAATAAGTCATAAGCTCGTAAAATAAGCTTTAAGCCCGTATTAAAAAGGTGGTTACCAAACAAAGGTTTTTTGATGTGAAAAATATGTTATAAGCTCGTGAAATAAGTTATAAGTTATAAACCCATTCACTAACCTTATCAAATAGACCCTATATATGTTGGTCAAAATTCCTCACGTGACCAAAACATTCTTGCATAGTTGGTAAGTTTGTTCCACTTGGCTTGTCTTTACTATCACCACCTTTGCTTGATTGTGTAACATGGTATAGAATATTTTGTATAGTATACTGATTCTTGGGTTTTGAAGATTTAGATTCATCAGAGGCACCCTTTGTTTTCTTTGAATCGTCCATTGATGGTAAATAAAATTGAGCAAAAGATCTAGCTTAATTTTGGAGAAAATGTATATAATAAAGGAGAATGGAAGTTTTATGAGAGAAATGGGAAGAGGGTAGCATTTAATTTATTGACAAATAGGAACATTCTAGATTTTGTAATTTGACCCAGTAATTTAAGTTTTGCATTTGCTTTTGCATATTCATACTCTAAGGCATTAATTCATATCTTATCTTACCATCTTTGACTATTTTTGGGTGAACTTCAACAACTTCTTTCAATTATACACACATAATTAATCCAAAGTTGAACCTAAACAAGACTTTCCATCCAAAAAAAATTATCACTGTTTAAAAATTAAGTACTTTTAAATTATTTATTGTGGATAGTTGAGTGATAGCTTTGGTTTAACAAAAATAAAAGTGAGAGCGTTTCCAATAAAATAAACAAAAAATAATTTAGTAAATTTGATTTTTATTTTTAATGAAATTTAGAATTTCTTTTTTTAAGGAGTGAAATTTAGATAATTAATCACCTTGAAAGTAATTTTTTTCCTTCTTTAGATATCTTTAGTTTCTTCACCATTCAATGAACCAGAGTTGGCATATCGAGTGTCATTATCTCATCTCATTAATTTCAAAGCTTCCTAAGAGAAGTAAAAAGGGGGTAACATTAATTATTTACAATGTTCTACACATTTATGTATAATTTCATTAAAAAGATACAAAAATTAACTTAAAAATAGGGATCAAAAGTAGTGATTGAAAATTTTATAGGGACTAAAAGCTGAAGGAAAATTTTAGAGGGAATAAAACGAAAAGTTGCTATATTTATAAGGACCAAAAACCTTCAAAATAAATTTAAAAAGTAGAAATTAAAACTTTTTAGTGATCTTTATTTTATATTGACATTATTATATGCATTTTTTTTACAGATTTAAATTACAAGTATGAGCGATCGTAGTTGGATGTATGATAGAAATTATCAAGAAAAAAGAGGGCAAGTTAAGGAGCTTTATAAGTTAATGTTTTACTTCCTTTATACCAAGACTAGGGTATGCATCAATGCAACATATTATTCAAAGTAGGCGGAAATATAATGTGACGAATTAGCGATTATGTTATAGTAGTCCACAAATGTGGTAAAAGGACGGGGACACCAAAAATGATAAAAAAGTTCAACTCTTTCTATCATTTTCTCCTCTCCTCAGTCAATCCCCTCTCTTATGTCAATCAATGTTCCACAATTCGAATGTTAACTCATAAATTTATTCGAGTTTATGTTTTTAGGTGTCAAAATTGTGTTAACTCGGACATAAACCTATGTTAGTATTTAAAGATTATCAAATTATGCTACTCCCAATAATAAAAATAGGACAATAAATAACATGATCATTAGCCTTAAGAATTACGAGGAAATATGTGTGTGTGTGTGTATATGTATATTTAAAACGATGAAATAATAATATACCATACAACGAATATGTTCAATATTCCATCACATCACAATTATTTGTTTAATCTTTGTCTGCTTGTTTAATCTGCTTAAGCTTTGTCGTATATCGGCTGTCAAAAGTGTGTTGGTTTGACTAAGAGATACATGGTGGGTCTTATATCTTATTTCAATCCGATCGACCACACTTTTTTTTTTTTTTTGTGTAATAGTGATTAAGACTATAAAAGTTTCTACCACACTCTATCTGAAAATAACCAATTTGGTGCTAGTTTAACTTTTTTAACTTTTCTAAATAATTAATTTACACATTAATTAAGATTAAAATGTATGTCTAACTAATTCGGTTATATATGTGTATAAAATTATTGACGAAATGAATATGTATTGAAATCTAAATTCCAATGGCTTATTTTGGTTGAATTTTAATAGCATTCATCACCTACGAGTGAAATATATATGTGTCTGGGTATATGTTTGATTATACTACTCCATATCGAATGGAAGAGACAGCATGGGCCCTCCAACATAATCCACGTGTCTTTAAGTCGACCGGAACCATATAAATCCTCAGCATAGCAGCATATTTGTTTTGACTTTTGACTCAACCATCGTATTGAGCTGTAATTAGAAAAAGAAGGTTTATACATCCATTTAATTTAATGGCTTTTGTTTATGCTGTGATAGTGAATTTTTTTACTTTCTATTAAAGGAAAATTACAGTCACATCTCCTAAGGTCTACCAAAATTATATTAATCTCATCTTTAGTTTAAAAACTTATATTAATCTTCCTTAAGTTCTCATCAACTAGAGAAACACCTCATTTTTTCTATTAACATCATCAACTTTCCGTTAACTTTATTTTTTTAGCGAATTTTCTAGCAAAAACAATCCTCTATGAATCCACCATTGATGGTCAATCCACTAATATCATCAATTAAATGTGAATATGAGTACCTTGATCACAAGAAAAGAAAAAGAAATATACCTACCAAATAGGTTGAACCGAATACTAGTAAAAGTTCATTTTTGTGTCATCATTTACTTGAATTGTGTTGAGTTACTTTTAGTATGGTAATTTATTAAAGGGAAATTGTTAACTGACTCTTGACGGAAATTAAAAATGATAAATCATGATATCTATGCTCAACTTTGATTTTCATACACATGATAATGACTATGCACTAACGTAAAAAAAAACGAAAAAAGACAATGCACAGCCTCAAATAAAAAAAATTACAATGTCGTGCACCAATTTGTTTTTTTTACTATGTATGTCCTCATAATTTTTTTCCTTGAAAGATGCTATGCCCGCATAAATAAAATTCCATTGGTTAAATACACCTATCAAATCCAATTATCGTAAACCCCAGGTATGCATAAACAAAATTTTATTTCCTTTCATTCTTCCGTCCTTAGTTAATTTGGAGAAGGCAATTACTTATTTGGCTGAGTAACAATCGGTCACCATAGTTAATTTATAGTAACTTGCAGTTTCTTTGGTGATTTGTGGAAGGTTATCACCGATTGACTTGGTCCCTCAATAGTTTTTCCTTGTCAATTCTTCGAGCACTTGCATCAATTGGATGGTTTGTGGGGTTCTTCAAAGAAGATAATTGATTCCATGCAAATTATTTAGTTGTCAATTGTTTAGACAATTTGGAAAGAACAAAATAGTATAATCTTTAAAAGAAAACAGGACAACTTGATAGCATTAGGTGAAAGGGTAAAATTTCAGTCATCTTGGTGGTTGAAATTGTAATATGCTAATTTTGATTTTGATTTTGATTATTAAATGTGGCGGCGGAGTCCTTTAACCTGCTTAAACTCAGTTTTTTTAGTTTGTTTGTTTTGTTTTCTCCTTTCCTTTCTTTTGTTTTTGCGCCTTATTGACGTTGTACATAATTGTTTGAACTCTGATTGTGTCTGGGTGTTTTGGTACTCCTTATGCTAAAGTGTTTAGAGGCATTTGTTTTATATATTTATCATTTTGGCTTTTTCAAAAAACTTTTACTATTATGTTTGAGAGTTAATATTTGAAACACATGATATTACTTCTAACACATAAAAGTCTTAAAATACATTCACAAAAATGAAATAGGTTCAGGTTTGATTTGATTTGGTCATCAGATTGCATCCTCAAAATATCCTCTAAATCATGTATGAATATGAATTAAGTTGAATTGGTCACAAATTTTTTGTAGCACGTGAATCCCCTTCTTTTTTCCCAAGTTAAATTAATTTAATCATATTCCAATTTTGCCCCGCATCCGTTCGTGCTTGTTTTGTCGTTTTATTAATTATCTAGACATAAGTCACGCTGCTATAAATTTCCATGGGGGAACACCATATTAATTTGACTACAAATAATAATGAAAATAGTACATAATAAAACACTTACTCCTACATGGATTAATGTCGGTGTTGAAATAATGTCTCTTCTCTATGACTGACTTGCATCCTTAATTTGGTTATATTTCCCTCTAAAGCAACATATTCTTCAAAGTAGGCAGAAATATAATGTGACGTATTAGCAATTACGTTATAGTAGTCCACAAATGTGGTAAAAGGACGGAGGACGCCGAAGAAGATAAAAGTTCAACTCTTTCTACCATTTTCTCCTCTCCTCTGTCAATCAACTCTCTTCTCTCAATCAATATTCTACTATTCGAGTGTTAACTCGTAAACATTCTATCGATCAATGTTTTACAATTCGAATATTAACTCATAAATTTGTTCATGTTTACGTTTTTAAGTGTCAAAATTATGTTAACTCGAACATAAACTCGGTCTTTAGTGAAATTGAAAAGTTTATCGAATTTGAGCGAGTCAAAGACGGAATAAAATAACACAGCGAGTAGTATTGAGATTATCCTCATAGAAACTCATTCCATGGATATACATGATTCCATGAAGATCAGATAGTGACCACTAAAATCTAGATTAACTAAAAAGTATTATAGAAATTATAGTATTAAATATGATAAAGATAGTTAAATTTTATTATATGTTTGATACCGCAATACATGACTTTTTTCGTTGTTTATATTTTAGAAAGGATAAAGTACACTTTTACTTTGCAAACAAATTACGTGAACGCTATATGGGTCTGGCTCCAGCCACTCAATTTTGCAACTTAACCTTTTTTTTTTAGAAAAAGGATAAGTGACAATTTACAAAGTATAATCATTAATATAGTAATGAAAGAATTAGCAAGGCATATAATGTCGCCAAGACCATTAGACCAAGTTGGATCCACGTAAGTACGTAACCTTTGACATAGACTATTCCGTTCTCAAATTTCTTTTAAAAAGATGGAGATATCTTTTTTAAAGGAAAAAAAAAATGTCCATTGAATATGACTGATTCCAATTCAATAAGTTAATATCATTCTCTTGATAAATAAAATTTAATATGATTCTAATTAATAAATGTCCATTCTTAGCAAAGTACATACTTTATGACAGTAAAGCATAACGTTAAAATTTCTACAAATTACAAAAGTTATATTTATCTTTTTTTAATTTCTTAATCTAAAGATATTGCTAGCATTTTCTTTTAATTAACTACACCTGAAAACCCAACGAACCAACCAACCAATAAACAAAAAGAAATACTATGTGAGTTTGGTTGTGGGTCCCACTTAGATTTTCTTGCCACTACACTGACACACGCTAACTCTGACGATTATATTCCTATACGTGCACTTTGATTGTCTTGGTGTGCCCACAAATGTCGTAGGTAGCTGCCAATTCTCCAACATTAACTATTGTCTTTCTTTTGGGAAAGTGTAACATCACCTTTTTCTCTAAATATAAAGTCTCTATAATACACTCTTTAAGATACTTTTACTATCTTGTATTCTTATGCCACATAACACAACTTTCATTATAAGGGTTTTACTATGTTGGATTTTTGTGTTATTTTTTTTAAATGACATTAATGCTTAACTTACGCCCTTAAGCATTCTCCTGGTTTATATTATCAAATAAAGCCTTCAATTGATCAGCAACAGCAACAAAAAGTCGTTAAGAGCCAACTGTAGCCGACGTGGAGAATGAGTGAATATTATGTCATGTAACTTTCAATCTAGCAGCTGATGTCTGCTATAATACAAATTCCAAATTCGTAGAAAATAATCAATTACATTCGAAATTATTCACTTGATTATGAATTTTATTCATTTAGTTTTTTTAAATAATATTAAAACAATAACAATGGAATACTTCAAACAATATTTAAAAATTATATTTTGGGTACTTAAAAATGTACAATGTAAGAATATCGGAATTTAAATTTGCATGTAAAGGTAAGTAAGAAAACGACTACAATT
Organism: Medicago arabica; assembly: GCA_946800305.1. NCBI lineage: Eukaryota > Viridiplantae > Streptophyta > Magnoliopsida > Fabales > Fabaceae > Medicago > Medicago arabica. The sequence goes on from OX326969.1 coordinate 40,536,429, forward strand.
ATAGAACGTTGAAGAAACTCGTTGATTCAATCCCATGAATTCAACATTATCTCTTTGACAATATTTTCAATTTACAAAAGGCAAAACGGCATGTTAAGTGATGCCATGACCAAAGCATAACCTTTGACGGATACATGCACAATTCCAGACAATCTAAAACAAATTAGGTAGAGATATTGATGATGGTGGAATATTGACTATTAGAAGCCTTGTAAATATGATTTAATAGTACATATCCTCTGCATTTAAATTATTTTTAATTTATCTTTATCTATTTTATCACTTCAATGTTCTATTATGTATATGTTTGATAAAAGGTGGTATGATGTGCCTGCAAGATCTTCAACACTTAAGTAAGTGAGACTTTAATAAAAGCTTAGAGATTTAAATGAAATTGAGAATGTACCTTTCTCCAAGAGTTTGAGACTTTTAATAGGTGAAGTGTAAGGGACATTAAGTTATGAGACTGAATCGACAATTCGATTTCTGGTCATCCACTATAATTCACGGATCACATTTTGATTGTTATCAAAGGATCGTGATTTCATCGAATGAATGATTTAATATTTTGCTAAAAAGTCATTTTCATTGTTTATGAAAAGCTCGCGGTCCCTAATCACTTGAATTTTAGAATCAATAAACTTATTTAAAAGGACCAAAAACTTATTTAATGAAAACGTTAAATACGCTTGTAATAACTTTTTTAACGAAAACGTTAAATATATTTCTAAGAAAGTGGTGAGGAAACCATTGGATCTACATTGTCTTATATTTATTTGTTGAACTGAAAATGAAACCAAAAAATATAAGTAAACAAGCCATGGCGTTTTGACATTTCTATTACTTCTAAAAATACAAGACAATTGTTCAATTTAAAAGTTTCTTTTCTTATTAAAAGTTATTACAAACACAAATTTTAAGAAATGAAAATAAAAAAACCATTATTTTATGAAGTAAACATGCCCTTATATTTTCATACTTTGTTCTCTCCCTCTTTCCAATCTTTAGACAATCCACTTGTGCTTACTAGAGTTTTTTTTAGTAAATAGAAAATGAAAACAAAACAATTTATAGTGGTGTCTATTGGCATAAACGAGGGTGCTAATAACCTCCCACCACCACCCTCCAAGACTTGATGTGTGGGCCATAATTTCCTTTGTGCTACTCAACCAGTACCCACAGCCCAGAATTTTGTTTGAATATTGTTCTTTTAGGCTTCACTGTTTGCTCCCAAGCACCCCGAAATGACATTTTAACCCCCAAAAGTAGTCTACGGCAAATAATTGCCATAAAAAAACCATACATCACTTTCTCATTTGTGAACTTAATTCTATCACTAAACTAGTTAGTATAAATGACTACATTGTGAATTTCACATATCCCACTCCTAAGAAATTTTGTCTAATTCTACCAATGCAGGGTAAACTAGTTATTACAAAGAGGATTATATGTCATAGTCTCATAGACGTTGAATAATGGTTTACTTTTATTTTGTCTAATTCTACCACGGTGCTAATCGTGTAGTTTACTTTTATTTTTTCCCTCCATTACAGTTTTGCAAATTAGCTAACGTGTCTTGGATAAATTCCATGTTTGAAATTGCGGTGAGTTTGGAAAAATCATATGATCCTGTACTTATGTTGAAATTCGAAAATGTAGCTTTTACCAAAATCATGGTGGTTTCCGATCGTCACATCAAATTTACTTATTTTTAAACATGCACAAAATGTAAGCAAGTAGCAAAGGGATATATTCAAGTAAAAAAAAATGGAACAAAAAATTCACTATGACCCACTCTGATACACGAGATAAGTTATTTTAATATATATATAAATGTTAAACAATTCTGATTAACCCTAATCTCACCTCTGATTAACCCTAATTCCGTCATTTTTGAGTGGTTTAAGAAATCTTTATGAAAAGTTATTTTAAGAAATCATTTTTAAGGACTGCTATGTGCATGTTTACCCATTGTATCATATCCCATCAGAGTTTCTGAGAAGTTGCAATTGTATGATTTCAACAATTTCATTTAGTATCCTATAAAAAATAAATTTTCAAATGACATGTATCATGTAGTTTTGGTGTCACAATTGATAAGAGAAATTGTCTTATATCACTAGGTTGATGAAAGTAGCATGAACTCTAAAGTCATGATTGATGGAGGATGATGAACATCTATGCAATTGTTTACTTACTTGATGTTTTAGACTCAAATGAGTATGGGTATTATTTTTTGGTTGATTATAACACGATTAAATGAATGTTTTAAACTCTTATATATGTTATAATGCTATACTCATGTGTGAATGTTCTATACTTAAAGCTTATTTAGATTTTGTTATGTGTGTAGGATGCTTTATAAAGCCAACATACCTTATGCTTTATTGACTTAGATAAATGCTAGCAAGACTTTAGCAAAGATATACTTTTCAAGCATTTGGTTTTACACATAATGATATGATAGAAAAACATCACCAATCAAATTGTATGCGTAAATTCATCAAAAGCGATAAATATTATGAAAAAAAAGGGAGTAATACTTAACACAAATATCAACTAAAGAAAATATATTTTAATATTTTATTATTATTATTTTTTGAAAGAATGTTTTAATATTTTATTGATATTTAACTTAATTCAACTCATTAATTCTATGATCGAGAAAAAAAAACAAATTATATTAAATTTTCAAGTAAAATTTGACTTTATATTGCAACTTGTCATCAAATACAGTTCTATAACTCTTCGGTACATTTAAATCAAATAACAATGATTCCAAACTGTATTACATATTCTAATATTCGAAGTATATAAATACCAAAAATCTTAGAAGAATTCAATGAAAAAAACTCTTTGAAGAATTGTCAAAAAATAGATTTGAAAAATAAATTAAACAATAAATGTTATAACGTGTTCAATATATGGTATTGAACAAGTCTATGCAAATATTTTTCCATCTGCAACAAGGATCATAGTATGTAAACACTATTAAAAAAAGATATGATATTCTAGTGATTGATAAATGTATGTTTTATTAATTAAATAAAAGATAAATATAAAGATATGATTAATATATCATTAATTTTAAATTAAAAAATCTATTTTATTGTTAGATAAATCATACCATCAAACATCCTATTTACAAATATTCAGTTTAATAATAATCTAAATACAGTAGAAACTATATAAATTAATAATGTCGGGACCGGAGAAATTTATTAATTTAGAGAGTTATTAATTTATCGATAAATTAATAATTATTAATTTAAAGAGTTTTTAAGTAATTATACTGTACATACCAAACAAAAAGGCAAATTAGTCTATGTCTCTTAGAATTACGTTGCAGCAAATCTTGGGACTCAATGTAAATTAATAAATATTGTATTCATATCCATTGGAAATATGACTTTTGACTTTTGAAGTGTATAGTAAATGTAAACAAGTGGAATGTTCAATGTATTACATGAATATATTAAGCAAGTTTGGCATATATAAATTACATGAATGTGTTAAAAGTATTCAAACCATATCTCACTCACGAGATGGCTTCTCATCTAAAAGGTGTTGCAAAATCAACTATGTCAGATCAGTGATGTACAATGATGATATGCCACATGGGGTGGTCTATCTATCACCACTCTTTAGAATTGAGACGAGGTCCCACATATTATTCTTCTTGATGGCGAAGCTTCTTCATGTGTTGGATCTCTCCATATTTTATCTTGCATAACTTCTTTAAAATTCACTTTTACATAGATAGACTGCACATGCCGCAATTTTAGTCCAAAACTATTTTCTTAGTTTCTTACTTATTGTTTTTTTTGTTCTCTCGGGCACATATTTTTGTAGGAATCATGGAATTCTTAGTAGACATTTGATTACATTCTCTTCACAGAACTATGATAACTCTTTAGAAGTAAACCTCCTCGATATGTTTGCATAACTTTTATTTGTCGACAACTTTCTTTATCCACAACTACTTTAAACTTCTTAATGTAGCAAAGACTTCTTATTTTATACTTCGTGAAATAGACTCATGTTTTTCTTGAAAAATCACCAATGAAAAGAAGAAAATGATTGTTTTTACTTATTCAATTGGTCTTGGTTGGCCCCACAAATCTCAACATTTACAAGCTCAAGTAGCTTCATGGTTCTCTAGCTTGACTCCTTTAGCAAACTAGTCCAAAATGGTTTTCCAAGTAAACATCTTTCACATTATTGGTCTGAATGGTTGATAGATTGTAATCCTCTCACCATATTTATTTTGACACTATTGGTCTAAATACTTAAGTCCAAGATGTCAGAGCCATGTAGCATCATTGTAGCATGCTTTGAGATAGTTTGCAACATCATTTCCGATATTCAATAAGAACATCTTGTTTCTCGACAATGATACCTTGGTGATGAGATCATTTCTCCCATCTTTGATGGAGAGACTTAATTCTTTTAGGTTAATATCATGGCGTTTTCTACAACCAAAATTTTATTTTTCATATTTAGGACATAATAGACATTTGAAATAAATCGATGTCTTCAATCTTTTAAGTGAATTAAAATATTACCTTTGCCTTTCGTTGGATATTTGGAATTTTTTCCGAATGAGACATCCACTGACTAATTCATTAAGTTCGATGAACACACTCCTTTTTCATCACATTATATGGTTGTTTGCACCAATGTCAAGGTACCGTGAATTTTCATGACTACCTTCATTCTTCCATATGCTAGCAACATTATTTCAAACTTCTCATCCTTTTCTTCCACGTTGAGAGGAGAGAAAATATTTGAGAGAAGAACAATTTCTATTTCTTGAGATAATGCTTTGATTTCTTCTTTGCTTGCTCCAGCTTATTTGATTTACAAATGATAAGTTCTCCTCTTTTTATAGGCTCAAAGGAAGAATACTACATATGAGCAAGACTTGTGTGTCACAACCAAAAATTTAAACTATTTAGAAACACATCTATAAATAGAAAAAGGTAGAAAAAGAAAAGAACGATTTTATTATTTCCTAAAATGGTTAAATAATATGCATTTTCCTTTTGTATTTGTGTCTAAATGTTTATATTTATAGTTGTAACCATACAAGAATTATTCTTTGGATACATAATAAGATGATACACTACGCATTTCAATAGAGAGTTGTACACATTTCTCTCTACTATCTCTACTAAATACATTTAATAATATTTTTATATGCTACCAATTTAGTTCTACATCTTTCTCTGATATTCTTTGGATAACAACACTTAGTTAATTAAATCTAACACTTAATTAGTCATATGGGGCAAATCCAATCTACACTCCAACTCATTGATCGTGGTTCGGGCGTCGGCTTAATTTGGAAGAAATGCGATTGGAAGGAATGGTCAGCATGCATATTCTTTTATCACGTGATGCTGTGAAGATATATTAGGGAGTAGTTTGTACTATGATTTTTTCTTTTAATAATATATTTGACTTTTTGCAATACAGGAGGCAGCTCTTTATCGCACACGTACATTGTGTTTATTCATCGTTGTTGTCATTTTTGGGTAGAAAGAAAGAATCTTTGCATTGTACTCCTATGATTTTGCTTTTAATATATTTTAACTTTTTGCAGTGCTGAGTTGTTTAATAATGTGGGGGGTTTTTGCTCTTGGCTTTGTTTGGGTCTTTTGGTCTATGATATAATTCTGGCCCTCCCGGGTACTTCGAGTTAAAGGGAGTGCTATTGGCTTTTTAAAGAAAAAGTCTCATCAGTGACAGTGTCATTTTCTTCGGTAAAAAAATTACTGTTAAAATGCAACAACAAATGTTAATTTTATAGTTTTTTTTTTCTTCCTTTGACTATTCCACAATCAATTGATACTTTAATAGCAATGTCGCCAACATTAATTCTGAAATAGTAATGACTTAATCCCACGTAATGTTCCGCTAGGTGGGACGAGTGACTTTGACTGTTATCCAAGAAAAAGCTTTTAATTTGTCGACAACAAAAATTATGGTTTTCAATCCTTCTGCTTTTGGAATTTGATTAGTATGCTGACGTTACGTCTGTTTATAAGATAAATTTCACATTTCGTAGAAATTCAACATATACTGTCTAGTTTTTAACCCGCAAAAGTAAAAGTGATATTGTTTTTAATTTAATTAATTATTTTATACGAAAATAAATTTTTTTAAATGGTTTCAAAATATTTCATACAGATTTAACTTTAAAAAAATTCTATGAAGCAAAATTAAATTGGACCACAAGATACGTCCAATTTTGTGTCCATACAAGTCTTTGTTGTCGCTTGTCACAAAATCACTACACTGAAATCAACGCTAATCTGGTTCAGTCCCCCAACAACACTCAAAGTCTACCAACACTACATCAATTTCATAAATGGACTATATATGAGACTACCAACTAAAAGTTGTATATTATCCGGTGTGTATTTTATTCAAGAAATTGTTAAATGAATGAAAATCATGAATAGAATTCATTAAATCAATATGGTGTTAGTGTGAAACTAGGATAATTATTTTGAAACAATGAAGTTACACAAACCAAAAGCAATATCGAATATCATACTCCTGAAAATGCATGTGAAGAATTGAATGTTAATAAATGAATAATTCATGGTTCAAAATATCAGTTTTACTTTTGTTCTTTTCCTAAGAAATGTCATTTTTTATACTTGAGCTTTTGAGCCTCAGTTATAACTAAAGTTGTGGTCTATGTTTAGATTTCACCGTACAAGTCAAGATCTTCATAATCGCGGATTAAATTGAAAAGGATGAGGAAATAAAATTCGTCTTTGGAATCACTTAAACATTTAAAACATTAAACGAAATCTAATTTTTTTTTTAAGGACAAAATTTAAAGAATTAAATCAGTACGTAAAATTAAAATAAAGATATAAGAAAAAAACTCAATGTAAGAAGACTTTAAGTCTAGCACCATAAGGACATCGTTTCTATCGAATTATAGAATCACAAATCAATGATGAATGAGTTATGCTATTAGATTGTTATTGAGCACAAAACATGGGTTGGATGGATGTATAGATGAAAAGAAAAGAACAAACGTCATTCTCACATGCTCCTTAAAAAAAACGTCATTTTCATGCAGTTATTTCCTTCCTCTCTCTTCCATCTCTATCTATATCCGCACATTTTCTTTTGTTTTCTCTGTCTATAGCCCTTCTCAACATGTGCTGCTGCACTACACCATTATTTACGATCATCACCACCAAATACACACCCATCAAATAAAAGTATAAAGAAATTATGTAATAAAAATCAAATTAGCATTATAAAAAAAAGTATCATTATTGTTATTTTCATCGGTAAAAAAATTACTGGTCATTTTTTTATTAGCAGGTGAATGAGATAACACACTTTCCTTTAACTATTCTACACATTATTCTCACACAACTACCTTTATCGATCGTAATTACCAAATTATTACACCAAATCACCCTCTTCACTCCAATTGCAAAAATAATTTATAAATGTTTTTTTTTAAGGATTTGTAAATGTTTCTTAGATAGGGTAAACTGTATGCTTCCCTCCTACTTCCGTGTGCGTTCGAAAAGATCCACGATATCATGTTTTATTCCGGTTAATTAATTTTATTATTATAAATAATTCGGTGATATATTATTTTTTTACTGAGTTGACATAATAATAAAATTATACTACCTCAAAAAAAAAAATTATACCACTTCTTTAAAAAATAAATAAATTATACTAGTGCTAGCAATCATGTTATTTAACGTCATTTCCCCAACAATTTCTTTTTGTTAATGCTATTATGATTTCGTTCATTAGTTGAATTGAAAGAGACAAAAATTCATTAGACATGCATGTGTCATCGGGTTTGAGCGGGGAAACATGACCCACTCACAAAACAACAAAGTACGTAACCTTTCTCTCTAGAATGTCTGTCCCCTTCCCTTCTTTACTCCAAGCTCATTCCTTTCGATCTCAGATCATAAACCCTAGCTGGTGGACAAAGATTCCTCTGTTTTCTTAATTACCACAACTCTTTCCCTTCCTTTCCTTTTTCTCTCTCTTCTTTTCAATCAAATATTTTCTCCATCCTTTCTCTTCTTTCTTTCTTTTCGTTCACCCCTCTCTTCTCTCCTCCTTCTATCCCAGCTGTGAATTAATTAAGCTAAAATTGAAGGCAGTTTTTTTCTAATAAAAAAAAGTACATGTATGTATAATTGAAACCTATATAGTAGTATATAACATATGGTAATAGAAAAAGAAGCAAAAGAGTAATTGAGAAAAGAGATAGATGGGAATGGACAATAAGTAGTAATTAAAACTCAGACACAGAATATTCTATATATCAGCACAGAGAAGAACAACAAATAACTAAATCAACATAAAGACACAACAACCTGAAAGAAAATACAACGTAACTTAGCAAAAGTCCCTTAACATAAGGAACCATAAAAGGTCACAAAAACACTTACACAGGTGCCCCTTAACATAAACAAAGAAGTGAAACTATGAAATTAATACAAAAAGAAAAGGGGACATTTCAAAGTTCAAAACCTTGATCATACATGAAAATTAAGCATAGTGAAAGTGGAAACTGGTGTTGTGTGGTCATCAAGTTCCCCGTGGCCCAGGTCTGGTAGTGTAAACAGTATCCTGATATCTGGCGAACTTAGTACCTTTGGTGTTGTTATTGGCATCACCAGTGGTCTCTCTTGGAGGTGGCCTAATACCGAAAACGTCGTTCATGGTGGGGAGCTTAGTTCCTTTGGTGTTGTTGTTTGAACCAGACATTGCTAAAACAAGAGGTGTATAGAAAAGAAGAAGTTTTTTTTAGGGGAGAAAAGAAAAAGTTTAGAGGTTTAATGAAATAGTGAGGAAATGTGCAATGAGAACAATGGAGACGGGGGCTTTATTTATAGTACAAAAGATGGTTAATTTATTTTAGATCTACTAATATTACCCGGTCATTTCTGTTTTACATTAATCCAATTTAAAGTAGCAGATAAGTAGTATTCAGTGGGAAAATGGTCAAGGGAGAGGAGTATAAATGATTTCGGTTACGTGGATTTTTTATCTTTCAAATTCTAACTTTCGATTGGTAAAATATTAAGTTTTATAATGTCCAAAAAATATAAGGAAATTTCAAAAAAAAATTTATAATTAAAAATATATATCGAATTTAGATCACTACATTTCTTTCACCGTGAGTTTATTTGATAAAAAATAATATTTATACTACCATTTTTCAATTTTAAAACTACTTTCTCATGTTCACATTATTCTTATTCTCTCTCTTTATTACTTTTGATCAAATAAGACTCTTTATTACTTTTGATCAAATAAGAAAAGAGAACAACAAGATTATCTTAAAAGTTTTAACAAAATTGTTGTAAAATAATATTACTTTTATTGATTATGTATGGCCACAAACAGGGACGTACCAAAAAAGAAACAAAAACAAAAATCAGGGACGTATTAGGTGAAGTGTGCACCTTGAGATTTTTTAAATTGCCCTTATAATAGGACTTAATTACTACTTTGTACCCCTTCAGTTAATTAATCTGTATCAACCATATAAGTTTAGCACTTAATCACTGCTTTGTACCCGGTCAGTTATCTAATTTGTTAATTTGCATCAGCCATACATCTTTAGCATTTAATTACTACTTTGTACCCCTTCGGTTTTTTAATTTGCATCAAACATATATCTTTCCCATGTCAGTCAACGTTTCAAAATATTTTGATGCCTGGTTGTTGTTTTTTTAATTCGTATCAACCATATATCTTTCCCATGTCAGTCAACGTTTCAAAATATTTTGATGCCTGGTTGTTGTGTTTTGAATTCTGCTTTTTACCCAACCAAAAATGCTCATTCTCATTCTCAATTGAAATGATTATAATAGCTTCTGTGTGATACTCACGTCGCATGAGTTAAGTCATGCTAATGTAAATCTCTGCGTGAGGCAACTCACGCTAGTGTAAATCTCTGCGTGAGTTAACTCACACATAAGATTTATTAAAATATAAACAATCTACTACAATAAATGAACAATCCACGAGAATAGAAACAATATTAAAGACTATGAAAAAACTTGACCTTATTTTGACGACCTTATGTGCAATTGTAGCACCACACCTTGCTTTTGTTGAATTTCTTCTTTGAATTCAAACTTTTGTTTTTGATTCTTTGAGCGCTACTATTACCTTCATCTGAGTACACCATTTTCAAAGTTCTTCCCATAAAGAATGGGAAGTGCTTTAGGGAAATGGTCATTTGAACTAGAATCTCTAATGCCAATTATATTGGAGAAAGATCAAAGGTTCACAGTTAATTGAGGGAATTACGAGAGAAAGAATGAACGGAAAGATAAACTATTGTATCAATACTTGTATGATTTATCATAAGCAAGAAGCTTTATATAAAACCCGAGTTTTAATACAATAGTTTTACTCTCTCTTTTAGGTACTTAGATATTTAATTTCAAATTAATTGACTATTAAACATTTTCAATCGATTGCACCTTTTCATTTTATAGACATTTTAAAAATTACTCCGCACAATTGAACATACATATTAACTTGATTAGACTTATTCCTTAAAAAAAATATAAAACTTGATTAGACTTATGTATTCGCACTGATTAAAATATTTATTTGTGCTATAGATTTGATTAATTTTCTTAAAACAAAAAAATCCCGTGAAAACGGGTATATAATACAAATAAATTGGCATTTATATCTTTATAAAATGTTCTAAAAAGAAAATTGTTTTGGAATGGGCCGAGTCCCAGTTCGGGAGTCAAAGGCCCAACAATGCATATATGTCTAGTCGGCGACGAAGCTAGTCAATTATATACCAGATGACCAAATAAAACAAAACAAAAATTAATTTACTATATCAAATTTAATCTAAAAAAACAGTAGTTTTACTTAGATAAAAATGTAAATTAATGTAATACTATAAAAAAAAAACTAACAAACCTCTCATTTTAATCGCTTAATATAAGTATCAAAATAGGACGAAATAAATCTATCAAATAAGTCATAATATTTTGAGTATTTTATTTCTCCTAGATTTTAACAAATAAAATTATTTGGAGTAGTTGAATATATTTCTTAGAATAGCTAAACATATAACATTCTAAATCATACAAATAAAAGAAATTCTTTGTGGTAGCCAAAGCTACCCCAACGTAACACATAGTTGTGTTGTTAAGTCTAGTATATACCACATACGTAAACAAAGAGTTATGCCATAACTGATCGAATATTTGAAGCCAATCTAATGCGTCAAAAAAATCAAAAGGTCTCTCAGCCATGTGTTGTAAACGATGCAACATACCGTATTGTTTATGCCTAAATGGCATGATCAAAATTCTATAAATAAAACGTTCCACCACTAAAATATGTACACAGTCATTTTGAGTAAAACCTCAAAGCACGTTGTACACATCCCTATCCAAAGTGTTGTAGTGTCTTTACGGGTACATCATTCCACTCCAACGAGGAACAAAGCTGCTACGGTGAAGATCCACCGTGCTTCAGCACATAACCACTACATATTGGTGCATCACGCCTTTGATCTTCACTTCTAATCGCCTTCGGATAAAAATTAAATAGGAACAAATTCGCAATCATTGTCATATTTAAAATTAAAATGTCTTGTTTTCTTTTTCTTTTCACAAGACTTCTTTTTGTGTTTTAATATTCCAATTTTCATGAAAAAAGTCATAATAATCTGAAATTCTATCGATAATCATCCTAAACATGTTTCAAACTCGAATTCTCAATAACGATTTGTCCTTACTCAAACTCATTAGTCACTACACAATCACATTTGGTTTCAAATGCCAAAATCCATGACTTGATGGCCAAATCCTCAGTCATCAATGAAATAATAAGGAAGTCAAATAATCTTCACCAAATTAAAAAGTTGACGTAATAAAGGCAAGCTGCTGTCAATTGCCAACTCAAATTCTTTTTCTTACGGTACAAAAAATCCTTTGATTGTTCAAAAAAAAATCCACAGCCTTTAATGGGTTGGTCTAAAATTAGTACTTTGCCAACAACATGACAAACCCTTGTCAAAAAGTCTACATAACATACCCTTGTGAAGTTGGTCCAGTCGGTATATTTTGATTAAATATTATTTAAACGTAACATATCCTTGTCAAGTTGCCCCCCTAAAAACATCCACATAACATAAATCATTTATACTCCCTCCTTAACCATTTTTCCACTGAATTACGAAAGAGATCGGTTAAATAAATGGAAAACCTAAATACTGTAAAACAAAAAAGTAAAACAGAAATGACTGAGTAAAATTAGTAAATCTAAAATAAATTAACTGTCTTTGCTACTAAAAATAAAGCACCTCTCCATTGTTTTCATTGCACATTTCCTCACTATTTCATTAACCCTCTAAACTTCTTCTTTTCTATACACCTTTTGGTTTAGCAATGTCTGGTTCAAACAACAACACCAATGGAACCAAGTTCCCCACCATGAAAGACGTTTTCGGTATTAGGCCACCTCCTAGAGAGAGCACTGGTGATTCTAATAACAACACAAAAGGTACTAAGTTCCCAAGACTTCAAGATATTATGTTCGCTACAACAAGGCCTGGGACACGGGGAACTTGATGACCACACGGCACCATTTCCACTTTCACTGTGCTTAATTTTCATGTGTGATCAAGGTTTTGAAATTTGAAGTGTCCCCTTTTCTTTTTGTATTAATTTCATAGTTTTATGTTAGTTTCACTTCTTTGTTTTAGCCTTTGTTTATGTTAAGGGGCACCTGTGTTTTTGTTACCTTTTATGGTTCGTCATGTTAAGGGACTTTCTGCGTTGATATATAGAATATTTTGTGTCTGAGTTTTAATTTCTACTTATTATTGTCCATTCCCATCTATCTCTTTTCACTCTCACTTGCTTCGTTTTCTATTACCATATGATATAAGATTGGAAGGAATGAGCTTGTTGTTAGGGTTTTAATTTAGTCAAAAAAATTGTTTGAAAGTAAAAGAAGAGAAGGGGACAGAAAGATTAGGTACTTTGTTGTCTTGTGAATGGGTCATGTTTCACCAGTCCAAAACCCAATGATACATATCTATTGAAATTTGTTTCTTTCAACTAATTAATTAACGAAATCATATTGGTCTTAAGTAACAATTTTTTTTTTTTTTTTAGGAAATGTCATTAAATAATTTATTTTTGAAAGAAATAGTAGTATAACTTTTTTTGGACAGAAGTAGTATATTTTTTTTTTGAAAGATGTAGTAAAAAAAATGACTAGTAATTATTTTTCAAACAATGAAATTGTTTTTTTTTTTACCGATGAAAATAACCATAACGATACTTTTTTATAATGCTAATTTGATTATAGTAAATTTATGTTACAAAATTGCTTTATAATTTTCTATTTGATGAGTCGGGATTTGGCGGTGATGATGGTAAATAATGGTGTAGTGCAGCTAGGGGTGTACAAAAATGTGGTTAACTGGATTGTATCCATAAACTGAACCAAAAAAAAACTGCACCATATTAAATGGTTTATGAACTGAACCATAAATTTAAACCAATTCAGTTCAGTTTAAAACCGGTTCAAAACCAGTTTAATATATTTGAACCATATTTTTCTTAGTGCACTTTTATTAAAACAGCTTATTAGGATTTCTTAAAAAAAACAGCTTATTCAAACCAGTTTATTTATGGAAAACAACTTATTAGAATATCTTTTTCAAAAACTGCTTATTCGAAACGACTTATTTATGCAAAAAAACTTATTAGGATATCTTTTTATGAAAAAAAAAACTGTTTATTTATGCAAAACAGCTTATTAGGATCACTTTAAAAAAACAACTTATTAGGATCTCTTTTTCAAAAACAGCTTATTTGAAACAGCTTATTTATACAAAACAACTTATTAGGATCACTTTTATAAAAAAAAAACAACTTATTCAAAACAGCTTATTTATGAAAAAACAAATTATTAAGATTTCTTTTTCAAAAACAACTTATTCGAAACAGCTTATTAAAATTTCTTTTTCAAAAACAGCTTATTTATGAAAAACAACTTATTAGGACCTCTTTTTCAAAAACAGCTTATTCGAAACAGCTTATTTAAGCAAAACAGCTTATTAAGATCTCTTTTATAAAAAAATAGCTTATTTGAAACAACTTATTTATGAAAAAAACAACTTATTAGGATATCTTTTTCAAAAACTACTTATTCGAAACAACTTATTTATGCAAAAAAGCCTATTAGGATGTCTTTTTATAAAATAACAGCTTATTCGAAACAACTTATTTATGAAAAACAACTTATTAGGACCTCTTTTTTAAAAACAGCTTATTCGAAACAGCTTATTTAAGCAAAACAGCTTATTAGGATCTCTTTTTATAAAAAAAACAGCTTATTCGAAACAACTTATTTATGGAAAACACCTTATTAGGATCTCTTTTTCAAAAACTGCTTATTCGAAACAAATTATTTATGCAAAAAAGCTTATTAGGATCTCTTTCTATAAAAAAAACAGCTTATTCGAAACAGCTTATTTATGGAAAACACCTTATTAGGATCTCTTTTTCAAAAACAGCTTATTCAAAACAACTTATTAATGGAAAACACCTTATTAGGATCTCTTTTTTCAAACACAACTTATTCAAAATAACTTATTTATGGAAAACACCTTATTAGGATCTCTTTTTTCAAAATCAACTTATTCGAAATAGCTTATTTATGAAAATTAACTTATTAGGATCTCTTTTTCAAAAACAGCTTATTTATGCAAAACAACTTATTAGGATCTCTTTTTCAAAAACAACTTATTACAATCTCTTTTTAAAAACCAGCTTATTTATGTAAAATAACTTATTATGATCTCCAATAAGCAGTTTTGCATGAGATAAGTTGTTTCAAATAAGTTGTTTTTTTTAAAAAGAGATCCTAATTAGTTGTTTTACATAAATAAGTTGTATCGTATAAGCTATTTTTTTAAAGAGATCCTAATAAGCTGTTTTGCATAAATAAGTTGTTTTAGAAAAAGATATCATAATAAGTTGTTTTTCATAAATAAGATATTTCGAATAAGCTGTTTTTGAAAAAAGAGATCCTAATAAGATGTTTTCCATAAATAAGTTGTTCCGAATAAGCTGTTTTTGAAAAAAGAGATCTTAATAAGGTGTTTTCTATTAATAAGTTGTTTCGAATAAGCTGTTTTGCATAAATAAGTTGTTTCGAATAAACTCTTTTTAAAAAAGAGATCCTAATAAGGTGTTTTCCATAAATAAGCTGTTTCGAATAAGCTGTTTTTGAAAAAAGAGATCTTAATATGGTGTTTTCCATTAATAAGCTGTTTCGAATAAGCTGTTTTGCATAAATAAGTTGTTTCGTATAAGATGTTTTTGAAAAAGAGATCCTAATAAGGTGTTTTCCATAAATAAGCTGTTTCGTATAAGCTTTTTTTTAAAAAAAGAGATCATAATAAACTGTTTTGCATAAATAAGTTGTTTCGAATAAGCTGTTTATGAAAAAGAGATCCTAATAAGTTGTTTTTCATAAATAAGATATTTCGAATAAGCTGTTTTTGAAAAAAAGAGATCCTAATAAGGTGTTTTCCATAAATAAGTTGTTTCGAATAAGCTGTTTTTGAAAAAAGAGATCTTAATAAGGTGTTTTTCATTAATAAGTTGTTTTGAATAAGCTGTTTTGCATAAATAAGCTATTTTAAAAAAGCTGTTTTTGAAAAGGAGATCCTAATAAAGTGTTTTCCATAAATAAGTTGTTTCGTATAAGCTGTTTTTTTTAAAAAGAGATCCTAATAAGCTGTTTTGCATAAATAAGTTGTTTCGAATAAGTTGTTTTTGAAAAAGAGGTCTTAATAAGTTGTTTTTCATAAATAAGCTATTTCGAATAAGCTGTTTTGGAAAAAAAGATCCTAATAAGGTGTTTTCCATAAATAAGCTGTTTCGAATAAGCTATTTTAGAAAAAAGAGATCCTAATAAGTTGCTTTCCATTAATAAGTTGTTTCGAATAAGCTGTTTTGCATAAATAAGTTGTTTCGAATAAGCTGTTTTTGAAAAAGAGATCCTAATAAGTTGTTTTGCATAAATAAGCTGTTTCGAATAAGTTCTTTTTTTAAAAAAAGATCCTAATAAGTTGTTTTGCATAAATAAGCTATTTTGAATAAGTTATTTTTTAAAAAGATATCGTAATAAGCTGTTTTATAGTTATTATATTATTCATTTAAATTATTTAATTAAAAATTAATATAGAAATCCGAAGAAAAAATGTGCACTAAAAAAAATGATTTAAATATAGTAAACTGGTTCTGAACCGGTTTTAAACTTGAACTGAATTGTTTTTAAAAATAAACCAGTTTTTCTTAAAGTGGTTTTAAAAACTGAACTGTAACCATTAATATGGTTCAGTTACAATGCAGTTTAAAACCATGAACACCCCTATATATGAGACTACCAACTAAAAGTTGTATATTATCCCGTGTGTATTTTATTCAAGAAATTGTTAAATGAATGAAAATCATGAATAGAATTCATTAAATCAATATGGTGTTAGTGTGAAACTAGGATAATTAAAATATTATTTTGAAACAATGAAGTTACACAAACCAAAAGCAATATCGAATATCATACTCCTGAAAATGCATGTGAAGAATTGAATGTTAATAAATGAATAATTCATGGTTCAAAATATCAGTTTTACTTTTGTTCTTTTCCTAAGAAATGTCATTTTTTATACTTGAGCTTTTGAGCCTCAGTTATAACTAAAGTTGTGGTATATGTTTAGATTTCACTGGACAAGTCAAGATCTTCATAATCGCGGACTAAATTGAAAAGGATGAGGAAATAAAATTCGTCTTTGGAATCACTTAAACATTTAAAACATTAAACGCAATCTATTTTTTTTTAAGGACAAAATTTAAAGAATTAAATCAGTACGTAAAATTAAAATAAAGTTATAAGAAAAAAACTCAATGTAAGAAGACTTTAAGTCTAGCACCATAAGGACATCGTTTCTATCGAATTATAGAATCACAAATCAATGATGAATGAGTTATGCTATTAGATTGTTATTGAGCACAAAACATGGGTTGGATGGATGTATAGATGAAAAGAAAAGAACAAACGTCATTCTCACATGCTCCTTAAAAAAAACGTCATTTTCATGCAGTTATTTCCTTCCTCTCTCTTCCATCTCTATCTATATCCGCACATTTTCTTTTGTTTTCTCTGTCTATAGCCCTTCTCAACATGTGCTGCTGCACTACACCATTATTTACGATCATCACCACCAAATACACACCCATCAAATACAAGTATAAAGAAATTATGTAATAAAAATCAAATTAGCATTATAAAGGTAAAAAATTACTGGTCATTT
Source organism: Medicago arabica (assembly GCA_946800305.1). Taxonomy (NCBI): domain Eukaryota; kingdom Viridiplantae; phylum Streptophyta; class Magnoliopsida; order Fabales; family Fabaceae; genus Medicago; species Medicago arabica. The sequence goes on from OX326969.1 coordinate 40,553,818, forward strand.
TTTTATTAGCAGGTGAATGAGATAACACACTTTCCTTTGACTATTCTACACATTATTCTCACACAACTACCTTTATCGATCGTAATTACCAAATTATTACACCAAATCACCCTCTTCACTCCAATTGCAAAAATAATTTATAAATGTTTTTTTTTTTTAAGGATTTGTAAATGTTTCTTAGATAGGGTAAACCGTATGCTTCCCTCCTACTTCCGTGTGCGTTCGAAAAGATCCACGATATCATGTTTTATTCCTGTTAATTAATTTTATTATTATAAATAATTCGGTGATATATTATTTTTTTACTGAGTTGACATAATAATAAAATTATACTACCTCAAAAAAATAAATTATACCACTTCTTTAAAAAATAAATAAATTATACTAGTGCTAGCAATCATGTTATTTAACGTCATTTCCCCAACAATTTCTTTTTGTTAATGCTATTATGATTTCGTTCATTAGTTGAATTGAAAGAGACAAAAATTCATTAGACATGCATGTGTCATCGGGTTTGAGCGGGGAAACATGACCCACTCACAAAACAACAAAGTACGTAACCTTTCTCTCTAGAATGTCTGTTCCCTTCCCTTCTTTACTCCAAGCTCATTCCTTTCGATCTCAGATCATAAACCCTAGCTGGTGGACAAAGATTCCTCTGTTTTCTTAATTACCACAACTCTTTCCCTTCCTTTCCTTTTTCTCTCTCTTCTTTTCAATCAAATATTTTCTCCATCCTTTCTCTTCTTTCTTTCTTTTCGTTCACCCCTCTCTTCTCTCCTCCTTCCATCCCAGCTGTGAATTAATTAAGCTAAAATTGAAGGCGGTTTTTTTCTAATAAAAAAAAGTACATGTATGTATAATTGAAACCTATATAGTAGTATATAACATATGGTAATAGAAAAAGAAGCAAAAGAGTAATTGAGAAAAGAGATAGATGGGAATGGACAATAAGTAGTAATTAAAACTCAGACACAGAATATTCTATATATCAACACAGAGAAGAACAACAAATAACTAAATCCACATAAAGACACAACAACCTGAAAGAAAATACAACGTAACTTAGCAAAAGTCCCTTAACATAAGGAACCATAAAAGGTCACAAAACCACTTACAGAGGTGCCCCTTAACATAAACAAAGAAGTGAAACTATGAAATTAATACAAAAAGAAAAGGGGACATTTCAAAGTTCAAAACCTTGATCATACATGAAAATTAAGCATAATGAAAGTGGAAACTGGTGTTGTGTGGTCATCAAGTTCCCCGTGGCCCAGGTCTGGTATTGTAAACAGTATCCTAATATTTGGGGAACTTAGTACCTTTGGTGTTGTTATTGGCATCACCAGTGGTCTCTCTTGGAGGTGGCCTAATACCGAAAACGTCGTTCATGGTGGGGAGCTTAGTTCCTTTGGTGTTGTTGTTTGAACCAGACATTGCTAAAACAAGAGGTGTATAGAAAAGAAGAAGTTTTTTTTAGGGAAGAAAAGAAAAAGTTTAGAGGTTTAATGAAATAGTGAGGAAATGTGCAATGAGAACAATGGAGACGGGGGCTTTATTTATAGTACAAAAGATGGTTAATTTATTTTAGATCTACTAATATTACCCAGTCATTTCTGTTTTACATTAATCCAATTTAAAGTAGCAGATAAGTAGTATTCAGTGGGAAAATGGTCAAGGGAGAGGAGTATAAATGATTTCGGTTACGTGGATTTTTTATCTTTCAAATTCTAACTTTCGATTGGTAAAATATTAAGTTTTATAATGTCCAAAAAATATATGGAAATTTCAAAAAAAAATTTATAATTAAAAATATATATCGAATTTAGATCACTACATTTCTTTCACCGTGAGTTTATTTGATAAAAAATGATATTTATACTACCATTTTACAATTTTAAAACTACTTTCTCATGTTCACATTATTCTTATTCTTTCTCTTTATTACTTTTGATCAAATAAGACTCTTTATTACTTTTGAACAAATAAGAAAAGAGAACAACAAGATTATCTTAAAAGTTTTAACAAAATTGTTGTAAAATAATATTACTTTTATTGATTATGTATGGCCACAAACAGGGACGTACCAAAAAAGAAACAAAAACAAAAATCAGGGACGTATTAGGTGAAGTGTGCACCTTGAGATTTTTTAAATTGCCCTTATAATAGGACTTAATCACTACTTTGTACCCCTTCAGTTAATTAATCTGTATCAACCATATAAGTTTAGCACTTAATCACTGCTTTGTACCCGGTCAGTTATCTAATTTGTTAATTTGCATCAGCCATACATCTTTAGCATTTAATTACTACTTTGTACCCCTTCGGTTTTTTAATTTGCATCAAACATATATCTTTCCCATGTCAGTCAACGTTTCAAAATATTTTGATGCCTGGTTGTTGTTTTTTTAATTCGTATCAACCATATATCTTTCCCATGTCAGTCAACGTTTCCAAAATATTTTGATGCCTGGTTGTTGTGTTTTGAATTCTGCTTTTTACCCAACCAAAAATGCTCATTTCCATTCTCAATTGAAATGATTATAATACTCCTGTGTGATACTCACGTCGCATGAGTTAAGTCATGCTAATGTAAATCTCTGCGTGAGGCAACTCACGCTAGTGTAAATCTCTGCGTGAGTTAACTCACACATAAGATTTTTGGAATTTCAGTTAGGAATAAGCAAAATGTATTGGGTAAAAAGCATAATTCTTGTGTTTTTACGAGAGGTGGAGATATTTCATATCAATTTTCCTTTTACATTTATATTCAATTAAATTTTGTCCTATAATTTTTCTTTTTTTAAACGGCAAAATTTATTAATAACAAAGTCTTTACACAAGATGAACAGGGCCAGTGAGATATAAACTACAAAGCTAAAGATGTTGCATATAGGTGGAACATCCAAAAAAAATACATGCACCATACATCTTAAACACCAATAAAAAACAAACCTCCAAACTAAACCAACATCAAAACCAAGCGATACCCCCAAAAACTAACATAAACCAAAAGTTGAAACAAAATCTTACATCGTAAATTTTGTCCTCCAATTATTATGAAAGTTATCTAAAATTAGACAAAAGTAAATACAGTTGAACCCAATCGCTTGATTGAAAAAACAAATGGCTAGAGTGGGAGATATGTATTCAGCCTGCATAAGTGATATATATATATATATATATATATATATATATATATGTATGAGAGATATGATCTCTTAACATTAGATGTCAAACTTTATATTGACGTCAAATCTTAGCCTTTCATTTCATTTTAATCATAGGCTCATAATTACTCATCAGAAACCTACAGATATCTCCAACTCTTTTATTGTGCTTTAATAATCTTGCTCTAGTATTGTTTTTTATGGTAAATAGATCTGGCTCATTATTATATTCAACGCTGAAAATTGGAAAGAGAGGTCAATGAAAAAGGATCTCTTTCTTTATCTTAATCCAGACAAACCATATACCATGAGAATGGTTTTGTAATAGATGCTCAAAACAATTATTTATCAAAATTTATATTATATTAATAGTAGTTACAGTATAAACTCTTTAAATTAATACTTGGTAAATTAATATACTCTCTAAAATAATAAATTTGTCCGGTCCCGACTTGGGCCAATGTAAAAATTGAAAAACTCGATAAAATGATAAGATAATAATTTTTCGGGAGATCCCTTTATAATTTTCGGTCCCAAGAAAATCATAAATTAATAATTCATAGAAATTGAAAAAAATAATATTACACTCTATTGAAATATGATTTAATAGTTGTCTGTTTTCCAATGCATATAAGCACAGTAGTTACTAATTTACGTTGAGTCCCAAGGTTCGCTGCAACGTAATTCTAAGAGGCATAGTCTAATTTGCCTTTTTATATGGTATGTACAGTATAATTACTTAAAAACTCTTTAATTTAATAATTATTAATTTATCGATAAATTAATAACTCTCTAAATTAATAAATTTCTCCGGTCCTGACATTATTAATTTATAGAGTTTTAATTGTTTTTAGAGTAGAACTAGATAATATCAACACTTGTAAATCGACCCTTTATTCATTGACATGAAAAAATAATCTTTTATCTCTAGAGTTTAGTGTTTCCAGGTTTTGTTGATACCAGAGTTTAGTGTCAAAAGCAAATGTTTTCATTCTTCGTGCTAAAAATTAAGGTGTTTTTAGATGGGTATAACTTAGCAATCCTATATATATATATATTAAAAAAAATTATAAAAAAATTAAGGTGAGGGATGATATTTTTTTGTATAGAAAAAATCTTTTAAATCAAGAAGACTTACAAAAGGATTTACATTTACATTCCTCCAAAATACCTATGTTTAAAAGAATTGAGGAAATGGTTTAAACTCGGACAAAAAAGTAAATATGAATTTAACGACCATGAATAGGTCAATGGTACAATAGTTTAGGGGTTGGGGTAGAATGAAGTAATAACTAATTTAGTGAGAAATATGAAGGAAGTAAACAATGTCAAAGGAAAGAAGGGAAGAGAGAGGAGAAAAATCCACCGGGTCAGAATGCTAATATGTTAGATGTAACCTATGAAGCCTAGATACGGATACGGGTGTCGGTACGATACGATACGGATATGCGGATATGCGAATTTTTTAAAATTTAGAATACGATACGGCTAAGATAAGTCAACAAATTTTTTCTATTAAAATTTATATATATGTAAATATACTTGAAGAAAATAAGTATTGATTACCCTTATTATTATATGCATGTAAAATTTTCTTATAAACCATATTATATTTTCATTTGTTGGGATACGGAGAGAAGCATTCAACACAAATTTGATCAAATGTTGATTAATTGAATCACCTCTCTCGTTACCTTCATCCATAAGAAGTATAATTTTAAGTGGTTCATCGAGAAACAGTTCTATCGATGCATATCTAAAATTGAATCATATACATCTCTACTGAATTTCTAAAACATTGTCTCACTTTTTTCCTTTCATCTTTTCTAGGATACGTATTTGTGAAGTATCCTTGTGTATCTTTGAAGTATCCAATAAGTATCAGATAAAATATATTTTAAAAATTAAAATAATTAACTCTGATGCTTTGTGGGTACGTATCCGCGAGTATCCGTGGAGTATCGGTATCCGATACGGGTACGGCTCTATTTTGGAGTATCCGGGCTTCATAGGATGTAACTATAAACACAAACTATCATATGAAGAGTAACACATGTGATGTTGGGTGGCAAATAATGCTCTCAAGTATTAGTAGATCTAGGATCTAAAGTAAATATTATCGCATGAAGATCAGTAAGTAATAATTCACTCCTTCAAATAGAACATGATAACACCAGACTACATTTCCAACGGGTCATAGAAAATGGTGGTTGGAAAGTTAAAAGATGTATATATCCATGTAGGGGAGTTCAAATGCCAACAACATATACCAGTAATAGACATTAAAGATTAAAATTTTGTACTTTGAAATATCCTTGCGAAGCATCTAGTTCGGCTGGCGAAAGTCCAAACCCATAACAATATGATTTTGTTTGCAGGTGTATATATTATGACATGTTCACATGGATTGTGCGCAGTCCTAATCCACATGGAGGGGAAGGATTGTGCTTATAAAGTGGCAGACTCAGCACTTATTTGAGTTTCCATTCTTAATATCTTACCTCTCAAATTTTTATTAAACAAATTCTGAAAATTTCCTTCATATGATAAGAATTACCATATGTATAAGTTGAGATAGGTTTTGTGTTGAATTAAACACAAAATGAATGATAGGTACTAATTTTTTCAAAAACGTCTTAAGTTGGAATTAAGAGCGAATACCTTGAATGATAGCAAGAATTTGAGTTTTGTGCTTTAACAAAGTCTTATTTCACTTATTCACTATGCATGATTAATCAATTATAGAATCACTCTGTGGCCTAATTGGTGAGTAGTGTGCACCCTCACATGTACAAAATAACGAGTGATTGATAATTATATTATACATTGTCGTTTTGCATTGACATCTTGCCATTTCCAAAACAGTATAAAGTCATTGAAATGATCAAGACCATTTATCTCAATTGAGTGGATCCTACATAGCAAAATAAGGCTCACCTTGTGAGTTAGTGATCATTTGCTAACCCTTTGAACCATAATGTTTAAAATATTATTTCTTGAACTATTCAACCATGAACCTAGAAAAAGAAAAACAATAGTATGTCATTCCATCCTAGGATATGAGAGCATCTATTTCACCGTGATTTTGTTCAAGTTGGGGAGAAAAAAAGTTGGTGTTATAAAAGGAAAGATCAATTGAGAAATGTAAAATGAAACTTAGTCATTGTAAATACCAACGAGAAAGTTGACCATTTTGCCTGACAACACAAGTATAAAAGAAAAATTCAAATGAAAAATAATTTTCAAAGTGAAAAGTTGCCAGGCATAACATTAGCATCATGATAGTGGTGAAAGAATGAGAGATTTTTTTAGAGAAGAAAATCATTGCATTTCATCAGCTAAAATATGCCAAATACATGTAGGTACATCATCAATCACATGGGGGTTAGGATTAGATAAGGCTGCCTGAGTTAACTCGTGAGCTACCCTATATGTTTGCCTCCGGTTGAACTCAACATGAGAGTTCTAAAATCTATCAACTACCAACTGTTTACAAGCAGTGATAATACATCCAAATTCGCTACTATCATGTGTAACAGCCCGATTTTCGCTAGTATTATTTTAATTGTTTTTAATTGTGCTTGTATGTGATTAATTGTCTCTGTGTGCATTTTGGTTGGGATTATCGAAATTCGATGAGTAGTTTCTTTTGTTCAGACTTGAGGCACTTATTAGTAATTACTTTGTTTTGGTGATAATTAGATATCTTACTAAATTAATTGAGTAGTAACATTTCTAATTAGTTGGGAGAGTGTTAGACTCATTAAGAAAAGTTATACCCTAACCCATTCAGATGGTGACTATATAAGCTTAACTTAGAGAGGCTAAGTTAACTTTTCATTCATTTCATCTAAGAGGCTAGAGATAGAGAAAAGGGTTAGAGAGAAGATTCAAGGGGAATCAATCTAGGAGCAAGGGGGAGTGAAGAATTGACTTAGCTTTGTGAAGATAAGAGGTAAGGGGGTTAGTCTTCATTCATAATCAATTGTTTAGTCTCTTCTTCTTCTCCATCTCATAAATGCTTATTGGAATAAGTGATTATTTGAATTTAATTGTTGAAATTCGTGCTCTTGTTATGATGATATGTTTGAGTACATGAATTTGATAATAACTGAATTGTTGTTGATGAAACTGCATGTTCATGATATGCATAAATGAGTATATTGTGAATTATATTCAATTGATGAATATTGATATGTTGTAGTTGTTCTATGGTTGAAATCATGATTAAATGATGTTGTTGCTGTTGTGAGATGTTGTTGTTGTTGATTTAACCTATGGGTGTTCATAACCATGGGATCTTGATGTGAATTTGTGTTGTTCTTGAAGATTTTATGAAAATGAGTCAAATGATTATTTGGGAGAAATGATGTTGTGATTCAAGCTTCATATGGATTTGAATGTCAGTTTATGTCTAGAAATGTTATACAAACTTTGGAAACCAATTTGGGTAATGGGAAACTAAAATTGAGAGTTTTTGGGTGAAAATGGAGTTTTTCCCATGTACAGAACTGATGCAACTCGCAATGGCGATTTGGTGGCGAGCTGGAGGCGAGTTGAGGGTCACTCCCTGTGCTCAACTCGCCATGGCGAGTGAAGTTTCTCGCCGTGGCGAGTTGCACAGTGCAGTCACCCTTCTTTTGTCGTTTTTAGGGCTTTTGGGGCGATCCGAACCATTCCGAACTGATTTTTTTTGATGTAGTTAAATGTAATTAGGCTTTTAAACCTATGTAAACGTCAATCGAATGAGAAATAGGACTTAGTTTAGGAACTGTACCTCAAGCTTTAGAAATGTCAAAAACATCGATTGTTCCGAAACTTGTTTATCTTAAGGAAAATGGGTAAGATTATGTTGTATACTAAGTACATGATTTTCTAAAAATAGTGGTGAATGGATTCAATGGGGTTTAACTTATCTTGCTTTGAAAATGAGATTATTTTGAAAATGATAAGAGAAACCAACTTTGTGATTTCGATGCTCTTGTTGTAATTAGCCGATGAAATGTATATGTATGCTCAACTGCACACATATGTGATCTAAGAGCATACATAGCCGAGACATTAGTGTTAATACTTTAAAAAGTATATGTTGGTTGTTTTGTTTAATCATAGACGAACTTTGTCAAATTTAATCCTTGAGATCGAATATCTCGGAAACCTTTTGTAAATGGTTTTGTGTGAATAATTGAGGATACGTGAATGATTACCAAGAGATGAATATGATGATTATCTTGCATTGATGAATTTTCTCCTTTACTTTAATTGTGAGAAACTATATGAAGTTGTGATGATGTTTGTTGATAGTTGAGATAACAATTATGTTGAATGATGAAGTGGTGATGAATTCTAATTGAATTGTGAATTGTTGATTGTATGGATGTAAATTCTTGATAATGCAATTGTTGTTGAAGTTGTTCAATGTAAATGGAGGTGAACTTTTACATTGTTGTTGTTGAGGTGTTTTTTATTGTCGAGTCTTTGCTTGTATATCCATGCATCATAGTCGCATATGTGACGTAAGGGGAGGACCTGTACATAGGTGTTAATGTAGGAGGAGGTGTACTCTTACATATGATGTGCAGTTGGCATCATGGGGTGACGGCCTTTGTTGTTGGTGACGGTACCACATGCATTTAAAATCAAGTCTAGGCGAATAACATGAATTGGCATGAGTCATATTGCTTATGTGTTGATGATGTGTTGGCGATAAATGTGTTAATGCATTGTATGTTGTGATGATTGTAAATATCATGTTGATGGATGATGTTATAGATGTATACACTTGTTAATTGAGATTTAATCAATGATGTTCATTTTCAATTGTTATTATTGTTGATGTAAAGCTAACCCACAATGGTTTTGACCGCCTGCTTTCCTTATGGACGGGTCGACAGAGTGCAAGAGTAGTTGCTTGCTTGGTGAGTTGATTCGAAGATAGAGGATGCTTCCTCTGCTTTTCAATCGAGTCTAGATTTAGGCTCTGATTAGGACGTTGTCTTTATATTTATTGTTTAGACTTATGTTGTTGATTATTGCCCATATGTCGGGACTTGGAGATTTATATATTTTTATGTTGGATTATTTGATGTATGATTTATATCCGCTGCGACTGTTGAGAATTTATATATGCATGCATGTTGCTTTTGGAAACTTGTTGAAGACGTAGCGTAGCGTCTATTTCTTGAATAATTATTATATTCGCGTGTTTTATCGCTTTAATAGAAATAGGGTGTTACATCATGTAGATTAGAATTGACACAATCAACAACCTTTTTACAATCAAGAACAAAATCTACCTTATCAAACTATTGATTAGAGAGCCAATCCAAAGCCGTGTGTAGTCCAATAGCTTCCCCCACATCTATATCACAAATAGGGGCAAACCATTATGTTCTCGCAAGTACAAAAGCACCATCATCATCCCTAAGACACATGCCCAAACCAACCCTATTAAGAGAAGTAGAAAGGGATGCATCAATGTTGCATTTATACCTGTCAGGTGCCAGTTTCTTCCAAACATCTTCCTCTTGTGTCAAAGGCTGAAACTGTAGAGTTATGGGTTGATTACTGGTTCTTGATCTAATTCTTTGGGTTGTTCGCCATTCTTCAAGTACATGAGTTGCACGTTGAAACAACTGCGAGTCAATCTCAATTTGTTGCTGCCAAAGTTTCATGTTTCTACATTTCCAAAGGCTCCATATAATAGTTGCCATCAGCTCACATTGCCCTGAAGATAAATTCTGTAAAAGGGTGAAAATGAGAGCACTAATATTATAATCTTGATGGATCACCCTGCCAATTATGTCCCATAAATTCACATTCCGCCAACCCTGAACATCTTTAGGACACAAAATAAGGATATGAATGATATCTTCATAATTATGAGTACATTGAACACAATCAAGTGGGCAAGAGAGTCCTATACTATTTAAGCGAGCACGTGTTGGAAAAAAACCACGACACACACGTCAAAGAAAATTCTTGATTTTAGGAGGCACCTTTAGTTTCCAAAAAAGGTTCCATCGGCCATTAACATGCATATGAGAGTTGTTTGCAATTTCAGTAACACAAATTCTATAAGCACTCTTGACATAATACTTACCACTCTTTTCCCCTTTCCAAATCATTTTGCCCTCCAATACAAGTGGCTGCAATGGCGTATTGAGGATGAGTTGCACAGTTTGCGCATCAAACAAACTGTGAATAAGAGACGCCTTCCACATTTTTACATCTTTCTCAATAAAGTCACATAATTTCACTTGCATCAAAGGCTCAAAAATAAGATTAGTTGTGGATAAAGAAAAACCACCCTTGAGCCAAGGGGCGCCCAAGAAAGGTATATTGACCCCTGAACCGATCCGCTATCGTGTACCCTGTTTCACCACAAATTTTGCACTAAAAATGCTACACCAAACATAGCTTGGGTTATGTCCAATTTTGGACCCAATAAAATCAGAATTAGGAAAATATCTAGCCTTAAATAATCGACAAACAAGGCCGCAAGAATCAGTTTGAAACCTTCTTCCCTGTTTCCCTAACATTGCCACATTAAACGAGGTCAACTCCTTAAAACCCATGCCTCCAAAAAATTTATGAACATAAAATCTTTTCCAAGACATCCAATGTAATCCACGATGCATATTACCGCCATGGCCCCACCAGAAAGCATTAATCATTTTTCTATTGCATCAACAAGCTTATTTGGAAGTAAAAATATGCTCATAATATAAGATGGGATAGATTGTAGTACCGATTTAATCATTACCTCTCGACCAACCTTGGACAAAGACTTACTACTCCAACTATTAATTTTGTGCCAAATACGGTCCTTTATAAAACCAAAAGTCGCCTCTTTACTTCTGCCCACCATAGGCGAAGAAATTTTCCTGTGCCCATCACTGCTCTGACACCTAATATATTAGTAATAGTTTCCTTCAAAAGAGATGGAACAACACTACTGAAGAAAACCTCGGACTTTGGAAGGCTAATGGCCTGCCCCGAAGCAAGTTCATAAGTATGAAGAATATTCTTCATCACTTGCGCCTCAATATCATCAGCCTGAAAAACAAAAAACAATCATCTGCAAACAAGAGGTGAGAAATAGTAGGCACATTAGTACAAATAGACACGCCATGGAGGTCTCCACTTCGTTCTTCTTTCCGAATAAAAGCGGATAAACCTTCATCACACAAAATAAATAAATAAGGCGACAACGTGTCACCTTGTCTCAAACCTCTACCCGGTATAATCGGACCTATCAGCTCATTGTTAACGATGACTGAGTAATCAACAATTTCAACACACATCATAATCCGTTGAACCCATTTACTGTCAAAGCCCATTTTAATCATCACTTCCTTAAGATAAAGCCAATCAATTCTATCATACGCCTTGCTAATATCTAATTTAAGTGCAATATTTTTATCTCTAACTCTCTTACCAACTTTCATATGATGTACCACCTCAATAGCAATCATGGCGTTATCAAGAATAAAACGCTCTGGTACAAAAGCTGACTGACTTTCAGAGATACATTTATGCAAGATTTTTTTAGTCAGTTAGCAAGAACTTTTGCCACTAATTTGTACAAAACATTACATAAAGCAAGCGGCCTCCAATCCTTCATGGTTTTTTGCTCATTACCTTTAGGGATTAATGCAATGTTTGTTGAGTTTAGTGACGGTGGAAAATGATTATGATTGAGCCACGCACAACATTCCTGAAAAATGTCAGAATTACAGACAGACCAAAATTATTGGAAAAAGCCCGGATTAAAACTATCCGGACCAGGACACTTATATGGGTGCATAGAAAACATAGTTGATAGCCTGAAAGGGAGCGGTTAGCATAATATTATCATCATCAGAAAAAAAAAAAATTCTATTATGTTTACAACCGGTGTATAAACAATGGAAAGAATGAGAGATACACCAAGAGAAAGAATGAGAGATGTTTTGGGCAAACAATAATTATATGTATCCGGATCATGTTACAAACCTAATAAAGACCTTAATGATCCATGAATGTGTGCATATTGCATTATTGTGTTTAAAATGAATTTCAATCATAGTTGTTGTATATGCATTGCCTACTTTTAGCAAAACACCAACAACTGAGTGTACTTATTAGTAAGAGTAAGTAATTTTGAATTGATTAAATACGCGGGTGAAGATTTGAATGAGTTGATTAGATATGCGAGTGAAGATTTGAAATCTTCCATTGAGTAAGCAGTCTATTCAAATCCATGTTACAATTCAAGGGTATTCATAAAATTTTGATTTCTATATTATATTTTTATGAATCATGCAAACTTCAAGTCATGATATTTCATCACGAAACTATGAATCAATAATGCATTGCGGAAATTAAAAGATTTTTCCTTGCACCTAATTTTCGTAGGACTTTTGTTTGAGGGCAAACAAATATTTTAAGTTGGAGAAAGTTGATAAGTGTCAAATCAACGTTACTTTACCTATATAAATCATGCTGCTTTTTCAATTATTTTGCAAAAAAAAAAAAATCATGAAAACCCCCAATTATTGTAAATAATATAATACCAAGATTATGTTAGTCTTTTTTTTGTACTTTTAGTATTTATTTCAACACTTGGAACAAGAGGGGAAAGTTGCAAGAATATAAATTAAAAGAGAAAGATCAAAGTTTTCGCCCAACAAGCCACATTATTCACCTAGCAAAACAAATTTAGAAGCTCAACTTCATAAACAAGGGAAAACTTCCCAATAAGCATACTAACTTGATTAGCGAACAAAAATGTTTTAATTAGTTGGCAATGGAGAATTGTCCATTGGTTCATATCTACACCATAAGAAATTAAAGAAAATTAATAAAAAACTCATTCAAACATTTCATCAAACATGTAAAGTGCAAAATATACATAAACGCTTAAATTAAAAACTAAAACATAAACATGTAACGGGGTTGCGCGATGAGCACAATACGAACTATTCTTTCGCCTTTTGTAAAAAAAAAAACCATAAACATGTAAATATTTAATGAACTTAAATGTAGTCTAACAAGGATTCATAACATAAACATGAAAACATTTACTACAAAAGAATCAAAATTTACATAAACCCCGTAACTAAAATATTTTAAATTTAAGAGGAAAATTGTAACATATAAACATAAAATGTCAATGGTAATGAGTTATGAAAACTTACTTATTATTGAAGTGATTGCTGATTTGAATTTGAATAAATTTGGTGTTGGATGATTTGAGAGACCTTTAAGGATTATGTTTTGTGAAATTAAAAAAAAAATGTGATGTTGTTTAAGCAATGAAATAACCTAATGGGAGTTAATTAAGAAAATTCGAGGTAGAAATGAGAAAAACCAAATGGAAAAGTTTGATGACCTGGACCAAGGCCTTACTGCATATTTCGATGGGCCGGCCATATTCTCATGTATCCATCTCTATTCAAATAAAAAAATAAAACCAAAAGAATTCTGCTCTCCCCCCAGCAAAATCCACTCCCGCCCTACAGGAAGGACGAAAATACCCATGCGCATGTTAACTTGCGCAAGTGTAAAACTGTGCGCAAGTTAACATGCGCTGCGTGACTTAAGTCACGCATGTGTTAAACATTGCGTGACTTAAGGCAGACACTGCGCAAGTTAACTTGCGCACAATATTTAACACATGCGTAAGTTAACTTGCGCAGTGTTTGTGCAGCAAGTTTAACTTGCGCACAGATTTAACACATGCACAAGTTATGTGCAACAATTTTAACGGTTCTATTTACCTGTTTATTTTTCGTTATATTTCATTTTTCGTTATTCATTCAAGCACGTGTTAACTCATAAACAAATTACGAAAAAATAAAGGACCAAGATAAGGGAAAATGTCATAAAAATGCTAAAAAAGCGCAAATGTTATATACATCTAAATCGGAAAAAATATCACAAACAAAAACTATACAAGTCATAACCCCTAAACACTACTGATGTGGACTCCTGCTCCGTCATCGTGGAACCTGCATCTGCTCCAGCATGCTCCACTCAGACTGTATACCCTGCATCATGCGGAGTACCTCTGGGTTACCAAACACATTAGGATGCCCCATAGCACTATCCACTCTGGCTCTGATGTTGGCGATGATCTGGTATGGGTCGGAAGGATGTCTGGCCCACTGCTGGTCAACAATAACCTCCTCGTAAGGAGGGATAAGACGAGGAGGTGCCTGAGCTGCGTAGTCAGGAATGGCCGCAGGGGGGTTCACAATAGGATGTGACACTCTATAGAACCATCTCATGTACCCCCTGCTATGAGCCCACGGTTCGTCCTCTGGCACCGGATCACCCCTCTGCTGCTGGCTGAGGACATGTAAAGCAAACTCCACGAAAGCCTGGGTCGCGACATCTGCCGCAGTAAGCTCAACATCCGTAGGAGACCTGGGACGTGTCTGGACATACCCGTACTGCCTAAGAACCCGCTCAAGCAAGTGACGGAACATCCTGTCTCTGCCGGCCATGATCCATCCGGAGTACCAGTATATGTCGTGGAATGGCATAATGTGTCGCCGTCTCTAGTACGACCTCCAGATGACGTGAGAGTGATCCATCGCATCAATGGCATCTCTGTAGTGTCCAGGGTCCGTAAAGCCCCTAAGAGGTCTCCACTGGCTCACGAGCGGGGCTACTGCCGGGTCGTACACATCACTACGAACCCTCAGAATGAGGTTTGTGAAGTGCGCCAAAGTCCATCCCTGCAAACACAAAGAACCAAATATATATCAACACAAGTATTATACAAACAATGTAAAAAAGAAGAAAAACAAATCTTACCACAAGAAGGGCCATGTAACCACCATAGGTGGCCAATGATGAATCAGAGGTCAGAGAGAGCTGCTCGTATAGGAATGCTAGCCTCATCCCACCCCATGACCAGTCGTCCAAGTCGTCCATATCTTGCAGCGCAAGCATCCACAACAGATTAATGTTTTTGCTGTTCTTGTGGGAGAAAATGGTCCATCCAAGCAAGAGCAACATAAACGCCTTAACGCAGGCCAACCTAACATCAAAGCGCTCGTCTTCCTCCTCTTGTGTGTCAACCTCCACCAGCTGATTACACCTATTCAGGAGCTCCTCATAGCGCCTCTTCAGCACACCAAAACTAATATACGGACCACCCTGCCTGGTCAGCTCCCTAGCGGCATCCTCCGCGGAAATAAGCAGGTCGGTCGACATAATGTCCATCATCTCGGTACGGGTGAGCTCTCTCTCAAAAAGGAGCTTCCCAGTGATGGGGTGTCCTAGAAGACACGCCACATCATCCAGTGTGATGGTCATCTCCTCAACGGGTAGATGGAAGCTGCTGGTCTCCTCATGCCATCTCTTTGACATAGCACAAACTAGCCCGTGGGAGATGTTCTCGTACCCACTGTTCAGGAGGGGAGTTAGGCCGGACGCATTCAGTACATCCTAAAACAATTATTCTGTGCTCCCGGCTGAGGCACCGTCAAGTTTTTCATACTCAGCTTCTTCCCGTGGGAGATACCTCTCAACCTATGCTTTCTCCGAAACTGAAATACAAAAACAAAAAACAACAAACAACACCGTTAAATAAATAAGTTGTAAAATTACCATTAAAAAAAAAGAGAGGTAAAATAAACATTAAAATATACTTACATCGGCATCGACTCATATCCTGCATGCCACATGTCCTCCAAAGCGAGGTAAAAGCGAGAGGTTAGAAGGCCCCCTTGCATTGCCGTCCACACCGGCATCGTACACCACCCTCGGCACCCCTTGAAAACGAGCCCCAACATCATCATCCTGTTGAGGCTGGGCCTGAGCCTGAGGCTGCGCAATATCTTCCTGCTGCTCAGGCTCCTCAATATGAGGCTGCTCCTCCTGCTCAACAACATGGTGCATATGATGATGTTGCTGATGCTGAGGCGCCTCAAACTGATACTGGTGAGGCTGAGGCTCCTCAAAATGATACTGGTGAGGCTGAGGCTCCAAAAACTGATACTGCGTCGGGTCCATCGCCTGGGATGGACTGGTTTGTGATGAAGAGGGCCCAGGCACAACATCATCATCACTGGCAAGTCTCGTGCCCCCCACTCTCCCTCGGCCTCGACCATGTAAAGGAGGGACTACTGCTTGCTTCTCCCTCCGTGCACTACTAGTGGATGTAGGCCTCCCTAACCTAAGTGTGTCACTCCTCTCCCTCTGAGACATATCTGCACAACAGAACAATTTAAAAAGTACAAAATCAATGACACATTTTCACACGGACATTGTGTCATTTCTAACAATTCAAGAACAACACGAAAGTTTCGACAGTGTCATTTCAATCCGTAATTTACCAAATTGTTGTCAAACATACTATATTCTAACTAATTTCATCATTAACGATCCAAAAACACACAAATTTTTCATTGACACATTTTATCAAACACCTATAGTGCAATTTTTAATCAACAGAAAATCTAACAATTTCTAAACCCTAAACTACCACAATGCACTATAAACAACATCTAAACAACAATTCCTAAGTTAAATCATCACTAACAATCATAAAAACTAACATGCAAGCAAAATTTATAAAAACCTAAATATGTAAAATTTCTTCAAAAATTCGAAAATTTCAACCAAAAAAATACAATGAAGTAGGATAATCATCACTTACTTGATATTATGGGTGAAATTGACTTTGAATGACGCAAGAATGATGAAATTCAGATTTGGGGTGAAAAATTTCGAAGCTGGGAAGTTTGAAAAATGAGGGATATGATTGCTGTGTTGCTGTTATATGACTTAAGTTGCGCTGCGTAACTTAACATGCACAGCGCAACTTAAGTTGCGCACAAAACATAACTTGCGTAAGTTAAGTCACGCAGCGTGACTTAACTTGCGCAGAGGTATTTTCGGATTTTTGGCTGGGCGGGAACGAATATTGCAGGGTGAAGAATGGTAATCAAAACAAAATGGAGAACCCCCGACCAAATACATAAAAGTTGTTAATCATTGTCAATGATGATGACATAACAGGAGTTGCTAGGGCCCACTTAGATTTTCTTCCCAATACCCCGACATGCTAACTCTGAGGTTTATATTCCTATGAACATGACCATAATAATCACGACAGGTAACAAGCACTAAGATTTGGTGACCCCACAAAGGTCGTATTTTGCAGCCGCCAAATTCTACAGCATTATTTACAATAAAAATTTGACAGTATTGTTTATACATTTTTTTAGGAACAGTGTAGTTTTTTTGTTTTTACTAAAATATTGACTCCTTTTTTAGTAGTAAAATATTGCCTCTTTTGTTTCCTTTTTCTCTAAACTAAATAAATATGGGCTCTCTAAAAAAAACAATAAGGTTAAATATTTTTTTTATTCCTATAAATATATCAACTTATCATTTTAGTCTTTCTAAAAAAATTCTTTTTGAGTTTTAGTCCTTAAAAGTTTTTCATCTTCACTTTTGATCTATCCTTTTGAAAAAACTCATGGAAAGTTCATATTTTTGAATAAAATTTTTCAAAATAGTTTATAATATCATAAAAATCACTCCAAAAATATTAGAACTTTTTAACGTTATATGAATTAAATATGAATTTTTATATTTTTTGCGTTTAAAAATTTATTTTTAATTCATATTTTGTTAAAAAATCTATTTTTTTTAGAGAGTTTTACAGTAATATACATACTTCTGCACAATTTTATTAAAAAAATACAAAGTCTACACATTATTTGACTTAAAAATAGGAACCAAAACTGGTTGTTGAAAATTATATAGGGATTAAAAGTTGAAGAAAAATTTAGAGCGACTAAAGGTTGATATATTTATCGGAAGCAAATACATATTTAACCCAAAAAATTATCATCCTATTTTATAGATTTAATTCTTCAAATTTTCAATTCAATAAAGTGTATTTTTGTTTATAACAATATATAACAGGTATAACTCTTTTGGACTTAGTTTTTTCTTCCGTTTTTACCCTTTAATTAAACTATTTTGTAATTTTTATTATATTATTTAAATTATTAAATTATCAATTAAAATATTATATAAACTTTATTAAAATATAAACTATCTACGACAATAAATGAACAATCCACAACAATAGAAACAACTATTAAAAAAAACTTACCTTATTTTGACGACCATATGTGTTATCGCCAACTCCTCTCATCTCTAATCTATATTACACACTCTTGATCTTATTACAAGTGTTTCACATGAGGAGAGTAGCACCACAATTCCTTGAGCACCAAGAAATTAGAATAAATACCCCATTGTTATTCTTCTATCAACCTTATCTCCACACCAATATGAGTCTGCAAAACCTATCAATTCATATTCACACTACTTAACAATTCAAATTCTGAAGTACTTTTTAGATATCTCAGACTTCTTTTTTGCAACAATCATACATGATTACTTTGTTAAAGTACTCTCTTAGATGACTAGGTTGCTTGCCTCAGTTCCAATTGTTGTTTTCATCAAAAAGCAACTCACTGATCACAATTTTATTTTTTCTTTGGATTATAAAGTTTGCATGACCCGACAAAATGATATCCAACCAAAACATTGGCTCATTTTATCTTATTGCTTCTTCCTATTCTCATCAAGTAGATGCATGTAGCATACTGAGCCAAAGATTCTTAAGTGTTTTACTATTGGCTTCTTCCTGACCAAACTTCTTATGGTATCTTGGATTGTAACCATTTGGTAGGGCATCTATTCAACACATATGTAACAATGTTTATTCCTTAGTTATGTGGGAAATAAATGAATTTCTATGCATCTTGTTGATCAAGCAATCTTCACATATTTTATTTGTAATTTTAATGGAGGGAAGTCCATACACCATACCTTTATTCTCCAATTAACTCAAGCTTTTTGAAATTCAGATGACCATGTCATATCCATGGTTCATTATTTATCAATTCTGCAGGGAAGCATTGTGCATCCCCGAAACATGGATTTGGATTTAAAAAGTTTTGTTTTGTGATAGAGGTTCCTTTAAGATCCTTCTAATATTTGAGTCAAGAATCTCCATATAATAATCTTTCATTTTCATTGAGAAGCCCTTTTCTAGTAGTTTCCCCATACTTGGAAATATTAACATTCATGTTATGAATAAATAGCGTGTTAGAAATCACTGTTTATTTTCCTTCTTTGGTTTTGATCAATGATCACTACATTTCCAACACCTTCAGCTGGAACTGTTAAATTGTTAGCGAATCTCAGTTTTCTTTTCTTCCTTGTTTCGAAACCAACTGTCCATTCTCCGTGAACACTAATATGATTGAAACAGCCTGAATCAAGATACCAAGTTTCTTAATTGCCCAATTCAGAATTTGTTGTCACCATTAAGAGCACTTCATCAGAATTTGAAGCCTCATCTTGAGCCAAATGTACCTAACTGTTTGGTCTTTTTTGTTGATTCTTGTTACTATAACACTCACTATCAAAACCACAAAACGTGTTGCAATTGTAGCACCACACCTTGCTTTTGCTGAATTTCTTCTTTGAATTCAAACTTTTGTTTTTGATTCTTTGAGCGCTACTATTACCTTCATCTGAGTACACCATTTTCAAAGTTCTTCCTATAAAGAACGGAAGTGATTTAGGGAAATGGTCATTTGAACCAGAATCTCTAATGCCAATTATATTGAAGAAAGATTAAAGGTTCACAGTTAATTGAGGAAAAAATGAGAGAAAAAATGAACGGAATATTGAAGAAAAGAGAGAGAAACTATGTTGGAACACTAGTTTAATTCTAGTGAGAAGTTGGATAGAAAAACACCGTGAAAAACTAGTGTTTGTGTGACTTAAAAATGTTTCACATTGGTGAGTCATCTCAACTAGCAAGTGTTTATTTATATAGAGGCGGGGGACCTCCAAGGGTGTGTCCTTGGGGTACCCACTTTTGTGAACGGGTGAACGCTTAGAAAAATAAATATATCACGCGCGACGACGCCGTCCGACCGGGCTTGGGCTTGGACCAAAAAGATATTTATTTTTTATCATTTGAAAATGAAGAATTAATTAATTAATGATCATTATCTGAAAAAGCGCTACGCGTAACAAATTAATTTGTTGCGACCCGATCTGATCCAAAACGCGTATTCAACTAAGAACTCTGCATATAAAAGGAGAACTCGCCCCACTCATTAAACACACCGAAATTCACAGTCGATGATTCCTGTGCTTAATCGAACGATTAACCCATATTTTTGAGGTCTATATTCTCGAACAATTACATACTGTGCCGTACGTAATTGAACAGTGATCTGGCTGTTTTATCCTGGAGGCGGCGCGATTATTAGTCTACCTTGCACAAACTTAGGAAGTGCCGCAAAACGTTTTAAAGAGAGCGACTTGATCGTGACTAAACCCAGTAATTCATTTGGTAGTAAAATCTGTTTTTTTAAATACGAAAACAACAAACTATTGTATCAATACTTGTATGATTTATCATAAGCAAGAAGCTTTATATAAAACCCGAGTTTTGATACAATAGTTGTACTCTCTCTCTTTTAGGTACTTAGATATTTAATTTCAAATTAATTGGCTATTAAACATTTTCAATCGATTGCACCTTTTCATTTCATAGACATTTTAAAAATTACTCTGCACAATTGAACATATATATTAACTTGATTAGACTTATTCCTTCAAAAGAAATAAAAAACTTGATTAGACTTATGTAATCGCACTGATTAAAATATTTATTTGTGCTATGGATTTGATTAATTTTCTTAAAACAAAAAAATCCCATGAAAACGGATATATAATACAAATAAATTGGCATTTATATCTTTATAAAATGTTCTAAAAAGAAAATTGTTTTGGAATGGTTTAAGTCCCAGTCCAGGAGTCAAAGGTCCAACAATGCATATATGTCTAGTCGGCGACGAAGCTATGACCAAATATAACAAAACAAAAATTAATTTACTATATCAAATTTAATCTAAAAAAACATTAGTTTTACTTAGATAAAAATGTAAATTAATGTAATACTATAAAAAAATAAAATACTAACAAACCTCTCATTTTAATCGCTTAATATAAGTATCAAAATAGGATGAAATAAATCTATCAAATAAGTCATAATATTTTGAGTATTTTATTTCTCCTAGATTTTAACATAAAATTATTTGGAGTAGTTGAATATATTTTATTAGAATAGCTAAACATATAACATTCTTAATCATACAAATAAAAGAAATTCTTTGTGGTAGCCAAAGCTACCCCATCGTAACACATAGTTGTGTTGTTAAGTCTAGTACATACCACATACGTAAACAAAGAGTTATGCTATAACTGATCGAATATTTGAAGCCAACCTGAGACGTCAAACTAATCAAAAGGTCTCTCGGTCATGCGTTGTAAACGATGCAACATACCGTATTGTTTATGCCTAAATGGCATGATCAAAATTCTATAAATAAAACGTTCCACCACTAAAATATGTACACACATTCATTTTGAGTAAAACCTCAAAGCACGTTGAACACATCCCTATCCAAAGTGTTGTAGTGTCTTTACACCTACGAGGAACACATCATTCCACTCCAACGAGGAACAAAGCTGCTACGGTGAAGATCCACCGTGCTTCAGCACATAACCACTACATATTGGTGCATCACGCCTTTGATCTTCACTTCTAATCGCCTTCGGATAAAAATTAAATAGGAACAAATTCGCAATCATTGTCATATTTAAAATTAAAATGTCTTGTTTTCTTTTTCTTTTCACAAGACTTCTTTTTGTGTTTTAATATTCCAATTTTCATGAAAAAAGTCATAATAATCTGAAATTCTATCGATAATCATCCTAAACATGTTTCAAACTCGAATTCTCAATAACGATTTGTCCTTACTCAAACTCATTAGTCACTACACAATCACATTTGGTTTCAAATGCCAAAATCCATGACTTGATGGCCAAATCCCCAGTCATCAATGAATTAATAAGGAAGTCAAATAATCTTCACCAAATTAAAAAGCTGACGTAATAAAGGCAAGCTGCTGTCAATTGCCAACTCAAATTCTTTTTCTTACGGTACAAACTGCCAAATTAATTCTATGCTCATCCAAATAAACCCCACTAGAATAAAATAATTCTCATAATGACGTGATATGTTGTCACCATTTGAAAATATAATAAGTGGACCTTCTTGACATTGCCTGCTCGATTTAATCCCACGTAATGTGCCGCTAGGTGGGACGAGTGACTTTGACTGTTATCCAAGAAAAAGCTGTTGATTTGTCGACAACAAGAAAAGCCATCTAAAATTATGGTTTTCAATCCTTCTGGTATTGTAATTTGATTAGCATTACGACATCTGTTTTGTTTATAAGACAAATTCCAAATTTTGTAGAAATTGGTACACGTACTAAAAGTGATATAGTTTTAAATTAATTATTTTATTCGAACATATTACTTTTTTTATGAATGGTTTTTAAACATTTTATACTACACTTAACTTGTTTTTTTACCAAATTAATACAAGTAGTTGTTAGTATTAGTTTTTCTCCTTTGTCAAAGTTTAAACCCAAAATCTCTAACTTCTTTAATCATCACTTAGTTCAAACTAGTTGAGCTCCCCAAACCCCTATCATTCTCCAACTAATAACATCTTACTCCCTTTGGACTCGACTATTAACAAAAGAACATACTTTCATGTTTATTAAGAACAGTAGTTAGTTCATTTAATTTTCTTAATTTCATTTGAAAAATATTGTACACTGGTTAGTAGTATAATGATGAACCCGATTGGAGCAATGCGACATCAAAGTATTTATTTTTATCGTATTCATGGGGACTTGGTTAATGTATTGTTATGTTATTGATTATTAAAATGTGTGATAGTAATTAAATGGTTTGTATGACTGAGGGGCGAAACAAATGGTAAACAAGTGTTACTAAGATTAATTTTTATTAGTCAGTTCTATAATGTCTTTCTTTAATCGATTATAAACTCCTCATATTTCAATTATACCTTCACATATCGTTCTATATACATCTCAATGTCTCACAGATAATGGGAGAACACCTTTAGTCTCTAACCTCTTGTCTCTCGCTCACTTAGTTAAAAGATGAGCATTAAGTTCTGACAACATGTATGATTGTAAACCTAGTCCGATCTCTCGCTATTAGCATCAACGAGATCCTTTACCTATGTACCTGACAAGGGATATCTATGTTTATCCCGCCTCAAGTCACAGGATCAATCCCAAATTGAACGACGAAGAAGCATTAAAAGTAGTAATAAAGACATTGATGTGATGAAATAGGATTTATTTATAGCCAAATAGGCCAAGTATTTATATTAGATCCCTAGCTAATTAGACTTAATACCAACACAAATAAATTATTTACACATAATTTATAACTTTCAAGACATAAGAGAGGATGTCGAGATGTTGCATCAACTAACTTGATTTATAAGCCTTGGATGTTCCCACCCCGCTTCTGCCATCAAACTTTCTCCTAAGCTTGCTTGTTCTAACTTGAGTATTGAATGAATGCCTTTGCAGCGAGGTTGTAACCTCAGTTTATAGGTCCTACGGTTCATTCTTCGACGAGCGAGTGGTTATTCACTGAGAGAACAAAATAATGAAAACCTTAACCTTAAAATTAAGGAAAAACAAAATAATGAAAACCCCATAAACGAGGTGAGGAATATTTGAAGTTTTGGCACACAATTCATATGAAAGTGAAAATAAAATTTAGTATGTGTAAATTTTCAAAGATAGTTGCTTGCATCAAGTATGTGTATATTTTAGATGCAAGTGCAAATAAAATTTAGTGTAAAATTTTTCAAACACCTCACTTGGTTGCTTGCATGACAGTCCTTCCTTCCGGTTTGAACTTTGAAGGATTTAAAGAATTAAGGAAGTTTTAGTAGAGATTAAATGGGTCTTTTATTATGAGTTAGCCTTTTTTAACAAAAACAAATAAAGATTTGACACGTGGTTTATTTTGGAGCATAGGATTCATTTGACTGATTTAGGAAGTATTCACTCTATAATAATTTTGAAGGCATAGCAAACATGAGTGTGTCCGTTAAAATTCTTAAAAGAGTTTGTCGGTCATTTAAATTTCACAATATTTAAAGAATTAATATTCACAGTTGTGTGTAGAGGATATCCGATTTTAAAAAAAACGTGAGTGTGTGTCTAATCCAATCTCAAACATGCGGCAACACCTTACAAACAAAAAATCAAGCATTGAATAAAAGTGACCATTTTACACTTGTTAATTAAGATAAATGGTTGTTTGCATTAATTCATGTCAATTTCAATAAATATAAAGAAAAGTTTGATTTAGTTGACTGTGGCACCGTGCACTACTAAAAAAGCAAAAATTAGTGAGGGAAATTTAGAGAGGGAAAACGCAAAATCCCTCTCTAATTCCGTCACTAAATTTTGCGACCAAAGAATTTGTGAGGAATTTTATTTTTTCTGTCACTAATCTCCCTCCCTAATTTTGCATTTTCTAGTAGTGGTGTTTGGAAGAAGTTATTAACACCGCCACTTAACCACACATTAGATCATTAATAGATATTTCCTATGTTTTTAAATATAAGTAAAATTGACTTTTTAAGTTCATACATTTAATTTAATGATGTATGTGATTTATATTATGGACCACATAATACATCATTAAATGTATGAATTTTGACTTATACTCCCTCCGTTTCAAAATACATGTCCAAGTCAACCATTTCACATATTCCAATAAACAATTTTGACAGTTAATATTTTTAATTATCAAAAGTAAAAAAATTATAAAAATTTAATATTTTGAAAATATTTGTTGAGACGAGTCAAACAACATCTTACATGCTAATATTTGTATTTATACATTAGTTAAAAAGTATGGTCAAAGTAAGTCAAGTGAATAGTGCACATTGCAAAAATTGGACGTATATTTTGAAACGGATGGAGTATTTAAAAACTGAGGGAGTGGTAAAAGTCTCATCAACGTCACATCCTTTAATTGTTCAAAAAAAATCCACAACCTTTGATGGGTTAGTCTAAAATTAGTACTTTGCCAACAACATGACAAACCCTTGTCAAAAAGTCTACATAACATACCCTTGTGATGTTGGTCCAGTCGGTATATTTTGATTAAATATTATTTAAACGTAACATATCCTTGTCAAGTTGCCCCCCTAAAAACATCCACATAACATAAATCATTTATACTCCCTCCTTAACCATTTTCCCACTGAATTACGAAAGAGATCGGTTAAATAAATGGAAAACCTAAATACTGTAAAACAGAAATGACTGAGTAAAATTAGTAAATCTAAAATAAATTAACTGTCTTTGCTACTATAAATAAAGCCCCTCTCCATTGTTTTCATTGCACATTTCCTCACTATTTCATTAACCCTCTAAACTTCTTCTTTTCTATACACCTTTTGGTTTAGCAATGTCTGGTTCAAACAACAACACCAATGGAACCAAGTTCCCCACCATGAAAGACGTTTTCGGTATTAGGCCACCTCCTAGAGAGAGCACTGGTGATTCTAATAACAACACAAAAGGTACTAAGTTCCCAAGACTTCAGGATATTATGTTCGCTACAACAAGGCCTGGGACACGGGGAACTTGATGACCACACGACACCATTTCCACTTTCACTGTGCTTAATTTTCATGTATGATCAAGGTTTTGAAATTTGAAGTGTCCCCTTTTCTTTTTGTATTAATTTCATAGTTTTATGTTAGTTTCACTTCTTTGTTTATGTTAAGGGGCACCTGTGTTTTTGTTACTTTTTATGGTTCGTTATGTTAAGGGACTTTCTGCGTTGATATATAGAATATTTTGTGTCTGAATTTTAATTTCTACTTAATATTGTCCATTCCCATCTATCTCTTTTCACTCTCACTTGCTTCGTTTTCTATTACCATATGATATAAGATTGGAAGGAATGAGCTTGTTGTTAGGGTTTTAATTTAGTCAAAAAAATTGTTTGAAAGTAAAAGAAGAGAAGGGGACAGAAAGATTAGGTACTTTGTTGTCTTGTGAGTGGGTCATGTTTCACCAGTCCAAAACCCAATGATACATATCTATTGAAATTTGTTTCTTTCAACTAATTAATTAACGAAATCATATTGGTCTTAAGTAACAATTTTTTTTTTTTAGGAAATGTCATTAAATAATTTATTTTTGAAAGAAATAGTAGTATAACTTTTTTTGGACAGAAGTAGTATATTTTTTTTTGAAAGATGTAGTAAAAAAAATGACCAGTAATTATTTTTCAAACAATGAAATTGTTTTTTTTTTTACCGATGAAAATAACCATAACGATACTTTTTTATAATGCTAATTTGATTATAGTAAATCTATGTTACAAAATTGCTTTATAATTTTCTATTTGATGAGTCGGTATTTGACGGTGATGATGGTAAATAACGGTGTAGTGCAGCAGCACATATATAGTGAAAAGTGTAGACTGGGTAAAACGAAGAAAAATAGTGTGCGTGTTTCAAAGAAAAAGATAGAGATAGGAGAGAGGATTAGGAAACAACTTAATGAAAATGACTTTGGTTTTTTTTTTTTCAACTATACATCCACCCCACCCATGTTTTGGGCTTTAATCGCAATCAAATAGATTTCCTCTATAAAAACAGCAAAATCTAATGGCTGAGTCCCTATTGATTAGTGATTCTATAATATAATTCGTTAAAAATGATGTCCTAATAAGTTCCAAAGAAAAAAAGTTCTTTAGAAATACAATTAGGCCAAAAAAAAGTTCTTTAATTAAAGTATTTTTTACAAAAATTAATGAATAATTAAAATTGAAAAAGGAAGAAATAAATTTTTGCTAACCTTTGAGAGCGAACAATGCTAGAATGATGTCCCATTTAGTAGTTTGTTTTGTTTGGTAGTTTTTTTAAGTGAATTTTTTATTTGCATAACTAAGCATTTGGTTGAAAAAGGAACGATACCTTAAACATGGGAAGTTGGCAATTTTATCTTGAAGTGGCAAAAATGAATTATATATAACCACGAACAATGATATTTCTCTAGAAAAATAACATCAAAATTTTTTCAAGAATAAAGAGCAACCAATCATAATTCATTATTTTCCACAATTCAAGGAGGTGTGACTGAAAAATAGGAAGTGAACAAATAAATCATGCAATTAAAACTTGACAACTGTTTCTTGAAAAATTCTTGATGCTATTTTTCTGGAGAAATAACATTTTCCTATAACCACATATCGATTAGTCCCTCTCCACAAAGTGTGGGATATGGAATTTACAGAAGAAAAAAATAAGCCGTTACATTAAAGTGTCAACGAAGAATGAAAATAGAGAAAATTTTAAAAAATAAAAAACCAGCCAACAAACAGGAAAATGGGGTTAAGCCTCCAAAATTGGTAATTATAGTCAAGTTGGACATATTTCGGCTTCAACTACCAGAAAAAATGAAGCTTCACTTTTTCTCTCAACGCATGCTCTTATTTTTTCTGAAAATTTTGTTTATTTCTCTCTTTCAAATCACTCACATCACCGCTAACTAAATAATATGAAATATGCTCCAGTAAAGATCTTTGATTAACCGATGACAAACCTAGGCATCATGCGATCAAAGACCACATCTGACCATAAAATTTCCGATAGATAAATAAATTATCGCTATCCTCTTGCTTGCCACACAACCTTATACAAAATTGATCATTGGTTGTCAGAACCCTTCGGTGAACCAAATTGTCTTTTGTTGACACCTGGTATTAAACGCCAAGCAAAAAGAGTGATTTTTACCGAAACCACCTTTAACCACAAAATGGGACTATTGTCAAGAAACGTACCACCATCCACCACCATGATACACTACTCAGTGGATATTACCACGTAACCATCACATATCCAAAATACTTGCACCCTCTCGATGTTTTTTTCCTTAATTGACTGCATAGCTATTGATGAAGTGACAAGATTAGTTTAGATCTAATGGTTATTATTAAGTCATCTCGTATCTCATAATAACTACTTATCTCACTTGACACATCCTCTATCTATATATATTAAAAATAATCTAATTAAAAAAATGAAGGTGAGGGATGATATTTTGTATAGAAAAAATATTTGAAATCACGAACACTTACAAAGGGATTTACATTTACATTTTTCCAAAATACCTATGTGTGTATGTGTGGGAGAGTTGGGTATCTCAATTGTTTTGAGTTACAAATTAAAAGAATTTAGGTAATGGTTCAAACTCAGACGAAAAAGTAAATATTAATGTAACGACTATGAATAGGTCAATGGTACAATAGTTTTGGGGCCGGGGTAGTATGAATGAATAACTAATTAAGTGAGAAATATGAAGGAAGTAAACAATGTTAAGGGAATGAAGGAAAGAGAGGAGGATAAAAATCCACCGGGTCAGAATGCTAAGATGTTAGATGTAACTAAAAACACAAAATATCATATATATATATATATATATATATATATATATATATATAAATTCACCAATGTCCATGTTCCTTTTTAAATGTGATGTTTTGGAAACTTTTTGTTTTCTTTTAAATGAAGTTTTAAGAGTTGACAATAACATTAATTACTTTTTATCAAAATTACCCCTCGCCATTTTTTTAGGGGATCTCTCACCATTTATTGTAAAGAGAAAAAAAATGTAAATGAGATGATAAATAATTAAAAATATTCTAAGTAAACTATAATTGGTTTCAAAATCTTTATGTATAGAGTTAAACAAAAATATCAACAAAGATATGAATTAGGAGGGATCGGTCGCCGAAATATGAACCGAAGATTGAATATTGATATACCTGATAGAGTATATTTTTGTTGCCGTGAGATATATTGACAACTGCGGATCATTTGATTGGAATGAATTTTGAAATGGATACATATGACGATATGAATCATTTGAAAAATAATTGTATTCTTTTTGTAGCAGGTATATTACAAGATTAATTTGGATTGACTCTCATTCGTTTAGAAAATATAATTTGAGGAACTAAATCTAAAGCAATTAGATATAAATTGATGCCGACTCTCATAATTTAGTGACTTCAATTCCATTAACAACCACTTATGAATATTTTTTGGATTACACCCATTGACTCAAGTTTTAGATCAAACCAATCCATTGATCCAAATAGTTCATGGGAGAAAATTGAGTTATTTGGGTCCTGGAGGACTGACGGGGCGAACTGTTAGTTTTCAGATATTGGATATCCATCCTAGTCACTATGGATGCGTTTGTCCAATTGACATATCGGATTGAATCAAAATAGGACTTATTGGATCCTTGACAATTCACACAAAGATTGGTTGTTGGGAGTCTATAGAAAGTTTATTTTTTGAAATTTTTGAGAGATCAAAATGAATACAAATGCTCTTTTTTTATAGAAAAATTAATTAATAGTAAAATTTATTTGATTTCTTGGAATGTATATTTTCTTCAAAAACGATAAATATTGTGAAATAGAGTGAGTACAGGTAGAAGAAAAAATAATGACCAAGTCAATTATGAGATGATTGTTAGTTGGGAGTATATCCCAAATTCCAATGTCATCACCAGTTGCACACTACTCGTGCAGTCGTGTGCTTAGATTTTTCTTGTTTTAGGTGTGAGCCTCCATTGGCCATACTCATGACCAACGTGCACTTGTTATTTTTCGATTAAAATATTTTAGCCGCAAATTCTCTATCATGAATAGAAAGCAAGTAAATTTGATTTTTGTAAGAATAGAGTAAATTTAAGATAAGAAATATAAATAATAAACAATTAAAGAGATGCAATTTTCCAAGGTTTGATTTTGGCCAAGAATTTGTGTTATAATGAGTTTGTTTGCTATTTGGATTCTCTTATTTGTATCAACCTTATTAATGGTTTAAGAAGAAGTTCCACGTCTACGATGCGTTAATTAAAGACATTAACAATTTGATTCTTCAATGCAATGTAACCATTTCTCACACCTTTAGAGAGGATAACCAATGCGCGGATTATTTGACGAAACTTAAAGATTTGATTCTATAATGCATCTTCGGAAGACTTGCTCAATCTTCTTAGGAATGGTGCTTATATGCGCTTTATTCGCTCGAGAGTAGTTCTTCTTTCTTTTGGCTTTTTTTTTTGTTGATTAGCTTTGTAACAATTTTTTTATTTACTTACTTGGCTGGGTAACATTTGGCCACCAGGGTTGCTGTTAGCAGGGTGTGGGATTAGTTACTTTACAGTACATTTGACTTTTAGGGCGTGTTTAAAGTTTGAGATTTAAGAAACACATGATATTAATTCTAACACATAAAAGTCTTAAATGTACATTAACAAAAAAGGAAATAGGCTCGGGTTCTAATTTGATTTGGTCATCAAATTGCATCCTCAAAATATCCTCCCACTCATGTTTTGTGTCGATGAAGCCATGTTTTTTTCTCTTGCAAAAAGTATGGATGAATCAAGTTGAATTGGTCCTTCCTTCAAAAAAATAAAATAAATTGAATTGGTCACAATTTTTTTTAGCATAACAACCCGGCATTACCACGACCAATTGGTCGCACGTGAATCTCCCTTCTTCTTCTTCCCCAAGATAAATTAATTAATTTAGTTTGATCTTATTCCAATTTTACCCGGCATCCATTTGTGCTTGTTTTGTCGTTTTATTCATCATCTCTTCATAAAGTCACGCTGCTATAATTTTCCATGGGGGAACACCATTAATTTGACTACTAATAATAATGATAATAATACATAGTCAAATGGACTGTAGTCGGTGTTGAATTCTTCTTGGTAATGTCTTTGCTGTTCTTTATGACTTAATTGCATCCTTAATTTGGTTATATTTTCCTCAAAAGCAGCATATTCTTCAAAGTAGACAGAAATATATTGTGATGTACTAGTGATTACGTTATTTTATGGTAGTCTATGAATGTGTAACAAAGTGGTCAAAGGATTGGGACGCCGAAGAAGATAAAGATTTCAACTCTTTCTAATATTTTCTCCTCCTCTCTATCAAAATGTACTAGCGGATTACGTTATTTAATAGTAGTCCATGGTAAAGGAATTAGGAGTTTTTGGTGTTCAAATAGGCTGATACCACGCCTAATCTCGTCGTGTTTCTTAGACACCAAATTTGACCTATCGATTTCAAGTTTTATATATTATTTTTCCTCTAATTTTATAGACAAATTGGAATTATACTCCATCTACCGTTGAATAGTGGATACATTTCTAGAGTGAGTGAAATGTAAAATATGAAAATTAAGACTTGTTATGATAACAAACTCGTGATTTGTATTTACACGCTTAAGCCCTCTTCTTCTTCACCAAACTAAACTGTTGTTATCGTCACCTTCTCGTCACGTCAGTGATGCACTGCTAAATTTCCAAAGGGGCCGGAACACCTTTTGACCACAAATAAAAGAACAAAATATGTAGTATTATATACACAATAGTCATGCTAGTTCACACTGATTATAATAATCATATGGTATTCCATAATATACAAATCAAAGGATTAAAATTGGGCGGTGTTGAATTCTGCGCCTCATGCATGCATGGATTGACTTTGTTTGCAACCAGTTTGGTTATGTTTCTTCTTAAGTATCCTTCTTCTATAAAGGAACAGAAAAGTACTAGTAAGTAGTAACACTTTCCAATTTCATATGTAAAAATATAAGAAATTATCTATAAGCAATTAATCTTGTAACAAAAAGTAGTTAATTTTATTGGCAAAGACTACGGTAGGCGGCCTCTTTAGGTCTCCTACCGTAGGAGACTTGATTTTTATTTTTTATTTTTGTAAAAGTGATGTTAACCATTGGATATATTTGAAATTTTTTGAAGACCATGATATTATTATATTCTTTCAATACTAGATATTTTTTACACTATTCTATCATCCTTCTCTCACCCCTCCATATCTCTGCCGTGCCACCTTCATTCAAATTGCTGCGCCTGTTTTACGTTAATTACAATTCTTCATTCATATTGCTTCCTTCATGTTGCTGGTGCTGTGAGCCTTTGTTAATGCTGTGAGACTAGTTAATTCAATTTCATTGATAAAAGTCCAATCCTGCCGTGCCAGATTCATCATATTGGTGGGCCTTCATTCTTATTAATTAAACTTGCATCATTAACAGGTTTTAAATTCCTTAAAGAAATATTGGTGATTGATTTTAGATCTGGATTTTTAAGAACACATCGGTAAATTTGGATAAAATTAATTAGGAAGAATATGAAGTCTATAATTTGACGATGATGGAGAATTATTTCACTCGCCTCATTATAAATGCCCTTTTTACAATAGTTTAGAATACATCAATACTTAAACAATAAAGTATCATTATTTGTTGTATTTCAATTCATCTAATTAATCTTATTTTTTTTTAAAAATCATCTAACTCCAAGTAATATTTCAAATAATATTTAAAGTTTTAAACAATAAATGCCCTTTTTTTTTAAATCTTATTTTAACAATATATTTGATTTTTTTTTCTTCATAGTAAAAGTTGTCTTTTTTTAATTTCTTAATCTGAAAAACCCAACGAACCAACCAATAAACAAAAAGAAATAAATATGTGACTCAACCTAACACATAATCAATCACGTCAATGAAGACATGAGTTTGTATGTGGGCCCCACTTAGATTTTCTTGCCACTACACTGACATGCTAACTAACTCCGACGATTATACTCTTTACGGCAGTACACGTGCACTTTCATTGTCTTGGTGAGCCTACAAATGTCGTACTCCAACGTTAATTACTTGTTTTTATTTTGGGAAAGTTTAATAACATCACCTTTTTCTCTGGATATAGAATCACTAAAAAAATTACTCATGAACTATTATAATTTTTGTTTTCGAATTTTTCAATTCAATTACATATTCTTGATTAAAATAAACTTAAGTTTATCTTCCAGAGAATAATTTTATAAAAATACTACTAATTAATTCAAATATTATTATTAAGATTTTAATGATTCGTAACTTAGTTGACAAATTGGAGCCTAAATCACCACTAAAAAAATATTGTTTTGTCGTCGGATGTCCTATGTATTAGATGATCACACATTTTTAATTAACATTTTTTTTCCATAACTTTATAATTAATAATTAGTAAAATAAATGGTTTCTCCATTCATATTTTGACGTTACTATTAATATTTAGGTCTTGTTGACTAGAGGACACTAGTTAACATTTCTCAATAAACTATAAGCTCGTGAAATAAACTATAAGTCCAAGAAGTATTCAAAATAGTGTTTGAAAATAAGTCATAGGCTCGTAAAATAAGCTTTAAGCCCGTGTTAAAAAGGTGGTTACCAAACAAAGGTTTTTTGGTGTGAAAAATAAGCTATAAGGTCGTGAAATAAGTTATAAGTTATATACCCGTTCACTAACCTTACCAAATAGACCCTATATATGTTGGTCAAAATTCCTCACGTGACCAAAACATTCTTGCATAGTTGGTAAGTTTGTTCCTCTTGGCTTGTCTTTACTATCACCACCTTTGCTTGATTGTGTAACATGGTATAGAATATTTTGTATAGTATACTGATTCTTGGGTTTTGAAGATTTAGATTCATCAGAGGCACCCTTTGTTTTCTTTGAATCGTCCATTGATGGTAAATAAAATTGAGCAAAAGATCTAGCTTAATTTTGGAGAAAATGTATATAATAAAGGAGAATGGAAGTTTGATGAGAGAAATGGGAAGAGGGTAGCATTTAATTTATTGACAAATAGGAACATTCTAGATTTTGTAATTTGACCCAGTAATATAAGTTTGGCTTAATTGCACTTTTCCCCCTTATCTTTTGCTAATCGTGCGATTTTGCACCTCTTTTTTTTTTGAGCGATTTTGCACCCCATCTCTTTGCCCTCTTTCTAATTTTGCACCCTATCTTTGTGTTCAATTGCACTTTTGCCCCCTATCATTTTTCTAATTATGCGATTTTGCACCCTCTCTTCATTTTTTTGAGCGATTTTGCACCCCATTTTTTGCCCCTTTCCCCCTCTTTTAATGATGATTTTGAACAAAACTCAATTGGTATGGGGTGCAAAATCGCTCAAAAAAAAAGAAGGGGTGCAAAATCGCACAATTAACAAACGATAGGGGTGAAAAGTGCAATTAAGGCTTTAAGTTTTGCATTTGCTTTTGCATATTCATGCTCTAAGGCATTAATTCATGTCTTATCTTACCATCTTTGACTATTTTTGGGTGAACTTCAACAACTTCTTTCAATTATACACACACATTAATCCAAAGTTGAACCTAAACAAGAGTTTCCATCCAAAAAAAATTATCACTGTTTAAAAATTAAGTACTTTTAAATTATTTATTGTGGATAGTTGAGTGATAGCTTTGGTTTAACAAAAATAAAAGTGAGAGCGTTTCCAATAAAATAAACAAAAAATAATTTAGTAAATTTGATTTTTATTTTGAATGAAATTTAGAATTTCTTTTTTCAAGGAGTGAAATTTAGAAAATTAATCACCTTGGAAGTAATTTTTTCTTCTTCTTTGAATATCTTTACTTTCTTCGCCATTCAATGAACCAGAGTTGGCATATCGAGTGTCATTATCTCATCTCATTAATTTCAAAGCTTCATAAGAGAAGTAAAAAGGGGGTAACATTAATTATTTTCATTGTGTTAACTTTTAGATTCTCGCGACATGATAACTCGGTGTTTACTCAAGAGGTTAGTATAACTTGAACAATAAATCTAGAAGTCTTAACTCAACTAACAAATGCCGAAATTGCAAGGCCAGACATCATGACCTAGTTTCGAACTCGAGACATCACAGTTATGTGTGAGTTTAATTTTACGGGATTACCACTAATACGGAAAAAAAACTTGAACAATAATTACTACACCATAAAATAAACTCAGGTTTTTTTTTAATAATTCGTCTGTAGTGGAGCCCGTTAACCATCTTACACATTAACATTTGTATTCATATATTAGTTAAAAAAATATGGTCAAAGCAAACTATGTGAACAGTGTAACACCCCGAAATCCCGACTTAAAAATTTCATCCAAATAATCAGAGTATATCACAATAAATCAGGATGTCACATTTCATAAAATCTTTTAAATCAAATCGAATAATAATTTATTCTAAAACAATATTCAAACATAGCAGCGGAATTCATAAACGTCTCAAAATCTTAAATAAATAATTCTCGGCACAAAAGCCTCATAAAACATCTCAAATCAAGTTACGTCGCAAACATCATAATTAATCAACATGATACATAAAAGGAATAGAAATAATGATAATCCCCATCCCGTTACGTATCAGAGCTCCTAAGACTCCACAAGAACCTCTCACATCGACGAACCTAAGCTTGGTCACCTGCACTTGCCCACAAGGCGGCAATTCCAACAGAAGGGGTGAGATTCACAACAATTATATTAACATATAATTCAAATAATTATGCCTAACAACAACAACAATAATCATCACATAAAACAGGAACGTCTCAAACATCCAAATATACAAATCATCTTAAACATCTTCATAACAACCGTCTCAAAACATCTCAGACACATGACTCGACAATGCAACTCTAACATCTTAACATCATGCATGTGGTACCAATATTTTAGCTTTAATAAGCTTCACCGTCGCTTTGAGCAAATGCTCCACCGTCGCTTTGAGCATAAGCTCCACCGTCTCAAAATATGCAAATGCATGGACTCGACTCTTTAATTCTTAAACAAGATATTACAACGTCTTAACATCAAATACGACTCTTTATCGACACATGCAATTATACAATACATGGCAGCAGCTCAGCACACTTAACATATATATTTACAGCACATAGTTATCATCACAAACATCATTTGTACTTCGTTCATAAACCTCACTTAATAATCATAGATTAACGCCAACGTCTTAAAATCATCTTACATCATCATTACAGGTTCTAATTTAGGTCTTAAACATCTCTAATGCTATCCAAAAGTCTACCCTCAAAGCCTCGCTCAAAACAGAGTTTTAAAACTCAAGTTATAGTGGTCTGAGACCACATTGCTCGCTGTGGCGAGTGGGACTGCTCGCCACGGCGAGCTACTTAAATTGCGTTTTGCCACTTGCTCGCTACGGCGAGTGATGTTGCTCGCCTCGCGAGCACTAAAGGGTTGCTCGCCACGGCGAGTGGTGTTGCTCGCCTCGCGAGTTAAACTGTTCTGCTCGCCACGGCGAGTAGGTCTGCTCGCCACGGCGAGCGGTCGCAGAACAGGCTGCGGGTTCGCTCAAAACCTCGCCAAAACTCGTCTAATTCTTCGTTTTATTCTTCTAATCTATCAGAATTATAGTCCTAGTGATTAATCTAGGTTCTGTAACAGGTTTCTACACCAATTCACATCATTCTAACATCAATTCATCCAAAAATCCCCTAAACCCTAGTTTATGAAATCCCTCAAAATTACCTCCTAATTCCTTCGTTAATCATGAATAGATGAATTACAGTAATATAATTGAAGCTAGGCTCACCCTTACCTGGTATGTTCGCAGAATTGAGGTTCTCTCTTCTCCGGCCACTTTTCTCTTCTTTTTGCAAAAGTCTGAACGTACAGACTGTTTCTAAACCTAACTCCCTTATATAATTCTTTCTATTCTTACTTATCCCCACAACTCTATCTTATTTATGAAAACAACCACATCTCCCAAAATATTTGTTTTTATATCACATCTTAATTTTCATTACATATTTTATTTTATTAAACAATAAAATAAACGTCACACCACAACATCATCTCATACGTCACAAACATCATTAAAATCATTTAATATATAATAATATACTATATACTCTAATAAAATAATTAAATAAATAAAGTAGGCGTTACAAACAGTGCATATTATAAAATTACGACATGTATTTTGAAATGGAGGGAGTAGCAGTCCATGAATGTGTAACAAAGTGGTAAAAGAATTGAGATGCCAAAGAAGATAAAAACTCCGACTCTTTCTAACATTTTCTCCTCTCTACCAATATTAATAACAAAGTAGTTATTTTAAAAGAACGCTACAAGAATTCCCCAATTTATTAACCAATTCACTTTTGGTCCCTCTTTTAAAGTAAACTCATATATAGAATACATATTTTTGAATAAAATTTTATAGAAAAATTCATAATATTATAAGAATCTCCCAAAAAAAAATTAGTTTTTTTTTAACAAAACATTAATTTAGTATGAATTTTTATATTTTTGACGGTTAAAAATTCATATTTAATTTGTTTTTTATTAAAAAAATTAATTTTTTTGGGAATTTTATTTACAATGTTCTACACATTTCTGTATAATTTCATTAAAAAGATACAAAAATTAACTTAAAAATAGGGACCAAAAGTAGTGATTGAAAATTTTATAGGGACTAAAAGATGAAGGAAATTTTTAGAGGGAATAAAACGAAAAGTTGCTATATTTATAAGGACCAAAAACCTTCAAAATAAATTTAAAAAGTAGAAATTAAAACTTTTTAGTGATCTTTATTTTATATTGACATTATTATATGCATTTTTTTACATATTTAAATTACAAGTATGGGCGATCGTAGTTGGATGTATGATAGAAATTATCAAGAAAAAAGAGGGCAAGTTAAGGAGCTTTATAAGTTAATGTTTTACTTCCTTTATACCAAGACTAGGGTATGCATCAATGCAACATATTATTCAAAGTAGGCGGAAATATAATGTGACGAATTAGTGATTATGTTATAGTAGTCCACAAATGTGGTAAAAGGACGGGAACACCAAAAATGATAAAAAGTTCAACTCTTTCTATCATTTTCTCCTCTCCTCAGTCAATCCACTCTCTTATGTCAATCAATGTTCCACAATTCGAATGTTAACTCATAAATTTGTTCGAGTTTATGTTTTTAGGTGTCAAAATTGTGTTAACTCGAACATAAACCTATGTCAGTATTTAAAGATTATCAAATTATGCTACTCCCAATAATAAAAATAGGACAATAAATAACATGATCATTAGCCTTAAGAATTACGAGGATGCTTAAATTGACTAATTTGAGCTTATCTGCTGATATTAGCACTTATGAGATTGTTCATGAGAGATTATGGAAACATTTGATGACATGTCCATAAACTTTTTAGGCTTATTTAATCTAATGGTTCTCTAATTAATTTCAATTTTTTATTTTGGTCCCACAATTAATAAAACGTACGTTTTGATCCCTCATATTTTCCTCTGTTTGCCAAATAAATCCCGATGGTTAACTTTAACTTCGAATGTCTATGGTAGACTAACATTAAAATTGGTCTATCGTAGACCTTATTAATTTTGTTAATTTTAACCATTCGATTTATTTATCATAGAATGGACATTTAGATCTTCACATTCTTCTTCTTTGCTCATGATCTTCATAAAAACCAATTTGATTATCAAAGTGCTCTTGTCATATTTTCATCTTCTTGTTCATATGTTTATCTAAACCCATAATTTTTCTTACAAACAAACTCAGAAAATGATTGAATCCTTCACTGAAATCTCAAATTAATTGAATCCAAAAAAAATTTCTCTCCAAATTCATCAAATTCAATAATAGAAGAGCCCAAATTAATTGAAATAGCTTGCGAACAACAACAAAAAATTCATCAAATCCTTCGCATGATTTTTTTTATTTCTTTCCACCTTCAATTCAATCGATTTCTTCAGCTTCTTTTTTCAGTGGGTATATAAATCCAACAACAACAACACAGTGTCCCTCCTTCTTCGTTCTCGTGTTTGTCGGCAATTTGGACACGGCCGTCAGAGGACAATTCCGATTTTGGTAACACACATCTAGTCGAGATCTAGTCTTACAATAACCAACACATCAACATCAAAACAAGATCAATCAAAAACACAACATTTCAGCAAAATCAGAGGAAACAGATAAAAAGAGGATTTTTGTGTCCAGAAGAGCACTGGAGAATGCTTTTCTCCGTTGATGGACCAACGCATAGAGTAGCCTGGGTGACATGAAGCTTTTCTTCCACATCGTCAGTACTATACGGAACCAGATTTCCAGGTTTCCCTTCAATCCCTGATAAGTTCAAAAGCAAGAAAAAATTATTCTCAAACGCGATTATAGGTTGAAGAAAATGAAGAAACGAAAATAAGCACTTAAAAAAGACACAAATTTCACAGGTAGTATTGAAGAATCGATTTCTTACAAACTGGAAGCCACATAATTATTTTATAGGCTAAATTGCATTTTTAGTCCCTTAACTATTTAGGTAGTATCGCTTTGATCCCTTAAAAAAAATTCGATTTATTTTGGTCCCCTAACTTCTCTCTGTTACACATTTTGGTCCTTTCTGTTAGTTTAAATTCAAAAACGTTAGATTTTCTTCATTTTCTTCCGGAATTTTTGTGAGATTCTTGTTGTTGAAGATTGATGGAGATGATATGAAGATGAAAAAGAGGAGAACAAGATGAAGAAAACCTAACGTTTTTGAATTAAAACTAACGGAAAGGACCAAAATGTCTAACGGAGAGAAGTTAGGGAACCAAAATAAATCGAATTTTATTTAAGGGATCAAAGCGATACTACCAAAATAGTTAAGGGACCAAAAATGCAATTTAGCCTATAAAATAATTATGTGGCTTCTTGTTTGTTTAATTTTTTATTTGTTGATTTTTCTGGATTTATTTGATGGAAGTGTATGAATATGATTGATGAAGATGAAAATATAGAAGATGACGAAAAGGAAAAATAATTAGGTGTTGGTGGTACATCGTAAGATAAAATAGACCTGCCTAATTCAATGGTTCTCTTTTTATAAAAAAATCAAACGGTTTAAATTTAAATAATTAATAGGATCTATGGTGGACCACTCTTAAGGTTGGTTCACCATAGACATCATTTGGGGTTAAACTTAACGGTCGGGATTTATTTGGGAAACGGAGGAAAAGTGAGGGACTTAAACGTACATTCTATTAATTGTGGGACCAAAATAAAAACTTCAAATTATTTGAGGGACCAATGAATCAAATAAGCCAACTTTTTAAGCTTATTCCATAAAAAAAAAATTAGGTTAGTTTACGAAATCAATTTTAGATGAAAACAATTTGACTTTATTTTATTTTTTGTTATAGAAATATCTTTTATATATATATATATATATATATATATATATATATATATATATATATATATATATATAAGAGGTTACTCCCTCTAGCCTTAATTATAAACAAAAGTATGTCAAAGAAAGATGATGTGTTTGGACCAAAACTTTA
This sequence comes from Medicago arabica, assembly GCA_946800305.1. Taxonomy (NCBI): domain Eukaryota; kingdom Viridiplantae; phylum Streptophyta; class Magnoliopsida; order Fabales; family Fabaceae; genus Medicago; species Medicago arabica. Next base: position 40,594,225 of record OX326969.1, read on the forward strand.
ACAAAATACATCAATTTTCTTTGACATACTTTTGCTTATAATTATGGCCAAACGGAGTGTATGATTAACACTTCATGCATAAACGTTTAATTCAGTTGTTTATTCAAACATAATCTAACTTAAAAGTTAGAAATAGCATTAGCAAACATTTGATACAATGCAACCAAAAAACAATGGATTGGATTGATAAATGTTTTGTAATTTTCCTATTTGTTGATTTTAGATTCTTGCACAAACACAAAAATTGAAGACTGCTACATAGTTTCTCAGGATGACTGTGTTGTTGTGAAGAGTGGATGGGATGAGTATAGCATCAAATTTGGATGGCCTACAAAACAACTAGTAATCATAAGACTAACATGCATTTCACCATTCAGTGCAACCATTGCCTTATGTAGTGAGATATCAGGAGGGATACAAGACGTTAAAGCCGAAGACATCACAACCATTCGAACAGAATCAAGTGTCAGGATCAAAACAACTGTTGGTAGAGGAGGGTATGTGAAGGACATATATGTAAAAAAGATTTACCATACATACAATGAAATGGGCATTTAAGATGACAAATGATTATAATTCACAGGTTGATATTCACTTTGACCCTAATGGTTTGCCTGAGATTGTAAATATCAACGATAGATATGTTGTGGCTGAGAATGTTACCATAGCAGCTAGGTTTCAAGGAATCTCTAATGACCCTATTAAGGAAATTTGTATTACAAACGTCACACTAGGGATGGCTGTTAAGGCCAAGAAAAGGTCATGGACATGTATTGATATTTAAGGGATGACTAGCGGTGTGACGCCTTCGCCTTGTGATTTGTTTCCTGATTAAGAGCCTGAGAAAATCGGGGCGTGTGATTTCCCCACAAAGAGTTTACCTATTGGTAATTTGGAACATAAGAAGTGTAGTTACACCATATTTGAGTGGCCGTAGTACCAAATTGATAGTTAGGAGAACTTAAAGATAGAATGGTGGTAACACCATATTTGAGTGGTTTTAGCACAATAACAGAGTGGTAGCAATATCATATTAAAGTGATTTCTGTATTAAAGAGTAGTATTAGTACCATATTGAGTGTATATGTAACATCCCAGACGACCTTAAGCATTGTCGACTGACCCTACAAATCAACACGAGTCTTTTCAGCGTGTTTTGTCTTCACTCACACGCTTACCGGGAAACTTCCTGGTAGGTTACCCATCCAAAGACTACTCCAAGTCAAACACGCTTAACTGTGGAGTTCTTATGTAATGGACTACCAAAAAGAAGATGCATCTTGTTGATATAGGTAGTTACAAACAATTCTTATAAGCCTTCCTCCAACCATGTCGTCTTACACCTACACGGCCTCAAGATCTCTCTTATTTCGATGTGATTCAATTCCTCTAGAAGTTGTCGGGAGCCGCTCATTGTCTTGCCTTGTGCACCGGCGATCACTCCCCTGCCCTCGTCAGCCGTGGGTGTTACAATATAAATCTCGAACGGTTTTCTACAATGCAGTAGTTAACCGCGCAGTTGTAGTTGTGCTTGTTTTATCTTGGAAGCGACGTGGTTGATAGTTTGTCTCGCACAACTTTAGGCAATGCCACGAAACGTCTTAAAGATAGCGACGTGGTCGTGACTCAACATATTAACAACTTCGGTAGATATATTCTTTTTAAGAAAAGAATTTGGAAATCCAAAAACAACAAGGCATATAGTTTGCATCAATTTCAATGCATATGTGAGTATGCGTAAATTCATCAAAAACACAAAGAATTTATTAGAATATATTTATTTATTAGAAAGAAATAATAAATGATTAAGGATATTATAGAAAAACACAAAGAATTTCATCAAAATTAATAATATTTATTTGTTTACTTGGTATGCATAAATTCATCAAAAGCAACAAGTATTATAAAACAGAGGAAGTAACACTTAACACAAACATCAACTAAAGAGAATATGTTTTAATATTTTATTATTATTATTTTTTGAAAGAATTTTTAATATTTTATTGATATTTAACTTAATTCAAATCGCTAATTTTATGATTGATAAAAAAAAAATTACATTAAATTTTCAAGTAAAATTTGACTTTATATTACAACTTGTCATTAAGTACACTTCTATAATCCTTCGGTACATTTAATTCAAATAACAATGGTCCCAAACTGTGTTGCATATTCTAAACCTCGGAGTATATAAATACCAAAAATCTTAGAAGAATTCAATGAAAAAAAACTTTTTGAAGAATTGTCAAAAACAAGTTCATGCAAGTATTTTCCCATATGCAATAGGGACCATAGTATGTAACATAATTAAAGAAAAGATATGATGCTCTAGTGATTGGTGGTAAATGTATGTTTTATTAATTAAGTAAAAGATAAAGATAAAGATATGATTAATACGTCATTAATTTTAAATTAAAAAATTAATTTTATTGTTAGATAAATCATACATAATTGATTTACTCTTATTCTCATGAATTCAACATGACTATTGATGTCATGTCATGCATTTCAATTGCAAACAACAACAACAACACCAAGTACATGAACGAACCACAACTAGACGTTGCAAATAATACATATCTTCCTTATTCTTCATGTATTAAACATGTGAGAACAATATTTTATATATTAGAAATACATAGTGATTGTAAATTTTAACTCATCACATTTACGTATCATGTATTTATTATTTATCAAATAATTAGTTTTTTTTAAATAATCACATAAAATTTTGTAATGTTCTATTAGATTATAGACTAATTATAAATAACATCAGTCGTCACTTTGAAATTAGATGAAAAACATCAACAATGTTGATTATATCTTTGCTCGCTCATACGTCTTCATCTGTTCTTTTGTATTTTCTAATTTTCATTGCTTTCTTCTTTTTTTCATCTATGCGTCAAAATAAAAGTCATTTTGTGTATTTTGATTCATAATAAATATTATTTATATTTTTTACAAACTCGAATGAAACTTTACTTTTTCTGAGTAGAATAAAATTTTACTCTAAAATTAAAATAAGAAAAATATTCAAATTAGTAGTTAAAATCTTAAATATATGTCAAATTAGTCTTTACCCCTCAAAAATAAAAATGACAAATTAGTTTTTTATAGATGCTAAAACAAATTATTTTGTAGATGCTAAAACAAATTATTTCAGTCATTATGAACTTTGCTCAGTTGATTGGTATATTGGAATCCGGGATTCGAACTCTAGATTCCCACTTATTCAAATTAAGAGATTGATTTTTAACAGTACTACTTAACCACACAAAAAAAAATGTTAATATGATATATAAAAAGATGAAATGGTTGTATGAAGTTGTTCTTTCATCATATATGGAATATTTTCTTCAAATTTGATCCTGCAAAAGGAATATTTTTCCTGGTTTCTAATGTTGTAACGTAATATGGAGAATAAACATTCAAAATTTCTTTTTATTTTCATCAACAACAACTCTATTTTTTTTTTCATTTGAAACTGAATTCAAGATTCATTTGAATTGCTTCATCGTTTCCCAAATTATGTAATGCTTTTTGTAACACCTCATTTTAATTCTATTATTTTAAATTATGTTTGAATATTGGTTATATGATTTTTCATGACTTATTTGATATATATATGATTTTATGCGAAAATATATGATTCATGTGTGATATATATATATATATATATATATATATATTATGTGTTATTTTATTATATAGTTGTTTTATTATTTAAAATAAAATATGAGAAATAGAAATAAGTAGTAATAATATTTATTTAGAGTTAAGGGGGATTAATTGTAATTATGTGGATTAAGTGGGAGTTAAGGGAAAGAAAAAGGGGGTTATGTTTTGGGAGTTAGTAAGGAAAGAGTCAGACAAACATTTTCACGTACAGTAGAGAAAAAGAGAGTTTTTGAGAAAAAGAGGAGAAAAACCAAGAGGGCTAGAAGGTGAGCTAGGAAGGGATCAAATTGCTGTAGGCTTTCAATTGTTGTTGAATTAAGGTAAGGGTGGGATTCCTTTCACTAATAATGTATATAATTCTGAAAATTTATGAATTGTGGTGTTCTTGGTTTTCTAGGTTTTAGAATTTTGTGTAATTTCTAAAATGGATGAATTGTGTTGTTTGATGCATGTTCCTATGTTGTTTTGATTGCTATATTGCCTATTTGACCTGTAAACATCACTGTAAATCATTTTGGGAGATTAAGGGATCAAAATTTGGGTTTTTGGGTGAAAAATGGTGAGAAATCGTCAAAAAACGGGGCCCAGTTCGCTTAAGCGAGCCCCAAGCGAACTCACAAGCGAAATTGGGGTTCCTCTCGGCGTGAATCTCGCTTAAGCGAGACGAGATGCTCTCTGACAGCATTTCCAGTTTCGCGTTCTTGTGCCTTTTTCACACGATTCTGTTTTGAATTAGCTTTCGGTGTAAACATGAAAGTTGTAGATAATTGAGTTAGCTTTCTAATGGCCTTGGTTTGACGTGTAAACTATTTTTAGATTTTTAATTATGACGAAAATAGTCCAAGAGGGTATTTAGAAAATTTTAAGAAAACTTAGCATAACTAATTCTGAGTTAGTCCAAAACTTATGGTTGGTTTCCCAACTTCAAACTTAGGTATTGGGGATTTAGTTGCAGTGTTTTATGAGTATTTGGCTTATGCCTTATTGATCACCCTTGCTTGTTTTTGAAGAATGTTTTGGTCTGATATGAATGTAGTTGATTAATGTATGTGTGTTATGTTGATGAATTTTTTCGTAAAAGTTGTTGTGTCAGATTTTGACTAAGTTGTGGAGTGTGTCATAAATGATTAGGCACATATGTTGTTGTCGTAGATGTAGTTTTAGTTGTATGTTGATATACACAAGTCGAGTCCATTTGCATACTCATAACTGTTGGGGGCTTATGCCCTGGAATGCTTAGCATTCACACCCGTTGGGGGCTTATGTCCTGGAATGTTTATCATTCACCTGTTGGGGGCTTATGCCCTGGGATGCTTTAACCATCCAACTGTTGGGGGCTTATGCCCTGGAGTGCTTAGCATTCAACGCGCGTAAAATGGTACCACATGCATAATGCATTTGTCATTGTCGATGTCGCATTGTCGTAGTCGTTGTCGTCGGTCATGTCGTTGGTGTTCATTGCTGATAATGACATTGTTGTTGCTGTTGTTTAATGTTGATGAAGATAATTATGTTGCTATTATATATGTGCATATTTATTCACATTATATATGAATTGAATAATGCTTGTTGTAAGATGTTGTTGTTTCATTGATTTGATGAATTATATATATTTATTATTGATCGTGTATCTCACCCCTTCTGCTTGAAAACGTTGCCTTCCCTATGGGTAACTTGCAGGTAACGAAGATTAGTAGGATGATTGACTCTGTGTCTAGGGCTCTGATACATATTAGGATGGGGGTCGTCGCAAATGTTTCCTTATTCTTTTATGTATCTTATCTATGAAAAGACTGTGTCGTGGGAGTTTATTATTGTTGAAAATAATATTTTATAACTGTTGAGGCCTTTGTGCCAGGATTATGTTGACGTTGAATTATAATTTTTGAAGATTTATTCCGCTGTAGTTTATGAGAATTTATGTTGTTTTTGAAATAAATAGTTTATTCCTATTTATGAAATTTTGAAAAGTAGTGTAATACTCCGTTGTTGAAATACTCTATATAATTATCTTTATTATTACGTCGTTGGGTGAACGGGGTGTTACACTTTTCCCTTCTCGCTGACCCATTATTTTGAATTCGTTCCATCTACTTCTTTGCACCGTATTCAATAATGGGTATTTGTGAATAAAACGAACAAAAATTTGTGAGGAAAACCATGAGGAGGTGTTCAATAAATCCATCAAAACAGAAAAGAAAATGAAAGCACAATTACTATAAACCTAAAATGTGCACAATGTCTAGGAAAATGAAGGAAATGGCGGCGACAACGATGAGTTGAAAGGCCACAGAAGTTCGAATTGAATGAATGAGAGAACGAACCAAGTTTTGAGCACAACACCCAATTCACTCACTCTTGTTACTGTTGTAGTGTTGTAGGAACAATCAAATCAAAATAATGAAATCTAGAAATACAACTTTACCTTTACCCTTCTTCATTTCATTTCACTTCCACCATCACTTATTATCATCTCCTCATCGCTGCTAATTTATTACTATATAAAGAAATATATCCATGATTGAAGACCCATTATTGAATACCGCAACAAAATTTGTGAGGTGAAGTAGAGAAGTTTCAGATCCAAAATTTGAGTTGAAGATTAAAGTTTTTTCTTTTATGGGTTTTGAAATTGAATATTTATGATTTTTGGAGAAGAATAAGTTGTAGAAAAAAATTATAAGTTTTAATTTATTTTTATGGGTTATGTATAAATATTTGATGATTGTGGTGTTAAAAATGATGAAGAAGATAAAGGTAGAAGATAAAGAAATGAGAAAAAAAATTAAGTGTTGATTATTGACCGTAAGATATAATAGACTTGCATGATCCAACGATCCACTTTTATATAAAAAAATCAAATGGTTAAAATTAACAAAATTTACAAGGTTTACGATGGACCACTTTTAAAGTTGGTCCACCATAGACATTTAGAGTTAAAAGTTAACGGTCGGGATTTATTTGGTAAACGGGGAAAAAATGAAGAACAAAAAGATACGTTTTATTAATTGTGGGACCGAAATGAAAACTTGAAATTATTTGAGGGACCATTGGATCAAATAAGCCTTGTTGTTTTAAAGTAACAAATAGGTTAGTGATTACCAGTTTTCAAAAGTTAACAAACAAACAAAAGCAGTAAAACGCAAAATAGAATAACAAAGCTGAACAAAACAACAAAATTGTACACAACACATGATTCAATGTCGATCTGAGTCTGAGTTGCTTTATTACATGAAACAAAAACAGTAAAACAGAGCAAAACATTACATGATTCAATGTCGATCTTGAGACATGAATCTCAATCGAACGCAAACATGAAATTGAAAGTAAATCGAAGTATGAGTTGCTTTATTGTATGAATGAATCCAAATCCAAAAGTAGTTATAGAACTACATTATTCATTGTCAACCTGAGCTCTTTTCAAACGCGCAATACATCCGACATCGTCACCAACACAAGGTGGAATGTAAGCAAAACCGCAATCACTTTCGTATTCTTGCGATTCCTAATAGATGAAATAATCAGATATTAGTTTATTTTATTCTTCAACAACAAGATGAAACAAAAAATAAAAAACAAATCTAAAGAATGCTTCATTTACATGGTGAAAAAGAAGAACAGAAATAGAGCAACCAACCCAAGCATCATCAATGCTAAGGGAAGGAGAAGATCCATTTCTGTAACAGAAAAAGATGTGATAATGATCTTTTAATATTAAATGTTTGATTAAGAAAGTAACAGTGTAACAAACATGTGAAAAGAGAAAGAGATTGAAAATAAAAAAAGCTAGAGATAAGAGTTTTGTGAAAGTTTGATTTTCCACAATTTTAAATTTTGAATTCAAGTTAGGTTATATATACTTCCCACAAGTATTGGACTTCACATTTAGGCCCAATAAACAATTTCACAATCATTTCATATCTTCACCAATAACTTAATATTTTTATTTTTAAGGGATAAATACTAATTTGACGTATTTTATGTGTATAATTTTTGTTGGAAAATGACTAATATATTATCAATCAACCTTAGGAAAATGATTTAATAATTCGTTTGATCTGATCTAGGCATCTAGTATTTCTGTTAGGTTTATATGGTGCTGGATCTATTCTTTTACACTTGGTGTTAAATCATCTCATTGTTGATATACTAAGAAGGTTATAATGTAAATTTTCTATAGTATTGTGTTATTCTAAGTGCTTTAAATGTTGCTTAGATTTTTTAATGTGAAGCCATTTCTTTTTATAATTAAACATGTGGTTGTATTGTATGAGTATCCCATGTAATCATATTATAATAAAGACAATATTGGTTCGACATGTATAATGACACCCTCATGCTAAGACTATTTCCATTTTCTCTAAAAGATGAAGCCAAAACCTTGCTATTCTTAATGGAATATAACTCCTTAAAGACTTGGGAAGATCTTAAGAGGGATTTCCACACTAGATACTTCCCTTTGTCAAAAGTTGTTCAATTAAAGAAATAAATACTAGATTTTGTGCAAAAAGACGAAGAATCATTCCTTGTTTTGTAGGCAACATGAACCTCATGATAAAACTTTAAGACTTAGCCATGAATCACTAGATACAAATTATAGCATATCTTCAGTAAAAGAAGGAATAAGAAATTGCGTACCTTGTATGTTTAGGTTCATGAAAGACCGTTAATAAGTTATGAGAGGAATAACTACCCTTATTCCGTTTTGCGTTAAGTTTTCAGAGTACTGCTTAGAGTGTTTAACCGTCTGATGGGATGACGTTTAAATAGCTAAACAGTTAAGGACATGGACCTTGTTGGAACATTGGTGTGATGCTAAAAGATTAAACACCAAGTAATTATACTTTGATCTAATGTTGTGTGAATTGAAAAAATAGAGTGCGGGGTCCCACATAAAATAGAACACACACATTAGTAGTGTTTAAATTGTGGTATTTAATTAAATACTTGATAATGATAAAAATAATAGTAATCATTATTTTTATTCACGAGTATCCTTCATTTAAATTAAATTCAATGAGTTTATTTCCTCCACTTTTGTGGATTTATTTCTTTTTGATATTATCCACAAGTGTTGTTGAACTGATTAATGGATAAGTTTCATTTTGATCTTATCCGTTAGAGAAATTGATGCCATAATTTTTGCTAAAACAGTTACAAAATCTCTATATAAATAGAAGACTCTACTCAATTCAAAAATCACACCAAAGAGTTTCATTGAGTTGTCGGGAACTCTTTCCCCCTTCTCCATTTCTTGACCTTTGTTGACGAGTCTTTCTTCTCTTCATCTCCTTTTTTCTGTCCATTCGGAATTAAGAGTGTTCTTAAGACCATAGTCCCTTTTCACTTTAATGTCCCTTCAGAATTAAGAATGGTCTTAAGTTCATAGTCCCTTCGATATTTTTACGTCCTTCAGAATAAATATAATTTAAGATCATAGTCCCTTTTTGGTATAATGTCCCTTCAAAATTATGAATGATCTTAAAATATATTCTTCTTCGATTCTTGAAGAAGTTATATGTTATAATGGTGTAAAACCATATTTGAGCGATCATAGTAGTATCATAGTTGGAGAAGTTAATAATTAGAATGGTGGCAACATCATATTAGAGTGGTCTCAGCACCATAATAGAGTGGTAATAGTACCATATTAAAGTGGTTTCAGTATTAAAAGAATGGTCTTGGTACCATATTGGAGGTGTAATTCTCGAACGGTTTTCTACAGTGCAGTAGTTAATCGCTCAGTTGTAGCTGAGCTTGTTTTATCTTGGAGGCGGCGTGGTTGATAGTCTTCCTTGCACAATTTTGAGCAGTGCCTCGAAACGTCTTATAGAGAGCGACCTGGTCGTGACTCAACCTAGTAACAACTTCGGTAGATAATAAAATTTGAAAATCCAAATACAACAGTTTGGAAATCCAAAAACAACAGACCTCTTATTGGACTTAGCTAAATGATTCAACCCATCACGGTCCATTTAAAAAGAATAGTTCAATCACATATATTCATTAACTATTTAGTGCTTAACACAGTAGACCATAATTTATAATATAATATTAACTTATAATAATTGATTATTGTCAATCCATGATTGATTAATTAAATAATTAATCCAACACCTCAAACAATCTTTAAGCAACATTGGGGAAAGTGTAAGCTTCATGTTATTGTCCATTAGAAAGAAGCTTGGAATAAGCGAACTGAAACCTACGATGAAACCTACGAATATGTCTCTACAGTTGGCTGATCGATCTATTCAATATCCCATAGAAATACTAGAAGAAGTTCTTATATGGAGGAGAAAGTTATATATACCTCCTCGATAGACCTTTTCTTGCTATAGCAGAAGTAGTCAAAGGTTTTAAGAATGGAAAACTTGATTTCACCTTGTAATAAAATATAATTTGACTAATCTAATGAAAAGCCCTGCCATGAAAGATTTGTGTTTCATGGTCGAAGAAATGGAACAGTGCGTAAAAGACCTCTTTCATCGGCAGACGCTTAAAGGTGTGCTAAAATATTACTCCTTCCATCCTAAATTATATGTCATTGTAAATTTAGTTTGTTCAAAATTATGTCATTTAATTATTGAGTAACCAAAAAAATAATGTCATTTTACGATATCAATGAATAATTAATGCTTATTTTTCATTATGCCATTTACTATTTATTACTTTATCTTTTTCCAATTCTTCATATTTATGTAGTCCATATCTTAAATAAAGGATATTCTTAAAAAAATAACTCATAATTACTCTTTTCTATACAAAATTAATTGTATTTCTTAATATATGTGAAATTCTTAAAATGTCTTAGTTTCAAACAGAGGGAGTAGATGAAAATCCATGTCGCCAGGTCGAGAGTTTAAAACTTCTAGAAGAGTAAGGGATGTTTGTTGTGAAAGATGCTCCAAAGGTAGAGCTTAAACCATTGCCTTCAAATCATAAGTATGAATATATCGACCCAAAAAATGTAATGTATAATGGAGTGAATATTTCAACTAGTATAGTCCATTTCCAATTTGCTTTTAAAAAATTTAATGTGAGCACTTAATAAAAAGGTTAATAGGTCTTTACCCCCCCTGCTATTTGGGGGTCTTTTTGTTTACCCTCTATGAAAAAAAAAACTTGGAGATTCTCCCTTGTAAAATAAAGATTCTTTGGTTTACCGCCCTAAAGTCATCTGACTGGATAAATGAGATGATGTGGCTTGCTGATTGTGTATTTATTTATTTTTTGATTTTTTTAAATTTCCACGTGGCACACAAAATATATTTTTTTAAAATAATTCTAAAGATGTTAAATACCTAAACTACCCCTAATGCTTAAAAAATAAGAAAATTTTCTAGAATTTTTTTTGGAAATTATAAAAATAATCGGAAAAAATAATATTATCAAATTTGTTATAAAAATATATGAATTTTTTTTCTCAAATTATAAAATTATAGAATTTTTTTATTAAAATATACGAACTTTTTTTCTAATTTGTTAATTTCAAAAAAATATTTTATAAAATTTTAGAATTTTTCTATATTTAATTTTTCCGAAAAAAAATCTAAAATTAAGATTTTGACAATTAAATTAAAATAGAATTTTTAGATTATATAATTTTCCAAATTTTTCAATTATTTTTGATAAAAATCTGGATATTTTTTTTTTAAATTCTATTTTAATTTAAAATAAAAACATCATCATCATCTTCATCTCTTTCTCTTCTCATGTTCATCATCCCAAAATTCCAGAATAAAATTCCAGAATAAACAACCAAACTTTGTTCAACAACAACAACACAGTCAGATTGTTCAACAACAATACCACAACAATAACAACATTTCCTCCTTCCTCTCTTCTCTCTCGTCCTATTCTCTCTTCTTTCTCTGTTTTTCTTTTTTCTCCCTTTCTCTCATATTCAAATTTCTCTTGCTCAGATTGAGTTTCTTGCTCAAATTGATGGGTTTTTCGAATTTTATTTTTGGAAAATTAAAAAGGTTAGGAATTTTATTTTGTTGTTGTGTTTTTTTTTTTGTTGTTCTGGGATGTTGTTGTGTTGTTGAGGAGAGAAAAAGAGAGGAAGAAGCTTGATAGAGGAGAAGAGGAAAAAGAAAAAGATTTGAAAATTTTAATTTATCATTAGGGGTATTTTAGGTATTTCACATTTTCAACATAATATTAAAAATAAAAAATAAAAAAATTATGACATGTCAGTGCCACTTCACCCATCGTTACACAGTCATCATGCTAAATCATCAAATTTATCCAGTCAAATGCTGATTGTTGGTTGTGGGGGGTAAACCAAAGAATCTTTATTTTACAGGGAGGAATCTTCAAGTTTTTTTTTATAGCGGGGTAAACCAAAAAACCCCCAAATGGCAAGGGGGGTATAAGCCTATTAACCCAAAAAAAAAGGTGTGTAGAAGCATGTAACATTTAGAAGTGACTAATATATATTGTTGACAATTCATTAGATGCTGATTAGGGATGGCAAAAAAACTGCACCCCGTGGATATCCGCAGATAAATTCCGTCACGGACACGGAGCGGATACCTTAATGGATATCCATGGATAAAATAAACGGATATTTTAACTACCCGCTAATTAATGGACACGAATGCATATTTAATGGTATCCACACCCGCAGATATCCATACCCGCTATAAACTGAGGAAATTACATAAATACCATTAATACCTTTCAACTTCCTAAGCAAAAAACTTCGGTACCATGAATGTTATTAGTCATTACACGATTGTTCAAATTTGTATTACACTTTTTTTAAAATGAAATGAAAGTGGTGGGGATTGTTGAAGCAAAAAAATTTGTTTTTGTTGAATATGATGAGCTTTATTTATATGTTTTTGTTAAATCAAAGAACTTTATTTTTATTAAATGTAAGCATCTTTGTTGTTACTTTAATGTATGGATATTATGTTTTGCTAAAAAGAAAAGAAAATGCATGTGATGAACTTTTATTTTTAAATTTCAGCTAATTTTTTTTATAAATGTTATCCATGGATATCCATATAAACTCGTGGATATCTCAAAATTTGTGTATTACCCGCTAAACGGATATCTGCGCGGATCTAGATATGATACGGATTTCATATTTATCTAACGGAGCGGATACGAATATCACACTATCCGCATCTATGGATATCCATATACATCCCTGGTGCTTATTGAGTAATATATTGTAAGAGTTTGAGAGGATATAACTTTGCTATGTATAGTTCTTTCAGTGGTATAAAACTAAGGCAATCTAAAGTTACCTTCCAGTTCCCCATCTTCAATGCGCTGTTCACAGATCAACCTCACGCCAGACAACATGTCATTCATTGCATAAACCTCAGGTCGGGCTTATTTTGCTATTACAGCAATTTCCCGAAGTCTTGTGCCCTGTCTTGAAATAGTTTTATGTACAGTAACTACCTGAAGTGTGGAAAGAGGAGGAACTTCATAAGGTAGTCAAGTCTTTGATGATATTGTGTTAAGCTTTCACCAAAACATAAACCCTTGGCTTAATAGGTCATTTGATCTCATGATTAATTTTTTCGTTTTTATTTTGTTCTCTTAATTAATAAAACACATGTTTTTGTCATTTAGGTTTGTTTTTGTTAGTCAAATAAATTTTAGCCCTAAATGTCTATAGTGGACCAACTTTAAGAGTGATCAACCATAGATCTTATTAAATTTTTTAATTTAAACTGGTGATATGTGTTTTCAAAAAGATGACCATTGAATTACGCATGTCTATTGTAACTTACGGAGTACCCTCATTTCTTTTTAAAGTATCTTTTTAAAAAATTAACATCAATTTAGTGATGTGTATTTTTGTGGCTAAATTACATCATCGATCCTTTAAGTTTGAGGTTTGTAATAGATTGGTCCTTTATGTTATTTTGGTCACATATAAGTCCCTTAAGTTTTAGGTTTGTAACAGATTGGTCTTTTAAGTTATTTTCGTCACAAATAAGTCCTTTAAGTTTGCAAACGTTTTGAATTTAGTCATTCTTCCTTTTCTACCGTCATTTTAATCCATCAATAAATTTAAAAAATTTTCCACACACTTTATCTTTCCAATAAATTTAATATGTTATCTTTATTTTCCAATAAATTTAACTTGTTATTTTCTCTCGTAACAAACAACTTTTTCTCGTAACAAACAATTGTCATCCTTGTAGACAACTCCATATTTTGTCTTCCAATGCTCGAATCTTTCGGATAATGATAATGATGGATCATTCAACTTACATATTAAATATGTTTAATATGTTATCACTCTAACATTAATTGTGATTCACTGCAGTCAACTTTTCCACACAGTCACGTATTTATTACATTAATAACCGTTTGATCTTGATCAAACAACTCAGGAAAAAATATTTAATATTTATTTATAATTATGTCCTTAAATCAGGATCATCCGATTATGATCGGACGATCAAGAATGCATGACTGCGTGAATGCGGCAAATTGCCGACTGCAGTCAATCATGGTCCCTCTAACATACTATTAAACAACTTAAATAGGGTTTGATGGACAAAACCAAGTATCGTCGTGCTCTAATCAACATACTAATAATAATAGGAATTGGAATATTGTCCCAACAAGGCATCGAAAACCAAGAGAATGATCCATCATTATCATTAACCGAAAGATTCGAGCATTGGAAGACAAAATATGGAGTTGTCTACAAGGATGCTGCACAAAAAAAAAAAAAACACTTTCAAATATTCAAACACAATGTTGCCTACTTTGAATCCTTCAATGCTGCTGGAACAAACCATATAAACTTGCCATTAATGGATTTGCGGATCAACCCTTTGAGGCTTCCGATAACGAGTTCACAAGGACTACTGCAACAACACCAACAACATTTAAGTATAAAAATGTCACTGATATTCCTGCCACCGTAGATTGGAGGAAACGTGGAGCAGTTACTCTAATCAAGAATCAAGGAAAATGTGGTAACGTGAAGGACACCACTTACATTATTATTTTATTTTTCAGTTTTAGTACTCAATTTTAATTCAGCACATCATTTTATTTACTTATTTACTTTTGGATTTGTAACAATAATAACAGGTAGTTGCTGGGCATTTTCTGCTGTGGCTGCGATAGAAGGTATCCAACAAATAACTAACGGAAATTTAGTTTCCCTTTCAGCTCAACAATTTGTGGTGGATTGTGATAGAAGTGGTCGGACTAAAGGATGTGATTACGGTAATATGATTAATGCTTTTAAATTCATTTTAGAAAATGGTGGAATTACCACAGAAGCAAATTATCCATACAAGGGAGTTAAAGGAAGTTGTAAAAAGGCAAGTGACAAAGTTCAAATTAAGAGCTATGAAGAAGTTCCTAGTAATAGTGAAGATTTACTACTTAAAGCTGTGGCCAATCAACCGGTTTCGGCTGGTATTGATATGAGAGGCATGTTCAAGTTTTACTCAAGTGGGATTTTTACAGGAGAATGTGGAACTAAGCCAAACCATGGTGTAACCATAGTTGGTTATGGTACATCGAATGATGGTATCAAATATTGGTTAGTGAACAAGAACGAAGAATAGGTTCACATTGTCGCAACCCATTAATTTCCCAATTTCAACTCATCCGTGAGACTGTCATTCACTAGCAATGAAGCTGTTGCACTCCATATTAATCCATTTCACCCACAAAACAAGAAATTAATATTAGCTATTATCGAATAAAGATACATTGATTACGCATAATGACATGCCTTTAAAAATTCAACCTTAATCAAAATAAGCATTTTCTCCATCTTTCTTGCTTCATCAACCACCTCATCGTAATTACAATGCCATCCAAAAATTTCCATCGTTTCTCAAAAACAGATTGAGTTTTAGAAATTAAAATACCAATAACCACCCAACTAAAAAGATAGACATCAAATAAGATAATCTTTAAGGACTAACCACTTTAGCAATCAAAACAATTAATTAACACGCAGATTGACCCTTAAACCAACACTATGTCAGAAAATCTATAGAACTAAGTAAAAAATATATGCTTTAGCCAACACCGCAATAGCTACAAATATATGCTTAAGCCAACAGCCCAGCACTATGGAACTAAATCAAAAATCTCAAAAAAAAAATCAGGTTTTTATTTGCCCAAAATTCTTATGACTCAAAAGTAAGGAAGCATTTCTCTCTCTTTATTTCTGACTCAAAAGCATATACTAAACGTATTACTCTCTTCGGTCACATTTATAAGAAAAAATTACTTTTTAAATTCATTGAATATTTAAAAAGTTGTTTTTTTACGTATAAGTGTGATCGAAGGAAATGGATACTAACGTTGTACTTCATATCTCCCTTATTATAAGTCCCTTTGATTATACACATATTAAAATAAGTTTATGATGTAGTTAGTGAGTCTATTTTGTGTATAAATTTTACTAAATTATCATTTAATTGTTTGTATGTGTATTTAATTTGATTTTTCATGTTCTAATACAAGTTATTAGTATTGAATATTAAGGATATTTTTAAGAAAAATTAATAAATGCATCTAATAATTTGTATAAAGACTTATATTTAGAGACTAGACTTTTTTCAAAGAGAACTTATAGTTAGAGACAGAGAACGTACGCTGGATAAACTGTTGTAAGACCGATTGGAACTATATACTCCATCCGTTTCTAAATATAAGCAAAATTAACTTTTTAGGTTCATTCAATTAATGATGTATGTGGTCCATAATATGAACCACACACATCATTAAATGAATAAACCTAAAAAGTCAATTTTGCTTATATTTAAAACCTGATGGAGTATATCTTTAGGATGATAGGCATAAGAAAATTAATTATTGTAGTCAGCGCACTATAGAACCTCGCACTCATCTACTTATAATAAATAAATATATATAATACGGTATTATTTATCAATTTTATTTTTATGTCAAATATTATGAACGGTAAAGATTAATATATCAAATCGGTTAAGATCGTTTACAACACTCTATATAAAATATTTAATGTTGTTGCATTTTCATAATTGAATTTGAGACCTCTGATTAAATTAAGAAAGTCCATCAATTGAAGTATATGTTTCAAACTTTTTGTCTCTTTTAGTTATTTTCATTATGTAGAACACTAGCACCAAGATTATTATTCTTAGTTAGAAGATACTTCTTCCTTCTCCCAAAATTTTCATAAAAAATAATATCGATTTTGGCAGTCTTTTGAGTACAATAACACGCTCTATTGTACATATTCTTCAGTTTTTTGTAAAAGTCTTTGTATAATATCAATTTCCACGTACATTTTTTAGGGCTATTTTCACGTGCATTTGGTCAAAGTAAGTATTCTTTTGTCAATTATAAGATATTGTTCCTTTTTCAAGCAAATGCCCAGTTATGCTGATTAAACTAAATAGGACAACATTTTAGCATTCTTCCATCTCAACAGTAAATCAAAGCTTAAAAAAATCACTTCTTCCTTTTTCAACTAGAATTATTTGTTAGGAACTGAGAACATCGTTGCTATTAGATTGCTATTGAGCGCAAACCATGGGTGGGATGAATGTATAGATGAAAAGAAAAGAACAAACGTCATTCTCATGCAGTTGTTTGTTTCTTTCCTCTCTCTTCCATCTCTATCTATATCTTTCTTTTACACACGCACATCACCACCAAATACCAACCCATCTAATAAAATTATAAAGCAATTATGTAATAAAAATCAAATTAGCATTATAAAAAAGTATCATAATGGTTTTTTTCATCGGTAAAAAAACAATTACAATGTTAGGAAAAACATTACTGGTCATTTTATTAGCAGGTGCATGAGATAATAACACACTTTCCTTTGACTATTCTACACATCATTCTCACACCACTACCTTTATCAATTGTAATTACCAGATTATTACCACCAAATTAAAGTACCTACCCGTCACAATTCACTACTTTACACTCACCCTCTTCACTCCAATTGCAGCAATAATTTGATATATGATTCTTAATAGAGTAAACCTTATGCTTCCCTCCTGCTTTCGTGTGCACAATATCAATGATTTTTTATTCCAGTTAATTAATTTTATTTAGTAAATAATTCGCTGATTTTTTTTACTAAGTTGACATAATAATAAAATTATAAATCGTAAACACCACTTGGAATCATGTTATTTAACTATGATTTCGTTAATTATTATAGTTGAAAGAAACAAATTCTTTAGACATGTCATTGGGATTTGAACTTGAAACATGACCAACTCACAAGACAAGTACAACAAGGCAAAGAACCTTTGTCTCCTATTAAAATTAAAATAATAACTTGATCTTCCCTTTCTCTTCTTTAATTTCAAACAAACTTTTTGACTACATTAAAACCCTAACAATAAGGTCATTCCTTCCAATTTCAAATCATATAAAACAAAATCTAATTTGTGAAGATGTGACATAAACGAATCAGAAAAGAACCCTTTTACAATACAAAACCCTAGCTAACTTCGGAAAAAGAAGAATCAGAAAAAGGTCATAAAATTGATGAAGCTAGTGAACCACAACTCTTTCCCTTCCTTTCCTTTTTTTCTCTCTCTCTCTCTCTCTTTTTATATTTGGTACAACCCTCTCTTCTCTTCTCCTTCCAACTTCTCATTCCTTCCATCCTTGCGAGTTAAGCCAAAATTGAAGGCGCTTATTTTCTTATAAAAAAAAAATGATTGAAACTTATATATTATATATACCATATGGTAATTGAAAAAGAAGAAAAAGAGTGATTATTAAAAGAGATAGATGGGAATGGACAATAAGTACTAATAAAAACTCAAACAACAAATAACCAAATCCGCGTAAAGACCCAACAACCAGAAAAAAAATATACAACGTAACTTAACAAAAGTCCCTTAACATAACGAACCTTAACAGGTCACAAAAACACAGGTGCCCCTTACCATAAACAAAAGCTAAAATAAAGAAGTAAAACTAACATAAAACTGTGAAATTAGTACAAAAAGAAAAGGGGGCACTTCAAAGTTCAAAAGAGAACCTTGATTATACATAGTAAGCACAATGAAAGTGGAAACTGGTGTCGTGTTGTCATCAAGTTCCCCATGTCCCAGGCCTTGTAGTGTAAACAATATCATGATATCTGGGGAACTTAGTTCTTTTGGTGTTGTTATTGGCATCATCAGTGGTCTCTCTAGGAGGTGGCCTAATACCGAAAACATCGTTCATGGTGGGGAACTTATTAGTTCCTTTGTTGTTGTTGTTTGAACCAGACATTGCTAAACCAAAAGGTGTATAGGTGAATAAGTATAGAAAAGAACAAGTTTTCTTTTAGGGAAGAAAAGAAGAAATTTAGAGGGTTATGAAATAGTGAGGAAATCTGCAATGAGAACAATGGAGAGGGGCTTTTATTTATAGTACCAAACACAGTTAATTTATTTTAGATCTACTAATTTTACCAAGTCATTTCTGTTTTCCTTTTTGTTTTACGGTATATAAGTAGCTGATAAGCGATCAGTGGGAAAAGAACATGTGTTTTCTTTCCTTTGTGGGAAACATGAGTAAAGCCGTAAAGGTTATATGCTGACTCTTTAACCTAACCGCTTAACGTCAATATATCCTAATCAAACAATTATTGATAGATTTCTTTTTATAGTTTCTTTGTTGTGATTAGCGAAGATATACAAGTTTTAACATAAATCGAGAGAGGAAATATTTCTAGTTTTTTAAATTAATTAAAACATTTATTTTGGCTCATAAGAAAAGCCTAACATTGCCTATTTATACATTCTGAATAATTAGTGACATTTTTTTTATCATTTTACTATGCATAATTCTTATTGGCTAATTCAGTACTATTCATATTATCTAAGCTGAGGTATAAAAAATAAATTGGGTTCATAAATGGAACGTCACTTTCTGTTAAGGTAAGGCATTTCAAAGCAACTTTGAAGAAAAAATGAGTGCATGCGGTAGGCATCATAAATGAATAAACCACGCGCTTTTGTGAGTTCTATTTTGACGACGGGAAATAATTAAACGCCAAATCCTTATGCTTTAAATTGAAAAATCCATATAATATAAAATCTCAACATGACAATTAGTATGTGTGAAAAAGTTCTCAAATTAATTCACTTTTTTTCAAATTAAATACACTTCTTAAAGATAATTTCAGCGACAAAATATTTAAAAAATTATCACGACCTCTTAACTCATTTATTATAGCAACTGCATGTATGGTAAGTGGAACCATATTAATTTGTTTTATTTTTTAATAATCGTGATAAAACTCTCGCGATATATAGTATTGCTGTTTTTAGAATGATTATAATCTATTACTTGAACTATTATATTAATTTGATCTCTTTTTATCAATTTTATGTAGATCGTGATAAAGAATCTAATAGAATTAGATAAGTTGAATTTTATTTTGATTTTTATGTATTTATTTTTAAAATGGAAAACGATATAGTGGCTCGAATGAGAAGCAAGTCATTGTCCTCAATGTGCGCAACCTGCTTCGTCATTTTGATGATGAGAGATTTGAAAGCTTGTGGAAAATATACATGGCTCATCAATTTTTGTTAAGGTATGCATCTTAAGCAACATGTGGGGCTGCATAGAGAAGAAAAAAGAGGGCACTATTACGTGTAGATTTTGTGTTAGGAGCAAACTTACATAGACACAAACCTAAATAAAAATGATTTAGGTACATATATATTGTTTATTTATTAAAAAATATACCTTGTTTAAAAGCCGTGGGAAGGAATGGTCAGCATGCATCTTCTTTTATCACGTGAGGTTGTGAGGAGATATGAAGGAGTGGTTTGAACTATGAATTTTTCTTTTATAATATATTTTGACTTTTGTTTTTATTTATCGTTGTTGTAATTTTTAGGTAGAAAGAAAGAATCTTTGCATTGTACTCCTATGATTTTGCTTTTAATATATTTTGACTTTTTGCAGTGCTGAGTTGTTTAATAATGTGGGGTTTTGCTCTCCCTTGTACTTCGACATAACAACCCATCAAATGATAGAAAATATAGATCAATTTTGTAAAATAGATACATGCCTCATCGGTGTTATTGGCTTTTTAAAGAAAAAGTCTCATCGGTAAAAAATTAAGAAAAAGTCTAATCGATAAAAAATTACTGTTGAAATGCAAGAATAAATGTTAATTTTATAGTGTTTTTACTCAGTAATTTTATTCGATTTGTGAGCAGAGATAGATAACACACTTTCCATTTCCTTTGACTATTCACAATATCAAATTGCAATGTCGCCAACATAAATTCTGAAATAGTCAATGGTTCGAAGATGCAAATAATAAGCTGAATTTTTTTGGACATAGAAAAAGTTGGTAAATATTGATGAACTAGAAACTGCTTTGTATAAATGGAAAATGAATTAGTGGTTAGAATTGGATACATGTTTCGTTATTGTCCCTTCCTTGCCATTATTCTTTTCTGTTCAAAGGTTTACGCTGACTTTTTCCTTTCTAGAACAAATAGGTAAAGGGCATATGATGGCTCCTTAAGCTAACCGCTTAACATTAATATGCCCTAATCGAATAGACATTGATATTGAGTACTAAATTTTTTGTTGTATCTAAGGGTACTTGTACCCTTAACGATTAAAAAGAAAAAATTGTATTTTAATGTTTTAACATACTGAATACATAATGGAGTATAATTTTATTATGTCAATTAGTCCCTGAAAAATTATTTAGGAGTACTACTAATTATGTTAATTAAGGCCGTTAAGATTTGGTTGATTGATTAGTTGAAAGAAACAAATTCATTGACCTTACCTCAAAACAAAAAAGTCAAGTGACAATTACTCTGACAAATTCAATTTGGAATTGAATTCTGAAACTTGACCAACTCACATATTCTCTTTCTTAATTTTAAACAAACTTTTTGTTCAAACCTTAACCAAATTATAAGTCATGATTAAAACGATGAAATACTAATATACCATACAACGAATATGTTCAATATTCCATCACATCACAATACCGTTTTGATTAATATTCCTATACGTGCCACTACACTGACACACGCTAACTCTGACGATTATATTCCTATACGTGCACTTTGATTGTCTTGGTGTGCCCACAAATGTCGTAGGTAGCTGCCAATTCTCCAACATTAACTATTGTCTTTCTTTTGGGAAAGTGTAACATCACCTTTTTCTCTAAATATAAAGTCTCTATAATACACTCTTTAAGATACTTTTACTATCTTGTATTCTTATGCCACATAACACAACTTTCATTATAAGGGTTTTACTATGTTGGATTTTTGTGTTATTTTTTTTAAATGACATTAATGCTTAACTTACGCCCTTAAGCATTCTCCTGGTTTATATTATCAAATAAAGCCTTCAATTGATCAGCAACAGCAACAGCAACAGCAACAAAAAGTCGTTAAGAGCCAACTGTAGCCGACGTGGAGAATGAGTGAATATTATGTCATGTAACTTTCAATCTAGCAGCTGATGTCTGCTATAATACAAATTCCAAATTCGTAGAAAATAATCAATTACATTCGAAATTATTCACTTGATTATGAATTTTATTCATTTAGTTTTTTTAAATAATATTAAAACAATAACAATGGAATACTTCAAACAATATTTAAAAATTATATTTTGAGTACTTAAAAATGTACAATGTAAGAATATCGGAATTTAAATTTGCATGTAAAGGTAAGTAAGAAAACGACTACAATTATAGAACGTTGAAGAAACTCGTTGATTCAATCCCATGAATTCAACATTATCTCTTTGACAATATTTTCAATTTACAAAAGGCAAAACGGCATGTTAAGTGATGCCATGACCAAAACATAACCTTTGACGGATACATGCACAATTCCAGACAATCTAAAACAAATTAGGTAGAGATATTGATGATGGTGGAATATTGACTATTAGAAGCCTTGTAAATATGATTTAATAGTACATATCCTCTGCATTTAAATTATTTTTAATTTATCTTAATCTATTTTATCTCTTCAATGTTCTATTATGTATATGTTTGATAAAAGGTGGTGTGATGTACCTACAAGATCTTCAACACTTAAGTAAGTGAGACTTTAATAAAAGCTTAGAGATTTAAATGAAATTGAGAATGTACCTTTCTCCAAGAGTTTGAGACTTTTAATAGGTGAAGTGTAAGGGACATTAAGTTATGAGACTGAATCGACAATTCGATTTCTGGTCATCCACTATAATTCACGGATCACATTTTGATTGTCATCAAAGGA
Source organism: Medicago arabica (assembly GCA_946800305.1). Classification (NCBI taxonomy): domain Eukaryota; kingdom Viridiplantae; phylum Streptophyta; class Magnoliopsida; order Fabales; family Fabaceae; genus Medicago; species Medicago arabica. The sequence continues at coordinate 40,617,141 of OX326969.1, forward strand.
TCATGATTTCATCGAATGAATGATTTAATATTTTGCTAAAAAGTCATTTTCATTGTTTATGAAAAGCTCGCGGTCCCTAATCACTTGAAACGTTAAATACGTTTGTAATAACTTTTTTAACGAAAACGTTAAATACGTTTGTAATAACTTTTTTAACGAAAACGTTAAATATATTTCTAAGAAAGTGGTGAGGAAACCATTGGATCTACATTGTCTTATATTTATTTGTTGAACTGAAAATGAAACCAAAAAATATAAGTAAACAAGCCATGGTGTTTTGACATTTCTATTACTTCTAAAAATACAAGACAATTGTTCAATTTAAAAGTTTCTTTTCTTATTAAAAGTTATTACAAACACAAATTTTAAGAAATGAAAAAAAAAAACCATTATTTTATGAAGTAAACATGCCCTTATATTTTCATACTTTGTTCTCTCCCTCTTTCCAATCTTTAGACAATCCACTTGTGCTTACTAGAGTTTTTTTTAGTAAATAGAAAATGAAAACAAAACAATTTATAGTGGTGTGTATTGGTATAAACGAGGGTGCTAATAACCTCCCACCACCACCCTCCAAGACTTGATGTGTGGGACATAATTTCCATTTGTGCTACTCAACCAGTACCCAAAGCCCAGAATTTTGTTTGAATATTGTTCTTTTAGGCTTCACTGTTTGCTCCCAAACACCCCGAAATGATATTTAAACCCCCAAAAGTAGTCTACGGCAAATAATTGCCATAAAAAAACCATACATCACTTTCTCATTTGTGAATTTAATTATATCACTAAACTAGTTGGTATAAATGACTACATTGTGAATTTCACATATCCCACTCCTAAGAAATTTTGTCTAATTCTACCAATGCAGGGTAAACTAGTTATTACAAAGAGGATTATATGTCATAGACGTTGAATACCTAATTGATTATGTTTCTCGTATTGTTTCTTAAACATGTAATAATTCTTCTCATACTGTTTCTTCTACCTGTAATTCTACGTATAGTGCTTCTTCTCTTTTAAGGCATTTAAGATTGTGTCATATTTCTACCGGTGGTTTAAATGTTATTTCTACTTTGTGATCGACAAGGTTTCGATACAATCCACCGGGTTCAAATAGCCGCCTCAGTCCAATCAAACCCCAAATAACAGATGCATCAGGTTTAAATGTTGAGCTTTATCATGCATGCAAATGTCATGAATGCTATCCAACATCTACCAAGTCACTGAAAGGTTCACCATTCCAGAAACTAGAGTTTTCACCAGCTATTTGGAAATTTCAATTTGGTATAATGGCTATTATGCTCAATTAATAACATAATGTCTTTTTTTATAGAATATTATAAGTTAGTAATTACTAGTCGATCACAAACTTGATTGGCTTTACCTTTTATCGATTTAATAAATCCATACAAGTTCTTTTCCTCAGTAACTTCTACTTCAAGTTACCACGGTGCTAATCGTGTAGTTTACTTTTTTTTCCCTCCATTACAGTTTTGCAAATTAGCTAATGTGTCTTGGATAAATTCCATGTTTGAAATTGCGGTGAGTTTGGAAAAATCATATGATCCTGTATTTATGTTGAAATTCGAAGATGTAGCTTTTACTAAAATCATGGTGGTTTCCGATCGTTACATCAAATTTACTTATTTTTAAACATGCACAAAATGTAAGCAAGTAGCAAAGGGATATTCAAGTAAAAAAAAATGGAACAAAAAATTCACTATGACCCACTCTGATACACGAGATAAGTTATTTTAATATACATAAATGTTAAACAGTTCTGGTTAACCCTAATCCCACCTCTGATTAACCCTAATTCCGCCATTTTTGAGGAGTTTAAGAAATCTTTATGAAAAAAAAATTTTGAAGGGAAAAAATTTCTGAAGAGATTCAAACTCATGACATCATGTATAATTTTAACATTTTGACCACTAAACCAATAGCTGTTTTTGTATTGTAATTTTGCTTCCACAACTTGATATCCAATACCAAACCTCCTTTCTAAAAGCCCTATTAATCCCTTTTTTTCTTTCCAGAATTTCTTGAACCTGAACACGTATATTTGTTGTTGCGTTAAAATAGGTGACTAATGAGTAGTGGGTGGTTCCAATCCGGTTTCTACAAGACGGAATTGGAGATGGCTTTTGACGATCATGAAATTTGAAGGTTGAAAAAGTTGTTAAGACATTGCCACAAATTAAGCACTTATACGACTGCATTGGAGGATTTATTGGGTCAGTTTTTTTCACTTTCTTCATCTACTTGATGAGGGATTTTGTCTTTTTTTTTTAGTTTATTCCTTTTTTAACCGATAATATTTGTGGGTTATTCTTTTTTCTTTTGGAATTTTTTTGCAGTGGTGTTGGACTTGGTAAGGACTGCTATGTGCATGTTTACCCATTGTATCATATCCCATCAGAGTTTCTGAGAAGTTGCAATTGTGTGATTTCAACAATTTCATTTAGTATCCTATAAAAAATAAATTTTCAAATGGCATGTGTCATGTAGTTTTGGTGTCACAATTGATAAGAGAAATTGTCTTATATCACTAGGTTGATGAAAGTTGCATGAACTCTAAAGTCGTGATTGATGGAGGATGATGAACATCTCTGCAATTGTTTACTTACTTGATGTTTTAGACTCAAATGAGTATGGGTATTATTTTTTGGTTGATTATAACATGATTAAATGAATGTTTTAAACTCTTATATATGTTATAATGCTATACTCATGTGTGAATGTTCTATACTTAAAGCTTATTTAGATTTTGTTATGTGTGTAGGATGCTTTATAAAGCCAACATACCTTATGCTTTATTGACTTAGATAAATGCTAGCAAGACTTTAGCAAAGATATACTTTTCAAGCATTTGGTTTTACACATAATGATATGATAGAAAAACATCACCAATCAAATTGTATGCTTAAATTCATCAAAAGCGATAAATATTATGAAAAAAAAGGGAGTAATACTTAACACAAATATCAACTAAAGAAAATATATTTTAATATTTTATTATTATTATTTTTTGAAAGAATGTTTTAATATTTTATTGATATTTAACTTAATTCAACTCATCAATTCTATGATCGAGAAAAAAAACAAATTATATTAAATTTTCAAGTAAAATTTGACTTTATATTGCAACTTGTCATCAAATGCAGTTCTATAATTCTTCGGTACATTTAAATCAAATAACAATGATTCCAAACTGTATTACATATTCTAATATTCGAAGTATATAAATACCAAAAATCTTAGAAGAATTCAATGAAAAAAACTCTTTGAAGAATTCTCAAAAAATAGATTTGAAAAATAAATCTTAATATATATAAATGTTAAACAGTCCTGATTAACCTTAATCCCACCACTGATTAACCCTAATTCAGCCTTTTTTAAGAGGTTTAAATTTTTTTTATGAAAAATAGCTATTGAGGGATTCGAACTCACGACCATTTGCTTCCATCCAACCAATTTTTCCACTTCACCAATAGTTGTTTTATTGATTTTATTTGCTTCCACTACATGATATCCAATATTAAACTCCATTTTCAAAAAACCAATTAATTCCTTTTCCTTTCTTTCCAAACAGTTTCGAACCATTTTTTCTCCTTTCTCCTTCACAATCTAAACTCAAAAGTCTGCGTTTTTCATCCATTTCTTCCCCTTTTTCCTACAACATATGTCTTGAAAAATGAAAATGTAGGTGACCTTATAGGCTTCTATGGTTGAATCACTTGATATGTTTCTTATACTAACTTTATGCAGTAACTTTTTTCCTTTGATGTGTATTTTGAACTATTTAATTTGTTCATTGTTTAAATTTTGCTCATTGTTTAGATTTTGTATGACGAGTTCCAACTTCGGTGTATTTTGCTATTGTAATCTTTTTTGAAAGGTTATACATAATACATTTAAACATGTCGACAACTAATAATATAGTCAACATGATGCTTATATATGAAAATCGAAACAAATCCGTGCATCGCACGGGTCGGCGTCTAGTTAAACAATAAATGTTATAACGGGTTCAATATATGGTATTGAACAAGTCTATGCAAATATTTTTCCATCTGCAACAAGGATCATAGTATGTAAACACTATTAAAAAAAGATATGATATTCTAGTGATTGATAAATAAATGTTTTATTAATTAAATAAAAGATAAATATAAAGATATGATTAATATATCATTAATTTTAAATTAAAAAATCTATTTTATTGTTAGATAAATCATACCATCAAACATCCTATTTACAAGCTCTACATATTCAGTTTAATAATAATCTAAATAGAAGTATATTAACTACAACTTAAAACTAAAAACACAATTAAAGAGGTTCTAATTACAAGCCCAGCTCTCTAAATAGATGTGTGTTTTCTTATTAGCTCTCTATTTATCTCTTACAATTACTAGTTGTGAGGAATGCGATAAGATATATCATAACTCACAACCGTGGCTCCATATCTTGTAACGTCTTATTTTTCAAAATTGCTTGTTAACTTGAAGCACCGACATAGAAACAAAGCCAACACAACATACATACATTAACAAACAAAACTTAACAAAACATAACACAACACATACATGATTCAATTTCTAAAACAAAAGCATTAAATCTCAAACAAACAAAACGCACAATGTAGATTTTTGAGTTTTATTACATGAAACAAAATCAGTTAAACAAAACAAACACATCATTACATATTACATGATTCGATTCAATGAGACATGAATCTCAATCGCAAAAGTATGAAATTAAAACTATATCATATTTTGATTTTTATTACACAGATGTATTTAAATCCAAAAGTAAAGTAGTTATAGAACAACTACATTATTCAATGCAATGCTGATTTGAGCTTTCTTCTATCGCGTAGCACATCCGACACGGTTGCCGACAAGAGAAGTGTTGCAAGCAAAACCGCAATCATCTTCACTTCTTGCGATTCCTATAAAATGAAACAATAACATGTTAGTTGATTTGATTCTTCAATAACAACATTAAACACAAAACGGAAAAATAGATCTAGATGTTAGTTGATTTACGCCGTGACAATGAACAACAAGGAGCAAAGCAAGGAGAAAAAACAGCACCAATGCGAAGCCAACGACAAAATCCATTTCTGCAGCAGCAAAAGAAAGAGATGATAATCTGAATTGAAAATGAAAATGAAAAGTGTGTAACAAACAAACCTGTATGAGAATGTGAGAATAAGAGAAAGAGATTGAGAATAGAGGGAAGAGTTTCCTCGAGTTAAAGTTTCCACAATTTTGAATTTCAAATGTTGGGTAAAGAGCAGAATTCTTTTTAGGAAGTATACCCAACATTTTTTCTCATTCCCAACTGAAAATACCATTTTGCCCCTACGGATGTTAACTCACGTTATTGTTAACTTTGTGTGAGTTCAGACACGCACCGCAAGTTAACTCACGCTAGTGTAATTTTAAAAAAAATTGCAACGTGGGTTAACTCACGTTTATTAATATGCAACTTTATTTTTGAATTTATTTAATACGCAATTTTAATATGCAAATTCACGTCGGGTTAAATTAGTGTTCGAAGACGTTATATTATTTAGAAGGCAAAATCATAAAATAAATGCAAATATAAATAACAAGAAAGGAAGAAAGGAACATAAATAAAACATATAAAATTTCATTTTATTAATAATTGATACATTTGCAATAATTGGTACATTTTATTCGAATTTACTAAATCTACTTCTTTGGGTTAATAAGAGACCAACCTTGGTGTAATAAGAGACCAACCTTCTTGGGGTAAGAAGATATCAACCCTAGGGGTAAATCTAAATCAGGTTCCTTTTTATACCCCCAAGAAAATTCTTTTTACCCACGGTAAAAAAAATTTGGGGTAAATAGAAGCGGATTTACTTTTACCTCAAAGGGTTGACGTCTTTTTACCCCAAGTCGATTGACTATTCTTATCCCTCGATTGGCCTCTTTTTACCCCTCGATTGGCCTTTTTTACCCCAAAATGTAAAAGAGAAAAACTAACAAGAATGAGGTGCATTCCTTGACACTTCAATACGATCATCTAAACCAAACTAACAAGGATTTAATCTTTTGAAAGGAACAATAGAACTGTCGGGTGAATGCTTCAGAACCGTTGTTTAACAAGTTTGAATTACCCCATTTCAGAGGTAAGACAATTGTTGTAGTTGGAAGGTGCATTCCCTACTTAATCATGATCTTCTGGTCGAATCAAATTGTTGATAATATCTTCAATTAATCTCATCAACGTTACACGCATATCGATCCACTGGAACATGTTGTGTTCCTAAAACAAGCTCCTCACGTTATCGTCGTTCGTTAATTCCACCCGATTGAATGATATTCTCCCATCGTTGAGCGTTGGTTGTTTATACCAAATATATTCCACCTTCCTTGTGTCTCTGGGGTTGACTCCTTGGTTAAATTCATTTAGTTGATCCTTAATACCTCTTAACGTGACACCAAGGTGTCAAACTTTCAACATTTGAGGTTCTCCACCGTTGAATTGTGCTTGAACGTCGAACATATCGGCCATTGCTTCAAATCTACACAATAAGAAATTAAAAACAATCAATGAAAAACTCATTCAAACATTTCATCAAACACTTGGAGTGTAAATTATACATAAACCCTAAAACTGATAACTACAACATAAACATGCAAACATCTAAACCATTAAGAAATATAAGTCATTTACATATAATATTGTATTATTTCTTGCCAAAAAAATCAAAATTTAAACTAAACCCTAAAAATAAAAAAATCTAATTTAAGTCAAAAAATTTAACGTAAACATGCAAACATCTAAACATCATAACAATTAAGCAATATAAGTCATTTACATGTAATATTGTATTATTTCTTGCAAAAAAATCAAATTTAAACAAAACACTAAAACTAAAAAATTCTAATTGAAATGAAAAAATCTTTCATACCAACATAATTTAAGTGAAAACTTACTTGTTATTGGAGTGTTGTTTGATTTGAAGTTGAAGAAATTTCGGATTTGGGTAATTTGAGAGAGATTTGAGATTGGAAATGAAATTATGTCTGGCCTTAAAACAGCACGCAGAATGACTTAAGTCTCACACCGTGACTTAACTCACGTTGCGTGAGTTAACTCATGCAAATTTAACACTAGCGTGAGTTAACTCACGTAGAGGTATTTTGGTTTTTCAATTGGGAATGAACAAAACGTGTTGGGTAAAGAGCAAAATTTCCTGAAAAATTGTATTGGGCTTCACTTCTGGGCCCAATGAACAATTTCATAATCATTTGAAATTTTTACCAATAACTTATATATTATTTTTGAGAGATAAATTCTAATTTGACATATTTTATGTGTATAATTTTTGTTATGAAATGACTAATATATATTATCAGTCGACCTTGAGAAAAAATTAATGGAACGTGACTAATTTGACTGACAGAGACATTTTTTAGAAACCAAAACTGATGTTTTAGGAGTTACGGGATCAAAATGAAACAAGAAATTAGTTAGAGGGGTCAAATGATGAATTAAACCTATATCTTTTTATTTGTTCATATTGACTTTTCTTAGAGGGTTGGGCGGTTCAAACGGGGTGGAAATAGTGACACCATATTTTTTTTAAAATATACATATTAGTAGAAATTTTGTCTGTAGCGACCAAATTTCAGTTACTATAACATAAGAATTGGTCACTAACTTGATTAAAGGCAGAAGCGGTCACTGAAATTCCAGTCACTAAATTATAAAATAGTAAGAAAAACAATTTGCTATTTCTTTCACTAATTTAGTTAAAGAAAGAAGAGTTAGAATTTCTAAATTTCAACCTGAATAAATGAGAAAATACTACTTTTAATTAGGGACAGAGACGGTGCTAATTTTATCATTGAAATCGACACAATTAATTATTTCCTTAAAAATTGTGCAAAAACTTTAACGATTATTATTTAGAGACGGAGGAAGTAATTGCACCGTTGCACCACCCTTCAAGTTTCAACAAAATATTAATGAAATAAACACCATCATAAAAGGATTGTCACTGTTGATCGTATATTCTAGTTTCAACAAAACACCATCAATTAACTCCTACAAGTCTTGAGCTTCATTTGTCGAACACCTTACAAACATTGAACACAAGACGTGTATAAACCATCAATATTTTGGCAACTTAGAAGCTTCAATTTCCAACAAAACAAAAAATTTGAAATTAAATTAATTAACTAATTAATGGGTAACACAACTTGAAAGCTATGGCAGTGAATTTGAAGCCATTAGCCCATGACATTAAACCTTAAGAATTGTTGGAGTGGAAGATGAAAAGAGAGGAATCAAATTATGTAAGAGGAATCTCCGGGGGAGATTGGTTTTGAACAAGGGCGACAAACTCTACTCATCAAATGAAATTTAGTTTAAGCTCCAAAATTATGGAAGACCGCATGTACTTGGTCCTTCCTATCCTTAGGCAGGGGCTACTAAGAGTTCTCCTTTGCCTTTGAAACCGATATACGCACAGTTTGGGCAACATGAACTATGCATCTGAAGCCAGGCGTTTTGAGACTTTTTGAATGGACAAAGGACTTTAATATGAATCATCATAAGAATACTCATGCGCAAATTTGGATCCGTTTAATGGCACTTCCACAGGAATACTGGATGGAGAGAACACTCCGGGAAATTACAAGTGTGGTTGGTACGTCGTTGGTGATTGATAACGCGACGTCCAAATGGATTTACGGACATTAGGCTAGAATCTTAGTTGACATGGACTTTTCGAAGAAATTATTTTATGAGATTTTGGTTGAAAGGGAGGGTTTTTCCTTTCCTGTGGAGGTTGTTTATGAGCGACTTTCGAATTTTTGCTCTCACTGTCAGAATCTCGGCCATGATGTGCCGTTGGTTGTATCCAAGAAAGGAAAGTCAAGTGCCCCACGAAATTGTTGTTAAAGGAAAGGCGCAAGTTCAGCCAAAGAAGCAAGCTTGGGTGCTGATAGAATTTTGGCAAGTCATGTTAAATAATTTTCACCTCAAGTCATGTTCGTGACATGCATGCAACATGCAGTTAGTTTTCCTTTTTGAGAGAATGCAGTTACTTTTCCTTAATCAGCAAATAGTTGTTAAATTTTATTGCTGGTCAAATTCTCCACTTTTTTAAATTAAAGTCACATATTCGTTTTGTTGAATTCCTCTTGGTCTATTAAATGTCTTTGATGTTCTTTGTGACTGAATTTTATGATTTGGTTTTCTTTTCCTCTAAAGCAGCATACCCTTCCAAGTAGACTAGAGAAATATATAATGCAATAATGTACTTGCAAAGTAAGCATATTCTTCTTTTCATTTTTATTTTGCCTTGATTTATTTTTTATTCAATACTAACACAATGGCTAATTATAATTAATTAATCAAACATAGGTTAGCTTTGAAGATAAAAAGGTCTGGCTCTCTGGCTAATCAATCCCATGATTCAACGTTACTTCACTGATGCAATATTTTCAATTTGGAAAACCTAAAACGACATATTATTGCAAGTGCTGCCAAAACCAAAGTCACATATTACAAATTAGGTAGAGATATTGATGATGGTGGAATATTGACTATTTGGATGATATATAATTTTATATATATATATATATATATATATATATATATATCCTAAAACCAAGAAGCCTTGTAAAAATTCGGATGATATAGAAAGAAATTTATATTGTGTCCTGAACTTTAATGAGAGCTTAGAGATTTAACCATAATTGAGAATGTACCTTTATCACAGAGCTAAAGATCTTTAACAGGTGAGGTGTAAGAAACGTTGAGTTATGAGACCGATTCGTCGATTCAGCTACTAGTAATATTCCACTATGATTCAGTGATCACATTTTGATTGTCATCAAGGGTCATAATTTGATCATGATAACTGATTTAATGTTTTGGTGAACACGATGTTGCTTATTCAGAGCTGGTCCAACAAATTAAGAGGCCTAAAGAAAAAAAGTTAACGAGATGTTTAAAAATATATATTTGAAGAAAATGCTTAGAAGAAAAAAATATTTTCCTTAAGACCAAAAGTATTTTGAGGCTTTCTTTAATACCCAAATATTTTAGTCCTAAAGATATTGTTTAGGTTGCTTGACCCTTAGGTCGGCTCTGAGCTGGATCATGGATCCTTCACAGCTTATTCATTGGTTTAGTCCTGAACAAGAATAATTGAACTTATATGTTGCATTTTGGACTTCAAACATGCTGAAAATCATTTTCAATGTTTTTGAAAAACACAGGCCACTTATTGAGGGTGCTAATAATCTCCCATAACCCCCTAAAAAAAATTTTAATTCGTGGGCCAGAATTTCTATTTGGGCCACTCAGCCAATACCCACAGCCAAAAAATTTGTGAATACTGCACTCCCCCGCACAAAACACTCGCATCCTGCAGCCTTGTCGAAAATACCTCTACGCTAATTAACTAACGCAAGTATAAAATTATAACTTAAAATTTCGTATTTTTTACACATGTGTGACTTAAGTCACGCCGCGTGAGTTAACTCACGTAGAAATTAACATTTGCGTGAGTGAACTCACGCTGGTTTTGTTTTGCTAAATTTTCAGTGTCATATGAGTATGGATTATGCTATTCTCTTCTTACATATGTATGTGTCACAAACCTATTGGGTAATAGTATGAGGTGTCCTGTTATAACAATGGGTACACACCATACCACATGCATACCACATGATAAAGAACGCATCTTCAGCTCAAAAGTTGAAAAAGCCAAGCATAAAAAAGGACCATAGATTGATGCATGCATGATGGATGCAATGCATGCATGATTGATTATGTTGAAGGCAAGATGGATGCAATGCCGTCACTAAAAAGGAAATGGAGAATTGAGGGGGAAAAACAAAAGCACCATCGTGAGTTAACTCACGCAGGTGTTAATTTCGGCGCGAGTTAACTTACGCATCGTGACTTAAATCACGCATGTGTAAAAATTAAGTCCCTTTTTTTTTTTACATTTGCGTTAGTTAACTAGCGCAGGGGTATTTTCTGCAAGACTGCAGGGCGCGAGTGTTTTGTGCAAGACGAAGAGCAGTATTCAAAATTTGTTATCCAAGGATTTCTTTTAAAACCCTTCAATATCTCTTTTGGCTGAAAAATGCCCTCAGAGAGTTATTTATCGGAGGTGTGAAAATAAAATAAAATAAAATACTCTCTAAAAATTATCTCTAAGATTTCTTAAAAAGTTCAAGAGACTCACTTCTATGAAGTAGGGTTATATGGTGATTCCATAAAAAAAAAATTTAAATAAGTTTTTCGTCCATGTAAATATAAGCCATTTGAATTTTCATCCCTGAAGTTATTAATTCTTTCAATCTGCTGCTGCAAAATTTAATTATTTGACTTTTGGTCCTAATTAGGTGTTTTTTGCTGAGGTGGGCTGTCATTAGCGATGTGGCGCACATGTGGCAAGTGATGATTGGGCGAGGTGGTTGGCTTAAATAGGTCTTCCATCCCTGCAAATAGAGGTTATTTGAATTTTCATCCCTGAAGTTACTAATCAGATGTAATTAGAACCATTTTTCAAATGATTAATATTTGCAATGGCAAAATGGAAGCATTACTAACTTCAGGGACGAAAATTCAAATGACATATATTTACATGAACGAAAGACATTTAAATGGTGATTCTATCACTAAAATTGTTAGTATACCAATGCATTGATTGGTATGGCTAGACCAGAAAGAGGATTATACATCATATTCTACTTGTAATTCTACATGTGTTAATTTTTCTCATATTGTTTCTCCTGGTTGTAATTATACATGTCGTGGTTCTTATCTGTTATGGCATTTAAGATTAAGCCAAAGTACTACCGATGGTTTAAATGTCATTTCTAAATTTTACCCCTTTGTAACAAATAAGTATACTATACCACCTTGTCATTCAAGTTATTTTGCTAAACAAAAGAAATTACATTTTCCTCAGCATTTCTAAATCTTTTTCACCCTTTGATATTCACTTGAGTAAACTTTCTTAAAACCAAAGATGAAACTAAAAAGAATCTCATTCATTTTGTTGCCTACATTAAAAATCAATTTCAAACCACTTTAAAATGTCTTAGGTCTGATAATGGCGCTAAATTTCTTTCTTTCAAAAGGAATCATCCATCAAAAGTCTTGTGTTAAAACTCCTCAAATATGGTACTTGAGAGAAAAACATCAAAACATCTTTTAGGTGGCTAGATCTCTTTGTTTTCATTCTAACACCATCAAACATCCTATTTACTTAGAGAATTTTCATTGGAATTTTGTTTTAAGTGTTACTGGAATTAGCTTCAATAAAGGGTTGACATCTTCCACAATTAGACGTCAACAACGCTTTCTTTCATGGCGATCTTAATGAAGAGGTATATATGTTCCTTCCCCTGGATATCTTTCTAATGTTGGTCCACATATAATGTGTAGATTACATAGGTCTCTTTATGGCTTAAAGCAAGCTAATAGGCAATGGTATATTAAGTTTCCTTCTGTTCTTATTTCTTTTATTTATGTACAATTTGAGACTGATAATTCATTATACATCAAGTCCACGATACTGTCTTTACTGCATTATTAGCGTATGTTGATAGTATTGTTTTAGCTGGTAATTCAAACAAACTAAGCTTTTTCTTGATAAAAAATTTAAGATCAAGAATCTTGGTAAGCTTAGGTATTTCTTAGGAACTGAGATTGCAATATTACCTCAGGGTATATTTGTTAATCAAAGGAAGTACAATCTTGAATTATTGCAAGATTCTGGTTTTCTAGCTACAAAACCAGTCAACATATCCTTTAATCCTACCAATAAGTTGATGGTGGTACATTTGATGATATTTCAGCATATAGAAGACTCATTGTAAGACTTACTAGGCCTGATATATCTTTTTTTGTAAGACTTCAACATATCCTGAACTCACACTAGGATTTTGAAATACCTCAAATTTGATCCTGCAAAAAGAATATTATACCAATTTCTAGTACTATAAAGTTGTTTGAATATGTTGATTCTGATTGTGCATTATGTCCTGGCACAAGAAAATCAATTACTGGTTTTTGTGTTTTTCTTGGCACCCTTGATTTCTTGGAAATCTAAAAAGCATAACACTACTCTAATAACCTTGTTACAGATATATTCGTAAATTATATCTACTAATAAGTGTTGTATATTGCCTTCAATTGTGATTATGGGAATGCATCAAATCGTGGTACGATTTGGAGAGCCGCAACGCGATTTGTGTTGGTAGAACGGGTGCTTTTGTCATAGGGAAATCGTGACACGATTTGGGAAATCGTGACACGATTAGACAACTTCTTGAGCAAGTTGTTTTGAAAGTGACTGTTCACAACAGCTGGAAAAGGCAAATCGTGGCGCGATTTGGTGCTTATGTGTCTAGTATTTAAGTGGTTTTCTGCATTCTTTGAAGGAGAGCTGAAGCAAGAGGTCTAGGGTTTACAAAGAGGGGGAACTTGAGGGTTGAATACCTTTGTAAGGAGAATCTCTTGGGTTGGGATAAACATTGTAATCACCTTGGGTGAGGGAAAATCATATGAGAGTGTTGAGTCAAGCAAAGGGTAGAGATTAAGAACTAAGTCTAATTTCTTGTAACCTTTTGTAACATCTTTCATAGTGGATTGGAGAGCTGCTCTCTCCCCCAGAGTAGGTCATATGGACTGAACTGGGTTACCATCTCTTGTGTGTTTGTTTATCTCTTTAAGCTTCCATATCTCTTTATGCTTTGTTAGTGTTTGTGTCATTGTCTTTAGCTCTACACTTAGTACCTTTTAGGTCTGTTGTTGTTGCTGCTTGTGTTCACTTTGATAGTGTGGTTACTCCTATCATTTGCTCCACACATCCTTGTTATTCATTGGTGTGAGGTTCGAGCCAGAATTCACAACAATAAGATTTTTTATACTATCAGTTGTATATGAAAAAATATATATATATCTTAAATTGTCCATTACAAATTTAAGATATACTTACATTCTTAATGGACAAAAAATATGTTTTATTTTATGATTAAATTAATTTAAATTTCATTTCAGGGACAAAAGACAATTCATAGTCCATTCAACAGTAGAGGTTTTTTTTAACCGGCGAAAATGAAATTATATTAACATAAAACAAAATGTTCTACTCAGGACAAAATGTGTCAAAATAGAGTTCAAATAAAGTATCTGTATAGTTCAAAAGGAAAGCGAAAATGCAAAACAAGGAATCCAAACTAAATGGCTACTCCCAAACATAAAAGGGAAATGAGCCACCAAGAATAAAAATCAAAGATGAAAGTAGGAATTTTTGCCAGTAGCTTTACTTTGTCGACATGAAAATGCATAAATTATTCTTTCAGGCCAAAGATGCGAGAATTTTCCTTCCAAATCACTCAAATCAGATATAACGACGTTCTAACACATTTGAAAAAAAGACGTAAATGACTGAACTGAATTAAATGATCCGAAAGGTACATCAGATTGACCAAAACAAAGTCTAACCAATGCGACATCAAAGAACATACCCGACCAAAATATTACAGTCTAATAAAAGATGATAAACATTTTCGGTAGTTCCACAACCAATCACACATAATTAAGAATCAATTGAAATAATTCGACGATGAGACAAATTATCCTTTATCGACAGACGGTTCCGAAACATCCACCAATAAAACATAGTTACATTCAAGGTAATAGAACATACTCGTGATTTTTTTGGAGCGAAAAGCTGTCTATGTCATTGAATCACACATCCACAAAGGCCCATTATTTGGAGGCATGGCCAACCATGAATAAGTGCTATTGTGACTCGTGAGTGGAACAGAAAAATCTCAGCCAATGGTATTAGTATATGCTCTAGAAGCATATAACGCCAAAGAAATACCACTACCTTCTAAGAAAACAATTCAATTACTCCAGCATATGACTATTTTTTAAGTGAGGTGTTCCAATGCTGTTAATGTATGGCTTTAGCACATAAAAAATGACAAGTAATCACATATGCTAATAAAAACAAAGTTTAATTGGTCTTTTGGTCCTCTAAATAATTTCCGGTTTATATTTTGGTCTCATAACTTATAAAATCAACATTTTGATCCTCTTGTTTTGGTCTGTAAGTCAAAAAGGTCATTGACGATTAACTTTAACTATAAATATCTAAAGTAGAACACAAATAATGTTGATCCACCATAGACCTTCTTAATTCTTTTAATTTTAACCGTTTGATTTTTTTAATCAAAAAGTGATTGTTAGATCGTGAAGGCCCATTGTATCTTATGATATACCATTAGTGGCTAATTTTTTGTCCATTTCTTCATCTTCTTCCTTCGTCTTCTTTCTCATCTTCATCATCAACTATCATAAAAAATCCAGAAAAAACCCAAACAAAAAAAAACATGACTTAATCATCACATTATCTTCTTCCTTTTTTTTTCTTATCAAAAAACAGTGTTGCAATTGAAGAAAAAGAAACAGAACAAAAATATAATAGAAATCTTTCTTTCCATCAAAATTCCTATTTTTTCAAAAGAAACATAACTGCAAAATTACAACGGAAGAGAAGCAGTTAACACACTTCATAGCAATTTTGCAATTGAAAAAAGAAACAATTAATTATTTTTCTTCTCCGTGATTCAGTTTTCCTTCAAATTCGATTTCAATCCCAACAATAAAACCGCTAATTCCCCTTCAACCTCGCCGGTGACACTGCACCTCCATCCTCATTATGATGTCAAGGTTTTGAATTTTTTGAATCTGGGTTGTGAAGTGGAATGTTTGAGTATTGTCGATGAAGTGGTTGAAGAGATAACGAGTATTCAATATTCATAGACCTTTACATGTTAGGAAGGGGATTGATGAAGTTGAAGCAGCAAAAGGATTGTTTTGAATGTTGAAAAGGAAGACCAGGAACAATGGTAAAAATGAGGCAAATTTTGATTGGAGAGTTTCAATTTGTTTAAGAATATTTAATAATGATTAATGATGTTCCTATTTTGACATGTGAATGATTTTATATTTTCTGAGTTTTTTTTGGATTTTTTTATGAATGTTCTTGAAGATTGTATGGAAAATGGAAAAAAGATCAGGTGATGTCTACGTGATAGAGAAGAAGAGTTTTTTTTTTTGTCTTTTTGTTTTTTTTTTTTAATGAGAAAAATGGAAACAAAAGGAAAAGAACAATGATAAAATATAAAATTAATGTTTTTGTGTGTTTCTAGTTTTTTTTATATTTTTTTATGAAGAAATTGGCATGTTGATGATATACCATAAGATACAATAGACTTCATAATCTATCGGTCACTTTTTTATAAAAAAGATCCAACAGCTAAAATTAAAAGAATTAATAAGGTTTATGGTGGACCAACATTGTTTATGTTCTGCTTTAAACATTTAAAGTTAAAGTTAACAGTCAATGATTTTTTTAACTAACTGAACAAAACAAGAGGGATCAAAATGTTTATTTTACAAGTTATGGGACCAAAATTTAAACTCAAAAATCACTTAAAAGATCAAAAGACTAATTAAACCTAAAAACAATAAATAAATACAGAATGAATTTAAAATGAGAGCGCAACAAGATTTCTCCACCCGTGAGGAAGTGGGTCGGCAAAAGGGCAGTGGGGCTGGGTTAGGAGCACTCACGAGACCTAATACTGCACCCTCAGAACTTCCAAAAAGTGAAACCTTTGGTGCCATGGGTTCCACAACAAAATACTGCAAAATATTATACTCCTTAGTGATAAGTGATTCTTTCCTAAGAGTATATTGTCCTAAAATAACCGATTCATTTTTCTTTTCAATATAAACTATCTAATATTATTTTAATCATTGCCAGTTTAATATATTCTACTTTATAACATGTAACATGTGGACACAATAAGATGGGAAAAAAGAAATTTTACTACTATGGAATAATGACCTTGTCCACTTAACTATCTTACGGCAAATGTGGAAGCAAGGATGGTGAAATGAGGCACCCAAAAATGAATATTTAAAATCAACATGCTTAATTTTTATGGTTTTCTTAACTAGTGTCTCAGGGGCACTGGTTAACATTACCCATATTTAAAATATAATACTCCTTACCAAACCCTCTGTCGATTATTAAAAACCAAAAACAATGATCTCAACATGGAAATGAACGGTTACTATTTTCGAGTTTATATATGTAGGTAGCCCAATAAGTCTAATTTAAATTCTGATAACATCCAAGAATTTAGACTAACTTATAACCCATCCATAAAGAAAATGAGCACCCACTCATAAATTTTGGGGGAACAAATGATGTCAAACACAACTCCAAGTTGAAACAAAATGACTTCCACCAAACTAAACTATCATTTATTATATATTTTTTGGTATGTTATGCCATGCCTCTTGTCTTGAACATAATTAATATTTCATCCTTAGACATTAAAATAGCAATCTCTAAGTTCATACAAGGATAGTATATGTTATCTCTGCATCTCATATAAAAAATGTAGTTTGAGGTAATGCACATTTCTTAAACAAATTAGTGAGTGTGCTAATTTTTATGACAAAATAAATTCTGACTAAAATACTCTAACTGATAAAGTAGTTATGGACTAGTTAGGTGAAAAAATGCAAATAATTTTTTCTTTTGACAAAGTAAATAAAATTTTATTAATATTTTAAAATAAAAAATAATATGAGACAAACAAATATTGTAAATGTTACTATTACCCTATGTGCCTTAAGAATGACAAAAGGCTCGTGAAGTTTATCCTTTTCGACTTTTAGGAACCAAGGACCTATTAGCCTTAACTGAACTTCAGCTATAAATACTTATCATACATAGCTTCACTTTCCAAATATACCAAAATCAGATTCCAAACTTATTTTTCTTAGAATGAAGCTCTTGTGGAAAACTAATATGAAGGTACAAGTGAGACCCTTTATCCTCATCATCTATTATTCTCATATTTTATTCTTATATATAGTTCATATGCTTAGACAAATTCTTCTACATATATTTAACCATTTACTTACATGGCTATGTTAATTTTGTAGGTGATAAAAATAATTTTAGCTCTCTTTGTAGTGACACTGGTGTATCCAGAAAGAGCTGAGAGTAGAAAAGCAAAAATTGTGACAACTTCATTTGAGTACAATGGTATAAATTGTAGAGCACATAGTGCTTCATTGACAGATTTTGGTGGTGTTGGAGATGGAAATACATCTAACACAAAGGCTTTTCAGTCTGCAATTAGTCACCTAAGTCAGTATGGCTCTGAAGGTGGTTCTCAGCTCTATGTTCCAGCAGGAAAATGGCTCACTGGTAGTTTTAGTCTTACAAGTCACTTTACTCTTTATTTGGATAAAGATGCTGTTCTCCTTGCTTCTCAGGTATCTCATTAATTTTTACTCCTTTTTGGTGTCTAATTAACCAAAATAGACCATCGTAATCTAAAGTTCGACTAAGAGATAAATAAAATCTGACTGATGATTGTTCTAGTCATGATTCTTACTAAGATTTTTCTTGAACGTTTTGTCTTTTTCTGAAATTCATTAACCATCTAAGTTAAACCACTTGATTCACTGAAATGAAGTTAGATGAGGCAAAATCCATTATAATACACGCGTAATACTTAATATTGTTGGAAAAAAAAATAAGAAAGGGTCTTTAAATTTTTATATTTTGCAACAAATACTTAATATGCATATTAGAAAATAGAAGGTTATAGAGGGAATCACGTGAGGGAAGCTACAGATTCAATAAATAAATGAAATGTAAAGAATATATGTCACAAGTTTCCTCACTTTCTATAAGAACAATATTCTTCATTGTTAATTCATGAAAGCAATATTTAATTAAACACTTAAACCTTTGATTCACAAAAACAACTTTATCGTGACATACTTTTGTTTTATTCCTACATTCACACACCAACTCTATCATGCCATAGTGTGTGGTCCATTAAATTTTTGTCTTTTGCTATCTAGACTAGAAGAACTATTCTAAGTGTGACACATTTTTGGCACTTACTTGTGTGCTGCTGTTAACTTTATTTACTTTGTTTTTTACTATATTGTATTAATAAAATAATGTAGGATATCACTGAGTGGCCTGTGCTTGAACCATTACCATCCTACGGTAGAGGAAGAGATGCACCAGCAGGAAGATTCAGAAGCTTCATATTTGGAACAAACCTCACGGATGTTATTGTCACAGGTATGGGAAAAACATTTGAGCAAATTATTCAAAGCAACAGTTGAGTGATTTGTAAGAAAGTTTAAATGATTGTTCTGTGGCTTCAAATGAATGGTTATTGTGTACTATACCAAACTAAACCCCAGTGTTGTAAAGTGGTCGCCTTATTTTAATTGAAAAGCTCCAATGCACTAACAGTTAAGCTGGATTGGACCTATATATTTTGAATAAGTGCTCAATCGTGAACTAATACTTGAAAATTATTTAAAACTTCAACAACGACCAAGTTGGTCCCTAAAAATTTACGATCCTCCTTGTTATAAATCTATGACTGTGACTTAATTTGTTTTTGTCTGCCAAAAAACAAGAGAAAATGTATGACCGTGACTCAAAACTTAACTCATTTTCTTGTTTTTATCAAACCGACATCAATCAAGTCACCGTCTCAATCGTAAGATTAAAAAGAACCGCAAGGTTCTACTTCTAGAAATCGGTGTCAATCATTGTTAGTGTTTTAGACAATGTACAAGTAGTTATCCACCTTCATAGGTGGTCCAAAATACAATTTGCCATTATAGATGAATTTTAATATCAACTATGACCCTTTTGTTAACAGGGGAAAATGGTACCATAGATGGTCAGGGTGCATTTTGGTGGCAACAATTTCACAGAAAAAAGTTGAAGTACACTCGTCCATACTTGATTGAACTTATGTTCTCAGACAGCATCCAAATCTCAAATCTAACTCTCCTTGATTCCCCATCATGGAATGTTCATCCTGTTTACAGCAGGTAACACTACAAATGCTTATATTTTTTACTCTTCAGAGAATATGTCCTTAAACTCACATTTGAACATTATACAGCAACATTATTATACAAGGCATCACAATCATTGCTCCTATCTCATCTCCTAACACTGATGGTATCAATCCAGGTCAGTATTTGAAGATTTTCAAATTATGCTACTCCCAATAAAAATGTATGATTAACACTTAATGCATAAAAGTTTAATCAAGTTGTTTATACAAACATAATCTAACAGAAAAGTTAGCAATAGCATTAGCAAACATTTGATACAATGCAACCAAAAAACAATGGATTGGATTGATAAATATTTTGTAATTTTCGTTTATGTTGATGTTAGATTCTTGCACAAATACAAAAATTGAAGACTGCTACATAGTTTCTGGGGATGACTGTGTTGCTGTGAAGAGTGGATGGGATGAGTATGGCATCAAATTTGGCTGGCCTACGAAACAACTAGTAATCAGAAGACTAACATGCATTTCACCATTCAGTGCAACCATTGCCTTAGGGAGTGAGATGTCAGGAGGGATACAAGACGTCAGAGCTGAAGACATCACAGCCATTCGAACAGAATCAGGTGTCAGAATCAAAACTGCAGTTGGTAGAGGAGGGTATGTGAAGGACATATATGTGAAAAGATTTACCATGCATACAATGAAATGGGCATTTAAGATGACAGGTGATTATAACTCACATGCTGATACTCACTTTGACCCTAATGCTTTGCCTGAGATCGCAAATATCAACTACAGAGATGTTGTGGCTGAGAATGTTACCATAGCAGCTAGGTTTGAAGGAATCTCTAATGACCCTTTTAAGGGAATTTGTATTGCAAACGTGACACTAGGAATGGCTGTTAAGGCCAAGAAAAGGTCATGGACATGCACGGATATTGAAGGGATGACTAGCGGTGTGACGCCTCCGCCTTGTGATCTGTTGCCTGATCAAGGGCCTGAGAAAATCGGGGCGTGTGATTTCCCAGCAGAGAGTTTACCTATTGATAATTTGGAGCTTAAGAAGTGTAGTTACAGCATGAAATATGTAATGTAGTTACTGTTGAGGAATGATCTGTATCATGATATGTATCAAATAGTTTTCTTTTCTTTTTCTTTTTTCTCTACTAGTTTATGGAACTTGATGGCTTGATGAATGATGTAAGATTCAAAGCTATTTTGATAAACTTTTTACAAGTATTTGTATTAGTAATCTTATACAGATTCATTCTAATTAAGCCAAATAAACACAAGTGGTGACATACGAATTAAATAAAAGGAAAACTCACAACAGTCTTATTCAATCTCAATATAATTTGTCAAAAAGAAGTTCTCGATAAGGTATCAAGTATTTCACTATATACATAGAACGGTAAATGCAAAATCTCAATAAATAGGTGGATCAGGATTGAACTTCACAGATTCTCTCCAGATGAGTTCCTTGATATCTGCTTCAGTGAAAGACGGTTTCTCAAAATCAAAATTGAAAGGTCTGGAGCAAACAGGTTCCTCGTTAATATCATGGAGAGGTGCCAAGTATTGGTGACGCAGAGCCTCGTCAACTATATAGCAATGGTAGAAAATAATAGAAATTTAGAAAAGAATAGTATAAAGAAAAATAAAATAAAAGATCAAACGTGTGAGTTTACCTGTAATGCGCCTGTTTGGATCAAAAACAAGCATCCTCTCTAACAAATCAACAGCACCAGGAGACATATTGGGAAACCTAGCAGCAAATTGCTGCCTTGGATATTGAGGAAGCTGTCTTACATATCTACGAGCATTATCACTTCGTATAAATCCAAGGCTGGCGTCATCAGGTGAACCTATGAGCTTTTTAAATCAGAGAAAATTTGTCAAACTAAAATCTAATTTCAAGAAGGCTCAAGTCTGAAAAGGATCAAAGAGTATGACATAATTTGCAACATTTAAAGCAAAATGCATGACCTATATCTATTATTACCTCTGTGATCAATTTGAGCTGATGAACATAATCTTTCCCAGGAAATAGGGATTGTCTTGTCATGATTTCACCAAGGATGCAACCAACAGACCATATATCAATGGCTGCAGTATATTCTGAACAATTTAGAAGCAATTCTGGAGCTCGGTACCATCGAGTAACCACATACTCAGTCATAAAATCGGTTTCAGACGTAGTTCTAGCTAGACCAAAGTCTCCAATCTTAAGATCACAATTGGAATTCAGTAGCAAGTTGCTCGGCTTTAGATCACGGTGCAGAACATTTGCTGAGTGTACATATTTCAGTCCTCGTAACAACTGATACAGAAAATACTGGAAAAATTTATCGTATCAGTCGCTGTATGGTAGTATATTCACAAATTAAATATCTATTGCTATACAAATCTTTGCTTGTTGAGTACTATTGTGATTCAAAAGAAAAGTAAAAGTTATTGAGTAAGAAAACAATTCAACACAAAAAGCTTTTCAGACAAAAGCTACCATTTCCATTTGGATTAAGCTAATCAAACACAGGAGAATAGATTACCAGTGCCATAATCTAAAGATGTTTCATTAGGGAAGACATTAAAAGGCATATGCTATAAGAAAATAGGTGCAGTGCTAACCCGACAATGATCATCAGTCAATGGTTGATTGGAACGAATTATTTGATGCAGATCAGTATCCATTAACTCATAAACAATGTACACATCATTGAAATTCTCCTTCTGTGGAGGTCGTATAATGTCCTTGAGGGCTATCACCTGCATTGGAGAAGTAACTGGTAGGTAAAAAGCCTTGATTGAAATTGAATTCAAATAAAGATTGTAGAATTGAAATATAATCACAAATTTTTCATGAATCAGGGAGAACTGCGAAGTTATATCTAGAAACTGGCTGACAAATGGCAAGTATCTGTTTTGTTCTAGAAAAATCACTATATGTTGATCTATTAAAGCATAAAGGAATTATTCAAACAAAATTAAGTAAGAATGTCTTGAAGTAAATGGTTTATCAAATTACATTTTCATGTTCCATGTGCCTCTGAAGTTTAATTTCTCGTAAGGTCCTTTTAGCATCAATTCTGTTGTCAAATGCATTGCCAACCTTCTTAATGGCAACTTCATCCCGTGTCTCCACATTTACAGCAGCACTGAAGGAAAATGGAAAAAAAATAAAATAATTATGTTGCCTTTCATATTGTTGATAACAGAGTATAAATCCACATGAATGTGAAGAAACAAGTTATGGTTGAACACACCAAATTTTAAGCCGCCGACAAGATAGTACATCTTATCTTCAATTTAACAAGTTTGAAAAACCTTAGGATTGTGTACTTACAGTGTAAAATTGTCGATCACCTGAAATAATGATCTTATCGTATTCTATATTCAGCTTCAAACGATAGCATCAATCTCTTTGTTTTCTTTAAAACAATCACTTACAATCAACAAGTTCAGATTTGGATTTTTTTTAGATAAAACTCAATAAATACCACAAGTCTAAATCTACTTGATTATCTTTAAATTAATATATTCCAAGAAAACTCAACTGATGATCAAAAAGAATAAACGTTTAAACTCAAGAATCACAATTAACCCATCATAATAGCTCACATTCAGCTTAGAAATCCCATCAAAAACATACTTCAACAAATACACAATCATGATTTCTGAACTCCCGCTTACATTCAAATCCAAAATAAATAAATAAAAGGCTTTTGACTGCAATAAGAAATCACTTCCTTCCTCCCAAAACCAAGCCTTCCAAACCCCCAAGAAGATTCAAGCAATCATGGCGCGTTTGGATTGACTTGCACTTGTCTACGACTACTAACCTAAGCATTTGTGAGAGATTATGAAAATGGCTTATGACATGTCTATAAGCTATTTTCAACTTATTTCGATAAGCTCTCCAAGATAGCTTAGAAAACAACTTGTAGCTTACAGTGTTTGTTCCTAAGATTTTGAGTGTCCTGTGGGAAGTATAAACTTGCTGCCCTATTTTTCTTTTATAAGTTGGACATGTGCGCTCGCATACACACATATTTAGAAATATTTGAGGCTAAACCTTTTTTTAGTCAGATATGCACGCGCCCTCGCACGCACACTTATATTTAGATATATTTGACTCTTAAGAAATTCCCAACAACTTGGTGCCCCTGAAAATATGGAGCTTTTGCTCCGATTGCACACTCTAAACATGCTCAGAGCCGTAACTTATAGCGTATATAAAAACATTTTGACTTTATTTTGTTTTGTTACAGAAATAACTTATTCATAAGCTTTTAATTAGGTTGTTTAACCAAACATGCCTAAATAACTAAGAAAGGGAAACCTTTACTCCCACAAACAACAACAACAAATCAATCCCATAATTTATTTTTCCTTACCAGAAAATACCATAAGCTCCTCTTCCAACAGAACGAATAGGAGTGACATACTTGTTAGACACTTTATATAAGTTGTTTATCCAAACATGGCCTAAATAACTAAAAAAGGGCAACCCTTTACCCCTATGAAGCGCAGTCGTGGACACGACACTGACCTGGTCGATATCGATAGTAATTGGAGAAAATGATGTAATTCAGTGTTATCATATATGTCAAAATCGCATCGGTGTCGGACATCAACGTGTGTCTATGAAGCACGGATACAGACAGTTAACACCAGACACGACAAGGACACAGACACCGCTATAAAATCACATAATTCAGTATAATTATATGTGCCGATGTAGTGTCAGGGTCGGTCACTGGAACACGCCTAATTCAAAGAGTGTATGTGCTTCATAGACGTGTGTCCATCACTGAACATGTATAATAGGAGGAGTGTATCCCACAAACAACATAAAAAACAAATCAATCAAGTAAGAAAAAAATAAATGAACCCCATAAATTTGTAGTATTTCCTTACCAGACAATACCATAAGCTCCTCTTCCAATAGGACGAATAGGAGGGACATACTTGTTAGACACTTCAAATAAATTACCATAGATATTGTACTGAACATAGCGTCCACCATGAGTAAGAACTCCCTTAATATTGTTGTGATCAGATGAAGCAAGAGACATGTCTGTCTTTTGTAGAAGTTAAGTATCCAAATTAAACCGGAATATGGGAAGAGACCCAACAAAGAAAGCAATGATTTTTATAGAAAAGAGGTAAATTTGTGAAGTGGGGTGCACTGAATTTAGAAGGTACTATACGTGTTTTAAGGTGTAGTAAAAGTCTTTGACTTTTCGCTTGGGCTAAGGTACACGGTGAAGGAGAGAGAAAATGTGTATGACTAGGACTTTTGAGTTTTGACCAGAGAGAGAGGGTTAAGGTGTGTTTGTTTGCGTAAGCATGTTTATGTGAACACTTAAATTGGATTAAGCTTTTGAACTGGAAAAGCTCGTGTGAACCCGTGAAGATGTGACACTTTTTGGACTCTTGCTTTCAACTCTGAATTATTTTCAGTGAGATTTTGGATTTCCAATTATTTATGTCTTCTCTAATTATGTTGCTTGGTATTCAAATTAATAATCCATTTGTGTTATAAAGAATGTCGCTTTAACCAAAAAAACTTGTTTTAAAATAAATGTCGTTACAACTTTAATTTTTCCCTCCTAACTTTACCCTCAGTAAATACTCCAATTTTTCTCTTGTACAATTTTCAATACAACTTTAAGTTTGTCTTTTTCTTGAGCATTTTAGTAAAAGTATCATGTCTAATGATTATTTCATTTCATTCCTTAATTTGTGTGCAATTGGCTAAAACGACACTCATTTTGAAACGGAGGGAGTATTTTTTTAAGTGAGATTTTGTGTTGCTCGCATTTAAAAACACTCTCATAGTGAAAATAAGAAATTTTTATAAGCATGAGAAATTCATTATTTAGTATGTAAATAGATATCATGTGTATACGTCACTCATCTATTTTTTAATAATCGTACATAATAAACATTCAATCTCTCTCAGCTCTTCACATAAATTTCATAAATATGACTAGTTAATCATCTATTAATAACTATATATCTTTAAAGAAGAGAGACCAGAGAGAGAGAAAGAAAGACGGAGAGTGCCTATTTGAGACACTCTCATTATGAATGGTCTAAGAGGTGTCTCAATTTGAGGCAATTCATGCTCTTTTACAAGACTCCTTCTATTAAACATTCTTATAAGCAAATATGTTTATGGTATAATTGGAATATTAAAAAATCCAACATAAAATCATTTATCCTGTTTATTTGAGGCTCTTGTGTTTTTGCACGCCTCATGTAATTCTTTATATAAAAAAAAATATTAATAAGCTAAATTAGCTCATCCTTGATACAAAGATGATCGAACCTGAGATCTTGAGGAGGAGCATACTCTCAGTCCCAAACCAATACCACTAGACCAACACAAATGAATTTTTTTTATAATTTATTATTATGAGATAATTTTATGTTTGATTTTTCTAACAACATCTTCGATGATCCCATGTCATTGGGCCCTAAGGCAAACAAGTTCACATATTTATTTGGTTGGTGATATGTTCGGAGACGACATATGGAAGCAATGGTGACGGTGTGGTGCCCCGACACAGTGGTGATGTGGTCTTCACGGTGGAGCGAAGAGTGCATGCAGGCACGTTAGTACTTCAACGTTCAAGTCAATGTAGGAAATGAGGTTGAATGTGTAAAATGTGTGGGAAATAAATTGTACCTTGAGGGTAACGCGAAATTACCCTTATATAAGAGGAGGAGACGTTAACGGCTCCCGTGAAATGTGGCGCCTCATCAGAGAGATTGGAGGCCACGTGTATGGCATAGGGAGCGCGGAGGCGTGATTCAATACGGTGATACACATCGTTGTTGTCATGCTCACGTAGCACACCACTCCTTCATTTGAAAGGTTTTGTCCATATGTCATCATATAATTTGCATTCTGACCGGTCCAAAACAATTGATCAAGCATCTTAATAAATTAGTCATTAATTCGATCATTTAGCATAACACAAATATAATCCATTCATCCTCATTATATTCACTCAATTATTCCTATGTAATAAGAGGTCGATCATACACACAAAGATATTTGGTATCAAAGACAGTCCAAGCATCGATTGGATTTGGTGTCAATCATAATTTAAAACATACATTTTTTTTTAGAGAAAAACATACATTTATATTACGTATGTAAAATATCAAAAACATATTTCTACATGTAAGCTTCCGTAGATATTACATTGCCCTACACGATCAAAGTAAACTGAAGCCAAATTCCATGTTTGTTTACGTAGTCAAGTCTTCGTTTGCTTCTTTATCGTGTTAGTTTTTTTCTTTCCTTTGTGGTCACAAAATTGACCATAATTAATTTGAAAAGTGAAAACGAGTGGAAATATAGGGTATAAGTCGTCCCTCAGGTCTTTTATTTCTTGATGAATGTTGTGTTTGAGATGATACTTTCCACTGTTTCACAATATTTGTGTTTTTGAGGAATTTATACGAACTAACAAATTAAATAAATTTTGTTATTTTTAATGAAATTTTGTCTGCTTCTTTTTATAATACATTTAGCTATTTATTATTTCAGTCTATTATTTCTCTCTCTACGATAAATAGGTAAGGGTTTTATTGACAAACTGATAATCAACGTTGTATTGAAATTTGAAAATGACAAGTAATGTGAAATAAAACTATTCTTCAAAAGTGAAAGATATTATCAAACAGAGGAAGTAAATTTTATCATCCAAAAAAGTTTAACGGCGGTGCAATTTTTATTTTTTTTTGAAGAAGCGGTGAAAATTTTGTTTATCTTTACATTTTATCTTACATTTATGTATAATTTTCAATAAATGTAAATAATATAATGATACTACTTTATTTTTTGAAGGAAAATAATGATACTACTTGTAATATTTTAATATATATATATATATATATATATATATATATATATATGTCATTAAAAAAATGTTTTGATATCTTTTCTCTAGGGGAAAATATTATGATATTTATTTTCTTGAACTTTCGATCTTGATATAAAATGTTAAAAAGGTGTGGAAATTAAAACCTTTCCCCATATATTGATCATATTCACATCTAATACTAAATTGGGTAGTGTTCCGGACTGGGTCAAGGTTCAATCATTGGTTGGATTTGGGTAATGGATATCCCTCTTAGCAGGTACACAAAGACCATGATATGGACGCTCTTTGGTATGCACTGAAATAATATCCTCGTTCAGTGGTAAGGACCGCCTAGTCTGAATGTAATGATTGATCCTAATAATCTGCTCATTGTTGTTCCTTGAGCACAACTATCTAGGTAAGGGCTTAAGGACCAAAACTCTAAACTTTTCCTATAAATACTAACATATTCATTCCAATTTTACTCTAAAATACTTCACAGACCCACATTGCTTATTGATTTGAGCGTTGAAATGTCCTTGTATGTGTCAGTCCCCTCTATTGAAGAAGAAGGTTGTTGACGAAGGTCCAACACTTGAAGGTCATTCAACACCACTATCCAGAGATCTTAAGGTCGACAAGATCAAATAATTTGGTCTATTAAGACATATTAAACACATTTATAAGCTTAAAGCAAAATTTAAGTGATGATAGATTGAGTCCAACAGAAAGGGGTAGACTCTCGCAACGTGACACACTAAAGTTTAAAATTCAACTAAGAGAGATACCCATATTTAATATTTGATACACTTCAAATAGGATTACCTCGGATTGAGGAAACCTATAAGAAAAAGTGAAATTAAAACTCGAGACTTTTAAAAACACCAAAATTAAAGATCTTTTAAAGCTAGTTATATTTTACAATAGTAATAGATTTACATGATTTATTAAAAGAATTCCCCAACTAATAACAAAACTAGTGAGTGAAGTTAAAACCAATAGGCCAAAAAAATTATATCAAGGGTAGGGTTTAATCTACCAAAAATTGAATGATATGATAAGATAATTTTAGTTGTGTAGTGTTTGATTGTAAAATTGTTTTTGGGACATAGCAAACTAGGGGCAAAAGACATATAAAAAATTAAAACTCTTCTCTCACTAAACCACAAAAAACATTTTGTCTAAAGTAAAAATTGTTTAAAATAACAAAATAATATTGTCCAACAAAATTGTATATGGCAAAAATTGTACCATATCTATAAGCTTAAAGCAAAATTTAAGTGATGATAGATTGTGTCCAACAGAAAGGGCACTCTCGCAACTGAGAGATACCCATATTTAATATTTGGTACACTTCAAATAGGATTACCTCGGATTGAGGAAACCTATAAGAAAAAGTGAAATTAAAACTCGAGACTTTTAAAAACACAAAAATTAAAGATCTTTTAAAGCTAGTTATATTTTACAATAGTAAAGTTTACATGATTTATTAAAAGAATTCCCCAACTAATAACAAAACTAGTGAGTGAAGTTAAAACCAATAGGCCAAAAAATTATATCAAGGGTAGGGTTTAATCTACCAAAAATTGAATGATATGATAAGATAATTTTAGTTGTGTAGTGTTTGATTGTAAAATTGTTTTTAGGACATGGTAAACTAGGGGCAAAAGACATATAAAAAATTAAAACTCTTCTCTCACTAAACCACAAAAAACATTTTGTCTAAAGTAAAAATTGTTTAAAATAACAAAAATAATATTGTCCAACAAAATTGTATATGGCAAAAATTGTACCATATCTATAAGCTTAAAGCAAAATTTAAGTGATGATAGATTGTGTCCAACAGAAAGGGCTAGACTCTCGCAACGTGACACACTAAAGTTTAAAATTCAACTAACGTGACACACTCAAGTTTAAAATTCAACTAAGAGAGATATCCATATTTAATATTTGGTACAAAAATTGTACCAATAAGATGAATTTTTTGTGTGTTTAAAATGAATGATGTAGTACCCAAAAAAAACTGCTCTCATCTTTTGTCAAAAAAAAAAAAAAAGATTGCTCTTACCTATATAGGTTTAGTGAATGAATGCTATTAACATCAGTCAATATAACTCATTTTCCTTCTGCTTGATGGTCACTAGTTTACTTTTTGTAGTCTTTTTCTATAGTTGCTTTTGCACTTGAAAGCACGCAGATGGTCACTGTTTTCTTACTCAATAACTTATTAATGTAATGAAATCCATAGAAATGCAAATATGGATTTGAAAGAATGCACGCAGATCTTTCAGATCCTCATTGCTAGTTTCATGTTTGTGGGCAGTCTGAATTTAGAGTGAAAGAAGCTAATTCAAGTGCCCAGTTTTAATTCACTATTTTCATTTCTAACAATAAGTAAAAAATATTGACATCTGCATTGATCTCAATATATATATAAAGATGCACAACTAAGACTTTCAAAGAGGATCAACCAAGAACCCAAAAATAAATAAGGTGTGACTGAGGGTGAAAACAAAGTCCATTTAGAATGGAAACTCCCCATCCTTTGTATTTGGTCCTGCACCAGACATTTAATATAGTTTTATTTTAGCTTATAATTACAGATATTGCTTATTAGCTGAGAAGTTTTTGTATAAAATAACTTGACTTCCTCAGTCTCAATTTTGCAACCCGCATGGATCATTTTCCTCATAAAGCTTGGTTTCTGACATCTGCAACAGAGCTTGCAAAAGCGCTCTCACCATAGCTCAGAATTATTATAGCAATTTTGTATAAGTTATGTACTGCAGCAAAAACCTCAATTTTTTCAGATCTCAACAGCAACTCAGTTTTCACAGATCTCAGCTTGCAAGGAATGCATGGCAAACCCTGATTATCCTTGACAAATTGACACTTACAAGGAGCAATTGAATGATTATGCAAGCTGAGGTATCCGGAGATCAGGTCAGGTGTAACACTTGGGATACAGAGGAGTTGGCAGCTGTTATGTGAGTTGTACAACATCAGTCCACAAGCACACATCACACAACATGCCAAGGAAGAAGAAATACTAAAACACGTTTCATGATACTCAATTAAAATAGCTAATATACCTATTGCATGATGGGTACACCACGTCAAAAGACACCGACAACTAAATATGGAACATCCTAAAGATAGCTAAAGAAAGTGCTCGAACCACACTTACAAACAAGTTATAACTCATCAACTGGTAAATCCATGATGTCAGCCTCAAATAAACTGAGATTTTTATACATGTATCTGTTACTTTTGTTATGTCTTTGACACTAAAATACATTTAACCTACTGTGGAATTTAAGCTAACAAGTCACAGATTATAGACCGGTGTAATAAACAGAAAATAACTATTAATTTCACGGCTATGAACTGTTAATCAAGTTGGAAGGCAAAAAAAACCTTCCATATCCAAACAAGCTCATAATCAAAAACCAACAACTGAACTTTACCTGTCCCCTCCCCACTTCTACAGAAGGACTGAAATATACCAGTACCACATTAAAATTTCCATGCAAGAACACTTCCTCCAAAACTCTCAAGATTTCAAAGTGACACTTGTTCAACAAAAAAAAATATATTCAGAGTGACAAATTAACCAACCTCTTTGACCAGAAATAACTTTTTTATACATTATTTCACTGTTGATTGTTACACAGAATATCACAGATATACATTTCAGCTTGATAATACAATTATAAAACCTATTACTAAAGATAACTTCAATATCATAAACCAAACATGTTTGAAAAACATTAGCGATCATAAAAGATAAAGCCCAATACCTAGATCCGTCGGCATATACCAAAGGCAGGCTGAAACATATTCAATTGACAGCTTGTGCATCTTTGTTCCCCCCTAAGATGTGATCATTGACAGTTGCACCTGACCTCAGATTAGACAGCAAGGCATCACGACCAGACAAGACCACTTGGAAAAAGCCATCCACCTCCTTTGTAAGAAGATCTAGTCCTTGAGATAAATTCTCTGTTGCTCCGCCTAGCTTCTCAACAGTCTTCGCATGTGATTCTGTTTCAATGGTATCTACAACACCTTGGATAATAGGGTATAATTCCCTCACAGACAAATCAACTGCTTCCAACTCGTTCAATACGGTGAATCTCCCACTTGAAAATCTAACTCTAATTTCCTCATTTACAAGATTCTGTAGACCTTTAAAAGTTGGAGCCCAAGAGTACACATCAGCCACATCCATATCCATCAAGTTCTTTGTAGAGCCTGAAAAAGCAGTAGCAAACACACTGCACACAAAAACTGTCAGCGCCTTCACTCCATAGATAGCTTGCATCAAAACCTTCCCTTTTGCTGATTTTTTAACCTTTGGAAGATCAGACGACCCAACCAGATTATCCAAAATGCTGCCACAGTTTTCAATTCTAGGGTTTTTAGAACCAATAAGCTGCCTCCAACCATCAAGTGAAGAACATGCCCGGAAAAGCTGATCTGATGAGGAGGAGCCTAAATGGTGCAACGTGCACTGAAGTAAAAGATGGCCCTGGTTAAGACGTGATAACTCAGAGCTAAATGCAATGCATATGTCTAGCAACTTCACACTGATGTCCAAGTACACATCTATCCATTTCTCATCCCAATCAGTCACAGGAAGCTCAAGGTCTGTCATTAGAGTTTTAATGTCATTGTGACTTTCACAAAGTGCCTGCATAGCGGAAGTCATCCAAGACAAGCTAACAACTTCATCCTTGCTTTTGGGAGTGAGGTTTTTCAGCCTCTCTTCCAAAGTTGCCTCAAAAGCAGATAATACTGCCAGCAGTTGTGGAGATAACTTAGTGCGTTTAGGTGCTATCATCCAGAAAGGATTTCCAAATGGGAAAAATGATCTGGGTGGATCCTGTGGACGACTCATTTAGATGTTTTGCTGCAACAAGAACGACTGGAAAGTAAATACAAAACTGCTAAATGAAGACCATAATATTCAATTATCCGTCAAAAGAGAAGCAATTTTTATCAAATGAAAATCGATGGAAGAAAAAAAACTCTACATATATTTAATTATTTGTTCCTTAGTTTAACAATATGTATGCCTGACTAGTACTTTCCATATACATTTAAACGGATATAGGAAGGCAATATGAAACCTACATAATATCGACAATATTAAATAACTAGCCTTATTTTGTCAAAATAAATTAACTAGCGTCGTTGACCACTTTAAACTTTATTTACCGATTTACTTCCATAACTAAACATTTAGTTTCTTATAACCCAATTAGGCCATTACTACGATAAACATTTAGACATCTTAACGCGTTTGATTATCTTTCCGAACTTGAGCTGTAACACACTATGGCATGTTTTGCCCATAGTTGTAAAGTGCGGTCCACAAACAACAATGGCAACCGCAATACAACAACAGGTTCAGAGGCCTTTGCAAATGCATTCCTTCGACCTCAACAAACATATATCAGCAATTATCCGCAATATCAAGGGATCACAGTGTAACTGCAGCCAGCCCAACCACAATTTAAAACCTTGGTTTAACCAACAAATTCTAAACATCTATCCTATTGATGGTAAGTTCAGCAAAAAATAAAAAACACCCAAAAAAAAACCAAAAGTTTTCACTTCAGCTCCATCTTTCAGCATGTTAAAAATTCCAAATTTTTATCACAAATTAATAGCCACCTACCTAAGCTGTTTCCTACAAAAGCAAATTAGGTAAATTAACAAAACCCATAAAAAATCTTCTTCCTTCCACCCTTCAATTTTACTACAAACTAAAACCACACATCTCAAATTAAATTAAAATTTTCTAACAAAATTAACTATACAAAGATTCTTCATGGATTGATAAGAAAAATTTACTATTTACAAGCAAACCCTAAATAAAATTAAATTTTAAAAAAAAAAAAAAAACTGGTTTGAACATAATGAAATACGTTGGATCGAGGACATGGAAAACCATTCAAAGCAAAAGAGTTGATGGATTTGCAAAATCTTGACAAAAAGACACATAGAAAATGAGAAAAATTAAACAATTAAGAATAGAAAAGGTAAGAATGGTTGAGAAATTGAAGGAGACAGGGAGAAAGAAAGAACCTGGGTGGAATGAACCGGATCGAGAGAGAAAAACTAGGGTTTGAGAGTTTTTTGTTTTTGTTGTTGTTGTTGTGAAATGTGAATAGTCTAGAATCGGAGTGTGTGGATCCGAATATGTGATTTTAGTATTTCTTTTTGTCCAATTTATTAAACTCTTAAACGTGTTCTAATACTATTCGCTCCTTCAACCTTTATATTAAACTATCTTTTCCACTCCTACTTAACTTAACGAGTCTCGCTAACAAGTGTCTTATAAACATGTTTTTTAAAAAATTTAATTAAAAAATGTTTGTAGAAAAAGTTAAATAGTTTAGTTTTATAAAAGTTTATTATTTAAAATTTATTATCCATGTTCAAAATCAAATCAACTCAATAGAAATATCAAAAACGTAACCAACCCAAAATTAAACCGTAAAATATTACACGTGGTTCGGATGCATTTAGATCATTTTTTAATAGAGCTGCGTAGGTTTGGTGGTAGTGAATTTTATTTTATCAATTGAAGCGAACTTCATCTAATCGTAAGATAAAGAAACATTAACTAACTTATGTCATCTAACTCAACTCAATATTCTTAGAAAATCAATGAAAACTTTATAGAATGACATGTTTTTTTCTTTTGTAGAGCACTTGAGACCATAACTTACATTCAAGAGGAAATGATCATTTTGATCTTTAAAGTGTAACGAATAGTCACAATACTCTTTCAATGTATTAAAGTTTTAAAATATTCTTTAATTGTGTGCTATATTTATCAAAATAATCTCTTATGTTAAAATATTTAGTTAATATTGTCTTATTAGTCCGTCAATATATTTATTTTATTGTCATGTCAATCTTTATATATATTTATTCATTGTCATATCAGCCCCTATAAGAAAATAATTAACATCAGGATTAAGAGACTATTTTAACGTATTATTTTGATTAACGAAATGCGCAATCAATTTTTATTTTAAAATTTTGATATTGTTACTCGTATTACATTCATAAATCAAAACTTTAAAAGACATTTTTTGTATTAACTAGAGGAGATTTGCACCATTTCACGCCAGTGTAATATAATATTCATATTATTTTTTAGGAGAATTTCATATTCATTTATTTATTAGTTAAAAATACTATGGGCAAATATTGTTGGCAGAACCGTTGGAATGGAATGCAGCAAACATATGTATGTACTACATTAACACATTCATCTCAACGGATAGTTAATCACACGGTTCACGTGTGTCTTTGATTATTAATCAACGACTTTTAATAATCGCACGTCACCAAGTGGGTCCTACTAAACCCAACATTCGATGGCCCAGGCCTATTGCTTCTGTTTTTGAACATTCATTTTTGGACTTATTATTACGTAGGAATAGGATAGATTGTTCCTCCATTCTTGGTAATGCCGAACGATCCCGTTTTTCTTCTGAGAAAAGGTACATACATTGCCAATGAGAAATGGTTTAACTGATAACAACTTAATTTGACAAGAGAGTACGAGATCGGAACTCAAGTTACTTCCTCCGTCGTCTCATAATACATGATACAGTTGACTCTATTACGCATGTAATGCATAATTTTAAGCTTAGATATCTTGAATAATATATTAGAAAAATCATGAAAATTTGATATTTTGAAAATAATCATCGAGACGAATTTAACGCATCTTATATGATATTGTTTATTTTTGTATATTAGTAGAAAAATATGATCAAAGTAAGTTAGGTCAAAATTGCACATTTTCAAATGGGTCATCTATTATAGGACGGAGCGAGTATTTTATTTGTAAGAGTTGGATTTAAAGCTTGTTCAAAAATAGTGTATAACTTAAGGGCTTCGAATGTATAGTAAACATATAACTCTTTCATCTACATTGGACCGAGAATT
This sequence comes from Medicago arabica, assembly GCA_946800305.1. NCBI lineage: Eukaryota > Viridiplantae > Streptophyta > Magnoliopsida > Fabales > Fabaceae > Medicago > Medicago arabica. The sequence continues at coordinate 40,652,953 of OX326969.1, forward strand.
ACCATATAAATAAAAGACACACCAAATATTGCTCCAGAGGAGATGAGGAGATGGGGATAGCTCAATTGATTTGAGATAAGAGATTAAAAGAGTTGAATAGTTAAAAATTGAGATTCAAGGGAGAAAATACTAACAATTGACATACTAATCAATCAAAAGAAGTTTATGTATTCTTTAACAATCACTTTTCTAAACAACGCGTGACTTTTAACTCTGTATTTACTAAATAATAATAACAACACCAACAAGATGGTAGTTGTCCACCATTCAACCAAAGATACACTTATGTTAACATATCTTTCTTTATTACATGAAACTATTAACATCTCAGTTTTATTTGAACTCAACAATTTTTTTTGTTTTAAATTATAATCAATGACAAAAAAAAAAAGGGACCATTTCAAATGTAGAGATTTTGACCTAATTTAGTTTCTTACAACTTGGTCTAGTCATATACCGGTTGTTACAAACATAAATTAATCTGACAACCGATATTATAATTGAGTATCGAACCAAATTATAAAGTTGTAGAATATTCTGAGTTTGGTTGTAAGACGTGTAGTTCAACTCAACGATTGTGATTTACTATATTTAGATCTTGTTTTATTTGTGTCTTTACTTCTCTATAACTTTAATTTTATTCTATATAATATATAGTTTTATCTTCTTCGATACAACACATCTACAATTATACACCCTTTTTGGGAAAAGTTGTCCCTTTTATGTTTCCATGAAACAATAATTTTTGTTTGTGTCTACAAACATGCATGAACCCTCACCAAACTTCAAGTTTTTCAATTAATCCATGTGTTTGCAAGGTTGTCCCTAAGCAAAGGTGAAGCATATGACTAGAAAAAGTATCGTAGTTTACAATTGCAACGTGGTAAATGACTTGACAGATAAGCAATATATAACTGGAGTTGAACTGAATTAGGCATAGAGAACCAACATTTTTCCCACAAAAGGGTCAATTAGCACATCACAAAAAGTGCTCAAAAGAAAGAGGATCCTTCCCTTTACACCAATATGTCAACATCACACGTCATGATAAATTCTTAAAATTCATTAACCATATAATGATGATGAATATTTTTAGCACTTAGTAGAAGTGGTTTCTTGAAGGGATTGCTTTGTAATCAGTTGTGTTTTGATTGCAAGAAACTTTATAAAATTTGGTTAGAATTGAATTACACTTTGCCTACTCCAATGAATATGATGAGCAACTAAGCACGGTTAGAACATGTTATTTCAGTTGAGAATATGAGATAAAAAAGAAAAGAAAAAACTTGAAGCGCACCTCAAAGAAAGGGCCAATTTGGCAACTTGATTGTTTAATATTCACTAAATCAAAATATTATATGATATGATGATAAATTCAATCTAACCACTTAAAAAAAAGAATTATTTTGTCGTATCTTTTTTTAAAATATATTTTTATAGTGTAACATCTTTTTAGTGAATGTCAAAATTACTTTTTTAATTTATAACAAATGACTTTTTTTGGGTTACAAAATTTTAGGGTGGGGATGGTACCTCAGTCCAAGGTAGGGAATATCTTCGGGCTCAAAGAGCACTTACAAAGGTATTTACATTTACCTCCCTCTAAAGGCGCTAGCGGGGCTCGAACCCAGGTTCTCTCGGATTCAAGACATGTCTTTTTACCACTAGACCAAGCCTTTGGAGTTCTAAAGACATAACAAATGACTTTGAAATAACATCTACATTTTTTTGAAATTTTTTTAAAAATCATTTTTAAAAATACAAAGAAAAATTCAATTTTTTAAATTCTATTACAAACGGGCCCATGATATTGTTTTTTTCAAGAAGGTAAAATGATATATATATATATATATATATATATATATATATATATATATTTGCACTGAAATTACGCCTCTTTAGCACAAGGCGTGCCTAGGAAACGCAAGAGAACCAAACAATATGTCAAAGTACAAAAGCAGACATTAGTAGATACCCAAATAAAGTAACGGGTTCGATCGTCACTGCTGACAACCATACACAAAAGCGGCATTATTAGTGCACAACCACCGATATGAGTGGTACTTAACCTTTTCAACTAGCTCTTTCTAGATAAGCCATACACATAAAAGCCAAATGAGTTGAAGAAAAGAGCGCCTAGACTTCATACCACCTAAATAATACGTGAACTGAAGAAAATGGTCTCGAATATTATGGTGGTCTACTCCTGAAAAGCCAAACCAAAGCCGCACCTGATACCAGATGACACCAAAAACATTACAATGTAAAAATATATGATCAACAGACTCAGCATGACCACATCCTGTCACATAAGAGATGTCTGCAACCGTAATAATGCCTTGGTGGAGAATGTTGTTTTTTGTCGGCAACCTGTCGCGAAGCAAACGCCAAGTTAGAATAGACACCTTCAACGGAACCTAAGGGTGCCAAATGAGAGTTTGAGCATCGTCCATAACATGGTAATCGTGAGTAGTAAGTATCTCATAGCCTGATCGCACTGAGTAGCCCCCTATAAGGCCAGGCTGCCACTGCCAAGTATCTGAAACATTATGCTGCAACAAAACATTAGATAAAAACATCTTACACTCCACTACCATCTCCTCCTCCCACGCCCACAACCTCCTCCTCCACTACCACAGAACACCCCCACCATCCCCACCTAGCACGAACATAGAGGCAATAGAAGTCAACTTGTTCTCCGCTAAGTTGAACAAACGGCTAAAGCACCGACAAAGAGGAACATCTCCAATCCATCGGTCCAACCAAAAATAGGTGGTCTTCCCATCACCCACCTTTCTCGATACCATCCCAGCAAACCAGCCCTTTCCCTCCTCACCTACCCCATCTTTAATCCTCGCCACCTCCCTCCACCAATAAGAGACACTCCGGCCCTCAACCTCCAACCTCTTCACCATATCTAGCAACCAACACTCTATACCATAAACCTCCTCTATCAACCAACATCCGCCAACACCACTTCCCTAAAAGGGACAAATTAAACTCCCTCAACTGCCTAACCCCCAAACCTTCATCCTCCCTACGAATTTGCCAACCAGTCCAATGAATTTTACTGAGAACCTCACTCCCCCCCCCCCCCAAAAAAAAAAAATTAAATAAAGATTCAATGGAAGAGATTATACTTGACGGAGCTTTGAAGAAAGAAAAGGCGTAGACAGACAGAGAGGTCAGGAAAAATTTTAGTAGAGTCAGACGGCCCCCGTAAGAAAGGAAACGACTTTTCCAAGACGACAATCTAGACTTTATGGTATGCATCACAGGGTCCCAGAACGCTAACCTACGAGGATCACCCCCGAGAGAGAGACCCAAGTACATGAATGACACCTTCCCTACTTTGCAATTCAAAATTGATGCTGCCTCAACCGACCAGGACTCAGAAATATTTACACCAACCAACAAACTTTTATTAAATTAACCTTCAGACCAGACATAGCCTCAAACAGCAGAAGCACGACACGCAAAGCTCTGACATTAGCCCAACTTTTCACACCCAACAAGAGAGTATCATCAGCAAACTGAAGATATGAAACCACCAAAGGGGTTTGCGCCCCCATAATATATCCCTTAAACATGTTTGCATTCACCATTTCAGACATCATAACATTCAGTCCCTCAACAGCTAAAAGGAATAAAAAAGGAGAGAGTGAATCACCTTGTCGAAGGCCCCTCTCCAAATGAAACTCATCTGTGGGGCTGCCATTCACCAATACTGAAGCCATAGCTGTGGAAACGCATTCTTTAATCCATTTCTGCAATAAAACCGAAAAAGCCATCTTTCTCATAACCTCATCCAAATAAACCCAATCGACATAATCATACGCCTTCTCAAAATCAACTTTAAATAGCATAAGCTCCTTTTTCATATTTCGAGCTTCATCCACCACCTCATTCGCAATAAGAACCCCATCCATAATCTGACGATCTTTGACAAACGCTCTCTGAGTCTCTGAAATCACTTTACCAATCACTAAACGGAGACGGTTTGTAAGGACCTTTGCCAAAATTTTATACAAACAACTCACAAGGGAAATAAGCCGAAAATCTGACAACTTTTGTGGACACTCAACTTTAGGAATGAGAGCGATAAAAGTGGTATTAATACCTCGAACTAATTTGCCATTCGGATGGAACTCAGCGATGAAGCGCATAATATCATTTTGTAATAAAAGCCAAAATTCTTTTATGAAGCCAAAATTCACACCATCAGGTCCGGGGCTCTTGAAACTATCGCAGTCCCACATTGCTGCCTTCACTTCATCTACTGAAAAAGGTAACACCAAACCGCCCCCTTCCACAACCGACAGAGTTTTAAAGTTCATGTTTCCCACACCTGGCCGAAATATATGTTGCTTTTTGAAGTGATTGCTGAAGTGCGTAAAAACGGCATTGCGGATAGATTGAACGCCTTCCACGACATTCCCATTCTCCACGAAAGAAACTATGGCATTCCTTTTTCTACGACAAGCTAAAACTGAGTGAAATTTTTTGGAATTAGCGTCACCTTCCTTAAGCTAAAGCAACCGAGATTGCTGCCAACAAATGTTAGTGTTCAAACGGGATAAAGAATGAATCTCATGAGTAGTGCCACGTAACTCTTCTAACTCAACAGCCGTCAACACCCCAACATCACTTTAATCATCCAAAAAAGAGAGCCTAGCCTTTAAAGAATCAAGCTTGGCCGGAATATTGGTAGGGTGAGATAAGTGCCACTTCTTCAATGTCGACTTTATCAGCCTAAGCTTCTCTTTGGGAACAAAACCGCCCCACCCATCAATGGTGAGAGAACTCCATTTATCGGAAACAAATTGATGATAACCTGACAAGTCCTGCCATCACTTTAACATACGGGAAGGACGTGGTGTAACACCCCGTTTTCACAACATATAAATAAATGCAAAAAAATACATCAGAGTGCACCTTAAACAGGATGTCACATTTCGTACTTCAAAAATCATTTCATTATAAATATGGTTAAAGTCCACTATTTAATTCAACACCTGTCTTATATAATTCAAATAATGTTGCAGCGGAAATCATTCAACATTAAAAGTCAAAACTTGGCACTAGGCCTCCACGTAATCAACATAATAAAAACTTTCAAATAAACGGTTCAACAACAACATCTTAAAAGTGATACTTAATGAAAGGAAAAACAAAACAATTGAATATCCCCATCCCGTTACATATCAGAGCAAGACTCCTATGACGACACGAGGATCAACTCACATCAGCGGACTACTCCTGGTTTTCTGCATGTTACCCACGTAGAGGCAACATTCAAACATAAGGGGTGAGATTTCACATTCGTTAATAATAAACAACAATTCACAATAAGAATTAATCAACATATTATGGCCGCAACAATCATCAACAAGTATTACATATGATTTCAGATATTTTCATCAATTAATTTCATTTGTCAATGCAACAACAACAACAACTTAACAATATCAACAACAACTTGATGATGCGACAACAACAACAACTTAACAATATCTACAACAACTTGATGATGCAGCAGCAACAACAACTCAACAATATGTCAATGACAACTTAATAATGCAATGACAACAACAACTTACAAAATGCATTATAATATGCATGTGGTACCAACAGAGCGTCAAGCTCGCAACATGATGTCGTAATTTGACTAAACAAGGCATCAAGCCCTCAACTAATAACAAGGCATCAAGCCTTCAACGTAAACAAGGCATCAAGCCTTCAACTAATATAAATTCTTATGCAATGATAAGACTCCGACGTGCAACAACTTATGACATCGTAAACCACATAATAAATTATCTATAAAAGATATTCATGTCAAATCAAAGCCACTGGATACATAATTTAATCAACAACAATATTCATATTCGGACCAAAGGCCAATTCAAACAGAAACATGCGAAAAAGACACAAGAATGCGAAACGTGGCAGTCTGCCATCAAGCAGTTCGTTGTGACGAGTGGGATTGCTCGCCGTGGCGAGCTGGCAGTTGCTCATGGCATAGGTCTCGCCGTGGCGAGCTAACTGCTCGCTGTGGCGAGTGATTAACTGGGTCACTCGCAAGGCGACTAAACTTACTCGCCATGGCGAGTTAACTGTTACTCGCGGGGCGAGGATAATCGCTCGCTGTGGCGAGCGACGACGAACAAGACTACGAACATCACGAACAGAAATTGACCCAAAAACTCGATTTTCGACACCCTAACTCCCAAAATTAATATGAAACATTGTCTACTGATAAACTACAACCTAGACAACAACTTTTACATTAATTCATGTGATTACCTAGGTTTTTAACAATCCCAATTCAATTTAAACCTAATTTCTCCACAACAATTTTCAACAATAAACAAGAGATTAATCTAATTAGAATCATATGTTCATGATTAAAGAAGTTAGTCTCACTCTTACCTTAGATTGGTTGATTTTTCAGAACTCTTCAAGTTTCTCCCAAAAACTGTATTTTCACGTTCTCTCTGTTTTTCCCCAAAAGCTGCTTCTCTGGTTTCTAACCCTAACCCTTAGTGTTCTCCCTTATTTATAATCTCCACTAATCATAACTTAACAAACTCCTCTAATTACCGAACTACCCTTAATTAATCTAATCTTTTTAAATTCCTTTACTTTTTAATGTTATAACAACCTATTAATAAATCTTAAAAGAAAACATCACATATCAACAAATATCACAATTAATTAATTAAATCAACAAAAGACTGCAAACTCAATAAAAATAATTAAATAAATAATAGGGCGTTACACGTGGTCCCCAACTCTCCTCGTCCATAGACAACTGAAGTGGACAATGATCAGATACCCCGCGTAAAAGAGCAATCTGCAAACAATTAGGCCATCGAAGACACCACTCTTCGGAGAGCAAAACTTTCATAACATCAGAATTATTCAAAACTTTCATAACCTCCGCTCGGTCTTTACTAGGAAGTTTGGCAACCTTTTTAAGAGTTAGAATTGGATGTCGAAGCACTCCGCCCGCTTGCTTTTTCTTGTTGAGTCGAGTGCCCCCGTTCACCATACCTTCGGCTTCCTCCAACACCTTCTTCAACTTCTTTTTCTTGGATGAAATTAGGCCCACGTCAGCACTTTGAATATTGTGAAGCCATTCCACACTCCACGGACCCGACCGAGAAGACTGAGCAATCTCATTAGAGCAAGAAACTGGTTGTAAACGACGTTTGTGTGGTGGTTGCACCTCCGCCGAAACATTGGCCGAGCCACATTTACAAGAATCTAACGATGGCGGAACATGAACAAAAGGTTCGACAATACTAGAAACAGAATCATCTTCTTGAGAAGCGAGTTTAGAAAAATCCGAACTACTTTGAAGCACTATGGGAACATGATTTTCAGTTGGTACCGCAGTCTCTAAAGTACCCTCTCCATTAATATGACCTTCTATATTCTGATTCTCATCCTCAGCTTCCACCAAGTCTTTTACAATTTTATCAACAAAAGCATCATCATTTTTATTAGTTTCAATGTCATCAAAAATCTCTGCATTATCCGGAGAAGATGCAACAGACTTCTCGTCCTCATCAGACAAACAAGCATCTTCCCTCAGATGGAAACCATCCAATAAAATTTGTTCTGACATATTAATCACATCAAACGATGAAGTAAAAACCAACACCCTAGCATAATCCAACCTTTGCCTGGCCAAAGAACAGTTGTCTGCACGTAAAAAAACTTCCACATTCAAAAACACACAAATTAAAAAAATGCTCGTTCCATGCATTTAAAGGTACCACATACACACGTAACCATGCACCTCTACGAAACGGCAGAACCGTATTCTCCCATCTAACCAACTGAGAAAATAATAGATCAAAAAATTGCCTTGCCTCCTTTATCAATTTCGAAACCGAACCTCCAGACATAGAGCGAAGAAAGACCTTGTCTGCCCCAAGTGGAATAATTTCTAGGTCCGTAAATCCAACATCCTCCACTCTGCATTGAATAATAGGAATAGATTCTCCATTGATTACCATTCCAATAAATCCTTGTTGGGCCCATAATAAATCTTCCTCCCGAGCTCTATACTTACGCACCAATTTCTTCTTGACAACACCATTATCCATGCTTTCTACGGTAAGATCTCTCCCCTTCCCTGAAACTCCTCCCTCCCTCACGACAACATCCTCATTCCCCTCACCCACCCTCACCTCCTTCACCGAGACCTCCTTCCTCTCCTCCCCCTTCATTGACGCTCCCTCACCCATCACCTTACCCTTCTCCTCACTCTTTTTTTCTCCCTTAGAACCCAACCCTCTTCCCATCTTCCCTATAGCCTTTCCTCCATCTCCCTCGATCTCCCTCACTCTCTCTGTCTTATCAAACCTAGCAAGCTTAGCATGAACACAATATTGACCAAAACAAACATGATTTAAAGCTTTCAACCATTTGTCTACATCACGGACCTTAGCAAATCTCACAAAACCATATACAACACCATTCTTATTTCTATTATTGGCAATAGGTTGTAACAACTCATATGTCTCATCTTCTTTCATCGTCAACGAAAGAGAAAAGCACAAAGTATTGGCGTTTATAAACTTGTTATGGTCACTGAAGCGTATGTCAATGCACACTTTATCACATAAAAAAAGCATCATTGTTGCATTTTAGTTTTTCAATTGGTGAATTTCTCCACTTCATTAAATCTGGTCAGTTATGGTTAGCATATTTTTGTGTCTCGTTAAGTCAAGCTCATTGTGATTGGTTGAAGAACGTAGCAGCACGTTGATATATTGTTATATCGACCTCATCAATTTCATCTCATAACTTCATATCACGACTTTTTCAAAGACTTTAGATTGTTGAACACCGCATACTCCACTTAACTAGTGACATTTGATTGAAACCAATAAAGAATAATTCAATAATACCATAACGGTCATAATATATGGTTCAATCATATCCCATAAAACTCAAAATTCCCCAAGTCTGCTCGACAATTGGACAAGTCACAAATATGTGTCAAGCATTTTTTCCATACTCTCCCCATAATGAATGAAATTATTAGGGCAAAATACATTTTTTGATATAAACTTTGTTCTAGATGACAATCAATCTCTTATCATTCTCCACATGAAAGTATTCACCATCGGAGGTACTTTCAAGCTCCACCCTAACGACCAATCACCATCCATATGTAAGCTAATAACGTTAACCAAGTTATATACAACAAGATTAAAAGAGACTTAATTGTAAACATGCGTCTTGAATCCAACCACCAATAAATTCAATCTTCCTCTACCGAGTCCAATAAAGAAGTATGCAGCACACTCTCTACATCCTGATAACACGGTTTTTTCTTTCAAAAAGTAAAATAAAATTTGAATTTACAACTTTATCTTTAACAACACTTTTTTTTTTCAAATACAAACTAAAAAGGATACAACGTGAATATTGAAATTTAGACAAATTTATATAAAATACATGCATATTATAAAACTAAAACAAACAAGTTGATCATTACTAGTTCCTTAAAAAAAAGTTGATTATTACTAATGGTCTTTGTCGATCATCACTCCATCCACTTCTGATCACCACCGACCACCGCTATATAATTGCCAAAAACCACCACCACCAATTGTCGACCTCCATTTCTACCATGGTTGACGCTACTCTTACTATCGCTCATCACTACGACCACTTTGACCACAGTCAACTACCACTACAACTACTGTCGACTTATTTTTTTTATTATGTTTTAATATTTTTATATTGGATAAATATAGTGCTTTACCCCAAAGTAAAAACAAAATAAACTCAAATTGAAATCCAAAATTGATTTCATAATCCATAAAGGATCAACAACACAACTTGTTGTATGTTTATCGCTCATTCACATGTAACAATTTATATTAATAAATAATATAGTTTGTAAAAAAAATCCATAAATAATCAATAGTGCAACTTGTTGTTTGTTTGTCGCCGCCATTCATGTGTAAATTTTTATATAAACAAATGATATAATTTGAAAAGAAAAAACACATGGAAAACACTTTTTCATATAAACAAATAATATGATTTGAAAAGAAAAAAAAAGACAAGGAAAACCCGAGTCTGGACCTAACATTTCAGTGGCGTATTTTCCTTAGTATTGTTTAAAGATGTATGATTCAAACTAACATGTGACAAAAAAAAATGTAGTTAGATATATATGAGCAAATATTAAAGTTAACCACGGGAGTAGTTTTAACCCACAACACATCGATAATTGTTACATGTGTTACATGTGGGCTAGTAACCAAATTCTTGAGACACACGTCTAGTTATTTTTTTTACCAAACTCATGATCAAATCAAAACTGTTTGAAGACACAATTCTATCTAAAGTGCTTGAAGAAAATTTCCATGTTAGCATACATGGTTAGAAGATTTAAAGACAAATGTCAAGGTAAATATAGTTTTGGTGAATACGTAATAATACTTGGGAAGCTTCTACGGTACACCTGTAAATTAAGGTGTATCGGTACTTCTACTTTAAAAATCTTTAAATTAATTGTTATTTTTATGAAATAAAGAGCTAACTGTTGATATTTATATTTTAAAAAATGTAATTTCATAAGAAAAAACATCATTTCATTGTTTATAAAAATTATACTAATTTTTTTAAAATTTTATTGCAAAAAATAATAAAAATTCTCTACATGAGTACTAAAAATTCAGAAAAATTAAATTTTATTTCGTTGACGTTTTTGGTAAATAAGGTTTAATTATAGGTGATAGAAAACAATTTTTCTCTTCAAAAAATAAAACATTTAACTATTAATTTATTGATTTGGTGTACCAATACACTCAAATTTTTGGGTGTACCATAGAAATTTCCTAATACTTGTACTTGTTGATCATTATATACACTAAATTGTTGACCCGTGCGGGACGTAATAATACTTGTACTTGTTGATTATTATATACACTAAATTATTGACCCGTGCGCCGCACGGGTCGAATAGACTATAATATATAAAAGTAAATTATAAAAGATGAAATAATTGGTATCCCGTGGTATAATATTACTTTTGTTTCTTTAAATTTGTTCGAATCAAAATAATATTTCTTTACCATAGCCTATCTTTATGCCTGTGAGAACTAAAAAGAATAACAAAAATAACAAATATAATTAACACTAATGCCTTGGATATATTCAATTTCTTATATAGATTATATCTGAATGCTATAAGATTTGTTCATAAATGTTAAAAAAGTATTGAATATGAAGTTAGAATAAAGATTTATGGTTTTATATTACATAGGATGCAACTGAATTGTTTTTCACAACAATCATATATTTATTTATATTCAAAAGTGTAAATCTAAAATGCTAATAATAGTATCATGTATCTTTACGTTGGAGATGTACGTAAGGAAGCTTTCACAATGCATTGCTGCAAAAACTAAAATGTTATAGATAAATCTATAAATGTAAAAATTTTCAAAGTATAATTTGTTAAATCATACCTCTCAACTTGAGAGTTTGTTGCTCACGTTCTTCTTCATCATCTAAAGATTTTTCTTTAAGCGATTCCTCCTTCCAAACATGTGATTCATAAAATCAATAAGATTCTTAAATTTAAATCCCTTTATCACCGAAAGAATTAAAATAAAGAGGATCTGATTTAAAAAAATTTAGATCGATAGATCTTGTTAAGAATACTATAAGTACAAAGATAGATAAATCTTGTTATTTAGAATTATCCAGAAGGTAAAAAGTACTTATCTCCCGTTTGAAGTTTGAACAAAAATACTTAAAGAATGCTATAAGCTGTGGAGGATCTATAGCTATCATAACCGGAGGACTTTTCTTGAACTTATGATAAAAATGACATCTTAAGCCTCTATACATCTTCAACGTTCATTCTTATTGTATAGAGAAACTCATTTAAAAATGATAGATGTATACATTATATTAACTTACTCGCTGAGTTAGTTGAGAGTGAATGCACTTCACAGAAGGCTTAAAACTCACAAAGTAGTGTCATTCTAAGACCAAACACTGAATTTATACTACTACCATTTCTTATCAGATCTGAAACAAAATAAAACAATAAGAGACACTTACCATTTGTTATTGCTTTTGCTGTCAACATATCTTAGAGAATGAATGACTCAAACCCGTACCACCTTCAATTGCAAACTGCAGCTTTGCTTAGTAAATGCAACCATGTGTTTACCAAATGAAGTTATCACATACACATTAAACAGTGGAGGAAATTAATTTCAATAGTAATCTAAATACCCAAAGATCTAACATAGAATATTCTCAAAACAAAAAGAAACAAACCAAAGACAACCCCAAACAATTTCTCAATCTAATGAGAAATGCTATTTATACCGGCAGCGAGGATTACACTGGCAGCGAAGGCTTTTGCAGCTACAAAGAGGTTTCCGTCGGTGCGAAGGTATCGGCGATGTTTTCCGATGAGAGGGATTGTGATTCCTGCCATTCAAGCGAAGAGAATCGACGCCATAACGATGAATTTGAGAACGAACGCGGCAGACTCGTCTCGGCATAGGTCTGACTCAGCACCTCCGCATGTTGAGTTCATCATTGATTCTTTGAGTCTGATGAACGATTCTTGTTCTATAAAATCGAATAGAATTTATAAAAGTACGTGCGTAATTGAATTGAAATTAGGGATTAAGAAGAAAAAATAAAAAACAGAGAAATGCATATATAAAAGAATGTATTGCCAGAGAAGAAACGAGTTTTTTGAAGGAGGTATTGAAGCAGTAATTGCCAAAGATCCTGAAATAAAAAGAAAAATGAGTGATTGTGAACTTATATGGAAAGCGGTGAAGAAAAAACAAAGAAGGAAGAGAGAAAGATTTAATGGGAACGAACCTCGAGAAAAATCATGAATAGGTAAAGAAAAAAAGAGGAAAATATTAGGGTTTTTGTTGAGGTAGCATGGATAATCACAAACTAATGATGCAAATTTAAAGCCAAAATTTTAGGGTTGAGGATTAGCATTTAATGATGCAAATTTAGAGAGCCAAAATTTTAGGATTGAGTTGTTGCAAACCTAATAAGGGATTAGTGGAGGGAAAAAATTAAGTTAAGTTCCTGCAGACTTAACAAAATTAATAAATGCATATATAAAAAAAGTATTACCAGAGAAGAAGCGAGTTTTTTGAAGGAGGTATTGAAGCAGTAATTGCCAAAGATCCTTAAATGAAAAGAAAAAGGAGTGATTGTGAATTTATAGGAAAAATGGTGAAGAAAAAACAAAGAAGGAAGAGAGAAAGATTTAATGGGAACGAACTTCGAGAAAAATCATGGATAGGTAAAGAAAAAAAAGAGGAAAATATTAGGGTTTTTGTTGAGGTAGTATGAATAATCACAAACTAATGATGCAAATGTAGAGCCAAAATTTTAGGGTTGAGGATTAGCATATGATGCAAATTTAGAGCCAAAATTTTAGGATTGAGTTGTTGCAAACCTAATAAGAGATTAATGGAGGGAAAAAAAATTAGGTTAAGTTGCTGCAGACATAACAAAATTAATAAATAAGGATAAAACGATGCAAGCTAGTTATAATATTAGGAATTCACGCTATAAAACTTCGAAAATTCTATCATCCAAGTAGAAAAATATTGATAATTTACTTAGAAATTCAAAAAATAGACACATTATGTTAGAACTTAAGCTCGTGAAGAGAGATTAACTCTCAAAGATTAGTCCATTAGATGTGAGAGTCTCATAGTTTGACTATCATGTTGAACCCTTTTATGTACTCAATGTGAGTTGACGTCCACGACAACTTTCACTCTATCGGTACTGACCTGATGTTAGGTGTTTCTTTTTTGACGCCTTCACTCACCTTTCAGTATTCCGTGGAGCGCTTTAATCTAGTCTGTAGGCAGCCTTTTTGGTGATCTAACTCTCAATGAAAGCACCAATTATTAGGACTTAAAACTTCTTCATCTTTATTATTAAAATCAGTCACATTTTCATCTCAAGAACATCAAATTTCTACGTCTCCTTTATTTAACATGTGATATCTATCTCTTTCGTTCCATAATCGAAATCACCTTATCATTAGAGGCAAATTACCCTCAATTCATCAAGGGGTAATGTAGACCTCACATTTTGATTTGTTTTTACGATTAGTTACCATTTTAATCTCAAGAACATCAAACTTTTTCATCTCATTCATTAAACATGTGATCTCCATCTCATTCGTTCCATAATTGAATTCTACTTGTCTTGAGGGGTAAATTATCCCCAATTCATCAAGGGGTAATGTAGGCCTGACATTTGGTTTTTTCTTACGATTAGTTACCATTTTTATCTCAAAAACATCAAACTTCTCCATCTCATTCGTTGAAGAATCAAATTCTACTTGTCATAAAGGGTAAATTAGCCCGATGCATCAAGGGGTAATGTAGGACTCACCTTATAAAGAGGATAAATATAAGGAAAGAAAGAGAGGAGATAACATAACTAGGATTAGTTACTAGTATTTTTCTTCTTCTTTCTTTTGATATACGGTGGGTATGGTGCGTGGATGTGAAAAGTTAATAATAGCTGAGAAAATGATAGTTGGCTTAATAGTTTGTTGTAGGGTTATGAATAGATTATGTAGGGATACCATATAAGTGAGGTGACAATGTATAACTATCTAAATATTGGTTCCAAAAAGGTCAGCTGACCGCACTGCCTGCCTCCCTAATAGATTCATGCATGTCTGAAAGGTTAAGGTGAGAAGTAATATATCAAACAAATCAAATATGCACAGTTGCACACTTGCATAGTTGCCTTTAGCTGACTCTTAGGAGAGTATGGTGGTACAACAAACAGACACTAGACACAAGAGATTTCCAACGTTCATCAATGATCGCCTTCTACCTAGCATGCAATGAATAACCATCTCCACTGCACTATAAAAGGAAATCTACATCATAGAAGAACTCAGTCTCTCACCCGAAAAAGACTAAAAATTCTCTTCATCATTATTCAAACATTTTGAAAGTTTGAATCCAACTCTGAGAAAGCAACAATGTTAAATCACATGAGGAAGAATTTTGACACTCATTGTAATTATATCCTACTCGAAG
The DNA here is from genome assembly GCA_946800305.1 of Medicago arabica. Taxonomy (NCBI): domain Eukaryota; kingdom Viridiplantae; phylum Streptophyta; class Magnoliopsida; order Fabales; family Fabaceae; genus Medicago; species Medicago arabica. Next base: position 40,668,057 of record OX326969.1, read on the forward strand.
GACTAATCTTTGTAGTTGCGTGAAGAAAATATCCGATTCATATCATAAAAGAAAACACTTTGAAAGTTCACGTTCAAACACTTAAGTGCAAGATACCAAGAGAAGAGAATTGAGAGTCCTTGAACGGAAATAAGAATCAAAAGCATTTCATTTGAAAGTTTTTTTCAACTATGTGTAAACAAATTTTTATCCTCTCTCTCTGTGTGTGTGTGAGGGTAACCTTTATTTTTATAAAATCATTTTAAAACTTGTAACCGACCTAGTAGTGACATGAATCCTCAAATGACTTATTTGTACTAAACAAAAAGCTTTGAGAATGCTAGAGTATATTCATATTCACAGAAATATATTGCACTGGTTTTGGTATGTAGAAGTGAATAATACAAGAATATTATATTTTGCATTGTTTAAGAATCACTCAAGCTACCTAGTGGATATTTGATAGGAAAAAGAATACTTTAAAAAGATAGTAATTGTTTATCAAAATTATTTAATTTTCAAAAGTAAAAAATTGAGCATAATTAGGCCGAAGTAATGCTTTCTTGTTTCAAGTAAATTGTATAAAATTGTGTCAAAAAAAAAGTAAATTGTATAAAAATACATCTTTCATAACTTTTGATTTGACTCGAGAAGAGATAAAAAATATTAGAGAAACAAAATGATATCTATATGGTATATAGATACGTTATTTTAATTAAATAATTATTCAAATACTATTTCTCATTCGTAAATTTGTCATGAAAAGCTAATTGAATAGATAAGTTGTTTCAACTAAATATTGTTCAAATAACATTTCTCAATTGCTTGTTAAAAAAAAACATTTCTCAATTGCAAATTTGTCTTGAGAAGCTAATCAGATGTTGACTATTGCAGTGAAATAAGAAAGAGTGTGTGCAACTAATATAATTTTAGTGGACAAGTTGCAACATTATGAGAATAGAACATACACATTCTGTTTCATATTTGATGCATATTGAAACCAGCACATAACAGAACCAGAAAAAGACATATAGAGCTGGCAATTATATTGTTGCTTTCTATCAAAATAGCTGGATAGTGGGTCTTTTGCTCAATGAGAATCTTAATTGGGGGCCAATGATATATATACTCAAATTACTTGGGCGAAAAATTATAGACTCAAATTGTTATATTGTATTTGGTTTTAATCCGGCATTTCTACACGTTAAAACTCTCTCTAGAGTTTTAATATTGTTGCATTTTCAGAGCTTAATTTGAACGATGGTTGGAAAAATCGAAGAAAGGTGAACTATCTCATTTAAATGGATATGATGTTTTAATAATCACCCAGGAGTATGTTGGACTGAATTGATTGTTTGAATATATTTTCATAAAAAGTGATTTCATTGTAACACTATGTATAGCAGTTGATAAAATCCCAAATTTTAGCTAGGTTTTAGGATGAAGTAACATTCGGTTCAAATTTTAATATGGTATATGATCACATATCCTTTAATATTGGACCACTCATAAATGTCTGGTTCTGGACAATTACATCACAAGAATGTTTGTTTTTCTTTAACAAAATTATTTTTGACATCACATCCTAATAAATTATCCACCACTACAAAAACAACATAATATTAATTGTAATTTGTTTATTGCTTTACTAGGCACATCTTGTGCTTAGTTAGCTTTTTAATTTAATTCTCTTTTAGCTTATTAGAAAGAAAGAAGAAGAAAAAAAAAGAACAATACTTGTGCTGCTTTGCCTTTTGAGGATAGATAATACCACATTTTTTAATTTTCATACAAAATTAATTTAAAATTCTAACCATTCATAGCGTCTAAAAAACCAATTTGATTCTTATTCTTCAAAACACATGTGCAAACATCATAAACAGTCCAACATTGTTGCAAAGCTAAAACCAAAGTGAATGAGCTGAAGGGAACTGATTCTATTTTGTGAACACTTTGAAAAAGTGTCACTTTTCTTTTTATGTTTATCAGCATTGTTGTTAGGTATCAGAATGAAAGGAAGGAGAACACAAACTGAAAAAAAAAAAGTGTAAAACACTAATGAAGGTTTCATATCCAATTGATACAAAATGAAGGATATAAAGTGCATTTATACACACATTATTGAACAGCATCAAACAATAACTAACAACTAAAATTAAACAAAAAACTTATTTTCATAAACATTTTTTATTATACAATAACAAATCACAGTATACACTTGAATATGAATTTCCAAATTGGGGTTGGTTACGTACAAGAGGGGTAAAATTGGTGTAATGAGAAAAACAAATAAACAGATACTGCTTTCATGTTTTAAAATAAATAACAGCAAACTACTAAACATGATTATTTTTTTTCCAAAAAAAAAAAGTACATGATTCTATTTAATTTATCACACTATTTTCATCTCCTAAACTGATGATTATTATTTCTACCACTACCATGTTCACTTTGACCACTGATTCCTTCCTCTGTTCTCTTATCCAAATTTGAGTCCTCAAGCTCTGGTTGAAACTCATTAAGAGATCGCGAAGACTCTCCCCCAGTTTTGCGATCCTATAAACCGGATGAACAAAAGTTGTGAGTATCAAATTATACGATCATAATAAAAATTTAATCGATATGCATTGTCAGTGTGGAAACTTTATATACCGTCAACCAATAATATATTGCAAATCATTGAAAATGTTTGACTTTAACATGATTTGTGATGGTTGACGAATCAAAATTAAACTCTTATATCAGTGTGATTGCTTTTTAGTATAGTCAACGAACATACGTTATGGAATAAGAGGTCGTCTGCCTCAAGCATGTGAATCACATGTCCCATTTTAGGCCTCTTTGTTGCATCAGGATCAACACATCGAAGAGCAATTAACAGGGCGCGTTTAAGAGCCTTTGAAGATGGCAACTCAGGTAGCTTAGGATCAACTACTTCCTCAGCTCTTCGATTACCAACCATAGTCTTCAGCCACTCTATTAAATTAACCTGTAATCACACCAACGCACTTAGTTAGCCCAAAAAGGAGAGAAGACTAGATTGAGAAGTGCGGTAGGAACTGTCTCTAAACCTATGTAGCAATGACACTTCAAATTGAAGGCATGTCTTGTGGTGTTTGACACTGACACGACACTGACTATGTGATTACATTCAATAAGTAACAGTTTCTCAAATTATTATTGGTGCCGACATGTCAATGTCGTGTCTAACGTCTGTGTGTCAGTGCTTCGTAGATCTAAACTATTTTTAGTGATAGTCTCTAACCTCTCCTTGTGGTCTACCATAATCGACAGGACTTCTCCCAGTGATTAGCTCCATGATTAGTATCCCAAAGCTATAAACATCGCTCTTCTCAGTCAGCATTCCAGTGCAGGCATATTCTGGTGCAACATAACTACAAAAGAGCAAGATATATAGAAGAGAATCACTATCTTATCTTCTGATCTTTCGAAAAACTTGACAAGTTGAGAGTAACATTGACTAAACACATTGGAAGTAATACAGGAAAGAAAACAAAGAAAATTATTTGGTAAATCATACTTACCCAAATGTCCCCATAACTCGAGTCGTTACATAACTATTCTCGGAATTCAAAAGCTTGGCAAGCCCGAAATCAGAAACCTTAGAGTTCCATTGGCGATCAAGGAGAATGTTACTTGATTTCACATCTCGGTGAACAACCTTTGGTTCAAGACCCTCATGTAGATAGGCCAATCTGAAAAGATACAAATAAAAAAAGCACGGTGACCAAAACATTCCTGAATTGACATGAATTACAATGTGTAGATAAATCACAAATATGATACCCTCTTGCTGTTCCCAGTATAACGTTCATGCGTATTTCCCATGTCAAAGGGCTTACAGGTCCAACATCCCCATGCAACCACTGTTCTAGATTGCCATTGTCCACATATTCATACACAAGCATCCTGCAAAAACAATAATACCATGTGTCAAATCGTACATCTCTTCAAAACAAACAAATTGGTAGCCTAGATTATTAAGAAAATCATATGAAGTACCTGTAGGCCCCTTCAACACAATATCCAAGCAGCCTAACAAGATTTTTGTGTCGTACTCGACCAATTGCTTCTACTTCTACTTTGAATTCTTTCTCAGCTTGGCCTCTATGAAGAAGTTAAACATTAAGTACTTATTAGTAGGAAAAAGACAATACAAGACCGGGACCAAGGAACCTTCACTACAGCAAGTTGAATTAATTTAAAAGTAAATAATATTGAAAGGAAATCCAGCAATATACATGACAGTGCAAAATTCCAGACAAGTGCTAACAAAAAACTGAAAAGAAAATTGATTATTTTCATCACATGGCATGAGTGAGCCCCCACTTAAATTGATAACTCCTACGGATGCAAGATAAGGATAACACAAAAAATAAAAAGTTAAAAGTGGAAACACTAGTGAAAGTAAAATGAAAATGCTGGCCTACATAAAAAAGTTGATATTGCTGCCTACTCCATATACTGCCCAGAATATATTTGGTTGGTTGCAAACGAGGAAATCATTGAAGACTTAAAGACAACACAGAACGATTACATGCATTAAATCTTTTGAATTATAGAAGATGCATAGGAATTGAATAGAAACATCTTCACACAAACATCCATTAATATTTCGTCATGTTATGTGTTTTATGCAAAAACTTCATTAAGCTTTTCAGAAACAAACATAACAAATACAAAATCATTTGTTTTATCATTCCCTGGAGCAATTATACGGTTGGTTGCCAACAGGAAAATTATTGAAGACTTAAAGACAACAAGGAACAATTATATGTCTTAGTCTTAAATCATTCAAATAATAGAAGATGTGATTCATCATAAATTTAATAATCATACTCTGATAGTGAAAACATATCTTACAGTAACATTTTCACACAAACCATCCATTTAAATTTCATCATCGTTCGTCGCGTTATGTATTTTGAGCAAAAACTTTAACCAAACGGAACAAATAAAAAAATCATTTGTTTCGTCCTCCCCCGATTTACAATATTAATAAGCACTATAAAGATAAATTTTTCAAAATCTCTGAACCAAATCAAGGAAAAGCAGCTAATGCAAGGTTGAAATTGCATATGTAAGATAACAATATGTCAACATTCATCAGTAATCACACAACTACACAACAGAAATGATCAAAGCTACGAACAAAACAAACAATAGTAAACGACACAGAATCAAACACAAACATGTAATCAATAGTTAACTAAATTAGACACTTCAAACTTTTCTATAGATCGGTCCAAAATCCTAACATAAGCAGAACTCAATATTTTTTACACAAACTATATATAGAAAACAGGATAGAGTAAAATTAACAAGTCAAAACCATACACAAAAACAAAACAAAATTAAAAAGCAAATAAAGAATTTCAAACAATAAAACACACATACTTGTTATTCAAGAGGTTTTTGACAGCAACTTTAGTACCATCAATAAGAACACCATGATAAACAATTCCATAACCACCTTCACCAAGAACATTTTCAGGACACAATCCACCAGTAGCATCTTCAAGCTCTCTCAAAGTATACCATCTACCCCACCCAAGATGTGACACTTCAGGTCCAATCCCACCAACACTACCACTTCCAAAAGACGACGTCGTTTCACAGCCACTTCCAACTGTTCCTTTACTTTCACCACTTGAAACCTTATCAGATTTAACAACCACACGATGTTCTTGTCTTCCAATGTCTACGTGGATCTCCGGTACCGGAGTTGGTCGCCGGAGCATGTGTGGACCTGGAACATGCACGATCTCTTGTATTTCTTTAGCTGGTGTTACTCCGGTGATCTTGTAGTCTCCGGTGCGGCGGTGGCGGCGACGTGAAACTACACACAGAGAAATTAAGAAGAGGATGAAGACTATTGCGACGCCAATTAAGATTCCGATAACTACCCATAAACGGAGACCAAAGATCGATGTGTGTTTGGAGAGTTGCGTGTTGAGAAATGTTCCATCGAAGATCGACATTGTTGCCGGAAAATGAGGGAAAAATGTAATTTTGCGGCGAAGGAGGATCTAACAGTGAGATTTTAGAAACTGGGTCGCATTGATTTTGACGGAAAAGTTAAAAAAGAGTGAGGTTTTTGTTTTTCCGGCGAAAGAGTGTAACGGTGATTTCGCCGGAAAATTCAAAAAAGAGTGAGGTTTTTTTATAAGGTTGAAATGCAGAGAGAAACAGTGGAAGAGAAAAAAATGGAAAAAATTGAAGAAAGTGGAGAGAGAGAGAGAGAGAGAGAGAGAGAGAGGCGTTAAAGACAGCAAAGAGTGTTGAGTTGTGTTATGTCTGTAACCTTCTGTTCTGTTTTATTTCTGATTTGATTTGATAAATAATAAATTCACAGTTAATATGTTTTTATCTACCTTGTCAAAAAAAAAAAATGTTTTTATCTACACTGAAATTTGAAAATCATTTTTTTTGTTAATCCTTCAATTTTAGTTTTAAGGGGAAGAAATTTAAGTAATCTCGAGTTCAGCAGAAGATTTAGGCTTGATAAAAAATTGTTTTATCACAAAACAAACTCGGTTTTAAGAAAAATTTATCTTTTTTCTTTAAGAAGAAGAATTTATCTTTTAGCATGTTTATTAACTATTTACACTCAATTATTTAATTTTTATATAATGAATTATCTATGATAAAAGAGTGAGATTAATATATTTTTAATCTCTGTAATTATCTTTGATTGTGATTTTGTTAATGTTGTTGGTTCAACCAAAATGCAGCTCAAATCTCATGTGAAACATTTGTAAAATAATCACCACTATTGTTTTGATTGATAATTAAGTAAATTCAATTTTGATTTTGGTTAATGTAATTACTTTTAGTTATGACAACTAAGATAATTGTGTATCTTTAGTTTGTTTGTGTTGTAACATTTTAAATTTATTCTACATTTGAGTTGTTAGTTAATTAACATTGTAACATTAAGGGTTGAGTAACTCAATCGGATTGAGTAACTCAATCGGATTGAGCTAAGAAATAAACAATTGAAGATTATGAGTTTAAATCGGGACAAATAAAAGAATTAATCCAACAACTAATTATTAATATATGTCATTAATGATATGTTTAATTTGTTATACAATAAGTACGAGACAGAACATCACAAGACAAAACAATGCAACACAAGACAAGGCAGAACAACATATGACAAACATTTATGTTTAATGAGGATCAGGAATTTTAGTTTTTGTCATATGTCTTGCCTTCAGTTTGTCTAATCCTTAAAACAGTTTTACAAATCAAACATCGTACAATTGAAAATGTCATGTCATATCCTTATTTTTTTTTAGTAAATCAAAATGACTTGAACTTATAACCTATAACTCATTTAAACTTTCACACATATCAATTGAACTACCCACCATAACCCTAATATTGTAACATTAAATTAATGTACTATGAATCAAAATCCATTCAAAGACAGCTCATGACTATTAATATAACTTTAATAAAAGAAATCCCTTTCCTAATTGGTAGTGATTTCTTTTTTCTTTCTTAGACTCAACAAAAGATAATATTTTAGAAACTAAAATGTGGATTCAAGAACTAAAAACAAAAATATTAATTTTATAAACAATACCCAAAATTTTATTTCCCTTCTCTAAAAAAAAAGAGCTTTATTTTCCTATAAAAGAATAATATTTAATATTTTAACTAATATTGAAAGGATACAGCAATGATCACACACTTGTCAAAGAAAATCTCACAAGAATGGATAAAGAGAATTATTTTTAATTCACAAAAGGATGGGAAAATTCCAGCAAGACAAGATGTGAAAGTGAAAGAAAAGAAACAGACAGAAGAGAATGAGTAACGTTCGAATTTGAGTCAGAATTGTTGAATCCGGCAGCGTGCCATGCCAACGTTTGGAACCATCTCATCTCATGCTACATTATTCATTTCGTTGAAAATGTCTTTTTTATTTATTTTTGGATATTAAAATGTCATTATTTATTTAGCAGTATTTGTTTGATGAACTCTTTGGCTTTTGGCACACATTTTTCTCAATTCATTTTTTTCATCAATTTTATTCTATGATATATTGATTTCATAGATAATAAATATAATTTAGTTTATTTTACAATAAACCATCTATTTCGCTCTTTTTTATAAGTGGATTAACAAAAATTATTGTATTTGGTCTATATTATAAGTCAAATTATGTGGTAATAGTCATTTTGATGCATGAGTGTGTAACGGGTTGTCACAATAATTTATCGATGTATTGAAATTTTAAAATAGTTATTGATTGTACATTTCATTAATCAAAATAGTCCATGACATTAAAATATTTTGTTAATATTGTCATATTACTCCCTTAATATACTTACTTATTGAGTTATTGTCATATCAGTCCTCCTTATAAGTACATATTTATTATCAATTCGATTCTTATATGAAAAGAGCTATTGTGAGTATTGAAAAATTATTTTATCATCAGAGACTATTTTGATTAATAAAATGCATAATTAGAGACTATTTTAAAATTTTAATACATAAAGGGACTAAATGATCAAAATGACTTATCCTATCAAATTATACATCAATTTTTATTGACTCATAATTTTTGTTCGAATGAGTATATCCAAATTAAAAATGTTCACATATCATTATTCATTTGGTAAAACTTAACTTTTTGGTGAAGTCAAAATACATAGCATGGATTTAAAATCTCTTTTGTTTCATTGCATTGCATGCCTATGAATATGAGTGACACAAAGATACTTAGAATATAAACTTCCTCCCATTATGTTCCTTATTATTACTGGAAAACGTGGCAAAATTACTGAATGGGAAATGGATAATATGAGAAGCAATAGTGCAATACATATGTGACTTCGCCAAGAAGAATAATACTTTTTGGCTTTCTTTTCGGCTAAGAATGAATGATAGGATAAAGGAAAATAAAAAGAATAATATATGATTGTAAACACTTACTATTCTATCACTGAAAAACATAAAGTAGGTAAGAACCTTTAGAATCTTAATAAACCACTAAAATATACTAAAATAAAATAAAGCACTTAGCATATATAGGACCACCATGAAAAGGCATTTTCTTTGTTGTCTAGTGTGAAGACAGTTGGCTTTTCTTAAGCTATATGGATTGAGTATTGTTTACTCTACCTGATTACTTTCCAATTATTTCCAAGTTAGTTATGAATTAATTCTTTGGATAAAGCAGGATATAAGGAACCGTTAATTTTTAATTAATGCAACATTGCATATTCATATAGCAAAAATTGACTTAAGTGCACATCACCAATGCCTCATTAGCCATTTGGTTGGAGAAAAATAATACAAGTAGCAAATGAAGACAAAGATGGAAGAAGTAGGGAACAAATAAATGGGGTAGGGTAAGGGAAGGTCTTTGTTTGGGTTGAATTTGTGACAGATTTAATTGTGATACCATTGCTTCATATAGCTGTTGATGCAAGAACACCTTGAAGAGGAAATCATCTAAGGGTTAGGTTTTAAAAATAGAAATGTTTTTGTTGTTTTATGATTTTATTTATAGTTAATGCTACTTTTTTTATTAAGGAATAATAGTATCTGATATTTATAGAGGTCCAGAGTTCACCACACTAAAAGTCTAAAATACTATGTCAAAAGATATAACACCTATATATACATAGGTCCTGAAACTTTGAATATAAAAGTAAGAAAATGATTCCAAACTAACCATTGAGTATTAATTATATTATCCTTCTTGCATTTTTTTTTCAAAGTCACTAATAATCTAGCAATAATATATACTCATAAGCATAAAAATCAGATTCCATAAAAGTTAAAACAATTATATCATTTTATAATGTACCTTGTAAGTTGTACATAATTTTTAGTTTCTTTTCAAAAACATAATTTTTAGTTAGATCACTGTGTAGGGACCTAACTAGTAACTACATAATACTAAAGTCTCATAAGAATAAATTATTTAATAGTTAACAAGTTCATGAACCTAATTGAAAAAAAAGTCCAAAGACTTAATCACAAATTATTGAGAACTTCAGGGATAAAATTGCAATTTTTTAGTTTGATTGAGAACTTCAGGGACAAAATTGCAATTTTTTAGTTTGAAATCCTATTTAAAAATTCTTAAATGCTTTGATAACTTTTAAAGTAATTAAATTTAAGATAAAGTTTAAATTTGATTAATCTGTTACAACCTACTCCAAAAGAAATTCAACAAGCCAAATAAATGTATTTAATTCAAAATTTAGACAAAAAAAACATTTGATTTTTAGAATCTCTTTTGATTAGATTTTGTTATGAGGGAAATTTCTAATAACACAATTCTTTAAATAAAGGGAGTTTGATAACTCTACTTAATCTGAGCTAAAGGTTAAAAGGGTTGAAGGAGTTTTAAAGGACCAAAATTTAAACATTGATGAAAAGGAAAATACTAAAATAACTACTATATTAACAGTTGCAAAAATAACACAATCAACTAGTAGAAATTAACTATTAGATAATTATAGGGCACTTTGTTTTTATTCATTAATTGGAATAAGTAATCAAAATTCTCATTAATGGATGGACCAAATGGAGAAATATACAACGAAGAACAATATAATAGAATTTTGTCCAACCGACTTGCAAGTATATTTTCTCAATGTCAAGAAATTGGAAAATTTTCATTTATCAAAGTACTCTACAAAGCATCAAATCTCATACTACTAAGCAAGACAAGTGGAAAGGCAATTAAAGATAGAAATATCCAGCTCTTGACAAGTTATGAATTGTCATACACTTAACATGCAAATGATGAATTATAAGTCAAGTATCCTTGATGAATTATGTTCTAGCATAAAAAAATAAAATAGAAATCATTCATGTGAACGGTGCATGCAATCAAAGGATGTTGAAGCAATTGCCAAACGCATAAAGGCAACCATGTGTCTTGGAGACAAGAATGGCAATCAGATGGAGGCAATAGTGTTGAGAAATTAATTAAAAATGTGCCTATAAATAAGAGTTTAACCAAGTTGTAGTAGAAGAAAAAACTCTAGTGTAAGTTTCTTTAGAAAACATAAGCTAGTTTTCTAACTTTGCACTTCTGTGCTCTTTTTAGTTCTTGTATCACTTATGCATCATCAACAAAATTATTACTGCATATTTATCTACTAAAACGCTCCATCTCTCTTATGCCAAATATATCTATATTCCTTTTCTTAAAGAAATAAATATTTTCTATTCTCATAATTTTTTTATGCATTTTTCTCTATTTTTATTTTCAGCATTTATTAACATATAGCTGTATACTTTCCCCAAAAAAGAAACATATAGCTTTATACAACGGTTTACCAACATCTGAACAGAAAACAGATGAAGTAAAATCAAAGCTAAATCTCACTTCACAGAAGTTAAGGTGCCAAACAGAGGTGAGGAAGTTCACAGTGAAATGTAGTATGTATTATTTCATCCATAACGATTAGAGCAAATTTCTCAACCGACCCATGTTTCATTTTTAGAGAAAGTGACCAGTTCTTGCTTTGAAGGGGTGAGAAGAAAATCTAAAGGACAGGAACAACAAGTGTAGACTTGGAGAGACTCCAGCAAGAAATTTAAGGGACTAAGAGGCTGGTCAACCTATGCCCTCCACCTCACCATGACTTTATGCATCTTACAAAATTATTTGCATTAACAATTGTTTTCACTATGAAATAAATACCAAAATGGACAAAAATAATAATCCACATATACCATTTTCATAAACCTTCTTCAAAAACTTGTTATATTAAACTGAAACCAACATATGGTAAACGACTTATATCAAAACTTCGAAACATCTAATCAAGTTTTCAGGTTAAGTTCTTTCAAATACTCTCTAGGTTTAAAAACTGTTTACTTTAAATAATTTATCCCTTTTGATAAAAAAAAAAGTAATTACATTAAAAGAACTACAATAGTTTACTTAAAACAAATGAATGTTAGTAGAGTTGTATTTTAAAAGTTTTCATATCAAATTCAGAAGCCTAATCAAGGTTAAGCAACCCATGATTTTAAAACATAAACTTGTAAATATAGTACTACTCCTATGATAACGTCACTACATATTGTATCAGCTTATAATCCTGTGAGGCCTAGCAGTGTGCAAAACAAGCAACTGAACACAAAAAAGTCATCAACCATGAGACATTATAGCACTAAAATCATTGCAAGTTGCAGTACAATGAATTTTTGCTGCTCTTCATCCATAGGTTGCTTGCACTACTCTGACTTCTCTGCCTTATCTGGTATGTCAAGTGCAGCCAATCTTTCAACAAGGGGAGGATGAGAATAGTGATAAGCAGAGTACCATGGATCTGTATTCATAGCTGACAGATTTTCCTCCTGAAAGACAACACAGTAAATATTGTTAATACAGTCAGGTAAAACTTGCATCAAACCAAGAAAACGAAGCAAAGATGCTGAAATGTCACCTGTAATTTCACAAGACCAGCTCGTAGCGAAGATGAATATCCAAGCTTCTTAGCAAAGCCATCAGCCTACGAAGGAAGATACATATAAACAAAGTCAAATGGAGACGGAAAACGTGAATGCATGAGAGACTAAAAGGGGTAGGTGAAAAACGGCAATTTAATTGGATTGATTTTCAGCACACCCATTTTCACCCGAACAAGAGAGAAAGGAGAAAAGGCAAAGGAATGTAACCTGGAATTCAAATGATCTGCTCACAAGGTTCAGACCAAAGCTGACTAGTTGTTGGAGTGGAATAACAGTATGCTGCAAATAAATCCAGGGAAGGATGTCAATGCTTTTGAAATAAATCCTCTAATGGTGAAATTAAAGGAATACTTGCATGGAGGTTCAAACTTTGAGCCTCCTGCAAACTGAATAAATAAAACACTCGTAGTATCCTTCGGGAAAATAGTGCATCAACTGATTAGATAGTTGTGATACTCTAGAACCAGCCAATTCCACACGAGGGCGATGGTGGTGGTTATGAATTTGATGGAGACTTCAATATTATCTATTATAAAAAAAATAAAAAATAAAAGACAACAACGCATATAGCCTTCCATATTTTAGAAAATTAGACTTAATTTCAGTATTATGAATTTCATTCCGATGAAATTGATAAATTATCAAGTTTTTTCCATTTTATTTTTTACGACCTCCGGTCCTTTTTATAAGATGATTTTTGATTTTTTTGGTCCTATTTATAAGAAAAAGTCAGAACTTAGGTGTATTTATTGCTTAAAAGACTTTTTTACCCTCACTTAAAGTTGCTTTTTAATATAAGTAGGTGCATTTAATGTCTCACAGTTTTCTACAGGGGTATATCTGGAAAAATTATAATTTTTTTACAAAGATTAATAATTCCATTGATTTTGTTGTTATTTGGTTTTTCTTATTAAAATAAAGAGCAGAGGGAGTAGTTTGCACAAAGGTTATGTCTGAGAACACCGAAGCAGCATTTGCACTTGCTGCCCCTGTGGAGATTCCATTTCAGTAAAGTGCAGCCCAAAACATACAACTTGCCAAGTAAGCAAGTGGATTATAAGTATAACGGTTCTATTCAATTGAAATCGTCCCACTTTTTTTTCCTGATTTCTAGTCTAAGCTGCTGTCTATAGTTCCTACGTTTAAGCCAGTATTTAGAGATTGAATTTCATAATAGCTATGAGGAGGGCAAGCAAATAAAAGGCATCTTAACCAGCATGTTATTTGCAGCATTAAAATTTGAATGCTTAAACATTAAATAAATTATGCAAAAAGAAAAAACAATATCGTCAGAATGTTGGCACAAAAATTTGACAGTATATCCCAGTTGTGCTATATAATAAGATGTGCATCGAAATAGAAATCAAGATAGACCATAATATTTAAAAGCACCTGAAATAGGATGAGTCCAATAAGGACTGGCTGTGTATCAAACCCAAAACTTTGGAACAGATCAGTTGAATTACGCACTAGCGTATATCCTCCAAATTGCAAGAGTGTAAGAATCTACATCAGATTTTAAGAAAAATGTCACACAAACATCAATAGATCAAATAATTAAACATAATCTCATAGTCAAATATTGCAATGTCTTTTCCTTTGAAGATTAACTCTTGACATGACGAAAAACTACAACGAAGGTCGTCTTTGACAGACAGAAAACAAGAGAGGGTCTACCATCTTTTAATAAATTGATATTTTAAATTACCCAAGTGAAGCATACATCTGTTTTCTAAAGGAGTTCTACAGAGGTGCTTTCATTGAATTTTTAAGTTCATAGCACCACTTGGCCTTGCCATATAGATTGTTTAAAGCTACATCAAATGCATTGCGCAATAACAAGTCATATAAATTGTTTACAGATGGACACAGTGAATAGCACAAATTATTTTTTATGGATAATCATTACAGAGGCATTCAATTCAGGAATGCTGTTACACAAACCTGCATAGCAATGAAGGTGTACACAGTATGGTTGAGCTTCCAGTGTCCAAGCTCATGGGCAATAACAGCAACAATTTCCTCATCATTTTTGCACTGCATAACATCATTTATAATGTAACAATCAATCGTATCTTAAAAAAAATTATAACCACAACTCTCGTAGAAAATTTGATATGGACACTAAACTAGTACTCCCTCCGTTTCAAAATGAGTGTCACTTCAGCACAAATAATTTGTTTCAAAATGAATGTCATTCTCACTTTTCAATGTAGTATTAATTACCTTTTTCCAATAGTACCTCTTAATTATTACTATGCACACAACTTCCAAAGTATCATTTTCTACTTTAATTTATAATGATGGGAAATGCACCAATAGTTAACAAGGCTATTTTAGTAAAAATGTCATGTCTTTGGACAACATTATTGCATTTCTTAATATGTGCGTGACAACCTTAAACAACATTCATTTTGAAACGGAGTAACAAATATTGTAATGCTACTGAAAGTTGAAATAAACTTAAAAATTATGATTGACAATTTTGTCCTAAAAATATCAACAAAAAAATTGTAAATTTGCTCTTAACCAAAATTATACTGTGATTCAGTATATAAAGAGACAATAACAAAAGGATGGAGCCACAATAACTTCCTGCAAAACAACCCCATATATATTTATTAGCTTTTTCCCCTTGGTGATACTTTTTTGGTATAACCCTTGGTGATGCTTTGATAGCTCCATTTTTATTCTTATAGATTAAAAGGGAAGCATTGCATATAAGAATCAATACAAAATATATCAGATAGGCATGACAGTATTATATTATATGTAATTCACATATAACGCAATATTCATTAAGTTAGGAGAATAAGCTTCCAGTTAGGTATGGAACACTAAATTTGGACAACAAATTTAAAATAAAGATAATATTTGAGTTAAGTATTTTTCAAACCAACCTTAGCCTAGCCTTCAGTATTGGAGTGACAAAATATAGGTATTCATTTAACAAAATTTGGAAGAAGGATAATACAACATTCACAAAGAAGCATTCAAGAATTTTCAATTAGCAACGGCTAGATAAAGAGCAAGATGTTTATAGAATAAAACTGTTCTAAAGCTCAAAAACAATATAATAGTCTGAAAGATGAAACAACTTTCTTCAGTTCGTATTTTCGAACCTGTTGAACTAATGTGTCATAAAGCACAATCCTCTTGTTCTTGAAGAATCCATACATATAGGCCTGCAAAGTATTTATAAAAACAGACAAGCAAAGAAGAATAAACATTAAAGTTCTATAAAAGTGAGAACGTATTCTAGATTACAGTAAAAATATGCATCATAACTCAGAAGTCATAACATTGAGTGTAGCTATTGGATACGAATATACAGGAGTTCAATATTCCTTACATTGCTGTGACTTGATCTTGTGGATCCATCAACAACAAACAACTTCTTTAATGGAAAATTGAGGGAGGAAGCAAGTTTCTCGATTTTCTCCCTGAGTGGACCATCTGGAAGCTGGTTACAAGAATACCATATTAGGGAATAGATAAGAAATTAAATCAAAAGATACATTAACGTCCATGCGGTTTGTTCTCATTACAGTAACACCCTCTTTGTTTCAACAATTAGACTCAACTCTGTTAATTTCAAAAATTACATTTTCAAATATGTGACTTTGGTATTTTTCCGGTTTTTTTTAAATAAAAACAGAGTAAAAGACTTCTGTGCTTTTCCTCTAGGATGCATCTATTTAAACCAAGACAGCCTCTTCCTCATCCTGGTCAAGCTCTAACTCCCCCCTCCCAGCAAATTTTGCACCTTTTGATCTTCCTCTTTCACCTCAACGTCTCCCATAACCTCCATGTCCCACTCCCCCAAATCCTCAACCTCGGCTGTTTCAACATCCTGTGCAACAATCGTCCAACAGCAAAGAACTTTTAAATAGAAAAAGACATTGCTCTTTGTTAGATGAACCAGACCTACATCATCTACCCAAAAAGGTCGTAAAGATTTGCCAGCCACAAGCATCAAACAGAATTTCAAAACAAAGCCCTAGAATTCCGTCAGAAACAATTACTATAAGCACCCTTCAAGTGATGAAGCCAGTCATTAAACCAACGCCAGCAGGTTGTTGGTCTTTCCGTTGTCAATGTTGTGAGCTGTGAGCCATCAAACCAAAAGATTACTCCCTGTTTTTGGCTCAAGATGTTTTTGATCTACCCCTTCGGAACTAGAAACCATACCACAAGCTAAGCATACCATAGTTCTTAAACTCCTAAAAAGTGGCATTCCTAACATCACAATTCAAAACACCAAGGTCCCCATATCTTCTTCAACCTCACGAGTCAAGACTTGTATCAATCCATTGATCCCAAATCGGTAAACCTCTACCAATTTAGAATCAAAGGAGTTCTTTATATTGGGCTAAACTAGGCATTTCACTCAAATGACCAAGTGTTCCTAACAATCTATGTCATGGTGGTATGTGTGAGTGTAATTATTCAATTAAAGAGGGTTGACTGTGATTGACACCAACTTTGAGGAGAGTTTGATGTAATAAACCCAATATAAATTAAACAAATAAGGAACGTGCATATTATATATCATTTTTGTCAAAAATATTGCCAAGTCAGAAATTCTCACAGGAGTGAACTTATTGAAGAGTGGAGCTATTAGAATTGGATAAATTGTTAGCATCACAAGAGAAAGACCAAACATAAATGCCCAAAGATAGATCGCCAGATATGGACCTCCTTTCTGCAAAAATTCAAATGAACATTAAGAGATATAGCAAAGAGCCAAAAACTCCATGATGGCAAACCAAAAGTAGTAAATATCACAATCAGAAATAACTTTAAATCAACAAGAGCTAGGAAAGACAAATTTAATTGTCTAAATTTAATTTAGTAATGATTGTGCAACAATTTACCTGTACTATTACAATGATTGCAGCCACAATTGGAGGACCAATTATTATGGAAAGAAAAATTCCTTTAATCATGTCCCTGAAGAATAACCATGGTGTTTGCTGTAGGATAGATGATAAAAATGTAAGGTGAAGGATACAACAGATAAACTTATCAATATTAGAAAAATCAAGATATCAAATCAAACTCAAAAGTAGTGAACAAGAAAGGACGATGTTAAACAGATGGTTGATTTGAAGGAAGGATGCGAACCTTATTAAAGCCATGACGGGACTCAATCACAAAAGTGGAGTAAAGAGAAAAAGGCAAATCAGTTGTCTGCACAAAAGGTAGAAGAGCACAATAAATTTCATTGAAATAAAGATGTTATTAAGATTGATAATGATATTCAATGCACATTTATCACAAGCACCAGAAAGCTAGCATACATCACTAATCCTCTGAAATAAAAAATGGAATACAAATGAAAACTTTATTCCAAAACATAATGCTCCAGCGGAGGATACAAAACATGGTGAAGTTGGAACATGTAGTAAAACCGGTAGTATCCATTACGCATGATAAACCCTCTTAGAATTTGAGTTGGGCTTAAAGGCTATCACAAGTTTTATAACAACTACAAACTATATTTCTAGCTGATTGGGATCAAAAGATGTCAGCTCGCACCTAAGACTAGATGTCAGGAGCACAGATAAATGTGGTGGTCCAATTCCAGAGATCTCAACACACTGCCTAATCCTAGGCATCTGGAGCATGGACAAAAGTGGATGGTCAGGAGGTCACACAACAAATTCAAAATAGGCTTTGATGTCATCTTAGAATTTGTGCTAAACCTAACTCAACCCCAAAAGATAAGTAGCCCACTAACATAGATCTCAACAAACCCAAAGTTACTTTAGTCTCTAGAAATAAGAACTATCAAAAACGTACCTGTGACCAGATCATCAAACCAGCTAAAAAGCCAAGGGTATGAAATATTTCATTTTCTGCATTGAGACCAGCTAATGTCACAAAATCTCCTGATTTCTGCAATCAATATACAGCAAATAGCAATCTTAGATTGGGAAGATATGAGCTTGTACTTCATAAACACTGCACCAAATTCTCACCTTCCAAAACCAGGGCAATACTTTGAAGTACAAAATCGTAGAGTCTGTGACGATTGTTACCAACGCATGAACAAAATGGAAGTGGCTGGACAAAGTAAAGAAATGGTCATGTCAGGTGTAGGAATACTAGTGAGAAAGACAGTAACAGAGATTTGCAGTTGTGAGAAAATTCCCAGAAGCAACTTTGAGATTGCAATATGTAACCATCATCCAACGAAAGAAATTCATATGTGCGAAAGAACCAACCTCTTATCAAGACTATAGGCTCTAGATTTCTCAAATTTCTCTTGGCTGATTACTCCTTCTAAAGACTTTGGAAGAGTAGGAAGTTTGAGTGCCTTGTGTTGTCGCAAATCCAAGTAAGATTCAAAAATGTACATCAATATCATAAACCCTGAAATTGGATTGGATCAGTTAAATCCTATATTTTATTTTCAATATTTCACCTGTGGAAAACTACTAAAGGAGTGCGAGAAAACAATAGTGGACAGTCAGAAGTAAGACAAATTGAATGAAATATTTAAACTGGACTAGAGAGAAGAGACTGATTGGTCGTAGGATCTAGTGAATCTCAGGAACAACAATCATTAAGATGCATTACAGTTTGGCTTTGAGATTTGAGCAGTTGCTTGTGATATTCATTCATCTTTTTCACTTATGTCTGTCGGTGTAAGCCCATAGTTTTCTATATTATCAAACCGTAACAGAATTCCTGTTTATTGCATACTTGGTTACAACGGTTTATAATTGCCATTATTTACAGAAAGTTTCCACAAGAAAACTGCTATGGAACACTAAATTGTAGCCAAATATTTCCGTACCTCCCATCAAATTCAAAATGATTATGTTCATACAACCAAACCCAACATTTCATTGGAGGTGTTAAACCAGCTAAGTTAATTTAAAATCCCAATAAAGAAACAAAACAAGACCAAGCAACTAATATATTTAACCAAATTACCATGAAGACTTATGGTGTGTATGGGAATTGGGTTTTGGAGGGAAAGGGAAGGAAGAGCTTACTTTTCTTTTTTAAATTAAAGGAGATTATAAAATGTTATTAAAAAAGAATCAAGTGTGACCGAAGTATTATATGATCATGTATCACACGTTCTTTCAATTTTTTTTTTAAATAATAAATATAATTCAAAATATAGACTTAGCCCTCCCCTCCAAAACCCAACTCCCAAACATACCCCCTCAGGGTATGTTTGGATGGAGTATATATTTGAGATTTCAAAAAAAATATAAAAACATGTAGATGACTATATAACATTTCAATCACTCAATTAAATTTTATAAACATTATATACCTTCTTAATTTATCAAAGAAAAATAAACCCTCTCCTTTCCTCCAAACATACCATAGGGCATGGAAAACAACAAACATCGACGCCTTTTTCGATAAAGTCAATTCGGCTATCAAGAATCATCTCTAAAGATAAAACATTTAAATCCAAATCTCTATCAATAGTTTGATTCCATAATTCTTAATCAAAATCCACTCTTAACTGCAACAGCCACCACAAAAGGTGACATTGTGGATCCCATCAGCCACAAAATCACAATTATAATTTCCCAATTAAAACCCCTATTTCCAACTCCAGGTTTCTTCATTTCAAGTTATAGTTAACTAATAACAGAACACAAAACACTGTATTAATGGTGGGAAACAAAAGAGATTTCCATTTTCAAACAAAAGGGGTTTCCATTTTCAATTCAAAGATCAAAGGAAAGGGGCTAAATTTGACGAAAAACCCAAAATTCAGAAGATGGATAAACCCTAAACCCAAATCATAAATCCATAAAAAAAAACGTAATTTCGTAGAAAGATAGAAACTTTGATGGAAATTGCATGACCCAGAAGGCGAATGAAAAGAAAAAGGAGAAAAAGAAAACGTGAAATGAAGGGTGCTCACCAACAACAGCTTCCATGTAGGGAAACGCCATGGTTGACAGAGGCGGTGATGAACGAACAGCTAGCTAGAACGAAACGAACAAGAGTGAGAAAATCGCAAATTCAGAGAGAGAAATTATCACTTGTATATCAAAAAAATTAAATAAATATATTTGAGTCATTTATTCCAAAAAATAAATAAAAAATACTAGTAAAATTGAGTCTTTTAACCATTTAATGCAAACTTATAAACATACACAATAAAAATCCAGAGTTACATTCCCTTTGCGCATCACAAAACGTTATTAAATGGATTTTAGTTATTTTTAAATGCATCTAAGTTACTTTAATGAGGTTATTCTATGTAATTGCACAATTCTAAAGAAAACAATCAATTAAATATGAAATTATAAAATATTTTAACAATTTTACTTAAATTAAAAAATATAATTAATACAACAATATGAGAAAGTGAAATTTTGAATAACCAAATAATTAGGTTCGGTTAATGTGTTTCATAAGTATTAATTGTTCATTAGAATTTAAGTTTAATTTTTAGGTGGAACAATGTTTTATTAATATCTTTTCCCATGAGAACCTAAGGTTAATACAAAGATAAATGAGATTTTGAATCATTTATAAAAGTGTTAGACATGGATGATATTGAGCGAAGATTTTAATTTTTTTTCAATTGGGAGGAGATTTTAATTTTTTTAAAGAAGATAAATTAATAATAATTAATGACATGATATGAAAAGAAATATTCATGTTTCATTAATATTGTAAATTGACTTATAATTTATGATAAAATTATTTTCGGAAAATGTTTTATAATTTAGGACGGAGGTAATAAGATACTCGCTCCTTGTTTTATTATATCATTTTGAAAAGAAAATAATATTTACGTTTTATTATGTTATTTTATAGTATGAATAAAACATTAATAAGTTGACTTAATTAATAAGAAATTGAGTAGAAGTACATGAAATCAACCCCTAATACTAGCCTGAAGACCTCTTTAATGGTATTCCTGAACCGCACAAATT
Source organism: Medicago arabica (assembly GCA_946800305.1). Taxonomy (NCBI): domain Eukaryota; kingdom Viridiplantae; phylum Streptophyta; class Magnoliopsida; order Fabales; family Fabaceae; genus Medicago; species Medicago arabica. The sequence continues at coordinate 40,689,446 of OX326969.1, forward strand.
TTGGCACTCCTGTCATATTGCTAACATGGAACTACAAATCGAGGTCTATATCACAAGATAGAAATTAAATTGGATAAGCCCATATGGTTCAAGACCAATGCAACATATGCATGATGGCTCTGAGGAAAGAGATTGCATTCATTTGCTCATTAGATTTAACTGAAAATATGCATGTTTAGTCCTTTAGCTTTTGCGCTTTTGCTGGTGATTACACTCATTGTTGTCTCAAAAAATGCTAAATGTTTATGTTCACTTCTGCATCTAGTTACTAGGAGCCAGTAGCCTCAGGTTATTCAACAGTAACTAGTTCCTAATCACTAGTGAATATCATCACCATAGCTACTATTTCTAAGTAGCCTTTCTTTGTTCTTATATATAGAAAGATGTACTACATCATTTTATCAGAAAATAAAATCTGAGAGGCACCAAAGAAAAGTAAAAAGGAGTTCATCTCAAATTTATCTATAAATATAGATAGAATATTAGATGATAACAGGATTTATAAATTTATAGATAGATTCAAACAATCTTATACATCAAGTTCGAATAGAAACCACACTAAGTAAGAGAGGGTTTCTTTGACTGAATCTCACCGATATAAACTGTAGTTACTGTAGCATAACTTGAAAATCACCTTCAAGCCCAGCTTCTTTAAAACAATGGCCACTCAAACAAGTTTCAAATATTGAAGATTTTGCCTACATCTGATACTGCTTCTGGAAGTTGTTTGCTTGTGTAGCATTTTGCTGGTCAAGTTCATCTCATTTTGCCACAGGAAGCTCCACGTTCATCGCAGAACGAATGATGCTATTGTCAAGGACTGACGACTGTTTGATCTTGAAACACTTCAACATCCCTTTTGCACACCAAACGGCAGCCACTACTGAATATTCGCAATGAATGGCAACAATAACATTTCAATGAAAATTCAACGCCATACCAATAGTCATCTTCGAGAATTTTGTCGCGGAATTGTTCAATGGGCAAGTAGAGAATATAAAGGTGAGGATAACATGGATCCATAGGAGGTAATCTCCTGGTGCTGATCAAGATCAGCTGCTTACCATTAGGTGAAAACAAATAACAATCAATCTCATGATTGCACAATTCAGGTGGGAAGGTATAACTCACTAGCTGGAAACACAATGCAAATCCTACCCATTCATCTTGAGGCAAATTATTAGGGATATGTACTTTAGCCCAGGAAACAGATCCTTGAGGAACACACCAAGATGGAATTTCATCCCCTGGGAATGGGATAAGCATGTCAAATCTGGTTGCGGGTAGACAGCGTCCCTGCAGCACATAATTGTGTGAAGTTGAATGAGTAACAAGATGGGAGATTAAGTCATACACCCAAAGGCTGAAATTTTTACAGCCAAGTTAATCTTACAGCTCATATTCTATTTGCGGCATGTGTTACACATTGATTAACTTAATGTATCACCATGAAAGTACTTCAATAATTTGTACAGTTACAAATAAATCAAATGGATACATACCTTCATAAATCTCTCTGTTGGATCGAATTTACGAGTTTCCAATGAATCACAATTGCTTGCATCCAATTGCATTATTCTTGATGGAAGCTCTGGCAACAATTGAAGCTGTTCGCACCAATTCAGGCAAAGAAATCTCAGTCTTGAAAGTTTAGAAATGCTGCTTGGTATGATAACAAAATTGTTACCAGTTAGATCCAAAGACTTCAAAGATGATAGGTGGTGAAAATAATTCGGGGTCGATTCTTCCGAAAGATTACAATAACTTAGGTTTAAATATTTCAAAGAATGTAAGCTCAGGACAGAAGTTGGTAATCTGAATCCAGTGGAAGCTGGTTGACTCCCAAACATCCAATTGAACGGAAACCAGTTCGTTGACATTGACGGTGGCCCTTGGCAACCGGCAAATGATAATACTTTAAGACTATCTAGATAAAAAATGGAGGAAGGTAGTTCATCAATAGCAGTATCATTGGCATGGAGTTCCTCCAAACACTTGATTTCCTTTAAACCATCTGGCAATCTACACAGTTTTGAGCATCCTGAAATGTCCAGAATTATGAGCGAATTCAATCCATGAATGGTATCCGGAAGACAAACAAGACTTTTGCAGTTCTTTAAGTTCAAATTAGTAAGTCCAACTAGGCTTCCAAGTGATAAGGGCAGTTTTCTTATATCTGTTCCTTCCAAAGCAAGCATTGATAAATTTTCCATTTTTTCCCCAAACTCTGGAAGGAATTTAAATTCACTGCAGCCTGAAAGAATTAACTTCTTCAGGGAAATCATCTCCAACTTCCCTGGAAGAGATTTAAGACTTTTGCAGTCTTTTAAACTCACTACAACAACTTTCTTGTGGTGTACAAGGGATGGATGAACCTCAGTTACGATTGAGCAGCCTTTAAGAATCAATTTTTCAAGATTTGGAACCCCAGAAAAATCAGGCAATCTCTTTAGGTTCTTGGAAAATTTCAAATTCAGATACTTCAGCTTTTCCAGAAACTGCTCAAAATTGTAAAATATGAAAAGATTATCAGCATCAAATGTCACAGTGATAAAACTTTATAGATCTCTTAGTAAAAGGACCTTACATATACTCCTTGCCAAAGTTTTTCAATTTTGCTATGAGATAATTTAATGTCAACAACTTCATCCAGCTGATTTGTTTGTGCTAGAGTCTTTAGAGGACATCCTCTCCACCGAAGAACTTTTAGCGAACAAGGAAGGCAGCTGAGGCCAATAGGAAGTTGCACGTCATTTAAGTTGAGCAATTTTAGCTGACTTGTTTTTGAGAATGCTTCAGTGCTCCAGCGTGCTTCATATGGTTGAAGTAAGTTGAGAACTACACTGCAAATTTTTTCAGTTCCCTACAAAATCATAATCTCTGAGAATGTGAATGATTCTTATTCAACATAGAATGAGGGGGAAACAATCTAAAACAAAAAAAAAAATTGTAGGTATTTCCTTGTGTGTATCTTAAAGTTAAATAAAATATATATTTACTTCATGTAAAACCAATTATCCAACAGTGGCAGTAAAAATAGTAACCACCTTATTTCTTGTCAACACAGGATCGATGTCCTCTTTAGACCATAACCTGCTACGTCTGCCAGGATCATTTGGAGATTCCTGAAATACAATATTCCTGCCCATTTCTTGAAGCAAATCATGCATCCCCAGTTTATTATTTACCCGATCTAGAGTTATCAAAGATCTGTCAATCAAAACTTGAATTGTAATTTTGGGGCAATAACCACAATTTTCTAATATATCTATTACTTTATCTATCTTCATTCCCTTGAAGAAACAGGCAATATCAAGAAATATATCCTTCTCCATTGGATCTAAGCTCTCATAACTTATTTCCAGTTTATCTTGGATTTTACGTAGAGGCACACTTCTTATTTTTTTAATGGCGCTATGCCAAAGATCAACATTTCTTCCATAAAGATAGGAACCTAACACCTCAAGTGCCAATGGAAGACCACCAGTATAGTCCACCACTTCTTCGGACAAATCCAAATAGCCTTCTTGTGGTTTATCTCCTTTAAAGGCTTTCAAACAAAATAGATTAAGAGCTTCATTTTGGAATAACATCCCAACCTCATAAGTTTTATGTACTCCATGTGTCATTAACAAGTGTTTATCTCTCGTTGTGATTATTACTCTACTTCCCGGACCAAACCAGTCTTGCTTCCCAGCCATATTCTCCAACTGGTTTAATTCATTCACATCATCAAGAACAAATAGAACCTTTTTTCTACGGAAAGAGTTTTGTATTGTTTTTTTGCCATCATACAAATTATGAAAATCATTCCTACTTATACTCATATGAGAAAGAAGTTGCCTTTGTATGTGAACTAAACCATTTGTCTCAGATATCTCTCTAACATTTTCTAGAAAGCAAGTAAGTTGAAATTCACATCGGATTGCTTCATAGACGGCTCTAGCAATAGTTGACTTGCCTATGCCACCCATACCCCATATGCCTATAAAGCGAACGTCATTCAACCCCATACCTAAGAGCTTGTTCACTTCCTCCGCCTTTGAAGCAATCCCAATAAGGTTCTCTGTACAAGATGACAATTTAGGAACCAGCTTTCTATGTATGTGTTGAGCAATGCTTTCAACTAGTAATGCCTCATGCCTGTTCAGATCAAACAGAAGCAGCCAACAACCAAACCATAAGCAAATAAATTGAAACAAACTAAAAATGTAAGTTCTTATTTTACCTTTTGATCCAAGGTAAAATCTGAAACACATACAATGTCACACTATGAAGGATCAAGTAAACTCAAAAGTCAAGGCTATGAAATGAAATTTGGAAATGATTATGTATGTTCAACATGCCCCGTCAGATGAAATATGAGGTAAAGCAAAACACATGTGTGATTTTGAATTTTTAACACAGGTAAACTCATGCAAATGAGTATGCTTGACATTTGATACGGAAGAATTGTTCAAGATGAGTAAAAAAGAATAGCCTCTAAACTGCTATAATATACAAATACAGAAGTAACCGTATATATGTGAAAACTGAACTTTTCAATCTCTTTAATCAAAGGGATCACATTAATGAAATCCACAATCAACATTAAAATCAAGAGCATAAAACCAACCATGTCTATATAATGATGAGATAACTAACTTACTGGCCCTTGGAATCCCATCCAGAGTAACCAGCAACTTTATTCATTGCATCTCTCCATCTTTCAACCCTATCACTGTTTTGACCAAATTTATCTTGATGTTTTATGAAGGCTTCCTCAAAGCTTCCTCTTTGATGCCTTACATCAGACGGATCCACACCATAGAAGACTGGCAAAACATGCAGGTTGTTATTGCTGCTGCACTCCATGATCATTTGAAGCTCATCTAAACACCAAGTGGAGGAAGCATAATCTGGTGAGAGAACAATGATGGCAAACATAGAATCTTGAATTCCATGGATTAGCTTTTGTGAAATGACTTGTCCTCTCTCAAGGTCTTTGTCATCTCTGAAAGTTGTGATCCCTTTTCTTTCAAGGGCAGCAAATAAATGGTCGGTGAATCCTTTGCGTGTATCATCTCCTCTAAAACTCAAAAACACGTGGTAGGTGCATAACCTTGTAGTTGAACTTGAACTGCATGGAGAGGAAGAAGATTCTTCACCTATAGTGAATGTTGCCATTTGTTCAATAATTTGGCACAACCTTCTAGCTTGTATTGTTTTATATGTGCTGCTTTTAACGGTGACAGTGACAGTGTTTGAGACAAGATTTGATTAATTATTGGTCCACCATGCACCGTATCTATCACTGTAGTATTGATTAATAAGTAATATTTTGAGTTATCTCTCCACCATATCCAAAGCCTCTTCCTCCTCCCTCCCCATGTAGGTTTGGTTTGGAGATATGTGTTTTTATTCCTTTTTTTCTTTCTGCGCGTCCGTTGATGGATTTTAAGTGTAGTAAAAATGTGTCAGAATAATGTAAAATATAATTCGTCTTCATAGGGACTGATTAATTTCTACTCGGCAAAGTTTATCATTTCAGATGTATAAAAAGGGGAGGAGGGTATTAACTTTGGTTTCACAGTCATAAACTAAATTGCAAGATATGAATAGATTGGTAAAGATTTAGAAATATTGATCAAGTATTTTGAATCCTCCATCTTTGATTAATAAACTGCACATGTTTATGTGATATTAGTGATTTTAATAGTTTATTTGTTGTTGTCTTACAAAAAAAGAAGATATTTTGATAATTAAAGAGTGAAGAGTATTTTTCAAGTTATTAGAAATAAGGAATTTTGAGGAATTGAAGTAACAGAGGTGTATGAGTAAATAAGAGGTTTAAGTGAAGTAAAAGAGTAGTATTTTTTTGTGTGGAGAGTGAATAGAAACTAAGCTCGTTAAGTGTTGAGAGAACCAAGCGCAATACAAAATAATATAAATAAGTTGTAGTGTTTGTGAATTAGAGTTAGAACTTATTTGTAACATGAGCGAATTCCAGTTTTGCTCCTCGTAAAAAAAAAATCAACATAATCTGCTGACGTGGCATGTTGACTGTGTAATTTTTTTTCATTTTTTTAATTAGAATCAAAGGCCACATGGATTAAAACGTGATTTGATTTTAAAATTAAATAAAAACTGAAATATTTAAAAATAAATTATCCAATTAAATTAGAAAAACTTATTCCCATCGTTCTTCTTCTTCTCCCAGTCGTTCTTCTTTTTCTTCATACTCCTCCAAAAAGGTTCTTCACATTATCTTCAAACCCAAATGCGATTTTCCTCCTTTATATTGATTTCAATCGATTTCTGTTTGTTCCTAACATTTTTGGTATTGTTTATGTCTGTGTTAGGGTTAGCTGCAGATTCAAATGGGTGGGAGTGAGATCTCGAGTTTTGGAAACTCAAATGGAGGAAACCTTTCACTTCCAATTTATGGGTGTAATGCAGTTATGAAGTTGTGGGTATCAAATACTGTTGAGAACCTTAAGAGAAGATTCTGGAAATGGCGAAATTGGAACATGAATGATGTGGAAAGTTGTGAACTTTTCATATGAGATGATGAATTGGAGAAGTTCTATGCGAGAAAAAGGCTATCCCCTGAAGACTGACAATAGTAGATTTGATCGTGGCTACAATCAGTGTGAGACGACGACAAAATTTCTGAGAAAATTTGGCCTCTGATTCTAATTAAAAAAAATGAAGGAAAAAAAATTACACAGTCAGCATGCCACGTCAGCAGATTATGCTGACAAGTTTAAGTGAGAAACCAATCGTGGAAGAATCTGAAATGATGAGAACATAATCTAATTTTTTTTACAGGGACCAAAACCAAAATTCGCTCATATTACAGGGACCAAAAGCGGTATTTATCCAAAAAAAATGGTATTTTGGTAATTAAAGAGTGAAGAGTATTTTTCTGAAGTTATTAGAAATAAAGAATTACGAGAAATTGAAGAAATAGAGGTGTATATATATGAGTAAATAAGAGATTTAAGTGAAGTAAAAGAGTAGTGTTTTTTGTATGGAGAGTGAATAGAAACTAAGCTCGTTAAGTGTTGAGAGAACCAAGCGCAAAACTAGAAAATATAAATAAGTTGTAGTCTTTGTGAATTAGAGTTAGAACTTATTTGTAACATTTTGAGAAAGAGACAAGAGAGAATGAGGATCTAGAGAGAAAGAAGTGGAGAGCTCAAAAATCAAAGAGGAGAGAGACTCAAGCTTGAGAGAGGTTTAATTTTGAAGAATTAAGAGGTAAGGGGGGAGAATTTGTGTCGAATGAAGCAAGAATCTTCATTCGACCCAGACCCGATGGGCACCCGAAAAATGCCCACAATAGGTAGGGTAGAACCCCGCTTTTATGAGTATGGACTTGAGTTCGGGTAATTACCCGTGGGGTAAGGGCGCTATACTACTCAGTCCCGCAACCCGCATATACATATTTATATAATATAAGAAATATTTTATTTATTTTTGGTGTACAATTATTTAATTTATTTAGCTATTTAAGCATAAACTTAAACCTAAAAACTAATACAATAATCGTTTCATCCTTACCTTCACAAACTCACGAGCTATAAATTTGTTACGAAGAAGTTAATTTCATATTTTAAAAACTATTATGGCTAGTTACCCCTACTTTTGTTTCTTTTCAATTGTTAGATATTAAGAAAATTTTGTTTCTTCTCTCAACAAAAAGAAAATTTTGTTTCTATCTATACGCCGTTTTAAAATTTAAACGTTTTTTTTAAAAACAATTGTTTCTTCTTTAAAAAAGAAAAAGAAAATTTTGTTTCTATTTATACAACGTTTTAAAATTTAAAGGTTTTTTTTAAAACAAATTTCACTATTATTATTTTACCAACAAATTTCATATCATATATGTATTATTTGTTGTCAATTACACTTGCACAAATGCAAAAAGAGTAAATGAAAAAAATGGTCAATAAAGGTAAATATATATTTAAAATTTGTTTGTAAACACATGTTGTAATCTAGAATGACTTAACTCATTTACGTTGTAATTTATAGCAACTTAACTAACATTGGATATAACACCTACATGACTTAAGTTATGTAAAATGTATTTTTATCGGTTTGTATGGAAGGGAACAATTTTGGATGGAAGAGGAGCAATTTTTTTAGCTATAATTTAGGATTGAATTTTTAGTAGAGTCTCAGTTTCGGTCGGTTGAACAAAGGTATAGGAATTGGAATGTGATATTGATACTGATGTGAATTGGTTTTGGAGTAATTGACTTGCCAAGTTGAAAACTACAACAACCCCTTTTGTAGTAAAATATTCAAGTATACCTTGAATCAAAACTATGGACAATTGTTTTAAATTTTAATTGACCCTTCCACCCTCTTTATAGTTAGCGGCCTATTGGTCTTTTAAAGGATCACGTTTTCCTTGGTGAGGCTGCACTTAATTATCACGTGAACCATACTAGTATCGTTCTCCAAACAATAATAAAATATCTTAATAAAAAAAAGGTGTATACAAAAGAAGTATACAGTAAGAGTGACACTATGTTTATATGAGAATAAATGAGAATGATCATCAACCATTAGATCAAAAACTAATATTGAGATTAAATGCTACAATTTAATTAACACATGTGTCTTACCCTACTCAATCAATTGTGAACCTTTCATCTTCTCTTACCATGTTCTGCAAAATTGTTTTTCCAATCTTATTGATACAAAGCTTATTAATAATAGAAACCGTATGAATTCTTGTCTGTTTTTTTTTAACAAATCTACCAAGCTTATAAATCAGGTTCTCTTTACCATAGGAACAATTGAAAAACATGAATACTGATTTTTTTTATTGTTATTTCAATTGTTGGTGATCGTAAATTGCATGTAAAGAGCAATTGAGTTTTTTGATTTATACTCATCAAAATATAATTTTACTGGTTGACCTTAAAATCAATTGAAGAGCGAAATCAATTGAAGTACTAATTGTAACATACAACAAAAATTCCCAAATATCCTAATAATTAAATCTGCATTTGTAGAGGGAAATAGAGAGAGATGTGTTGAGAAAAAGGGTGAGATCTAGGACATGAAGAAAAGGTATAATGAATGAATCAAAGGAGATAAGAGATGGTAGCAGAAAATCCTGATTGTGGCTGGGGGAGAAGAAGATGAAAAGGGAAATGAAATTGATATAACAAGGTGAAGTAAATATGTGTCTTTTTAATCTCAACCATCTATTTTTGATCTAATGGTTGATGATCATTCTCATATAAGATAGTTATTTTCATAATATACATCCTATACAATAATAGTATAAAGGAAAATGTTATTTGTCTGGAAAAATAGCATCAAGAATTTTTCAAGAAACAGTTGACAAATTTTAATTGCATGATTTATTTGTTCACTTCCTATTTTTCGGTCACACCTCCTTGAATTGTGGCAAATAATGTATTGTGATTGGTTGCTCTTTATTTAATTTAGAGAAACGCCATGTCAAGACGGTGATGAACGAACAACTAGGCTAGAACGAAACGAACAAGAATGAGAAAATCGCAAATTGAGAGAGAGAGAGAGAGAGAGAGAGAGAGCTCGGTTATATATAAAAATATAAAATTAAGCAAATGTATTTTACTTTTTTTTTAGATAGACGAGATGACAACACTATCATAAACTCACACACACAAAATGGAGGTATCCGTGTTCGAATGATAAGCATAAATAATTTAGCCTTTTATTCTTAAAAACAAAAATTAAGTCTTTTAATTTAACCATTAAATCCACAGTTATATTCCTATGGACATTAAAAAACGTTTATCATTAAACGGATCTCAGTTATTCATAAATGAATTTTAGTTACTTTTACGTGATTAGTCTATTTAATTGTATGCAATGATGCAAATGTAATCTATAAAAAAGATCAATCAAAACAATTAAATATGAAATTATAAAACATTTTAACAATTTCACGTAAATAAAAAAATATAATTAATTCAGTATGAGAAAGTGAAGTTTTGAATTAAATTTTGAGAGAGTGAAATTTTGAATAACTAAACAATTACATTCAAGTGGTTAATGAGCTCTACTAATGATGAATTGTTCAGAAGAGTCGAGTTTAATTTTTGGATGGAACAATATTTTGTCAATTTGTATTTACCTTCTGACTAAACTTCATATTGTTAACGTATTTTTTCTTCTGAGAATCGAAAGTAAAAAGGAAAAAAAATGAAATTTTGAATCATTTATAAAAGTGTCATTCATGGATGACATTATGAAGCGATATTAATTTTTTTTAAAGAAGATAGATTACTAATAATTAATGACATGGTATGAAATTCGAACCCCATTTCCTCCGGCACGGAAGTGGAGTGGGCGGACGAAATTATGTGAGAGAAAGAACCTCTTGATGTTGGTGGAGTCCCCCGGAGGACAGAATAACACTACTTGGTAAGTGGAGAGCCTGTTGCGCGTTGCTCTGACCGGTCTATCTTCTTTTTATAAGCAAGCTTCCTCCGGCAGTCCCTGGGCGACTCTTGGTTCTTGAGCTTGTCGGGAGAGGAGATTAAGCGACAGTTGACGTAGCGATTGGTACTGTGTGAGAAGAAATACTGGTCGCTAAGTGGTTTAGCGGGCGACAGTTAGAGTTGCATATATTATGCATTGCCCTTACCAACTGAGCTAATTTCATATTAATATTGTAAATTGACTTATAATTTATGATAAAATTATTTTTGGAAAGTGCTTTATAATTTCGGACAGAGCTAATAAAATACTCCTTCCTTGTTTTATTATATGTCATTTTGAAGGGAAAAAATATTTGTGTTTTATTGTATGTCACTTTACAATACTAATGAAACAACAATAAGTTGACTCATGCCCACAAGAGCATGGAATCAATTCCCAATACTAGCCTAAGTACCTCTATTAGGGTCAATCGAGTCCTCCTTAACACTAATGAGTCTCTCAAAGCTCAACTCACCTGAATTTTATACTATCACAAAAGAAACAAAAAAAACGCACTACGACTGCTGTTGTGGAACTTACTAGGTACTTTAATTTCCATATAACAACTCTTAGAGTGTGTTTGGACGAGATAATTGAGATATTTTAAAGAATTTAGAATTTTATGCAAGGGACATTGCATAATTTATGCAAGGGTAGAGGTTTGAACCCCTGACACCCCACTTCTCCACATTATATTTCTCCACATTTATAATGTGTGAGCTCTAGCCACTAGGCTACTTGACAAAAAAAAATGATTCAATTAAGTTACTTTGATTTCTCAATACTTTTGTTTGGATGGAGTAATAAAAAATTTCATTGTCATTTTTTTGGGCCAAATTTGAAAATTGAAATGAAGGGTCAATTTGTAATTTCAAAATTTTTGTGGGGTCAAATTATAATTTTTGGAAAACTTGAGGGATTATTTTACAATTTTTTAAAATTTTATTGGGGTCAAATTGAAAATTTTGCGAAATTTTAGGATCAAAATGCAAAATTTGAGAAAAATATAACAAAGAAGAATTTTGAGATTCTTAACTTTTAGGTGTAATTTGAAATTTACTAAATTTAAAATACTTCATAAATTTCCATCATTTTTAAAATTATTTAAATTATTATCCAAACAATGAAATTCACACAATATTTGAATTCTCACACAACATTACTTTCCCTCAAAACATTCCCCCATTCAAACACACTCTTAGCTTTTTTATTCACTAGACACAACAATTCAGATACAAAATCCCAGATGTTATCCTAATTTGTGCATTCAAGAACTCTTCATGTTTCCCGGTGCTATACCTGATCCTCACAAACTTTGGCACTCCTGTCATATTCCTAACATGTTACTACAAATAGGTCTATATCACAAGAAAGAATGAAATTAAATCAGATAAGCCTGTATGGTTCAAGATCAATGCATGATGGCTATGAGGAAGGAGGTTGCATCCATTTGCTCGTTAGATTTAGCTTAAAAATGCATGTTTAACCCTTTAGCTTTTGCTGGTGATTATACTCGTTATTGTCTCAAAAAATGCAAAATGTTTATGTTCCACTTCTGCTACTAGCTTCTAGCCTCATGTGATTTAACAGTAATTAGTTCCTAATCACTAGCGAATATTATCACCATAGCTACTGCTTTAAGTAGCCTTTCTTGGTTCTTATGTATAGAATGATGTACATGATTTTATCAGAAATTAAAATCTAAGAGGCACCAAAGAAAAGTAAAAAGGAGTTCATCTCAAATTTATCTATAAATATAGATGGAATATTAGATGATAACAGGATTTATAAATTTATAGATAGATTCAAACAATCATATACATCAAGTTCGAATAGAAACCACACTAAGTAAGAGAGGGTTTCTTTGACTGAAGCTCAACTCCAGTTTCTTTAAAACAATGGCCACTCAAACAAGTTTCAAATATTGAAGATTTTGCCTACATCTGATACTGCTTCTGGAAGCTGTTTGCTTGTGTAGCATTTTGCTGGTCAAGTTCATCTCATTTTGCCACAGGAAGCTCCATGTTCATCGCAGAATGAATGATGCTATTGTCAAGGACTGACGACTATTTGATCTCGAAACACTTCAACATCTTGTTTGCACACCAAACGGCAGCCACTACTCACTATTTGCAATGAATGACAACAATAACATTTCAATGAAAATTCAACATCATCCCAGTAATCATCTTCGAGAATTTTGTCGCGGAATTGTTCAATGGACAAGTAGAGAATATAAAGGTGAGGATAACATGGATCCATAGGAGGTAATTTCCTAGTGTTGATCAACTGCTTACCATTAGGTGAATACAAATAACAATCAATCTCATGATTGCACAATTCAGGTGGGACGGCATAACTCACTAATAGGAAACACAATGCAAATCCTACCCATTCATCAGGAGGAAAATTATTAGGGATATGTACTTTTGCCCAGGAAACGGATCTTTGAGGAACAAACCAAGATGGAATTTCATCCCCTGGGATAAGCATGTCAAATCTTGTTGTGGGGAGACAACGACCCTGCAACACGTAATTGCGAAGTTTAATAAGTAACAAGATGAAACTTTTACTAAGTTAATCTTACAGCTCATATTCTATTTGTGTCATTGTGCTATACATTTACCGGCTTAATGTATCACCATGAAAATACTTCAATTTATACACCGTTACAATATAATGAATCAAGGATACATACCTCCATAAAGCTCTTAAATTCTCGAGGTAAGGACAGTTGTATTGGTGATGAAAAGAGATTGCATGGCTTTGCTGGATCGAATTTGGGAGTTTCCAGTGAATCACAATTGCTTGCATCCAACTGCATTATACTTGAAGGAAGCTCTGGCAGCAATTGAAGCTTTTCGCAGCAATTTAGAGTAAGAAGTTCCAGCTTCGAGAGTTCAGAAATGCTGCTTGGTATGGTAACAAAATTGTTACCAGTTAGATCCAAAGACACCAATGACATTAATTGGCGAAAATAATGTGGGATTGATTCTTCAGAAAGATCACAGTAACTTAAATTTATATGTTTCAAAGAGGGCAGGTTCCAAACAGAATGTGGAAATCTGAATCCAGTAGGAGCTGGTTGACTCGATAGCATCCTATTGAAGGGAATAAACCGGTTCGTTGAATTTGTCAGCGTCCCTTTGCACCCAGCAAATGATAATAATTTAAGATTACCCAGATAAAAGATGGAGGAAGGTAGTTCATCAATAGCAGTATCATTGGCATGGAGTTCCTCCAAACACTTGATTTCCTTTAAACCATCTGGCAATCTACATAGTTTTGAGCATCCAGAAATATCCAAAACTCTGAGGGAATTCAACCCAGTAATGGTATCTGAAAGACAAACAAGACTTTTGCAGTCCTTCAAGTTCAAATCAGTAAGTCCAACTAGGTGTCCAAGTGATGAGGTTAGATTTCTTATAGCTGTTCCTTGTAAAGCAAGCATTGATAGATTTTCCATGCTTTCCCCAAAATCTGGAAGGAATTTAAATTCACAGCATCCAGAAAGAATCAACTCCTTCAGGGAACTCATCTCCAATTTATCTGGAAGAGCTTCAAGATTTTTGCAGTCCTCTAAATTCACCAGAACAACTTTATTGTGGTGTACAAGGGAAGGATGAACCTCAGTTAGGCTTGTGCAGCCTTTAAGAATCAATTTTTCAAGATTTGGAACCCCATAAAAATCAGGCAATCTCTTTAGGTTCTTGGAAAATTTCAAATTCCGATGCTTCACATTTTCCATAAACTGCTCAAAATTGTAAAATGTGAAAAGATTATCAGCATCAAATGTCACGGTGATAAAACTTAATAGAGCTATTAGTAGAAGTGACTTACATTTATTCCTTCCCAAAGTAGTTCAAGTTGGCTTTGAGATAGTTTGTTGTGAAATTGATCGGTTCGAAATCACACCAATACTTATAAAGATGTGTAGAGCAAAAAGTAGTGGTAATCCTTGGTCTAAGTGCCTTCAAGCAACAACAACAAAAACAGGCCTAAAACCTAAGTGTAGAGTTTAAGACAATGACACTAACAAACATGAAGATAAGAAAGCTTAAGGAAAACAAACACACACAAGATGATAACTCAGTTCAGTCAATATGACCTAATCCGGGGGAGAGAGCAGCTCTCCAATCCAGTATGATAAGATGTTACAAAAGGTTACAAGAAATCAACCTTCAATCCTAATCTCTACCATTTGTCTTGACCCACCTCACTCATATGAACTTACAAGAGATTACACTAGAGGAAGCTTATAATCCTTCCAATGATGTAATCTCACTACCCAAGGTGATTACAATGTTTATCCCAACCCAAGAGATTATCCCTACAAAGGTACTCAACCCTCAAGTTCTCTCCTTTGTGAACCCTAGACCTCTTGCTTCAGCTCTCTTTCAAAGAATGCAGAAACCACTTAAATACTTAACACATAAGTGTAAAATCGCGCCACGATTTTCCACTACCGTGCCACGATTTTCTTTTTCCAGCCGTTGTGAAGAGTCACTTTCAAAACAACTTGCTCAAGAAGTTGTCTTAATCGTGTCACGATTTCCCAAATCGTGTCACGATTTCCTGTTTCCAGAAACCACCCGTTCTGCCAACGAAATCTCGTTGCGGCTCTCCAAAATCGTACCACGATTTTGTGCATTCCTAGAATCACAATTTTAAGGCAATATACAACATTCTCCACCTTGAGTTCTAATTGGTGATGATGCTAGAATAACCATCAACCACCATGCTGCTCTCTCCAAAAGGGAATTACTCTTCAACAAACTTGATCAAGTCCAAGCAATGCTTGAACCTTGATCTAGGCAATGACTTGGTAAATACATCCGCCAGATTCTCTTCCGATGCCACTTTTTCCACCATGATCTCTTTTGATTCAATCATGTCTCTAACAAAGTGCAGGCGAATGTCAATGTGCTTTGTCCTCTCATGATACACTTGATGATTTGCTAAGTGAATCGCACTTTGGCTATCACAATGTATCTTCACACTTTCTTGAGTAATTCCTAACTCATCAATCATCCCTTTCAGCCACATGGCCTCTTTCACCCCTTCAACAAGGGCAATGTATTCCGCTTGAGTTGTAGATAATGCCACCACGGATTGTTGATTTGCCTTCCAACTAATAGCCGTGCCATATAGAGTAAACACAAAACCCGATTGTGTCTACATTGCCCGCATAATTCGAATCCACATACCCCTCCAAAACGTCTTTCCCTTGAGTTGCTCTTGTGTACTTCAAACCGCCCTTCAAAGACCCATTCAAATACCTCAACACCCACTTCAAAGCTTGCCAATGCACAATACCCGGATTTGCCATAAACCGACTCACAATGTTAACCGCATAAGCTAACTCCGGTCTACTACAAACCATTCCATACATGATGCTTCCAACCCCACTAGCATAGGGGGTACTAACCATCGCTTGTTTCTCATCCTCGGATTGATGACATTGTTTTATGGACAACTTCGTGTGATGACCCAAGGGAGTGCTCACAATTTTAGAGTTTGACATTCTAAAACGCTCCACCACCTTCTTCAAGTAACTAAGTTGAGACGATATCAATTCCAAGAACTCGCTTTGCCGGACCAAGATCTTTTATCTCAAATTCTTCATTTAACTTTTCTTTTTTTTTTGCATAAAGAGTTTTGTATTGTTTTTTTTGCCATCATACAAATTATGAAAATCATTTCTACTTATACTTAGATGAGAAAGAAGTTGCCTTTGTATGTGAACTAAACCATTTGTCTCAGATATTCCTCTAACGTTTTCAAGAAAGCAAGTAATTTGAAATTCACATTGGATTGCTTCGTAGACAGCTCTAGCAATAGTTGTCTTACCTATGCCACCCATTCCCCATATGCCTATAAAGCAAACATCATTCAACCCCATACCTAAGAGCTTGTTCACTTCCTCCACTTTTGAAGCAATCCCAACAAGGTTCTCTGTACAAGATGGCAATTTAGGAACCAACTTTCTATGTATGTGTTGAGCAATGCTTTCAACTAGTAACGCCTCGTGCCTGTTCAAACAAAAGCAGCCAACAACCAAACCGTAAGCAAATAAAGAAACAAATTAAAAATATAAGCTATTATTTTTCCGTTTGATCCAAGGTAAAGCCTGAACCACATTCCATGACACACTATGAAGGACCAACTCAAGTCGAAAGTCAAGGCTGTTAAATGAAAATTTGGAAATGATTTGTAAAGCCAGGCAAATGACTGTGATTTTCAATTTTTAACAAAGTTAAACCCATATAAATTAGTATGCTTGACATTTGATATTAGGCAGAATCGGTCAAGATAAGTAAAAAGGAATAGATTCTGAACTAATACAACAAGTAACCATGTGATAACTGAACTTTCTAAATACTCAAGTGCGTGTTTGGATACATTCAAGGCTAAAAATCAATTAGAGGCAAAAGCTTCAAATTGTAACTTCAAGTTAAAATCAATTTTTGAAGCAAAATCAACTCAAGAACATCCAAGCATGACAAAATCAAATCTACACCAATAGAATAAATTTTGCCTCATCCA
The DNA here is from genome assembly GCA_946800305.1 of Medicago arabica. Classification (NCBI taxonomy): domain Eukaryota; kingdom Viridiplantae; phylum Streptophyta; class Magnoliopsida; order Fabales; family Fabaceae; genus Medicago; species Medicago arabica. Next base: position 40,706,465 of record OX326969.1, read on the forward strand.
AAAGTGAAACCAAACATTTCCAATCATATCTTTAATCAAATGAATCTAAGTCAACCAAGTCAACATTAAGATCAAGAGCTTAAAAACAAACGTGTCTAATGATGAGATGACTAACTTACTGGTCCTTGGAGTCCCATCCAGAGTAGCTGCCAACTTGTATCAAAGCACCTCTCCATCTCTTAACCCTGTCACTGTGTTGACCAAAATTTTCTTGGTGCTTTTTTAAAGCATCCCCATAGGTTCTTCTTTGATGTCTTACATCAGATGGATCCACACCATAGAAGACTGGCAAAACTTCAAGACCCTTGTTATTGCTGCACTCGATGATCATTTGAAGCTCATCCAAACACCAAGTGGAAGAAGCATAATCTGGTGAGAGAACAGTGATGGCAAACATAGAATCTTGAATTCCATTGATTAGCTTTCGTGAAATGACTTGTCCTCTCTCAAGATCTTTATCATCTCTGAAAGTTGTGATCCCTTTTCTTTCAAGGGAAGCACAAAGATGGTCAGTGAATCCTTTGCGTGTATCCTCTCCTCTAAAACTCAGAAACTCATGGTAGTTACATAGCTTTGTGGTTGAACTTGAACTGCATGGAGAGGAAGAAGATGCTTCACCTTCACCTACAGTGAATGCTGCCATGTGTTCAATGATTCCTTCAACCTACTACTACCTTATGTTGTGCTGCATTTATTTTATTATGATGCCTATAACAGTGACTAGTGTTTGAGACAAACCTAATTATAGGAATACAAACATTATAATATTGGGCTCATTCAAATGTGCACAACTTAAATAAGTATGGCATTGTGCACAACTTATTTCCATCGTTAGATCAAATAGATCCACCAAATGTTATGGTACATCCTCCATGCATAATTTACACCCTTTTCTTCCCCTTCCCCCACCCTCTTTCCCTTCTCCGAAACACCCTCAACTCCCATGCCTTTCCCACGAGCACAATGGTGACCTCTGAAGCATGCACTCGTTACCAGAGTTCCGAGAGCAATTTGTTGCTGTCTCATATGAGTTGGCCTAGGGGTGTAGGCTTGAGACCTTTGAGTGCGCTTCTTTCAAGGTCTAAGATTCGTTCCTCTCGGTACCAATTTTTGTGGGATAGTCCATGCTTTATTTGTGTATTTGAGATTCTTTGTTGTTATAACTAAACATAGCTAATATAGGTTGGCTAAATTGGTAAGGAAGGAGTTTACTCACCCGCAAGGTTGGACTTTCGCCGCCAATATAAGAACCTCTTTGGTAAGTGTTATTTGAGTCCATCATCCCTCGGAGCCCAGCTCATCTAAACCTTTTTTCTATCAAAAAAGAAAAACTAAGCATACGTTTTTACTTTTTCAATTTTTTTTGGCAGGTATACTTTTTCAATTTTTATTGTCTTCTTTTTGGTTGTTAGTTGAAGAATTTAACGTATTTTATGTTGTTTTTGGTTTAGTGACTTTGAAGCTTCTTTGCACTTTCCTTTCACAAATTTCTAGTAGTATTATTCTTTGTTTGGTAAGTTACTACTACTATATTTATATACATTCACCCACTTATATGATAGTATATATATTTTTCATATCATGAATCCAGCTTGTTCACCCTCTCTCACATGTTCCTTGTGTTTTCCAAGAATACATAAAATATGTTTTTTCAATGACTAGTGTACCTTGTTTGCTTTCTTAATTCAACTTTCACCAAACAGCTCCACTCTGAAGAAAAGAAAAAAAAAAGAAGATGGCTGCAACTTCAACTATGGTCGGAGATGCCTTTCTCTCGGGTCCTATTCAAACCATGATAGACAAACTAACCTCAGCAGAGTTTCAAGATTACGCCAACAATCAGAACCTGAATCTCTCTCTTTTGACGCAGTTACAAACAACGCTGCACGCTCTTGGGTCTGTGCTGGATTATGCAGAGATGAAGAAGTTCTACAATCCTGATATCCAAAACTGGCTTGATGAGTTAAAAGATGCAATCTATGATACAGAGGATTTGCTGAACCAAATTAGTTACGATTCCATGCGATGCAAGGTCACAAGTCAGGTGCTGAACTTCCTTTCATCTCTCTTTAACACCAATGGAGATGTGAATTCCGAAATAAAGATATCTTGTGAAAGACTGCAGCTCTTTGCCCAACAGATAGAAATCCTTGGCTTAAAAATGGTAAGTCGGAAGGTTTTGACTCGACCTCCTACATCATCACTAGTAAATGAATTTGTCCCTGTTGGTAGGAAGGATGATAAAGAGGAACTAGTTAAGATGTTGCTATCAGATACAGACAATAATAATATGGATGTAGTCGCAATTTCAGGCATGGGAGGTCTCGGTAAAACGACCCTCACTCAACTTCTTTACAACGAGAAAGAAGTTAATAATCATTTTGATGTAAAAGCCTGGACTTGTGTGTCTGAAGATTTTGATATTTTGAGAGTAACCAAATCTCTCCTTGAAGTTGTCACTTCAAGAGCATCTGATAGCAATAATCTTGATCTTTGAGATGAATTGAAGCAAAATTTGAGCAACAATTTTTTTTTGATTGTATTGGATGATGTTTGGAATAAAAGCTATAATGATTGGGATGAGCTGATAACTCCTTTTGTTGGAAAATCGGGAAGCAAGGTAATCATTACAACACGTGATCAGAGAGTTGCAGAGGTTGCACATGCATTTCACATTCATAATTTAGGACGTCTATCGGACGAAGACTGTTGGCATTTACTCTCAAAGTGTGCATTTGGAAGTGAGAACTTTCATGGTGATGAATATTCAACCGTAGAAGAAATTGGTCGGAGGATTGCAATAAAGTGTGGCGGACTTCCACTGGCTGCTAGAGCGCTTGGAGGACTTCTAAGTGTTAATGTAGATGCAGAGCATTGGAATACAATTCTGAATAGTGACCTATGGGAATTACCAAATGATGATGTCATGCCTGCATTACATTTGAATTATTATATCTTCCTTCTCACTTGAAAAGATGTTTCGCCTATTGTTCAATTTTTCCAAAGGATTCTCAACTTGATAGGAAGCAATTGGTTTTGTTGTGGATGGCAGAAGGATTCGTTGAGCATTCTCTAGATACAAAAGAAGCAGAGGAAATAGGTGACGAGTTCTTTGCTGAATTGATATCTAGATCCTTAATTCAACGAGCATATGATGATACTGATGGAGAAAATTTTGTAATGCATGACCTTATCAGTGAATTAGCTGCATTCGTATCAGGAACAAGTTGTTGTTGGCTTGAATATGGAGGTAACGTCTCTAAAAATGTTCGTTATTTATCATTTTGCGAATCCGATGAAAAATCACACCAATAAATATTTGATGTGTGGAGCAAGGAATAATCAAGCAACCAATACAAGTGGGTAACAGTTATAATCACAGGAAAAAGTTGAAAACAACAAGAGAAAAGAAAGAGAGAACACAAAAGAATTTGTTTACCCAGTTCAGTCCAAATTGACCTAATCTGGGGGAGAGAGCAGCCCTCCGTTCCACAATAATGACGAGACTTTACAAATGAGATATCAATGAGTTACAAAAATAAGTCTCCCGCCTAATTCTACCCAAAGTCTCAATCTCTTCCCGTAACCAAGAGACTCAATCCTATTAGTGTTTCCCAAGGTGAATCAACCCTCAAACCCTAGTGTTTGTTCCAAATAGACAAACTCTATACAAACCCTAGTTTTGTTGTTGCCTTTCTAAACCCTTGTTTCAGCCCCCTTTATCTCAAGGTTTGCTCTGATACAAAGCTTATATTAATAGTAAAAGTAACTCCCATAAAATTGTAACAAATCTGGCCCAAAAATATGTTTCTGTTTTTTCCACTGCGCGTAAAATCGGGCCCCGATTTTACCATTCGGGCGCCGATTTTTGCCGAAGAAAAATGCTCCACCAGGCAGCCAAATTCGGGCCCCGAACTCCACAATTCAGGCCCCGATTTTGGGTCTTCCAGCAAACATGATTTTGACCTCCAAACTACAATTTTGAGTCATTTTCACAACATATCATACAACCGTGAAAAGCATGACATTTCTAGGAAGTGTGAAATTTTCCACGATTGGCCCATTGTGGGGACAAAATTGCTCACCTAGACAGGTGGTTGTTGATTTATTACCCACTCTCATTAGACTGCGTGTGTTATCGCTATCAAAGTATAGAAATGTCACCAAGCTACCGGATTCACTTGACACTTTGACACAATTGAGGTATCTAGATCTTTCCAACACAAGAATCAAAAGTTTGCCTAGTACAATATGTAACCTGTACAATTTGCAAACCTTGATTTTATCATATTGTTATCGTCTCACTGATTTGCCAACACATATTGGAATGTTGATCAATTTACGTCACCTTGATATTAGTGGGACAAATATAAAAGAGTTGCCAATGCAAATTGTCGAACTAGAAAAACTTTGAACTCTAACTGCTTTTATAGTGGGTAAGGGTCAAGTCGGATTAAGTATCAAAGAGCTCAGGAAATATCCACATCTACTGGGAAAACTTACCATCTTGAACCTGCATAATGTCACTGATTCCATGGAGGCATTTTCTGCCAACTTAAAAGGCAAAGAGAAAATTGAGGAGTTAGTATTACAATGGGGAGAACAAACTGAAGACCATCGAACTGAGAAAGCTGTGCTTGATATGTTGCAACCATCAATAAACTTGAAGAAACTGAGTATTGGCTACTATGGCGGAAAAAGCTTTCCAAGTTGGTTGGGAGATTCTTCGTTCCTTAACATGGTGTACCTTAGCATCAGTAATTGTGAATATTGCCTTACACTTCCATCACTGGGGCATCTATCTTCTCTCAAGGACCTAAGGATAGATGGTATGAGGATATTGAAGCAAATTGGCCCAGAGTTCTATGGCATGGTGGGAGAAAGTTTCAATTCTTCATTCCAACCATTTCCATCCCTACAGAATCTGCAATTTAGGAACATGTCAAGTTGGAAGGAATGGCTTCCCTTTGAAGAAGGCAAACTTCCTTTTCCTTGTCTCCAAACTCTGAGGTTACAAAAGTGTTCTTTACCTAAAATGAAAATAAAAATAAAAATATTCTCTACAGTGGAAACACCATCCACTCTGAGATTACAAAAATATTCTTTACAAAAGTGTTCTTTACAAAAGTGTTCTCCAAACTTCCTTCCTGGAAACACCATCCACTCTGCAGTGGCTCTCATCCATAGAAAATAAAAATATTCTTTACCTAAAATGAGCATGTACAGATGGGGTACTGCAACAGTATGATCAATTGGAAGCATTGCACCCTCGTTCCAGGTATCCTTTTCTTTAATATCGTTAACCAAGAAGAATTGCTTGATTTTACATGTTAGCTCGCAATGATTTATGAGGTTTATAATGTTTATAGGGTTATTCAGATTTGTTGTCAGGAGACTGTCATTACTTGAGATTTTCATATTCCTTGATGAGTTTAAGACATAATACTTTGATTTTATAACTGCTGCCAAAGAAAATAACACAAAATGTTTATGACAAACTCACACAACCAAAAATGAAATTATATGCTTGATCCTTATGAAGATAAGATTTTACTATAATATTGGTTAAAAATGTACGTTACTAGCCGTTGTTGATTTTCATTCTCTTGTTAATTAATAGGGATGTCCGTGGTGAGGCCTGCATAGTGAATACCCAGACTTGATTGAGCTACTGATTTTTTCCTTCAAGAAGCAGCAAAAATGCAGAAGCTGATTGACTGAGAAGGAGAAGCTATCCATAAATTGTGTTTACTGTTTATCAGTTTGAAGCAACTGAAAAATTTACTTTAGCAGCAAAAAAACTTCCTTTTTCATTGAGATAGAATGAAAATAAGTATTTGACCAAAAAAAAAAAAAAGGAATGAAAATAAGTATATGCTCGACCCAAGACAATCCTTTACTTAATTTGATTTTTTTAACTAGACTTAAATTGACCTTAAAACTATGTCTCCAGAAATATATAGACATCGAAATTTTAATTATGAGATACATACACAAAAATACCACTTTATTCATTCTTAAGATATATCAAATTCATCTTCCACACACAATTATCAAATGACGTAAATATCCATTTTTCTTTTGGCTTTCGTACCGGTTTCCGACCCACCAATGGTGGGCGACTAATCCGGCTCGTGCATAGAGACATGCGCACTTGCCAAGAGTTGTTCCCCCTGGGAATCGAACTTGGTATTCCCCACGTACATACTTGGAAGGAGCTCCTTGCCACTGGAGCCCAATCAACTTGGTTGATATCCAAAATTTATTACTAAAATAGAATCCCACCACTATGGTTATTAATAGACTAAAAAAGATATCTCAAGATAAAAACACCACATTTTTCTTGTAATTAAACATACCTTTGCAATTAATGCGACATGCTTACAAGTATTGATATAAGATTTGAATGCAGATACGACTAGTCAAATTTGCACATGATAGAAAAACATTCCACTGGCACTAAGCCAGATGATTTTAGAAATAAATGGAAATCGGTAAGCAAGATCACATGACCATAATACAACCTTGTAATAACATGCCAATATGAAAACACCCATATCTCTTACAAAAAAAAAATCAATAATATTACATTACATCTGAATGAAACAGGGGGTACAACACATCTATCCTCTTGTTACAACCTTAGTTCATTATCATCCCTCTGATTTTGCATGAGTAAAAATTATTTTACTTCTTTCTATCTCCTCTACCCTTTGATTTTGGATCAAAATGATGAGACTTCAACTTCTTTTTGCGAACTATTTGGGTAACTTCAACTCCCTCTCTGAAGGGCATACCCATAAGAGCCAATAATTTTTGTCCTTCTTGATCAGTTTTAGCGGATGTTGAGATGCAGATATCCATTCCTCTAGATGTACCTAAACCAGATTTCAGCTCTGGGAAAACAGTTTGGTCCTTAATACCAATGTTGTAATTCCCATTCCCGTCAAAGCTGCTGATATTCAAACCTTGAAAATCTCTTGTCCTAGGAAGTCCTAAGTTGATAACACGGTCTAGGAATGAGTACATTATCTGTCAAATATCAACCAATAGGTATTAGATTTTGGGTTTGGCTATAAAAAAACAAAGTTACAGTGTATAGTATATTTGTATGGTTTTAAAATATGGCTGGCGACTGCGGCTGTGGCCGCAACATCAAGGTTTTTCATGTGATGTCGCCACAACCGTATTTGACCTCAATTTTCTGAAATCTCAAAGATCGGGAAGAAACCACAGCCGCTAACCGACATTAAAATCTTGTGTTAGAATATGAGGCTAAAGTAATGCAAAATACTATAATTTGGTACTCGATGTAGAACTATAATGTACTTAACAATTTCTTTAATAAAGAAGTTCAAAATGAAACCAGATTCACATACATTGCCATGTATAATCTATTTTTTTGGCAACATGGAAACTCTATCAATGTCTCATTCAGTAAATTCCTGGTATGCACTCTTTTTAAAAACAAATTGTTGAAAAACGCATACACAGAAGAAAAAATCCAAACTAACTAAACTTTTGACTTCTGAAGTACCATTCTCATGATAAAAGAGAATAATTTTACACGCTTTGTTTTGGTATGTGGAAAATAATGCTTTGTATGTAAAACATATTCTATGAAATAATATTTGATTATTGGAATGCATATATTATGTCAACAAAGAATATTCCCAACTCCAAAAACTTTACATGTGATCCAAAGATGCATTATACTAAACAAGTTAACAAACAGTAACCACATGTCTTGGAGTAGTGTCCTTGAAGCACCTCAGCGCTTATCAAAGTTCATTACACCAATGCATCTAACTATACCAGCAAATTAACTAGAATCTAACAATATCATCATTCATGATACCGACACTGTTCTACGTACTAAATAGCATCAAAAATGGGAAAATGTCAAGCAATTAAACTAAATAATGATCTCATGTTAACAAAATATATTCACTAGGCAAGGCAATATCAATTGAATACAAAGCACTCACTTTTCCTCTGAGTGTCACAGCAATCCCAAGTGGTTGACCTTCCCTGATCTTGAAGGTAGCAACGGAATTCCTCGCCCGAGTCTTAACAGGTCTCTGCCCAGTGATCAGTGCTAGATCAAGTATTGCTGCATCCAAACCTTTTGCATTTTGTGCAGCTTCTCCAATACCACAGTTTACCACAATCTTCTTAACTTTAGGCACCTGAAAAGAGGGAAAAACAATATCCAGCATTGCAAAATTTGATAGATAAAATCATCTTAGAGTAAATACTCAAGTTGGTACTCGAAATTAAAGGGTTCTAATGTTCCATCAACTTTAGTCTTCATATTATCAACATTCTTAAATGATCTCTAAAACTGACATCCCTCTCTATAGACATGTTATCAAATGTATCTCTGACCTTATTCACTTAGTTTCAAATTCATCCTCGATTTATCAACTTAATGTCATTCTAGTCCCTACAAATACCAACGGAGAGGAAACTTTGCATTTTCAAAAATTCATTTTGGAATATCTATAATGTGAGGGACTAAATTGATACGGTTAAAATTGATTCTGGTGGTGTAGAAGCAATTTTGACATGTTTGGTTGCTTTCGCCTGCGGAATTGATTCTACTTTAAGAGAGGATTCGTAGCTTTTAATACTAGAATTGATTACACACAGACTTATATAGTTCAACTCACTTTTACACAAATGTATCCAAACACAAATCACGGTAACTTCAACTCATTTAAGTCAAAATCAATTTTACAGAATCAATCACTCAACCAATTCTTGTCAACACAAAACCAAACATACACTTAATACCATTCAACGAGGGACAAATTTGATTAAAATTTTGCATTTTCCAATATCATTTAGGAATATCCATAATGTGAGGGACTAAATTGATACATACAGTTATAATTTCATTCTAAATCCAAATATCTAAAAAACCCCATCAAACCAAAACCAAAAAAGACTCAAACTTTCACCCACAAACCCAACAAAAACGCAAAATCAAACAATTTAAACATATACCCATTACAAAAAAACAGTCGAAATTTCAGAAAAACCAACCTGGTGAATATTGGTGTAAGAGAATTCTTCCATAAGCAAAGGAACAATTTTGTCATTGTAAGTTGTTTTGAGTCTATAAACCGTCTCTGCTTCAGATTTCTCAACCAAAACAGCACCAGAAGCATCAGCTTTCACAGACACCAGTCTGTTGTTTCCATGAGAGAACAACGAAGAAGAAGAGAATTGGGTTGGAAAAGCTCGAAATTGAGAGAGAAAGGAAGAAGCAGAAGAGTGTAGAAGAGTAGCCATTGTTGTGGATTGAGCAATGCTCGCTATGAGAGGGATATGGATAGCGTTGTTTGGTTAAAGTACTGTGTTACAAAGTGCCCTTGTTGTGTTTGAGGGTAAATTTTTTGGCAAAGTGAATGGTACGATATGCTGTGTTTGTTGAGTTGAGTGGGACAAGAATGGATAAGGGGTTGAAAATAACACTGTAAATGCTCAAAAGGACAAAAAAAAAACCATGGAAATTGCTTGGAATTTGGAACCAACAAAAACCTTAGAAATCAAAATTATATATGAATTTTTTTTTTAAAGATAAATGATAGCATATACTTTCGATAAAATCACTTGTTTTAGGATAAAGGAGTAATATTTACTATAATAGTTCTATTTTTTTCACCATAACATTGTACTTTATTTAAGATAACTTTTAAAGAAGAGTGTAACAAAAAAAGGGTCAATTCGGCACTTAAACACTTTATATAAGATAATACATCTATTTGTGATGAGATAAAAAGATGATGAACTCCTTTCATTGGGCTCTAAAAAGAATGGATGGAGTCGCATTAATTGATTGTGATGGGACAAACTCACTTGCTACAAAAGCTTAGGAAGTCAAAACTTTCGGAACCTAGAAGATTTTAACCTTTCTATGTTTGGCAAGCAAAGTTGCAAACTCTTGTCCGACTCAACCTCTTTACTATTAAGGATCTCAAAGCTAAATATTTTTTGAGAATGGATTTTTTTATGCCAACCTAGGCCGTAATCCAAGTTATACATGGATGGGTATGTGGAGTACAAAATCTTTACTTACATTGGACCATAGATGGAAGATTGGTGATGATTCTCAAATTAATGTGTGGAGTATGTATTGGATTCGCAACCTTCCTACTCACAAATCGACTACATTGTAGTTAGTGCACCACGAGGATTTTACCATTAATTATTTGTTGAATCATAGTTGGAATTATTAGAACATTCCTTTGGTATAGTCGTTGTTCAACCCTTAAGATGTTGCATCAATCCTTTCCATGCCTTCCTTCACTCGTGGATATACTAACAAGCGTGTAACACCCCGTTTTCCCAACTTTAAAAATAATACTTAAATAATTATCAGAGTTCAACATAAAACAGGATGCCACACTTCATTAAATCAAATCGTCATGTAAAAATCCACTAAATCTGCTTGCCTACTCGAGCACACCTCATTTCCCATATGGTTCATACGCCATTAAATCTGCTTATCGCATATGTTTCGACTTTATCACCGCAACCGTTCTTGCTATAGGTGAAAACCACTGGAACTCTATATGGAAAATGCAAATTCGACCGCGTGTCCATGCCTTTCTATGGCGTTCAACACAACATTGCTTGCCTACTCGAGCACACCTCATTTCCCATGAAATTTCTTGTGAAGACTCATGTGTATCCTGCAATCAATTGACATAAATTCAAATGCACGTTTTCTTTGTCTTCCTGAAAGCGATGAACCGCTGGAGTTAATTGGTGTCTACTACATCATCCTACATTTGCTCTGCTAACAACTTTGCATCTATGTTATTTGATTTAATCGACAAGTTGTCCGCAAAGTAGCAAGCTTTTTTGCAATAACCCTTTGGAGCATGAGGAAAAGTTGTAATGTCAAGCATTGGAAGTCCATGGATACCTCTCCCTTATATATAGTCACTTGTGCAAAGGACACACTAAATGAATGGAGTTGTATGCAACGAGCAAAGGCACTAATACACAATACAAATTTTAAGCACACTTGGATTAAACCACATGTTGAGATGATCAGATGTAATATAGATGCAACCACTTTCGACAATAACTCTATTATGAGGTATGCTATGTGTTTCCGTGACTCTATAGGTTTATTTTTACTTGGCAAATCAAACTTCTAGTACTCATTAACCACAATTTTAGAGGCCGAGTCATTATGATTACTAGATGCTATCAAAGTGGTTATCTTATATGGAATGCATGATGTCATGTTTGAGACTGGTTCAAAAATCTTATCTTATTGCTCTTACCGCCACCACCGCTACTCTCATCAACGAGTTCGGTGATCTTGTAATCCAATGTAAAAGTTTACTACTTAATAGATAGACTCGATTTGTAGTGTCGTATGTTAGAAGGTAAAAAAAAAAAAGAATTGCTCATGGTATTGCTATCTCACCATAGCCTTTCATCATGTAATGACTACTTTGTATTCGTTAATTTTTAATGATATGAACTAATTATGTCTTTGCTGAAAAAATAGAACTTGATCTTTGTCATATAAATTGGATAACTATCGTGAAACATTCATAAATGTTGATAAATTCTAGGGCACAATTCTTTTAAGGTCACTTATATTTGTGTAGAACTATATCGATAAGTTTTCTTTTAATTCGTTTTGATTAATTCTATTGAAAATATATTTTTTGAGAACTTTGATTAAAAATGAATCTTTTGCAACAAAAAATGCAAGAAAAATATTAGAATAATTAAAAGAACACTTATTTTACTTAGAGCACAAAAAATCTAAGGACCGACCCTGTGTATTATAACCGTAAAATTTTAATAAATAAAATTACAAATCAGACTACTTTAAAATAAAAATATTTCACACAAAATTAATATGCATATATGTTTTTTTTTTCGGTATATAAGTTAGCATATATTTAAAATAAATTTCCAAAACAAATATTTAAAATAAATTTATCAATCTAACGTCTACACAAATATGACCACTATATTAACAAGAAAAATCAAATGAGTTGAAAGTATAATCCAATAATTCGAATTAAATGATTATAATTAAATCATCAAAAATACATACACAACCTAATAAAACATAATCGAACATTATTATGTGCATGTAACTGGATGATGTTTCAATCCAAAACAAAGATGATCTTTTATCCGAAGAGTTTTCTATAAATATCAACCGTGTTTGAATTTAAAACCGTTCAAGAAAAACTTAAAATTTAATAATTTTTTTAAAACAGAAACTTAAAATATGATTGTTATCATTTTACTGTTAGATCAAAATTAAGATTTAGATAAACACGAATTTTTAATCTAATCTAACTTACAAATTATTTAAAACCATAGGTTACATGCTACTTGCTCTAGTTGCTCTAGATAAACAGATAATAATAACTCCATAATAGCAACAATCTCTCTCTACTTTCTCTCTCTTCAAATCTCTTCTCGCTCACTCCCTCCCCCGTCCTCAATCCCGATCCATCTCTGCAAAATCACCCCCAAATTCTGGATTTCACGCTTTTCCCTTTATTGATTCTCTCTTTAACCTTCGATCCGCATCGTTAATCTTTTCAATTTCAAAACCCTAATTTTCTTTCCTTTTTCAATTTTGTATTTTTATCGCACAAACCCTCAATATTTGTCATCCCTTAGATTTTCCTCGGACGTAAATTTCATGGGTATTCCACAAGTTTTTGAATTGAATCTCTATTTCTTGTGAATCTGTGTTCTAGGACGGTTTTGTGTATATACCAATCTTTACGTTTCATTCGGGAATTTCATTGAAGGAGAGAGTAGTTTTTTCAATTTTTTGGTGGTGGTTATTGCTAGATTTTCGTAAAGGTTGAAGCTTTAGAGGGTTTTGGATGATGGGTCTTGTTGATTGAGCTGGATCAGTGACTGGGATTGGTTTTAGGATTTGGGTTTTGATAGCTTTGAAGATTTTCATTTAAGTGCTTTTGGAATTGAATTATGCATAAGCAGTGATTGTTGGACTTAGAGTTGAACTTGGTCAAATATTAATTCACAAGAAGAATTTAAGCATATGTTATGAATTATATGTTTGATGATGACTAGGGCTCTTTAAGGGTTGTAGTAGCACTCTGCATTGTTCTTAGATTTGATATATTTGACATTGGTTATCAACTTTGTTTAGCATCAAGTATTGTGTGGAGGGAACACAATGGATTTTGAAAATGAAGATCAAAGCTTGTTGGATCAAGCAACTGATAGTGGATTGCAAAAGTAACCTATCTTGTTTTATTAGCTTGTCGTATTTATTTTTTACAATGTTTTAATTTGAAATTTGATGCATGTTATGACACCTATTTGTTGGTGGTTGTTCAGGAAATTGAAAATTTCATACACGAGAGAGTTTTTGTTATCGTTTAGTGGATTGGATATCTGCAAAGAGTTTCCAAGTGGGTTTGATCGGTCACTTTTAAGGTATAGTATGCTATATCGGTGGATCGCTGCATTTAATTTTTCCTTATTTTATATATATATATATATATATATATAAATATATCGTCCATTTATGCTCTATCACTTACCTGTTATGCCTTTTTTTCTTTTTTTGTATGGAAAACAGTGAATTTGAAGACGCTTCGCTGGATCGACAGAGAAGTACCGGTGCTCTGTCAACACATAGTTTCAGACGTAATGAATACAGTTCATCCCCTCCGACCAGAGGGGATATGAATAACTTTTCGCGGGGAACCCATGGAAAATGGGATTCTCGATCTTCTGGACGTTCAGACCGAGACAGCGATTCTCAATCGGAATGGGATTCAGGTGTTTACGTTTGACCAACAAAAATACTCGTTTTCTTATTAATTTTTAAGATACAGTAGATCTAATTGCCTTTACAGATATTTGCATAAACATTGAATTCTTATGTGCCTGTCTTTTTAATGGGTGTTCGGGTAGCAGTTTATCGTAAGTCAAGGTTTATTTGTAGGTCAATTACTGTCAACCAGTTTATCGTAAGTCAAGGTTTATGTTGATCTATTACTGTCAATGTCAATTTACAGATTCTGGAAAACGTTTTGGCAACAACCAGCCTCGTCGATCATTGCAAGGTCCTGAGCATGATGGACTTCTAGGTAGTGGTTCTTTTCCAAGACCAGCTGGGTATACGCCTGGATCGTCTGCTCCTAAGTTTCGAGCTAATGACAATTACCAGCCAAATCGATCTAATGAGCCGTATCATCCTCCTCGCCCATATAAGGTTAGCTCAATTATCTGTAGTTACTTATTTCTCAGACAGATATATGTTGGCCGAATTGTATTATTTATTACATCCAAAAATTCTCAAATCTCAATCATGTATGATTTTCATTTGATGTGTTGAAGCTATGCACAGTAATTTTATTAACTTCAAGTCTGTTGCAATCGTGGCTTTTGATTCTTTCTAGGCACCTCACTCGCGTAGAGAAACTAATGACTCTTTCAATGATGAAACTTTTGGTTCTTTGGAGTGTACAAACGAGGACAGGGCAGAAGAGGAAAGAAAGAGAAGAGGTACATGTTATTTCTTGAAGATATTGTCAATTTGTTTGAATGGTATCTATGTATCTGATTATTTGAAATATATAGAAACTGTACAAATACAACTTAAGGAGATTCTTCCCATTTATGGATGAGATTTGTCTCTCGTTTTTTAAGCTGTACTACATGCTCTATTTTAAGAAGGCTAAATATGTAGAAATGCATGCCGCACAGCACAGCTCAGTCTTCTGCACTACATAAAACCTGTTAGAAAACCATCACGAAGTTTGATGGGGCCTGAGATAATGTTGCTGTAGGCCTATTTAAACAAAATTTAGGGTTTCTGCATGGCCCACTAAGACCCCTTCAAATTGTTTGGTCTGATCAAGAAGCATCAATTTGCCAATGTGAACTACTGATGACCAACGAGGCTGAGAGGCATGTCCTTGTTTAAGACATTGACAAATTGAAGGGTTGATTTATGAGTGAGAGATAACATTTGGTTGTTTAAGACATTGGCAAAAGCATCATGAACAGAATGATGGCTCACTGCACACCTCAATATATTTGGTGTTCTCATGAAAATCCGGAATAACAGCGATTTGATTAGCCTTGCTATTGTATTGGGAGGTGTCAGATTGAATAAGTTAATCCAAGCTTAGCTAATAAACTGCAAAGTTAAATAATCTGAGAACAAACAGTAGACAAGGCACAATATTTAAACTTACGAAGAATCACAAGTTTGAGTGAGTTTAGATAGTAGTGGTTTGTTGTTTTTCTGAATAAAAGACCCAAAATGCAACAGCTGAATGCTTAAGCTCTGTAGTGCACAGAAGATCCTGATGTGCAAAGGAGGCGAATGGTGTTGTATTCAGTCTCAACCCCACAGGTATCCCATCTCAACCAGAAAATATGAACATACACATCATTGTAAGTTTGCAATGAACGAACAGGAAAATGAGATGAATGAATCCAACACCGACGAGCTGAAACCTAGCTCCACTGAACTGAATCAAACTGTAATGGGGGGGGAACACAATCCACCATTCTTACATTCTAGTAACATCAAACTCTGTGATTTGTCATTTTATCCATTTAGAAATAGATATATTTTTTGGGCATGCTGATTTGTGAACCAATCTTCTGATTTGCGAATCTGTCCCTCAACTTTGAATTACTGGTTAATGGGTCAGATCATGTCATGGTGAGTCGAGTCTACAGTGATTTTAAATAACTAAATGCTGTTGAGTGCAAACAATCTTATGATATGGGAACTTGTCCATCAACTTTGAATAACTGGTTTGGTTAGGTATCAGATCATGTCATAATGAGTAGAGTCTACAGAGATTTTAAATAGTAGCTGGATGCTGCTCAGTGCAACCAATTTTATAATTAGGGAATTTGTCCATCAACTTTGAATAACTGGTTTGGTTAGATCAGATCTGGTCATAATGAGTCAAGTCTAGAGAGATTTAAATAATAGCTGAATGCTCAGTGCAAAAATTAATCAAACAAAGCTAGTGATCTTGAATTGAGAAATTACCCTGGCTGTAATCCAGGAAATAATCTGAACCCCTTTGTGCAACAAGAAAGCCACCGATACGATTCCACTTAAATAAACTCTAAATTTTCCTGCGCCGTGGTAAAGAAAACCAAAAGAATGCGCAAATAAAAAAGTAATCCTTTGAGATAGAATGCTTTGATAGATATAAGTTCGAATCAGTTTTGTATTATAATTATAATTATTTGAAATATATAGAAACTTCACAGATATAATTTAGGGTATTCTTCCCATATAAAGGCGGCATCTTCCCTAGTCAAGTACATGAAAATAGAAATGGGAATCCCTCAATAAAAAGAAAATATTGGTGCACAGTGCACACTAAGTGGAACACATTGTCTGCTGCAGTATACAGAACATAAAATCCAAAATATAAAAATATGCCACAATGTTTTACGGGCCTGGGCTGATTTGGCAGTAAGCCTCATGTCCTACCAACAGATATTGCGATATTTGTATGCTGTATTTGTTTTGATTATATATTTGTTCTCATTATTTATTACCTTAATGTTCTTTCATAAAAAAAATATTTATTACCTTAATTATTATCTGTTTATTTAACTTTGTGATTAGGGCCATTTGTATAATCACGTCTAATATATTCAAATTCAATGAATGATATCTTTTTTGCCAGCCTCTTTCGAATTGATGAGGAAAGAGCAAACAGAAAAGCTTAAGTTGAATCCAGAGAAGAGTAAAGCGGATTTTGACCTTTCTTCACTTATTGACGATGATTCAAAAAGGCTAGTTACTCGAAGCAATGATTCAGCGGAGGAGTCTCCTTTGACTTTGGCAGCTATAAGCAATGATGAGAAATCTTCTTCCCTTCAACATGCTTCAGCAAGACCACTTGTACCCCCTGGTTTTGCAAGCTCAATGCTGGAAAGGAATACGGGTACCAAAATATCCTCAAACACTCATGCAGCAGAGGTAACTAGTTGACATACATTGTTTTTTCACCTTGATATGGCCTTTAAATGCTGTCATTTTTAGAATGTTAAGCTCAAATATCTATTGCCTAAAGTTTTAATTTGGCATGCATTTTGGTTTTACTTTCTTGGTCGTAATTGTCGATGTTGTCTTTTCTAAATGTTATGTACCTGGGTAGGGAAATTTTTATGTATGGTAGAAGGTTGGTGAACTGAGTTCTTTGTGATGTTTTTGGGATGGGAATCATTGATAAAATTTTGTAGTTCAGTTCACAATGACTTCTCTGGGAGCATGAAAGTTTTGAAATTTCCCAAAGTCTATCATTCCAAAGTGTGTTCTTAAAGCGTGGTTGTAGAATAATATTCTCCGTTGGAAGAGTAATCTTAATAGTATAAAATTCTATAGCTTGAAAGAAAAGGGTGGCTTGATTCAACAACACATTAGTTTTCTCAATGCTGAGAGTTTGATGTTGACAATTGAGTTATAGAGTCCGACAGAACAACATGTTTTGACTGTGAGGTTTTGTTTCAAATGTTGAGTTATTGTCTAATAGCGACAAAAAAAGTCTTAAAAGGAATTTTTAGGTAGCAACTTTCCAATAAGAATGAAATGGATCAAGGAGATGGATTATGGTAGTGAACTGTAACTTCACTGATTGTTACCAACATTGTACGGGAGGACTCAACTAGATTATGATATAGCATTTGAAATTACCCTCTATTAAAATGTTCAGTATTCAAGTTCCAATATTAAATCTCGACATTTAAATTTTGTATGTTAAAAGTTTTCTATTTAGGGTGTTAACCTTTACTGGATTATGATTTTGTCTTTACTTATTGGATGCCAAATCAACCTGGAAGATATTGTAGGATTTCGGCCATTATTTCTTGCTTTCATGCTGCTTTTCCCCCTCATATCAACCGAGAGCCTAAGTAAAGACAACATCGACATGCTGCTTTTCCTCATATCAACAGAGAGCCTAGATATTGAGGACCCAGTTTAAAATTAAATGAAAATCCTAATTGTTTTTTAATAAGTTTCACTACATGCTATTATTCATGACTCTTTCATACATGTTTGATTTCTCTGGTGCTTATGCAGGCTGGGCAACTTGAGCCTGGAGATACCAGAGGTAGCTATGTATTCAGTATAAATTCTGAAAATAAAGAGGGAAAATTACCAACCAAGCAAGTGGATAACAATCAACATAATCTTCAAAAGGCAGATATAAATGTTTCAATCAACAATGAGAAAGAAGATATTTTAAATTTATCATATGCTGCGGATATCCCCAACGTTAAAATTGGAACGAGTGATCAACTAAGAAAGAGGTCTGCTCTTTCAGAAGCCTTGGAAGCATCAGATGACAGTAAATTTATTCAACTTAATGCTGAAGTAAAAGGAAAGGAGGCTGTTGGAGCAGCTTTCAATCCTGAGAGTTCCGAGTCTATCCTATACAAGCTTTTTGGTAATGCTTCAACGCTAACCAGCGGCATATCAACTAGTATTGTTGAGGTAATTAAAGAGATTATTGTAATTCCTTGTACTTCTGATGCCAAGAAAGTGTTAACTGCAGTTTGGCAGATATCTTTCTGAAAATGGATACTTTAACTATTGGGCTAGATGTACTAAGATTTGGACTAATGTTTTGTTTTAACTTTACTATGAGTTTGACTATTTATGCTCTTGTAGCAGCACGATCCTAAAGCAGATGAGACATGGAGTCCACATGCCTTCCAATCTTCAAAGTTTGCTCATTGGTTTGCTGAAGAAGGTATGCTTATGTGTGAATAAATGCTCAAGTGCTTCAACCTTTTTATGCATTACAAATTGTACTCCATAAAATATTAACTTATCTTCTTCATTTCCCACTTACCTTAATGCAGAAAAGAAGTCGATGGATGACTTGACACCTAGGCCAAATGACTTGCTCTCACTTATTGTTGGCGGTGAAAAGGGCGGGCTGCAGATTTCCGATGTAGAGACTACCCATCATGTTGCACCGAATTTTACTTATCGTAATCCTGAACCTGCTGGTGAGCATGTGGCAACAAATGTAACACATACAGCTATTGTCAACTCTGAGCTATCACACGAGAGCGATAAACCCGAGATTTTACCAGCAGTTCTTACATGTGAAGATCTTGAACAGTCAATTCTATCACAAGTTAGTGAAAATGGTTCATCATCTCAGCAGCGCTTGAAGGACAAAGACTTTGGTGCAAAGACTGGGAAGTCCACTTCAATTGATGGTCATGCATCCGAACACCTTCTTTCTTTGTTACAGAAAGGATCCTTACATAAAGATATGGAACTATCATCTGTTCTAGATTCTACTGACATGATGCACAACACTGAAGGAGTAACTACTGGCAAATTTCTTGATAATCCAGAGGAAGCAAACGCCGATGCTTCTAATCCATCAAAAACATTGACGCTGGAAACACTTTTTGGATCAGCTTTTATGAAGGAGTTGCAATCAGTTGGAGCACCTCTTTCTGTTCAAAGAGGTTCAATTGGATCTTCAGGGGCTGATTTTTCAGAGTCTCAGTTGTTTCCTTTCCCTACCTCAGAAAATTCTCATCCTCCTCCTGCTGAGCTTTCACTGAACAGACATGGAAGTGGCGTCTTTCCATCAGAACAAACTCATCAACCCAAATCAAATAGATTTGAAGAGCAGTGGTTAGGTTATGGTGATTCTCATGGAGATGTTAATCCATCGATACTTCACAGTGGAATTCCTAAGGCTAGTGGTTTCAATAGGTCTCATGATATTCGCCTCTCTGAAGAAGATAACTTGATTTCTGCCGGTGATCCTCTGCAGTCCTTTTTATCTGTTGGAAATTCGGCTAAGGCAGAATTGTCTCAAGAATCACCTGTTGAGATTACTAGAAAACTGGCAGCTCTGAATTCTGCATTTAGAGACGAACGACTTATGATGAGAAATCAAGAAGGTCAAGCATACCCTCGCGGTCCTTATGATATAAGGGAACCTGGTCTTCCATATCAAAATCTTAACCCCCACCGACCTTCACAACTCCAACCTCATCAGCTGAATCACATTGGTCCAATGTTCAATCAATTGGATTCACATTCTCCTCATATTAGTTCTTATATGAAGCATGCGACTTCTGAGGGAATGGTTCATCATGGCTCTCCAACCAACCGTCAATTTCCGGGAAATATGCTTCGTCCTCCTTTTCATCAACCAAGCAGTGTTGTAACTGGGTTCGATCCTCCTGCTCATCACCCTCTGTTACAACAGATGCACATGCAAGGGAACCTTCCTCCACCTCATTTATTACGAGGTTTCCCAAGGGGTGCCGCGATGCCCCCTCATCCCAGTAATCCGATGGCTGGTGTCATGCAAGAACCAAACCCAATGCAAGGCTTCCCATTTATTGGCCAGCAGCATCCTAGTTTAGGTGGCCCTGGAATGCAATTGCAAGGTAAAACATTATTTGATGTGCATTGCTACTATGCTTGCCTTATATTATCATAGCATCAGATAGATATTAATCATGGATTGTTTTTCAATAATTTAGTAGATTAATGTTATTGGGCATGATCTCAAATCCTTTTCTTTAGTCCATGGATTAATTTATATGTCAATTTTGTTGCTATTCAATTACTTGATCCTTCTGAAGTTCATAATTTTTCAACGGTTGTGTTTATTTATTTTTATTTATTTTTTCATAACAATGAATTTAGTGGTTGTATTTTTTGCTTATTGGGTTTGATTGATCTTTTACTCTTCTAGTTCAATTCCTGATGTCCGTTTTTGGTTATTTTATTAGCTCCTGCGGTTGCTGGTGGAAGGAATCATCCAGAAGCACTTCAGAGGCTTTTCGAGATGGAGCTTAGGTCAAACTCAAAGCCAATCCATCCTTCAGGGCACAACCAGGGGATTCATGGTCATGAGCTAGACTTGGGTTTTGGCTATAGATAGTGTATTTTCATTGTTGATGTGTATACTAGATTGTATTCACCAAATTACTGATCTATAACACTCCTGCATGAAAGTTGATGGGGTTGCTGTGTTGTTTTTCTTCAAAAAAATTAACTTTGTTGTTAGTGGATTCTCTTCAATTTGCATCTTACCGGTCTTCTTTTTGTCAAACACAATCATGATGTTTCAAAGATTTGAGTTTTGGAACAAAGATAAATGCTGAGTTGAGGAGGAAAACAATTTTATGTTTGGGATATTAGCAATTGAACAAAAAGTAGGATCAATTTTCTTAATATCATATTACACAATCGAGGCTTACAGGAAGAAAAAAAAAACAAGTAGGATAAACTTATATTGTGCCATGCCATGTGTTTTTTCTTTTTTAAAAAATTGTACAAACTGCATTTTCATCTCCCTCTCTTGACCTCGACACTGACTGCAGTTGCCGTCGACCAAACCAATTCACCGGACCGTTTGCTCTGACCACAGCTTCCATTTGACTATGAACATTGTAGTCATAAATTGAAATAAAAGAGGCTCGTCATTTTATCAATAAAAATACAATTTATTAACAAAAAAGAAAAAATTAGGAGGTAATAGCTATTTCCGAGACCTCTTTGCGGTGAATGTTAGAATAATATCAACATTATCAAGTGACTTCAATATCTTCCGTTCGGTGTAACATATTATTAAGTCATTGAACCACACATCGTTGATCTTGTTGGTAACAATTCTTTCTCACATGCTTATAAGATTATATTACTAGTTTATTGACAGAGCTTGACAACTGGTGGACTTTCAACCTTTGTTGATGTTGGTAATAGCTTTGGTGCACCCGCTATTGTTGAAAATCCACAAATTTATAAGGAATTGGCCTAGACATAGGAAATTAATTAGTATGATATTATAATAACGAGTTTTACCTATGATATTAAGGGTCTTTAGGGGAAATTAACTAGATTTTTCACCCGTACAGCCGCACGGGTCATATACAATTTAAATGTAGTAAGGTGAATAACAAAAATACAGCTAATAATCTGAATAAACATTAAAATGATGACCAAAACCCATAAATAATATTGTAATTTTCTTGAGTCTACACATTTCGAAAAGTTTCTTTATAAACTACATTCGAGTAGTATCAATACAAACACCGTCATATGCCATGTGTTGCATGATATATTTTTCACCTTAGTGATCTTATGAATCTATTGTGTTTTTTTTTGGACGAATTATGAATCTATTGTGATACTGATGACTAAAATGCAGTCATATATAACCCAATATTTATTAGAGAATATTGGTTCAAGAGGCATTGGAACAGGCATGAGCTTTAGGTTTGTATTCCAAGCATAATGACTATAGGGAAAATGAACCATCAGCTGTCATGGATACTTTGTGGACTGCAAATGTCATGTTTTGAAAGCATAAACTTTAACTGGGTATTATGTGCACAGGTGGTTGTGGGGTTAAATTAATGCAGAGAGAAACAATAATGCAGCATAGACAAAATTATTGGAAAGTCAAAACGCTACTTAACAGTACGGCGTATTAAGTATTGTATTGGCCTGTCCCAAGGTCGCATGGTAATAAATAACTTAATCTATACATTTTCTATAAGCATGTCTATGGTGAGGAATTTATTATGGTTCTCTTAGCCTAAAAACCACTTGAATTGCGAAGTACATGTACATCCTTATTTCTGATTTGTTGAATACATTATGAACATGACATGGAAAAATTTGGATATAATAAATTCAATTATGGTGACAACAAATAATAGATCAACGATTTTATGATAGGAAACTATGAATTTAGAAGTGAGAACAACGTAATAAGACAAATCAAACCACAAAATCCATTACTTTCAAAACTGTAGGGAGAGAAGACATAAAACATGCAAAAAAACCTCTCCACTTACAACAAAAGGTACATATTTCGCACACACGAACAGTACACAAAGAACCAGAAAAAGACTGCAAGTTCAATGAGATTACAAATGATCATGGACCAATATTATCTTAAAAACGAATAGTAAAAAGATCTTCTCATTCCTTCCAACATAGGGAGCACCAATTATGACATGAACACCATCCCAGAACCTTCGCGCCTAGATCATTTTGTTCCAACCACCACCAATCTTGAAGTGTGGATCAAGTTGTGCTTCGTATTGCAGCGTGCAGTTCTATATGTTGCTACACTCATCAACCAACTTCATAGCGTTCATCCTTCTGTCCAATGCAAGCTAAGAAAATCTCATATATATAAGCAAGAACCTTCACAATCAAATTAGAAAATCTTAGTTTAGCTGAATACAACTGAATAAATTCATCTAACTATATATATAGAGAGAAAGTACCAAAAATCTATAGTCGAGTTCAACTTGAGTAAGCCTCTTCTCGTATGTCAGCTGAAAGTAAAACTCATTGTGCACAAATAAAGGCTTTATCCTTTGCTTTCTCCATTGTGTGTTTGTATTTACCATATGCATCAAAAATAAGCTCTTTAGCATTAGGAGATCTAGGCCAAGGTAGACGCATCACTGACGAATTGCGGCGGAGGAAAAGCCGGTTTGCTTGGTCGGATCGTTATTGAAAAGGGAGGACACGCCAAAGAGCATCACAACTTAGGAAAAAGGTAAAAGTCTCGAACTTGAAATTCTTGAAGGAGAGGTCATGTAAGTTGTTGTTGTTTTCCTTTTGAAAGCATGATTGTGAACCAGTGAAGTTAAAGGAATAATAGTATTCACAGGAATTGTCTCCATAAGACAACATTCACACATAAGATAACTAAAACACACATAGAATGAAAGATAGTTACCAACCGGTTATACAACAGTAAGAGTGCATATTTTGGACGTTATAGTGTGCCATGGTTTTACGCTTGCTGGAAGATAGTTACCACATTTTGTGATTTTGCAAACTGTTTTCAGCGGATGTGAGAGGAGTGGTTTAGAGTTCCATATATATAGATGGGAAAACCATTTACTAAAGAGTGTTATGTGGCCTTGGAAACATGTAACTCATTCAATGCTACTGGTGGAATTCCAACCAGCCTCATATCAGCATGGTTAGTGGGAGAGTTTTTGGAGGGTAATTTTGAATTCAAAATTTAAAATAAATTATGATAACAAACCGTGGATATTAGTTTTACACAACCTAGGTAATTATGGCTGATAATGAGGCGCCAAAGTGGATTAGAATTAGGGTTAGCATATGTACCTTAGGATTAGATATAAAGTAGATGAGTTTTACCTATGACATTAAGGGTCTTTAGGGGATAGGTTGTGTTTGCCAACCTTCTAATCCCTCTAATTGATCGTGCTTTTCTGGGCCTTTGATTCTGCGTAATTTTGTTTTTCTTTTCCTTGGTTTGGGTAGGCTCCCCCTACCTCATTTGACTATTTTTAATTAAATATAGTTTAATTTTTTAGTAGAAAACAACAATCTACCTGAAGACTCCTTCAAAAACAATCTATATGAAGACAAATTTTATAAATATTAGAGTAAATTACATTCCTCTTCCCTCAAAGATGTTATAATTACACTCCCCTCCCATTCCCTCGTATGTTAAAATATAAGCTCCCCTCTTATTCAAAACATATTAGAAAATATTTCATTTCCATCCCCTAAGAGAAATTTGAATTACATTCCTCTTCTCTCTTATGTTAAAATCTACACTTTACTCCCTCAATATTTTTTATTTATTTCTAATAATCTAGCAAAAAAATAATAATCTAACGCACTTAGAAAAAAATAGTACTTCGGATCTATTTTAATATAATCAAAATTTAAATACATATTTTTCGCTATTATTTATTCACAATTTCATTAACATATAGTTTTAAACCCTATTATAAAATATGAAACAACCAAAGATAAAATTAAAATATGTGAAAAAAATACTAAAGACAATAAAGTATGATTATTTAAAAGTTAGTTTTATACTATAAATTATAAAATTAATAGCAAAATATTTAAATTTAACTATCATTGACATTTAAATTATGAAGAAATGATTTTTTTTTTTAATGGTGGTTCAAAGTTAGTATATATCATAAAAATATTTATTTATGTTAAAATAGATTAAAGTGTAGTGAATATTTAATTATTAAGGGAGAGAGTTGTAATTCAAGCATCTTATAAATGAGGGGAGTGTAGATTTTACTTTTTAAAGGAGTGAAGTGTATATTTTAACATAAAAGGGAAGAGTAATTCAAACATCTTTGAGAAAAGGGGAGTGTAATTTACTCTAAATATTATTACCGGACCACACACTTGGCAAAGGTTTTATCACATGACTATACTGAAATCCTATTCTACGAAAGGATGAAAAAACATCGTTCCTTTGTGCCAACCCTCTCCTATATTTGTGTCAACCCTCCAATATGTCCTCTCTCTCATCTTATCTATTGTTCATTTTTCATAATTAACTCTCTCATAAAAATGCACTATAATCACGATGACTTTTCTATCACCAAAGTCACAAATCCGGATCCAACTATACACACACAAACATTTATTTCCTTTGTCATTTTGCATCAAAGGAGTTGATGATGACAATTGTTTGTTTTATCTATTACGTAAGGAAATGCAAAATTAAATTAAAATACACACACAAACATTTATTCCCTTTGTCATTTTTTATCAAAGGAATTGATATGAAAATTGTTTGTTTTACTTGTTATATAAGGAAAGGCAAAATTAAATTAAAATACTATTACCAATAAATATAAATACAAAAAAGACAACTTCTTCAAGCTTTAACGTGAGAGCCTCTCTTTCCTCAACCACTTATATTTCCATATATTTTTACAAATGAGTCATTCTTGGAAGAAAGTAAGTAATTATACACTTTTTGTCGAGTAGTTTAATGGTTAAAATTTTACTTTTAAAGGTGTATGTGTGGAGAATCCGGTTCAAATTCTAAACCCTGCATATATAATGTAATATTGCTACCAATTATGCTAAACAATGTAATATTACTACCAATTAAGCTATACTGACAGAGACATTTACTAAGATTATGATGGGTATTAAAATTCTCTTAAGTAGTCATATATTCTCTATAAAGAGTCCTGAGATATGCACCATAACATAATCATTAAAACACTTGAATTGCATTTCCCCTGAGAAAAACTTGAATTGCATCCAAACTTTCGAAATCATGGCTAGCTCAATGCTCGTTAAGGTTAGTTGTTTGTATATGATATGCTTGGTTTTGGTGATTCCCTTAGCCAATGCGGCCCTTTCATGTCCTCAAGTGGAACAAACTTTAGAATTTTGCCTTCAATATGTTAGGCTCCCACCTGGTCTTCCACCTTTGCCAGAAGAATGTTGCAATGAAATTAGGACTCTAAATGATGGAACCCAAACTACCCCTGATCGTCAAAATGTTTGCAGGTGCTTACAATTACTTATAACCCGCACACCTGATATCAATATTCGCGCCCTTGCTTTCATCCCTTCTCAATGTGGTGTCGACTTGCACTATGAGATTAGCTCTAACATGGACTGTGACAAGTATATATCTCCATCAACCCTCTTTTTCTATTTCTAACATACATTTGCCCTTTATATTTCTAATATTTGGATTCTTTTTATTTTATCGGGTAAAATCTCATTATTTTGTTTTAGTCCCTATTATATTTGGATTATGTTGAATTAGTTTCTATAAGATATATAGTAATACATATTTAAGGGACTAATGTAAAAAAAAAATGTAATAACCAGGAACAAAATAATGAAGATTTTACTCAAAACAAAAAAATAAGTTAAATAGAAAATGATTAAGAATATTTGAAAGATCATAATTTATTTTTTTATCAAAGGAAAAATAATGACATTTCAATAATTACTCATTGCAGGGTTAACTAGTATTGAGGAGCTTGCAAGGCTTGCACTGGATGAATAAATAAGTACTTCGTTTGTGGTTACAACCAAGACAAACAGAATAAACGAGATGGCTTTACTATCACAAAAGAAAATAAAATAGAATGCTTTGATTATATATATCTCTGATTGTTATTGAATCCCCTTTAGGGACCAATGTACTAAGAATTTCAGTAAATAAAATAAAATCTGAAATGTTTCAGCTCAAAATATTCATTATGTCACATTTGTATTCACAATCATCTCATTTTGTTTAAACAACCAAATATTATTAAAGTCCCGCCTGCAGCAGTCACTCCACCAAAACCCGAAGCATAAAAAAACCCTTATTTTTTTTTTTTTTTGTAAACAATCACCAGGATTCCAACACCACTCATAATACAACCACGCGGACACGCGGAAGTTTTGGCTTGGCTCAAATTCCACCGCCACGATATCCACCTTGACATCATCCACCAAATCCTCCACCACTAAACTTTAATCTTTGAATATCTTATCATTTCTAATTTTCAAAATTACTCAAATCGTCGAATGAAAAATTATCAAAAAACCTTTGCGAAGTTTCTTCCTATTTGCTGCCCCACTCAACACTCCAAATGGTGAAACAAGTTGGGTGGTGTGATAAAGTTGAAACCTAGCCAATTCATGATCCCCCGCCAAACCAAAGAAATGATGTTACAATGCAAGAAAAGATGAGTCGATGTTTCTTCGGAAGCTTCACAATACACACTATTCAACGAGTTTTCCGGATTGAAAACATTTTCCAAAGCAAGGTTGCATCTTGTTGGGATTAGATCATGGAGTAGCTTCCAAGAGAAATGCCACCACCTCAGAGGAAGCTGGACTCAGCCATAAGTAACCATACACTTTCTCTTGTAAGGGAAACAACTTTCTATCTACTATAAACAACCTTACCAACGCCTCACACATTGACTTTACCGTAAACACTCCGGACTCTTCCAGAAGCCACACCCACTTATCCTCCTCTTGGGAAAACCCTCTACCATCCAACAACATCAAAAGACTATTAAATAAATTCATATCTCAAAGGAACATACCTCTGCACCATGTAAAAGACCACCTCCACAAACCTTGTACATATTTCCCAATTTCACTAAGCATACACTCCTTTTGAGACAAAAGCGAATATAAATGAGGAAAGCGATTCCGAAAAGAAATGCCTACCACCCACCCATCGTTCCAAAAACTAGTACTCTCTCCGTTACCCACTTTTTTTTTTCCACTTCCCTACCAACCAAATATCCTTCCACTATCTAGAGGCAAAAGTTGCCCATATGTCACATTCCCCCTCACCTCCATTTTAAAAAGGTTAAAATATGGTTTTGGTCCCTGCAAATATGCCTAGTTTTGGTTTTAGTCCCAGTAAAAAAAAATTGTTTTTGGTCCTTGCAAATATGTCTCGTTTTCGTTTTGGTCCCTGACCCCACTTTTGTGATGATTTGCACACGTGGCACATGATGAGTGAACCCATTTATTAGATCCCTGCAAAATATTTTACTTTTGAAAATAGTCCTTGAAAGGACTATTTTCAAAAGTAAAATATTTTGCAGGAATCAAAAACAATTTTTTTTTACAGGGACTAAAACCAAAACTAGGCATATTTGCATGGACCAAAACCATATTTTAGCCTATTAGAAATGTCACTCCCATATTTACCCACAATCAGCTCCTTCCAAAGCGGATTCTCTCCATCTAGCAACCTCCACTATGCCAAAAGACTCAAATTTAAGAACCTAATGTCTCTCACACCAAGACCTCCCTTACTCTTCGACTTACAAATAGTCTTCCACTTCATGACTAGGCCTCTTTATCAAAAATCGATTGAATGGTTCATTATATCTTGGTTTTGACCCAAAAGTGCAAAATAGAATTAGTGACTCAAAATAGATATCTCAGTAAAAAATACAGAGAAGAATTGGATCTGAGTTTGAAATTTGACACGCAATATATGCATGGTATAAGGATTCTCTATGCCAAAAACATAGATTGATTGAGCTAAATAGGTGGTTCCACATCTGGATGTAAGGATTCTTTTCTGTAACAAAGAGAGGAGGTGTCTGGATGCATGATTGTCAGCGGAGTATTGAATCTTTGTCCAATAAAAGTGGAAATAGAACACTTGTTAAAATCATAATACATCTAACTAAATAGGTAATGTATCCATTTTCAAAAAATAAATGCCAATTGGGGTTTCTCAAATTTTTATTTATAATGCCAAGGACATGAATCATAGTTGAATCTAGATAATAGTTGTTGTTAACTTTGTAATATATATATTAAAATTGAAAATTTATTTAGCTCTTGAACAAGAAAACAGGAAACATTTGGAGAAATGGAATAGAATATATTTGAATTTTGTAAAGTTAGGATTTTTAAACTAGAGACTAGAGCATTTTAAACTCTTAGACATGTTCTTTCTATAATTTTCAATACCCAATACCATTTTATTTTATATATTTTTTACATCTGTATATTTTAAATTTTGATAGTGACTGAGCTAACTTTGAATGTAATCTTTAAAGAAGCATTGACAAATTTAGCCACTGATTCATGACTTAAGCCATTAGTTACTTATTTTAATGACTTAATCTAACGAAATTAAACCAGGAATGGTTATCAGAGGTATTTGATTTAGGTCTGTGGGTAAGTCCTGGAAAACTCTTATTTCCAATCCTGCCTTCGTGAAATTGTATCTCAAGAAAGGAGACATTGAAGTTGATTATGGTGTCCTTCTACACCCCCATGTCCCGTTTAAGATAGAACCCGACCGAAAGTTTCCCCCTTCTTGTTGATCCTTATTATTTTGTGAGCAACAAAGCATGTTGTGCTATAGTTGGTACCTGCAATGGATTGATCTGTTTGTCACTTTGTTTGTTGATAATTACAATTCTACCTATACAGAGTACTGACTCCGTTTATGGAACCTAGCGAATTTGGAAAAACTCTCAGGTCTGATGGAATGTTCAACTTTAAGTTTGGTTGTGACGATTCAACCGACACTTATAAGTTTGGTGATAGTGTTTGGAGAGATATCGAATGTTTCCCAGTTGATCCTCTTGAGGTGGACTGCATTTGCAGGAACTATTGTCCGGATAAAGGTGTGTATTTGAGTCTCCATATAATTTTAAACATATTACAGCTGGGCAGTTTGTTATTGTTTCACTTAATTTAGAGACGGAGACATACAACCAGTACATGTTGCCTCGTGGGTTTGATAAAGAGCCATCAGTAGAGCAAACGGTTGGTGTGTTGGGGGGCTTCCTTAGTTTTTCTTGTTTATACATGAAAACCGATTTGTGTTTTGTTATATGGAAAATAAAGAAATTTGGGGTCGAAGAGTCTTGGACTCGACTTTTTAAAATTAATTACCAAATTCCTAGTGATGAAAGGTTTGTTGCGGAAGACGCAATAAAGTATTGTCAAATGGTACCGTTTTCTTACTGACGATGGTTGTGTGTTGTTCATGCTTAGTATCTATTATCAACATGTATATAAATTTGCATCTCTGTATAATTCGAGAGAAAATAGAGAAGATGAACTAGAATTTACTGCAAGTAGATCTATTACTAACGACAATATAACTAGAGAAGATGGTTAGGAAATTCAATCTCTCTTGACGGTTTATTATCCAAATGTTTTAAACAAATTAAAGTGTAAAACAATGATTGAATGAAAGGTTGAAGTGAGAAACAGATTAATGAGAAAGTTACACACATCATTATACTTGGAAAGAGAAATGGAACTGCATTCCCCTTGAAGTGTTTTTTTTCTATATATGTTCTTTCTTCATCTGAAACTCTTATCTCTGAGATAAGTTAGTGTTTTGCAACTTTTTTCCATTTGATTCTTTGTTGTTTAGCTTTGTTCTTGTATGATAACTTTTAGAACATTCTCTTGCTTTGTCTAAGATTTGTAGTTTCATGTCAAAGAAGATAGAAAGGCTATTTTGCCATTATTCTCTTATTCCTTACATGATTCTGAATAGGTTAAGTAAAAGTTATAAATGAAAGTTACAATTAAACTTTTTATTGAGAAAGAAAATTGTGTTTTTATTGAGAAACCAGTAAATAAATACATGACAGAGGTTTTATTATTTTTTTAAATGGATTCCAAGGTGGTTTTTCATTTTCTAAATAAGCTTGTGTTTTTTTTTTTCTTTCTTTTTTCTGAGTTCTTGGGGTGGTACCAGAAACTGATAATAATCCAGCTGCTCAAGCTAAACCTTAAATATATATCTTCAGCAAACCAATGACCAACTAGTAATGTACCACAAAAGCATAAAACAAAACACTTGCCCAAATCACAATACATCTTGTCAAATACTATGTAGTATCAATTTTCAGAAAGATATTTACCAAGTTGCAGTCAACACTTTCTTGACATTACTAGCACAGAAAGATATTTACCAAATTGGCTTAGATAGTTTATCACCCCTTCTAATTATATTTTTTGGGAATATCCACAGAGGATGATAGATTTAAAATCTTTTATTTCTCCTTGTTTGTTAATACATAATATCTGCACTTTGAAGATTCTGCTATTGGAATATTGGCTTGCTAGGTTGATAAATTTCCTTCTTTATGATGAATATCTCTAGTAATAGGTTGTCCAACCTACATGAGTAACATATTTTGATCAAAGCATAAAGCACACATCACGCATTTTAAACCGACTTGTCAATTTCTTGGGTTCCTCTCTCTAGTCTCTATATGGAGAGGATGAAGCTGTCTATTTCCGGAGCATTGGGATGTTACACAACAGGGGAATTACAAAATGATGTAAACATAATAAATTAAGTGCTTCTAACTACATGATTTACACATCTAAATTTGCGCGCAAAGCAAATCTTAAACACAAATAAATAAACTAATATAACAATCCATTTAATCAGTTAATCATTTAACACTTAACATTATAAAATTATTCACTTAATCACTTAACACTAAACACTATAAACATTTAATCACCTAATCACTCTAATCACTTAACACTATAAAAATAATTACTTAAATATTGAACACTTAATACTATAAATCAATTATATTATAATGATATTAAACAATTAACAATAGCATAAAAACCATTATATCACTTGACAAATAAAAATACTTATATTATCAGCGTTTGTCCAGAGACACTGCAACATGACCCGAACCACACTGATAGATCCTCAGGACCTCTAGGAAAGGGAGGCCCTACAGCAAGGCATCTGCGGCTTCCTCATCGTCATCGTCATCCTGATCCTCTTGCACCCTCGGCTCCGACGCCTGATCATAGGGATCTTCAAGCCCATCAACGTAGTGCTACTCAATAGGATCATATTTGATGTCCTAAGTCTCATACACATGCTGCTGTGTACGATCAAGCACCTACGACTATGCGTGTGAGCCCTCTAAGCCATCCAGGTTATTACGCCCCCTCCCCCTCTTAGGCATGTGAAGGTTTGCTACCATCTTCTCCTGCCTATAACTATGAGTCACAATCTCCTTGTCGAGTCGGCTTCTACGTGGGCTCCCAGACATATCCATACAAAAACAAAAGAAAACAATCATTAAAATAATCATTTAGGCATTTTATCAAACTCCTTGAGTGCAAAATATAAACAATGACTCATTGTGTTAATTCAACTTCTACACAACCACATTGTACATAAACCTACTCTAAACAACATTCACAGCAACAACATTCAAATATAACATCATAAACTAACCTAAAATTAGATTTTTAAACTAACCCTAAACACTAACATTTTACTAAAATTAACACAAAAAAATCCTATCCAAACTACATTGTAAATTAATAGCATTAGCAGTACTTACTAGTGATTTTGCTGAAGAAATTTGAATGATTTTCATGAAAATGAGATTGTAGGGAGTTTGTAAGGAGTTTGAGTGTTTTTTGATTTTAAATGCAACGCAGAGCTATTGTTGCTGGAATATGTCTAGATCGCAATGTTAGTTAACTACAGTTGGTAAATAACCGAACTGTAGTTAACCACCGTTGGAAAAACCGAACGGTAGGAAGCTGCCGTTAGGGTTAAATGCGTCATTTTCATGTGTTTTTTTAGCAAATCTTTATGTGGGAAAAGCAATTTTCAATCAGATATGGCATGCTATTTCCACTTTTTTATGGATGATAAAATTTCCACTCCATGAAATTTCAAGACTTTTAGAGACCAATCTTCAACTTACCCATGGAAAATAAGCTCCATCCAAAAGTGATTCTTTTTTATTTGCAATTTTCCTTTCATTCTCATACTCAAACCAACATCAATCCTCTCACACGCACCCTTTTAGGAATCAAATTGAATTTTCCTCCAACTTCTATACAAAGTGCTTTGACCAATTTACGCGATTCCTGATTACTCTATTTCCTTATTTGTATTATTCCCTTTTAAAGTGCTTTG
This sequence comes from Medicago arabica, assembly GCA_946800305.1. Taxonomy (NCBI): domain Eukaryota; kingdom Viridiplantae; phylum Streptophyta; class Magnoliopsida; order Fabales; family Fabaceae; genus Medicago; species Medicago arabica. The sequence continues at coordinate 40,739,734 of OX326969.1, forward strand.
ATTTATTTCCTTGACCCAAAAAAAAAAGTGCTTTGATTTATTTCCTTGATTTTAGCCATGTCTATGAACACAACATTTACATGTGAATCTCCATTAAATCCTATACTATTTTTTTTGTTGAGTTTTTTAATTACAATCAGCCATGTCTAAGACTCCGTCGTCCCCGGTGTTCTTCCCCAACGATCTGATTACTGAGATCTTCTCCGTTCTTCCGGTGAAATCTGTTCTGCGATTCAGGTGTGTTAGTAATTCTTGCAACACTCTCATTTCTGATCCCGCGTTTGTAAAACTTCATCTCAAGAGATCAAAAACACAAAACCCGCAATTCTTACTAATCACCAATCACGTCCTGGAAATAAAAGGCGAGTCCCCATACGGCAGTGACGATGAATATGAGGTGGATTCCGCTGTCATTCCTTACTCCATATGCAGTTTAATCGACAACCCGTCGTTCACTCTTTCCGTGGATCCTTACTACCTGACAAAAGGATGGTCCCATATCGTTGGTTCCTGCAATGGATTGATATGTTTGACTGGTTGCTCTTATACCAATTATTATGAAGAGCACTATTTCCGCTTATGGAACCCAGCCACTAGGACAACATCTCCAAAATTTGGGTATTTTTACAATTGTTGCAATTCTTTCAACGAATATGATGGCTATTACAAATTCTACTTTGGTTATGATGATTCAGCTGACACTTACAAGGTTTTGGCCTCACAATCATCGTGAACTGAGAAGCAATGTGAGAATTCTAAGTTTGGAGAGATATTGAAAGTTTCCCGGTGGATCCTATTTATTTGAACTCCTCTTCTCCTGAAATGGGTGAGTATGCTGCTGTTTATTTCAGGAGCACTCTTAACTGGTTGGCTATTCAAAATGAATTTAATTATAGCAATATTAAGGATATTACTGTTGAACAATTTGTTATTGTTTCACTTGATTTGGGGAGTGAAACATACAATCAATACTTATTGCCTCGTGGGTTTGATGAGGTGCCGCCTGTGATACCAACTATTGGTGTGTTGGGGGACCGTTTTTGTTTTTCTTATTGTTACAAGGAAATTGATTTCGTTATATGGGAGATGAAGAAATTTGGAGTTGAAGATTCTTGGACTCCATTTCTTAAAATTAGTTATCACAATCTTCAAGTTAATTACGACTATGGTGATGATTCCTACAAATATTATTTTAAATTGGTGCCGTTGTTTCTTTCTGAGGATGGGGATACATTGATATTGTTTAACAATCAAGAAATGGAAGCAATTATCTATAATTGGAGAAATAATCGAGTAGAGCGAACATGAGCTACCGTATATTATGGATCAATTACAGATGATAGAGTTAATGATATATCTTGGATAATGGCCAAGGGTTATGTTGAAAGCTTAGTTTCTTACTTGTGGGCAATGAAGCTTTAGAATGAATGTCAACTTGTTTCCAAAACACACAATATGTTGATTAAACTAAATGATTATTTTGAACTCTGTTATCTATGTATATTTGAAGTATAGAAATGCTTTTACAAATTAATATATGTTGGAAATTCTTCTTGGTCTGATTTTATTTACATCATTTAAAGTATATTTACGCTGATTTTATTTGAAGCATTGATTGACATGTTTCTGCTAGAATATGTTTCAATTGCCTTTATCTGGTATGTATATGAGGTGTTGTTGATTGTTTTTACTGTTGTGTCGCAATTGATTTATGATCATACGACTGAATTTCCATCATCACTTTTTAAGAGGTATCAAAGATGAACGTTACATATTGGAGACTGTGTCAATTTATTTCTCTAACTTTTGATAATTACTTTTTTTCAACTATACATGAAGGTTAGCATGACCCTAGTTTCTCGACATACGTTTTGGCTATTTTATAAGCTTCCTTGGTTGCTGAAGGAGAAATTATCCTATTAACGTTAGATTCTTTTTGGAAAGGAGCTCTTGAAAATCTTAAAGATGTTGTAAAGATCGAGTCAAGATCAATTGTTGTGTTTGATTACATACTTGGTGGCATAGAAGACACTTGTATTGAATCGTCATATCTTATTTTCATGGTCAACATTAAAGAAAATAAAACAAATTGTATGTGAAGTAGGATAAGATTGTTTTAAGAAAATATTTTGTTGAGACAATATATATATATATATATGAGAGAATTCGTATGAAAACATTATTATGCAAAACAAATTGTCACCTTCATAGACGACCACACAAACTCCAATGTCTGTGTTGGTGCTTAATAGCTTGCCATACAAACTCCTTTTGCATTTTCATAATTATATGCCACATGGTGTTGATGTTGCTTTTGGTTGCATATTGGAAGCGTCGAAGATATAACCGTAATAGTCAATAGTATATTCTTAGAACTAGAATAAGTTTTCCCCTTGATGAAATGCCTTGAAATTTCACAAATGCAATCTCAATTCTCACTCAAACAAGAATGAAGTTCATTGGTTTATAACTGACAGAAGTTTCTTATTATTTTAAAAATTTGATCCATAAAAGTTGGTTTTACTCTATACCAATACATAAAGCCTCCAATAACCAACTTATTTGTTTCTTGTATGCCAATTATTATGTATACTCCAAGACTCACAAGCAACCAACTTTATACAACATTAAAGAGTAGAAATTCATTTGAGGAAATGTGGTCTCTTCATTATAAGTTTGAGTTGGTTTTTTGGACGAAGAGGTCTTGACCATTTAGACTCTTGAATTTATATATTTTTGGCTTAATTGCACTTTTCACCCCTATCTTTTACCAATTGTGCAATTTTGCACCCCATGTTTTTAAATGAGCGATTTTGCACCCTATCCTTTTCTCCCTTTATGATTTCAAGGTCCCCCATGACTTTTAGTGATGATGTGGCTGTTTTTGATCATTTAATGTTTGCCACGTGTGCTTGTTCAAAAAAATGTTTGCCACGTGTGTAATTCTATTTTTTTAAAAACAAAAAAAAGGAATTATCAGATTTTGAGAAAGGGAGTCACGTGATCCCTTTGTGACCCTTGCAAAAGGGGATAATAAAAAACTGAAATCCCTAATTTCCATCCATCTTCTTCCTCATTCCTTCGATCCTCTTCCCTCGTTCTTCTACCTTTTGCTCGCTTTCTCCTATCCTTTTCTTCCATCAATCTTCTTCCTCGTTGATTGTAATGTTCTTGCTGGTTAGAGATCAAAAGTTTTACATACATATATAGGAACCATACAATTTTGCAGTTGTTTGTTTTCACAAACTTTTAGTGCTTTGCATTGAAATAAGACATCAATTATATTAAAAATGTCATTTACCTTCGTTTGAGTTTTATAAGCCACTACCTATGGCAATGGTAGTGATGAAGTCTTTTGCAATGTTCCATGCATTATCAACATAGTAACTTGACACAGTTATCAGATGAAATTCAAGCGAAATATCCTAACACCATAATAATATTTTTCATTATTAGGACAATGCTAATCAAATCAAATCTATTCCATTGTCAAAACCACCTAAATTTAATAATTCATCACGGGTTGTAAATTGTATGCAAAAAATAATCAATCCTATTGAAAAATGTCCTTGTAAGGTAAAACTGTTTTGTAAAGTTAGTCACACACATCACATCACATGTAAATGAACAATGATATCTCATAACCTATAAAATTAATAATTGCAAGGATTTCATTTTTTGACACATCCACCTTTAAATACTTAATCAATATCTGATATTGAATTAAGCTTTGTTTGAAGTCAATGGTTACATAGCAACTGTAAATTATGAATCAAACACTGCAGCAGAATGCATAAATGAGAAGTTACGTATTCTAATTTGGGGATGTGGTAGGATTTTGTGAGAGTATGAGAAGGGTCGTGAGTCCCTCTCTCAAAATCTGATAATTCCTTTTTTTTGTTTCTTAAAAAATAGAATTACACATGTGGCAAACATTAAATGATCAAAAACAGCCACATCATCACTAAAAGTCATGGAGGACCTTGAAATCATAAAGGAGGAAAATGATAGGGTGCAAAATCGCTCATTTAAAAACATAGGGTGCAAAATCGTACAATTGGTAACAGATAGGGGTGAAAAGTGCAATTAAGCCTGTATTTTTTTCATTCTATCAAGTAAGTTGAAGGGTCTCTTAATTATTGCATTTTCAGTTTTAGATATCTTAATTGTTACTCCCTCCGTATCAAAATATAAGCAAAAATTACTTTTTAGGTTCATTCAATTAATGATGTATGTGGTCCATAATATGAACCACATACATCATTAATTGAATGAACCTAAAAAGTAAATTTTGCTTATATTTTGATACGGAAGGAGTATATGTGGAAGAGCACAACTACAGTGGGCCTGTAGGTTGAAGGGCTATCCAATCCTAGTAATCTGAACCAAACATGTACATACAGGGATTACTACAAAGTGGTAGATTTACCTTTTGGCTGCAACCATATTTAATTTGTTGTCGAAACCCAAAACTAATTGGGGAACAGAACCACCAAGCATATAATGGTCACATGCAAGCTCATTGGATTAGGATTTCCTGCTGTTACAGCAGGACGCTGTAACAGATCAGGATTGTCCAATCTAAAACGTGTGGTTCAGATTGGTTAGCATGATTTTGTACCTGCATTAATCTGTACCGTTTGATCTTTAATTAATAGTCAGGATCCTTTACAGCGCGTGAAAACTGCGTGCTTTACTGTAGCAGGGAATCCCAATCCCAAGCTCATTATAGCTAAAATAAAACAAAGTGTAAAATTGGGGAAGAGGGTTTGTTGTTCGGTCAAAAGAGGAGAAAGGGAAATGGGAGAAATCAATACTTGCTCTAGGTTCTAAATGATCTATACTTCATATAGAGTTCATTGCATGTGCTTGGAAGTAGTTTAGAGTGAAATTTAATAGGAAATAAGGGAGGAGGGCGATGGAAAAAGAGAGAATGGAGGGAGAGAGTTTTCTGTAGTGAGAGAAATGAGAGGATAAAATGAAAGAATGGTGGAGATTCAACCTTATATATGATAATGCATTATTTACCAAAATGCCCTTCTCTTAAGGAGTTTGCTCGGATACGATTAAATGACACTGCAGTCTAAGAATTTTAGCAGATATTACATAACTATTGGTGTGCTGGGGACTGTCTTTGTTTTTCTTATTGTTACAAGGAAACCGATTTCGTTATATGGCATATGAAAAAATTTGGGGTTGAAGATTCTTGGACTCCATTCCTTAAAATTAGTTATCAAAATCTTCAAATTGATTATGACTATAGTGATGATTTCATGAAGTATCATTTTAACTTGGCGTAGTTGTTTCTTTCTGAGGACGGTGAAACACTGGTATTGCGTAGCAGTCAAGAAATTGAAACAATCCTCTATAAATCCTCTATAATTGGAGAGATAATAGAGTAGGGAGAACAGATGCTACTCTAAGTAGTTCTTTACTGATCATAGAATTGACGTTAGAACAAGCACTAGTATAGGTTGGAGCATGGCCATGGTTTACGTTGAAAGCTTAGTATCAATTTTTTGAAAGTAGTTCCTCTTCCATAGTTTATTTGTTTGGGTTTATGTAAATTTGTATATATTGTTTTTATTATTATCGAGTGCGTCAATAATGTTTTTTATTACTGCTTAGGTTGACTGTGTTTTTGAACGACTATGTATCGACTATTGTTAACTAATTGACAATCTTGTTGTTTTAATGAATTTGTTTTTGTTTTTTTTATTAACTAGAAGATGATTCTCCTAAAAAAAATTAAATCTTTCTTGAACGTCCATTCTTTGGTTTTTCATACAAATGTTTTATATGAAATTATAGACTCTGAATATTCATGTCTATGATGACTTAGGTAATATTTGAAGACTATTTATTGGCTATCTTTAACGACTAAACCATTGCAGATATAATGAATTTGTTTTTGTTTTTATATTATTATCAACTAGAAGATGACTCTCCTATAAGGAAATTCAATTTCTCTTGAATGTTTGGTTTATCATCCGCATATTTAATCAAGTCAAAACTGTAGTCTGCAATAATAACTGCGAGAATGGTTTAGTGGGAAACAGAATAATGTGCAAGTTATACACATCAATAGACCGCAATAAATTTATTATTTAAAGAATTGATTGATATATATCTGCCTGCACATACTCCCTCCGTGTCAAAATATAAGTAAAATTGACTTTTTAGGTTCATTCATTTAATGATGTATGTGGTCCATAATATGAACCACATACATCATTAAATGAATGAACCTAAAAAGTCAATTTTGCTTATATTTAAAAACGGAGGGAGTATTTCACTTACCTTTATATGTTGCAACAACTTTATGATCATATGACAGAATTTTTATTATTAATTTATTATTAATTTTTAAGCTGTCTAAGTTGTTTATTCATGACATACTCTTTCACTATTTTTATTAGCTGTTGTTTTTGGATTTCCAAATTCTATTATCTATCGAAATTGTTACTAGGTTGAGTCCCCTTATGCGCGTAACAACAGGTCTGTTGCTGCCAACAAAGACGCAAACAACAAGGAAGCCAAAAACCCAGCCGACCGCACAGATGCTGAATGGTAAAACTAATGTCTTAAAACCAAAATATTCCCATAGGATTCAAAATGAAGCTAGTCTAAACATGAAAAGAGGTACTATATCGGTACAATTCTCAAACCTGAACTATTTTTAGGTTAAATATGTTTTTGGTCCCTACATTTTGCTTTCTTTTGACAAATAGTCCTTACATTTCAATAAATGTTTTAAAAAACCCTACATTTTTCTTCCGTTAGCACAAATAGTTCTTGTTGTCAAATAATTAACGAGAAACTAACATGGCAGCTAGTTGACCCCATTTTTCAAGGGTTAAATATGTTTTTGGTCCATATATTTTGCATGACTTTGAAGAATAGTCGTTACATTTCAATAAATGTTTTTAAAATCCATACTTTTTTACACCGTTAACAAAATTGGTCCTTGTCGTCCATTTTTGCTGATCAGACAAACGGAACATGCCACATATGCCACCAAGGACATTTTAGTAATTTACAATAAAGTGCAAAAACATAATTGATTTTTCAATTGAACCTTCTCTATCGTCTTCATCCTCTCTCCACGTTTTCTCTATTTCTCCCCAACCACCATCAGCCTCACACACTCATCCTCAACTACCACCGTCCTCTTCACCATTAATTTGCTCATATTTGATCTCTCTCTCTCTCTCTCTCTCTTGTTGCTGCCGATGACATCCTCTTCTCCCTCACGCTATCAGGGAACCATTCAAACTGCAAGTGGCAACGACTGTGAGGACCAGATCAGAGTTAAAGTTGAAATTTTTGTGAGTAAAGTTTTCGGTAAAGTTGAATTATGCCCCTGCACTTTATTGGAAATTACTAAAATGTCCTTCGCGACATCTATGTCGCATGTTATGTTTGTCCGGTCAGTGAAAATAGACGACATGGACCAATTTTGTTAACAATGGAAAAATGTAGGAATTTTAAAAACATTTATTAAAATGTAAGGATTATTCTTCAAAGTCACGCAAAATATAAGGACCAAAAACATATTTAACCCTTAAAAAAATAGGGTTCACTAGCTGCGACGTCAGCTTCTCGTTAATTATTTGAAAGCAGAGACTATTTGTGCTAACGGAGGAAAAATATATGGATTTTAAAAACATTTATTAAAATGTAAAGACTATTTGTCAAAAGATGGCTAAATGTAGGGACCAAAAACATATTTAACCCAAGATTTTTTGAATGAAATATTTTCTTACAATGTCATATGACAAAACTAGTCTTATATATCAAAAATCAAGTGCAGTGCTTTAGTATAGCTTGGCTTTGGCTAAAGAATGCAAAATACTCCATTTATGGCCTAAAACAGAGAATGTTCTTTTTTTTATCATAGCTAGAAAAATTAAAATGCAAAGCAGGAGTAGGCCTGAACCTTATTACAACATATAAGCAGGTCAACTATGATCATCTCAACTAAAACAACATATATGCTATGAAGCAAAGAGAACTGATGGCTAAATCTATGCTCTTAAACCATAAGCTGCCAAGAAACTAATATGCCAGACAACATATCTCATGACAGTCAAACATATTTGGGATTGCTTTTGATTACACCCTTTTTGGAACGAGTTTGGATGTGTTCACTACTTTTGATGCCATCGGTGCGTTTGCCATTGTGAGTCTTAACTCTTTTCTTACTTGCCTTCCTACCAGGTTTGACAAAGCTATCTTCCTGATGATGCTGCACTAAGAACTTTCTTGCAATACTAGTCTCACAAGTATCCAATTTCTCAGTGTCAGTGTCCTGATCCATAGTACTGTCAGTAGCAGGATCTGTATCCTACTCATCTCCCTAGAGCTTGCGTAATATTTGAACACTCTTCATGCTTGCTGCAGTAAAATTCTTGGAGCTACCATTGATTATGACCTTCCCTTTATAAGGGCCAAGCACCTCATCTGTAGTTGTGATAGGAGTGACCAAAGGAAAATGATACAAACCGGTATCAACATATGGATCTGGCATGGGGAATGACTGCCTCCCATGATCTGACCCCAACACCTGTGTGTTTGGAACTAAGACAACAAGTTGTGATGAGCTCTTTTCCAATGTACAAGGATCCTCGGAGCTTGTAACTTTCTCCAAACAAACACTTTCCTTGGATGCTTGTTCAACATTTTCAGTGATAGCTATAAGCTTATCCTTTGAAATGAGAGCAAGATCCTTATCAACTAACCTAGCCTCCTTAGAGGGAAGTTTACTATCAACATCAAGAAACTCAAAAGAGTTGTGAAGATTCAAAGTTGAAGGTTCACCAACCTTCTGGGTCATTGATGAAACGGTCACATCCACTTTGACTCCTGCCTTCCCAATGACCTCAAAAACAGGTGAATCATCCAAGTTCTTGTCAGCTGTATGTATCTCAGCTTGATTACTCATAACATGCATAGTGTTAACAAGTTCCTTGGTCACTTTATCAAATAGAGTCTCACCTCCTTCCACAGCAGTGATAGAGTTGCTTGGTGATTCCATATTATCAGATGGAATTTGAGTTTTGGCAGGCTTTTTACCAACTGCCTCATTACTAGCTGGAGCAATTTTGTGAACAATAATTTCCTCATCTTTCTTGGAATTCAAACTAGCTTTGGACTGAGCTTTGGTGTTCATATTGTGAGCTTTTCTAGTTACATTAGCAGGTGTCTCATGAGTCATTTTAGAGCAAGTATGAATGCTATGCCCCAAATTCCTGCAATGTGCACAATATAATGGATGTTTCTCATACTGAACCACTATAGAGATAGTGTGGCCTTCCCTTTCAACAATAACAGAGTCAAACATCTTGTTGGCCAAATCAACATCAACTAAGACCCTAGCAAAAAGGCCAAATCTCCTATTCAGTGTAGCATCATCAATTGTAAGTGGTGAACCCAAACCTGATGCAATCTCAAAAATCGTTTGTTTTCCCCAATATTCATGTGGTAGATTCATTAGCCTAACCCATACCTGAACAAGTGTTTGTGCCTGCGCCATAGGGATAAAATCTTTTGTCCAACAAGAAAAGCGCATGAAGCCAGGTTTGAGATTAACAACACCAATGGCCCAAACTTGTTTCATCTCCTCAATTGTACTGGAATTAAGCTCAAAAAAATCCCTTTCCTAAAGGAATTAAGTTCCAATTGTTCAAATTAGGCCAGAGATTGTTGAGTTTTACCTTCAAAGCTTGCGTAGTTAATGGTGAATCTCCTTTATGAAGGGTTAAACGGCCATGTAGATTGCATTGACAAGCTGTTAGACCAGATTCATGCGCAGCTTGAGAAATCTTCACCCTAATTGAATCGCCCATTATCACCTTTGGAGGAAGCTCCGAGAGAAAAGAATCACATGAAACCGAGCCAGAAAGGGCTTGTACAAAGGATTTCCCGGATGCCGGTGGATTCGTCGTCGCCATGGTTCCGAAATAAACGGAAACTCCAAAGAGAGGTCACCGGAAAAGTGATGCGAAAATCTCCCAGGAATCGGAAAAACGAGATGAAAGATGAAATTAGGGTTGTAGAGAGGACGCAACCTCAGTAGGGAGAAGAGAAGCGCCGTGAAAAACAGGAGAAATCACCGCCAAAGCCTCACTGGAGCTACGCCGGAAAGTGGTTAGGTTGCCGGAAAAAAACAGTTACGGTGGCTCTATTCAGAGAGAGAGAGAGAGAAAGAATTAGAAAATTCATTTCTCTATGAATTGAAAGGTTAAAAAACAACTAAAATCAACAAAAATAGATACAATAAAACACTATGAAGATCAAAAAGCATGTATAAAGTTAATCGTTAACGAAACATGGTAAAAACCCTTACGCAAGTAACCAAATGTCACTAAAAAGTATAATGAAGAACTGAATAGGACTTTGGGAATTGAAACACACTATATCTATGAAATGGTTTCATTGTTGGTTTAATATTATTTGATTTGATTTTTTCTTTGATTTGTTTTTGTACACAATTCATTTCCTTTTGTTTGTAGGTGATTTAATGAAATTAAAAAGTACATAATTGTCTGATTTAATGTGACCAAATCCTTGATATGTAACCTCTCTTCTTGAATTGAAAAAGCATTAAAACATACCACATGTATTATTATTTTATAGAGAATGTTTGATTTGTTTATATTGTAGATTGTAAATGTAGATGTATATTGTAGATGTGTTAACAATTTTACTAAATCCAGTTAACGTCATTCACATGTGCATCTATTAATTTAGAGGTAAAATTTCACACACATTAATGTGTGGAGAAGTGGGGAATCCGGGGTTCGAACACCGTCCTCTGCACAACTTATCTCTGGTAGCTACCAACTGAGCTACACTTACGCACTTACGGGACTGAAGAATTAGGTTTTATTAGAATATGTGAACAACAATGTGAATCTCCATTACATAAATACTTTTCACGGCTTCCCATCCTTTAAATCCTATACTATTTTTTTTGTTGAGTTTTTTAATTACAATCAGCCTTGCTATGACTCCGTCCTCGGTGTTCTTCCCCAACGATCTCATCACTGAGATATTCTCCGTTCTTCCGGTGAAATCTGTTCTGCGATTCAGGTGCGTTAGTAATTCTTGCAACAATCTCATTTCTAATCCCGCGTTTGTAAAACTTCATCTTAAGAGATCGGAAACACGAAACCCACACTTCTTACTAATTACCGATCACTTTGTAGAAATAAAAGGCGAGTCCCCATACGGCGGTGACAATGACTATGAGGAGGTGGATTCCGCTGTCATTCCCTACTCCATATGCAGTTTAATCGACAGCCTGTCGTTCACTCTTTCCGTCGATCCTTACTACCTGGTAAAAGGATGGTCCCGTATCGCTGGTTCCTGCAATGGATTGATCTGTTTGACTGATGATTCATTCAATGGTGAGTATCTAGAGTACCGGCTCTGTTTATGGAACCCGGCCACAAGGACAACATCTCCAATACTTGGGAATTTTTGCATTTTTCGCTATTATTCTCCAGACAAAACTGGCTGGTGGTTTGATGGTTATTACAAATTCTCCTTTGGATGTGATAATTATACCGGCACTTATAAAGTGGTGGCCTCACGTTACAATCGACGTGAACTGAGAAGCAATGTGAGAATTCTAAGTTTGGGTGATAACGTTTGGAGAGATATTGAAAGTTTTGAACTCCTCACTTGGTGAGTATGCTGCTGTTTATTTCAGGAGCACTCTTGACTGGTTGGCTATTCAAAATGAATTTTATTATACTGATAGCAATATTAAGGATATTACTGTTGAACAATTTGTTATTGTTTCACTTGATTTGGGGAGTGAAACATACAATCAATACTTATTGCCTCGTGGGTTTGATGAGGTGCCACCTGCAATACCAACTATTGGTGTGTTGGGGGACCATCTTTGTTTTTCTTATTGTTACAAGGAAATTGATTTCGTTATATGGGAGATGAAGAAATTTGGATTTGAAGATTCTTGGACTCCATTTCTTAAAATTAGTTATCACAATCTTCAAGTTAATTACAACTATAGTGAAGATTGCGTAAAATATCATTTTAAATTGGTGCCGTTGTTTCTTTTTGAGGATGGGGATACATTGATATTGTGTAACAGTCAAGAAAGGGAAGCAATTATCTATAATTGGAGAAATAATCGAGTAGAGCGAACAGGAGCTTCCGTATATCACGGATCAATTACAGATGATAGAGCAAGTGGTATATGTTGGAGTATGGCCAAGGGTTATGTTGAAAGCTTAGTTTCAATTTGTTGAAAGTAAGACCCCTTCCATGATTTACTTGTTTAAATATTTGTTAATTTGTATATATTGTTATTTTTGGGCGATGAAGCTTTAGAATGAGTGTCAACTTGTTTTTTCCAAAACACACAATATGTTGATTAAACTAAATGATTATTTTGAACTCTGTTATCTGTATATTTGAAGTATAGAAATGATTTTACAAATTAATATATGTTGGAAATTGTTCTTGGTCTGATTTTATTTACATCATTTGAAGTACATTTATTATGATTTTATTTGAAGCATTGATAGACATGTTTATGCTAGCATATGTTTCACTTGCCTTTATGTGGTATGTGTCTGAGGTGTTGTTGATTGTTTTTTTTGTTGCGTCACAATTGATTTATGATCATATGACTGAATTTCCATTATCACTTCTTAAAAAGCATATAGGTATCCATTATGTATTGTAGATTGTGCCAATTTATTTTTCTAACTTTTGATAATTACTTTTTTTCAACTATACATGAAGGTTAGCATGACCCTAATTTGTTGACATACGTTTTGGCTATTTTATTAGCTTCCTTGGTTGCTGAGGAGAAATCATCCTAAGAACGTTAGATGCTTTTCGAAAAGGAGCTCGTGAAAATCATAAAGATGTTGGAAAGATCGAGTTAAGATTAATTGCTGTGTTTCATTACATACTTGGTGGCCTAGAAGAAACTTGTATAGAATCATCATATTTTGTTTTCATGGTCAAGCCAAAGACACCACGTATGTGAATTAGGATAAGATTGTTTTAAGAAAATACCTTCATAGAAAGCCACACAAACTCCAATGTCTGTGTTGGTGCTTCATAGCCGGCCATACAAACTCCTTTTGCCTTTTCATAATTATATGCCGCATGGTGTTGATGTTGCTTTTGGTTGCATATTGGAAGCGACGAAGATATACCTGTAATAATCAATAGTATATTCTTAGAACTAGAATAAGTTTTCCCCTTGATGAAATGCCTTGAAATTTCACAAATGCAATCTCAATTCCCACTCAAATAAGAATGAAGTTCATTGGTTTATAACTAACAGAAAGTTTCTTATTATTTTTAAAAATTTGATCCATAAAAGTAAGTTTTACTCTATATCAATATATAACGCCTCCAATTACCAAGATCCTGCTATTGGAATATTGGCTTGCTAGGTTGATAAATTTCCTTCTTTATGATGGATATCTCTAGTCAAAGGTTGTCCAACCTACATGAGAAACATATTTTGATCAAAGCATAAAGCAGACTTCACGCATTTTAAACTGACTTGTCAATTTCTAGGCTTCCTCTCTATATGCTGTTCCTTTCCGGAGCATCAGGATGTTACACAACAGGAGAATTACAAATGCTGCAAACTAACAATTCATTTAGGAATTAGAGAGCTTAGTCTTACCCTTCTTGTATGCAATGTTGTTTCAAATTTAAGTTCACTATAACAATCCATCATTCCATCTCCTTCCTCCATTGCACTCTTTCATAATTGGAGGTTGTTATATAAAATCCTTTTTTTATATTTAATATTAGAATTGAACCAAAGATTTTGGTTAATACGAGTGGCTGTAATTCTTATAGTTTTATAACCTGTTGGGAAATTGTGCTTTGTATTAGCTATTCATGGTGTTAATTCTAAGTTTTGGTTAATATTTAGCTATTATTCTTAAGGTTATCGTAGAGTTACTTCAACTTTGATTCATCACTGCAACTATTTGTTGATAAAAATATCTTGTTATACCGCAGGAAATGAAAATAGGACTGCATAGAGCTAAGCTAACACCGGCATGGGATGCCACTGTCACTCATATCCAAAGGAATCTGAACTCTGATGTAATTAACCTTGTGGATTTCAGTTTTCATGTCTAAGTACACTTTTTTCTTTCTTTCTGCAATTTGTTTTCTCCTTCTTTTCGTTCTGGAAACCGAAGATATTTCCATTTTTGTCAGCATAGTTTTCATAGCTATGTCAGTGTTTATGCATTTAAGGGTTTATGTTTGACTATAATGTCCAATTAATAATCTATAAACCATTTTATTAAAGCTTGATTATCATTGACCTATTCAATTAATAAGCTTTGTTGATTTTCAAATGAAAACGTGGCACAATGCACAGAAAATGGGATAAAATTATGATTGAAAAGGAAAGATGGAAGTGCTATTTTCTAGTGTTCCTTCATTTCTCTTTCTATAGGAATCAATTAATGGTGGAGAGAAACTTTCCATAGGAAGGAATTAAGACGGTTGATGTGGATGTAAAACTGTAGAATGACAAAATAAAAGATTGCACGATTTTTGTTTTTGCTATTTCTTTGCTATTTACAATAAAAGTTTCATTCCCACATGTGAATAAAAGTCTCCATAAATGTAAAGACCCGATTGATCACGTTAATTTTTATCTTATTAATTTAGTCAATTCCTAAATTAATAAGGTTGAAAATGACTGAATCCTTCCACATGCAATTTTTAACTTATTTCCCAGGTGATAATTTTAGTTGGTTAGTTTGACAATTTTTTATTTTTTTTTAAAAACCATCAAAATTATCCTAAAAAATCATGGAGGTTATCCCTAGTTCCTAAAATTTTCTGAATTTGTCATTATAACTTTATGACTTGCATTGATGATGAATTCATCCAAAAATAAGTATTACGAATCTTGATGACTCGGATGCATAGAGGTGGGACAAAAGCAACCAAAGGTGGTGTTTTTCAACCTTGAAAACAAGTTGAATCCAACTGTTTTGGCTTTGCGAATTTTTAGTTCAATTATCTATGATTATCTATTTTGTCCTGTGGTAACTAAACTCTTTATATTAGGGTTGAATGATGAACCTTTATAGAATGTTTGAACCATGTAATCTATATTGTCCTCTTCGAATTCAATTCGAATTATGTTTATTGATTATATTTTGGTCTTAATGCTCTTTTAAATTTATGATCAACTTTGAATTAATTCTAGGTTACAACTCACTGCTACCACTAGGTTTCGTAACACGATCTAGGTATATTGTTTTCTATGGAATTGGCCTAGACATGGGAAAATTAATTAGTATGGCATCATTTAACGGTCTCTATTGCTTTTTATATTAATGAGTTTCACCTACGACTTCAGGGCCTTAAATTAGGGGACAAGTTTTGTTTGCCAACCTTTTGATTGCCCTAACTGATCGTTGTTGTACGAAATTAATGGTTATTAGGGGTGTTAACATAGTTGCGATGTCTAACAATGATGCAAGCCATCTTTCTAACCTTGTATGAAGAAAAAAAAACTCTTGAAATCCCCCTATTTTACTATTTTTAAGCATAGTTTAATCGTCTAGCAGAAACAACATACTTTGTACGCTCCTTAAAAAAAAACATACTTTGTACGCTTGCAACCCTTTGACGAAGGGAAAAATATTGTTCCTTTATGTCAAGCCTCTCCTATATTAGCTCTCTCATTTATCTATTATTCCTTTTTCATATCATATTTCTTTCTCATAAAATACAGAAAATGCACTATAATCATGGTGACTTTCCTATCACCAAAGTCATTAAAACGAGATCCAACTATACACACACACAAACATTTATTTCCTTTGTCATTTTTTTATCAATGGAATTGATAATGATAATTGTTTGTTTTACCTGTTATATAAGGAAATACAAAATTAAAATAAAATAAAATACTAATGTTAATCAACATAAATACAAAAAAGACAACTTCTTCAAGCTTTAACGTGAGAGCCTCTCTTTCCTCAGCCACGATCTATATTTCCATATATTTTTACAAACGAGTCATTCTTAAAAGAAAGTGAGTAATTATACATTTTGTGGTAAACTAAATACGAGATGAAAGAATTTGTGTTATATGATTTTTTTTTTTTAAAAAAACTCGAAAATATCTAACTTACCATTTCAATTGTACTATTTTTTTTTGTTTTTTAGATTTGACTATTTGAGTAAGTTTTCACATCAGTCTTTGAAAAAAAATATAAGGAAATCAATTTAGTCTTCGGAAAAAAAATATCAAATTTGGTTTTGAAGAATCACTATAATGAATATATTTTTAGTCTTTATTTTTTTCTTCAGAATAATCCCTATTTGGAAACTAAGTACTTGACTAATTTCTTTTTTACCAGTTAATTAAAATCAAGTTGTTAATGAATTTTACTTAAATACAAATTATTCGGAAGAACCCGAATCATATAACTAAAATAATATTTGACTTAGTAGGTGCATGATGTAGCGTGATGTAAATCTTAAAGTACCAAATGTGATTCCTACCAATAAAAAATAGATATGAGTTTTTGTCGTGTTGGGTATTTTCTCTTTAATTTTTATTTTCTTAAATAGTCTAATGGTTAGAATTTCACCTTTAAAGATGTTTGCAGGTGCCTCAAAACTATGAGCTATACTCACAAATTGAGCTTTACTTATATTGTAATGTTTCCACCAATTGAACTATACTCATAAATACATTAATTATTACTTATATTTTGATGGGTTTTAAAACTCTCTTAATTAACTGTATATTCTCTATAAATAATCATTAGATATGCACAATAACATAATCATTCACCTCCATATACACTCACTAACACACTTGAATTGCATTTCCCCTAAAAAAGAAACTAGAATTGCATCCAAAATTTCGAATCATGGCTAGCTCAATGCTTGTTAAGGTTAGTTGTTTGTATATAATATGCTTGGTTTTGGGCATTCCGCTAGCCAATGCGGCTCTTTCATGTCCTCAAGTGGAACACATTTTAGCATCATGCCTTGAATACGCTAGGGCACCACCGGGTCTATCTCTACCTGAAAAATGTTGCAATGATATTAGGAGTGTATCCCAAACTACCCCTGATCGTCAAGATGTTTGCAGGTGCCTCAAATTCCTTATGGCCGATTTACCTGATATCAAGATTCCCGTCCTTGCTTCCATCCCTTCTCAGTGTGGTGTTGACTTGAACTATGAGATTACTCCTACCATGGACTGCGACAAGTATATATCTCCCCATCAACCCTCTTTTTTCTATTTCTATATATATTTTGTTAATAAATACCCTAAATTTATTTTCAACAAATAACATGAAAATAATATGCATTCCCTAACGAATTATAAGTATTCCATAAAATACCCTTAACAAAAAGTTTTCCATAAAATATAGGGTCATTTACAATATGTTAGGGACAATATATGACATGAATTTTATGTTATAAAACGTGTTATGAATTGCATTACATATTATTTTTAGATATTTTAGGAACCAGAAGAAAGTGATCCTTGAGAAACTAATATTTGGATTCTGGTTTTTTTTTTTTGTTGGTAAAATCTCATTATTTTGTTTTAGTCCCTATATCCCTAAAAAAAAGTAATGACTTGTTTAAGGTACTAATTTAAAAAAAAAATAACGAGAAACAAAATATTGAGATTTTACCCAAAAAAATAAGTTTAATAAAAAATGATTAAGAATATTGGAAAGATCTTTAATTTTTTTTTTGAGGGAGAAAGATCATTAGTTATAAATTATAATAGTAAAAAATAGAGAACAAATTCTTTTTTATTTTTAATTTTGACTAAAAATAGTATAATCCACCATTGAACCGGATACATGTTAGATAAGTTCAATAATTAATATATTTTATGTCGGAAAAAATAATAGGATTATAAAGAAAACTAATATCAAATTATCTTTAATTATTCATTGCAGGGTAAACTAGCATTGAGCATCTTCTGGATAAATAAATAAGTACTTTGTGTGTGGTTACAGCCAAGACAACCAAAATAACGAGATGGCTTTACTATCACAAAATAAAATAAAATAGGATGCTTTAATTAAAGAGAAACTAGACCATCGACCTGTGCTAACGCACGGGTCATATCGAAGGGGTAATATTGATGGTAATAGATAACAAAATAGTTTATATGAATGTCATGATTGTCATATAGTATTTCATAATATTAAGAAACATAGACACGTTGATACTGTATCATAACATAATATTTTCATGACAGTCCTTGGTACCGTAACGTAACATAATATGTCAAGTATAGCAAAAAGGTTTAACATTTATAAGTAAGAAATTAAGTTAAGTATAGCGAGACGGGTTAACGGTTATTCCTTTCCAAAAAAAATAGCATATAATTAGGAACATAATTTTATTTTACTTTAGATAAACATTAAATGCAAAAGTGTGGAGGGAAAAATTAGGTTAAAATTAGCGAGACGGATTAACATTTATAAATAAGAGAAGAGATAAACATTAACTGCAAAAGTGTGAAGAGATAAAATTAATTATTCATTGCAGGGTAAACTAGTATTGCGCAACTTCTGGATAAATAAATAAGTATTTTGTGTGTGGTTACAGCCAAGACAACCAAAATAACGAGACGGCTTTACTATCACAAAATAAAATAAAATAGGATGTATTAATTAAAGAGAAATGATATTTGTACAACTATTTTTTGACAACTTTTAAAACAACTCTTTCTCATACTCACATATGTTTTTATTCTCTCTTCTTCTTTCTCTCTCCGTTGTTTTTGTCCAATCACAAGAGGAGAAAAGTGGTTGTCATCAAAGTTGTTTAATATTAGTTGTACAAATATTACTCATCTTAATTAAATCCCCGCTAGGGACCACTGTACTATGAATTTCAATAAATAAAATAAAATCTTTTTT
The DNA here is from genome assembly GCA_946800305.1 of Medicago arabica. NCBI lineage: Eukaryota > Viridiplantae > Streptophyta > Magnoliopsida > Fabales > Fabaceae > Medicago > Medicago arabica. The sequence goes on from OX326969.1 coordinate 40,758,678, forward strand.
TTAAAAAATAAAATAAAATAAAATCTGAAATGTTTCATTTCAGATCAAAGTATTCATTATGTTATTGTATTCATGTCATAATACAACCACGCGGCGGAAGTTTGGCTTGGCTCAAACTCCACCCCGAGACCACCTTAATATCTTCCACCAAATCCTACACCACTAAACTTTGATCTTTTAAAATCTTATCATTTCTTAATTTATAAATTACCCAAATTGTCACATGCAAAATTAAAATAAGAAAAAAACCTTTGCGAAGTTTCTACCTGTTTGCTTTCCGACTCCACTCCAACACTCCAAATGATTAATTAATTAGGATGGTGTAATAAAGTTGAAACCACCAATTCATTATCCCTCCGCCAATTGGCATACGAAAAGACCAGTCAATGTTTCTTCGACAGCTTCGCAAAACACACAATTCAACGATTTTTTTAGATTGAAAGTATTTCTCAAAGCAAGGATGCACCTTATTAGGATTAGACCATGGTGTAGCTTCCAAGACAATGCCACCACATTAAAGCGATTCAGACTCTTCCATAAGTAACCATACACTCTCTCATGTAAGAGAGGCAAATTTCCATCTACTATAAACATCCTTACCAACACCTCGTACATGGACTTTACCATAAACACTCCGAACTCTTCCGAAAACCACACCCACTTATCCTCCTCTTGAGACAACCCTATACCGTCCAACAACAACAAAATAATATTAAATAAATCCATCTCCCAAAGAAACATACCTCTGCGCTATGTAAAATATCACCTCCACAAACCTTATACATAATCCCCCATTTCACTAAACATACACTCCTTTTGAGATGAAAGGGAATATAAACGAGGAAAGCAATTCTGAAAGGAAATTCCTTCCACCTACATATCACTCTAAAACCTAGTTCTCTCTCTTATCAAAATTGACTCTCAAAGCGAAAGCCAAACCAAAGCAGCGCATGATAGAATTGATACATCACAGATTTGACATAGATGTCTCACCGATAAAAAGAGAGTCACCAACATGTTGGAAATGAGAAATTGGTAAACTTGTTGAACCTATCTTTAACCCATCATATTCTCTAATCCTCTCGGTCATCCTAGTAGATGCACTCAACCCTTCTACCACAAGTAGGAAAATGAACTGAGCAAGTAGGTCACCCTACATATGCCCTCTCTGGATATTAATATCTTGAGTAAGACAATAATGGTTTATGAGGAGACAAGTGCACCCAATTATACTAAAGTAATAAAGTAGTAAGTTATCGTCTCCATAGAGATTGTCATTCAATTTGGTAATTAGCAGAATTTATTTAAAAAGCAAATATACGAATGAACAACATAACACACAAAACGACAAACAACATAACAATGCATTCGGATGACAAAATCACAAAGAAAAAAACATAGATTTATGTGAAGATCATTTATTTAGATTGAAGTATAGAGGAAAAGATGAACATAGGTGATTTTCGAACAAAAATTGACCCAAAATCACCTCAATAAAAAAATGAAAAAGAAAATCTAGAGATGGAAAACTAAGGCCGACTTAAGAATATTATTTGTAATGGTGTCCGGGGTTCGAACCCCGAACCTAGACTGTCCTTACCTCACATGACTTCATAATTGTTAATAATCCATACATGCCGGCGCAATAAAAAACAAACAAGTATCATTTAATTAAAATCTACCCACATATATAAGTAGAATAAAATCTGATTCCAAGTCTTGATCGAACCTAGATCTACAGAAGTGGTACCATCAATACAAAATTAGCCCGATTGCCGGTGTTCTTCCCCAATGATCTCATCACTGAGGTCTTATCACTTCTTCCTATCAAATATATTCTTCGATTCAGGTGCGTTAGCAATTGTTGGAACATTCTCATTTCTGATTCCACTTTTGTGAAATTTCATCTCAAGAGATCAAAAGCTCGAAATCCACTCTTCACACAGATCACGGAGCACATCACATATAACCCTTGTGGCAGTGACGATGCATCTGAGTATGATCTCACTATTGTTCCCTACTCTATACGTAGTTGAATAGAGAACCCATCTTTCAACCTTACGGTTGATCCTTACTATGATTAAAGGCCAAAGGATGCTCTGATATGAATTAAAGGCCAAAGTGATGATCGTTGGAGAAACATTGAAAGTTTTCCTGTGGTTCCTCTTCAATTGCACCATTTTCAGCCATATGTATATTATGTATATTTGTGTGACTCTATTAACTGGTTGGCTATCCATAATGAATATTGGTATCCTGAAAGCAATATTATGGATATTACTGTTGACCAGTTTGTTATTGTTTCACTTGATTTGGGGACAGAGAAATACAATTAATACCGACTGCCTCCAAGTTTTGATGAGGTGCCGTTTGCACATCCTATTGTCGGTGTGTTGGGGGACTGCCTTTGTTTTTCTTATTCTAAGGAAACTGATTTTATTATATGGCAAATGAAGAAATTCAGGGTTGAAGATTCTTGGACTCAATTCTTTAGAATTAGTTACCATAATCTTCAAATTGATTATGACTATAGTTACGAAACTACAAAGTATCACTTTCAATTGGTGTCGGTTCTTCTTTATGAGGATGGTGATACATTCATACTGAAATCCATTCTAGAAATTTCCAAGCAATTCTCTATAATTGGAGATCTAATACAGTAGAGCAGACAAACATTACTGTTAGTAGAACTATTACTGATGATAGAACTACAGATTATATTGCCTGGGAATCGATCATGAATTATGTTGAAAGTTTAGTTTCAATTTTTTGAAAGTAAGTTCCGTTCCCATGGTTTACTTGTTTAAACTAGTTTTTAACTTTTAATGTTTATATGTTGTTTTCAAAATATATAATAGATTTTGTGAATATTCTTTTTTATGATGGCTTATATTGATTTTATGTTGATTTCATAATGTTGAATAGATTGCATGAATCAGTTTTAATTTGAACCGTTTCACTTAAAGTTAGAAAGTCAAACTCTTACCGTCGAGCTGATACATTGAACTAGCAGACACGCCTTTGATTTTGTTTACACCGCACACGATCATTTATGCTGATTCTGTTGAAGCATTGATTGATATATATCTACTTGCACATGTTTCACTTACCTTTATGTGGAAGAGTCTCTGGTGGGTTGTTGATTGTTTATTATTGTGTTACAATTGCTTTTGGATCATATGACACGATTTCCATTATCAATTTTTAATGTATGTTTAAATTTTTATTTCATGACATACGCTTTGGATATTTTAATAGCTTCTTGGGCTGATGGAGGAAGAAATCAGCCACAAGCAATTCAAATGCTTTGAGGAAGGAGCTTAGGTCAAAACTCAAAGACGTTGTTGATGGAAATGAAGATATTTGTTGTGTTTAATTGCATGTTTTGTGGCACAGAAGATACTTGTTTTGAGTCCTCATATTGCTATTTCATGCACATGCCAATTAGGTACTGTGTATGTGAATTGGGATTATGTTATTTTAAGAAAATTATTTCTTTAGACATAGTTTGGCTTTTGTTATTCTGCAAAACTAATTGGCACCTTAGAATAAGTCTTCAAATGAGACGGTAGAGCTCACTACAAGAAAATCACAGATTTGCTACGCAGGCAATCGCAGCTAAAGCGTTGCTAATTTCTAGCAAAATTCATTTAGCTACCATTTAGTTGAGATTTAGCTGTCATACTAGCCGTAGCATGGATTGGCGGCAAATTGCCTATCAAAATATTCCTTAGTTAATTGACAGCTAATATTTAGAAAATCCTAGCTATTTTCAAACTAATACCTAGCAAAACAACATTCAAAATTTAAGTTTCGTAACTCTTTGGCTAGGATATTGCCATAATAATATTAAAGTAAATCTCTAGCCGTAATTTCCTAGCAATTTAGTAGTTTCTTCCTAGCATTGTCGTAGTTTCTTCCTACCAATTTATAGTGTTTTAATTTTATGTTTTTAGTGCATCTAATCATAAAGTGATTAAGCCTGTGAGAAATATACATAAAATGTCGATTGCTAGTCGATAAATAGGCATTGATTCACAATCACTAATTATTAAACAATTAACAATAACATAGATGTATATATATATATATATATGTGTGCGCGCGCGCCATCACAATTAATCAAATGGTCAATTAGCACGTACTCCCTAACATTCAATCATCTATATATAGGAAGCCACTTGAGTTGTTCTCATGCAAGCTTTGTCATGATGTGGCACTCTAAAAAAACTTCATATTATCTCTTACAAGAAGCTCTCTCTCCTCTCTTGAAACTCTCCACTATATCAATTAAATGTTTAAACTCTTTTAAAACCTTACAACTCTTCATATATCAATATCAACTCAAATATCTCTTATACAATTCCTACTAAAATAACTTGTGCATTCAATGTCTATTTATACCAATACACACTACCAGGAAAAAAAAATACAAAATAAGATAAAACATTGCCTTTTCAAGTTAAGTGGTAAATTATAAGTGTTTTTTTTTTATTTAGAAAAATGAAGAGTTGTTGGTTACATAGACTAATTAAGTTATCTTTATTTACAAATTACTAATACTAACACCCTAAAATACTAACGTCCTAAAAAAAAGCTATACTATTTTACTATTAATCTTCCTTAAATGTAAAAAAAATAAAAACATCTTCCTTAAAAAAACAATACTAAAACTATTCTCTCTATTAATTATTGGATATGTTACCTATTCTTCCCCTTCCATTGCATCTTTAGGTTCATTTTTATTTCAACTGCATGTTTCTATTCCATCAATTAATTTATCCACCACTCAACCTCTCATTTTTTCCCTCAATTAATAACAACTCATATTACTTATTAACCTCATCTCATTTCTTCTTTGGTTTCATTGTTTGTTTTTAGTTTTCACTTTCCTCTTTCAAACTTCATTTATGTTTTCTTCTAAATTTTTATATTATGAAATGAATATCCACAATGCGTGCATGTGCAGGTTTTGTAAATAGATGGATCTTATTGAAAGATTACTTCTTATATGAAAATATCATCTTTACTTATTTCTTATATGAAATATCATCTTTACATTGAAATTGAAGTTTTTTCCGATTATTTATTTATTTATTTTGTAATATGGTGAGTTTTACATTTGTCATATGATATAATATTTATATTCACTCATGATCTCATTCCTTTTGTTTATATTCATTGTTTATGGTAGATATATACAAGCCCTTCTATCACTATTCCTTTTGTTTCTATGTATATCTTTATAAAATTATTTTTTTATCACTTATTTGTCTTTTCAAGTTAAATAGTAAAAGAGTTTTTTTTTTAATATAGAAAAATTAAAATAGTTGTTGGTTACATTGATGAATTAACTTATCTTTATTTACAGACTACCGATACTAACATCATAAAAAAAAACTATACTATTTTACTGATATTTCTTAAAAAAAATACTACTATTCTCAATTAATTATTGGCTATGTTACTTATTCTTCCCATTTCATTTGATATTTGGGTTCATTTTTGTTTCAACTACTCTATTTCTATTCTATCAATTAATTATAATCCCCCACTCATCCTTTCATTTTTCTCTCAATTAGTGACAACCTATGTTACTTATTAACTTCATCTCATTTCTTCTTTCCTCTCATTTTTTGTTCTTAGTTTTCACTTTCCTCTTTCAAACATCATATATGCTTTCTTATAATATTTTGTATTATGAAATGAATATCCAAAATGCATGTGTATGCGCATATTTTATAAATAGGTATATTAATATTTGTGTCCCAACAAGAGTTCTTTTAAAAAGTTGTGACGAGGTAATATCCATGGCTCTTTTATGATTGATATTTTTATTAATTTTCTTTCATATGTGAATGAATTTATTTGTGATTGCTACCGACGTGCATACTCTGCAATTAGATATCAACATATGAGAAGGTTCTTCTGTAACAAGGTGTGTATTTTTTTAAAGAAACAAGGTGTGTATTTTTATTTACCTATTTAATTTTACATGCATTTTAATGTTTACTTATATAAGATTATTTGATTTTATTGGTCTACAAATGTGTGTTACTCAACACGAGCTGCTTTACAATGTTGTGATAAGGTAATATCCATGTCTCCTTTTCTACTCAGTTATTTCTAATTGTTTGTACCATGTCTCCTTTTAGATTTATGTTTGATAAGCCTATACAATTACAACTCACGTAAGTATACATCTTTAACTCAGATATTTGCACCAATTAAAGATCAACTTCAATTTCTTTTTTAATTTTAAAGTTTGTTTATATTCGTGTAGTGTAAATTGTTATAATTTGTTATACATTAATTTTCACTCTTATATTTTCTATCTATTTCTCCATTTTATATTTCTCTAATTTAAATTTATTTATTCAATTATTGAGTTTATTCATTTTAAATTATACGTAGTACCTTGAAGTTTCCCTATGAATAAAAAAAAAGTTGTTGGAGACATTCAATCAAAAGAGAACCAAAAGGTGTTAATGATCTACTTGGATTTCATGAGAATGCTAGAAACAAAATCAAAGTCGGACATAAAGATTTTAAGTTTTCATATAAAAAGAATATTGATGTAACTCAACTTAGAAGTTGTCAAAATAGATTATATTTGTCAAAATAGATTATATTTGTACATGTATTATGGGCCTAAACATGGTTGGTTTAGTAGAGTTTATATACCGCTATCGAATGATTGTCGAACAATTTTATCTAATATAAAATACTACTTACACGTGACAAAGTTGATTCGAAAAGCTCTTTAAACATTAATCTATTTTGCTTATTTAAAAATTTCGATGTTGATGTCAAATATTTACTTTTATATATTACTTATTTGACCTAGATAAAAAGAATTTTATTTTCTAAAAGAAGTTAAGATTCAACATGTCATCTTTTTTGTTTTTTAAGGAAGATTCAACATGTCATATTCTTACAAATATCTCACTCTTGCATTTTAAATTGTCAATCAAACATGGTGTCTTCTATAATATGTACATAATTTATCTTATAATAACATTATTATTTGATTAAAATTCTATTGTGAGAATATTTTAGTTAAACCAAAGAATGTAAAAAATTTGTATTATAATTCACTATTCAACTACACATTTATTGGTTTTTATAAACTTATGTCGAAAGAAACATTTTACTAACTTATTTGACAATGAAAAAAGTTTAAAAATATTTTAATGGTCATTTTTTTAAAAATAAAAAATTATTCAATAGAGCTATCGAGATTTTTATTTCCAGTAAATTTATAAAAAAATTCCAATAAAACCCGTGCAAGCGTACGGGTTTCAATAACAACACACGTTGCTAGTAAGTAACAACACATTTGCATAAATATACAAAGAAGAGAAGTACAATAATTGAACTTTTCACTTTCTTCCCATGCCTTCCCGTTAGATACCTTTTCTTTTTCTCTATTTCTGCAAGGTACCCCAATTGTAATGTGGCTGCCCTGCTCACAAGAACAGAGTAAATTTAACCCCCCAAGCAGTCAATGGGCAATGTAATGTAATGCTACGTAATATACGTGACTTAAGTCCTAGATACAGTTGATTAACCAATGCTCAGAAGAGATTTCATTAGCAATAAACATAGAGATTAACACAATTTTAAGAATCAATTAGTCAAGAGAAGTGGCAAACCGAAAGACCAACACAACAAAAAATAGCCGCTGCCAAGCTACTGAAATTAGATCATCACAGTAGTCAAGAGAAGTTACAAATCCTAGACATCTCTGCCAAATGATTTGGAAAAACCAGAACAGCACCTAGACAAAACAACAACAGCAGACAGAGAAAGGTTCCAATTACAATTTCCCCTAACACAACAAGCAAATTATGAATCATTATTTCATTCATTCATCACATTAAAATGCACAAAAAGAAAATAGAGAAAGGTTCCATCAATAATCGAATGAAAACTCACCGTTGTTGCAAAAAGGCATCGCTATCAAAGAGATGGCGAGTTTTGGATCTCGTCGGTGAGAAGGAATTGAAAACGTCGTGATCGTGGAGGATCTCGCAGAGGACGGAGAACTATGAATCTTGCCTGTGAGAAGATAGAGTTTAAGTGGCGTCATATGCAGATAGAGCTTTCAAAGTTTCACCTTTGAATTGATCAACTAACAATCTCTCAATGGATAAATAAGGTCTTTAAGTACTAATCAATCAGCTTTTAAGCCAGAACAAACGAAAAATATCTGTAACGTTTACTATGTTAATAACAATTATAGAATTCTTTAGAAAATAAAACACAATTGTTGGTTGACATATTTCATGCGTGGTTAACCCAGTTCAATGCAAATAGCATGATTGAATAACTCACTAACCTACAACTGAAATTTATTTACCACGAATTTGAAAGTAGTAAACCGCAATTTCAGGTGTTTCAACTGCACTTGAATTTGAACACCTGAAAGTTGTGGAATATGGCCAGTTGTCACATTTAGTGGCGAGGCAAGTGCTTATTTGGGAGTTTTAGAGATTTCATAAGGTATCAAAGTTTTGATATATCTTTTCCGCTTTTACCTCTTGAGGTACATGTTTTTATGAAAATAATATGATAATACTGCATCGTTTGTCTGTGGTCATCCAAAACTCAAAATTCTAGTTAGAAATGGATAGAATGTAACACCTGAAACTTCTGTTTTCTTCAATTGTTCAGCAACATTTTCAGCTTCAGCCTCTGCACGTATAATCGAATTGTAAGAAAAACACCATCTCCTTTGAGATAGAAACCTCTACCTCCAGCAACATCAGCTCCTATTATGCATCAAACAACATGACAAAATATTAGATACATTCAGAATAGGTATATGACCAGAATTGTAGAAACTATTGAAAATAATTCTTACACTTACCAACAATTCATACATGAGTTAAAATAATTATTGTTTTTCAACATTCATAACAGATGTGTAATGCAAAAAACTGTAAATGGTCAAGGTCATCTCAAACCTTGCAATTGTATAGTTCTTAAAGAAACTTAAGAAATAAAGAAACAAGTACTACCTGCATGATACACTTTGGTTCTACAGTCCTGCCTAAACCTTTGTCCCTATATATAATTATATATCATTTATCTGCAGAAACCAATTACCTTCTACTGATACGTAAAACAGATCACAGGACAAAAGTCATTTAAATAAATAGTCGTATGTTTTTGTTCAAATTATCAATCCAACTACCTCGAGCATTTATCATATTAACAAATCATAAAACAAAGTCAAATTGTTTACATATAAGCTGTTTTCATAAGGTATCCTTGAAAGATAAAACAAAATAAGCAGAAACGAACATGTGCCAGAAACCTGCTCCAGGTCTGACAATCCAAATCCTGATGATCCTAGTTCATCCAAGGCCGCCAGAAACCTTCCTCAGCATACACACATCTGACTGGACAACAGAGATTAGAAGACAAGAAACCTTCCTCAACAAAAGAAGAAAATAGAAAGTCAGTGGTACCTATAGTAAATGAAAAAAAAATGCAGACGGATAGAGTATAGATTGACACCAATGTCACAACCAGCAAAAAGAACAAATAAATATTTAACTAAGCATGTACGCAAACAAAATAAAAAATAATCAGGACATATAGTAAAACCCCCTAATCACTTGTCAACCCATTGACATCCTACACAACAGCAGAACAGATAGACTTTCAAGTTTGCAAAGTTTATTCTCATTTAACCTCGGTGTAAATTTTAGATACTAGACTTAAAATTTTGCTAAGTTTGCAAAATAAAAAATAGGCAATGTGAATAACCTTAGGAAGTGGTAGCGGTGGGAGTGTGGTAAAGGTGGACTGGATTATACAGATAAAAAAAGTTAGCAGAGGTAACTTCTGAGCATGCTGATCACAATCAGAATGTGTTTATAATCCAGCAACTTTCAGCAGAAACCACAAAGACAAGAGGGGAAAAGAAAAGAAGACACATTAATAAAGCAAAGAGGACTATGCCCTTCCAGTTACGAGCATTGAGCATGGCAAGGTTTACTTAATAAGTATCTCATTTTGCAAAAAGACGAGAAATAAAAAGTGAAATATAAACTAACTATAAGTATTTTTCAAAAGAGTAAATTAAGTTCCATGACTGCAGAAACTTCTACGGCAGGTTCTGCACCGCTGACCAGCAGTACCCACAGCTGCAAAGAAAATAGAGCTTACAACCAGTTTGATATCTACATCAACCAGTTTTGAAATGATGTATTCTACACTCTTGTAGTCATGAGACATCTTCTAATGGGTGAAATATATGCAGCAATCGAGGTTGCCAATGCCAACGATTCAATTAAAAAAATAATAATAAATTTTTATTTAGACCAGTTTATAGATGTGATTAGTATCATTGAAAAAAAATACGGGAGTGTCATGTATTGTTAATTGATATATGAGTTTTTCATTGATCGACGGTGTAACCTTTATTACGAGTTGCATTGCTTCTTTAAATTTTATGCAATGTGTTATTAATTGCTTCTTTAAACTTGTATATCAAAACTGCACAGATAATTGGGGTATTGGTGTTATGGTGAGAGATAATGAAGGTGTTGTCGTTAGTGCTAATTCTTGTCAAGTCTTTTTCATTAGCAGATTCAGAGGTTGCAGAAGCTTTAGTTATGCGAAAGGGTTTGGAATTTGCAGAAGACATGTGTTTTCTGAATCTCATAGAAGAATCAGATGCTTCTAATGTGGTTTAAGTGTTGAATTCTCACCAACAACCTCCCAACTATGTTGGCTCTATTATTCGAGATTGTATTAGTTTTAAGGGTAGCTTTCGTAGTTTAAATTTTCTGCATGTTAGGCCCGAAGCCAACCAAGCTGCTCATTATTTAGCTAAATATGCTCTTGAGAACTTAGATTGCATATGGATTGAAAAAACTCCGCCTTATATTTCTGCAGTCTTGGCATTTGATTTATTGCTAGATTTTTGTTAATGAAATTGTCTTTAAGGTCAAAAAAAATATACATCAAAACTGCAGTAGGTGAGCGAACGACACTTAGCTAATCATTCATCAGTAAATAGTAATTGACTGCGGGTATTCTTCTCAGTTTAAGGTGTATGAAACCAAACCATGTTTGTATTCTCGGCAATTTTTTTTAGGGACTCCCATATGGTGTTGATTAAGGATGGCAAATAAATCTGCACCCGCAAATATCACAGACTCAGGGTGGATACCTTAATAAAATTAGGTAGATAAAATAAACGGATATTTCAACTATCTCTTATTCAATGGATACATATAGTATTTACATCCACATATATCCGCACCCACTATTAAACTAAGTAACATAAAGAATCTTATTATTCTTTCAACTAAACACCTCAAGTCATATTACTATGCGGCGCTTCAATTCTCTAAAAGAACCTAATCTTTTATTGATTTCTTTTAATCAAAGAACTTTGTTTTTGTTAAATATGATTGATATTTTTTTTATTAGAAATGAAATTTATGGATATTATTATTGTAATGTATGAATATTATTATATTTTTGAAAAAGCAAAAAAATGAAATTGATGAACTTTTGTTATTAAATTTTAGGTAATACTCCTTCGTTGTTTTTTATAGGAGTAGTTTACAAAAATCACGCGTATTAAGAAAAATTGTTGGAGTAATAAAGTTGTTTCAAATGTGTGTGACTGTTACTATATTATTCTTATTAAATATATATTTAAAGTTAACTTTTCATATACCAAGAAAAATTAATCAGGGGTATATTTGAAAAAAGAGTAATCAAAGCATCTAGAAATTTTGTATGTAATAAAGTTTTTTCAAATGTGTGTGACTATTACTAAATTATTCTTATTAAATATATATTTAGAGTTAACTTTTTATATACCAAGACAAATTAATAAGGGGTATATTTGGAAAAAGAGTAATCAATGCACACTCTTTAAGCACTTTAAATAGTGTTTTTAATGAAAAATTGTGTATTGAATGCACTGAAATTGTAATAGTTGACTTTTTAAAAGAATAATTAATAAATTTGGGATGCTTAAAAAGTGTCTGGAGAACTTGTTAACAAGACCCATATTAACAAAAATCATTTTTAATCTAAAATGTTATTCAAGGATATTTGTATATACCCGTAGATATTTCAAAAATTTGTGTAGATGTCGATGTGGATATCAAGAGGGAAGAATATCGTATTTATCCAATGAACATGAATATCATGTTATCGGCATCTATGCATATTTATTTACATCCAAGTGTTGTGACGGTAGTTAGCTTATTTTGGAAGAAATACCTTATTTTGGAAGAAAGAAAAACACTCACAAGTGATTATGTTGTGACGGTTGTTAGCTTATTTTGGAAAAAAAACTCTCGCAAGTTGTTATCTCACATATATGATAAGAAAAAAAAAAAAAGGGATGTATTGAATTGAGATTTTGAAGGATTTTAAAAGACTTTTTAATTATAAGAAAATTTGGAGGTATTCAATCAAGATTTTAAAGGATTGGAAATAAATCCATTGGTATTCCACTAGGATTTTCAGGATTTTTTAAAGAGTCCAACAAAATCCGGTGGTATTCAATCAAGATTTTCTCAACTTAAAAATTGTCTCTTGGTATTCAAAAATGTATAGATTTCAATGGATTATTTGATATAATGGATTTTGTGATATTTTTTAGTTGAAAATTTTAAAACTAACAATCTCATGCAAAGACCTAAGATTTCTTGAGACTCTTTTTGCTCCAAGTATATATTCTTTCGTCTGTTTTCTTCCACTACACATATATCAATATTTGTCACCGTTGACATCCTCTTTCATTTTTTTTTTCCTACGAGTGTCATTATGTCATTTCTTTTTTCTTTTTTCCAGATTTCTTTTAGGGTTCACTCCATTTTTATCTCTAGTAATTGTCGTCGTTGAACACGTTATTTTATTTTTTTAACTCAAGAACACGTTACTGGATGTTTATTCTATTTTTTTTTGGTTCTGTTATTACATGTTTCTATTAGTATATTTCTATTTTTTAGTAACTCAAGATCACGTTACATGTTTTGATTTTATTATTATATTAGTAGTCAATCTCGTGAAAATTTTTATTGTAAATTTAAAAATTTTATCGATTTACTTTTTTTATCATGCAAACCTTTTATTTTTTAATATCTTTGTTCATCCACTCTTGTAATTTTGAATTTTTGCTAAAAATTAATAGAATCATTTTAAATCTTACCAATTCTCACAAAATACTTTCAAATCTTAAAAGTCTATGAGTTAAAATCCGTCCAAATCTTGAAAGTTAATACATTCCTACACAATCTTTTAAAATCTTCAAGACTTTTTTTTATAAAAATAGTCTTTTAAAATCTCAATCCAATACATCCCAAATGTTTGATTGAAAAGTAGGTCAAGACCTCAGTTCAGAACACCCGAGACACGGTGACAAGGAGACACGGTGAAGGGTTGTATTTTTCTCATTAGCTTTAGGTTTCATCCTCAATGCCGACTGCGTCTATCATGACTCCAATGGACGCTGGTGGTTCCCCCGACGATCTCATCCTCGAGATACTTTCCTTCCTTCCAGTTATATCTCTTGTTCAATTCACATGTGTTGGCAAGTCTTGGAAAACCCTAATCTCTGATCCCAGCTTCGTCAAATTACACTTCAATAGATCATCATCAACACTAAATCCGCCATGCACACTAACCTCGCATTACAGCTCCTTCCAAATCCATACCATCACATATACCGCCACAGGCAATCCCAGTGTTACATTCTACGACAAAGATGAGTTTGCTGTCGTTCCCTGCTCCATGCAACGTTTGATTGAAAACCAGTCGATAACTCTTTCCATCGATCCTTACTACCTATTCAAAGACAAGGAATACAATGAATGCTCCCGTATGGCTGATACCTGCAATGGACTAGTTCTTCTTTTGACGAAAGCTGATTCTTTCGCCCATAATTGTTAAGAGTACTGGTTACATTTATCGAACCCAGCCACTAGAACAACATCTCCAAAATTTGGCCATTTACAAGGTTTTCCACTTGAAATTTTTTCTAGTTTCAACGTCAAGTTTGGTTATGACAATTCAACCAACACTTATAAGGTGGTGGCGTACTGTTACAATCCTCGTACAATGAGAAGCATAGTCAGAATTCTAACTGTGGGTAATAATGTTTGGAGAGATATTGAAAGTTTCCCTGTTGTTCCTCTTAATATACAGTGGGATCATAATTGTTATTGGCATAATGGTGTGTATTTCAGTGACACTCTTAACTGGTTAGCTATTCACAATCACAATGACATTAACTATGATTTTAGGAATCTTAGAGTTGAGCAATTTGTTATTGTTTCGCTTGATCTGGGAACGGAGACTTACAATCAATACCTGCTGCCCCTGGGTTTTGATGAGGTGCCACGTGCAGAACCAACGGTTAGTGTCTTGGGTGGCTGTCATACAAACTACTGCAAGTAGTACTTTTACCGATAGTAGAACTGGATGTGATATATGTTGGTACCCGCCCAATTGTTACGTTGAAAGCTTAGTTTCACCTATTTGAAAGTAAGTCCTCTTCCACATTTTACTTGTTTGAATTTATGTTAATTTGTATTTGTATATGTTGTCTTCACAACAATAAAATTGTTTGAATATTCTATTCTATGATTGCTTACATTGATTGTATTTTTTTATGACCATCTATGCGCTGTTGTTCACATTTTTTCAAGAAATAATATTTTAACCTCCCTTAGGTAGGACCAACAGAAAACAACTACTCCTAATCAACAAACTAACTAGCAACCAACAATTTGTTTACAACCTTCCCTATAAAAATTTTGTATGAACTTTTCATATGATGCGGGTTTTTGCTGGTGCCTAACAATACCATCCACCCACAACCTTGTCCTAAAGGTTGAAGATGGAAACTGTTGTTGAATGGTTGCCTTGTTCAAAGTTGCCTCATCAACTGGTCGGTCTTGCCACAGTTTCAGGACATGAGATGAGGTATGCTTATATTCTGATGTGTTCTGTTCCAAAAATGTGAACTGGTTGAAAAATAATCCCAGATTGAAACTCAGCAGGCAACTTTGTTGTCACTATTTGGTGCCCTACTGCTTTCTTTAATTGAGAGGCATGGAAACAGATTGTATTCTTTTTGAAGAACAGGCTTTAAATTTAAAAGCTACCACCCCAATTTGTTTAAGAACCCATCATTCAAAAGTCCAAAGATTAGATTAATGTATTTAGCTATCAATTATAGTTACTTGGAATTTCATAATATATCTAGTGCTTGGTCTTAGTTAATAATGTGAAGATTCGTTACTGAAACTATTTTAGAATAAAATTTCAAGATTAAGAAGTACTCCTATTTTGATTTATTACTGTAACTATTTTTGGTAATCGTATCTTAATTTGACGGGAAAAGAAAAGGCATGAGGTATGCAATATGCTGAAATGAGTTATTTGATGTGTATGCATATGGAACCGGTAATGTAGGAGTGCAGATAGCTGATCAACCGACTTGGGGATGCCGTCGTCACTCATATCTGAAGGAAACTGAACTATGATGTACACAACCTTATGGACTTGAGTTTTCATTTCTAGAAGAAAAAACAGATTCAAGAACTTTCTCTGTTCTTGTGGACTTGGTCACCAAAATTATTTCCATGTTTCAACCAGTTTTGCTTCCTTTTTTATCCATTTTCGTGTGCATCTATTTCTATGACAATTTCAAAACTATATTGGTGTTTATGCATTTCAAGGTTTAAGTTTGATAATGTTATCCAATTACTAATCTATGCCATAAACCTCAGTTGATGTATTATTCAATTTCTCACATGAATATCTGATACTACTATGCACAAAAAATGATGTTAAATTATGATCAAAGAGGAAAGAAGTATGTACCCTTATCCTTTGTAGGGGATATAAGATAACTGAAATCTCTCTTATATGGTTTCATGCCCTGACTGCTAGACTTCGTTTTCTGAGTCGGTACTTTTTGCATTAAGTGTGATTATGAAATTTTTCAATTTATGTGAAATTCGCAAGAGAATGATGTCCTTCCTTCTAGAGAAAGTTTGAACTGGCTACAAATGTCCTTCATTAAATATGAAATACAACTTCACAAAATGATAATTACAAAGTGCTGATTTAATTATTGATAACCTTAAACAATTGTGCATTGTCAAGGCTAAACTATTAGGTAAATATAAACAATATAATTTACTCTTTTTTTTCACTAGATTTTTTTTTTTTTTTTTACAAGCAAAATGAAAAAGTTCATTGAAATAGACACATTCGAGCATAAAATGTGCAAGAATGAGCTACAAAGTTTAAAAATACATATGATCCCAAAAACAAATCCCAATTAGCGTCAAACACAAAGCTAACCAGGCTCCAAATAAGTTACATCAAAATACTCTCTTAAATTTTGAGACACACATATCTCCTACGCTACAAATAAGTACAAGAGAAAGTTAAAATCAAAGATCAATTTGGCACCATCCCACTGTCAATGGAAGTGAAACTTTTCTAGTCTAAGCTTTACTTGATGAAGTTTCCAGCGACAAAATACCAAGACAGAAAAATCCATGTTTTGACTGCATTAACATATTCTATACAGTTGAAAATACCAAGCATCATATCAACAATAGAATGTCAAAATATGAAGAAACAAACATCCAAATAACTCATGTGTGCAATAATTATGTCTTTCCAAAAATACAAAGAAAAGGTATGTGGTGATAATCTGCTAACAGAACTTACATGATCGTCAATTTCAGGACTCCTTAAATTGATGGAGAGGTTTCTCGTCAACATCAATGCCTGCAAAATAAAAATAAAAATGAAAATCTATATATAACCATAATTTTCAGGACATTTAAATTTGTCATGGAAGCAATGCAGAAAAGATTAGTCATTTTCATAAGAAAAGATTAGTCATTTTCATAGACTGCAGGTGGCATAACTCAGGCCGTGATCAAATATCGGGTTTTCATTGTTTGTGTTTTTCGTATATGTTTTTCCTATGAATCGGGGTTGATGTTCTAATGTTGGTCCAATAAATACATGATGGTTCCTGTTCTAACATTGACTTCAAAAGATATCAACAAACGTAATTATTAGAGGTGTCAAACCCACCATACCGGCCCATCGGCTCTCTATTTTAGTGTGAGTCGGGCCGTTAAAATTCAATGTTCATGAGTTATCCATAGGTATTTACCCCATATGTATCTAACAACTGAAGGACTCTTTGGAGCAAGAGACATCATGTGCCGTTCACATCACCTATGTTGGCCATGCTGAATAATTTTTAAGCATGTTTTGGGATCGCGGTGAATGTCCCAACTAACACACATCCAACTCGAAGTTTCAAAGTGTAGTATTTAGGTGGTTTTTCTGTTCAAAAGAAAATATTTAGGTAATATTGAAGAGTTTTTTTTTAATCATTAGATTCACTTTCTCATGTGTGCGTGTGTACACACACAACCTCTCTTTAAATGCTCTATTTTGACCAATTTACAATAATTAAGAGAACTTATAAATTGTTCAAAAGTGACCTCCAATTACTGAGACTTTTTTTTCATTTTAACTAATGATTATATCAAATTTTTAAATAATTATGAACGTTTTGTATGAAAATAAATAAAGTATCTAATAATTTAGAAAATGACTTGTAAAAAGGAGAGAAAAGAAATCCAAAAAAGGGCTTAAATTTACAAACTTAAACCATGATCAGATTTTAATTCCAAGTTCAGAAGTCCTAGATCAGTTGGCAAAATGCCGAAATTACTAGCCAAACACCGTGACCGGGATTCAAACTCCGACTCCTCCACTTGTGTATTGTGTACGTGAAATATTTATTTGTCATTTCACATATCTAACAAAAAATAAAAGATTTAGGGACAAACGACAGTAAAATACAGGGACAAGGACCAATCTCATCAACGTTCCTCAACAAATGATTAATTTTAATAAAAGAAAAAGAAGCACAATAAATAATATTATGCTCTACACTACAATTACATTCCAATTCCAATCTTTTACAAACAAACATTTGAAAAATCAAGGTAACACTAAGCTCGTCCTTTATCACTATAATACAAACCCAAAATCACTACAAAGACTTCGGAGGACAAACTCTGTCATGTCAGAAGTTTTCAAGCCAACGTGTAATTCCATCTTCGTCTGAAGCTGCCAATATCTCAATGTATATATGATCCAAAACAGCCTAGTAGTTGCACCATTAGGAAGAAACACAGAGATTAACTAATAAGTTTGCATGCAGATATAAACCAAATTCTCAACTTACAAATCATAGCCATTTAATAAACATGGATACAATAATGAAGAAGCCAATTCCAATCTAAAGTTAAGTATGCATAGTGTAATGTTCAAGGAATGACTTTTGTTCATAGGAAAACGGGCCCGTTTACTTAAAACATTTTCAGTTTTCATTTTAAATTGCAAACAAGGAGATGGAAGACGTGTAGTGAATGTTTAGAGAGAAGGTGAAAAGCAAACTAAGAAGAATGCATTTTCAAAAATAACAGAAACAGTGTTTTGGCATTTTCATTTTTTTAAAATGCTAGATCTGCTTTCGGAAATTGTAAAAGATGATTATGATGAAAGTACTTTCTTGCGTTTATTAGTTGAAGTGAAAATGAAAACAGTAAACATGTTATTCTCTTATGTTTATTACTTGAAGTGAAAATGAAAACAGTAAACATGAGAAGTGTACGGATCCCTCGATTGTCAATAAACTATAGCATCATGATATCATACATACATAAACAGCTGAAAGAATCTATATTCTTTATGTCAATAAAAAATAGACAACCAAAAGGAGAAGTGAAGAAACAAAAAAGTCCTGAAAAGCATATTCTATATTTCTCTGACACATGCAAAGCTTATTTCAGAAAACCACAAGACCATATATACAGCTAGCTACACATTATGCAAAATATTCAATAATAGCATGAAAACCATTTAAATCTCATCCATGTAGTATCAAATACGGATCATAACTTACCGATGGGTTTCTACAGTTCACCAGTCTCCATTCATCATCTATGGAACCTTCCAATGTCCAATTCTCCCAGACATCAAAACTATGACTAGCAAATACGAACTCCATTCTTCTATTGATCTGCCAAAAAAACGTTTATAACAAAATTGTAGGCATCATCTGTATTAGCAATGTAATATCATCTGTATTATAATATTAATAACAGACGGAGGGTTGTATCCAAATCTTAGCTTTCATATATGTTAAAAATTAAGAATCTTTAGATATTCCTTTAATTGTACAACTTCCAAGGCTGGTGCTTACTTACTAAGCATTCAATGCATTTATTGTAAAACCATGATAAATACAAGGTATGTGATCTCATTGTAGATAGAATTTACACTAAGCGTCTGTTTGGATTGATGAGATGTGGTGGAATGGAGTGGAATGGAATGGTATATAATTAAATTCCATTGTTTGGATTTATAATAAATAAATGGAATAGAATGGAACACAATGGAACCAATTCCATTCCATACCACTCAATCCTTCAATTTGTCATTCCCCCCAATTTGGGGTGTATCCAATGGAATGGAATTTGAGTCTTAAATATTACCATTTTACCCTTATTTAATTGTCTCTTCCTCTACTCATCCAATACTGACTTCCCATATACACGTTTCTTCTTCACCATCAGGCACAAGCAAAGTACTCCATTTTATTTCTTGTTGCTTTAGGAGGCTAATTGCGATTCCTTTGGTATTAGTTGTTTTTTGCTTCAAGGCTATTTTGTGAGATGCTTCAATCCAAACAGAGCCTAAGTTTACATATTTTCCACTAAGGGGGAGTCTTGTCACAACAGTAAAGTTGTCGTGTCATGTGATTGAAAGGTCACGGGTTCAAGTCCTAGAAACAGCCTCGTGTAAAAAATAGGGTAAGGCTGCGTTCAAAACACCAAAATGGTGGGACCCCTTCCCGTACCCTGTGTATGCGGGAGCTTTAGTGCACCGGGCTGCCCTTCTTACATATTTTACAATCGAAAATATACTACGCAAAAACAGCAAAACCATATACAGAAGAATCAACATACAACATAGTTAAGCCTAAGGGGAGTCTGATCAAATTACCTGTAATAATTTTCCACCGGCAGCAAGAGATCGCAAGCCAATTGTGTCCTGAAGCAAATGTATTAAAAGTTAAAAATCAAGACACCTTTTACAAGTCTAAAATACTTGATGAAATATATGGACAAAAGGTGCTTGGATTAGTTAGTTTAAAGAGCCTTCAAACAAACCTTATTTCTGAAGATGATAAGGAACTGTGCAGCAGGATCTCTTTTTGACACATCTGGCATAGAATCTAGGATCCAACCTCCACCTTTAACTCTTTGCCTTGAGACATAAAGTGCAGCGCGGTCTGTTGCATGCAGAGCTATGATACATCCATCTTTCAAAAGTTCAGTACATTTTCCACTAAGCCTTGTGCTTGACTTTAGAGCTTGAGTGGCAATCGGTTCTTGTACAGATTCTACTGGAGTTTTTCTACTTCTTGAGTCTTCAGAGCTTGAGCTTAAAGCTTGATCAGTGCCACTCATAGCAGTATCATCTCTCTGAGATGTTCCTTCTTTCTGATCTGATTTTTGTTGAGACTTTTGACGGATATGCCTCTTTTTGGCCTTTTTACTTGACCTGCTGCGCCTTCCTTCAGATCGAGTAGATGTACTCAGAGTCAAACTTGAAACCTGATGCTGGGATGAGGACTCCTTGACTTCACCTACTTTCTTTTGGGAGCTTTCAGGATTTGAGTAACCATCGTCTAATTGCTCTCTAACAATAATCTGTAGAGCATTTTCTTTGTATTGTTGATCAGATTGTTCATTTTCATCATCCACCTCACTCTCTTCTTCTGCATCAGACAGGGCATTTTTTGGAATAATCCCATCAATGAAGAATGTCTGCAATATAGATATAGCTTTCTCCCTTATCTCCATCCAAACCTCTTCACTGTAATCTGCACTTCGTGGAAGTATTAACACATTAGGCATCTCCTTAACCTGAAGCAGAAATACGGTAAAGCATGTTAATATTTTTATTTTTTTTATCAAGGGCTTGTTTGTTTAAGCATACAAGTACTATGATAATACTAAATTCTTTTAGAACTTTTAAACTTCTGAGAAAGTAGCTTTTCTTTAGATTTTTTTTCTTCATTTTTTTAAAACTTACATAATTATTACACTTTCTTAAAATCCCTTTTAATTAAATTAAAAGGTGCTTTCTCTTTCAGAAAAAAACATAAACAAATGGACCCTAAAACTTTCATTGCTGTACACTCGCAGAGAGATTTTAATCAACATATTATTGTAAGCAGCAGATGTAAAAGTAAATCCAATTAAATGGACAAACCAATATTTTCACAAAAAAGTTTATCATTCATTCCATACTTGCTTTAATGAAGAAATATAAAACTCCACAAATAGTAATGTTATTTGATTTTAAGTTTTCCACACAAAACCCAAGAACTGGATAATGAATGGTTAAGGTTACTAGGTGACCACACATGATGAATCCTAAATTGGGTAAATACAAATTTAAATATAAAAGATACATGAAAGTTCGTATAACTTTTTAAAGAAACAAACTTCCATCCTAATTGACATCTACCATTCCAAAATCAAATTATTCCAGGTCTTACTTTTAGCGTACCAGCAACATCGGTCCTAGACTACCATCAATATTTATAATCCCGTTTTTTTTACCAATTTTTTCAAGGTGGGACAGGGTGTCATTTCTTATTGTTCAGTATGCATGCTTAAATCAACATTGCAACTGCCACTAGGTGCCTTTTACTATGAGAAGTCAAATGATTTCACACACAAATATATGATAGATGGATGAATCCCCAGCAACTACATGCATGTGCTGGCATAAAATTGGTTATCACCGCACTGAGAAAATAAGTGATGTAGTTACTACTTACTAGTTACTACCTAGTGATCCTAGAGTATAGTTTTGTTCTTTTGATGGATGTAAAACGTCCTATGAAACATTCTACTCTAACGAAAGGAATAAAAACACCTATTTGGCAAAAATAATGCAAAGTTTCTTTTATTAATGCGTTTTGAATGCTTGCAAGTACAAAATCCAAATTTACCATACCCATGCTTCCATCCATTGTGGCCCTTCTGCACCGTCCAAAGCACATCCAGCTATGGTTCCATCAATCAAAAGTTGCTTTAAAGCACAATCATCCAAAAGCTGACTACTACCGGTATTTACAAGAAAAGCACCTATGGAAAATTACAAAAACAATAAATCCATGACGTGAATTAAAACCACAATATTTAACAGATCAAAGGAAAATCCACAAAATATAAATAAATAACTGCATACCAGGCTTTACATGTTGAAGACATTCCGCACTAATAATTTGCATTGTCTCATTTGTTAGAGCACAATGGAGCGATATAAGGTCACTTGCGGCAAGTAAATCATTAAGAGTATCCATTTTTCGTGCTGCAGGAGGGAACTTCATTTTTGCTTGTCCCTGTGAGTGCAAGATTGTAAAAAAAAATTAGCCAAAATCATAGAATCCAGTCATCTGATCAAGATTAGCATTGGGTTTGCACGGCATTTAGCTAGAAGCCCCCGGTTCAAGTCATGATAAATTGTTAAACCCTTTCTAGTTTAGGGGTATACACAGTTCTTAAGAAAATAATTGAGTGTACTGATTCCCATGATTAAATGAGCTTCCTAAACTAAATACCCTTGGCCTACTTTTGGGAGCTTAGGAGGGGAAGGGAGTTTATTTTTCTACAAAATACAAAATCTCCCTAACTTGGGAGAACTCAAAAAGTGTATTGAAGGAAGTGGTCTTATCATTCTTTATAAAATCAATCCTAGTGATGTAGCTAGGTAGAAAATTAGTTAATATAGGTTGAGACACAATAAATAAGGGTATTGCTAGAAGGGGGAAAAAGCATTTAGTACTTCACTGATATTCTGAAATGACAAAATTTTAGAACAAACAAATATTCCAAACAGGACACTTAAACATAAGATGGAGGGAGTAAATGTTTAAAGCATTCCAAAATACAGCACGTCAAATCAAAGAACAGACTATATGAAACACAATTACAAGTGGAAGACAGCATCAACTCGGCCTTATATTCAATAACCCCATCACTAAATCAAGCTCCTGACCATGAAACAACAACACAGACATAACACTGACACACCGGTGGTAATTTGAGAAAATGACAGAATTGAAGGTAATCAAATGTTTCGGTGTTGTGTCGGTCACCAGACATGACTTTGATCAAAAGTGTCAATGCTACAGAGGCTATTAATGGTTAATTGATAGTGTCGTATATGTGTACACAGCTATAGTTACATAGTAGATACATTAATATTAGAACAACACAAATCATAATGCACAAGGAAGCCAAAACAATGATAACATTTCACAATTACTAGAAGTAATTAGCACATGTTCGAATTAGAGTATCTGAATCTCAATTTTTTTGAGAAGGCCAATGTTAGTAATTAGTTGCCAGATTAGTTTTTTTTCTCCTTCATGACATCCAATTGAGCTACCCAAACCCAGTATCTCATTCTCATTCACATCAACAATTCACCATTTCTCAAAATTAACAAGTTAATCGTTAACACCAAACTGGGTAAAAAACCAGTTACCATTCAATTTTTCTCAACAAAAGACATAATCCCCCTACATCATGGACCAAATGCCATCATAATACTACAACTAAGCCAAAATAAATATCACTAACATAAGAAGAATATACCAACTAATCGCAAGTTAATCACGAAATCAAACCAAGTAAACAAGCATTTATGTAGCACTAACACCTCTGATCAAAGGTGTGTCAGGTGTCCGACACTGACACAACACATGTAATGTGACACCAACACGTGTCGAGTAGTAACATTTCAAATTTTAAACATAAATTGCTCAATTAGTTCAATTAGCAGAAGAAAAAACAAAAAATAACTGATTGATAAAGAAATTACCGAATGAACATCAAAATAAAGAACACTCATTTTGAAAGCTAAGCTCCGAGTAGCCAAGGCTCTAGCAGAAGCAGATCTACCAACAATCCCAAGAACAAGACCACGACACCGTCGCATCCCGCGGCACAGCGGCTGAACAGAACCAAGCCAGCCGGAAGCCGAAAGCGCATGACGAGAAAGCAGATGTGTCCGACGAAGAAGACCGAGAAACAACGCCATCACAGTATCAGCGATCTCCTCAGCACGTGAGGTATCAACATGAACAAGACGGAGACCGAGGTCCGCAGCGAGGGAGGAATCCACGGCGCGGTCAGCAGAGCCAAGGCAGAGGATGAGGTGGTAGGACCGGAGACGACGCTGAGCGGCGCGTGGGAGGTAAGCGAGGGAATGGAGAAGTACGGCGGCGGCGGATTCGATCTTGCCATCGGAGAGACGGCTGAGAGGAACATGTTCGACGGCAGCGACGCCGGAGAGGGAATCGAGTTCGAGGGAACAATCTTCGATGCAGTTTAGGGTTACGATTAAGGGAAGTGATGGCGGTGTAGGGTTGTTACGGTGAGGCATTGCCGCACTGGATTTAGATCTCGATTGATTCGAGTTTTGTTTCCAGTGGTGAGTGATGAAGTTACAGTTATGGTGGCTTCACTCTGTGACGTGCTGGCCGGTTTTTGGGAAGAGCCTACAAAATGGGGGATATTTTTTTCAATTTAATTGATAGTATATGCATTTATTATTTACACTAAACATTGGAATAGCAATTAAAAAAAAGAGTTTACATAATGAAATTCAAATTTATCTAAACAATTTCATTCAAAAAATAATTGTAATTTGTAAAATTATGCCAAAAAATATATTTTCATCCATAATGAATAAAAATTGAATTGTCATAAATTATTTTAAATTGATAAAAAAAAAATTGGATATTTCAATCATTCTTTGATGGTATTAGACCCAATATCAAAACTTAACAATTCATTATTCGAATTCTATCAAAGTGAGTAGACCAAACATGTGTTTTTACTTCATTTACAGGAACGGGGTAGCGGGAGATCTCAGAACATCTACAAAGGAGACATTCATTGTTTGGTATTTAAATGGATCTCACATCACATTTATACATCACTCATTTATAATTTTTTAATTGTAGTACATAATAAACACTCAATCTCTCCAACTTAGTATCTCACACAAATTTCTTAAATGTGGCTCACTAATCAGCTATCAATAACTTTATATTATTACATTTCAATTTTTTAATATTAAAATAGTGTGAGTCCCGTTTAAGATTGAGGTCTTAATATTAACATATGGTGGGAAGTAAGATTGACCAGCAGAAAATCCACCTGGTCAAGAAAGAGAAGTTGTATAAGATTAATTTTAATGGTGGGCTTAGATTCGGAAGCCTAAAAATGTTAATGAGGCAATGTTAGCTAAATAATAATGGATAATGTACACTAACCATGATACCCTTATGGCAACTTGCTTTAAAGCCTACCTTGAAACATATATTCTTAACAGTCAAGTGGGAACTAGACCTTGATATGTTTGGAGAAAGATCGATCAAGTTAAATGGATTATTAAAATAGGGCGACACTAGAAAGTTGGGAATAGTAACATGAGAAGTTGTTTATGCCAAATTAAATATAAAGCTGCATTAAAACTATGAAACTTATGGCTAGTGAGCAAATAATACACACCCTAGACCAAATAACCACCACCAGGATCAAGCTTTCACCGCCACTGATTTGTAGAATGAGCCCGCATAAAAATGTCATGAAATAAAATCCTACACTCCCTTAACAACTCCTCCTCCCACGCCTACAACTGACGCCGCCACTACCAAGTCACCCCTCCTTCCTCCCACGCACACATAATTGCCGCCGTACTCGACTTATTCTCAGCCAAGTCGAATAAACGCCTAAACAGCACACGCAAAAGAGACCCTCCTAACCACAGATCCGTTCAGAAAAAAGTAGATGTCTTATTACCAACCTTCCTCACAATAAACTCCTCAAACCACCTTCCTTCGTCAACACCTACACCATCACGGATTCTCGCTACCTCCCTCCACCACCACGAAGACCTATTCCAGATCCCTCCCACCCTCCTCACCCTAACGAGCTACCAATACCTTATACCATAAGCCCCTTCTATCCACTAACATCCTCCAACATTATTTACCTAATAAAACAATGTATTTTTTAAGAACTTAAATTAACCAACCTAAATTAACATGGGGAGAATCGAACCTGAGACCTTGAGGAGGAGCACACTCCTAGATCTCAAGTCAATCCTAACAAAGCAATGTTAAACTCCCTCATCTGCCTAACCCCGAAACCCTCATACTCTTTACGCAAATAAATATTTTTCCAACCAATTCAGGAAGTTTTTCTAAGATCCTCACTTCCACCCTAAAAAAATTAATCAATAAAGATTTAATAGAAGAGATTGTACCTGAGGGAGCTTTGAAGAAGGAAAGTGCATAGACAGACAGAGAAGACAAGACATACTTTAGGAACTAGACGACCACCAAAAGAAAAAAATATACTCTTCCAACCAAACAACATTTTCTTAATACGGGATAAAACGGCTCTCAAAACATCAAACGCCTCGCATCTCCACTAATTGGAAGTCCCAAATAGATAAAAAAAAAAAACTCAATAAACCCAAGTATGTATCCGAAATAACCATTGGATGTGTATTTAGGAGGTCTTAGAAATATCAGGGGCCTAAAGAAAAACGCCCAAAATTCTCTCACATCTCTCACACACACCTGGGCCCGCACATCGCCAAGCTTGGCCCATTTACAACAATTATATATAGCATTGCAAAATTTAGTTTGGTACGTATAAACAATTTTCTTGCCGAATTTGCAGAAGAATTGATTTGCGTTGATAGTTGCATGTGTTAGGGTTTTTTTCAGCTTCTTCAACTTCACTATACTCTGATGGACGCCCCTCCAATTAAGAAGCAACGACAACGCCGACCCAGTCGATCCAATGCAACATATCCGACTTTGTTCCTCCCCGACGAACTCATAGTAGAAATCCTATCTTTTCTTAGGGTTAAAAACATTTTTCGACTCAAATGCCTGAGCAAGCCATGGAATGCTATCATATCCGATCCATCCTTCATAGAAAAGCACCTTAAGAAGTCGTTTCAAAACCCACACCTCACCTTATTTTGGAACCAACGCAAAGAGGGTGTTAATGTCCTACCCTTCCCTGTGCATGATTTACTCAAAAATCAATCCATCAACGTTTACAGCCACAATTTCCATCGTTTCAACAAACGTTGCACGATTGTTGGTTCTTGTAACGGACTACTCTGTTTGCTTTTCACATCTCTAACATTATACCCATCGACTCATTTAAAGTATTGGCTCCATTTCTCGAACCCTGCCTCCAGAACAAGATCTAAAGAGTTCAGGCTCACTCCACCCGACGGTTCTGTTTTCTACGATTCTAAGTTAGCCTTTGGCTATGATGCTTCAACGAGAACTTATAAGGTTGTAGCTATTCGTGTTGATGAAGCTTCATGGAAAAGTGTGGTTAAAGTTTTCAGCGTAGGTAATAATAGTTGGAGAAATATTCAGAGCTTTAATACGGTTCCTGTTAAATGGTTCGATTATTATTATTGATACCATGACCATAATGATGGTGTACATTTGAATGGCACTGTTAATTGGTTGACTCGCAAGTCTTGCAAGTCTATTGAGCGATTTTCGATTGTTTCACTTGACCTTTCAACAGAGACATACAAGCAGTTTCTGCTTGCTACCTTCGTATTTTAATGGGGTGCCATCTATTCGGCAGCCATGTCTCAGGGTTTTGATGGACAGTCTTTGTTTTTCTCATGATTCCAAAAAAACTGAATTTGTTTTATGGCATATGAAGGAGTACGGGGTTCAAGAGTCTTGGACTCAATTATTTAAGATTAGTTACCAGAATATTGAAAAACAAAATACTCACGGTGGTAATAGAATGGCGTGCATTTATGTTAATGGTGATATGGTGATTTTTGCATATGATTATTGCAACCGGGCATTTATCTATAATGTAAAAGATAAAACAGTAGAGAAAATCGACACTAAAAAGAACTCCATACAATGGTTTGGTGAGGCAAAGGATTATGTAGAAAGTTTGGTTTCAGTTTATTGATTGAAAGTAAGTTTCTCTTAGATGCTCTCTTATTTGAATTTATTTTAATTCACTGTTTTGTATCCTTGTTTTTATGTACTAATAGAATGTGTGAAATATTTTGTAGTTTGCTTAGGTTGTTTGTATAGCTAATTCGTTATGTATCGGCCAATGATAATGGTTTTACAACCTACTAGATTGGATGAATTTGTTTTTATATTTATATTTATTATATAAGATAGAACATGAGTTTTCTTCAAAGTAAGAACTTGATTCTCTTAAAGTGAAATTCATTGTCTCAGAAATATTGGTATAGAAAAATTGAAAGATAAATGGAATGGTACTTGATCTGTAAGGATAATATATTACTCCAAATTGAGGTACATGAGAAACATTAAAGATAATAGAATGAAAAGTGATAAATGAGAATTCTTCTACTGATTTCATATTAGTCTTAAAACATGTTTTGGTTTTGCTCTACAAAAATATGACCTTGACCAAGTTAAATTCTTCAATTCTTGTTTGAATGAGTGTAAGTACTGCTTAGAAAATCTCTGCATTTGTATAATTTTTGTTGTGACTTCGATTTAAATGATTATAGCACTCAAATGTTGGGTGGCCTAAACATTAAATTTTAGTTTGCTATGAGGAGGTTATTATTGTAGTATTTCAAATTTATCATGTAAGAGTTGAAATTTAGTTAAAAGTTTTCATTAACAAAGAAAATAGTTTCTTAAACTGTCTTTAAAATTTGGTGCCTATGAAACCGTGCAGTGCATGGTGAGTTGACCTCCCCTACGCAGCATATTTCAGTATTTCACACAATCTATTTTAGCTAATGATATGTACCAGAAAATTTATATTGATTTCTTTACTTCAAATTTATACTACATTGAATAACCAAACTGATTCTCATTATGTTTAGAATTGGACATCGTGGTTGTATAGTTAACATATGAAGTGATTCACTTATAATATTAGATCTGCAACCCCAGCTCCCGGCACACCGGGGACTATCGATGTAACTTGGAAGTTTGGTGGGAAAATCTATGGAGAAAGGAAGAGGAAAAGCATTTGATATCACAGGACATGGATGATCGATCAGACAATCAATTAAATTACTTTCTTGGATCTAAACATAGGGCCATTAGAAAAAAGGATCTAAACATAAGAAGTAGGAAATAGTGATTTGCATTTTGCCATAATTTTCTTGGATGTTATTTTGTGGGGATCTGAGCATCTGATCTTTGAGTAAGAAGCCACTACTTTGTAATTATTTTTATGACTTGGATCTTGAATTACATTGATGCTAATACTTTGATCTTCGAACACCGCTATAGCTACTTGGTTTAAGTAGTAGTCGTAATAGTGGTAGTAGGGTTTATTGAGTATACGTAGTCGTGGTGAGATTATTTCTCTACAATTCTAGAAACAATGCTGGCTCAAGGCACAAATTTCATACATCAGATATCATGAAGTTAATTTGGAGATCTGAAGACCATAACTTGCAAGATGTATGCTAGGTAAATAAAGATAAAATAGTTTTCTTAAGGAATAAGTTTACGTCATTTCCATCGGAATAATGTTAGTGATAGAGGTTGGAGTAAAATATAAAAAATTAAAAACTAGCATAAGACATTGACACCCTAACAAGGGTGTGAGCAAAAGGTTTGGTTGTCCTCTGATAAAATAATCTTATAGTTTTGATCAATATTCAAAAAAGCTTTACATATATTCAACTTCAATGAAATCTAATAGCTGTCCATTGTTATTATCTACAACTGCTTTGGAATCCAATTTGACGATCACTCGTTGAAAACCTTTGCTGTGTAACCAAATTAGAGCTTCCATAAATCCCGTTGCCTCCTCCTCGTTTTATTTTTTTTAGTTAGACAAAATGACAATAGCCACTTGAAAACATACACACACAAATGGGCCGGAGTTCAATCCTAGATTAGGACCCCGGCCTATTAGTATCAACATTTTTGCCTCCCTCCTTTTTTGTTGATAAAACAAATTGATTGTGAAATGTTTTAGCTCGAATAAACTTGAATTTGTCTTTACGAATATACATTACCAACTCCAAAAGTGTTGATGTGGAAACAAATCTACATCTACATTATCTGATGCAGTGCCCGTGGATAGTTTTTTCTAGCCACTATCTGCAGAACTGTGGCCTGCTACAGTACCTGCAGAGTCCCAACCTGATACACTGCCTTTAGAAATTCTGCTACAATGAACCTGTGTCCAAATCTGCAGCAGTTCACACACGATGGTGATTGAACAACCCGCCAGTTTTTCCATAGTTTACCATACATTTTCGTCCATATTTAAGTCCTAGGTTAATCGTCGAGTTCATTTGTTAAGAGGATAGATTTCTATGTTAACAATGCCAAATTGATTTTGATTTTTTCCATTATTGTATTGAATGACTGGTATTTGATGATCTTTTATATTAAAAAAAAAGGCATTTATATTTTAGCCTTAACAATGCACCATTGGATGATCTTCGTTGTTTTTTGTACAGGCTTTTAAATGCAGTTATTAGGTTCATAGCCAAAAAAACATACTAATGTGTTAAAAGTAATGATAATCGATAGAGAACCTATTGAATTAGGTTAAATAGACGAAAACTAATCAAACCGGTGGTGAACAGTGAAAACTACCATCCTAATTTATTATTATTTTATAATAATTTATCATTTCATGTATAATAAAACATCAAAGATTTATTTAGTTAATACCAATTGCAATAACAGAAATTGGATCCACAGAGGAGGTTAATCTAGCACAATACGGCGAATTGAGATTCAAATTTTAGCATAAAGAGATTTTCTTACTGAAACCCATGATAGATGATTTGTTGATTGGCATGATGATTATGAAAGAGTGTTGATGATTATGATGTGACCAACATGCATTTAGAGAAAGTAACATGCATTTAGGGTCAACATATGTTGATCTCAAGAAGTGAAATTTGAGAATGATTGAATCATATGACTCGAGCTTGCTTATTTTTGTTGATTTTTTGAACTCAATGAGTTTCACGGTTCATTTTAATTTATAGCTTCTCTGCATTTTTAAGGAGAAGTTAGGCCAAACACAATATCAATAAAGTACCTTATGAAAAAAATTACTTTTTAAGAATACATAAAATTGAATGAGATGAGTTTTGATCAAAAGTTGTTGAATGTTATTTCAAAAAACTACTTCTCGGTCATTTATTTCACACCTCTCTTCAACTCACGCAGACAAACTTTTCTTTTATTTTTTAATATTATATTTTAATTTTCTTTTTTCTTCCATTTAATTTTATTTTATTTTTTTGAACCGGTCAATTTTTTTAAGGAGGGTCCATTTAATTTTAGGGAAATTAATTTTAGGGAAATGTTAACCGGTGTATCCGGGGCACTGGTTAAGAAATTATAAAAGGAAATTTTGTCTTGAAAATTGTGTATTCTACTTTTTGAAAGTTAAAAAAGTGTTCTTTTCAATACAAAACTTGACTTTTCTTTTTATTTTTGTTCCTTAACTAGTGCCCCGGAGGCAATGGTTAACAAGACCCTTAATTTTATTGTATTTTTTTGAAGAAGATTTATTATCTTTTTATTACTTATTTCATTATCGTTTAATCATCACAATCTCGGAAATATTTTTATTTCTTTTCTTCAACCTCCCAAATATATGCACACACACATCAACGTTCAGAGTAATACTTTATGACTATCTCTCAGTTTTTTTGTTACTCTAACGCGTATAATTTATTTTTAGTGTTGCATAATGCATATAATTATTTTTATATAATTTTGATTTCAATTAAAAGTACAAGTATAATGCATAAAAAAATTAAACTTATATATATTTTGCACATATATATTATATTGTAACAAACTATGCATGTTTTTTTTTATTTAAAAAAATGGTCTTGTTATCTTGTGTCCTTAGGGCACAAGTTAAGGAATCAAAAACTAAAAGTTTTTCATTGAAAAGAACAAAATTTTGACTTTAAAAAGTTGAATGCACAACTTTTAAGACAATTATTTCTATTTTAAATGTCCTTGGGGCATACGTTAATATTTGCCTTTAAAAAATTAAACACGTATCTTTTTCAATGACACAAACAATGTAACAAATATAATATTATATAATATAAATTCTTATCTTTTTTAATGACACAAAAAATATGGTATTCTTGTAACAAAATTTGTTATAAAGTATAATTGGAAAAGAAAAAAGTAACATATTATATATTTATGTTATTATTTGAGCCTCCTTAAATTATTTCTCCTATTCAAATATTTAACAAGTCTTTTATATTATGATACGAATTTGTATTCATGTTACACAAAATATATGCCATTGAGTAAATATAGTATTTGTAAAAAAAATATCTTTTATACTTTAAACATTTTTTCCCTTCAAAATTTTTTTAAAATATTTTATTTATTTATTATATTAATTCATAATAAATTCAAAGTTTTGTCTTCGTGAGCTTCGCTCAGTTGATAGGGATAATGCATAAATATATGCAAGGTTGGGAGTTCAAATCCCGGACATCACCAAAAAAATAATAAATTCAATAAAAAATAGTTTTAAAACAAAAAATAAATAAAGAAACC
Organism: Medicago arabica; assembly: GCA_946800305.1. Taxonomy (NCBI): domain Eukaryota; kingdom Viridiplantae; phylum Streptophyta; class Magnoliopsida; order Fabales; family Fabaceae; genus Medicago; species Medicago arabica. The sequence continues at coordinate 40,791,436 of OX326969.1, forward strand.
AAACAACTTTAACTTCTTTCTCAAAGACCTTTATTTTAACTTTGTTTTAAAGTAGCTTTTAGACCGTAAAAAAGTCTGGTCAAACGGTACCTTAATCTTCTTTCTATTATATATTTTTGAATAATTTTAGATCATTTAGTGTATATTACTTCTTCCGTTTCAAAATACATGTCCAATTTTTGCAATGTGCACTATTCACTTGACTTACTTTGACCATACTTTTTAACTAATGTATAAATACAAATATTAGCATGTAAGATGTTGTTTGATTTGTCTCGACAAATATTTTCTAAATATTAAATTTTTATAATTTTTTACTTTAAATAATTAAAGATATTAACGGTCAAAATTGTACATTGACATATGTGAAGTGGTTGACTTGGACATTTATTTTGAAACGGAGGGAGTATATTTCATTATCGAGCCTAGAGCCAAATTTAGGATGATGGAGCAATAGTTTGGAAGCACTTCAATTGTACTTTAACAACAAAAATAGTCGCAAATAATATTCATCATAGTATTAATGAGAATTCAATGATTACATTGTAGTTAACTTTCTAAAACACATAATATCAAACCCATCATATTTCAAGCAAGATTGTTATAGATCAACATTTGGTGAATGCAATCTAGTATTCACATCAATCCATAATATAATTCCCCTGAATCGTTATTCTTAGAAATGAAAGCTCAAATGCTTCAGACATAACAGATGGCTTACTCAGTTGATAACTCATTGACTTTGATTGATTTGATTATCATCGCATAAAACCATAAGTGCTTTTAGAATTCCAAGAGCCTCGGCAATATACTGGGAGCTGATCCATTCCAGCATTTCCAAATTTTTAAAAATCAAATCTAAAACATAAAAAACACCTCCATTAAAGAAACAATATATAACAACAAAATCAATACACCAAACATATATATTGGAATCATTAGAAGAACACAGTGCATACATATATTTTAGATACCAACCATAAACTAGACTCAAAATTAGACATGCCAACTACCTATGTAAGCACCAGAAGAATCAACTATGTATCAAAGAAGAACAAAGAATGATGGCAAGCAACAAGCCAACAACCAAAACAGAACAAAACACACTTTATTTATAAGTGTTAATGTTACACAGCATGCTAAAAGAACTAGAGTTCATCCTGTGTCATCAACAATTGTTAAGATATTAGGATTTACTTTTCATTTTAAACCGAGTCATCAATTTCTGAGCTCCATGACTATAATATCTGTGGAGGAAAGCATGACTGCAGTAAGAAATCGTGCAAAAAAAATTCTAAAACATCTACCAAGTTCGTTAAAATTCAGTAAGTAAAGAAAAGGGAAAATCCTGAAGACCCAGAATTATAAACCTATACTGTACAAAACTTAAATATTGAGATGCTATGTATATCAGAATCTAGTTGTGTCCTTTTTTCATGCAACGTTTGTAATATCCCGCTCGCCAAGTCCGAGAATTTAGCAGTCGAGGTATCAGAGGGAGAAAGACCAGGAAGGTTATGGTAAGACGGAAAATACTATTATGCAGTGTCAGATAAGTACGGGTTAAACTATTAGTGTCAGAATGAGAACGATTAAGATCAATGGCATTTTAGTATTTTCACGCAAGGGGTATTTAAGCATGTTAAGACCAAGAATCTTCATTTTCTCATTTTGTTTTCACTCTAGAATACAAGAGAAGAAATTCTCTCTTCCTTCTCTCTACACCATCGCCCCCAACCCTCCTCCCTAACCAATCAATCCTTCCAAGTTTGTGTAATGGGTGATTCAAGCATAAATTCTAGTAACTCATCAAGCAAGAAACAATTACAAGAATGGTTTGTAGCTATGGGGTTTGAATTGGTGAGCTAAGAACTAAGGAATGCAAGTTAGATCAAGAGCTAGGGTTTGCTTGTAGAGTAAGGAGATGCATGTTGCTGCAATCTTTAGGTGAGTTCTATAGATAGATTTCCTTCTTATGGATTTGTGTAATCTCATTGTAAGAAAGCATGAAATGTTAAGTTAGGTTTGAGTGATTTTAGTACCCAAAGCCAATTCTTGTGATGTTTAAGTTAAAATTGTCACGCAATATGAATACCATTGCCTGTATATGTTGTTGGATGTATATGGTACCTTGCAGGATCAAATTTGGTGAGTATAGGGTGAAAAATGCAAAATTTGCACTACAGACTCGAAGAAACTCGCTAATAGTGAAATATTTCGCTATTAGCGAAATTCTTACAGAGCAAACTCGCCAATGGCGAAATGGGTCTGACTTCCCATTTTGCTTATTGGCTTATTGGCTCGTATAGGGGCCTGTAATGTCGTCCGAAGCTTTTTCCTTGCAATGTTTTTCAATTATAAAACCCCTAAACATCATTGGATCATTGTACGTTACATCAAACGATCTTTGAAATGAAAATCATGGCAATCTTAACATGTGTAGCAAGAATGACACAAGAGAGTTAAAACACGTTATCGGGTAGCAATGAATTAAGGAAGGGAAAGAAAATATAGAACCTCGACGTAGACCGTCGAGAGCTAAAATGTAGCATGAACCCTAAGTATAGAAAGAGTTAGAGGTGCAAGTATAAGCCCTTTTCTTGAGCACGAATGTTAAGTCGTGATTTGGTTTGTAATCAATTTGCATATGTATAAGAATGATTATGCACGTAACTACCGTCAATCGGTTAGATCATGTACCCGTGTTAACAAGTTAGCGGGATAAGTTAATACCCTCCATGTATGTTCAAGACCAAGCATGTTATATTACCGATATACGAATAGATCACAGACTCGTGGTAATATTAAGTAAGTTAAGTTATCATGTATGTTTAAGACTATAAGCAAGATGTAGGTGTCGTTGTCTCTCCGTTATCCACGCCATGGGGATACGAGAGGTTCACGCCAGGGGGACGGGACACGCTCCGCAAGGTAGGCCCGCACGACACTGAGGGAGTCTGATGTGACTCAGTTAGGTTTTCACCGGTCATGTAAGGGATTGCACTCGGGGTTACTTCACCCGATACATTCCGTAAAACGAACCAAGATAACTGTTTGTTCAACGCTAACCTTGAATTAATGGAAATGAATCATGTATCAAGTTTATGAAATATTATGCTATGATCAATATGTGTAAGATTATGCAATAGTATGAGCAATGAATGAACATAAATGAATATGAGACGAACATGATATATATTGCATTGCAAGTACAAGTTATGTAGCAAGCCAAGAGCATGAAGTATACCGTTGACGATTTTAGGATTTCCCCGATCGTCCGGTTTAGAACCGTGTCATGAATATGGTATGTTCAGGTATGGATGCGTTTAACGTATCTAGATATAGCGGTCCTTGGTTCCCTCGACTGCCATGACACTCAAGATGTAGGTGAAGACCTATGACTTAAGTTACTAAGAATCTACGACGGATCTAGTGGGCACAGTAGTCTAGATAAGCATTATCCACACACGTATAGTCAACCGGTAGGTTGCAGTGTAGTCACGTGGTAACCCTAGGTTTTTCCCGAGGTTATCCACAACCTAGGATTAGGTAGAACTCACTAAGACATTATGTCTCATCCCAATCCTTTTTGTTTCAGATACACAGGTTGGTTGGTTGGATTTAGCAAGTTTGTGGCCGAATGGATTTTCAGCAAGGACTCGTTCGTACCCGCTGCAGGACGCTCTCGTGGATTTAAGGATATTTTACTATGTTTTGGATGGCCAGCGTTGTATCTTTATTGTACGAACGTGTATTGTTGTATTAGATATTCATTCGAAGTAATAAAAGTTGTAAATTTTAATGTATCCAGTACTAATGATAATGCACATGCTAAATTTTCTAGATACGTTTAGTGTGGGCATTATAACGTTGTTGGTAATGGTTCCAATCAAACAAAGTACAGTTCACTGCCATAAACCTTCTCCTTAGTCCTTAATCCATTTCTTTCTTTCTTAATGGGAGGTTGATATATAAAAACCTTCAAATTCCCAAAATACTTTTTCTTCGAGATGAAAAAACCTTGGACCAAAGCAAAAACACCTCGGACCCCTCCGGATGGTGTGTAACTCCAGCAGAAAAAAATGTGTTTTCCTATATTAAACATGAAACTATCATCTTCATGTGAAAAAAGAGATAATCCAAAATCTGTCCACAATATGGAACTAGCTATCCTAACATGTTCATATATACAACTAACCAAAGAGATCGTTCAAAAGAATATTCATACAATGGTTATTATGAAAACAACATATAGAAATGAACATAAATATAAACATGTAAACAACATAATATGAACTTACTTTCAAAAAATTGGAACTAAGCTTTCAACATAATCCTTCGCAGATTCCCAACATACCCAATCTGTGATTTTTCTATCACGAGTAATAGTTCTAATTGGAGTAAATGTTGTTCTCTGCACTCTATTATCTTTCCAATGATAGATAATTGCTTCAAATTCTTGACTGCTTTTAAGTATCAATGTATCACCATCTTTAGAAAGAAACAATGGCACCAATCGAAAATAAGTGTCAAAAATGTCATTATCTATTTGAAGATTTTGGTAACTAATTTTAAGGAATTGAGACCAAGAATCTTCATCCCCAAATTTCTTCATCTGCCATATAATAAAACCAGTTTGCTTGTAAGAATAAGAAAAACAAAAACAAAGGCAGCCCCCCAACACACCAACGGTTGGTTCTGCAAATGGCACTTCATCAAAACCACGAGGCAACAGATATTGATTGTATGTCTCTGTCCCTAAATCAAGAGAAACGATGACAAAATGTTCAACTCTAATATTCTTATTCTTAATATTCTCAACACTATAGGGAAGGTTGTTACGAATAGCCAACCAGTTAAAACTTCCACATAAGTAAACACCATCACACACACGATGTTCACTATGATCATTATAGTCCAAATGAAGAGGAACAACAGGGAAAAATGCAATATCTCTCCAAACATGATCACCCGAACCTAGAATCTTTATATTTCGATTTCCTGTTAGTCTATTGTAACGAAACACCACCACCTTATAAGTATCAGTTGAATTGTCAAAACCAAATTTGAAATTGAAATCGCCTCCATACCTTGAAATTGGTCCAAAATCACAAAAATACCCAAATTTTTCTGATGTTGTCCTGATGGATGGGTTCCAAACTCGGAGCCAATAATCTCTACACCAATTCTCTTGATATCCATTATGGGTTAAAGAAGTCTCAGCCAAACAGATCAATCCATTGCATGAACCAATTATACGAGAGCATATGTCATTGTTCACATGATAGTAAGTGACATGATAGTAAGGATCGTCTGAAAGAAGGGTGAATGACGGGTTATCTAGTAAACGGCTTATAGGGTATGGAACAAGATTGTAATCCCTCTCAGATTCATCGTCAATTTCATAGAGTGACTCTCGGGGATAAATTTTTCGTGCCCCGTGATTAAGGTGAAGTGAGGATTTTGTACTGCTGATCTCAAGAAGAGGTGAGTGTTTTCCAAGACTTACTAACACTCTTGAATCGAAGAAGAGGTTTCACCGGAAGAAAGGAAAGTACCTCAGCGATGAGATCCTTGGGGAGGAACACCAACGATGAAGTCATTGCAGGCAGACTCATTGAAGTGGCTGATTGAATATTCTTATTCTTAAGCTACAAGGAACGTGAGATTAATTAATGTGTATAAAAGAGGAACATAACATGAGGTTACAGAGTTTGTTACCTAGGAAAAAATCAATTTCCAAAACGGTGAAGGTGTAACAAAACGAGTTTGTTACCGATTTCATGCTTGCAAACCGCTTTTTAACGCGTTGCCAAAATCAATCAAATAAGGATATATACGTCATGCACGTGAGATGAAATACTCCGGTCCTATATATAAACAAATATTAATTTCTTTTTGTTGAGTTACCAATGGACCTTTGAATTTTTTTTGTGGGTTAACCTTGCTCTTCTAATATTAACGAATTTCGATTTTGGTTCTTGTCAAACAAAAAGAAAAGATCTTTTTTGTATCATTTCAGATTCTTCTATTTCTTTTTATCTCTTATTTAAACATATCAGCAAGAAACTTTTGGAATGTCATGCTGATGGTGTACTAGTGCAATTTCTTTATTTTTATTATTCTTATTATTTTTTACTTTATCTAGTCACCTGACATGTGGCTTATTCATGAATTAAAAATAAATAAAAATTTGAAACATTAAAATAATTTTCATTTCCCTTGTCTTCATCTTCTACCTTTTTTTATTTTTTTGAAGGATTCATCTTCTACCTTTCAACTACCTCCATTGAAGAATTCATATCATTTTCTTCAATCTAGAAATAATTCATCACACAACAAAAACACTAATATTTAAGGGGAAAGTCGGATTGCTTGAGCATTGAACAACAAAACCTTAAACAACACCTTAAGCATATGCTGATCTCCTTTAGAAATCCAACTCTTTCAATTCACACATTCAAAACCCAAAATCAAAATAACAAGAATCTCAACTCTCAATCCCAAAGTTCATAATCCTTAAATCTAACACGGTTCAAATACCAAGTCAACTAAAATTTCAAGCTCTAAACTCACCACCTAAACAACAACAAAAAATCTAAAAATGAAATCATATTCAAATTTTGATACAAACTCATCATTGTCTTGTCTCTTATGTGAAGAAGATTTCCTTCTTAAGACTTGATTGAGTTTTGATGATAACAAACCCACGTCACAAAAGAAGAAAGTTTATATATGGAGACACAAGATGAGAAACAAGATGGCGATAAATAATTTTAGATTGTGAATAATTGTAAGTATGGTCTTTATCTTTGATTTATTCCTTTCAACATTTATATAACTTATTTTCTAAAAAAAAAACATTTATATAACTTAGAATGTTCAGAAATTTATTTGAACTTATCAAAAATCATTTTCTAAGTTAAATAAAAGTGTTCATGTAAAGCAAGCCTTTAAACTTATGAAAAATAGATTTTTAAGATGTGGTTACCGATTACCACATTGGTGTAATCGATTATCGCCTGTTAATTTTCAATTTTTTGAACGTTGGAAATGTGTAATCGATTACCACATTGGTGTAATCGATTACCACCTGCTAGAATGCATTTTTTCATGAACTAGTGCGATTCAAATTAATAGTAATGGTTCATGTAAGTTGTAACCCCTTGGCACTGGTGTCTTGCTTCTCTATAAATACATTTGACATCTAAACAACATTAACCAACTTTCATATTAAAAAAATCTAAGAGCAAATATGACTTTCTCACTTAAACTTTCCAACTTCCATTTTTGTTAAACCTTGATTATATTTTCATCCATAAAAAGGTTTATGAGCATTAAGTTATATTCATTTCAAAGCGATATTGATTTGATAAAGCCATACAAAAGTTCTTCAGTAATTATTAGTAAGAATTCTATTATAGTGTTTGGTGAAGATTCTTGTTGTAAAGATATCGGAGTTCTATCTTGGTTGAGTAGAAAGTTTGTTAGAGGAGACTTGAAGTGAGAGTCATTCACGGGGTGTGAAATGACTGAACCTACCCTTGGGTTAGAAGGGGAACCAGTATAATTTTCTTGTGTCTTTTTTCTTCCGTACTATCTTATAATAACTGAAAATGTGTACTATCTTATAATAACTGAAAATGTCTTAATCAATGGGGCTTGACATGAATTAGCCAAAATCCCTTTTTTCACTTTGAAACCGTTGACGATCCTAGATTTGGGTGGTGGTGGTGTTGGAATCAATAAGGGAAAGGTCGGATTGGGTAGTGATGAGGTGAGGAGATTAGAGAAAGATATTTGGGTATTGTTGTTAGAATCGTGAAAACACATAAGAAGAGGAAGATAAGATCTGCAGTGAACATACAACCCTAATCTTCAAATAGAAACAACAACAACAATCAAATTTGATAAAAGAAACAAATTCAAGTCAAGGAGGAGGAGTAGTAGCTAGTAGAAGATATTATTTAATTACTTTTGACAAAAACCTCATTTCGTTATATAAACTAGGGGAAAGACGGGTACTATCGTGTCCGTTTGTCCGCTCTTTCTACTGTGTTAACGCATGTGATTATTTTATTATATTGTTTGTATAATTTTGATTAAATTTTTTAATTTTTAAAATATTAATTGAAATTATTGATATATTGATTTATAAACAAAATATTGTCAAGATATATAACAAAATTATTTTTGAATCATAATCACTGATAAACCAGCAAAAAAATTATTGTCAAGATCCATAAAATTAATCGACTATTAGTTGTAACATGAAAGAAAAAGAAAAAAAATTACAGCTTAATTCTGAATTCTGATACAGAGGGCTGAGAGAGGTTGAGGAAAACTAAACAATGCGGGAGCGAACTATGAACCGTGAGAAACCTACTTATTAATATTTAATATAGTGTTAACAAATCTTTTTCTAAATTATTTTGAGTCCTAATATTTTTTTTGAGGATTTAAAGTTCAATCTTTAACAATATTTTTAGCTCACGTTTGTTACTAAACTTTTTTTGTAGAGGATTTAAAGTCCAATATTTAACATTATATTTTGCTCAAGTTTGTTACTAATCTTTGAAGATTTAAAATCAAATATTTAACATTGTTTTTTTCTCACGTTTGCTATTAATTTTTTTAGAGTATTTAAAGTCCATAGTTTGTTACTAATTGTTTTTTAGAGGATTTAAAGTCCAATATTTAATATTATTTTTTTCTCACGTTTATTATTAATCTTTTTTTAGAGGATTTAAAGTCATATCTATAACAATATTTTTTGCTCACGTTTGTTACTAGTCTTTTTTTAGAGGATTTAAAGTCCAATATTTACCATTATTTTTTGCTCACGTTTTTTAGAATTTATCAAAGGTTAAGGAAGAGTAACTTATATTAATAAAATAAAATGGAAATACTGATTTTTTGTGGAAGTAATAATAAAATAACATGGAAATATTGTTTTTTGTTTTGTGCTAGTTTTTTGTGAGTTTGATATGTGGTTAACGGAGGTAAAAGAAGGTTAACGGTGAAGATTAATGACATGGATTAGTAATCTACGTATTATAAAAACAGTTCATGAGGAATTGTGTGTGAGTTTTCTCTTTAAATTAAATTTATTCTTATTTATTTGTTACATGCGTTATTTGTAATTAAAATAAAATTAAAATTAAAAATTAAGGGTATTTTTAGAATGAAAAGTTGACCTAAAAGTGTGCTGAAATGGGTAGTTTTTTTTATACATAGTATAGATATAGCATCAGAACTTAGAGGCGGTAGGTTCTGGGACATTTCCCACCCTAACAGTTGGAACCAATACTATTCCTACAAGACTATGAGCTGCAACTTTTTTAGCTCTATAAAATACACTCTAACATTTTCCCACTCCAAATTGAGACACCTTCTATGGCCTGTTGCTTCAGGCAGCCTTGGAGAGATTCGGATTTCCTCAGATTTTGTTGCAGCACAGAAAAAACATCCTTGATGGTTACGGATCAGCATTAAGCTTTAATGAGTCAAGGTTGGGAGGTTCCTATTTGTCTGCCTGATTCTTGGTGTTTATTGATCAACATTCAGCTTTCTTCGCCTTTAAATATGGCTAGTTAGTCGCCTGTGGAAACTTCATTTTCCTTGATCGAATCCTGGAAGCTGATGCAATGAACAACGAATAAATAAAATATCTATTTTGTTTTAATAGTTATTCTTATTAGGAATTATTTTTCTACATTGCAGTAGCAAGGTATGCATATATTGTAAATGCCAGTACTTCAATTAAACATGTTTTTTGCTTCAAAATAATTGCTTTGGATGAACACGTTGATTTATGTTGGGTGGCTTAATGCCTTTAAGTGGTATGGGGTGTAGAAATGCATGTGATTTTCTTGATCGCCACAACATAAGCACTCAACTTGACTTGCGAATTTTAAAGAAAATGGAATGGTGGTTTGTTTTTGGAAAACATTTTTTATCTTGACATACAGCAACCATTTTAGTTTTTTCATGTTTGAAGTTTTTTTCTTCATCCTTGAATATGATCAGCTCATAATGTGCTTGTGAAACTTTAAAATAATGTGGATAATCATGACAATAATGCTGATATCCATAGATTCTTTCTGCCAGAAATATTGTTGTCAAACAACTTGCTGCGCAGTTCTTGTGCTGAAGCCCGGTTCTGTTTGATGTTTGAACTTGAATTTTGCTTATGCGCTACATTCCAACGTCATTTTCAAATTAGTTATGCGTAGCTAATTGTGCAACATATCTCCACAAACTTCTATAGTGAATTAGCTAAACAATCACGGGGAAATGTGGAACCTTATTCTGCCTGATCAAATGCCACACACATCCGTCAAGTCTGTTCTAGGCCAATTTAGTTTTCAGTGCTTCTGCTTCTCTATCTATAACTCACTCTAATTAAATAGACACTTCCAAGTGTAGATTTTTGCAGTCCTATATAGGGTCAATGTTGTTTTATACACTCGAATATGGGCATTCCGCATGGCAATATGTTATTCTAATTTTTATTTTTACTTTGAGAAGACATGGTTGAGTAAGTAGTGGTTAACTTTGATAAGCCTCAATAACTCCTTGTACTTGAAGTGGGAAGGACCTTGCGTTTTTCTCTTATATTATGTTAGAAAGCTTGTGGTGCTGCTTGTCAACAATGGTGATCCTGCAATTTTCATAATAACCAGTAATTTTCCTGCGGATTTTTCTGGGGATTGGTTATGTTCTGTTTCCAGAGGATTTACCTGTGGAAACAGCTGCGGAATTACCTGCGGTATTTTTGCAGAAAACATTCACGGGCAGGGGTTCTTCTCCATTCTGACCAAAGATTTGCTGCGGATATTGTTGGCTTTTCTTGAGGAAATTTTCCTACTGCGGTTTCTAAAATCTTCATGAAACAATTACCCACGAAGGTTTTACCTGGGAGTGGAAATCCTAGGCAAAATCCGCAGAAAACATGTTTCTTGCGGTTTTATCACTAGATTCTGCAGAAAAATCAAGAGTTTCTAGTAGTGTAAATAGCATGTATTTTGCATTACTCTTTCGCATTACATGGCATTTTCCTACATTAATATGTTTAAGCAATGTTCATTTGTGCCTTTGATATTTTTTATATTTTTTAACAAGCAAAATGAATATGTTAATAGTGACATATTAGTCTCCTTAACGCAAGGCGTACAAAGAAAACCACTAAAATATACAACAGTCAAATAAAGTGTCAAAAAATAATCAGCCCATGCCCAAAAAAGAAAAAGATAATATGTTTCGTAGTTATAAATCAACTCTTTGGTTTCTTCAAAATAAAATGGAAAAGATAAAATTGACCACGTTATTTTTGTGCTTGATGCAGTCAATTCAAGTAAAAGAATTATTGAATCTTAAATAGGAGTCTAGAGGATCCTCTCAAATGAAATATTCATTGGATATAATCAAGTGTCAATCTTCACCATTCAATGGTTATTTAAAAAAATTGACCAAGTCAATTATAGAAAAATGTCTGACTCTGCACTCTTATGTCTGACTGTAAAAAAAAATTGACAAAAAAAGGAGTTGTAATTCTTTTGAAAATAAGGAGTGTTGTAAATTGTTTTCTTGATATTATGAATTCGATATATATTGGAGTTTAGTTTTTTTTTTTTATATATAAAGTTGAGTATTTGTGTTTAGATCTAATTTTAAAATATAATTTCCAAAATTAAAATAAAAATTAAAAATATTATGGTTCTGGTCATCATGTTAAATATTAATTTGAAGATATTTTAGTTAAATCTGTTAAAAAAAATATGAATAAAATATAAATTATGTTATTTCTTCTCTTATAAATTTTTATTAAAGACCCGGTCAATAGTCATATGGTCCGAGTCTTAAAACACTGGTCTACACTAAACAATTCCAACAAAAATAAATATTTGAATTGCTTTAATCACTAATTTTGTAAAAAAAAAAAAGAATTAAACCGATTGTTTAATTTGATGCAAACATTTAAGTATATATAAATTGATTAAGTTAATTAGATGCATCATTTGAGTTGTGATTTCTCATACAGTTTGTACATTCTTCTTAGTATCACAAATCTCATATTTTTTTGTTGTTGATAATTTATATCTTCCAAAAATATGAATCAAATAATAAGTTGTTGGGGTGCACTAATAGCCATAGTGTGGATGAGTGTGACAATGACATTATCAAAGGGTGTTCGTCCTATGGTTCATGAACATGATGAGCAAGGTAATTTTGAAGTAGTTGGTAAAAAATGGGCTTTACTGGTTGCTGGTTCAAAAGGTTACTCGAATTATAGGCACCAATCTAATATTTGTCATGCCTACCATGTATTAAAAAGTGGTGGTCTTCAAGATGAAAACATAATTGTTTTCATGTATGATGATATTGCCTACCATAATGAAAATCCAAGGCCTGGTGTTATAATCAATAGACCGGATGGTCCTAATGTTTATCCTGGTGTTCCTAAGGTATATACTTCAATTCACATTACTATTAATATTTAACATTTAATATTTAATCTGATTATCAGATCTTCATTTAATCTATTTTTATAAAAATTTCAATTTAGTGGTAGTTGACTTTGAAATTTATATTCCACTACTAAAAGTTTGTGTTGAATAGAGTAAAATTGAAAAGATTTCATTTTTCTATGTTTTTTTCTTTTTAGATATTTTATAATATAGTGGTGAAATTTCAGGATTATACAAGGAACAATATAAATGCAGAAAACTTTTTTGCTGTGCTTAATGGTAACCTAAGTGGTATCTTTGGAGGGAGTGGTAAAGTACTGAATAGTGGTCCAAATGACACCATCTTTATTTACTATTCAGGTCATGGTTATTCAGGCTTGATCGGTTAGTAAAAAATTTATGTATTACTTTTTTTAGACATCTTTGATACATTTGATTCTTAATATCAAAATTAATTTTTATTTCATGTATGTTAATAATTATAAGTTAAAATTAATTAAAAGTTTTATATAATAAAAAATATTCCTTTGCAAGTCTATTTTTCACAATCCTCCTGTTACATTCTTCCTTTTTATCTCTATACAATCTACTTATAATATACATTAACATTGATCATCACTAAATAAAACAATTAAAATTCAAATTGATGTAACCTAATTTGTTGAATTGCATTACTCTACTTCTCAAACATTATCCTAGAATATTTATCAAATGCTTATACCCTAGTCAGACAAACGATTTGCACAATAATATCGCTGCGGGCCTCCGCCAGAATTTCCTCTGGCTTCGCCCCGCTCAAGCATATCTTGAGATGATATATGAGGTTTTTTTTTTTAAATATGAGTTGGTTATCATTCACTACAAATCATGCATATGAGCTAGTATTGTTATTTGATCAGGTATGGCAGATCATGGCATTGTTTATGCAAAAGATTTCGTGGATGCTCTGAAGAAAAAACATGCTTCTAATTCTTACAAAAAAATGGTGAGTATCTTTGAATACATTACATTGACAAATAAAATAAAAACCACCAAATCAACCAAGGTAATTCAAAATATTTATTTCATTGATTAATTCATTCAATGAAAAATAGGTGATATATGTGGAAGCATGTTATTCTGCGAGCTTATTCGAAGGGCTTCTTCCAAGTAATATAAGCATATATGTAACTACATCTACCAATGCACGTGAGTTGGGTTATGGATTTTACTGTCCGGACAGTATAAATCTTTCATCGACTGTGTATACAACATGTTTGGGAGACACCTTTGGTATTTCTTGGATGGAAGACAGGTTTGCATTTTTTTGTGCATAATAAAATCAATTAGGGTTCAATATATGATGATATTAATTAGGGTTAGATATAAAGCTAATAACCCTTTGAATTTGTGCCATTGTTCATGGAGCAGCGACAAAAATGATAGAACGAATGAAACTTTGCAACAACAATATGTCACTGTAAGTGATCTATTTTTTTCAAACTTTTCTCTTAATTATAAACATGTGTGTATAATGCTGACTCAATATTAAATTTTTGCGAGTGATGTACAGGTTCGGGATAGAACAATGAGTTATCCAAACTTTGCTTCTCACGTGACACAATTAGGAGATTTAAATATCAGCAACGATTTTCTAGTTACATATATTGGTGCTGCCCCTCTTAATAATGTTAGTGATAACTACAATCTCACTAACACTACAAGTGTGTATTCATTTGAACCGGCGTTCAATACTTCAACAAGCTTTGTCAACCAAGATGATGCTTATTTACTTCATCTTAAACTTAAGGTAGTTTTCTCTTCAATTTCTCATCATGAATGCATGGGAGGAGTTAAATTATTGTACACTAACTTTTGGATGTATAGGTTCAAATTGTCGATACATAAGGATATTTAAGCTTGATTTTCTTCTTTATGTTTTTATCATTGAAGTTTGATTTGTTATTATTCCACTCATAAAAGGATCATTATTATTGTAGTTGGAAAAAGCACTTGATGGTTCTAAGGATAAATTGAAAGCTCAAAACGAGCTAGATGCTGAAATTGCCAATAGAAAGTATGTGGACCGCAATATCCATCTCATAGAAAATATTTTGTTTGGAGAAAAGAAGAGCTCCATTATGATGTCCGATTTTCGTTCGGCTGGTCAACCTCTTGTCGATGATTCGAACTGTTTTAAAATACTTGTAAGAAAAATAACACAATATTATTAGTATTGCCGCTTTCTTGAATTTTAAGTTTAGGCCTTGCATACCATATTGTTTTTCAAACACTAACCACTTATGATCAATTGTTTTGAATACATGCATTGTTTAACATTGATATATATGATGGTATTATACATGTTATACATTAAGTCACCAGGTTTACATAATATTTTATGCAGTTTAAAACTTATGAGCGTCATTGTGGTATCTTATCAACCTATGGAAGGAAATACTCAAAAGCCTTTGCTTATATGTGCAATATTGGCATTTTTGAGAAGCAACTGATTTCAGCAGTATCTCAAGTTTGTTCTAGGATACACCATTCTTCTTAAAATTTGTCCTAATTATGGTTATTTTTAGTAAATTTGATTTTAATATTATATTATATTTGTTCTCTATTTTTATTATAAAATTCATCTTTTACTGAAAATAGTAAGGTTCATCCTTAGACAATTTTATTGAGATCTATATGCACCTGTAATAACAGATATATCAATAAACGACTTATTCATTCTACAAGATGTATTGTCCTTCTTAATATTGGACCTGCTATTTTCATTGCATCAAATTATGCTCAACGTAAGAATTAAGACATTTGTCAACGATTTTTGAGTACTAAACTTACTTGCCGATAATTCCCAGTGGCAATCAAAGTATTGCTTTAAGGTGTGTTTGGATTGAGGGTTTAGGAGAGGAAGGGAGGGGAGGGTTTAGTTTTCTTTTTTAAACTACAGATTATATAGCATGTTTTTCTAAAATAAATCAAGTGTGATTGAAGTATTATATTATCTTTTATCATGTTAATATGTTAATTTTTTAAAAGACATTTCACAGTGTCCGTAATTTAAAAATGAAAAGTGAACCCTCCCCTCTCTTCCTCTCTTAAACCCTTCATCCAAACATACCCTTAAAGAATTTGAATGTTCAGAATATTAGGATTCTAAGTTAAGGTTTTGAGATTGATTAAGTGCATAAACAGAAAACAAATAGATTTTAGAAAGTTTAGAGAAGTGTGTTTGTTTAATTTCTTAAGAACGAAATATATTTTTTCGATAAAAAAAATCACTTTTAAGGAATAAGAAAGTCCAATTCTTTTGCATAAACTAATAAAGGATACAAGACCCTTTCTGAATTTTTGTGTCACGACCCAAAGTTCTAACTGTGACCGGCGCATGAACTAATACGTCATTGTTCGGTAAGTCTCATGATGAAACAATGAATAAGAAATTGTTAGACTAAATTTCGATTCAAAATATTACATAGAGAAATTGTCGACGGTGTAACCTCTATCTTTTCAACATTTTCAAAATAACAATCATGTTTATTAAACCCATTTGGATTGGTTTGGTGGTATTGGTTTGTTTAGTCTTTTTATTATGCTAATGTGCTTAAATATTATCAACAATAGATAAAATAAATAGATATTTTAACCACCCACTAATTAATGGATACAGATGCAACTTTAACGGTATCTGCACCCGTGGATATCCATATCCGCTATTAAACCAGTTAAATTACATAAATCACGTTAATACATTTCAACTCAAGTTCTACACAGCATGTCGAGTTGTGGACACCAAATGAGCTCAAGTTCTTTTTGCTTTGCTGGGTTATTTTAACACCGACAAACGAAGTGTGTTTCGTTATATACTTCGAAATTTTTCATATACCATTATTCGGGGTTCAAACCCGAACGAAAAGAGAAAAAAATTAATCTAACACGGAGGCGGTTGTTGTCATCTTACGGTGCTGACATGGAGAAAGACAAAATCTAGGAAACATTGCAGCAAGCCCCTCATTGATAAAATAAAGAATGCTATTGTGTGGCTATGTCAATACATGAGTGTTGGAAATATAACACTAAACTTTATAAAGTTCAAAGGGGTCTTGATTCAATACACTGGTTTTTAAGACATGAGAGCTTTATGACAAGGAAAATTCTATGGTGAAGTTGCTGAATAACTTTTTCGGTGAAGTTACCCTACAACTAATCAGAATGCGCCACGTGTGTTAGTTATGCTATGTCATATTGGCGGATGCATAGTATGTATCATGTACCTCTAGTCAAATTTAATTGTATTTTAACCCTTAGATGTTTTGAACCATCAAGATTAAACATCTCACTAGTGTTATTATGTTGCCTTTCACACTATATTTATTTCTTTCCTCTTATTTTTTCAACAAAAAATCTATTCTAATTTATTTATTTGTTTATTGTTTTGCACAATAATTTGTGACTATATGAAATGTTCATACCCCACCATCATCATCATCATGTTCTCTCTTTTCCAAATTTTTATCAAATAACTATGTCACTCTTCAACATCTTCATCATACATTCTTCATCCTCATCATCTTCATATGAAAAAAAAATCTAAAAAATTAAAAAAATTAAAATTACAAAATTAAAAAAAGAGCACCGTTAATTGTTACGAAACAATTTTCACAAGAACAGCAAGAATGCATACATGCTCGGCTTTAATTAAATTGAAAAAAGGTAGTTACGTGAAAGATGAAAACCACAGCCATGTTTAAATTATAGTGACATGCGTTATTCATGCCTTTCTTGTTTTGACATTCCTGTAACATTAAGCATTACCCTTAAAATAAGTTTTTGGTGATAAAATGGTTTAAAGTTATGATTTTTTTGTTTCAGATCGCATAGGTTTTAACCGGGTCGTTATGACCCGTCTGAAGGTAGAAGATGAAGTATTAAAAAAAAATCAACATTATAGGTATCAAACTCGCGACCAACCCTAATTATCTTTCTTTATTTATTCATAATCATACTCTCTCTTCCAGATTTTTATTAAATCACTCTTCAACATCTTCATCATACCTTCATCATCTTCATGAGAGGAGAAAAAAACTCAAATTTAAAAAAAAAAATGAAATTACATAATTAAAAAATATATATTTCAATTAATAATATTTCCATAAAAACACTTCCATTTTCAATCCCTCAATGTTTACATCACAAAGTATCATACATGATGATAGAGTAAAGCTGCAATGTGTTTTGTGTTTTATGAAGCTGCAGATCCACCAAAGTAAACCTACCAAATAAAATATAGCCATTCGCATGAATCAAACACATGACCTCAATACCCATAACATAAACATATGCCTTTACCATCACAATATCAAATTAATTCACAAAATATATGCGTTATAAATCTATTTAACTGCTATGTAGGTTTTAAATCGTAATTATTTAATATAAATTATCATTAATTTTATGATGGGTTCAATTAGTTAATGCATTATAAAATGATGGTTTCAAATTCTGCTTTTTTCTATAAAAATCAAAAGTCAAAGTTGTTCCAAGGGAATTGCGTATTTATTGCAAGATTAACTAGTATTAATAGGCGCATTTATCATCATTTATTAAACAATTATGACATAATTTGCATTGCTATAAAATTCAATAAAACAGCATTTCTTTTATTAAATAAAAAATAAATCTAGACGATAATTGTTTGCACTATTATTGTGGAATGAGTTGAGGTCCATTAGCAAAACTTTCTACAACCCGTTTCGACTCCCTCCGGATTCTTTTTTTTTTTTTTTATAATAGGATTCTATTTTTATTCAATGTTTTTTGATAAAAAAAATCATTTTTTTTAAAGAAATTAGTGTTTCTCTCACTATTTTTACACTATTATTATTTTCCACGAAAATTGATTCTCCACCGCAATTCTTTAATCAAATTTTTTACACTATTCAATGTTTCCCACCTTCTTTAATTGTCATACGAATTCCAATGAATTTTTCCTTTTTAGTTAAGTCACATACTTAATTGTGATACTAATTTACATAATTAATGCATAGTATTTGATTTCCAATGAAGATATCAGGGGAAGATCATTACGTGGAGTACACGTATGGGAAATGAAGAGGCAATTCAATGAACTTCTATAAATAAATTATTTCTAAGTAAAAATATAGATAAAATAAAAACTACGTAGAAGACAAAAGATACTTTCTCCGTTTTAAAATATAAGCATTTTTTTATACGTCATAGTTATTTTATTTTCTTCTAAGTAACAAAACTTAAATTATAATTTTAATTTAAAAACATTTGGTATAAATAAGTTAATTTAAAAGCATTTTATATAAGTAACTTAGAAAAAAGTGTTTTTAAATTTAAAATCACTTATAACTTTAAGTCATTTAAAAAGAACTTATATTGCTCTAACAAATGTATCATTTTTATCAACATAACTTGTCTTATTAATTATTCTATTCTTGAAAAATGGATTTCTATTGCTCTCTCATTAATCATTCTACTTTTCTAATAGAATCTTTTCAATAGTAATTTGTTATAGTATCTGTTAGTTACTGCATTTTTCCACATTAGTTATCAAACATAAAAAACTTAATTTTATATTTTGTATGCTATTATTTTTTGTTACAATTTTAAGGGAGTTTAAATACTTTAATCATATTGCATTGTCTTTTTTCTTTAAATGTGATGTCTCTATTTTTTTTGTTGACAAAAATGTGATGTCTCAATTGTTAACTGAGTTATTGAAATTGATAAAATAAGCTAATTAAAATTATATGTTATTTATATTTGATTTGTCTCTATTCTTCGTTTTAAATTGTATTCAATGAACAAAAAAATTGATTGTTACGTACCTAGCAAAAAAATTGTCACGTTTATTATACATGTAACTTTTTTTTTTAAATGTGATCATTAATAATATTTTTTCCAAATAGCCATTCACTTTTTATGAATGTGATATTTTAGTCAGAAAAGATTAAGGGGGGTGTATTGGATTGAGATTTTAAAAGACTATTTTGACAAAGAAAATCTTAAAAGATTTTAAAAGATTGTATAGGAATGTATTAACTTTCAAGATTTCAAAGGATTTTAACTCAGATTTTTTAAGATTTGAAAGTATTTTATGAGAATTCGTAGGATTTTAAAAGATTTTTTTAACTCAAAGATTTTTTATGCGATTTCAAAGGATTTTAACTCAGGTTAAAACTCATGTGACCCAAAACATAAAATATTTCTTCTTTGAAAAAATAAAATAATTTCTTCTGCAAATATAAGCACATTAAATTTACAACAACAAGTGTTGTGCAATGGGTCCGTTTTGATCGCATGTTGACTAGGTTTCTAATGTGATAGTTTGTCAGATCGACTTACATTGAAGATTCCGATTTCCAAAATTCCAGTTCGTGTTTCGTTCTTATTTAAATAAGGTCATATTCAACGGTTCGATTGATTATATTTGATATCGTTAGTCGATTTGGTCCGTTTTGATCGTTGGAGCAATGTTCTTCCATGGTGACTAGGTTTTAAATGTGATAGTTTGTCAGATTGAATTACATCGAAGTTTCCGATATTTGAAATTACAGTTCCTACTTCGTTCTTATTCTAATAAGGTCATATTCAATGGTCCGATTGATTATATTTGATATCGTTAAGTTGTTTTGGTCTGTTTTGATCGTTGGAGCAATGTCCTTCCTTGTCGACTAGGTTTCAAATGTGATCATTTGTCAGATCGACTTACACCGAAGATTCCGATTTTTGAAATTACAGTTCCTACTTCGTTCTTGTTCTAATAAGGTCATATTCAACGGTCCGATTGATTATATTAGATATCGTTAAGTCGTTTTGGTCCGTTTTGATCGTTGGAGTAATGTCTTTCCATGTTGACTAGGTTTCAAATGTGATAGTTTGTCAGATCGACTTACACTGGAGATAAAACTTTAATAGTTCATTATTATTTTAAAAATATCTCCAAAAGTAATTTATTTATTTTTTTGAAAGAAGAAATATTTTATGTACCGATAGTAGAAAGGCGTATGTAAATGTTATAATAATGTAATATGGTTATATACAGTAACTAATCCAATTTATATAAAAATTAAGTTGATGTTGTAGTGGTAAAGTCTATATTTTGGTATGTTGATGTACATTGATGTACATGGTTCTATCCTACAAGCTCCTATTTTTTCAAATTCTTAATTTTTTCTATTTCTAAAATATCAGAAAGTCAAAACAATGAATAATTTTTAATCTTTATTTAATGTATTGGAGGGTGCAATTGGAATGACATAGGAAACTACTACTAAATTTAACATGAAAAATTGATGAAATTTAATCCAATTAATGACCATCAAGAATGATTTTTTTTTCTAAGGAAATAATGAAAAATTTGTTCCATTCAAAAACAATAGTGCAACATAACTTTCAATCCAATTAGTGCATCATAACTTAAAAAAAAAACATTTATAATTAGAACTATTGGAAGTCTAAACGTTAAAAAAAAAAAACAATTGGAATGGCCTAAGCTCTTTTCCTTTTGTTAGTCTTTATTAAAAAAAACATCATACATGTTAATTAGAAGTTTAAACGTTAAAATTTATAATTGGAAGGATCACTAAAAAATAAAATTTGATGTCATATACTTTATGTTCAAGCCATGGTATTATGAACTAGTTAAGAATACATACATATTAATTGATACCATTAGTGCTTGATTAACTAGTTAATATCTTAAAGTAATCCATCATAAAATTAATGATTTTTTTTGACAAATCATAAAATTAATGATAATTATATAATACTTTATTACTTTTTAAAATTTGTACAGTGGTTAATTATAATTATAATGCAAGGATTTTGTGAATGTATTTGATATTATGTTGGTTAAGTTTGATTTTATGATTGTGGAGGTTGTTGGTTTGATTCTTGTGTTTGGTCAATTTTTATTTTTATTTTTTTTAAACTTCATCTTCTACCTCCAGACGGGTCGTTACGACCCGGTTGAACCCATGTGACCCGAAAATAAAAACCTTACCTTTTAACTCAATTCGAACACATAATCAAAATAAAAATAAATAATTTGAATTCAACAAAAGATACTCAAAATTGGAGAAAACGAATTTGCAATAATGTTTTTTTTTATATTATGTAATTTCATTTTTTTTTATTTTCTGCATTTTTTTTTCTCTCATGAAGATGATGAATAAGTTGATGAAGATATGGTGAAGAAGATGAAGGAAAGATGAAGATGTTGATTTAATTAAAAATATGGAAGAGAGAGAGAGAGAGAGAGAGAGAGAGAGAGAGAGAGAGAGAGAGAGAGGAGAAGAAATGGAAATAAAGAGGAGAGAGAATTGGTACTAGAAAAAAAAATCATGTGTAGATGGTGTACCACAATAACATAGAGACCAAGTAAATCTAACCGTTAAGATCATCAAATAAAGTTTTCCTATTTACGATACTGTAGACCGCCTGCACTATAACATAATGCAGTTTTCTGACATGTCTAGGGCTAAAATCTGATTGGCCCATTCGAACGACTGCACCGAAGAAGTCATTTTTCTGACTTCTTCGTAGAAGCTCCCTCATGACAATAATCAAACTGTAGTTTCTGAAATAATATCAAATTTTGATTCTGACATTTGTCATATGTTTATAGGCTGCAATTTCCTCTGTTGCATATCTTGCAAAACTAAAACAGTTTAGTTTCCAAGATTCTTTTATCTTTAGGCATGTGAAAGTGTACTACTCTTGCTTGAATTAGTATAGCATACAAGACCTGTATGTATCATTCTCAATTTATTCAAATTGACATCATGGCATCCAAAAAGTCAATGGACCCTATGAGTTATTGAGTCCGAACCAATAATACGAGGATGGAAATTTCTTTTTGCAATGTAACATCCGAGACGACTTTAAGTATTACCGACTAACCTTGCAAACTAACACGAGTTTTTTTAGCATGTTTTGTCTTCACTCGTACGTTTTCTTTAAAACTTTCCAAAAGATTGCTCATCCTAGAATCGATAAAAGTCAAACAATTTTAACTGTAGAGTTCTTATGGAATTGACTACCATAAAGAAGATGCATCTTGACCTACCTTCAACCATGTAGAGAGAGATAGAATATCCTTATATAATTACCGGTAAGTTAGTTTATTGATCTTGTCAAAGAGACTCTTGGTATATCACTAATGTTTTCATACTATTTTCTACAAATAAATAACAATAGAGCATGTTTTAAAAGCCGAATCGAAGATTAAACAGACGAGTCCACTAGGTCATGGTTTAATCAGTTGAACCGTGTATGAATCGGATAATTAAAAAATAAACAAAAATAAAAATAAATTTAGTAATAAAATCATAGATGATTCATGCAAATCATAATTTATAAGATTTTTTACGTATATTTCTTCAAAAAAAAAAAGATTTTTTTATGTATATGACTCGACCGAACCGGATAGATTCCGATTACCAGTTCGATCGATTCAACCGATTGATGAGTTATAGTTTTTAAAACATTGCTAGAGTGTAAATAAAATATACAACTCATATACAAGACAATTATTGTTTACCGTTCAATTAAGAAAATTTCTAGTCACACAAAAAATACATTTAACATGACATAAATTTCTAGAGAAATAATATGAGTACAACCATTTTGTGATCTCTCTCTCTCGTACTTCTTACATTATATATGCAAGGACTAGGTTAATACAAGTGGTTGTTCAAATAAGAGGAATGATATGGTCAATCACTCTCAGCTTATGATATGGTCAAAACCCCAACCATTTTAAAAATATCCTAGTTTCACCATGAGTATGATGTTCATTCCAACAAACTCCTTTCTCGCTGTTTATCGCAGATTTAATAGAAACACAGATTAATACAGGAACTTAAATTGTTAATAACGGTTATTCCATTCCTATCTTTCGGATTCATAGTGGAGTTACTCAAATTGTTATCTGTGGTTACTCCACTGCTAATTTTCGGTTTGATAGCATTGAAGATACTCAGCGTGACAGATCGTTGTAAATCTTGTATATCTAATCTCTCTGATTTATATGTTATTTTTTGTCATAGTTCTCAAAAATATAAAGTGATAATTAATCATATTTCTATGCTAAATCCACAACCACTCTGAACAATATTGGTGTTTTCAACTCAATAGTGGCGTGGCTGTCATCGACAGATCCGAGATGGAAGATAATATATTCACAAATCTACCGGTCGATGTGTTTGAACGGATTATGAATCATTTTCCTCTTAAAGATTACGTTGGATTGAGAGCAATTTGTCGTTCTTTTAGGAAAACAGTTTCCCATGCCATTGAAAACAAGCGTTGCTGCCATTTACCTGACCTCCCTATTTTGAGTACAAAAAGGGTTAGCACAGTTAAGGGATGGTTTTGGCGCAATAATGAATCACTGCTGAGGCGCACTGATGAATGTCTTGGCTCCGTTGATGGTTGGTTGATTGTGAGTGACCATTCTGAAGAAGGTTTTGCAAACATTTTCTTTTTGAATCACATGACTGATGTTAGAATCACGATACCATCAAAGTTGTACATGCCTCCCACCTCTTCCATCGTCAATAATAGAAAGTTATTTGTGAGAAAAATGGTGGCCTCTTCGATAACCAAATTGTGATGGTTCTGATTGTTATTTAGTCAGTTCTTTTGAGTGATTATAGTCACATTGCAATTTACAAACTCGTTGAAAAGTCATGGACTATAGTTGAGCCAGATAAGGATTCAGGGACTTATTTTATGAACATAGAAATTATTGGTACAAAATTGTTCGTGACTAACCCATCCTCAGACTCTATTGGTTTATGATCTTAAAGACTCCACTAATGGACCTCCAAAGGCTGAAGTGTTGGCTGAAGTTCCAAGAAGAGGGCCATCAGGATCAAGTATGTTTGGCTGTTTTCTAGCCAAAGATAAAACATTAAGAGAGTTATACTTCATTCGTATGTTCTATAATGCTGAGGTTGAAAGTCGACGTGTTTTCTCTGAACGTTTCATTGTTTCCACAGCATTTGCTAAGCCACCTAAGGTTACAAGCTTTGAAGTGATCAAACTGGACAGGAACAAAAGTCCTATTGGGTGGCAGAATGTGATGCTAGAAGATAGAGTTGCTTTTGTTGGTAACTGGAAGTGCACGGTAATGAGAAGAGATGAATTTAGCTATAATAAAGAGCTAATCAGAGGTAATAGCATTTACTTTGCTGTTACTTTTTCTTGTCCAAGAAACAATCCACCAAAAACTTTAGAATTTGGACGTTTTGTTTGAACGATAGCAGCATCAAGTACTTTCCCAAAAAGACGATAAAGAATAGTGATGTTCTTTTCCGTTTATGGTTTGTACCAAGTTTAGGGTAATTTCAGTGTTTTATGAATGGATTATTAATTAAGGTACCACCAAAAATGTAAGAAGAAAAATTCAATTATTACAAAGCATTGTTTTTCTGATTCTACCAAGGCACCCAAAATTTCATGTCAAAGTTAATTTCCGCCTTCTTAACAGCTTATTTCCTTCTATAATCTCATGATGTCATTATTGTAGTTTATTTCTCCCTAAACCAAATTTAATTAGTTCAGTGCACTAGGTTAAAAATCTCAAACCGAACTGTTTTTCAAACTGTTGTATAAAATTGTTTTCGAACTGTTCTGAATTGGTTTTCTGCACCAGTTTATATCACTTCAAAAATGTTTATTAACTAGACCATTCAACATATCACTAAAAGTTGACAAATCCATATCACAAATATGGAGCAATACAAGACCTCAATTTTCACATATTTAGTAAGCTCTCGTTGTTGGTTGTGGTGGTCTTTTACGCGACTAGAGTGAAAGTTTCTAAGCAATATGGAGGGACAACTTCTTTTTCGGCCAAGTTATGAGGTGTTTTTTAAGGTTTATACTTAGGTAAAAGCTAGAGGTTAGAAACATAATGAATTGTGCTTGAATTCTTCTGTGGTGGTTAATCGTATTTCACACAACAAAAATGAACATATTTGTGGCAAGTTCAACATTCTTCTCTAGAATCGAATAAGTATACAATTCAACTTGCTAATTGAGTTTTTTATGATCAGTTACCAAATTCTCTTGTTCCTTTTTTGCACTCTAATGCTCGAGGAGTTTCCACTCCACATGTTAGTTTGATGAAGTTATCTTTTCTTGGTTACCTTTTATCTCCTTTTCTATTAAAAAGTAAAATTAATTAAATAGACACTTTTGTGTAATTTTAAAGTTTGTAATGTTCTTTTTATATATGTATAACATGGTGAAGTTTATAATCTGAGTTATAGATGAATTAGACTAATCAAATTATAAACATTAGATCTTAGTATCTGAAGATGATGTAGGCGAAACAGATACATAATTAATTATCTCATAATAATTTCAAAGAATAGAAAACTTCACACAAGCAAGCATCTGTAAAAGAGAAACTGACACATATAGAGTACTTTTAGAATAATAACTAAATTTGAACCAAATTATCCACCTGTTGATTACACAACAATGTATTAAATGATAAAATTTTAAGGCATTTGAGAAAGAAAAGCTTTTCTATGTGATCTAAAATATGCAATAGACACAGAATACAAATATGAAAGAACTTAATTAAATCCTCTTATCCTAGAGAAATTTCATTTTTCTCTTGAGAAGCTATCTTATCCTATATTACCTACAATAGTAGTTCCATATTAGAGTCCTTTTGAACATTGGTTTGGATGAAGTTGTATATGTATGAGGAAGAGCTTGGACAACTGCATTAATTATCAATTTTCATATATCAATTTCTAAGCTAAATATATGAAAATACGTAGAGAACCATTATAATTCTTAGATGTTAATGTTTTTTCAGTTTTTACATATATAATGCTATCCTTAATTCTATTGAAAAAGAGCAATGTTTTATCTCTAGAAAAATAACATCAAGAATTCTTCAAGAATAAAGAGCAACCAATCGCAATACACTATTTACCACAATTCAAAAATACATGCCTCCACCGGCTAAAATTTATGGATCCGTCCCCAATTCATACAACAAATCATGGAGGCGTAGAAGAGGCACATGAACTTAATAAACAAGGCCAAAGCAGAACTTTCTTCCTAGGATCAAAAGTATTAATGTATATTTTATTTATAACTTCAATTCAAATTTGCAGATAATGTATGGAAGAAAAGAATAATGGCAAAAAATTTCTTCTGCAAGAAGTACGAGCAAATAAACATTCTTTGGTTTTCCCACCAAGTCATAAACAGAAACAATATGTAAAGATTTTAAAACAAATGTACAAAATACTATATTCACACTTTTAAAGATTGTTTAACTTTCTCCCTAGGACCTGTTTTTCTTAGAAAAAATGATAGTAACAAAGAATGAAGTTAAGAGTAATGTTTAGAACGCTTTGCATCATAAAACAAAAATGACTTATCAGTCCTCTTCAATCATTAAAATTCACTTTTTGCTAATAGACCCTCTTGTCACATAAGAGGATCAATTCCCCCTTAAAAGAGTTTAAATAAGGAACGCTAAGAATTTGGGGATGTTACATCTCTAGTCCAGAATATGCACATGAACAACTGTGAAATTGATTATGATAGATATTGTACTAGATAAAGTTCTCACAAATTGGCCACTCAACAAAATCATCACACAGAAATTTTATTCTAAAATTGATCACTTATTTTTAATACAAAGAGGATAATGACTAATCCTCCAAGCTCTGCATTCCCACACTGCACTAGTTGCCGGTCCTCGTAACTTTACATTCCCTCACATGCAAATTGACATTTTATATATTAAAAAATGTTAAAGAAGTCATGTAACTAAAAACATTCTTGCAAAACCAGATTCTTAAAAGAAGTCACTTGTATCATGCGTTCATTTACTATAGTTACTATTGCGTTATTGTGTGATAACCAAAAGGATATGATAGATGCAGTGACAAAATTTACCAATACACTGTATTTGCTAACATTTTTCTTTAATTACACACTATTACTTTCCTTGATTTTCGCCAAATAATAAATTTAATTGGTTGAGACATTTTCTTGATAAAAAACTATCTAGATAAATATCAATGCTCTAACCAAAACCAAATTAAAATAAAATTGTCGGGACCCTATCCCATGAATTCAGGAAAGTTTTCTAAAAAAAATAATGACAAAATAGAATTTCTATTTACTTGTCCAATTGCACTGGCTCAACGAATAAAAATACCGAAAATAT
Source organism: Medicago arabica (assembly GCA_946800305.1). Classification (NCBI taxonomy): domain Eukaryota; kingdom Viridiplantae; phylum Streptophyta; class Magnoliopsida; order Fabales; family Fabaceae; genus Medicago; species Medicago arabica. Next base: position 40,819,138 of record OX326969.1, read on the forward strand.
GTCCAAATTTATTCTTATGAATGAAACCCGCATTCTGTGGCAAATAATCTTTCTCATGAAGAAAAATATATTTTTCTAGATGAATGATTTAGTATTTTCCTTTTATTTATATTGAGATAAGATTAAGATACCATGGAAATTTAGTAATTTAACGTAGAAAGTTGTTATTTTTTTAGAAAAATTTAACATAGAAAGATCTAAATTATTCAATATTACAATTAACATTTTGATATAGACTCCGTAACAATTGTAGTAGAAAATATCATGAATTAAATGTGTTCACATACACCTGATGACATTTTTATCTATATAAATATGCTTCTATCAATCAAACATCTCATAAAATATTGAACATGTTAATGTATCAATTCCACTTTGTTCAAAAAATTACACAGCCTTTTATTGCATTCTTATAGGCATTACACGGCCTTTACGATTTTCTATCAAAATTATTTTCTTCCTCAACATCTTTCCACTTCTATTTTCAAATATTGTCTTCAACAATTTGGTGAATTGATTGTGTCCTCGACAATTGGTGTGCAAAATATTTTTCTTTGCTTTGAATTTTTATTTTTAGAGATTCGAAACTAAATTTTTTTCACGAAAACCATAATGGAATTCAACTAACTTATTTTGGTCCTTCCTCGTACAATTTATAGTAAAAACTATATATAATCACCGTCGAAACTAGTTTATCATCGAATGAAGTTAACTCAACCTGGTGCTATAAAACTCCCGCTATAGTGGGATCCAAGGACAAGTCATTCCAAATGTATACCTATAGTAAGGTTGTCTACTATAAATCGATATTACGCCCAACCCTTCCATAGACCTCTCAATAGCAGAGTTTTGTAGCACCAGGTTTAAAATATTTCTTGATTACTAGCTGGTATCAATTGTGATTATGTATAGTTCCACGCATAATTTGTTGACGAGGAAGACTTGTATATAATGTATACTTAGCTGGTATTATTGTTGCATGATACAAAGTTCAATTTGTGTATTGTACAATGTCAATTTGCTTAAGTTTTTTTCCTCATTCTTTATCTTCCACATTTTTTTCTTTGTTAATTACAAACGATATTATATCATAGGGGCAAAAAGAGGTGGAGGGCTCTATATGGAGATCTGAGTTGTGGCGAGATGACCTAGTTTTCAAGGTATGGTAGTAAGATTGTCTTATCCCCTCTTGGTGGTGATAGTCGTCGTTGGATTTCTCATATTTGTTTAATCTCGTGTAAAGGTGTTTAATTGTTGGGATCTAGTGTAGAATATATTCACCGTTAAAAAGAAAAACTTTGTTTATAATTAGGGAGAAATTTTGTCCTCAAAATCGTAGAATGTAATTCAAAAAGTTAAAACAATGCCTAAAAAGAGTTATAAACGAGAAAACACCAACACGTGTTATATTTGACACCGACACATATAACTACACTGAGTTATGTGATTTTATTAATTATATCATTAACTATGTTCCTGAGTTAATGTTTGTGTTATGTGTCCGTGTCTGCATACATGTTTATTATAATAAACATTGTTCACAAGTTATAGTTTAATTGACAAAAATATTAAAATTTATGTGTATGAATTCTAATAATTATTTGTGGTTTCTTCTATTTATAAAAATAAAAAAATAGACTGGAATCCTGCAGGCTATGTGCATTAAGAAGAAGACCATAAGTAACGGCAGCCGCCGGGCATTCAAAAGTATACGGCGTACGCCGCCGCAGCCGCCAAAATTGTAAAAAACCGCAACGGTGATTTTGGATTTCAACAGTGGGGACCCATGCAACACAACTGCCACTCCTCACGTCACGTGAATGTTGTTCCACGCGCTCACATGCGAATACATATTTTTGTATTGTATACACTGTAGTAACTGTATACATACTGTACTTTTTTGGAATAATATTATACTGTAGTTTACGACAATGGAAAATTGAAAACGACACAACTCTCATTCTGGCACCGTCATTGGACCCACCAGACGTGGCATTTCAGAATTTCTATTTTTTATCAACGTGTATACAGAATAGATGTATGCATTATAGTCGATCCTAATATAAGGGTTCAATTAAGTCCATCACCAGTGAATCACGAAGGAACTATTGTTGCATTAAATAAATGGCCTCGATTTGTTAAAATTAATATTGAGAACTTTTACATATGTTCACACACAATTTTGTCCCACATCTTCCCTTCTCCTTCTCCTATCATTGGTGATCTTCCATCACCCCACCCTTCATTTTTATCAAATCTCTCACCATAACTTGAGCATAATTTTTCCTCCTACTCCACATATTCATGAAAATTGTAGTATATTGCATTCCAATTTTGTGTTGAATATTGCTTGGTTTAGAAAAAGGATGAATCCAATTAGGTAGTTTGGTGTTGTTGGAAGGCTCAAGATATACATATTGCTAATTTAATTCCATTCCACGCCACTGCCATGCATCATCTACTGATTTTTTTTTTGGTACAAATCATCTACTAATTAATTAAGTCTACGTCTTCATTTTTTATTTCTTTTTTAAGCAATTAAGAGAATAATTAATTGGACAAGAGAGAGAAGAATCAATGGAATAGGGAGAAAGAACCACACTCTAGTGACGGTGAGAGGTTTGCGATATGAGAAAAATGAAGGGTGGAGGTTGATGGAAGCCAGACAGGAGGAAGGAAAGGGGAAGAGATGGGACACGATTGTGCGTGAACAAATGTAAATGTTCTCAATATTATTTTTAACAAATCGGATCCGTTTATTTAATTCAATGGTATTTCCTTCGTGGTCCACCGGTAAGGGACTTAATTGGTCCTTCGTGGTATTTTCTAAAATTATTTGTTTTTGAAAGGAATTTTTTTATATATTATCGTAACTAACGAAAAGACGGGCATTCCGTGCCCATCTTTCCGCTATTTTTATTGCGCTAACGTTTAAAAATTATGAATAGATGATATCTTTTTTATGAAATTTTGGTTTTGATTAAAAGTAAAAATATAAATGTTTGTTGTTTTTTTTAATGATACGAACAACAATCTTTATTATAAAAAAAAATTGTTTAAGAATATTATTGGAATAATGAAAAGTAAGTATAAATGTACTCATCTAATTTGTTATACTTTTTAAATGATAAAGAAAATATATATATATATATATATATATATATATATTCATATCGTGTTTGTTACATTTGTTTTAATATTTAAATTTATTCTTATTTATTTGTTACATGTGTTATTTGTATTGAAAATTAAAGGTATTTTTAGAAAGAAAAATCCAACCCAAAAGTGCTAAAATGAGTCATTCTTTTATATATAATATAGATATAGTTGTTGTGTTAGGATTACGATGATGAAGAAATGTTTTAAAAAAATTATATCATATTGTACTATATATTTTTTAGTCTGTAATTGGAAGTAGTTCTATGTTTCTGTTACAGAATAGTCTTTTTCTACAACTACGAGTTAATTTTTTGTTAAAATGAAACCAAAAACAATGATGATCATAACCTGCTTTTGCAAATAGTAGTTATTCTTGGATGTTGCCTCTTACTAATTTGGTGATTACTTCGAACTCTCCTCCTTTTTGGTTTTGGACGTGGAATTACAATTGTCGGAAAAAGTTAATTTTTTTTGGTTAGCTTGCCACAACTCGATACCTTCTCTCTTTACTAAATCATAGAAATATAACTCATTATATGGTGTATATTAGATGTAGCCTTCATGATGAGATTTTTCTTCATTGTCTGCGTCGTTGCATCCATTCTAAACACTTGTGGCAGTTGGCTGGGTTTAAGCAATCTGATTTCTTCTCCAATGAAGACGTTATAAATTGGATTAAGAATGGGTCAATGGGTCTTTACTCTTTCTATTTTGCAACGACAATTTGGTGGGCATGAAGGAATAAAAACATGATGTGCTTAGGCAATACGAACAATGTAAGATCCAGGTATTTTATCTTGTTTTTATGCTAAATCATTTTAGTATAATTAGACATAAAAATATTTTATTGGTATAATTTTTTAAGTGGTATTGTTTTTAGTAATTAAGTGACGATGTTATTTCCCAAAAAAAAAAAGATATTATTTTCTAATTGTTTTTATCATATGGTAAAAACCTCTTTCCCTAGTCACACGAACAATAACATGTTTCTACTCCCTCATCTTTTAACTCCACTCATGTAGGAAGGAGGTTAGTGGGGGAGGTTATTGCCCTATTAGTAACAATCAGTTCTTCCTCTAGTTATTACTCCATTTCACTCATTAATAAACTTAGAAAAACATTAGAGAGAGAAGGAAGACTAACAAAGAAGAAGGAAGAAGAATCGAGAGAGACTAGAGACAACATCTTAAGAAATTCATCATCAAGTAAGAATATTTTTCACTCTTACATTTTTCTCTCATTAGTAATTTATCGTTAGAAATCAATTTTCTTTTATGAAAATCTAAGAGTTGTTTGCTCTTTGAAACAATTTTTGAAGGATATCTTAATTTTCTACTACTGATGTTTCGGTTAAATTTCTAGGTCATGAATTATATTACATTCAGAATCGGTCTACTTCAAGCCATAGTTTTATAGCCTGCTTGGAGTTATTAAAGATATTAAATTGCTACCAATATGAAATTGGTTATGACTTGAGTTACATTATTTAGTTGAATTAAATTATTATATTTATTATTGTTTTTAAAATTTGAGTCATAACGAAATGAATTTAAAGTGTTACTAGTGTTCGGATTTAATCATTTTACTGAAACTATGAAATACTTGATTATGAAGTCTTACTTCTACAACTAGTCTCGCTCGAATATAACAGTTTTATTTTACATCGGATGATCATGTTTATTTACTACTTAAAAAGTCTATTTTGATAACAAAATAATAAGGTAGGAGTTGTAAATTATACCTTAACCTAACTCAGCCCTTTATTAGGAATTAGGTGTAAAAGGAAGGTTAATTGCGAATGTATAAAGATGGTTGAACAAAGACCGCTTTTGCGTCAGAAGTTTAAGAATTGCGGCTGCAAAACAAAGATAAGGGCATCACTCCACACGCTTCCGTACGTATATATGTGTATATATTTGTGTTATGATAATTATCATAGTGATATTGTTTTGAAATGAATGCTATGTGTTATATATTGGTAATGTAATAACTATCTTGATGGTGTTGTTTTGACATGAGTATTATATGTATTATTTATGTGGTGCTGTTTTCACATAAATACTATTGGTTTATGGGTGAATAACCTTAAGTAACTAAAATGGTGATTCAAAACTATATCGTAAGATGGGATACTAGATTTTTGATTTTATGAGATTATCCAACGGTGGGGTATTTACGGAGACATTCATGCATTAGATGACTCAAGCGAATGCCCAATGGTGGGGCACTGACCAACGAGTTCTAGGAGTTATTACCCAACGGTGGGGTAGTGACGATTCTTATGCATTAGGTGATTCAGAATAATGCCCAACGGCGGGGTACTGAACATTGAAATTTAAGGAGTTATTACCCAACGGTGGGGTATTGCCCAATAGTGGGGTATATTGTCCAATGGTGGGACATTTGGCTCCGTTTAGAGGTGAAATCCGGATCATGAGCGTTGACATATAGATTAACCATTAAGGACTAACGCAAATTTTAGTTAGATTGTACTTGGTGATAGGGGTGATGATTTTGAAAGTGGAGTAATGGTCATGTATGTTTCATTTATTTTTATTGTTATGAAATCTATATTGGATGCATATTTGTACCATGTTTATTAGTTGGAGATGACCCTTACTTTTGGACAGATAACCGACAATTCGTCTTTCCTCCTTGGCGGTGACATCAAGGAGGAAAAGTGATCAAGTAGAAGAAGACACAAGTGAAACAAATGTGCACATTGGGAGGCTTGTTATATTCTGACAGTGGTATTAGTTTTGTTGAGAAAACTTTTCACAATTATGACCAGTTAGGTTTTGTCTTGGGTAGGAAAAGGCCAAAAGTCTTGTTCTTAGGAAATTATACTTTTAAGGTAAGAAATCTGATTTACTATTTTGAGAATTTAAGAGAAATTTATTTATTTTTATTTTGAGAAGCTAGGGAGTTTTAAGTTATGGTTATTATTTAAAGAAAAAAAATTCATCTTTTCACTAAGAAGTTGATAATTAACGTCCGAAAATTTGGGTCGTTACATAGTCCAACACTAAATTATCCTTTTACATTCAATGTATGGTTGATACCTTCAAAACTTGTTATCCTTCGAACGCTAATATTATCGATGAAGACCAATTTGTTAAGTGCCACAGCAATAATCATTCATGTGTCATCCTAAATGTTGATGGAAGTTGTCTTGGATCTCCTATAAGAGCTGGCTATGGATGAGTTACATTCAAAACTCATCTAATATCCGTTATGTTGAGCTCTATGCCATCTATCAGGGCATCTTGTTGACCAAAGACATGAGTATTACTGATTTTGATTGCTACTATGATTATTTACATTATATCAAAATACTCAATGGTTCCTCCATCAAGTTTCATGCTTATGTTGTTTTAATCCAAGACATAAAATAATAACTGGAGCGGGGAAACGTTATGGTCAATCACACCCTTAGGGAAGGGAAGCAATTTTTGAAATTTTTGGTCAAACCCGGTGCCCCTTCTAATGTTGAGTTTCTTCAGCATGAGTCTCCTACTACGAACCTCAAGAATCTCCTCCAAAGTGAAGCGGCTAAAATTTTTTATTTGAGAGAGTACCTCTCTTTTTGTTTCTTTTCTCGTTTTCCTTTTTCTTGTTTTGTTTTAGCTTTGTACAACAACAACAAAAGACTGCTTTTGCAAAAATTATTTTATTTGACTGACCAAAATTAATGTTTTTACACAACAATATAGTAATATATACTCATTAGCACTTCTTGATTGCATACAATTTTCATGAATCTCACCTAGTTATATAGGTCTTGTATAAATTAGGCGAGAGCTATATAAATTTTAATCAATCAAAGAGAGATATTGTTTTGATTTAATTCTCAACCAGTTCCAAGAATACATTTTCACCTCATCTACCATCCATCATTTCTAAGAAAATTTTCATTTTGTGAAAAAGTTTTTTATTCTTGTCTCCCATATGTTCCTCAAACATGCAAACCAAACCACACTAACACGCCTTGAAAAAGTTTTGTCACTGTCAATGAGACCTTCAAATTTCTTTAGATACAACACACCTTTGTTTTAAAAAGTCGTAGAATCTCACTACTAGAAAAAGCAAAATTAGAGAGGGAAATTAGTGACGGAAAAATTAAAATTCCTCACAAATTACTTGGTCGCAAAATTTAGTGACAGAATTAGAGAGGGATTTCACGTTTTCCCTCTCTAAAATTCCCTCACTAATTTTTGCTTTTTTAGTAGTGTCTCAAACCATTGATAAATAGCAAAATTTACACCTGGAAAAATACACTAAAAAACATGTGAGATAAAGATTCTTCACTATCACATTTTCTAACACGTTGATCATATCCCTAACCAATAACATTTATCTAATAATATTATCCTTTGTGGCTATCCTATTCCAAATCAGATTCCACGACAAGGAAGAAACCTTTAAGGAGATTGATTTATGTCATGCCTTCAACCATGATGAGTTAAAGAAGTTTGGAATTGAAGACATAAGATAACTTATAAACCTCCTTAATTGGGTATGAATTTGATGGCACCCTCCTACATTTTCCCTTGTTTTGGCAGCCTTATAAATCATAACACATATGTTCGTCAAAGTTTGGTATCAAAGGTCATTCATCTCTGATTTTATTTTCGATAACCAAGCAAATTAAAAACCCTCAAAATTTTAATTTGGATTGACAACGAACCGAGTTGATTAGAAAATATTTTGAAACTCGATTCGACAGTTAACTCTTTGAACTTGATTGTATGAATCAAATGAGCTGAACTTCAGCTGAAAATTAAGTTCTTTAATTAAATGAATTGAACTTAAACAATATATAGTTTGACTCATTTGGTTCATGAGTTAACTCGATATATATAGGATAGTTGAGCCAACTCAAACCCGAATTTGAATCTCAACAACGTAAACAAATTGCTAAGTTTCTCACGAACGAGCGAGCTCTCTAGATCATAATATTCATGACCTACTTATTTGAAGAAGCCAGAAGGAAGCAATTCCGCAAAAGTGAAGGGATGAAGATGGTTGAATGGTTCAAACATTGAAAACCAAAAATGGGATGAAAATAGGTTTTTACTTTTTAGTGAGAAAAAGGAGAATCATAAGAGAAAAGGAGGCACGTGATCATTATAAGAGAGTTTTTAATCTAGACTATTTATTTAGATCTAATGGTTGCAGTTTATTCCTCTCTTATTTCATAACAATAACTCCTCTCATTTGATACATCACACACACACACACACATATGTATAGGAGAAATCTCACACGAGAATGATTTTTATATGTGACAATGATAAGAATAATTTGTGGCCATCAGATTTAAAGCAAGTGTTTAGATTAAAACATAACTTAATAAGTCATGTGCCAATCATGTGACCCTTCTCTCACTCACGCTAACTACTTTCATGCGCTTTCTTCCATCATGTGTATGAGTGATTCCTCTTCTCCCTTTTATGTTGAATTTTTTTTTACATCAATTTCAATCTAATTTCTTCTAATTACATGACTTCTTTTGGGGATTTAAGGAATACGATTTTTTCTATTCAATTTCAATATGGATACGATGAGTTCATATGCAATCAATCAAGGATTTAAAACGGAGATAAATTAGGTCAAATCTGGAAAAATAAAAGACTAGAATAAAAAAATATTAGAATCTTCAACTAAATGGTTAGATCTAAATAAATAGATGGACCATATTTTCCGATCGTTAATGGTGTTCATGAAAAATCAAATAATAGGAAGAAAAAGCAATTGAAGCAACGAGAAGCATGAAAGTACTTAGTGTGAGTAGGGGTGGCAAAAATACCCATACCCATGGATACCCGTCGGTAAGATCTATCACGGGCACGGGACAGGTTGCTAAACAGGTATCCACGGGTATACTAAATGAGTATTTGATTACTCGTTATTATATGGATACGGACACATATTTAATTGTATCCATACAAACGGGTACCCATACCCGATAATAAATTAAGTAAATATTCTTATATATCTTATCTTATTACTTACAGTTTGTTATCTTATTGAAGGAAATTTTACCGTCCGCCTAAGATTCCTCATTAATAACCTATTTTTATTTTTTATTTTTTTTAACTCATCTTATTAAGTTCACTGTTTCCACTTCATTCACATCATAAAACATATATGGATTATGTAAGAATCATGGGTATCTATGGATACCTCAATACCCGCGGTCCGTGGATACCCGTATAGTGGGTACCCACGAGAGTACGGGCCGGGCACAAGTATCATATTTATCCAACGGGACGAGAACGGAGATCATACTACCCGTACCCATGGGTACCCATTGACATCCCTAAGTATGAGCGAGAGAAGGGATTGACACATGAATTATTAAGTTATGTTTTAATCTAAGCCCTTGCTTTAAATCTGATGGCCACAAATTATTCGTTAGCAACCCACATCTCAGGGTGTATTTAGCCATTTTTGTAATTATAACTTACTAAAACACTCCTTCATAATAACCAGTGGGTGTGTTTTAGTAAATGTCTATAGGAGTTGCTAGAAGACACCATTAATTTTTAAGAAGGTGTGTTTTAGCAACATACACTTCAAGGTATATTTATCTACTTTTTTGTTATAACTTGCTAAAAGACTTCTTTATAAAATCCAGTGAATGTTTTCCAGCAAAACACATGTATTGGTGGTGGTGTGGAAGTGAACTACGAAAATGCTACTACCATCATTCTCCCTAGTGGTTTCTTCAAAAAAAGAATCATTTTCCCTAGCGGTCTTAAGATCGAGATGCTCACCAGCATTCTTTGAATTTTTTAGAGGTAGTATTCTTAATCTTGAACGTGACATATGTGAATATGAATTGCATGTGAATTATAACGTACTAAAATGATAGAGGACATTGTTTTGATACTCACCAAGTTCTATTTTAGTAGAATCAATGCTTTTTTATTAAAAAAATTAAAGGTCGAAGATATAACTTTTTTGACAGAATCAAAAGATTTTTTAATGATGTGATTTGGGAAAACGAATTGAATTTAACGAACCGAACCTAGCGGTTTGTGAAGTTTAAACAAGTTAAATTTGGGTTAAACAAAAGGTCTGTGTCGAACTCGAGTTTTAAGTTGAAGCATTTCTGATTGAGTCGAGCTCTGGCGCAATCGACTCGACTCGACTCGTCTCGCCTTCAGCCTTATTTCTAATACCCCATACTCCACAAGAGGACTACATATCACATTTCACCCGGTTAATTTTCCTCTCCTCCTTACCCCTCTCCAAAAAATTTGTATAACAATAAATTTAAGTTTAGATGTAATACATGATGGAGCCTTGAAGAAAAAAAAGGGAGAAAGTACACTAGAAGAGTATACAAGACTGATTTTATTATGACCACATGACCACCAATGGGTAACTTATTATTTTTTTTGACTTACCAGTCTAGATCGTAATCCCTAGATGCCACATATATTTTCTCCTCGGGATTGCACCAATTGGCAGACCAAAATAGGGGTGTTCGCGGTGTGGTTCGGTTCAATTTTGAGGCTAAAAATCATATTAACCACATGATAGAAAAATAACATGCAGTTTGATTCGATTGGTTTTTTTTAAAAATAAACCAAACTGATATGATTTCAGTTGATTCAGTTATACATGAGTTATCATATTCATTAATTGACGTAATAATAAATTATTTAATGTATGTGTAAAATGAATCACAAAATAAAATTAAAACGTAATAGGACATGTGATTCGTTAAGTTCACAAACCACTCAGGTCACAATGTCTTATTCTGAAGATTTCGGGTTCATGCGTTTTCATGGGATTGACTTTCTAAACGGTCCATAACAAATATCATTATTAAAGACTAACTTGTTTATGAGATTTAGATAGATCTTAGGTACTAATTTGACCTTTATTAAAGACTAACCTTTTTAGACCATGAACGAATCTAAGAAGAACTTTTAGTCGTAAAAAGTAAACCGGAACAACTTAGTTTTGACCTTTATAATACTATGTTAGCCATGGCTTTACATTATGTAATATAGTGCACCAGAAACGTAGCAAGCAATGTCAGTTTAGGTTGCGTAGTTATTCTAAGTCTATAAATACTCAATTGTAAAGATTATTCAACAAACAAATTAAATCGAACATATCTTGCTATCTTTTCTTTATCACTTTCCTTTACCTTATTTTTATGTCAGTAGTTCACCCTTCTACACTAACGCTTTTTGGAGTAGTGTAGGAACCCGCAACTAAGAAAAAAAGTCTCTTTCTCAGTGTAATGGATTAATCTAACAAGACGATCACAGTCTCATGTGAAAATTAGCATGCATATAATCTTATCAGCTAGGGAATCATTGATTCAACCAAGTTGTCATGATCTCGGTTGATCACACATCCACTCACTTGAGCACATATGTATCATCTACTTTTAAGAACTCAAAGAAAAAACTCTCCTATTTTTTATCTTATCACTTGACACATTTATACATCGTACGATTAAAGTCACTTGTTCTTTATGGCTCACATCTGAGATACAATCAAGGATCAGTGAAAAATATTTAACCTCTTTAATGATTCTTAACATTGAAGTTCTAACAACATGGACTAAAAGAGAAATCAACTCATTTTAAATTTGAGAACCAATGTAGTGACTAGTGATGATGAATTTATTTGCTTCGGATACGTTTAACATGATATTGCATTAGCAAATCAAATTCAATTATAATCTCAATGAATGCCAAAAAATTACCATTACTATCCTCAATCAAGGCCTAACTTTTTAGAACCATATGAATGACCGCCCTCTTTACCCTATATCAAATATGACCTTGATGACGGTTAGTTTTTAAAATAGATTAAAATATGATGTGGCAAATCAAAATTCGAATTTCAATTAAGTGAGTTGTCCACAGTTAAAAAATAATAATAACCTACTAAAACGAAACATTATATACCTTCATCTATATAAAACAAGACAAATACTAATATATGCCCAAAAAAACACATGTTAAGAAATTTAAAATTAAAACAATTGTCTAAAAACTTATGCATTCAACTTTATTTAAGTTTTTAAAGTCAAGATTCTATAATTTCCTATAAAAAAACTTCAAATTGTAGATTTCTTAAGGGCATAAGATAGCCGGTCTCATAAAACCAATATTTTGGGTCATACCTAAATTCCTTCTTATCCAAACAAAACATGCGTGAGGCAACTAATTACATTAATTGAATGTTGAAAAACACGACTACCCCTAGTTTAACCTTGTGGTGTGGTGCTGATGCTTTACCAACTTGTTGTTTAACATGACAAAAACATAGCTTCACGTGGCTTTATTGCATAATAACAAGAGAGCGATTGTTTTGTTAATTATCATCACTATTGCATACGTAGATTACACAATCTCACTACTCTCTCTGTCTCTCATATTACTCTCTCCACCTGTTCCATTACTCCTTATTATTACTACGTACGTAGTACAACATGTTTTTATTTTCTCTCACTAGCTTTTTCATTCTCTCTCCTACTCTGCAAAACCTTGTTTTGATTCGCATTTTCCGGTATTAAAGTGTGTGTCATTATTTTCTCAACATAGCAACCATTATTTGATTTCGTGCACCACACTCTCTTATCCCATCTCTCTTATTTCAACTTACTTACCATATTCTATTTTTCCTTCTAACTTCTTTCATTTTCACATTTCTCTTCCTTTGATCTGCATATACCCTTATAGAGACACTAAAATGAAGGTATATGATTCTCACTTTCTATACTTCATATTCTTTCTTTGTTTTTCTTATTTTTCTTTTTCTAAAAGGGGTGATTCTTTTCTTAACTTTGACTAGAACCATGGATTCACTTCTGATTCTCCTTAAACTTTTATGTTTTTCTTTCTCTCTTTCTTTGCCCTAATTATCATGGTTTTTATGTTATTTGTATATTTTTAAGATGCAAAGTGATATAGCTTTTGGTTGGTTAAATTATAAAATTGTTATAGAATTTTTGGTTTCTAAAGTTTGTCACTTTTATTTGGATGGTTTTGATTTTGTGTCTTATTTTTTGTTTTGTTTGAGATGTAGGATTTTGTGTCTTGTGATGTAAATTTATTTTGTTATTACATGATAATTATTTTAATTAGGACCAATTAAACATGTCACTATATATGTGATTTATTATATATGATTGCAGAAGTTTGTGCTCAAATTAGATTTGGAAGATGATAAGGCAAAGCAAAAGGCCTTGAAGACGGTCTCAACACTTTCAGGTACCAAATAGTTGTTCAACAATATAATAGTTGTGACACCTAAATTAATGATTTTTAAGAATACACAAATCAAGGGAATGTTATAAAATTTTGAGATCTGGTTGAGGGAGAATGAATTGATGGGTAACCCGTTAGTGGTAGGTGACAAAACCTCCAATATCATTCATTGACACGTGACATTTGATCTGCAATGCAAACTATATTGTTTTTTAATGAAGTTAGGACTCTATTTTTTTCTTCCATAATTCTCTAATTTTTGTTTTGATAGATGGGTTCTCTCCATTAGAAGTAAATTATATTAATATATTTTAATATATATCATAGTTCCTCAGAAAAATTATGACATTCATACTTGTTGAATATACATAGTGTCTTGATAATACAAATATAATTATTTTAAAATGAAAAGAATAATCTTTATTTAGAGGAGTAAAAAAACATATAATTATTTTTGGTATTATAGTAACTTTTTTGTAAAGGAAATATGCTAATTGCGTTTTACTTTTGGTATCATAGCAACTTTTTTTACTAAAATTGACTACGACCTTATCAGTTAGTACGTCATAAAATTCCAATTGTCCAGTAGTTATAATAAAATGTTATGAAATGAGTTTTCGTGATTTGAAAGGAACATGTTTGTTGCATCACTTTCATGTATTTCATATATAGGTGCATTTATAGCAAGAATTGACACCAGCAGTCAGCATTTAGACTAGTATGTAATTGATTCACATAATCTGGAGAGAAAAAAAATTCTATGCTGTCTATTTATTTTCCATTTTTGTTGAAAAATTCTGTGCTGTCTGTCGTATAGTGCTTATAATATTTTGTTACACTATTAATTAAATCTTGCATGGACCTCACTGAGGAGTAAAGATGATTTATAATCAAATCAATTAAGTTATTGTCAAAAACAAACTCAAGTAAATTAAGTTGCGAATTTATTAGGAATATGCATATGTGAGATACTCCCTTCCCTCTCATCATTGTTATAAACAAAAACTTCACTTTTTAGATACATTAATTATTCGATGTATTTAAAAGTGATGTTTTGCTTAAAGATCAGAGGAAATATTTAAAAATAATTTGGACACAGGATCATTGAAAAAATGCAGACCCAAGATTCCAAATTTTCTGCTTTAAACTTTTTACTTTGTCAACTTTGAATTAAGTTCACTTAATATGCCACCTTTCTTTATTGGTCAACTTTTCATAAATCAACTTTGAATTAAGTTGTGTGCGCAATAAAAAATTTATATTGTCACTGCATCTCAACTCTTGGATAAAAATGAGACTGGTGACTAAGAAATATTTGACCACGTCAAATCTATTTTGTCTCAGTAAAATTTGAAGTTTTAGTGCATGTTTAGAATAAAGGTGGTTCGATAAAATCATGGTAACATTGTGTTTATGTTGAAACTCTAAGATACTTTTCTTTAAATCAAAATTAAGGTGATACAACGTGATTATGCTAAACTCAATACAAACATGCACCAAGCCTATGTTTGGGTGGGCGGTAGAATTTTAACGTCTTGCCAAAAGCACGGTAGGAATTCACATTTACCAAGAAGCTACAAATAGTAGCTTCACAAAACCACGACAAAAGTGCGGCAAAAGTGGTAAAATATTGAAGCAAACACAACTTTAGTAGATGATTTTATAACCTAAGTTTAACTTGTGCAACCATATGTAGGGATTGATGCCATCACCATGGACATGAAGGAGAAGAAATTAACCGTGGTAGGAACTGTGGATCCAGTAAAAATTGTGAGCAAACTTCGAAAATATTGGCAAGCAGATATAATCTCAGTAGGACCAGCAAAGGAGCCAGAGAAGAAAGAAGAGCCAAAGAAAGAAGAACCAAAGAAAGAAGGGGAAGAGAAAAAAGAAGAACCAAAGAAGGAAGAAGAGAAGAAAGAAGAGGAAAAGAAAGAAGAACCAAAGAAAGAAGGGGAAGAGAAAAAGGAAGAGAAGAAAGAAGAAGAGAAAAAAGAAGAGGAGAAAAAGAAAGAACCAGCCCCTGATCCTGTTTTAGAGATGGTGAAGGCTTATAGGGCATATAATCCCCACATGACCACATATTACTATGTTCAAAGTATGGAAGAGAATCCAAATGCTTGTGTAATTTGTTAAATGGAAAATTGGGGAAATATGAGAGAAAGTACATGTATAAATCTTTCTCAACTAGTAATGGAATTAATTCTCTTTGATGAGTTATATATAGGAGATCATCACCAATAAGAGAAAACTCTCTTAGCTTGTATATAATTTGGTGATGCATCTCCTTAAGTTTGTTTTGAGACATTAAGTAATGTGTAGAGAAAGGAATAAAATTTTGATCTATTTTAATTTGTTTTGAATCTAATATTAATTTGTGTTTTGCTTTTTTATACAAAAGAAAACTATTGCTCAAGTTCGATTTTTAGTCCGAATAATTTATTAGACTTTAAACAGCATTTATCAAACTTTAGATTACGAGAGCGTTCTTTTTATGGAAACTAGAAGGTTAAACTTATAAAATATGAAAATAATCACATTTTATTAATGCTTGAGAACATTTTTCAATAAACAAATATTAGTAAATTAATGATGATACTTTCTAAGAATGAATTCTAGATTTTCTTCTAAAATCTCATTCTGTGTCCTTTAATTTACCAAATGAGTTGAATATAATAGCACTAACTAAAATTTGAAAAGAAAAAAAATCAAAATTTTGTGATATATATCAAAACAAATATTCAAAATTATGGGAGTAATGTGACTAAAATTTCTTTGGTAAAAAAGATTGAAAATGCTACGCATATGCCTTTTAGAATGGTCAAATTATGGGAGAATCTCAATCTCTTATGACACTCACCGCCACTTGATGTCATAAAGAAAATGTTTCTTTATACTATTCTGTGGAATTGTCATGTCCTTTGTCATGTGGGACATTGGTGGCTGAAAAGCAAGTTTTACCCCCATCACGTTGTTTGGTGAAAATCTGAGGGTACGACACAAAGGTTATGCCTTTCCATACATTTATGATGTAAATATACATAATTGAACTCATTTGAAGTTTGTATAATAGTTGGTTTGAGATCTTAAAATGTATTTTTTTAAGGTTTTAAGTTTGATGTTTTTTGTTTATACGGAGATTTACTCTAGTAGTCTCTTCAAATTAGCCGTTCTTTAAATCAGATTACGAGTTTTAAAAAAAAGTACATAATTGAAAAGTATAAAAAAAAAAAAAAAGACCACTCACACCATTTCTATGGCCCCATTGTTTCATATCTAAATTTGAATGATTGAAGTTTAAAGGTCCCCATTTAGTTATATTGGCCGGTCTTAGCTATCATCATCATCATGATGATTCTTTTTCTAATGAGCTTTCTGATCCATATTGTGATTCACACATTCTTAGCTTGTTGGTTGGAAGCATATAGCATATGGAATTTTCTGCTTATAGAATCATAATATTTTTTATTATTTTGAATGTGTGGTTCATGCCAATCTATCAGATCTATGCTTAATTTTTAATACAATTAAGTGGTGTGCAATTAAAGTAATTCCCCTCAATCTTATTTCCTTTTCGTTTTTATTCCTTCATAAGGACAAAAAAAACTAAGCTACCACCTTAAACTTTTATAGGTGGTGGGTCATTTTAGCTTTGTATTCCGTCTTAATCTAATCCACATGGTGACAACCTCACAATTTGTACTTGTACATAACAAAGCAATGACATGTGCTTAACCAACAAATTGTTGAAAATGCTATGTAGATCAAGATTTTGTATTTGCTTTAATATTTGAACTTTGTCCAAAGGTTCAACTTTCACATGCTTTTTACATTTATATCTATAATATTATGTTTATTTTGTTCTTAATCTTGGTAATACATAGCTCTAGAGATGAGTAAAATCTGATTAATAATTATTTTAATTATTTTTAAGATAATAATAAAAGGTTCGGTTCATTCCGAGTTGGTGTTTGTCACTCAACTTTCTCAACAACAAAGTATTTGTTAAAATTTGGTGTAGGAATGTTATCTTTTTCATTGGTAAATCCACTATAGGATTAAAATTTGCTAGAGTCTTTAAGTTAAAACTTAAACCAATTGTTCATTTCCCAAAAATGTGATCTACTTTTATAGTGATTGAAGTACACTAATCCTCCCATAACAAATAGCTAGAATTTGATATATGACTCTTTTCTTTTTTGCCTTTTCATGAGAAATGTGGTTAATTTTTTTTGCTTTCAAATTTCAACATCTTAATTAGCATGCTACCATGCTTTCTTTAGGTAGAGCTACAACAACTGTTAATCATTAATTATTAGGACGTTATGGATGACATTCCTACGTGGATTGATTTGACTAATGACAAGCTAGATGTTTTGGACGGTGAGTGGATGATAAATCATCGTCACTCACTTCATCGCATGTCCTTTCAAGAATGTACACAAAAAAATCCAGAAATAATGGAAAAAAGAGGTAAGAAAAGATTCGAGGATTTACAGCAGAAAATTGAATATCCACACTTACAAGAACAAAAAATACGAATTCTGAAAAATATTATTGTTCATTGTTTACGGAAGTGAACCTCTGTATATATTTTTTTAACAATATATATCGTATCATTTAGGCATAATTAGAAAGATTAATGCATCAAGTTAGGTAGAATCATAACGAACAAGAATCATAACGAACAAGAGGTAAAATCATTTTGTCATCTCACCAAATGTTTTAGACGTGAATCTCTATCTTTTCAAGACTCACATATCAAAAATTAATATTTATTTTCATTTTGATTTGTTAAAAAAATAAATTAATATTTATTTTATAATATTATAAAAACCATTATTATGCCTTTCTGGATGACGAAATCAATCATCGCAAACACAACATTCATGAACCTATGAAACATGACATTGCTATGTATGATCTTTTGAATTCAATGTAGAAGGTCAACAACCTCTGATACTAGAAAACTGAAAGTGTCAAAAGTAAATGGTATAAAAATATGTTAATTGTGAGTACACGCTTTCTCATGTTTGGCCACTTTGACACCATTGTTAAAGCCTGATGGTGGTATACGCCCTATTGTAGTTGCTACTATTTCGAGGCGTCTGGTATCCAGAATTGCTATGAAAGGAGTTGGTAAAGATATGACAAAATATCTCAATAACTTTCAGTTTGGTGTTAAGGTTTCAGTAGGGCGGAGGCCATTTTGCACAGTGTCAACGGGGTGTTGAACCTGCGACATGGAGATTGTTCCTTAACTATGCTTACAGTAGATTTTTCGAATGCTTTCAACTTGGTAAACAGGTCAGCACTGCTACGTGAGGTGAAATTGAGATGTCCATCTATTTCTTTATGGGTTGAGTTTCTTTATGGACATGCATTGAGATTATACCTTAGTGATGGACATATTATGTCTGCTACTAGTATCTTGATGATGAAACTCTTGTAAGAGATTCAGAGGAGGTAGCTAAATCTCAATACATTGTTCGGGGTTTTGGGCCATAATTAGGCCTTGATTTGAATATTCGTAAGACTGAGATCTATTGGCCTTCATGTGATGGTAATAAGCATCGTGGGGGGTTGTTCCTTGCGGATATTGGGAGGCCGACTTTGGGGATGAAATTGCTCGCATGAGTTGTTAGCCGAGATAAAGGTTTTATTGAGGGGTTGACCATGAAGAGAGCTTCAAGGACTGCTGAGCTAATGCATCTTCTTCCTCAGTTACGAGATCTTCAGAGTGAGTTTCTTCTACTTCGATCGTGCATTGGTATTGCCAAACTTTTCTTTGGCTTAAGGACGTGCCAACCGATTCACATAGAGAAGGTGGCTATGTTGTTTGATAAAGAGCTATATGAAGTGATTGAGGACATTGTGGTTGGTGGAGGTCCTTTCTTTGGGGATTTTCCATGGAGTTGGCTTCTTTACCTATTAGGTTTGGAGGGTTGAGTTTGTACTCAGTATTAGAGGCTTCCTCGTACGGTTTTGTGGCTTATAATGCATAATATTGGGTGCTACAAGATCATATTTTGAGAGATAGTGGGATATGCGGTATGAACTTGGATTTTTATAATGCTTTGAATGGTCTTCGTGGTACGATTTTAAATTTTGATGATAGCAGTTTTACTAGCAAAGATATTGTCCCTCCTAAAGCACAACATGTTTTGGCGAGTGCTCTTTTTAGTAAAAGTGTTCAAGATATGAAAGTTAAGCTTGACATAACCACGAGATAGAAGGCAATTTTTGGATGTTTGCAAGCAACACATACTTATGATTTTCTTCTAGCTATCCCGATTGATGGGTTAGGTCACCATATGTCACTAGTGGAGTATCGTACTATCCTCAAATATTGTCTTATGATTCCACTATTTTCTATTGATGAGGTGTGCCTTGTTTGTCATAAGGCGTGCCTGTATACTTTTGGGGAGCATGTCGTTCATTGTAAGGAGCTTCCTGGCTTTAAGTACTGACATGACTTTGTTAGGGATATACTTTTTGATATATTCAAACGGGCGGGAGTATCAGTGAAGAAGGAGGCGCCTGTGAACTTTCTGACTGATCCACTAGATAAAAGATTAGCACTCAGGCATACGGATGTTATGGTGTACGGATGAGTATGAGGAAAACATATTTTTGACTTGAGTTTCACCACTTGTATGATTAGGTGTCGGACCTTTTACCGTATTTATTTTTAAATGAAAATATATTTTGTCATAAACTTTGCGTTGAATTAATTAGCTGAACATTGTTAAATACTCACAATTAATTAATTAGTTGAACATCGTTAGAAAACTCACTAATTGTAATTTGTATGGGAATTGAAGTAATGTTAAAGTGTTCTTATTCGTTTTGGTCACGGGGTAGCTAACAAAGTGAACAAGAAAAAATTCAACACTCAAGTGAGATTCTAAATAGACGATACTTCATCCATGTATTTCATGTTTGTCTTTGGTTGTGCTTTAAATATAAGCAAAACAACTTTTGCGGGTATTTAAGTTTGACTAATATTTTTGGATTGTTTACCTTTTTCTTTTATCAATCATTTATGTATATACACTATTAATCTAACAAGTCCCAAGTTCTGTTAAAAAGATGTGCGATATTTTAATATCGAGATAACTCACATAGATGTGTTAGATTAATCCGTTTTCTTTTTTCCCACCATTTAATTTTTAAATCTGAATTTTCAAATTCAAAAACATTAGAACCAGAAAACATGATTTTTTGAAATACTATATTCATTCAAGAACAACAGTTGAAATTCTAGAATTGAAAAAGGGTAATTTACCTCTAGCATATGAGGCATAATAAAGGGGCGTTTGAACGTCGTTCATCTCTAATTGTAGAACAATTGTTATAATTCACACATTAAACTTAAAAGATTTGATGAAATTTTTTTTTCTCTCCAATCCCATACTATTTGTCTTATCAATTCTCATGATCAATTTATAAATCAAACAGATTCTGAAAAAGTTGTCATATCAAATTTTCTGATTTTTAATAAATCAAATGCACCCTAAAGAAACACAAAGACTGTTATTTAGAGAAGTTGAACTCAACAATACTTCAATGAGGCAAATTCATCCACAATAGACTGTACTAAAAAGACTATTAACATATTTTTCAATGTAGACAATTGAATTATTTGTAGGAAACTCATCATCTATTTTACTTTTAGGTCCTATTTTAATAATTTTCATTTCTAACAAAACTCACTTATAAGTTTTTGTGAAGATTAGAAGTGTCAAAGACAAATAACTACTAACTTCTTTGCTTCTACCAATTGTTTTTATAAATAAACTTTTTAGGTAGCTAAATATATTATTCGGGTCGATAACTAAAACATTTATTTATTTTAAAAAATGTTTTTGGGTAGGTAATTGTACTTTATGTTATGGTTGTTCAACCTCCTACTTTATTGTTGCAACAATAATTGTACACAACTTTATCATAAGAAATGCTACAATGGATTTTGATTTCAAGTGAAAAAAAGGGTCTTTAATATGATGAGGAGTATTTTTTTTTTTAAAGGATGATGAGGAGTATTATGGATCAGTTAAATTGGACCAAATACATATTTAAAAAAGTTAAATAAGGTTTTGGTCATTAAAAATATAACAAGTTTTTATTTTAAACTATAATTAAAAGTTAAAAAAAAATGTTCCCATCTTCTTAAAGAATTTCGTTTTATTTTTTTATCACCGATGAACATGATTTTGACATGTCATTGATATATCTTGTCTTGAACATAATATGAATATACATAAGTTTGACATAATAGATTGACATAACATAGACACGTTTTGAACACAACATGAGTCATTAGCTTGACATTAATATTTTGAAAAGAAAAAAAAAACATTGATATTAATATGAAAATAAGTTGTCCATTAGTGAAAAAAAATGAAACAAAAAATTTAGAGGAGAAAAAGATCTAGTTTTATTTACAATGGGTCAAAATCATATGCATGTATGGAAATGATATGTGCATATCATTCTCATACATGCATATGATTTTGTCTCTACCATAACGATCCGACATGAGACCAACCTTACGTACATTATCTTGATTATGTGATGTTTGCGCAAGATTTGGGCCTAGTTGTTGTGACTATTGTAGAAACGACAACTAGATACATGGGATGGTGTATTACCATTTCACTTTCATATGTCATTCCTTCGCTGGAGAATATACATGGCCTGTGACCACCTGAGCATAAGGTCTTTGATGAGCTTGCTGCTAAGGACAGGGAGACCGCCAGTTCCTAGACATTAGCGGATTGTTGCGGTGTCTTAAAGAACATGTCAAAATTATCATAAGTGGTGGTCAGGTTGAGCTGTAAAATATGGCTTAGCTATGTTTGGAGGAGATTTTGTATGATGTTCAGGGAGAGATGTTCTATAGAGGTAGGCGTAGGGGTGACCATGTTACCAGTAGTTTTATGTTGTAAATGTAACATTTGAACAATTTCTGTTTTTAATTTGTGTTTGAATATTTTGATGTAACTTTGTGAATATTGGTGCTACTTTGTTTAATCTATGTTTAATTTGTGTTATTTCATATGATTCTCTTACATATTTTGCTTATAATTTGTTTTGATGCATGTTTAACTTAAACCTTATTCCTCAATTTTCCAAAAAAAAAGGTGTCGGTTAATCAAGACAATTTTTGCTTATGTATTGATTCAATTCAGTTTAGATAATCCAAAATATGTCAATTTATACATTAGAATTCGACTTTTCTCTAGTTTCAGAGGGTTTTGACACATTTCAAATTATAATTTCCAAACTATTCTGAAGATTTTTAAATTGTATTTTCTGAATGGTATATTTATAAGTTTTGGAAAAACTAGAGCAAAGTTCTATTATTTCCTTGAATTTTTAGGGATTTTGATTATAAAATTTTAAAAAGATGTTCAGATTATATAATCTAAATAGAAACATTTTTGAAATTTAATAAAACGCGTAAGAATAGAGTAGGGTGGAAAAAGAAATTGCCAATGTAAACTCCAATAGTCTGCGTTGATGTTTTCCCTGTGTTCACCTAGTTTGTTTGATTTGGGCCGCATCTAATTAATCCGATTTCTTAAAAAATAAGCTGCTACAACTTCAAGACTTCAACAGCTTTATACTTTTGGTTAGCTGTTTTTAATCTCTAATAATTTTTTAAATAATTTTTTTATCAAATGCATATGAACCATTCTTTTATGCATTGATTTTTTTGTCACCTCTAATTTGTTGGTTCATGCTCAACCACGGCTAACAACGAAAAATTACATGAATCATTTTCACGTAAATGTTTTTAACCATAAATCAATTGACTTTCCACTTTTAAATCAATCCTCACCATCGAAGAACCAAACACAAGGTAAGTCAAGTTGTTGTCTTTCGTTTGGCTACCTTGTCCCTCAAGCACTTCTAATTTTCACTTCTATGTGTTTCATCCTAGACCTCATTTCCTCCTAATCCTTATGTATGATATGCTTTTTTTGATATCGAAAGATTTTTTTTTAAGAAGCTAAATTAGCTCATCCAAATTGTCTTGACATGAAAGGTTGTCCATATAAAATATCTGAAATTTCAATCTCCCACCATTAAATGACGGGGAAAGTAGATAATATAGTCAATCTATCAATTTATTCTTAGAGAGATATAAAGTTGACTTAATGATCGAAATGAAAGAGTTAAAAAGTAAAGTAATAAAAAAAAAAAAAAAGAGTAGAATGTTCGATTCCACTTTCAATATAATGCTAACAAATTAAAATAACATTTATCGTTTTAAACAAAAACTAAATGATAGTCTATGAGATCACTGTCAAAACTTAATTATCTATGTGATGCAATTTTCTTTTTCAGTGTCATTGTTGTCAAGGTACAGCAAAAGAACAACAATGTCCCAGACGGCAAGAAAAGCTCCCAAGAAAGTCAATTCCATTGATGTAAGACCAACCATATATAGTTTTACCAATGTGTACCAATTAAAGATCATCAATAGAAAAGTGTCGGTTTATTTATTGCTAGGTAAGAACGAAGACAAGGTGAATCTAGACATGTAATTCAATTAAAAATACTAGCTAGTAATATATGTACATTTTGTGGGTCACTCTATTGTCCCCCTTTCAGGGTAGAAAATGACTTCAACTGAAAGTTTAGTGCCGTTTAATCCGATTCACACTGGACCCAATAAAAAATAGCTTCTCTCCAAATGTAACCACATATCTAAAATTGGAAAACTATCTTCTCTAAGGAAATTTAATTTCTTTAGCCCTACATGCAATCACGTACGTAGTGTAGAAAATGAATACATACAAAATATAGATAATCATATACAAATACATCTTACTTTTTACAAGATGTGAAAGTTTATTATTGAGACAAATTTCTTGGTAGAACATTCCAAACTTGTTAATTTAGCTCGATATAAAGTCTTGGTGTTTGTAGTCATGATTAATATACTTTAATTAATATTTTTTGCAGTGGGAACATCACTGAGTTGGATATGAATTGAAATGTTGGATTAGTTAGTAAGAATTTATATGTTCATATTATAATATTTTAGTGCTTCCAAATATAATGAAATTTGACCTAACTAGTGCAGTCACTATGACAAATATTAAGCCTACATGGCAAGGTAAGAACCGCATATACATATACACACGTACACGCACATAACAGCTCTTGTCACTCTCTAATGCCACGCATGCAAAATGATATCACAGAAAATTGACATTGTTCTTAACTAATGTCAATTGTTTAAGCAACCTTATTACAAAGTATGGATTCGTAAATATTTTCACAAATGAAACTACTGATAGTTTCATCATCGTGGTGTAAGCCACGTCTGATTAATTTGCACAAATGAAAAATACAAAGAAACAGTTAATTTGTTTTGAAAACAATTAGTGAAGTGATTACTCCCTCCGTCTCACACAATAATGGTCTCTTTACACATTTTTCTTTTTCTCAAAATACTTATCACTTTAGAATATCAATGTAACATTTATTATTATTTTCCATTATAATACCCTTATTTATTGAACTTTATCCAACTTAACTACTCCACTAACTGCAATTAATAATGGTGTTTTAGTAAATGATACTAATTTTACTATCAAAATCAACACAATTAATCATTTCCTTAATAATCGTGCATCAACCTTAAACGACTATTATTTAGAGACGGAGGAAGTAACAAACAAAATTTAAAAATTAGTTAAGTGTATCTCGATATTGATGTAACATTTACTTTTTTTGGCTCAAATATATAAAATTTACTCCCTCCGTTTCAAAATACTTGTCCAAGTCAACCACTTTACATATGTCAATGCACAATTTTGACCGTTAATATATTTAATTATCAAAAGTAAAAAATTATAAAAATTTAATATTTTGAAAATATTTGTTGAGACGAATCAAACAACATCTTATATGCTAATATTTGTATTTATACATTAGTTAAGAAGTATGGTCAAAGTAAGTATAGTGCACATTGTAAAAATTGGACATGTATTTCAAAACGGAGGTAGTACTTTACTGATATTAATTTTTGTAGATTACAAGACTTGTCCATTTTCTTATCAATAAAAATTACATTCGATATTGTGAAGTTTACAACGTTCACATACACTAACATCAACAACGAGAACTGGTACGATACTTTTTATTTTATTTTTCAACGTTGTGTGGTTTGCTTGCAAATTACTTTTTTTTAGCTAAATTTACACTCATGTTTAAGTCTAATAAAGGCTTCTTATTTGGGCTTTTTTTTTCTTGAGTTCCATAGGAAGTTAGCCTTTTTTGGGTATTGATATGGGTTCTTAAGTCATTGCTCGATGATACCATATTTCATCAAGATTTACTTTTGACCCCCCTCCAACTCTATTCCTAAGAACCACGTCCATCTGGATTTATCAATCTAGATGAAAAACAAATAAAAAATAGGGTTTTACTCCGTCCAGCGGGCAAATATGGACACCAGTATGGTTTTTCAGAACCATATATTGTGTCAAAAGAAGTGTTTTATTTTGCGAAAGAGACTCGTTTAAAATAGATATGTTCTTGGTAAAAAAAAATCTTATGTTTATTCTAGGGGTGGTTTGAACGCAGCCACACATTGAGTGAGAAACCTAAATTTGTAGCTTCACCAATTCACGGTAAACTTGATACAGAGTAGCGAGAAATCAAGTATTGATGTGGAAACAAATATTTATTAAGTCTTGTGACTTAGGTAAGTGGATTGCTTTTCTTCTAGTATTTTCAAATGAATGATTTGAAGAACTATTGATTCTAACAACTGATTTCCAAGTGGATCATTCAGACGTTTCAATTCATACATGTGGATCTTGGACCTATGAACATGGATATTACCAGATCTCACAAAGAAAAAAGGAAGTGAGTTAGACAAAAATTGAAGAAACTTGGACAAAAAGAAACAAAGTGACTTCGACAAATCTTTTTTGTGAATAACCTCATACCAATCAATCTAATATGCATTCATATGTAATTGATTGAGCACTACTTGAAAACGGCTATTCCGCTCATAATTGAAATGGTCCAAATGTTGCTGGGAAGTCTTGCTAGTGCATTCTTAGAGTTATATTTACTTTCAAGTAACTTGGTTGATATGAGAATTCTTTATTTTCAAATGGAAACAAGTTTTGAAATCAAATGTATACATATTGCTGATACCATTTCAGTTACCTAAATACAATAGAGTTAACTGTCCATATATATAGGACAACACCATATTACAATCGAAAACAATACATTAGAAAAAGGTCTACATATGCATGAATAAATAAAAGAAATGAAATCATAGCTAGATTAATTGGAAACCCAGTTCATCTAACTATTTATGCATATCAGGCATTAGAAAAAGCTCTACATATGCATAAATTAATCAACACTTAAAGTAAGACACCGTAGATATGTTTGATTTATTATATGGTAATGAAAAATCAGATCCAATTAAGTAGCTCGAACAAGTGGTGAATGAGGCATTGGTGAATGAGGAGACATCCTATGAGGAGACATAACATTCTCATCAAACCTTCTTGAAGAAAAGCTAAGTCTAAGACTACTCTTCCAACGTTTGTTTTCAACTGTTTTCCCTTTTTCTCTTCCATTAACAAATGCCCTAATTCTCATCAATGCAATCTCAACTGTTTCATGATCCATGTTAGCAAAACAAACTCTATACCAACCAGGCTCAGAGCAATTAAAAGCCGAACCAGGCGAAACATTAAGCTTTACTTCATTGATAATCAAACGCCAAAGTTTCATTTCAGCTTCAAATGTTTTCTCTTTCAATAACCCTCTCAAATTCATCCAAAAGAATAGCCCTGCATTACTTGGTAAGCAAGTAATGTTGACTTTCTCAAGTCCCTTTGTGAAAAATTCGCGCCGCTCTCTTAATCGTCTTGAACTCTCTTCTAAAAATTTGTCCACAAATATGTCATCCGAAAGCATTGCAGCTAGAAAATGTTGCGTCTGCGATGAGACTAATCCAAAACTCGACATTTTTCTACCGCAGTTCACAACTTCGTCGTTGTACGAGTAAACCAAACCGACTCGAAAACCTGGAAGACCCATGTCTTTTGATAAACTATAGATAATGTGAATGAGATCTTTCTTGCATTCTTCCATTTCTTGAATAACTTCAGCGACACTTACGTACGTTGGTGTGTCGAAAACGGTCCCTGAATAAATTTCATCACACACTAAATGGATGTTGTTTTCATTGATGAAACTCACTATGCTCTTTAGTGTTTCTTTTTCTAATGTTGTTCCTAAAGGGTTTGATGGATTTGTTATGATTAACCCTTTCACATTGATGTTTTCTTCTTGTGCTTTTTTATGAGCTTTTTCAAGTGCTTCTCTTGTTATCTTGAAATTGTTTGAGCTATGACATTGGACAGGAATTAGTTGCACACCGGTTCTCCAACACAAGTCACGGACAAATCTGTAACAACACAAACCAAACATGTCTATTAGTCAAATTAACATGTAATTTTTGTATCATATTTTTAAGCACGTGACAAAATTTTAATTATAAGAAGCTGATTAAAGATAAGACCTAATCAAAGTATGTATCAAGTTTAGACAAGGGATTTAATTTGGCTATAACATCTTAGAGATAACTTAAAGTGGTAAATGTAAAATTTGCTACTTCTTCTTAAATTAAGTCATATAATTGAATCAAATTCAAATCCTATGTGGTCCCTATGGTCAAGCAAATATATAAAGTTGACTATGGATTTTTCAACGTACTATTCAATTAAGAAACATAAAATATGATGATATTAAGAGAAATAGTTGATTGTAAATGTGAAATTTAAATTAAAGACAAGTGTTATGTGGTTTAAGAGAACATATTTATAAACCAATAGCACATACCATGAAATTTCCTTTTAACAAAAGTTGGATTTTAATATCTTTGTAAATGAGATCTCTGACTGCAAAATTTCCAAGTTATGTTATATTATTTGGCAGCGTTATGTTTAAATTCTATAAGATGACTGTATTCTGATGTGGTCATGATTTCAAAGGTCAATGACAAGTGTCAACTTTAACTATGAATTTTGGAATTAAATATTGGCAACACAAATTCTTGTTGACTAATGAGGCTGTAGCAGCCTGCTGGCAAATTAATTAGCACAAGAATTAAATAAAAAACTTTTTATATTCCTATAACATTCTTTGTCAATTAAACTTGTGATTTTCATGTTCATCTACGCTAGCTAACAAATTCATTTTATTCTACTCAGAAAATAGTTCATTTTATTCTAGCAAATAAACTAGTTCATTTTATTAAAAAAAAATTATCAAATTCATTTTTATTCTTTATTAAAAGAAACAATAAATAAGGAAATTTGATTTGCATTTTGTGTTAAAAATGATGTGTTAAGGGTAGTCTTGATTCTTAAAAGTTTAATAAAACTAAACTTATTATGTCTTATTATGTACCCAAAAAAAGCTTATGTCTTCTTTTTTAAAATGCTGATTTTGGAAACTAATTTTTTGAAATTTGTTAAAAAAAGATTAAGGAACTAATTCTTTGTCAAAGCTTCACCTAATTAACTTACTAAATCAAATCATATATGAATACTATTTCAGTTAAAAACCTGGTGGAGTATATCAACAACTCTTCTTGATTTACTTCATATTGAAAAACAACATAGTATTTGAAACCTTAAAAAATCATGAATTAATGAAGTGTTTTTTTAATGATTTTGTTTCTCTTTCTTTAAAGCTAGTGCACTTTCTGAATAGTATTTAAATGAAAGCAATTGGTTTCCCTTTAAATCAAAACAAAGTATTTATTACACTTTGTAGCTTTTAAATTTTGTCCACTTTTATTTTAAGGTGTGTGCTTGAAATAGTGAACATACATTGAATAAAACCAGACATAGGAGTAATGAAAAGAGAGGTTACATACGCTGGATAATAAGGGCTAGGAACCAAAAAAGCATCACCAGGATCAGCCAAACAAAACATGATTAATTCATTTGCTCCTGTTGCTCCACCACTCATCAATATACGGTCAGGATCAAATCTTACCCTACCACCTCTCACTTTTGACATGAAATTTGCCACAGCCTACAAAATAAATTAAATAAGAATGAATGTCACTTTTTATGATTATTTTTCTTTACAACATTATGATGATACATTTATAGTGAATATATTTGAGTTTTTTTAATATTGCTTACATTTCTGAATTCTGGCAATCCATGATAGTCTTGAAAGTTTGCAATATGTCTGAATTCATTCACTCCTTCTGGAGTGCAAATTGAGGCCTTTGGATTATTCCTTATCCACTCTTCAATCAGATCAAAGCAAAGCTGAAAAATTCAAAAACAATCATATATATATGTTAGTCAGAAATTATATATTATAAATGCAACTACATCTTTTTATTAAAAATAAAATGGGGAAGGGAAATTTTATTAATAAAAGTGGTACTAATTAATGGCCATATTAAATCTCATTGTGTAAAAAATTGTTTAATCTATAAAACATAACAATATTTCAAGCTATCAAGGCTCAAGCCATATATTTTGTCAAAAAAAAAATGCTCAAGCCATATATAATTATAAGGCCAATAATAATAATAATAAAATTATTATTAGAATTATTTTGGCACCAAAAAAAAAATCTAATCATAATATATATACCTGATTTTCAGCAAGGCCCATTTGGATAACACCCTGAGGATTCTTTGTGGGGTGAAAAGGATTTGATTCATAAGCCTTCCACCCATCAAAATAAGGAGAATTCTCACCATGTTTATCGTTGGTAGCAATCTTTGATAAAAGCTGGTGACTCTTATTTTCCAAAGACATGTTTAGTTTCTTGTTTGGTTTTTTGGTTTTTGTGTATATTTTGATGGAGGTATAATGTCACTCTAATTTGTGATTTTATGAGTTGCAACTTGCAAAGAGGTGTTGAGAATTTGGGAGAGAATGTAAGAGAATTTATAGTTGTAAGTTGCAAAGAAGTGTTGGGAATTTGGGAGAGAATGTGTGGGAATTTATAAGAGAGGAGTGTGTGTGCGTATGTGAGTGATTAATTAATGTGGCAAATTGTAAGGTGGAAAAGTCATCTTCAAACGTGTCATAAAAAATGACCAAGACCAACCCTCAAAGCAAAATTAAATATGTAAACGAAATAATGGTTTTTTGCTTGTGTTGGTCAAAGCTCATGTAGTGCATGCTTGCGTGTGTCCTTATGATATCTTCGACTCTCATGACCTATTGTGTGTACTATAGTGCAAATGAAACAACGCAAAAATAAAATAAATGAATATTTTCATTTTTGAAATATTCGGGCTGTTCATATGTTAGGAGTTAATTAATTACGTCCTTTAACAAAACCAGTGTAAAGTATGTGTACTAGATCCATGTTGTGGACCACACGGAATTTGTTGCTCTATAACTTAGATGTCATACATCAAGTGATGGCTGTAAGTATACATGACCTACCTCCCATCTAATATTGACCTCTTTAACAAATGACATTTACTATTTTTATACCAATAAATCATTCGTTTAGTTGGTAGAGATATTGATTTATACATATGTCAAAGTTTAAATATTTAATTTTTTATTTATATGTGTGCATGAAAATTTGAGGTATCTAAATATCGCTGATGTTTTCTTAATACTACTAAATTTGATAGCAAATTAAAAAAAAAAAAAAAAGTGAAGTAAAAGTAAATCATTGTTCGGGAGTTTATGTGCTAGGAGATAAATTTTCGAGAAGTTACATACGAAGCTACTCATGCAATTCGTTCAAAAGAACTAGATAGAAAATATATTCCAAAATGAAAATATATAAAAGGAGGATAGTCCAAGTAAAATACTAGAAGTCCAAATGTCTTCTTCGTTGACATATATAAATAAAATATATAGACCTCACCCTTCAAAATAAAGTATATAAACCTCACATGATGTAGATATATATTTTTTTAAAATAATTGATGTAGATATTCTAATTTATTTATGGAGGAAAAAAGTAAATAAATATTATAATCTACTAGAATTAGACAACACAGTGTTCGTCTGTTAGCTCTTTTTAGTGTGCTAATACGTATAAATTATGAATAATATTTTTTTATAGAATTTAGATTTTAATTAAAATTAATTAGATTTTGATTAAAATTATATGTGTAGATGTTTGTGACGTTTAAACTCTAACTCCTTTTAAATGAAATCAACAATATACCATTATTATAAGAAAACTTGTTAAAGGATATAATTAGAATAGCATAAAATCTAACCTAAAATCTCTCATTCCGCTTATATATTGTTTTTAGATGATAATATTGTTCATATGATAGTGAGGTGATTTCTATTTTAATGATATTTAACTATTTTTTAATTAATAATTAAAATAATATAATAAAAAAGATAAAATAATAAATAAAATACTTTAAGTAAAGGGTAAAATTGGGAAGTGAAAAAAAGAAGTCAAATTTATATATTTTCTTTATACATAGTACGGACGGATATAGAAGTATAGTTTTTTTTCTTTTTTTAAGTAAGATATAGAAGTATAGATATGACTATTCCTTAAATTAAGAAAAAAAAAATATGAGGACTATATCCCAAGCATTTGGACGTTAACATAATCACATAACTCCAAAGGCTTTATTTACGGTCAACAATAGTATTCATTTAGTAAAATCCTTCAAAAAAAATATTAACATTAGTAAAAGTAAATATTTGAAAACGAGTGATAATATTGATTTTTTTTTAGTCAAGAGTGAAAATATTGTTGATTTGGTGATTTGAAGGGAGAAACAAATATAGAGCTTGGAGGATAATGAGATCATTGGTTAACTCCTTATCAACAAATATAACAGCTAATTACACTTTTTAAAAGAAGCTAATAACACTTATTATTCATTAAAAAGTAAAATATAAAAATTAAATAAATTGAATATTGTACTTAATTTTGACATATATATATATATATATATATATATATATATATATATATATATGCTGGAATATTTGTTTTCACATTAGAAGGACAACAAGGGTATTCTAAATTTCCACCATCACCCTTACCTTGCTACTTAAGTATGGTTTACAATAAGCATAGAATAGTCTAAATTTTGTATATCATATATACAAATGCGTCAATGATAAGAAATCTATGAAAACTTACGTAAAAGATTGTAGTAAGCTAAATTTTCATGCACAAAGTAAGCTAAATTTATATAATCTATATTTTAAAATCATTTGAAGTACTCTTTTATACTCTATATTATAACTTAGCTAAATCATATTTTTAGGATTCAAAATATCATGTCCTTTCAACAAAAAAAGTAAGAAAGGTAAGCATTTTCCTCATTTACCTCTATTTTTATCTAATAATAGGATTAGGAAAAAGAGGAGATAAGACTGAAAATTTGGGTCGGCATTTGAACTAATCTCAAAAGGGTAAATTTGATTATCTTGACCAAGACATACCGCAATAACAATTGCTAATTAAAGGAATTTAAAGAGTATAGAGAGTGTTATTAATAATGTGACCCAAAACATGAGATTAATTAGGGTTTGGTCCCCACACACCCTCCACACACTTGATTCCACATTCTAACAATGTTACCAAATTTGGTTACTTGCTTCTAAACAGATGAAGTCTTTCTTACTCCCTTTAGTAAACATGAAGAATGATAAAACACTTCCAATTTTGTTGAGAAAATTTGACACTTTTTGGACGTGTATACCACATGGGAATGATACTCATCACTCACAACTAAAATTGAGAGAACCGTACTTGAATCAAATTTTATGAAGATAGAACAAACAACTGAACAAAGTGTGATCCACGTCATAGGGTTCTTACGCGGTTGATTATATATCAATAGATGGTATCCTTTGAATCTTGAAAACAATGGGATACATGAATTTTTATCAAATTTAGACCTTTAATTAATGGGTTTTAAAATCAAAATGGTTAATAGAGATCTATGTCGCTTGTAAACAACAAAAAAGCAATCATTTTGTGATAGTGTACTAATATTAATCGATATAACTACGGAGGAAAGTACACAAACATTCGTAGGACACTTATTAAAAAATCAAATATAATATAAATATTTTGAAATTTGTATACGAAAAAAAAAATGTTTTTTTAGATAGACGAAATAACAAAGTCATTATAAACTCACACACACAAGTGAAGGTACCGGAGTTCGAACCTCGGTCATGGCATCCGGCCTAACAATTTACTTTTTTTTTATTTCCTTAATAAATATTGAGTAGATGATCAAATGGCAAAATATACCTACATTTTTCCTTGATCTCCCTTAACTTAAATGAGCATGTATCATTTTTAGTATTAATCCATGATCAAAATGAATTTATTTAAATTTTGAGAACAAGTGGTACTCAACCATACAACGTGGATAAATCATAGCTAAACACACTCCCAAGTGATCTTGAAAAGCAAAAATTACTCAAAGAGGTTACAAACTTAAACAATCCCACCTTACATTAAATTGAGCATATTAATTATATAAGTTATGCCAAATATTAATGAATCTACTAGGTCTTAGTGTCGGTAAGCACGCACCTATATTTGGCTGAAGTTTTTCAATGCATGTTTTTGCTTCACCATATAGTTAGCTGAAAGCACGCACCTATATTTGGATAACATCATTTTTTCAATGCATGTTTTGCTTCACTATATAGCTAGCTGAAAACGTTGGAATTTAACACTATAGTCATAGATCATATATACAAGTTAACATATTTCATAATAGAGATAGATCAAGAGTATTGGTGGCGTGCATTTAGGATTACAAAGATAGTTGGAGAGAGTAATTATGAGAGGTTGAACTACCTCATCGCAGTTTAGGTTCATAAGTTAAATTTTTACTATATACTTAATTGTCTAATGAGATAACATTTAAATAGGTTGACCGAGGAGAGAGACATCTCATTAGATTTAACAAAATGGTTCAATTCACCATGGTTCATTCAAAAACATAGGTCAATCAAATATTCCATAAAAAATTAGGGCTTAATAATATGATACCATAGTTTATATTAATAATAGTTCCCGATAACTTTAATAAATAAAATCCTGATAACTGATTATTGTCCATTGTTAATTGATTAATTTAATAATTAATCCAAAAGTCTCTCACACTTAAGGGTACTTGATTAGGCCACAAGAGAGAACGAGCTGGTTAAATTAGTATTGTTGTATATTGGCTTCAAATTGTATTTGCAGAATCAGCTCAGAAATCGTGACACGATTTGGGCATCGTGGCACGATTTGGGCATCGTGGCACGATTTGCTTGGCAGAGAACATGCCTTGTGAGATGGAAAATCGTGACACGATTTGGGAAATCGTGACACGATTCAACAACTTCCTCAGCAAGTTTACCTGAAAGGGACTGGTCACAACGGTTGGAAAAGCAGAATCGTGACTCGTTTTTGGAAGCGTGACACGATTTTGGGCGCCTGTGACTAGTATTTAAGTGATTTTCTACATTCCTTGAAGGAGAGCTGAAGCAAGAGGTCTAGGGTTCACAAAGGGGGGAACTTGAGGGTTGAGTACCTTTGTAGGGATAGTCTCTTGGGTTGGGATAAATATTGTAAACACCTTGGGTAGTGAGATTATATCATTGGAAGGATCATAAGCTTCCTCTAGTATAATCTCTTGTAGGTTCATATGAGTGAGGTGGGTGAAGACAAGGGTAGAGATTAGGATTGAAGGCTGATTTTTTGTAACCTTTGTAACATCTTATCATAGTGGATTGGAGAGCTTCTCTCTCCCCCAGATTAGGTCATATTGACTGAACTGAGTTACCATTTTGTGTGTGTTTGTTTTTTCTTAAGCTTTATTATCTTCATGCTTGTTAGTGTCATTGTTTTAAGCTCTACACTTAGGCTTTGGGTCTGTTTTGTTGTTGTTGCTTGAAGACACTTAGATCTAGGATTACCACTACCTTTTTGCTCCACACATCTATACAAGTATTGGTGTGATTTCGAACCGATAGTGATTCCGGTTTTTTCACAACAATTGGCGCCCACCGTGGGGCATAGGCGTAAAGTGGTATAGTTGGTATCATGGGTTCAAAGTGGGACATCGAGAAGTTCACCGGAAGTAATGATTTCGGGTTGTGGAAGGTTAAGATGCAAGCGATTTTGACACAACAAAAGTGTGTAGAAGCATTGAAGGGTGAAGCGGCGATGCCGGCACATTTGACACAAGCGTGAGATGATAGACAAGGCAAAGAGTGTCATTGTTTTATGTCTCAGGGATAAGGTTTTAAGGGATGTCGCGAGGGAACCAACCGCGGCATCGATGTGGGCTAAGATGGAGTCATTGTACATGACGAAATCGTTGGCTCATAGGCAACTCTTGAAGCAACAACTCTATTCATTCAAGATGGTGGAGTCTAAATCGATCTCGGAGCAATTGGCGGAATTTAACAAGATTCTTGATGATTTGGCCAACATTGAAGTCAATGTGGATGATGAGGACAAGACATTGTTGTTACTTTGTTCATTACCAAAGTCTTTTGAGCATTTCAAGGATACCATCCTTTATGGTAAGGAGGGCACCACTACTTTGGAGGAAGTCCAAGCGGCTTTGAGAACCAAGGAATTGACCAAGTTCAAGGACTTGAAGGTTGATGATAGCGGTGAAGGCTTGAATGTTTCAAGAGGGAGGAATGAGCATAGAGGAAAAGGCAAGGGAAAGTCAAGGTCCAAGTCTAGGTCTAAGGGTTTTGACAAATCAAAGTATAAGTGCTTTCTTTGTCACAAACAAGGTCACTTCAAGAAGGATTGTCCGGAAAAGGAGAGCAATGGTAGTTCTTCCGTTCAAGTTGCGGTGGCGTCCGATGAAGATGGTTATGAAAGTGCGGGTGCACTAGCGGTCACAAGTTGGGAACCAGAGAAGAGCTGGGTTTTGGACTCGGGATGCTCTTATCACATGTGTCCTAGAAAGGAATATTTTGAGACTTTGGCTCTAAAAGAAGGAGGAGTTGTTCGACTCGGAAATGACAAAGCGTGCAAAGTCCAAGGTATGGGAAACGTCCATCTAAAGATGTTTGATGGCCGTGAATTCCTTTTAAAGGAAGTGAGGTATGTTCCCGAACTTAAGCGAAATTTAATTTCCATAAGCATGTTTGATAGTCTAGGTTATTGTACTAGAATTGAGCATGGGGTTTGTAAAATTTTGCATGGTGCATTGATTACGGTCAAGGGGTCTAAAATGAATGGTTTATACATTTTAGATGGTTCCATAGTAATTGGTAATGCATCGGTAGCTAGTGTAGTACATCATAATAATTCTGAATTGTGGCATATGAGATTAGGGCATGTTAGTGAAAGAGGTTTAGTTGAACTAGCTAGACAAGGTTTGCTAGGTAAAGAAAAGTTGGATAAGCTAGAATTTTGTGAACAATGCATACTAGGAAAACAACATAGAGTTAAGTTTGGTAGTGGCATGCATAATTCTAGTAGACCTTTTGAGTATGTACATTCGGATCTTTGGGGTCCTTCCAAGACTCTTACTCATGGGGGAGGATCCTATTTTCTTTCCATTATTGATGATTATTCTAGGAGAGTGTGGGTCTTTGTTTTGAAAAACAAAAGTGACACCTTTGAAAAGTTCAAAGAATGGCACACTCTCATAGAAAATCAAATGGGAACTAAACTAAAAGGTTTAAGAACTGACAATGGCCTGGAGTTTGTTTCAGAGCAGTTTAATGAGTTTTGCAGGATAAAAGGAATCAAGAGGCATAGAATCGTACCGAGAACACCGCAACAAAATGGTCTTGCTGAACGCATGAATAGGACTCTTTTGGAGCGTGTGAGGTGTATGATACTAGGAGCTGGGTTACCTAAGAGTTTCTGGGGTGAAGCAGTGACGACTGCAGCTTATTTGATCAACAGATGTCCATCAACGGTAATCAACTTCAAGACACCTATGGAAGTATGGAGTGGGAAACCGGCAAACTACTCAACTTTGAAGGTTTTCGGAGCTTTGGCATATGCGCATATCAAGCAAGACAAGCTTGAGCCTAGAGCTTTGAAATGTATCTTCATTGGTTATCCGGAAGGTGTGAAGGGCTACAAGTTGTGGAAATTGAAATATGGTGGAGGATCAAAAGTCTTGATTAGTAGGGATGTTACCTTTGATGAGACCCGTATGGGGATGAAGTGTAAAGACCTAGAGACTTTAGTACCGGAAACAAGGGTGGAGGAAACTCAGTTTGAGGTGGAGCTTCCAAGTGAAGAAGAAGACGATGTGGAAGATGAAGATTCAACATCGGAGCCAAGTGGAACTCAACCGGTAGTGGATCCTGATTATCTTTTGGCTAGAGATAGGGAAAGAAGGACCATTACGGCACCTAGTAGATATGGTTATGCAGACTTGGTGTGTTTTGCTCTAAATGCGGCTGAAGGTGTGCAAAACTCGGAGCCTAGAAACTTCAAGAAGGCATTTGAGAGCAAAGAAAGCAAGTATTGGTTGAAGGCAGTGAATGAAGAAATGGATTCATTGGAGAAAAACCAAACTTGGAAACTTGTGAAGCTACCTAAACGCCAAATGGTAGTTGGATGCAAGTGGATCTTCAAGAAAAAGGAGGGTATTCCGGGAGTTGAGGGTCCAAGGTACAAAGCAAGACTTGTGGCAAAGGGTTTCACTCAAGTGGAGGGGATTGACTATAATGAGATCTTCTCACCGGTGGTGAAACATTGTTCCATAAGGATTCTCATGGCTATTGTGAATTATTTCAATCTTGAGTTGGAGCAAATGGATGTAAAGACCGCTTTCTTACATGGTGACCTTGAAGAGACAATCTACATGGAGCAACCGGAAGGTTTTGTGGAGGACAAGTCTAAGGTGTGTCTTTTGAAGAAATCTTTGTATGGGTTGAAGCAAAGCCCTAGGCAATGGTATCGTCGGTTTGATGAATTTCTTTTGAAGACCGGTTTTGTGAGAAGCGGGTATGATTCATGTGTGTACATGTTGAAGAATGGTGAGAAAGTCGTTCTTTATCTTCTTCTATATGTGGATGATATCTTGATGGCAAGTTCTAGCAAGGATGAGATTATGAGGCTCAAAGAAAAGTTAAATGAAGAATTTGAGATGAAAGATCTTGGTCCGGCAAAGCGAGTTCTTGGAATTGATATCGTCTCAACTTAGTTACTTGAAGAAGGTGGTTGAGCGTTTTAGAATGTCAAACTCTAAAATTGTGAGCACTCCCTTGGGTCACCACACGAAGTTGTCCATAAAACAATGTCCTCAATCCGAGGATGAAAAACAAGCGATGGCTAGTACTCCCTATGCTAGTGGGGTTGGAAGCATCATGTATGGAATGGTTTGTAGTAGATCGGACTTAGCTTATGCGGTTAGCATTGTGAGTCGGTTTATGGCAAATCCGGGTATTGTGCATTGGCAAGCTTTGAAGTGGGTGTTGAGGTATTTGAATGGGTCTTTGAAGGGCGGTTTGAAGTACACAAGAGAAACTCAAGAGAAAGACGCTTTGGAGGGGTATGTGGATTCGGATTATGCGGGCAATGTAGACACTAGAAAATCTCTATCGGGGTTTGTGTTTACTCTCTATGGCACGGCTATTAGTTGGAAGGCAAATCAACAATCCGTGGTGGCATTATCTACAACTCAAGCGGAATACATTGCCCTTGTTGAAGGGGTGAAATAGGCCATGTGGCTGAAAGGGATGATTGGTGAGTTAGGAATTACTCAAGAATGTGTGAAGATACATTGTGATAGCCAAAGCGCGATTCACTTGGCAAATCATCAAGTGTATCATGAGAGGACAAAGCACATTGACATTCGCCTGCACTTTGTTAGAGACATGATTGAATCCAAAGAGATCATGGTGGAAAAAGTGGCATCGGAAGAGAATCCGGCGGATATGTTTACCAAGTCATTGCCTAGATCAAGGTTCAAGCATTGCTTGGACTTGATCAAATTTGTTGAAGAGTAATTCCCTTATGGAGAGAGCAGCATGGTGGTTGATGGTTAAATTGGCATCATCACCAATTAGAAGTCAAGGTGGAGAATGTTGTATATTGGCTTCAAATTGTATTTGCAGAATCAGCCCAGAAATCGTGACACGATTTGGGCATTGTGGCACGATTTGCTTGGCAGAGAACATGCCTTGTGAGATGGAAAATCGTGACACGATTTGGGAAATCGTGACACGATTCAACAACTTCCTCAGCAAGTTTACCTGAAAGGGACTGGTCACAACGGTTGGAAAAAGCAGAATCGTGACACGTTTTTGGAAGCGTGACACGATTTTGGGCGCCTGTGACTAGTATTTAAGTGGTTTTCTACATTCTTTGAAGGAGAGCTGAAGCAAGAGGTCTAGGGTTCACAAAGGGGGGAACTTGAGGGTTGAGTACCTTTGTAGGGATAGTCTCTTGGGTTGGGATAAACATTGTAAACACCTTGGGTAGTGAGATTATATCATTGGAAGGATCATAAACTTCCTCTAGTATAATCTCTTGTAGGTTTATATGAGTGAGGTGGGTGAAGACAAGGGTAGAGATTAGGATTGAAGGTTGATTTCTTGTAACCTTTGTAACATCTTATCATAGTGGATTGGAGAGCTGCTCTCTCCCCCAGATTAGGTCATATTGACTGAACTGGGTTACCATTTTGTGTGTGTTTGTTTTTTCTTAAGCTTTCTTATCTTCATGCTTGTTAGTGTCATTGTTTTAAGCTCTACACTTAGGCTTTGGGTCTGTTTTGTTGTTGTTGCTTGAAGACACTTAGACCTAAGATTACCACTACCTTTTTGCTCCACACATCTATACAAGTATTGGTGTGATTTTGAACCGATAGTGATTCCGGTTTTTTCACAACAAGTATAAACATTTGTATCTTCTTCTCCAACCATATACTTTTTAATTTTAGTATTGTTTAAATCAATTTGTGAATCTTTGTATTAATAAATGATTTTTCATAAGATTTTTGTTTTCAAAAGGGTGCAGAATATGAATAGCCTCAGAGTGCAAAATTCTCTTTTATAAGTACAAATAAATGATGTGATATATGTATAAAACTTATTTTGTTAAATATATATTTGCCTAAGTAATTTCGATTTTATTGTAAAATTCAAAACATAGAAATTGTGCAGAATTTTATGTGTTCGCTCACAAGTTGTATCATTCATAACATCAAATATTTTAAAATAAAATTGAAGTCCTAAAACATCAAAAGAAAAGAAATGGAGGGAGTACTAAAACTTTGTGTCAATTAGCTTGTGTTATTCTCTAACAATTAGAGAATTAATTGCTTGGTAGCATTTTATAAAATATTTTGTGAGCTGCAAACAAATGAAGAACTTGCATGTAATATAATCCGAACCAGTTACGTATAGTTTCTAACATTTTTTATTTTTTATTTTATTTTGAAGACTACGTATTTTGCACTAAGATGAATAATAGATTCACCTCCCTCTAGATTACAAGAAAGTAACTAGAGTAACATGGAGGAACTCACAACACCCTTGTTCAGCCAACCAGAGACACTCCAACACAGTGCATATGTCCTCCTGAAAACTATATGTGACCATGATGTAGATCGTGCATGTATACCATGACCAGCCTAACAATGAAAGTCTCCTTGTTTGTCTCTCCCTCTCTCTTTTTACCTATCTCTCACACTCACATACACACACATGGTTCTTTCCCTGAGGTGTGATCGGATATCTCGCCAAAATCCGCCCCAAGGTGGCTATGTTAGGGTTCCATCTTGACGTCGTCACTCTCTCGGTCATCAGGTCGTTTTGTAGTGCAATCTCATATTATTAGTTTCCACTTTCAATTTATAATGATAAAAATACATAAATTGTTAATTAAGATAATTTAATAAAATTATTATTATCTTTTTTTATTTATCATATGTGCTCAATATATATGTGTGAAATGGTTAAATACAATCCTTATGATGCACTTGAGAAAATTTTATTTTCAAAAGTCAAACTCCAGCTAGTCATTCTATAGCTCATATCTTTAGTTGAATAACTTTATGACTTTTGAAGGATCGAGTATTCGAGTTGAGGTCAGGTAACAATGTTCAGTGTCCACGTAGTGCAAAATTGAAATGGGAACTTGAAATATTGAATGGAAAAATCAAGAATGAAAGTCAACATTAACCGGATCAATCAAAAGGATTTTCCGAAAAGAAAAAAAAAAAAGTTGCTTCCCTACAGAATAAGAAAATAGGGCAATAAGAATAAAGAATGAATTCCTTTATAAAAAAAGAATAAAGAATGAGGTAAAGCAAGTGATAGTGACAAAGAAAGGTAGGAAATATTTTGCGTAAACCTCAAGTCATAAGGCTTTCGCTTAACATAAGAGGAATGTCCAACTTTAACTACCACATTTCATCTTTCAAAAAGAAGAATTTTTTATAAAAAAATAAAAAATAAAATGAAATATATTAAACCAACAAACTATTTCCGTAGTATAGTGTGCCAACAGAGATAGCAAATATTTACAAGAATGTTTTAACAAAATAGAACAATGATTAGTCTATATCCAAACATAAGAAAGGGTTCTAGCACCATTCATGAAACTTATAATAAAAAGTTACAGATTTTGGTTTATGCCAAGAATAAGAAAGTAGTCTGATGTTCTCCAAAAGCTGAGCAAAAGAGTTTTCTTTGGTTCGAAAAAGTCTATCATTCATTTCCTTCTAAATAACTTACAAAGATGCAAACCAAATTAAGTGGATAAAAGAACACCGCGACTTTGTAAAACATGTTGAAGTACCAAACTGAATAAAATGATCCACCAAGGTTAAGGGATCCGTAGTATAGA
The DNA here is from genome assembly GCA_946800305.1 of Medicago arabica. Lineage (NCBI taxonomy): Eukaryota > Viridiplantae > Streptophyta > Magnoliopsida > Fabales > Fabaceae > Medicago > Medicago arabica. The sequence goes on from OX326969.1 coordinate 40,861,374, forward strand.
CACCCAACCATTGACGAACCAGATGCCAAACCTTACCAAACTAATTGCATAACAAGAAAATATGATCGGAAGGTTAATTTGAACCACACCTTCTGACACATAGATGCGCCTCATTATGAATAACTCCCCGACAGAATAAATTCACCTTCATAGGCAACCTACTCCGAAAGAGATGCCAAGCAAAGACACTTTCAGGGGAATGTCTTTCCTCCAAAGGAACATTATGACTTATGGGTGTCCCGCTAGTGAGAATGTTGTAAGCCACTATAACCATATACCCACTCCTGGATCCGGAAGCTACGTCCAGACATCGTTACCAGAAACCTGCAACACCACAATCAGTAATAACAACCTACACTCCACTAGTAACTCCTCCTCCCATGCCCTTAACATCCGTCTTCACTTCTAAGTCTCGCCTCCCTCATCCTACCCCAAATCAAACATCTGAGCCACAATTAACCATTTGTTTTCTGATAAATTAAACAAACGGCGAAACCGGACCTGAAGAGGAACCCCATCTATCCACATGTCCACCCAAAATAATACTTGAAGAAGAAGACTTTAATTACCAGATTGTTTTAAGATGAAAAAAATAAAGTTGTTCAAATTGTAGTACTTAAAGCTATTATTTTATAGGAGAATCCTAACGAATGTCTCTAAAATAGAGTTGGGAATATGCTAGAGCGGTCTACGTGGGCCTACAACCTGGCCTAATCTTTTGAAAAAGTTTATTTAAGTAAATAGGGCAGACTTATCCTACGAAGTCTGATAGGCCGACCTATTTATGCATATTATTTAAACTTATTTTTTTATTTATATTAAAATATAACTTATATTAAAAATAAAAATCATGAAAAAAACTCAAATAATAGACTTTTTAAATAGGCTTATAGTGAAATAAGTTTTTAAGGTCTTATAGTGATAGACAAATCTTACAGTGAAATAGACTTTAAAGCCAATTTGACCTATTTAAAAATAAATAATATAAACTATTTAATTATTTTAATTTGAAGTAGGCATGTAAATAGGTTTTCAGACCAGGTCAGACTTTCAAATAGGTTAGGTCAGGCTCAAAAAATAAGTCAGACTCAGAGTTGCAAAAATATATGTAGGTCATGCTCATGCCTATCAAAGAATGACCTAGCGTGACTTATTTCCACCCAACTCTAGAGCATTGATTTAAATACTAAAAATAACTAGACCCCGACTCGTGCAATGCACGAGTTTGTTTCGATTTTCATATATAAGCATCAGGTTGACTATATTATTAGTTGTCGACATGCTTAAATGTATTATATATAACATTTCAATAAACACTACAATGAGCAAAACACACCAAAGTTGGAACTCGTCATACAAAATCTAAACAATGAGCAAAATTTAAACAATGAGCTAATTAAATAGTTCAAAATACACATCAAAGAAAAAAAGTTACCGTATAAAGTTAGTATACGAAATATATCAAGTAATTCAACCATAGAAACCTATAAAATCACCTACATTTTCATTTTTCAAGACATATGTCGAAGGAAAAAAGGGAAGAAATGGATGAAAACCGTAGACTTTTAGGTTTAGATTGCGAAGGAGAAAAAAGGAAAAAAGAATTAATTGGTTTTTTGAAAAAGGAGTTTAATATTGAATATCTTGTAGTGGAAGCCAAATGATATCACAAAAACAGCAAGTGGCTTGGTGGTTAAAATACTTTGAAGTAACCAACATGGAATGGGTTTGAATCTTTAGAGGGATTTTTTTTCATAAATATTTTTCAAAACCCTCAAAAAAGGACGAGATTAGGGTTAATCAGGGTTGCTTGCAACACTTTTTAACATTTAGATATATAAAGATAAATATGTATAAAAAAAGTGTAATTATTGCATTAACATAAGCAACAATTTGTGTTTAAAAACAAACTTTTCTTGAACAGATGCATTTATGACATTCGTTAATGAGAGAACACAAACAATAAGCGTACATTGTTTTTGCAACTGTAGCACAATCCATATAATACATGTATAGCTTTTACATTGTAATTGTAATGCACTTCTCTTGTGTGTGTGTATATACACTGACCTCTCTAATATTTTGTAAACTCGCTGATGTGGGACTATTTTAGAGCATATGTTTGTTTAAAAGCTTGTATAAACTATTAGCTTCATTTTTTCCTCTCTCTATTATTTCAATGTTCCTTAATTTTTAATCAAATTTGTAATAATTCTTATGAAAAAGTACATAATTATTAGAAGAAGCTTGTAATAAATTACATATTATATAAACACACATACATATACATATATATTTTTTAGAGAACGAACACACACACATATATACATACATACATATATATATATATATATATATATATATATATATATATCGGGCTGGTTCATGAACCAAACGAGTCGAACCATACTTAGCTCAAGTTCAACTCATTTATTTAACGAGCTTAATTTTAAACTCAAGTTCGACTCATTAGGTCCATGAACCAAGTTCAACGAATAAATTATCGAATCGAATCTCGAACTATTTTTGAGTTGGTTCGGTTCATTGCCAGCCCTATGAAGCCGTAATTTACTATGTTGCTTTCCTTCATGCAACTTGGGCTCCAAGGAAATTATTTTGAGCTCATGACTTTATCGAGATGTCGCTTGACTCAGATTTTCAAGATGAATCCATGTGGAGTCCTTCATGTTTTTTTAGGCCAGAAAAACTCCATCAAAAGAAATTAGGATAAATTGGTTTGCAATAAAAGTTTAATTAATCTGATAATTTAATTTGGATGCACAGACAAATTTGATAGTAAAATGTGATTATTTTGATATGTTGAAATATTTATAGGTTTCTAGTTCGTAGAGCGAAATAATTTTTTTTGTGGAAGATAGGGAATTAATTTCTAGTTCTTCATGTAAAATTTTAGATAAAAATTGTGTTAATTTGCCTCTTATAAAGTTCTTTTTGAACACCAGCACTTATGTTATGCACTTAAACCAGCACTTATTATACTTTATAAGCATAAATCAATGGGCAAAGAACACAGACTTAACTCTCTTTGAACATTTTATTATTTAATTAGTTTTTTAAATAGGTCAATTGTTAAAAAGTCTGGGGTTCTGCTAGCATTAAGGAAAGACAATACCAAACAATTTGCAACCTATGACTCTGCTGCTGTGGAAATTAAATACAGTTCTTTATATAAATAAAAGAGAAAAAAAAAAGTCAGAAGATAGACAGAAAATTCATTATTTTATAGTTTTGAAAAACAAGTATATGCAAGGATTCAAGTTTTTCTTTTTGAGTAATGCAAGGATTGAAGTTGAAAACATAAAATAATATTTCTGGTCTCTATAATTTATAATTTCTTTTGCTTTTGATCACTGAAATTATGTTTTGTTAGGTTATTTGTTTCTACCATGCGGTCATATTGGATGAAGACACGACACATCATGTCAGCATATGATATCATCTAAATTAGATAAGAAAATGGAACATGGACTAAAATTCCTACAGCATCTGGAGAAAGAGATCACAAAGAAAAAACACTTATTACTAATATTCCTACAAAAAAAAGTGGGATTGGCGTGAGCGTGGGTACGTGACCGATAAAAGTTGGAGTCAAAGCCTTCCCAATATCTTAGTGTTCACACGAGCTCATTTGTTCACTATAAGTGGTGAAGTTTCTTTAGTGTTCACACGAGCTCATTTGTAGGACATAAATAAGAGGTGAAGTTTCTTTAGAGTTTTTTTTTATTAATTGAAAAAAAAACACAAGACGAAAAGGAAATTATGGTCCAAGGAAAGATACCCTCATAGTATCGGCGAAGCAGATACTAGCCAATAAAGAAGGGTAAAAATCAAAACTCATTATCAAGAGCAGCATTAAATTTGGTTATGTGAAACTCTCTTTGATGAATTTTATTGCTGAGAGAGAATGAGATTCACAAATTATATCTTTGTAGTCATGAGCTCAAGCTAGATCGAGACCATGGGATATAGTTTGAAGCTCGGCATTAATATTAGACGCAAAACCACAACTTTCCAAAAAACCTACAAATCCAACCCCTGAGAAATTCCTAAGAAAACCACCATAACCAAAACGACTCGGGTTATCAAGAGAGTTTCCATCCACATTGAATGCCATCACATTCTCAGGTGGGTGTTTCCAAGAAACTAGTCGGGAACCTTGTCAAGCCTAGAGTCACAAAACGCCTTAGATTTATGCTTGACTAAGGATTTCATTTGATTAAGATTCCTTCATAAAGGACATGTATTATCCGAAAAGGATTCATCGTTTTCAATCTTCCATATAAACCGACAAGAAATGAGGAAAAGGGTACCTTGAAGTTTAATAGATTTATTCTTGATCCAAAGAAATAGATTCTTTTCTTGCAGGAAAGAAAGGGACAAAAAACCAAGAGAAGACCAAACTTGATGAGCTTGCGGGTAGTCCCTCAAAGTGTAAATAATAGTCTCAAGATTGGCGCCACAGATATAACAAGATGCATTAGTAGAGATATGGTGAGTGAATCTAGTATAATTAGTAGGCAAACTATTATGCAAGATGATCCAAACAAAATGGGGAATGTTCTCTGGAAGTTTCAGCTTCCAAATCAAAGACCAACTTATGAATGGATGCGGTGAGGCAGTATTGTCCAAAATCCATGAGTAAGATGACTTAGTAGTATATGTGACAAAAAAAGAAGGTCCTCAAATAAAAATATATCTAGTATATTCATTAGTAAACACACTTGACATCTCCATCTTAATAGAAGGAGGGATGTTACTGGAGATTAAGTTGAAGTTCCAATTACCATGAATCCAAATATCATTAATGTGAAATGAGAATCTTGTTGTTGCACTAGAGACATTCTATCACATAAACGACTGTTCAGAAGCCACTTCTCAAAACATACTAAAATGTCTCCTCTCCCTACCTGAGTGATTAATATTACATGCATTACTTTCAATTTATTATTTTTCACTTTACATTCATTATAACGAGAATAATAACATTAATTTAATAACCCCTAAAAAACATTAATTTAATAAAACTATTATCCTCTCTAATTCATTTACAACTTTTTATTAATTTGTATGAAATGATATATTATTTTGGGACGGAGTTAGTAATAACAACAAAATGTGTCAATTATAATAGTCTTGATATGGAGACTGAGTAACTCAACTTATTTAAGCTAAGAGATTAAAGAAGCTGAAAAGTTTAAAGTGCAAAGTTTAAGTTCCGACAAGGAGATAAAACTAGCATCAGTGTCGTGTCGTATCTAAAGTAGGGTGAGAAGGGCGACCGTCCTAAGTCCCGAAAAATAAGTTCAAAATTTGAACCCTAAAATATAAAATTATGGGTTGATTAAGTAAAAAAAAAGGAAATTCTCAAACTATATACATTTTAATTGAAAAATGACATTAGGGAAGTGAATATCGCATTTCTTAACGAAATAAAAATTATGATCTTCAAAAAAAATTATTTTCACAGTTTAGGTATTCAAAACTTTTTTTTATCTTTACTTATTAGTTAGGGTCCAAATTGTAGGTACGTCTATAGACCATCAAGATCTCAGAAACGATCACGCCTAACATACTAACTATTATTGTTATTGTTGTGAGAACCGTAAGTAGCAAGTGGGTAACCATTGACCAAACACAAAGAAGCAATTGGAACTAGCAAAGGGTCAAAGAAAAGAGGTTTGTGTTTGTGTCTGGGTTGGGTTGACTCAGTAGCAACAGATGAAAGTGAGACTTGGGTAAGTGGTGTGGTCTTGGCCCTGTCGGCTGTCTGGCTTATGCCAAGGCTGGCAACCTTCCATCATTCTCACCAACACGTGGGCAACCGCAGACACACGTTTGATTAAATTTTGTGAGTGAAAATCTACTTATGTTATTGTAATTGTAATTATATAAGTATTGTTCTAGAAAGAATGCATGCATGCATGTATATAAGATAGTGGCCATGATATCTGTTTTTTTTTTAATCATTGATTCATTGTAGTCTTCTTAAACTAGTTGAATATCACCTTTTTTCTCGAAAACCTAGTATCATATAGCTAGCCACAAAAGACATTAAAGTTGGTAAAAGAATTATCATAGATGAATAAAAAACATTAAAGTTATCGATGGCTTAATTATATCGTGAACGTTAACGGTAACTACTAGATGGGGCACCATATATAAGATTATCTACGCATGCAATTTGCTTATTGTTATCGAGTATTTTGATCAATTGTCTTAAAATATGTAATATTTGGTTCATAAATTTATCTCAATCGATAAAACTATCAAAATTACAAAGTCATATATCGTGATTAGGGTTCAAATTCTAACTCTTCTAAAAATATGTTAGGTTTTTAAGTCGTAATTATCATTTCGTCTATATATAAAAGAAAATCTATAATATTTGTTTCACTTCCTACAAAAGAATTGTTTCATAAATAGAAACTACACCATTTATGTTATCAGACGAGGCAAGGGGTATGCCGATAAATAGATATAAAATGTATATTAGTAGTGTAAGAACTAAATAAATGAGATGATAAATTCGAAGATCTAATTTAAATTAATTAAAGTGGTTCAAATTTTTCTTTTGTTCGAAGATCTAATTAATTTCAACATTTTACAGTTATGTCATTTAAAACTGATCATCTGAAAACGAATCTAAACTATCGGTTCAGTTTTTTCTTATTATTTCTTTTATTACTATTGTTTCTTGTATTCATGTATTTTTTATTTATTAAATATATTTTTTGATTGTAGCTTATGTACTTATTTTAATAGTATAAAGACTCTACTAATGTGTGGAAAAAATTATTATTTTTTAAAATTTAAAATAAATACGTTTATCAAAAACACCATCCGATTGTACGACTGAACCAAACCAATCCGAGGAGAAGTAGTTGTAATTATATATAAGTTCTGTCGACTTCTAGAAAAGAATATGCATGCATGTATGTAAGATGGGGGTCATTATCTATCTGTTTTTATTAATCATATAGTTGAATTACATCTCTTCTTTTCCAAAACATAGTATCGTATAGCTAAACTAGCTACAAAAAGCACTAAAGTTGGTAAAAGAATCATAATAAATAAAAAAACATTTGATTGGTAAACTACAGTCATTGATGGCTTATTTGTATGGTGAAGGTTTATACTAATAGCGACTACTAGTTGGTGCACATATATATGACGAGGAATGGTGGTAAACTTTTTTTCAATATTCACTCTAATATTCACTTTCCCGATGTGATCCAAAATGTTCGTCTTTAAAGAAAATAAACAATCAATAATGGGATAAAAAGAAACAAATTAAATTTGGTTGAAAGTGTTATGTTTACGGGCGATACCACTTTTGTCTTGTTTTGACTATATTTGAAGTTCTAGATGTCCAAAGATATGATATATGATTAGTTGAAAATCTTATAGAGTTATTTACACGTCGTTAGTAGCGGAGTCAGGAATTTTATAGAGTTTGGACAAAAATTATAGAGTCAGGAATTCTTATGCGCGCTCGTGTGAAAATATTGAGTTTATCCAAAAAAAATTAAGTGGATTAATGGGCTATCGAATTAGGCCAAATATAAGAAAGTATCAATTGAGCCCGGATGAATGCCCGGGATCGTCGGGTGGTGGCTCCGCCCTTGCACGTCGTATTTCAGACCCGAGTATATTTGTCCTCTTCCATGGTGAAAAATAGGCTGAAAATTGAGGACATGTAAAAGATCATTTGGTTGAAATTTTTGTTTACTTGGCATTTTTAAAGTTGTAATAGAAAGTTGTTGGAGTAAGCCCTAATAACTAATCTATGATGATTAGATTCTTCATATACATATACATACATATATATATATATATAAAAGACATTTCTTTTTTAAACGTTAGTTTCAAAGTAATAAAGTTTCTAGAACAGTTGTCTATTTAATGGAACATTAATTATGAACATAGTCACAATCTTTCCTACAAAATGGGTTGACTAAATAATTGCAATCACGGATCATAGATAAAGAGTTAACAAATTTTCACAGAGGTATAAATATCATGTGTAATATTTGTTACTACATTGACCCTCAACGATAATACTACATAGTGAGTTATGTAGATGTGATAAAATATTCTCATAGGAAAAGTGGTGCATGTCACCCTTCAACCTAAAACCGCCATATACCCTATATGTATGAGTTGAGTACTTTGTAGTCATTCAAACATTATCTCGAAAAGGATGGCTATAAAGATGGTTGATGGATACTCCATGAATTTACACTTCTCAAAGACATTAAGAAGTAAGTTAGCAAACATACACGCACTTAATTTAGAGGAAAAAACAATTTCCACTATTTTGTCATTTTCACTTTATTTTATTTTTAAAATTTTAAAAGAGATGCATAAACTTAAATTGCCGTTACCGTACGATTGAGAATTTACTTTTTTGTTTTGTTTTGGCTAATACATAAAGGCTCAAGTGTCTTTTTTTTTTTTACATTAGTTGATATTGGTAACACAAGCTAGTGTATTTTTTGGGGTCAATGGAAAAAAGAATTTAGTTGCTTTATAAAATTGGAAGAAAAAAAAATTAAGTGTCCTCGATTTAACGACCACATACCAATAGTAATGTAAGATAGAACCAGCGTTCTTGTATGCGAAAAAAATGATTATTTTTTATTTGAAAAAGAAAAAAGAGAACAATATTAAAAATATTTAGAAGCATAAGATGTGTCTAAAATGAATAAGACTAAATTACAATAACAAGGTCAATAAAAAAACAAGGCTTAAACGTACTTTTTACCAGGCCCGGCCCTTAGCAAGTGCAAGGTGAGCTACGGTGCCGGGCCTCGCAATCTTAAGAGCTTCAAAAAAAAAATTTAACATAGCATCCAAAAGTATTAGGTATAAATAATAAAATATAAAAAATCAATAGACATCTTGTAATAGTTTAGTTGTAAAATAGAATGCACTTAGATCTTTGCTCTTGAGTTCAATCTCGCGCATTTGTGTGAATTTGAACCAAATATAAAAGCCTCAATTACAGACACAACCACCAAACTATTATAATTTAATATGCATTTCAGAGTTTTTTATGAAGGTAAAAAACTACTATATATCTTGAATTTTTTGTCATCTATTTCCATTAACAACCCAAATTAAATCCGTTAAATAATTAGTATTTTTTTCCTATTGTTTTAAGTTTTAATCATGCATACTAATATTAATTTCCTACTTTTTTTTCCCGATATTATTACTTGTTTGTCACTATTTAGATAGCAAAGACACTTTTTTTAAACAAGAACAACCAATATACATAAATTCATTTTACACTAAACAAAATGACGATTCTTTTTAAGTTTTTGACGTTTTTTTTATGATCCCAATTTTTAATATTAAAACAATTAGTGGTTAGGAAAATTCAACACAAGTTAGTTAGTTTCTCCTATACAAACTTACGTTTACTTAATAAGAATGACTATTTTTTATGTTATTTACAACTTAAATAGATGATTACTATTGCTTAAGAAAATTTGTTTTTCTATAGAGACCTATTTTTAATATTTGAACATGGCCTCAGATTTTATCAGAACGGCCCTGCTTTTTACCCCCCCTAACTTTGCAAAAGTTGCAATTTTAGCTCCTTATAAAAAAAATGGCAAAAGTGACCCCCTATGTCTACCCCTTTTGCAAAACGTCAATTTTAACTCAGTCAACCGTATGTGGCACGACACCTAACAATTTATTTATTTTTTAATAAGTTTTGTCCACGCGTATAATTAGCAAAATTTAAAAAATAGAAAATAGAGAGATTAAGGTTGGCACGTGCGAGGTTTCAGATTGCATTGAGATTTTAGGGTTTCTTCCCCTCATTTTCCCCCAATTCCTTTCATCTACCCTTATCTTTCCATAACTCATTTCATCTCATCATAACCCTAAAACACATTTCAGAAGCTCCGTCTAGATCATCCATCACCATTTTCACACTCAAAATCTCACATCTCCGAAAATAGCAACTGGTTCGAAGGTTGAAAATGAAGTGGGCGACCGATTCATCGACGGTGAAGTTTGGAGAAACTTCGAACGGCAACAAAAACGTGGTCCCAGAGAAGATTCCTGACAAAGATGTCTCAAAGTAAGTTATCTTTTGTTTTGCTTTATTTGTCATAGTCCTTTATTGAAGTCAACATAGTTATGAGTTAAAAAATGGTTGGTGGGATGTATTTCGTACGGAAATCGTATTTTATACGGTAGAAATACAGTATAAAAACCGTATTTTTAGTGTAACTTATTGTAAATTTCGTATGTATTTGAATACTCCCTTATACGTATATTGGTTTATTTATTGCTAGGTTTGCTGGCGACCACTACTTGAAGATAACATTTCATTACAAAGGCTACTTTATTTGTGACCTTGATTTTGCATATAAGTGTGGTAAGGTTCACGAGTATGGGGGGTGACTGGAACATAGATAAGGTGAATCTCAATGATCTGGACAAACTAGTAAGGGAGATAGGTGTGGAAGGTGAATATAAGTTGTGGTATGTTATACCTAGTGGAAGTTTGAATGGTGGTTTAAGGTTGCTGAAAACAGATAGAGACTGTGTAAGGTTCATTAATGAGTTTATCAATGAGGTAGCTGCTGATTTTTATCTTGAGACTCCACATACTGAAGGATTGGATAGTAGATATGACAGTGATGTTGAGGTGGTAGAAGAGGGAAAAGGTAGTGAAGAATCTAGCTCAGATGGTGAATACATAGCTGAAGGTGAAGGCAGTGAAGAGGAAGGGGAAGGTGGTGAAGAGAAACAATCTGAAGAAGGAAGTGTTATAAGGTTATTAGAATATGACAGTGAGTATGATGAAGATTGGGATTGGACATCTGTGTTGCCTGATCACACTTTGAATCCTACTGCTCCATCTTCAAGTGTGTTTCCTGTTGTAGCTGTTGTTGCTCAATCATCTAGGAACCCTGCCCCAACTACTCTATCTGATTTTGAGGATGACAATGTTGATTCAGAGGAACTAAAGAGTCCATACTCTTCAACTGATGATGGTGTTGGTAAGAAAAAATTGAATAAGTTTGTTTTGAATGAGAATGAGCAAGTTATCTTTGAGGTAGGTCAGGTATTTGCTAATGTTGAGTTAATTAAAGCTGTTGTTAAAGAGCATGTTTTACAAAGTATGAAAAATGTTTATATTAGGAAAAGTGAGAAAAAAAAAGAGTCATTGTCAAATGCATGCCTAAGTGTCCATATCATATGAGGTTTAGTAGGGATGAATCAAATACTTATTATGTGTTAACTAGGTATAGGTCTGCTCATAAGTGCTATTTCACAACAACAACAACAAAAACTAGGTTATTGAAAACAACTATTTTGGCTAAGAAACTTGTTCCAATTCTGAAACACACACCAACTATGACACTAAAAGCTTTAAGGGAAGAGTGTCAGACTAGGTGGGGTGCTCATTTTAGTAAGTTTCAGATGTATAGAGCAAAAAATAAAGCTTTGGAAATGATTCATGGTGATATAGATGATCAATATGCTCATCTTAGGAATTATGCTGAGGAGTTGCATAGGAGCAACCCTAGGAGTACTGTAAAGATAAAGTGTAACGCTGGTCTTGAGGGTCTTGTGTTTGAGAGGATGTATGTGTGCTTCAATGCAAGCAAGAGAGCTTTTGTGGGATGTTGCAGACCATTGATAGGTCTAGATGAGTGTTTCTTGAAGGGTAGGTATGCAGGACATTTGTTGTCTGCAATTGGTAAAGATGGAAATAATCAGATGATGCCCATTGCATTTGCTGTTGTGGAGGCTGAAACCAAGGAATCTTAGGATTGATTTTTAGATATGTTGCTAGTTGATTTGAATGGTATTCAACATAAAAGATGGGCCTTTATATCAGATCAACAACAGGTAAAAATATGTACATTTAAATGCATCATTTATTGTTGTATTTCAATATATGACAATGTATTAACATTTAACATGATTTATTTTTTTCAAGGGCCTGGTTAACATAATTGCTACTACATCAGAACATGTTGAACACAGAGTTTGTGTGAAGCATTCGTATGGAAATTGGAGGAAGAGACATGGTGGTGAACACCTAAAGGAAGCTTTGTGGATTGCTGCAAGAGCAACAAATGTACCTGAGTTCAAGAAAGCTATGGAAAATCTGAAGAAATTGAGTGAACCTACATGGAAGGAAATGACTGAGTTGGTTGTAGGTATGTGGTCTAGATCTGGGTATAGTACATACACATGTTGTGACCTACAAGTCAATAACATGTGTGAAGCATTTAACAGTGTCATATTAGAATACAGAGAGTATCCAATCATTTCTCTGTTTGAGGGTTTGAAGTTTAACTTAACAAATAGGATTGTGAGACTGAGAGATTATATGTTAAGATATGAAGGTGATATTTGTCCTAAGATTGCAAAAATTATGGACAAAAATAAGAGGGATGTTGATGGATGGTCACCAAATTGGCATGGGGACAGAGATTACTCTTCATTCTCTGTGAGTGATGACATTGATAAGTATGTTGTTAGTCTGAGAGATCAGTCATGTGCTTGTAGAAAATGGGATATCACTGGCATACCTTGCCCTCATGTTATTGCTTGTATGAGGTTTAATAACTAGAATCCAGATGATTTTGTGGCACATTGGTACATGTAATTATGTTGCTAATTATGTTTTGTTGATTATGTTTTGCTAATTAATAACCAGAATCCCTAACTGTTTTGCTAATTATGTTTTACAGAAAACAAACTTTCTTAAACTACTATAACAATTTGATTTTGCCATCCAATGGACCTAAGCTTTGGCCAGAAGTAGTTGGTGATCCCATATTATCACCTAAAATGAGGAGAGCTCCTAGTAGACCAAAGAAGTTTAGAAGGAAGAGAAATGATGAACCAAAGAAACCATATGGTGCTGGTGCTGGTGGGATGCAGAAAAGAAACAAAGAAATTGTGAGAAGTAGAAGGTGTAAGGAGCTTGGACATAATCAGAGAACTTGTGGGGGAAAGACTGGTGCAGATAGGAAGCTTCCTAAGGGAGCTAACAAGGTATTATTAAATGTTGTGAACTGTTTATGATTCATGTTGTGTATACATGTTGTGAACTGTTTTGAATGAATGGTGTGTATGTTTTGTGTAGATTGGTGCATATAAGGGAAAAGGCAAAGCAGTTGCAACTGGTGCATCAAAGAAATCTAAGAAACATACACAAAATGGAGGCAGTCAAGATGGTGGGAGCAATGCTGGTGGTGTTGTTCAAGGTGGTGGGAACAATGTTGGTGGTGGTGTTCATGGTGGTGGGAGCAATGCTGGTGGTGGTGTTCAAGGTGGTGGGAGCAATGCTGGTGGTGGTGTTCAAAGTGTTACACATGCAAGCAATCACCCACCACCTGCTTCAACAGGACCTGCATCATTTACTGCTAAATCAACCTCTGTTAGTGGTGGGAAACATGTAGCTGTTCTTGATGCTACAATGTTTGTGCCAAGAAAGATAAGGACAGCAGGAGTGAAGAGGAAGGTGGATGAAATTGGAACTCAACAATCTGTCAACAAGAACTAGTCCTTTTTAAAGTCATGAGACTTATGTAATTTTGGCATGTAATTCATAATTACTCTTTGCAATATTTATGTTATTTTGGGATGTATTTCTGCTAAGTACTTTCTGCTAAGTAATGAGACCTGTGGTTTTTTGGTGTATAACCTTATGGCATGTAATGATAACTACTTTTATGATGATATTTCTATGTGCTTATTTAACATAGCTTTTAGCATTTAACTTTTGTTCAATAAGGTAACGCTGATGCCATATTAACACAAACAAACAAACAACCACTTTTCATTAATTAATCACAGATTACATCAAATTTTAACAACACATAGTGTTTCATAAACACACTTAACACAATAAGATACTAACATCAAGCTAAAATGCATAAAATTACACCTAAACAACATAAACTTAAAGACACTTATAGCAAACTACACCAATACTCAAGACTAGCAAAACACCTAATATGACTATCACTTTCAAGAGACTTGTTTGCTTCTTCTTCATTTCATTGTTTTTCTTCAACAACCCTCTAATGATTTTCTTCTGTCTATCTGGAACTTCAGGATCAAACCAACAGAAGAAGTTGCATTTCCTTCTCAAAAAAAATCTTCCACATCCATGGAATCTCCTTCCTGGGTTTTCTTCTGTCCAAGCAGTCACCAAAAGAGATTCAACACCACAGTGGCAAACCAACCCAGTTTTCTGTTTGAATGTCGACCCATTGAAGCTTGACGATGAATATTGAGACATTTTCGAAGTTTCTGGAAAAGATGAAGATGAAGGCTTGGGTCGCTAATGAAGATGGAGGGAGGGGATGATATAGGAGAAGATGAAGATGAACGTTTGGGTCGGAATTTCTTGGTTGCAATTTTTTGGAAAAACAAAGGAGAGGATGATGAAAGGAGTAATGGAATATAAAGGTTTGGAAGAGGAAGATGAAGCTTTGTTTGGAAAGAGAAGATGAAGATGAAGCTTATTGGAAGGAGGTGATATTACCGTCACAAAAGCTCTTACGTGCCTCACCTTTTTTTTTTTTTGGTTTTTTTTAAATTAATTATACGCCTAGAATTGAATAAAATTAAAAAAAAAATTGTCAAGTGTCGTGCCACATACGGTTGACTGAGTCAAAATTGACGTTTTGCAAAAGGGGGTAGACATAGGGGGTCACTTTTGCCATTTTTTTTAATAGGGGACCAAAATTGCAACTTTTGCAAAGTTAGGGGGTAAAAAGTGCGTTTAAGGCAAAAAAACAAAAATAAAGTCAAACACCATCGTTACAGAGATGCATAACTGATACAAAAAGAATGATTGTACCACCACAAATGAAAATCAAACAAAAAAACTAGTTTAAAAGTTATGGCCGGCCTAAGGTATAGGCCTGGGGCACATGCTTGTAGGGGGCTAAAAAAATTGTGTAGGAGAGTGTATTTAAAAATAATTGGTTAAGGGGGTTTTATAGCAAAAAGTGCAATGAGGGCCAAGACTATTACCAGACTTCAGCCCATCAGTTGTTTCATCCTCTTTTTTACAACCCAGTAGCATTTCCTTTTCACACCCCCAACACAACAGTTTCATTTTCACCCCAACATTTCATTAGCCAAAACACAAAACTTAGGAGTAAAACGTAAATCGTTGAAGCAACATGTAAAACACAAAATATCTACTCCCTCCATATATCAAATTTGTTTTTTAATTTGAGGATGTTTTTTGATTTTTCAGATTGAAGCTAATTTTAATTTGTATTTAGATTTCACAATATAATATGACTTTCATCATGAGTGAAAGTTTTATGTGTGGGCATGAGAGGGGTGTATTTTATACTATTATGGATTTATGGTGACGAATAATGATGAAACTCTTTGAGAAATTTTGGAGGTAGTAAATCAATTGAATTATTTAATCAAATAATGAAACTTATATAAATTTTTGTATGCTATCATTTTACTTAACTTTGTTGAGTTTGGTTTGACCCGCCTAATTATTATTTTTTTGTTTTGTTATTTTTTTTTATTAATAATATATAAGACGAGATGCATTTGACACACGATGTTTTGAAGTGTTAGCATTGTTGGGATTTCAAAAATCGTATTATAGTGAGCACCATGATTAATGCATAGTACCTTTAAAAAATTGATCAATGCATATTTCATTCACCTATAAAAAAAAATGATATACCGCGTAAGAGAACCCTTTCCTCAAATTTGGCATAAGGCCCCTAAAATGTTAGGAAAGGGCCTGGTAAAAGTCTTCAGCCACCACCGCCACGAATGAAGTTTGATTCGATCTAATAATGGCTTAAAGAAAGTTGTTTGCTACAAAAGATTCTTGAGTTCAACGGAAAATGATTGAGATACTAGCCAACCAAATCATCTAAAAAAAATTTGTCTCCTTCCTTAACTCATGGGCATCACCGAATTGATGTGCTGTTAGCCAATATGTGATGGATGAATGGTAGAAATTCACAACCAACGAAGAAGAAAATATCAGATATTATTAAAAAAAAAATACTAAAGGAAAGATGATTAATAGTTTTCTCTTTATCACAACCACCTGAACAAATCAACAAACCTGAAGGCCCGCTGCGGATCAAATTATCCTTAGTTAAAAAAAAACTAGTGATTAATTTAAAGAAAAGACAAAATTAAATTAAATTTACACAATAATTCATTATTTAAAACTAGTTTAGAATAGTTGAAATTGGTTTTACGGTGAAAAGATTATCCAAATTAAGGAAACATTTTCTGATATTTTTTTGAAAAAATAAAAAGAAATTTATAAATTTATCCATTGTTTTTAAAAAAAAATAGATTGATAGAATTGATTTTTTAATCAAAATCAAGTGAGAAGAGGCTTAGTGATATATTAAAGATATCTAAATATTTAAAGTTTCTGAAATTTTGAGTCAAAAATAAAGTTTTATGGAATTTTTTAATTCTGAAAATCATAAATATCTTTATTCAAAACATATTTATATTAATTGTAACAAAAAAAAAACTATTTCTATTAATAGAAATTAGAAACTTGTGGTTACCGTTACAATATTAAATAAATCAAAATATTTAAAAGTGAGTAGCGAAGAGAAAAATGGGATTTTTGCTGAGCTTATGGAGGGTGGATGGACAAACTAAGCAGGTATGTAAAACAAATTCTTAACAATACAACAGAACCCAGCTTCATGTGAAGAGTGCAAAACATAATTATACCAAACTGGCGCAGTTCTTTTTTTTTAGATTTCCTTTTTACACCCTCCGTCCTTCTTCCAAAAATTCTATAAATACCCTTGGATTTTCTATTCATAGAATCAGAAATGTGATTTTTCCCAAAAATTTTGGTGGAAAATAATTGTTTTCACCGATTAAGATTCTAAAATCTGAAAGAAAAAAAAGCACTTTAGATTTTATAATATGAACACCCCATACACTTTGAAGCATATATCTTGGAGGCGTTTGAATTATAAAATCTAAAATTCCTGCTTTTTTGGATTATAGAATTCCAACACAACCTCCTTGTGCCAAAAAATATTGGAAAACATGTTCTGGATTATATAATTTGAACTGTGTTAGCACAAAGACTAACTTGTTCGTGACAAGAATAGATAGTTTAAGAATCATAACCATTCTAACCAACTATATTAGTGTGTTTCTTGTATTTCAGATTTTGAAAGTGCACATTTGTAGTTGAAAGAAGAGAAAAAAAGGTTTCTGAGCAACCGTGGTTGTTTCCTTCGAAACTTGTTCAGAAAATCAAAAGAAATAAAATCAAGGAATTATTATGAAATTTGAAACAAAAAACTAAAAAATAACAATTTGAAACGATATACAAATAAGTTTGACGATTCTTACATCTTCCTATCATACACGTTTGGCTACATGCTGCAAATACAAGGCCAAAACTGATGTGTCCTCCAGACCACCAGGATATGACTCTTGAGGTTGTGGGGGCATCTCATGTTGCTCAGCCTCCTTCATCTCAACATGCTCCAAATGGGGCTCATGTGCTGGCTTCAGGGACATGCTCAGGTTCAGGTCTGTCACATTTGACCTTCCTCGCATGC
The DNA here is from genome assembly GCA_946800305.1 of Medicago arabica. Lineage (NCBI taxonomy): Eukaryota > Viridiplantae > Streptophyta > Magnoliopsida > Fabales > Fabaceae > Medicago > Medicago arabica. Next base: position 40,878,989 of record OX326969.1, read on the forward strand.
TCTACTTAGTAGAGGCAGTCATGCTCATCATGTTATCTCTAACACGATTGGGGTGTGCATTTATATCTATTATAAAATAAAAATATATAGACAAATCAATATGATGAAGAAAATTTTAAGATAAATCAAACTTCAACATCGCTAAGCCTATTTTGGATTTTAGAAACAGAAATGTTGAACAAAACATTTCGATTCTAAAAAAAATGTATCAGTACCTATAACTATAAAAAAAATAAACAAACCATCAAATGTTGAAGCAAATGCGAACTAAAATTTTATTTAATGGGAAAAAGGGCTCAAGAGAGATGAGTTCGAGCTACTTAACTTAAAAAACGGCAGAATGTAGAAAGATATAAATTTGGGGGCTTATTGAGTTTTTTAGATTAGAAAATGTAATTGATGAAATGAGAAATTTGGGCAAGTCATGTATATTGGCATGGTGTAGATTCTATGATCTTAAGCGTGTGTTTAATTTCTCTCATAGTAAACCTTCAATTTCTCTCCCCATGTTTTGAAAAACCATCACACATGCGAATACTTTTAGACAGAAAATAATTTCTTTTTTGTTCATTATTATGTATGTATTGAGATGGAGAAAGAAGTTTTAAAACCTTATGAATTTGCTTGGAGGAATTGAATCAGTTTACATTAGACCAAATTAATTTTATTTTTGGGTGACATAATACGTTTTTGGTCAAGGGATCAAAAAGTGTCATCTCATAGACAAATAGTGTTAGACAAAATAATTAGATTGAAGTTTTCCTCTAAAACAAGACCATTTACAAACTTTATTAACGACAAAATCTCAATGTCTAATTAAGTGGGATTTGACCCTAGTGAGAGATGCATATGATTATGCATCACGTTCGAGTTATTTGTTAAGCCTTGACTGAACCATAGAATTGTCCATTCACTTTTCTTCTCTTGATCCTCTAGTTTTCTTCTCAGAATGACACGTTTTATTTTTGCAATTGATACGTTGATGTTATTAATCCATTGATTTACATATAGAAAGCATGGTCGTGGATATCATAGGATAGGCAACTAAGGCCATCTTCAATGGAGAGCCTAATCCAATAAACATTGTTTGCATATAGGTATATTGGAGAGAAAAAATGAAAGGTGCTTATTGAGTTGATAATGTGAAGTTATTTGTCTGATTCATTTATAATTTTTTTTAAGGATGTCGAGTCTGGCAAATTAAATAATTATAAATGAATGTTTACTAAGGAATTTTTTTTTCAATCAAATTACGACTAGATTCACATATTTTAAATATAGAGACATGTGAATTTAATATCTCTTTTCATATATGCATTAAGCACAATAGGAATATGACATACAGATCCTACGATTGATGTCTTTCCACTAGCAAATGTTGCACCTCAAAATTTGTAGGTACCAAACAAGGGAATAAACACACCATAAAGTGGTGCATTGAGAGTCAAGACACACACACGTGACACACCACACGGCATGAATTTGGTCTCACAGTCACATGTGGTGGGACGCATGCCGGTGTTCTATAGTGTGACACTTTCCTTTCCACTATCAAATTCTTCCCACTCTTTCCTTCAACAAACTTAGTGGTCTTGTTACCTTATCATATTTCTTATCCATATTCCATACTATATGTATCTTTGTTTCATGCATGACTTTGCCAGCCATCTTGATAGGCAGGAAATCAAATTTGAAGATATAAGTTTAAAAAATATATCATAGATAAGTAAGTATATAACAAATATCTGTATTCATCATTTCCATGTTGTCCCTTATATATGGTTCGTATACATGATCGTGTGAGGTTGACTATTTATCATCATCTCCTCAAATTTTCTGTCCATTTCAATGCACTATAATTGACTTTGGATATTGTAGGCTTTGAAAAGTAATCTCCATGTAAATTGGTTGTTTTTCGGTATCATCTGGTTTATTGTAAATGACTCTTATAATCTGATATTAAGTCAGGAGGCATGTAAAGTCTGAGATATAATTATTTTAATTAACAATTCATTTTTAATTGAATTCCCGTTAATTACTTGACACTTGGTTTACAAATTGACTTCTTTGTGAAAAGGAAAATGAAATTTTTTTATTCATTGAGTGGTTTTAAGCATTATGGAAAAAATTTACTACCATAACCCACATGTAGTGTTCCTTCTACTATGATGTAGTGTATCCCCGCACCCACACCCCCACCACCACAAGAGGAATTAAGCCAGTTAATTGACATGCTTCAATGCTTGTCAAATAGGTTTAGTGACAGTGGAGCCCCAAGTTATTTTTTTTTGGGTACAAAGTCCTAGCTACTTTCACAAAAAGTAAGCATTTATTGAAAAAATTTAAATTTTAATCTTTTGTAAAATAAATTAACATAATTTTTTACGAATAGTTTCTATTTTTATATCTTAACATGTGTCTTAAGTACGCATGTTAGTATTTCTCTTTATTTATTTCACTATTGCATCTTAAAAATTTACTATATTAATGGTTGAATTTTTCACTTTAAGAATCTAATGTTTGCTCTAAACTAATGAAATACCATGAACTTTTTAAATTGGTTAAACCAATTTAAAAATTGGACATTAATTAATTAAATGATATGGACATGTCCACTATGATGGCATGTTAATTTATTAAACGAAGTGATTATTATTTTCGTGAGCTTTACTCAGTTGATAAAGATATTCCATATTATATATAGGAGGTTGAGGTTCGAACTCCGGATACCTCACATCACCATATTTAAAACGTGTGAGCTCTAACCACTAGACTACTCGACAAAAAATAAATAATAAAATGATTATTAAATTATGTGTCACGTCATCCAAATTGAACAATAAATAATAGAGGGACTAATGGTATTAATGTTAATTAATCATTGACTAACACAAAATAATAAAATTATGGTAAATTACACCATTCATCCTTCACTTAATTTTAGGTAACATTTTCGTCATTTATTTTTTTGTCTCGATTTAGTCCTTTATGTAATAAAATGTCAACGTAGTTATGTTTTTTTAATTAAAAAAAATCAAAAACTCCACCGCCGTGAGCTTAGCTCAGTTGGTAGGGATATTGCATATTACATGCAAGGGTCGAGGTTCAAACTCTAGATACCCCACTTCTCCACATTTAATATGTGTGAGATGTAGTCACTAGGTTACTTGAAAAAATCATCAAAAACTCATGAAAGTCATAAACAAACTCAAATCAATTCCATTGAAAAAAATGAAAAAATCTCATAAAAAATGATAAAATAGGTCATGCTAGCTAATGCCCTTAGATTCAAAAATAGAAACATTCGCTAAATTTTATGTTGAAAAAATTGCTTTTTTATTATTTCAATAGATTAAATACACAATTTCTAAGATAAAGTTTTTACTTTGAGCTTCTTAACAAATATCTTAAGGGCACTTGTTAACCTTTCTCATAAAATAATTGTCATCAAGTTTGCCACATAAGCTCGTGAACTTTTCGAGATAAAATATGTCGGGATAAGAAACGTTTCTCATAGATTAGTTGAACCTAAACTCACTTGAATTAATCTAATAATATTGCTTTAGAATCTTAGAGTATACTCACTCCTCTTAAAATTTTATGCTCGACTCTTGTTTTAAAGACCATAAAAAAAACTGTATAGAATAATTGAACCCTTTTATAAAAGGAAAATGCTAACATGTGATAATCTAAAAATAAAATTTAAAAATAAATGTTGCATTGAAAAGATAAATTTTAAATTTTTAAGATTACGAATGCACAATTTCCAAGATTGAGTTTCTACGTTTAATTTTTTATATTGTGCTTTTAAACCATCCACAATGATGATGTCTTCACAATTTAAGACCAGATACCTAATAGGTACTCCATTGAGAAAAAAAAAATTGGGGGTCTCTTAAAATCTAGGGTCTCTCTTTAGACTCTCGTTCTTAAGTGGACCCCACACCACTTTTTAATAATAATCATTGTTGAATTGTTTTTGTTGAAATGTAAATGATAAAGGGTTATTGAGGGGATCTATTTAAACATTTTTGTTAAAGAATCTTTATTGGAATGATTGAGTATCTATTAAGTAAAAAAAATGATATGTGCATATAAAACTCATTTAAGGTCTTAAGATTGAGATCTCTGTTATAAATGCTTAAAAAGAGATTAATTGAACCTTTAAAAAGGAGGAGTTCTTTAATTTTAAAAAAAAAAAAAAAGGAGGAGTTCTTTAATTAAAAAAAAAAAAAAAAAAAGAGGAGTGCTACTACTAAGGGTGTATTTAAGATGGTTTTTTTAACGAAAAAATTAAACCATTTAAAGGAGATAGGGTACAAACGAGTGATCTGTCACTACTTGAGCCATTATTATACTTTAAATGCTGTCGGCATAACACACAAAAGCCTATGTCCCTCATTATATAAAGTAGAACGTGTGGACTTTTTCTACCTCTACCATCAAAACTAGAGCCCATTGTCATGCCCCTTTGACATTTTCTTAAGTCAACCGCCTAAAAAACAAACCACTGGCAGTGGTAGAAAAACACCTTCACCAAAATTGTATCAATTTATTTCTCAAAAAATTGAAAAATATTTTTTTATCAATAAATAATTTTTACTATTAGAATCCTTTTACTTTTATATCACTAATGTAGTATTCCAAAAAAATCAAATTTAAAATAAAAAAATGTACTGTAAAACCCAAAGATAATGTTTTCAAAAAACAAAAAGGCATTGTTTCATCTTTCAACGACTTATTTACTCATTAATGAATATAATAAATCAATAATGTTAGCAACACATTGTTTAATTCGCATTTTTCAATAAGGATATTAGAAAGAGTGTGTCGTTATCATTATTTTAAAATATGTAGAAACGAGTAGAGGTGTTTATGTCCAATCCAATCTAATGCAAACCACAGTAACCGAACCGAAAAACCAAAAATCAAAAACCGGAAGAAAAAAACTCGCAATTTTAAATGGACTGGATTGGTTTTCGGTTCACTTAGTATAAACTGATCTAATCCAATCGAAACCGAAATATTTATACTTGTGTATATATTATTATATGAAATTTTTTTATAAATGTTTCATTAATTTACAATTTTGTAACTATTATCTAAACTTTCTCTTTAATTGTGTTGACTATTTTTCCTTCTTTTAAAAAATATTATTAATTAATGAACTATTTTCTTTAACCTACAGTTTTATTTGTTCTATGATGCTTTTATTTTCTACTTATTCATCTTTTCATGACCTTACTGAAATGTCATAAAATAATATATTTTCTTAAAAGAAAATAAAAAATAAACAACAATGAAAACCGACAACCAATCCAATCCAAATTGATTTTTTTGGGATTGGATTGTATTTGATTTTAAAATCAAACTAATTAGATGAACAAATAAGAAAACCGAAGAGATTGGATCAAACGATTTTTTCTCCTGAAACCATGTCAATCCAATTCGTAAACACCCCTAGTAGAAACCATTGTCGCGCTACGAATTCAACTCAAATAGCAGTACTAATTAAATTTCGTCCCTAAATATAACTATTTTAAGTTTTTTCTCCGCTTCATTTTAAAAGATCATCTCTTTCAAATTTTAAAATGCATTGTATCGACTGATAGTGGTCGGACCCTTTGTTATGTTTGGGTATCGACTGACCTTTGTTTATGTAATTACCTTGTATGACTGATTGTGTTTAGGGGTGGCCCTTTAATACATCTTGTACTGAGGTGGTTTTACTGTCGTTGTTAATATATTCCAGTGTTTTAAAACCTAGACCGACCCGGTCGGTCCGTGAACCGGAGGGTGCAGCGGTTCGGGCAGGCTACAAGATCGGATATGCAATTAATCCGTTGAAACCCGGTGTGACCCGACCGGGTCAATGGCCGGACCGCTAAACCGGTTTAGATCACCCAACCCGTTTTTCCATTTATTTATTTATTTTTAATAAAAAGACACGACATATATAAAGACAAAAACCCTAGTCACACATACTCCCAACCCAAATGTCATTTTCAATCGTCGTTCTCCTCTCTCGATGATGATGAATATGGATATCAAAACTATGACAATTTGACTCCATGGACATAAATAGTTTATTGATTAGTGAATTGTTATAACTTATTTGAGTTTCAGTTTTTTGTTTACTATGTAACTTACTTGGGTTCGTAAGTCTGTTATATTTTGATTTTCAATGATGTTTAGAAGATACTATGTTTTAAAGATGGAATCTGAATTAAAACTTATTTGTGAGATTTTTTATGCAGTAACATTGTTTAATGTATGTGCTAATTTGAATTTGGATTGAAATTAACTTGAATTGTGCTGCAGTTAAAAAATTAACTTGCAAACCGTGAATATAATTTTTTTAATGTACGAACTTTAAATAGAAAAAAAAAATGACAGAATTTTTTTTATCAAATTTCATTCATAATGTAATTTTTTGTCATAAATATTTTTATATAGATCGGGTCAATAGTCACGCGGTCCGACCAGTGACTCAGTGCCTTGATCGGATCGAACACCGGTCCGAATTTTAAAACATTGATATATTCCATTTTTATGTCTTAGAAAAAAAAACAAATGCATTAAATACTTTTTTAATGTTACATATTTTTATGCAATATATAATAAATATTATTGAAAAGGTTGGATCAATGTCTCTGCTAAAGAATTAACTTGTGAAAAATTAGCAACTATCAACAAAATTAATACAACATTTAACTTTCTTAATTTCTCTAAAATGTTTTAATTTAAGGATGAAGGTAGTATCAATTTTTATTCTTAAAACATTATTCACCAAAATAACTTTATAAAAAAAAAAAAAAAAACAATAAAATTAGCATAGAGATGCCAAAATGCCAGCCATACTCTCTCTCAACCTTGACCTAGTAAAGAACGCCCACTTTTCTCTCTCTATATAAACAAAGTCCATTCCCCCTTATTGTACTGTACCCTATAATATCATATCTCTCTCTCTCTCTCTCTACCTTACCTAAAGTCAGCGCCTTCTTTTGTCTTTCTCCAAAAGAGAAACAACAACCTCAGACATTGTTCCAGACTTTGTCCCTTTACCTATGGAAGAAGATTGGGATCTCCATGCGGTTGTTAGAGGTTGCTCCACCACTTCAACCACCACACTTACATCCTCTGTTTCTTCTTCCTCTGTTTTTCCCCTGCAACCTGAACCTTCATGTGGCTACTCTTCTATTTTTAGTAGTGAACAAAAACCTCAAATCTTGTCACTTTCTTGTTCTACACACCCTTTTGAAACTAGAAGCTCCGTTGAAGAGTTGCATGAACTTTGCAAACCTTTCTTTTCTAGATCACAGCCTCTATCTTTGCAAACTTCTCCTTTGTTTTCATCATTCTCTGCTTCATCTAAATTAGCTCAAACACAAGACAAACAACAACTGCAAAGAAGTAAACATTCACATCAAGGTGGTTCTCTCACCAACCCAAGATCAAAAAGAAGGTAAATATTAAATTTTTAGTTTGATTTTTATTTAAAGATAAGATTTTGAATTGACCCATGTAATAAAAATCAAGTCTTTTTGTTAGTAAATATTTTCTAGCATTTTTCTTAAATTGTTACTTTTTTTTTTCTTTATAGGAAAAATCAACTTAAGAAAGTTTGTCAAGTACCAGTTGAGAGTCTCTCTTCAGATATATGGGCATGGAGAAAATATGGACAAAAACCTATAAAAGGGTCACCATATCCAAGGTAAACAATAAATAAAAATTTAATTTTTATCACTTGTAAATTTTGTTTGGCAAGAAAAAAAGTTGAAGTGATTTTACTAAATTTTTTCTTGTTTTGTTTTGTGATTTATAGAGGCTATTATAGATGTAGCAGTTCAAAAGGGTGTTTAGCAAGAAAACAAGTTGAAAGAAACAGAACAGATCCAACAATGTTCATAGTAACATATACATGTGAACACAATCATCCTGCTCCTACACACAAAAACTCTCTTGCTGGTTCAACACGGCAGAAGCCATCAACACCACCTCAAGGTGAAACCAACAACAAAGATCTTACAAAACCCTCTTCTCCTACTACTTCAGGAGGTGAAGAAGAGGTTCAAACTCAAGGAGAAAAGTCAGAAAGTAGAGAAGAAAAGGAAGATTCATTGATGGATGATGAAGAAGAAGATGAATTTGGTTTATCTGATGTTGTTTTAAGTGATGATTTCTTTGATAGTTTAGATGAATTTGGTTTCACAGATCCATTTTCTTCTGCTATTGCAATTCCTAATTGGGTGGCTGCTGCTACAGCTGCTGGTGGTAGCTAATTTGTTTTGTAGTGATGATGATAAGTTACTGTTTCTTTGCTTTTTCATTGTAGAGAATAGGAACTTTTTGTTTTTGTTACTCCTTTTTGTATGTAGAGAAAATGGAACATTTTGGAGGAATCTTTGCTAACAATGGAAGTGTAGTATACTAGTAGGGAGGAACTAGTTGGAACAAAGATTAGCATTTATTAATACTTACATACCTTGGTAATGTAATGTAAAGTCATTTTATTTTATTTTGTCGGTTGTCATTTTTGCTAAGATTTTGTTGAGGTAACACAACTTCACTAGAATACAAAATTTGCTTTTTAGGGTTTGTCTTAAATTTTTTATGTGCAAATTAACTCCACAAAACAATCTTGCACGTTCAAGATTGATTAGGCTTTATTTATGGGTCTTGTTAAAGAGTATTCTCGGTTTTAACATCCTCGGTGACATTATTTAAGCTTTCTAAATTAAATAATTATTTTTAAAAAATATTAAACTTTTTCAATATTCAATGCAATAATTGCACTGATTTTCATAAAACTTTACTTTTTAAAGTCTTTAACTAGTGCCTCGGGGGCACTAGTTAACATTTCTCTTTATTTATTGAACTTGATGTATATTGGTGATCATTGTATTCATTGTACCGAAACAACTCATGTTAAAAGTTCAAATTTGTATATTTAAAAAAAAAATTGTATATAATTTAGACGGTCCAAACGATCACCAATATTGTGATAACATGAACGCGTGCGATTTTTCTGTCAAAAAACATGAGCGAGTGGGGTTTTTTTATTGAAATGAATCCAAATTCTTACTCTTTTTCTCTTCTATTTAATAAATGGTGAAGATTTTAGTGGACCTTAGATCACATGAGATTATTTACTCCATTTGTAGTAATGAAATCTCTCAAAAAAAAATTCTTCATCATCTCTAACTTTAAAATTCATTTTTATTTTCAAAATTATGTTTTTCTCTCATTTCTGATGAATGATAGAGATTTCAATCGATCTTTATGTTACATGAGAGGATTCATTCTTTTACTTAAACATATCTCTAGCTAATATGAGATTAGACTTTTCTCGTATATTTTAGTGATTTTCTTGAATATGCCGTATTCGTTTTCTCTCTGTAGAATACATGTGAGTTTTACCGTTAAATTCTTGAATAAAAAAAATTGTGTTTTCTAATGACAAATGTCCCACATTTGTATATCATGTTTTCCTTGGATAGGTTACATATGGCATGTTAAAAAAAGATTACCACTTAACCCTAACCAGAATTAAACAACTTAATTATGTTTAAATTGAGTTGGAATATAAATTAGCAAAGTACTTTGGTTGACATTTTTTATCTTGCAATGATTAATATTTTGTGACTATGATATAAAGGTTCCATTCCTTTGTTCTTTATTGGGTATTTATTCCAATAGTACTATGCACGATTACAAATAGTAGTGAACCATTTTGGGGACCCAAGAGAGGTTAAGGTAATGAAAAGAATTAGATTCCATGGTCCATATTCATTCTGGCTCTTTTCAATATATACTTGTTCTGCTAGAAGAAAAGTATTTCACGTCTATCCCATGTCTTCCCAAGAAAGAGACACGATGGTTTGAAGTTAACAAGTCAGGCTCAACAATTAGTGGATGTGCTATTTGCCTGGCTCCAAATGAACAAGAATAATGCATATCATGCCTAGTGGAATGAGTCAATTAATATGCAAACTTATCTTTGTTGAAAATAAAATAAAAATTCAATTGAGAGATGTGTGTGCATACCATCTTTTACAGTAAGGATAAGTCACATGATTCATCTTAAAGAGATATAAATTTGCAATTATTATCCATAGAAATTATTCATTTCACACAATTTGATCACAATTGGATTATATGATTAAAACAATGATTTTTTTAGGAGCTAGCGACGGGACAGAGTTCACTTGTTGATTGCTGATCAGTGATCACCGAGCATTTTTACAAATGGTAAACCAGTTGTGAGAATTGGACCTCCGTTAATACGATGTTCATACAACTGAAACTTAACTTTATATCATCAATGTGTTGGATTTGGTTTGTGCATAGGGGACGCTTCTAGAAATTTCATAAGGTCAAAGACGATGTGATCTAATCATGTGTATTCGTCGGATGTTGGTGAAGCGTTGAGATTTCAACATGTTGTCCAATGGGTGCATAACAACTTACAAATGTGGATTTTGAGATAGATGCAAAGAAAATTGAAGATTATTTCAATAGAGGTATCAATGATGTTTTCGAATTTAGAGCAATTATAATGATTGTAGGAGACGTCGTAACTCTTATTTTGAAAATTCTAAGGTGGAGTTTAGTCGGAGACAAGCCAATGAGGTCACTCATTCTCTTGCTCGAGAGATCACTTTTCTAGCTAGTCTCTATATTTTTAATGATGTATCCTTTTGTATTTCGACATTGATTTTTAATGAAAAGTTATAAGCTACTTTTATTATAAATAGTTAACAAAATATTATCTATTTTTTTTACAAAAGCAAAACTATGTCATTTGATTTGGAGAAATGATAAAGGAGCACAAATAGAGACACACTCCCATTGTATTTTTATAATGGTAGTTCAATTTGATTTTTTAAATTATTTTTAGGCTTCTATCTAGAACCGCACAAGACTCGTATGACTTTAGATCACCACAAGGGTTACATACGATGTCGTTATGTGCAAATAACAACACAGTAGTTTAATTTATTATACTGTAAGCAATAAATCTATTTGGGGTTTGTTTGGTGGTGTTGGTTTGTGGTCTTGAAATGTGATCCTTTTAGTATCTTAAATTTGATTCTCCTCGATACTAATTTATGTGGGCCAATTTAACTTTAAAAAAAAAAAATAGTATAAACAACAAGGGTACATGATGTAAAACTTGAGAGCTACTCAGCTAACATTACATGTGGCCATCCTTACTAGAGTATGGACACCAATATCAACCTTAAGAAATCTAAATTCGACTTGTCATAGGTTTTACTTATTCAATCTTCAGAGCAACCTCTCCCACCTTTCCCTTAGTTTTACTCTTCATGCAATGAATGACATCAAAAGTTGTTTGAGTTTCTCAACACAAAAGCTTATTGAGTTTCTAAAATGCACTTGTGCAACACCACTTTAAGCTTATTTTCAAGGGCTTTAGAAATATCTTATCACATTATACACGTATCTTATAAATAACAAAAAACTACTTAAGTTTTATAAATCGTTAATAGATATATCAATAAGTAATTGATTTTTGAAAAATGAAAAAAATTGATTAATGAAAAACAGGTATAAGGATGCTTGATAAGATAGATCTTTACCTAATGCATGTGTGTGGTATTGTAAACAGTATTATTGTACTTTAGTATAAGGAAAAGAAGGATGTATCTTTACCTAATGCTTCATGTCTGAGGAGATCGATTGGGAAAATCTTATTAAATGGGACAATCCACAACTTGCAACCCTAAAATTCTAAGGTACTTGAAATCTTATCGATTAAAATCGTGACGAACGACAATCCAATAATAAAATAATGGATTTGGATAACACGTAGTTAGTGTGTTGTCGATTTTAGTCATTCAATCTTGAGTCAACGGTAAAGATTATTTGATAATAATTTAATGAAAATGTAATGTAAAATGACTAATTTTAAAGTGTAAGAATGTGATCTTTTGACGTTAAGCGAGGCAAAATATTAGAATGCATAAATGCGATTTTTTTTAAAGAATTTTAAACAGAATCATTTAATTGCCTTTTAGATATCAACATCGAAGTTGTACCCAATCCAGCACTCTATTTGAAAAGCTAGAGGGAATTGCTTTTCTTTTCTTTATTTTTTTGATAGAAAGAGGGAATTACTACTTTTCAAAAAAGAGAGTTTCATCATCACATTTTAAAATAATGTAATCCCAAGTTTTAGTGTGAATTGTTGGGAATTCCGTCAATTATGGGGCAAGGAATTTACCATCAACATTCTTATCACTCATCATCATGTCTTAAGTTGGCGGAAAGTTTATTCTTTTAGAAAACACTTTTTTTTTTCTTATACGAAAAACACAGTTGCTTAAAAATACAATTGCTTCCTTAAAAAAAAAAATACAATTGCTTAATAATATGATATATGATGCGATGCATGCAGTAAGTTTTTTTTTTAATGTCTCAACTCTAAAGTATGTAGTTTACTAATGGTAGATTGGTAGTGCTTAAGTGTTATTTAAAATAAAATAAATGGTAGTGCTTATATGTTGGCAATGACATTTATTTTTCATACTCCTCCCAGTAACTTTCATTATTCACTTGATTATATTTTGAATTTTTTTGATAATAATTTAACATAACTTCATTTGAGTAAAAAAAAAAGTTACTTAGTTATTAGTTTGATTTCTACTCGAGGCATATTAAAAAGAAAAAAAAAATTACTAACTATAGAGGATTGGAAATAAAATGTTGGTTCTCACTTATTTCGGAAGGATATTTGTTACTGTTTTCACGTTATTTGCATGGTTTGTACTTGGATAATTGGGAGGAGCGTAATTTTCTGATTTTTTCCGCCTAAATCGCAACTAAGTAGCAATTTTTGGACCGTGTTCAACTTTATTCATGATTGTGGCTTAAAGCTCAGAAACCGTTCTTATTTTTTGACATTTGTTCATAAAAAAGTGTTCACTCGTGGGTATAATCGAGGGAGCACTTCAGTGCCTTTAAGGCAGGAAAGGCATGTGCCTTTTCCCGAATAAGCAGCTGACATGTGGCAGTATTTATTTATAAAAAAAATTGGATTTCTAAAACAGAAAAACTACTAGAACGCCTATGAGTGCCTTTGCCTGGAGTTTTTTAGAATAAATTGTTAAGGAAAATTTGATCAAAACACCACGTTTCCTTCTTGTAATTTCTATTGAATTATAAATTTTAAGCTTCGAAACCTTCCAACTTAGCTTAGATCAAATCTTGAACCTTTTCAGAATGAAAACCAATCTCATGAAGCAGCAACTAGGTAAAAGAGAGAAGAAGGAAGGGGTAGTGGTGAATGACCAATTAGGGATTGATTTGTGGGTGAGTTAGATCAAACAAAATCAAAAGAGTCAAAAGGGGAAGTGGCCGAACGAAAACACTGTTTGATTTTCTTTTATTTTCTTCAATAATGATATTTACATATATAATTTCTCATTTGGTCTTCACTTTCATCAAAACCAATCAAAAACTCTTCAACTTTTCTTCTTGCGGAGGAGGTGAATTGTCGGCGCGCGGTGCAGGGGAGGACAGTGTAGGAGAGAAGCGACGGCAGTGCATTTGTTGATGGTTGGGTTATGTTCCTGTTCCCGTTTCTTCTTTTGTTTTCTCCCTTTATTCCTGTTCCAACTTTTTATTATTTTTCATTTTTAAAATAAGCACTGCCATATGTCTGTTGTTTATTGGGGCAAAGACACGTGCATTTCCCGCCTTAAAGGCGTTGAAGTGCTCCCCGTATAATCAAACTCTTTTGCAACATCATAATGTTGACATGCCTTAAAAACATTACAAACCTATCAAAATGATCTTGCGGGCAAATACCAAACTTAATCTAAAAGATGAATGAGGTGTCCCCTACCAAAATACCAAACCTAATATTTATTCACGATTCAATTGATTAAAATTTTATCTGCAACATCTTGTTTTATTTAACTTCTTTATCTCTCTTGTTCCACAATTTGATAAGCACATGATAAATATTAATCCTATGATGTGTTTGATGTGCACATGATAACAAACATGATATCATTATAATTAAATGAAAAATTGTTCTCATAATTAATTAAATATTATAAAAATGACATGTTATTAATTATTATGGAAAATACATGCTATCATTATTTTAAAAATGACAATATTTTAAAAATGGCATAATATCAAGATAATAAATAAGGAATGATCTTCTAATCCGATAATTCCTAACCCAGCCTATACTCAGGATATAAATTACAAAGGAAAGTCAGGATAGGATAAGAAAATGGTTTATTTTATCCTATCCTTTTGGTGCATCAAACATAAGATTTAAGCAGGATATGATTAATGTATCATGTCCTGACTCCATATCCTGACCAAACGGACCCTTAGGGCCCGTTTGATGGTCAGGATAGGATAGAGACATGATATGATATAAAGCTGGATAGAGATAGGATATGATAAGAACATGATAAACATTAATCTATCATGTGTTTGACGCGGACAAGATAACAAACATGATATCATTATAATTAAATGAAAAAATTGCTCTCATAATTAATTAAATATTATAGAAATGGAATGTTATTAATTATAATAGAAAAATACATGCTACCATTATTTTTAAAATGACCATATTCTAAAAACGGCAGAATATCAAGATAATAAATAAGGAATGATTAATGTATCATATCATGTCTCCCTATACTGACCATCAAACAGGCCCCTTAAAGTCCAGACAAAAATAATGAGAAGATATTAAAAAATAGACAAAGACAAAGAGACTATATAGAAGGAGACATTAAAACCCTCGAATGTTGAATTTGATTTTAAAATATCGATCAATATAATTTTTCTTTTTGAAAGAAATACATTTTTTTTTTAATATCCATAATAATAGTTTAAGCTCCATTTCTCATTAAAATTAAAATAACCTACAAAAATCACACACCGTTGGATGAAGATTTACATTCAATCTTACAATCGTTGACTCTAATCATCATCATCATCATCACCACCTCACACAATGTTGTTATCACACGCGCCACCACTGTCTTTTCTTCTCACCACATTGCTCCATTTTCATCCTCGTCAATCTTCTCGCGCTTTATCATCAATCACTCTTTTCTCAAAACCTCTTACACTCTCCCTTCCACGCCGGAGCTCACTCATCCCAATGAACGGAGTAACCATCGCCACCGTTGACTCATCCACCTCCTCGACGGAACATGTCACCGGAGATTGGTTCTCCGTACCTTCACTCCGCCTTCGTGATCACAGATTCACCGTCCCTCTCGATTACTCTCAAGGCCTACAGTCTTCAACTAAGATCACCGTTTTCGCTCGTGAAGTTGTTGCAGGTAACAGTAGTTACAATCTCTATCATTCAATTATTTTCCTTGAATTCATAGTTGCACCAAGGTTTCACTTTATTTGAATTTTTGAATAATTGTATTGAATATTTTGTTATCTGGAACCGAATCCAAATTATTGGATTCTGAGTGAGTCAGTGCTTGATAGCTTTTTAGATTATATATTGTAGTTTTGATACTGCCTTTTTTGTAAAGAGAATCAAAATCAATTTAGTGCACTTTGGAAATTACGGTGAGTTTGACAGAATCACATGGTGCAATCGCGATTTTGTTGAAGCTCTAAAGTGTAGCTTTTGTCACAATCATGTTTTAACTGCTTGAGACTTTTATTACTTGAGGTTGGAGTTTCAAATTTATAACAAGGCCTGAGGTGTCGTAAAATGTGAGTTTGCTTACTTTTTCTATAAATCAAGTTCTTTTCTTTATGAAACTATGGGGCATATAATTGGATCAGAAGAGATTATTTGAGTCCCTTTTTAGGAAAGATATATATCTAATCTTTACAGCTATCTAATTGGGATGATGTACCTCGGACGAGGACATGGCAGGTAGTTGACATGAGTTTGTTTGGATAGGCAATACGATACAATTGTTATATTTCTGCGCGGAATGTGGTTGTCATTTTGATGTGGATCATGCATTAAATGATGGAATATCCTATGTTTCGGTGCTGGCAAACTGTATCTATGCTCTAGTGTTACTAGAGCAAGCAACATTGCATTCCTCAAGTTCAGAATCATAGAGATTTCTTTAGTTCATATTGTTTTATGTTTTGATTTTAAATAGTCAATTTTCAATAAAAACCAGTTTTTAATCAGCAACATAGAAAATTTCGTGTGATAAGTACTAGTTTTTTTAGACTGCCTGATGGATGAGAACTTGTGCTTAATCTTGTGAATCACCCCCTTTGTCACGTTGGCATTTTTGCTTTATAAGTCTTTTGTTTTGTTGCAGTTGGAAAAGAAGAGCAATCATTGCCATATTTACTATTTTTGCAAGGTGGTCCTGGGTTTGAGTGCCGACCGCCAACTGAATCTAGTGGATGGATTCAAAAAGTTTGCGAACAGTTCCGTCTCATCTTATTGGACCAGGCATGTTTTTATGGACACTTGTGTTGTGCCATTATCTTTTTGGTTGTGTGATAACTTTATGAATGATCTGTTCCATTTCTTATGCACTTCTCTGCAGCGAGGAACAGGCTTATCAACTCCTTTGTCTGTGTCATCAATGTCACAATTCAAGTCTGCAGAGGACTTAGCTGACTTCTTAAAATATTTTCGAGCTGATAGTATAGTAAATGATGCAGAGTTTATTCGAGTTCGCCTTGTTCCAAATGCTGGACCTTGGACAATTTTGGGGCAGGTATTCACATAATTGTTTTCTCACGGTATTCGTGGGAGCTGCTGATTTTGATGCCATAGTCTTTAGCATTGTTATAGGAATTATCTTCTTCTTTCTTGATTTGTGAGCACGTGGTTTTAAATGATTTTGTCATTTGTACCCTTGAAGCCAATTTAACCTTGAAATTCAATGATTGCTTATTATAATTGTGTTCTTTTTAAATTATGACAGAGTTACGGTGGATTTTGCGCCGTCACATATTTGAGTTTTGCACCACAAGGACTGACGCAAGCCCTTCTGACTGGTGGAATTCCTCCGATAGGACACGGATGCACTGCAGATTCAGTATACAGAGCATGCTTTGAGCAAATTACGCATCAAAATGAGAAGTACTACAAAAGATACCCTCAGGATGTCAAAATTGTTCAAGAACTTGTTAGTTATTTAGCTGAACAAGAAGGAGGAGGGGTAATTATCTGCCTCACACTTTTTTCTTTTTGTTATCATAGATGAAAGTATTAGCCAAGTTTGCTCAATTCCTTATTTCCTTTTCTCTTTGCATAGCATAGGTGGCCCTTCCTTCTGGGGGCATCTTAACCCCGAGAGGGCTGCAGACTCTTGGTCTCTCGGGCTTAGGATCTGGAGCTGGTTTCGAGAGCATGCACTATATGTAATGCCTAATAATTACCTTGTGTTTTTTTATAACTATCTTGAACTCAAATTAATCTCATGTTTTTTTCTCTACCTTTCTAGGTTTGAGAGAGTGTGGGATCCTACTTTAGTTCCGGGGTCATCTAAGAGAATAAGTCACTACTTCCTAAATGCTGTAAGAAAATCTTTACTGTGATTACAAATACTCAATTTCAAGTTTCCTTTTGAAAACCGACCTCCAATTTTTGTTCTATGCAGTTTGAAAGCTCGATATCTGTTGATACAAATCCACTGTATGCTCTTCTACATGAATCCATCTATTGTCAGGTAAAACTTCTTTTGAGTTGCTCTTGTATACAATTGTGAAAGTCTAGGCTGATAGGTAAAGACACATACATGATCTTATATTATACTATTATCAACATGTCCCTCATCTAACTAAGTATCCTTTGTCTTGGAAGCATTAACAATGCTTAGGCTTACCTGCCTTGCGCCAAATTTTAACTTTTTATTAGAAGAATGAGAGCATCCAAGATTGAACTCTGGACCACTCGGTCACAGAGGCTCTGATACCATGTCATGAACCACTCACCTGAAATTCTTATATTGTTGGGTAACAACATACAAATAGTTTTATATTATATCGCTAACATGCATGATCTGTGTTGTTCTCCCTCGACACTGCTCTCAGGGTTCTGCTAGTAAATGGTCTGCCAGTAGAATAAGGACTGAAGTTGAAGACAAATTTGATGCAATTAAAACTGCTAAAGAAGGACTCCCTGTACTTTTTACAGGAGAGGTAGAGTATAAAGAATCTCATTTTATTTTATTTTTACTATTCACAAAGCATCTTTACTTTCTGCATAATTATTACATTGGTAATGTGCTGTCCTGTTTTGATTCTTCCACATATGCGAAAACTGATACTTGGACATACTTCAATCATAAAATATAGTAATACACTGGAACAAGGTTGAATTATGGAGACCTATAGCCAAACATAGACTTTATAACTTCATCATAATTAATATGAAATCATTCAAGCCTTTCATGTCTCTGCAAATGCAGTCGGCTTATGCAGGCATTGAATGAAATATGGTTTTGATTTGGTTACAATAGACATGCATGTGTTTAATGTGCAGCATTATGCATGAATTTATTTTCCATATAGACAATTATTAACTATTCTAAATCAAAGCTAATCTATATGTTTTCTTTTATTTACTATTATGATTAGCAAATGCTTACCATGCTCATTTTCATTTCTTCTATAGATGATTTTCCCATGGATGTTTGATGAGATTCATGCCTTGAAACCATTCAAAGATGTAGCTCATATACTCTCCGAGAAGAAGGATTGGTCCCAATTATATGACATTCAGGCTTTGAATAACAACAAGGTAGTTCCCTCCAGTCCACAACACTCAACATTATATTTAGAACTGTATACTTTGAAATTATGATTGAAACATCTTTAATAATTGAATATGTTTATCAAGGTGAAATCCAATCTCCAAGTTTTTCTGTTAACATATTTCATATCATACTATGATCACAGGTACCTGTTGCAGCCGCTGTTTATTATGAAGACATGTATGTGAATTTTAAGCTGTCGAAGGAAACAGCTTCTCAAATAGCTGGGATCAGGCTATGGATAACTAACGAGTTCATGCATTCTGGCTTGCGTGATGACGGGGGCAAAGTTCTTGATCATTTGTTGGGAATGTTAAATGGAAAGAAACCTCTGTTTTGATCACTACTGTTACTCTTCTTTCTCTCCCAGTCCCACCAATGTTTTATGTCCTAGCGTGCCTAACCTTTAGTTTTTTGAACATTTTATTTTCTTCTAAATTTCTAGAATTCAGTTCTTCACATTAAATTGTAAGAACCACCTATTATCATATTTGCTGAAATAATGTCAGGTTGGCTATAGTTGTAAATTATTTATCAGTGTGTTTGGGTGGCAAGAAAGGGCTATTTCTTTACTTTGGAAAAATGTTTTGAATAGCGACGATGTGTCCATTAAATGCATTGTTGGCAGTCGAACGCAAAGTAAGGTGGCGTTTGTGATGGGAAAGTGGAAAACTTTTCTATGATAGGAAAGTTGTGTTGTAACCCACACGTGACAATTTTACAGATTGAAAGTAGCTTTTGTTTGGTTTTTCTAAGAGACAAACAATTTATAATGGAATATTAAACTAAATTTGGTATCATACCCCCTTTTAATAGAGATTACTATTTAAAACAATCTTGTATTTTTTTTCTAACTAATAATAATTCATACTAAAACAAGTAATAATAATTTTTTAAATAACTAATCATGTTCCTATTTTAATTTTTTAAATAACTAAAAAAAATATAAAATAAAATAGAGAGATTAAATGTAACCAAACTTTTTCAAAAACAAATCAAATGAGATCATCAAACAAATTTAAATAAATAAAAAATACTCATTAGTACCATCCATGAATTAATGTTGACCTTAAAGAAGTTAATTAAGTACAAAATCAAATTTTATATAAGTTATACAAAAACAAATCAGATGAGATCATCAATTAATTTCATATATTTGGTCTACTAAAAATTACCAAATTTGGTCAACTATAAATTAACTCACATTAAACTATAATATAATTTTGGTCTACTAACAAATTAACTCACATTTATAATCATATTTATTTTATTTATCTAATGAGAGTATGTACACAGAATTGGATGACATGTCTTCAGAGATTTCGTCTGAAGAAGGTCGATTACGAAGATTGTTGGTTGGATCCGTCATCGATTCGTGCGTGAACAATGAATTGCGATTGAGAATTTTAGAAGATTGAAAATCGATTGCGATTGTTTGAAGATTGAAGGTCGATTTGCGTTTTTCTGTTTTTGGTGGATGGGGTAGATTACGTTTTTCTCTGTTTTTTGAGTGATGGATTTAAAAACGTTGAAGGGTGAGGAATCCCTAAATATGAGGATAAAGACACAACTGAATGCAAATGTTATGTTCTGTTATGTTATTTAGTTTTTTTTTTAAGGATTTAATAAATTCATGTTATTTTCTTTAAAAAAAATCATGTTATTTACTTATAAAAAATTATTATTTTTAAAATAAAATACCAAAATTAATCTTTCAATATAAAAATATTTTTTTACCTTAACACTAAGTATGAGGTTATTTAGTTAAGAAACACTAAACATAATTAAAAAGCCAAAGGTAAAACAATTATGCAGGACAAACAAAGAATCTAATCAATATAACATTTTAGAAACTCTAGGACAAACAAAATGGAGACCAATCAATGTAAGACTTAAGGAACCCTAAGAGAAATGAATAGAGAAACAAATGGTCATAAGATTTAAGGAACCCTGAGAGAAACCAATCAATGTAAGATTTAAGGAACCCTAAGAGAAATCATAAGAGAAACGAATGATTATAAGAGTTAAGGAAACACAAGAGAAACTAATCGATGTAAGATTTAAGGAACCCTGAGAGAAACCAATCAATGTAAGCTTTAAGGAGCTCTAAAAGAAATCATAAAAGAAACGAATGATTATAAGAGTTAAGGAAACACAAGAGAAATCAATCAATGTAAGATTTAAGGAACCTTAATGCTTAATGAAACTTTTGTTTAACATCTATGATTTCTACATTTAATCTTACTGAACCTTTTACATTGTACCATATCATGTATTTATTTTCTAATAAACTAGTCGAGTTTATTTTATCTTTACAAATTTTTATTCAATTAAGATGTTTCTACCACCACATTCTATATTTTCTCAACATAATTATCTCCTATTAATATTAATATGCATGAACACCTATTCAATATCCACAATGTTTAGTAATTCACATCCACAAAAAGATGAATTTGAAAAATGTTTTAAAAAGTGGGCTGCTAAATTGAAATCTTCATAACCACAATGTTAGAAACTATTTTATGTTTATGTTTATCATGTTTGGTAAGGTTTTACATTAGAGATCATTTTGATCCACAACGTTACACTTATGAGACACATCATCAACATTTTTTTTGGGTCAAGTAGCCTAGAGTTATGTTCACTAGACACGCATCATTAACATTTAATGGTTTTGTAAAAAAGAAATAAAAAAATTAATGGTGTGACAGATGAGAAAAGTTTAGTTAAATTAAATGAGAAAAAACCGAAAGTGGTTTGATTAGAACGACGACAGGACATAGTTATAACAAGAAGAAGTTAAACGAGTGACATGTTCTGCAGATAGGACCAAAGAATCTCCGTCCTTGTTTGCTTCCTTTGCATTCTCTCTTGTCTTTTTTCACAAAATTGCGTCACATAGTTATCAACATCATTGATTTCAATGATAGCATTGGGAAGAGGATTTTCCATGGCTACCACCACCACCATGGTTTTCAGATCAGAGCTTCAACCTATCACCCCGGAACGCTTCCATGGCATTGATTCATCTTCTTCTTCTCGTCGTAAGGACCTCGTTTTCATCGTCAACCCTCAAGGTGTTTTCTCTTGTTCTCTCTTTCGTTGCTCAGAAAAGGGAATTTCTTGGTTTTCTTAGCTTAACTGAATGATGGGTTGTAATTAGAATTACCCATCCTTATTTTGAAAATCAAAGAACTACCCAATATTCATTTGGAGATAGAGTTTAATTTTTTGGTGCATAATTGCCACTCAACTTTAAAGTTAGCAATGAAGCATGGACTCGAACATGATATAGACAGATCCACCGATAATAATATGAGAAAATGACATAATTCAATATAATCACATGTGCATGTGTCATGTTGGTGTTGGACATTGAAATGTGTCCAGTCACGTTTTCGATTACGATTAGAAGTGTCGGTGTTACATAGATACTTAGTTATCTAGACATGTTAATTGATTATATGAGTGCGTGAGTGAAGAGAATTTGTTAAAATTTTGATGCAAGTAACTTGGGTTGTAGGTGCTAATGGAAGGACGGGTAGAGAATGGAGGAAGCTAGTTCCATATCTAAGGTCTCGCCTTGGTAAAGAATGCAATGTGAGTCATGCTTTTATTGTGTCATGACTCATATGAGTGTTTGTTTTATTTTTGTGTATTTGGGCTTTCTCATGATACA
The DNA here is from genome assembly GCA_946800305.1 of Medicago arabica. Taxonomy (NCBI): domain Eukaryota; kingdom Viridiplantae; phylum Streptophyta; class Magnoliopsida; order Fabales; family Fabaceae; genus Medicago; species Medicago arabica. Next base: position 40,901,432 of record OX326969.1, read on the forward strand.
TGTGCTTTTTCCCTGTTTGATTTTTGAATAGATATTTGAATCCTTAACTTCAGGCCCTTGTCATGCTATTGACATCACAAGAGAGGTTAGTTTGAAGGGTTTGAAAAATTGAAATGCATTTCTACATGCTTTAGGGCAAAACTTAGGTGCTTTTTTATAGGTGTTCTTCTCCAATCATAACATGTCACGTGTATTAAATTTTTAAGTTAAGTTTAAATTTAAAATGATTCTGTTTTTACAATTGGATACACGATCCATGTGTTGAACTTTGTTTGGAGAACAGTAGGAACAACATACAAGGAACTGCGCCTAAGTTTAGTCCTAAACTATATTGCTTCGAATGAGTCCTAAGCTATATCCTCATGTTATATATAGGCTATAAGGGAAGGGGCTGATGCTGTCATTGCTGTTGGAGGTGATGGAACTCTTCATGAGGTATAGACTGTTTTCTTTTTATTTGTTACCAAAGTGAATTTTTTAGTAGTTTCTACTTTCTGTCTTATGAGAAACGGTGAAATCAAGCTTGCTTTTCATGTTTTTGTTGTAAAACATATTTAGTTGATGGTAAGCATAATTGTTGTTGAATTAGTACATTCTTTCTTGTTTCGCGCCTAATGCACCTCATTTCATTACAAGCAGGTTGTTAATGGGTTTTTCTGGGCTGGAAAACCTGTTACTAGTCAAATGAATGAGTCTACGCGTTCAACTGCTCTTGGTGTGAGTAGCAGCATCCAGATTGCAATGTTCTTGGTTTTAATTCAAAGCATGTGATTTTAGATTCTCAAATCCCTAATAAATATCTTAAATGGTGTTATTGTTAACTATGTTCTGTCTTTATGCAGCTCATCCCCTTGGGAACTGGTTCTGATTTTGCAAGAACATTTGGATGGTTAGTTTTTGTTTTTTATATTTACATTCATTTTGCACCTCTATATATTGAAGTAAATGGAAACATTTGATGACTCTTTTCCAGGAAAAATGATCCTTGTGAGGCCGTTGAACGTGTTGCTAGAGGTTTGTTCTTTTTCTTGTTTTAGAATTGGTATTTTGTTTTATCCTAGCTGTATCATAGCCCTAGCATGGTGAAGCTAGCTTCACATCTTATGTTGCTACACATTCTTTTAGTTTTGCTCTTAATTCATTCTAATATATTTCTTCTTTGGATCCAACTCCTCTAAAATGAACGATTCACTTTAGAGGGTAAAGTAAGTAATCTTAACTATTGATAAATAAGTCAAATGGTTGATATTTTATGTCTTCAAATATCAACTGTTGATTTTCTCATCAACGGTTGAGATTTCTTACTATACCTACTAGAGTGAGAGCTCATTTTAGAGGAAACATATCCTTTTTCTTTAGGGTTGAGATCAAAGATAGATGTCGGCGTTATTACTGGAGAAAGTTGCGAACATCATTACTTCGTAAATATTGCTGACATTCATTTGTAAGGCTAACTTTGAAATGTCAGAATATAAGCATAACAACAGAGGAATCATATCTAAATGCACACTGGACCATATTTTGCAGGAGTGCGAAGGCAGGTTTTCATGCTGCTCGGTACAAGAGATTTGGAAAACTGTGCTATGTCATTGGTGCATTGCAAGCCTTCATGGGGCATCAAAATCATGATCTGAGAGTCAAGGTCAGTATTATTGTCACCCTTGCTATGAAAGGTAATATGGAAAATTGTCCACAGTGGTCATGTATAAGTTTAGCTCTTCCATAACCTTTATGTACGCACACTAGAAGTGTCACACTAATTTTATTATTTGTGTTTAAGTGCAGTTCAATGAAGGCGAGTGGGTTAAATGTCCTCAAGTGACAGCTGTTTGTGTCGGTAATGCAAAATACTTTGGCGGCGGCATGAAAATTACACCAAATGCCGATCCTTTCACTGGAAATTTAGAGGTGAAAACACCTTTCTGTATGTTCTAAATGATGAAGATTATCATCTGTCTTTAGTGATCTGTTGGCTAAACCTATTTCTAAACTTCTATTCATCTTCTATTGAAGTTTACATTTTTACATTGATTGTGCAGGTTGTGATTCTTCAGGATTTCAAGTGGTATGATTTTGTCCTGAAATTACATAAGCTTTACAATGGGACACATCTCTCAGTTAAAAATGTATCTACAAGAAGGTACTTCCTCCGTCTCAAAATAATTGTCTCTTTAGCATTTTTTCCCTGTCTCAAAATAATTGTCACTTTAGAATATCCACGCAACATTTATTATTTTTTTCCACTATTATACCCTTATATATTAAATTTCATCCAACTTAACTACTCCACTAACTACAATTAACAAGGGTATTTTAGTAAATGACACTAATTTTATCATTGAAACAACACAATTAATCATTTCCTTAAAAATCGTGCACAAACCTTAAACGATTAATATTTTGAGACAGAGGGAGTATAATCTTTTTTCAAAGAAGGAAACATACCTTTATGGTTAGTTACTAAGGTTTAGATGGCCAATGACTTTGATTTTGGATTACACGGTCTTGTCAATTTCGTACACAAAATTTTAATAGTAAGTATTTTTTGTGTAAAATCTTTTCAAGTCGCCTGGTTATCTATAATCCCAATGATGCAAGCTATTTTCACACACATTATCCACTACTTTTATCTTGATGCCAGAATTTGAATAAAATATACATTGCTGTATATAATGGTTTAGACTTTAGTTTTCAGAACATTTTATTTGCATTGAATGCACTGTATTCCAATTTACAAGATATTTGAAAGAAATGTCCGCAACACAATTTTGCAGTTTTTTTTTATTTGTTTTGTTGGGATTGGTTAACGACAGTTTACCATATGTGCTAATGCTATATTTTATAGCTCAATGAAGCTTAGTTAGTATTTAGCTATTATTATTATTATTATTATTTCCCCCTAGCTTGTTTCCTTTTAGGCCTATCTAGATTTGTGGTTATACTCATTTGGAGTGTTGTTTGTATTGTAGTGTACATTCTATTGAGGTGGAGGATATCTCGGGTCAGGGTGGCATCTATATTCAATCCGATGGAGAACATTTGGGATTCCTTCCAAAAAAGATTAGTGTTCTTCCTGCTGCTATTGAGATGATATTTTGATCCTTCTGGAGTATAACAAATTTGACAAAAAAGAGATAATGCTATTCATGCCTTGTGATTTGCTAGATTTACAGAGGAAGATTTTGTTTCCATTGTGTAGGAACTAGAGTAGATTTCATACCTTTTTCATGGTCTGATGGAGATCAGAGAAGTCATAATTTGAATTGGCAATGGGTTGACATTCAATTTATTCAATTACTGTAACATGTTTCTATAGTTTTAGAATGTAAAAAATTGTATAGATTGGCAGTTTAAAATAGTCATAATTTATTTGTCTCCAAAATTTTGCAACTTTTCACTTGTATAACCATGTCAATTTGTTCACAAAGGGAAGAGAGAAAAAAACGCGTCAATTTATTGCTCGAACGATTGGCCTAACATTTGATTACAGGAAAATGATTTGTTAGTTTGCTTAGAGATAGGAAAGGTTTGAATGAGTTTTACGTCGATATTATAAAGTGTATACTCTGAAACAGCGTCAATTTTTTTCTTCTTCTAATTACACGAAAAACAATGTTTCTGAAGTGGAAGAAGCCCAATCAGTTATCTCTAACTCAAGATTCTGAACCTCAGAGCAATGAACTTCTCAAGCTGGCAAAAATGTTATAACTCCCCCCATCTGAGCATCACTGTCTCTGTTTTCCATTACCCATCTAACGGGGAAGCCTATGAGAAGAGTCTGGAACTTGCTGGAGATGGGGGAACCAGAGGGTCAAGAGCTGTTGATCATGACACAGCTGTGGTGACCATGAAAGGGGACATAGAAATGTTGTATTTCATGCCACAGGTTTGCACATACCCAATCCTCCTTTGTTTTTGTTCATAAATAATAGTGCCCTTGCAAAGAATGTTTGACAACACTAGTTCTCAGTGATGTTTTATTTTTATTTTCTTTTAAACAGATGCATACTTTTCATTTTGAAAGTTTAGTTGAATATTTGACTATTTATACATGTTAGAATATAAGATAACATAAATTGTATTAAGATTGTAAGTTCTTTGTTAGTGATTGAAATATCCTCGAGTAACCTCCTTCCAACCTTTTGTTTTATGTTAGCATGTATTTGGAAAAATCAAACCTCCTTTGTTTAATAAGTCAAAATTATATTGTCTTAATAGAGGGTAGTCATTGGTGGTTGAGCTAACTGATAAATGTACTATATCCCATCATGTGTAAAAGGCAGTGCTTATTTTTCTCAGCTTATGTTCTTCAAGATTCATCCTTTTTTGTCATGTCATAAGTGGGATCTGTTGTAAGTGTGTAGAGAGACCTTATGATAATATGTAAAGGCTTTTTGTTTTGTAACCTTGGCTTCTATTCCTGCATCTTTTGATTCTCATGGATTAGTTGCTGTGAATTAGTTGCTTACACTGAGAATCAACTATGCAGTTGTGGCAATGGTTTTAGGCTCACATGCTAGCTAAAAGTAAAAAGGTGTATGTCAAAATTTATTTTAGGCTCGACCCAATTTTTGGTATGACACGTAATCGGTATGAAGAAGAAGATAAGAAACTATAAGAAATTGAATTTCTGTTTCAACCCAAGAAAGAAAGAAAAAAAGAATCTGAAATTTTATGTTTTCTGGTTTCCCATATTTTCTTTGTTACTTGGAAAATGAATTTTAAAATCGTTGACATGAAATTCACATATTTATTGTTGAGTTTAATCAGTATGTTATGTCAGTGTATAATTATTTTACACATGTATTCAGTGACATGTTGTCATGTCAGCTAATGGATATAACAACTCATGTGTTTTGATATTCATTAATTGACGTGACAACACATTATTAGATACATATGTAAAATAGTTGTACATCATCGTTAACTTCTCTTGTATATTAGTATACGTGGCTTTAAAACGTCTTATAGGCTTTGCATAATAACTTGGATGTCACTTCATGTAATGACTTGATATTATTTGCTTTGGAGAATGTTATTATGGTTTGCATTTGTTGATTGTTAAATTAAGGTTATTGCAAGTTAGTTCGTAAGTAATTAAGAAGAGATTCTTGAAGAGAAAATCAAGCTAAGTTGGTTTCTTCAGATAGCAAAAGGCTTTTAAATGACAAGCTTTAGAGCTTAAAATTGGTAGATGTAGGAACTATAATGTTCAAAATTCACCTATTTTATCCTTATTTTCTTATAGCCTTAATGCAATAAATAAGTTGCTATTGGTAGTTGTGATGTTGATAGTGTAATATAATTGGTTGTCCCTTTTTTAGTTTGATATAGTCAGTGTTTGGATAGATATTTATCGTTTATGATGTTCACCAAACTATATAGTATTGTTTGGAGTCCAAAGTAGCAGTTTTAGGTTTTTCTAAGTCTGCATTTTTCTCTTGGCTAACTATCATTCCTAGCAAGTTCAACCAATCAAATTAGCTATCAGTTTAAACACACTTGTTGAATTACTCGTCATGTAACTCATGTTGTCTTTCTTACCTAATAACTTTACCATATTATGCTAAGTTTTCATGGCATAAGGTATCAAATTCGGTGGTCTAATGTGTACTACCCACCATCACATGTAGTAGGCTATTAATATTATTTTAGGTTACGTATGTAAAATTAGAACTTGAGTATTTATGTTTAACTGTCTGCATTTTCTGTTTCTACAAGCTATCCCTTTTTATTTGTTACAGCAAGACATAACCTCCACATTAGGATTAATTGATTTTATTCTGCCTCCACAATCTATAGGCCTGTTATGTGTCACACACACTGTTGTTTTCATTATTGAATCAATAAGTTTTACCATTAAATTAAATGAAATAGGATATAACTTATTCATTAAATGATGGAAAATTAAACTTGTACATCCGACACAAATAATGGACTTGTGTATATTAGACAAAACCATGTTTATAACATTATATAGGTGATTGAATAGTTCAACTAGTTTGAACTAAGAGTTGAATGAGTTAAATGAGTTAAAAGTCCCGAGTTCGAATCTCAGAGGAAATTTTGTAATATACTAACAACTAATTACTATCTACTAGCATTTGGGTATAATTTTTTTAAAGCAACATTATATGGCGTGACTTGAGTATTATTATCTTTTACAAATTGTTAACAAAGAAAAACAAACTGAGAAAAATTACGGGTTGGATCATCTCTAACAAAACTATTTTTTCATAAAGTAGTCTAGTAGATAAAATTTTACTTTTACCTCTAAAATGATTAAGTGGTGGAATCCGATATTCGATGAACCATACTCACAAGAACTCTAACAAAACTTCTCCACACACTTTTACAACAATTTATTTTCACCTACCTCTATTAATTATTTTTTTCTCATAATCACCTCCTCATTTTCCTCTATTTTTTCTCTCCTATCACTCTCAACTTTTTTTTTTGTTGTTAGAGAGGGATGTTTGTGGAAAGAGGGTTGAACCTCAAAAATTACACCTCCATAGTGGGCAACTTTGCAGCATCAACCTGCAAGAAAACACCGAGACCGTTGAATAGTTGTCATCATCTTGGTTAATAAACTAGACTTTCCACCCGTGGACGTGTCTGAACTTAATAGTGTTTATATAGGCCTTAAAAAAAATTATAGGCCTTATTTACCGGCATGTATAGGCTTTACTTTTCTTTATTTCTTAATTAGCTTCAAATGTCAAATACTTGAATTTACAATTTCAATGCTTCTTTATTTCACTATGTCGCACTTGGACTTCAAATCCGAGAAGAAGTAAATTAAAAGCAATTAATAGATCCCCTGCATATCCAAAAATCATTATACATTAACAATTTTCAAGTTCAAATAATGAAGTTGTAGAAGATGGCATGAAATCATTTAGTTGATACAGATGTATGCGTAATACATTTTTTTGTTGGCACATGTGCAAAATTTAATTGTATAATTAGTTTGTAATCATCAAATAAACTATTCATTAAAAGTTATCATTTTATGTTTAAGTATATCTCATGAAAGTAACATCAAAGTTTTCAATATTAACCAAGATAAGCAAAACTATAGTAACATCAAATAAATTATTCAATTAAAATTTTCTATCTCGTGACATAAGCAAAACTATACTACTTAATGCAAGTTTTATAGGTAGGTAAACGGTCCATCAATTTCAACGAGTGTGTGAGATGAAGTGGTGGCCTAGAGAATGTATACCATGTACGATTGATCATGCATACCATAGGAATATGCATATATATAGTATGTATCTCTTGTCTTGCACCCTATGATAAACTCAACTAAATTCAACTACTTCAGCTCAACTGCCCTACAAGCTTTCACAAAGGATACGTGCCCCATATATATGCATTTAATTTTCTCTTCTTTTCGTTATCATCAATGCATTCTAGTGCATGTATGTGATGGTTGCCAAACTTCTTCTACCTTCCACCTTATAAATTTCAACCCTAGAACATTTTCATAATTTTCTCTCTTCACTGGAATTAAGAGTTTTCAATGGAAAGCCAAGACCCACCAAACCCACCACCCCCATTAATGAATATGCCATCACCACAAGCTCAAAACAACAATACTTCTCTCCCCTTCTTCTTTACACCTTCTTTACAAAATTACCCTTTGGAATCTCAAGATCAAGGTCTTGGTGATATTGAGTGGGGTAACTTTTTCTTAGGTCAAAACAACAATAACTTGCTTGTTGGGGATGCTAAGGAGGTATTAAAAGTTGATAATATTCAACAATGCACTTCATCTTCCTCTAATTTGGTAATTCATAATAATGAAAGTGGGAGTTGTCAACTACATGAAGAAGAAAAGGGAAGCAAGTTAGAGGAGAAAAGGGTTAAAGGTGGGAGAGTAAAGAAGACAACAAAAGTGCCAAGGTTTGCATTTCAGACAAGAAGTGTTGATGATATTTTGGATGATGGTTATCGTTGGAGGAAATATGGACAAAAAGCTGTCAAGAACAGCAAGTATCCCAGGTATAAACTGCATGTTTGTGTGTGTGAAATCATCATTTGGTTTTCTTCAATGTTGCATATATATTGCACCCTCAATTTCAAACTTAACAAAATTATCCTTTCTTATACACTATCTTGATTATTATTTTCAATGCTATAATATATGAATATTACATTTCTAAGGAGAAGTATATATAAAACCCATATTGCATTTATATGAATCAAATATTCGCATATATTTTGATATTTAACATATATACATATATAGACACATAATTATAGGTCAAATAATAAATCAATCTAACTAGAACAAAATACTAAATTTTAACTTTAGGAGCATGAATTAGTTACCCTCCAAACTTTAAGAAGGGTACACTTCATTAGGCATTAGCTATCTTTTATAAATTATAAGATACCGTTTGGCCAAACTTTTTTACGGTCTAAAAACTACTTTAAAACAAAGTTAAAATAAAGCTCTTTAAGAAAGAAGTTAAAACTGTTTGATTTATTTATGTTTTTTTAGTTTTAAATTTATTTTTAAGCTAAAAGTTGTTTGGCAAAATATTGTACAAAATTTTAAATTTATTATTTTTTGGTCCAGACCTTGCATATATTTATGCATTATTCACATCAACTGAGTTAAGCTCACGAGAACAAAACTTTGAATTTATTACGAATTAACATAATAAATAAATAAATGTTTAAAATATTTTTTGAAGGGAAAAAATGTTTAAAATATAAAAGATATTTTTTTTACAAATACTATATTTACTCAATGACGTTTATTTTGTGTAGCATGAATACAAATTTCTATCATCATATAAAGGACTTGTTAAATATTTAAATAGGATAAATAATTTAAGGATGCTCAAATAATAACAAAAATAATATCAAAATAGTTGGTTTTTTCTTTTCTAATTATACTCTATAACAAATTTCGTTACAAGAATACCATATTTTTGGTGACATTCAAAAAGATAAGAATTTATATTATATGATATTATATTTGTTACATCATTGGTGTCATTGAAAACGATATGTTTATTTATTTTTTTGAATAAGAAAAAGATATGCATAGTTTTGTAGCAATATAAAGGTTGCAAAATATATATAAGTATATTTTTTTAGGCATCTATACTTGTACTTTTAATGTTTTTTTTTTAAAGAATATACTTGTACTTCTAATTGAAATCAAAATTTTATAAAATAATTATATGCAATATACAACGCTAAAAATAAATTATACGCATTATTGTAACAAAAAAAACTGACAGACATACATAAAGTATTACTCCAAACGCTAATGTGTGTGTGTATTTGCGAGGTTGAAGAAAGGAAATAAAAATATTTGTGAGGTTGTGATGATTGAACGATATTGAAATTAAATATATAAGTGATAAAAAGATAATAAAATTTCTTCGTGTGTGTGTATATTTACGAGGTTGAAGAAAGGAAATAAAAATATTTGTTAGGTTGTGATGATTGAACGATATTGAAATTAAACATATAAGTGATAAAAAGATAATAAAATTTCTTCAAAAAAAATAATAAAATTAAATGGATCCTCCTTAAAATTTATTAAATGAACTGGTTCAAAAAAATAAAATTAAATTAAATTATAGGGAAGAAAAATACAAATTGAAATATAATATTAAAAAATAAAAATATTTGCCGAGAAGTTGTTTTTTGATGTAGAATTCAACAACTTTTGGTCAAAGCTCGTTCCATTCAATTTTATGCATTTTAAAAAATGTACTTTTTTTAGAAGGTACTTCATTGATATTGTATTTGGCCTAACTTCTCCTTAAAAATGTAGAGAAACTGAAAAAAAGTCGGGTCAAACGGTACCTAAGTCTATAACTTATAAGTTATTCCGCTATATTTTTAAACTAAGGCTTAATACTTCTTAGTTCTTATGTTCTCAATTATCATAATAGAAAAACAAACTTCAAAACCAATGAAGTTAATTATTGTAAAAAAACGTTTTGAATATTTTTAAATATACTTTCATTAGAAATTGTGAGATATTAAATACATTCACTAATTATTTAAATAAGGGTAAAAAAAAGTAATTTAAATAGTAAATGCATGCATTGTAAAGTTGTACTCCCTCCGTCCCATATTATAAGAAAAAAAATCACACTTATTAAAAAAACTAAAACATAGTAGTTTGTAACATAGTTTTTTGTGTTATCTTTGAAATAAGTTTTATAGGAAGATGTAAAAACAATTTTCATTGGTTGTTGGTTATTGAGAAAATGAAAGAGAAGGCAAATTAAATGCACTTTGCATTTAATTTTTCTTTGGAAAAGATAAAAATTAGTCTTTTTTACTTATAATTTGGGACAAAGAAAATGTGTTTTTTTCCTTATAATTTGGGACGGAGGGAGTATTTTTTTTGTTATTAAATGAAACAAAAAATAGGAAAATTATGTGTACCTTTATTGAGGAGTTTAATTAGTATACTATGTTGATGTAAAATTATTTTACACATGCATCCAATCTGATGTTGTGTCAGGTCAATTAATGAATATGACATATCATGTGTTTTCATATTCAATAATTGACGTGACAGTATATGCATGTGCAAAATAATTATACACTAGCAGAGTATACTAATCAAATTCTTTATTGAGTAGCGATACTCCATCGAAAAAAATTAATTTAAAATTTAAATTTATTTTAAAATAATTAAATATAAGAATGATATGACATTTATGATTGAATCATTGATTAGTATCATACAAAACTCCATGGAGTGTTTTCTTTTTAAACTCGATATCTGATTCAAGAACCGACTAATCCAAGGGGACTAATCCCATCATCCATTTGCGGAGTGTTATCTCCAAATTATACTCGCTAAGATATTTTTTTTAAGATAATAAATTTCAAATTAAAAGATCCTTATTAAAATATGAAATATTCTTAGTCAACTTATGTATTTAATACCCTTTAGTAATATTTTTATGCTTGTATAAAAAAAAAAGTAATATTTTTATGTAAATTAAACAGCCTTTTTTTTAATCTGCAAAATTTATTAACCCCCGCTTGTGTAAGACGCACAAAAACGACGGACGAAAAAGGTGGAGTTACAAAAGCGTCGTATCGTATATATGCGGGACACCCACCTGGTACAATCAAAATTCCGTATACGTGAGGAACCTAACAACTAGCCCACATGCTTTAATTGTGTAAATCAATCTGATACAACAATTCTGCATATATACACATTTCATATGTGAAATGGACAAGGCAATTTTTCTATTATTGCTCCTTCATTATTTTCTACATCTCTTACATAACTCTATCTCTCTTGATTTCAATCTTAGGATAATAATTTTATAAATTTTAATGGAGAGAGAGTGAAATTAAGAGAGAAATGTAGAGAATAACAAATGAGAGATCCAAAGTGAAAAATGATCAATATCTCTTTTAGGTTTTGTTTTTACTACTTTAGATTTTGTATCATGTAACATCCCTTTTTCATCTTCGATGTTGTGGTTATAGCTTCTTCTACTTTATATGTTAACTTCCTCTATTTGTATATTGGGATCACTAAATAATTTGTTTTCTTGATTCATAAATTTGCACTGGTAAATTATAAAGAAGCTACTATCGATGCACACATCACACATGCAACGTGAAGAAACAAGTGCAAAGGCTATCCAAAGATACTAGCATTGTGGTGACTACTTATGAGGGAATTCACAACCATCCATGCGAGAAGCTGATGGAAACTCTAACTCCTCTTCTAAAGCAAATACAGTTTCTTGCTAGCTTGTAATTGTGGAATTGTTTTTCTTTTATATACAGAAGCCTACATGTATGCACGTACATATCAAGCATTAACTTTATTTATCTTTGGCTTTCTAATGGTTGATGCATGTTGTAATTGTAATCTACGTACACTCTATATACTTACTAAGTGCTTAATTTGACCGTGAGCTCAATTTATATATGAATCAAAATATTGATCAATGCCTATATATAATCATATGCATGTATAATTAATTAATAAAAAAAAATTATACACATTTAATTTGATATGACATGGAGTGTTTCTTTCCAACTATAGATTTTCTTTGAATTACTTGATCAGCAGATTGTGTAAGCTTTGCTTCTATATACTTTTGGATTAACTGATAAATTTTGAGCTGAATAGACGATGTTGATTATAGTTGTTAAGAATTGCTATTATTACTAATTATTTAATGGTAAATTTTTGGTATCGAGCCACACTCTATAAGTCCAGACATGGACATAAGGGGGTTAAGAGTCTATCATTAGGTTCGAATATGTGTTTATAAATGAGACATTTTTAACCTTACAAGTTTATTTTGTAAAATTGAGTTAAGTCCATCCAAATTTTAAGACTAATATTTTGATTAAAAACTTTTTTTGCAAAATAGAAGTAAATATTTCATTGAGCAAACTATCAACCTAGATCATATGATAATAACTCCAAATTACATATCAACCTACTAACTTAGAGAACTGAAAAATCACATTGGTGAGATGATATTCCTTGCCGCAATGTATGGAATGTCATAAACTATAGTTTCAGCTTCACACACACACAACTTGTGCTTTGCCCATCATTTCGCATACAAATACCTGTCTCATAGAATTGTTATGATCATAATATAAAAGATTAAATCCATATTGAGCTTAGGGATTTCTTGTGCAATTCTCATGATTGATGATTCGTGATTGATCTACTAACTTTGGGTTAACTTCACTTCCTTAATCCCTTCATGCCGATTTCTAGTATGCCATTAGTCACTTTTGACACCGAAGCCAAGAGTTGGTGTTTCGAATTTCATAGATCCGATAAAATTGAAATGTTACATAGAATTTCATAGATAAATTGACCAAAAATTACTTCATAGGATGACAGCCCATAAAAAATTTATCTAAACTTTTGGCTCACTTCACTTCCTTAAGCCTGATCACTAATCTTGCGGTTTCAACAGGTGCACATCAAGTTCACAACATATTATGTGCATTACTTCTAAGTTATTATTTTTCAATTTGTATTTATGATAATTAAAATATAATAATAAATAAAAATGATTTTGAGCTCTATTTATTCAAGAATAAATTTGTATTGATCAATACTTTGAACATTTGTTATATAACTCTTAAAGAAGTAAATAAAAGAAATTATATTCAAGCATCCTTGTAGTATTGCTCTAAGGAATATTCCCACCATTTATATTTATGGTAGCATTTCATAAGGTGTGATCTTTATTAATCATAGTTTATAAAGATTTGATGTGAAGTTACTGAATCTATTGATCTTCGTATTAGTTTAAAATAATTATGAAGATTTGATGATAGAAATATTAAATCGATTGATCTTCGTATTAATTTGAAGAAGAAAAAGAAGGAAAATATATGAGATAATATGAGTATTTTATACCTTCCAGTTGGTTGGTTGGTTCATGTTGAGATCTTCGTATTAATTTGAAGAAGAAAAATATAATATGAGTATTTTATACTTTCAAGTTGGTTGGTTGGTTAGTTCATGTTGACAACGTGTTATAAAACTAAGGAAATAAGAACAAGAATAGAGATAAAGAAAGGAAGAAAGAGATGAGAGAAAAGATTATATTATTCTCTTGTTATGTTTAAGTAGGTTACATATGAGCTCTATTTATAGAGAAATACAATGACTAGGGGAGCAAATACAATATGACCAAATAAGTTAATAGCATGACCCAATAACCCATTTGATATATAGACATCCACTTATAATATTCATAAGATTTAATAAAACCGTCATTCTCTGTCTTTTAGTTTTCACATTTTAATGCATCGTTTACTTTTCTCGTATGAATATTTAAAAAAAAAAAATCATTTTCTTATTAAAGAAATCATTTTCTTTATGGTTTCCTCCGTTCACGGTGGAATTTTTTATGGCTGAGTGGACGTAATTTACTACCCCATTAATTAATTTCAAATGATAGTATCTTAACTGACCCAATACCAATGCAGCACTTGCAACTTGAAAACAAGGGGTCAATAAAAAATCTTTTTGTACTTCTTTAATCTTATTTTCTCCCCTTAATTTGTGGTTATTATCAATTTAATTCCATATAAAGTATTATCAACACCAAATTACTAGGACTAGCACGTTACCTTCATAACTCACCTTCACATTCCATCTTCATTCACAAGACAAGATTCACTTTCTTCTCTCTACTCAACAATCAACGTGATCACCTCCATCAACCATCATCAATCATGGATGTAAGTTTTCTCAACAATCTATTTTCTCTTTTTCATTCTCCACCCAATCTTCCAATTTTTTTATTCTCTATAATCTAATATATATTTTCCCAAAATTATTCTCGATGAAATTAAAAATATATATATCTTGCTTAGAAAAATGAAAGAGATAGAGAATCATGTATCAAAATCAATGGGGCATGTGATGCGACTGCATGACACACAACACGCCACACCTACACAAGATCCAAAAACATTACTCACAAAACGACACCGACAGCAACCTCATTATTATCATCAACATCGGATCTAACCCTATCTCATTGTTCTTTCACTCAGATCTCAAAGCGCGTGAAAAACACGTACAACGCGTATTTGCCACGTGTTTTTCACTTTTTGATCTTTTGTATTCTTGTTCATTTTTGGGCACTATAAATCATGGGTTTGGGTGTGAAGGTGTCGTTAAGTGTAGTTTGTGTGAGTCTAATATTTGCAGTATTGAAAATGTCACAGTTATTGGACAAAGCCAAAAACTATATTGCTGAGAAAGTTGCTGACATGCCTAAACCTGAGGCAAATATTACAGATGTTGATTTCAAGGACGTGACACGTCAGTCTGTTGAGTATTTGGCTAAGATCAATGTTTCAAATCCTTACTCTACTTCTATTCCAATTTGTGAGATCAACTACTCCTTCAAAAGTGCTAACAGGTTTGTTTTTTCTCTTTAATTTTAGTTTTGATTTACCAGGGTTAATTGGTTTTAGTATTTGTGAATTGAGACTTTATTTTAGTGGATTAATTAATCAATTATTATAGATTAGAGTAAGTTGATTTGTAACGGAATGGATTATGGTTGTTGGATTTTGAATGATCTTAGTTTAATTTTGTTGTGTTTATCTTAAAAAATTGTAGTCAATGGTCAAAATAAAATTTGAGTCAAAAGAAATACTTTCATCGTATATATAAATATTGTAGTGTCTAGTTCCATTCTATTAAGATTATTGGTAATTTGGTACTCTTGTTGAATTGTTTTTCGAAGGTGAACGATCAAAAGTTTACACAAATTTTGGTAGAGACGTTACTCCTTCCTACTCTATGGCATAAAATACTGACTATAATTCTACTGATTTGCGCGTTAAGGAAAAAGGAGTCGGCTCTCTTCTAAGTTTTAGTAATATTTTATATTTAAACAAAATGGACCACAATTACATGTGTTGGTAATTTGTTTTCAAATAGTTACAAAATCTGTGACCATTCGATAAAGATCAAACATATTAAAATTAAAGAATTTATATTTAAAACCGTTATTTTGTTTTCTTGAATCGTCTGATCTTAACCTAACAATTATATGTTACTTTGTTGACGTTAGTTTGTTGATGCGGCAAACTGCCGACTTCAGAAAATCCAATTTCATAAAACTCCAAGACAACATGCCCCACTTACTAAGCAAAAGCTTCCACCCACCTAACATCAACCAAAACATCAATGTCAAAAAAACAGGTGTCTCCACTGCTCCACAACCCGTAGACCAAGCATACATCAGGACAAAGAGCCTGCCCAAAAATAACATGCCCCTTAATACCAATTAGCCTTACCAAACAGGCAAACACCAATTATTTTCTTTTATAATACTGTAATGTAATTTCTCTATGAACTATTTTTGTGATTAGCATAGAAGAAAATGTATTAGTATTTTTAAATGGAGGATTAGTAAAATAGAATGAACTCTTCACAAAAAAATAAAACTATAATTGTTGATCTTGATTGGTCTGGGTGGTAAGTATTCAGACTTTTTAGCAATTGGTGTGTTGGTGTGAAATCAAATTATGATTCTTATGAATGAAAGTAATCTATTTGGGAGAGACTATCCACCTCATGTGTCTTAAAGTTTTCGGAACATTTGTTGATGTGGAAAGTTGATATTTCGCACCTATCATATGATATCAAAAAAGGATTCTGTAAAGTTTAAAGTGAAAAAAAAAAAAAAAAAAAAACGGTTGTTATTTCTACAAACTCAAAATATATTATTCATTTTACATTCTAAACTTTAAAGTAAAATGCTTTTTATAGAGGTCGAATCCTATAAGGAGCATTATTGGTCTTGTCATATTGTTTGAAGAGCAGTTTTTGATTTTGTACTGATAAGAACGAACTAATAATTCACAGTTGCATACTCCTTCTGTTGTATACTACATTATACAAATTCTTAAGACCAAAATGGGTTTTACTACATCCATGTAAACTTTTCTTCCTCTCTGTAAATTTTGAGCAAAAGTACTAAGCACCATATATGAAAAGTTATATAAAAATGTGTTTGTTAATATGTTTCACTTTCACCTAAATTTGATTTTATTTGCATTTGTTTTGTATCAAAGGAATATCTATTTCCTTTTTTTTTTTAATATAAATTATTCAAAAAACTACCGAACAAAATTCGGAATCCCTCAAGTAAGTCCATCTTTTATAGGAAGGGTTAATAGGTCTTTACCTCCTGTAATATATGTCATTTTCCGTTTTAATTTTTTATTTATTTACAATTATTTACCCCCTAATAGGTCAAACGAAAAAGTTCTTGAAAAAAAAAATTGGTTTTTGTTTGGCCTATCAAAGGGTAAATCAAAAAAAAAAAAAAAAAACTTATAGAAGGGAAAACCGAAAATAACTTATATTACGGTGGTTAAAGACACATTAACCTTTATAAGAATTATGATGAGTTTGACGAAATCAAAATTACAGTTTATTTTGCTGAAATTCTACAATGTAGTTTTTATCAAATTCAAAGTAGTATACCGTGATTCTGATTAATCCAAGTAAATCCTAATCTTATTGAATGTAAAACTTTATAATTGTGAAGTAGAAATTACAAACAAAAAAATAACATTTCTTTAGCAGTTTCTATATGATTTGAAAATGTGCTCTTAATTTTAGATAACAGATTAGATTATACATGTTGTGTAGTGATCTTGTTAATTTATATTGTTTTTTATGTTTGATGATAATCAGGGAGATAGCATCAGGAACCGTACCAGACCCAGGATCATTGAAAGCTAGTGACACAACATTGCTTAATGTGCTAGTGAAGGTGCCTCATAGCATAATTGTTAGCTTGGTAAAGGATATTGGTGCTGATTGGGACATTGATTATCAATTGGATATTGGTCTCGTTATTGATCTTCCTATTATTGGCAATTTCACCATTCCTCTTTGTCAAAAGGGAGAGATCAAGCTCCCAAGCATCTCTGACTTTTTTGCCTAGTTTCATCCACTGTGAGACATATAAACCAATAAAATAAATAAAAGCACCATTATATTTTGCTTTTACATCATTTTCGATTTACTGGTGTTTCCTTTTCCCTTTGGTTGTATTTTTTGTTGGATATGGATGTTCTAGTACTATACATGATTAAACTAAAGTATATGAAATCAAGGCTTTGAATGAAAGTTTTTTTGTGAGATAGATTAGGGTTAAACTATACATGGTTGTTATACTAAAGAAGCAAAACCACTTACATTGAAGCAACTAACATATTATTAGAGTGAGCTCTCTTGATGTTTGTTAGAACAAATTAATCTCTTTGTTGTTTTACTCACAACTCTAAACAAGATGATGTATTGGGGAGAATGGAAGGAAAGAGAAGAGTTTTGAATTCTTAAAGTTATCAATATGACACACACTTTATTTTATATGTTTATATGTCTTTTATACACTTTAAAATCTTTACTATAATCTCACAATAAATAGCTAAATCAAATTGTGATGACCAACTCTGTAGGAAGTAATAAACTTGTTTAAGAATTAACCAATTTCTATGGTTACTCCTTTTGTTAGTATATCAACCACCTGATCTTTACTCTTCCAACTTCAACTTTCCTTACTTGTTCTCTTCTCAAGTAATGAAATATCTTCTCAATGTTCTTACTTTTCTATTTTGATTAAAAAAAACTGAATATTTGACTCATCTTCTCTCATCTCCATCACTTTACTCAGATGGACTCACCATTTCTCCATTTCTCTTCACCGTCGCTGACCGAATCGACTATGTTTCTCTAACTTATTATCTATGTTTCTCCTACTTGGGGTTGTGCTTCCTCATCTCCTCAGTGTCACGTTGACCTGTATTTGCCACCACTTTTCACCATTTCCCCTTTTTCAGATTAAAGATTGTGATTGAAATTGAAAATATTCATTGAAGATTGTTTAAGGGTTGAATTTAGGGATCGAAGATGGTTATAGTATGTAACAAGAAAAAAAATTAGGATTCAAATTAGAAAATAAAAATAGAAAAAACTTCGAGTTTCAGACTTTGATGTAAAAAAATTGATGATACAAATTGTACCATGTTGTATACTTTGATGTAAATTTCATTGTTATTATGCTTGGACAAATGTTGCATTATTTTCCATCTACAATTGTTTGCAGAGATTCCATGGATATGTCGATTTCATATTTCTTGAAACGTGTTTCCCTTTTTTTATTTTAAAACAATGCTAATTTCATGCTTCACATACGGCAATGTTGTGCGTTGCGGTATGTGGAGTAGAGAGAGGAAATGGCGTTAGTGAGACGAAGAGGGAGAGGCGGCGAAGGAGAAGAATATTGAATACATTCAGATAAAGAGTAAATGGAGTGCAAACCTAGATGGATTTGAATTTCAGAGCTAAAAAATATGACACTTGACTACACAACTCTTCAAAACACATGTGCTACATGATTGCATTCATGTAACCCTAGTATGGATTCATATCGTTCCTTTTGATTTTATAACTAATTTGTTTTCTTTTGATTGTAGGGATTGGTTTTACAACCTCAACAAAAAAGGGGTTCAACACATACATATCTAGATGGAAAACCATTTTCATGACCACGTACTGGTTTTTGTGGAAGTGGAGAAATAGTGCTATCTCTGAAGAGGATTTTCAAAGACTGCTCAACCTTCCAATAATGATCCAAAGATTAGTTAGAGACATTGAAGACTGCAATTTAGATCCTACTCATAAAGGGCCTAAACTAAAGGAGATTGTCCACATAGGTTGGAAGCGACCGCGGGAAGGATGGATCAAACTCAATAGTGATGGTGCATGCAAAGATCTGGATAGGATTGTCAGATGTGATGGCCTTTTTCGTGATACAAACTGAAGATGGATCAAAGCTTATGTTAAGAAGATTGAAGTTTGTGACGCTTTACATGTTGAGATATGAGGGATTGTAATAGGGCTTGGAGGAAAAAAAATCTCACCTTATAGTGGAAATCGACTCGAAGAATCTAGTTTACTTAACCTCCAACAATTTTAAGTTCAATGCGAATATCCCTATTTTAGTTCACCATATCTGACAATTGTTTAAGATGAGGTGGACATGAAAATCAACCATATTTGGCACGAAAGAAATAAAAGTGTTCACTAACGTGTTAACTTAGCATTTCTATGGATAACTATGATTTGTTTGCTTTAGAGACCCCTCCAAGGGAGCTTCAAAAGTTTTTTTTTTCTCTTTTTTATATTTATGGGGCATGCATATCTTGGAATGTTCGGTTAGTTTCTTAGTTTTTTTTTTTCTAAGGCTCTGCCCTCTTTTGTACCAGAAAAGAAATATATTACAACATAATTGTTTTTTTAGGGGGATTATAATTGGGTTTTAACTCTCGAATTAAAATTGCATGAAATCAAGCCAACAATAACATATTCGTTCATCTCTGGCCTATATTAGTGGAGGTCATATCTTAAAAAAAGATACATGTGTAATTTAAAAATGTTGATGTATACTGATAGTAGTACGCATAAAGTAATTGTCTGATCCTCTATTTTTAGTTATATATTTAGATTTCATTGAAGTAACCAAACACATTTTGACTTTTTAAATATTTATTGGGATGTGTTCATGTGAATTAAAAAATTTAGTTGTGAATTCAATAATTTAATTGTCTGATGCTCCATATTTTCTCATTGCGAGTGAAATTTGTAATTTTCTTGTATATTTGGTATATTTAAGTTTTGTTGTTGTTGTAACCATACATATTTTTCTTTTACTTTTTAAACTTCTATGGTGAGGTTTTGTAGTGAATTGAACAATTTAACAGTTTTATGTTATATTATATATAAAAACTCATGATGTCAAAAAAATTATATAAAAACTCATGTTTTTTTATTGACGTGCATGTAACTAATTGATTTTTTTGATTGTCGTATTTGGTACTCATACTCATATCAATTACTATATACTCATAGTGGATACATATGTGTTCAAATTTACCCTCCAAGTCCCCAAGACTCCATTTGAGTATAATGATCATGGTTAGTTATGTGATTTTTAATGTTTTTGATAAATTAAAATAATGGCTCCTTAATGAGAGACGTTAAAGAGATTAAAAGACAACAAGATTAAATTTAGTTTGAATACTCTTACCTCAAATTATTTCATATGATTATTATTCTTCTATTTTTTTTTAAATTCCACAAAATCATTAATATTATTATTATTGAATATTTTTCAATTTATTTTTTTCTTTTGCATATTATGATGTTGATATTTAAAAATGTTTAAAGATAGATAAAAACTTATGATTCAGTATTATCCCTCCAATTTTTGAAGAAAACAAGCTCGGGTAATCTTAATTTCAATCATGAAATAAGTATAATCTATCAACTATTTAAATTAGAGATTAAATTTAAATACTTCTGATTAAAAAATGAAAATTTACTAAAAATTTGAGAATTTACTTTTAACTTAGAAATTTATCATTTTGTACCGCTCCATTATTTGATGGACAAGTTAGAAATTAGATCACTAATCACTTTGAACCGGGACAAGGAACAACATCAATACTAATTATTTGTTTAATTTCTCGTTTATTTTCCTCTAATTTTTTGAATTTTCCTCTTTCTTTTTTTTCTTACTATGCATAAAAACAATAGACTCGGAAGAACAAACGGGTACTTGTTAGTATTAAAACAAAAGTTGTTACTCTTTTAATCATTAAAATATAAATATTATAAACTGACGGAGTAACATTATAAAATATTTAATTCTTCTATAAATTTTTACACATAATATTTAATTCTCCTACAAATATAGAATTAAGTTTAGTTCTTTTACAAATAAAGTTTTAGCTCTTCTTGTGTACCCAAAAAGAAAAGTGTAGCTCTTATAAAAAGAAATGTTGAAAACTCTTAAAATAATCTATATTGTTATCGAAATGAATAAATGAATTCTTCATTTTTTTTAAAGATTAATTATAATCTTTACTCTAAAATTAAAATAAAAGAAAATATTCAAATTAGTCATTAAAATCTTAAATGTACATGTACAAGACATCAAACATGTGTTCAACCAAAAGTGTTTAGCGGCAAAACTAGATTTTTTTGAATCACCAAAATTACGGTGTAATAAGTTTTAAAGTTGAACATTAAAAAATAAAATTGCAAACCTTACAAATTTTAGGCTTAAATATGTATTTCATCCCTGCAATTAGGAGTCGTTTGAAATTTCATCCCTAAACTTACTAATCCTCCCATTTTGCCCCTGCAAATATTAATCATTTGAAAATACGTCCATTAACTCATTTAATGACTGTCATGTCATCTAGCAAAATGGCATGGGAAAGGACAAAAATACCCTTTTTTAATTAAAAAAATATGAAAAAATTAAAAAATCTGATTTTTTTTTTAAAATCATAAAAAAATTCCATTTTTTTTTAAAGATGAAGAAAACAAGTGGAAATTAGTTTTTTAAATCTGAAAATTAGTTTTTCGAAAAAAAAAAGTAATATATAATTTTCAAATTAATAAAAAAATAATTTTCGAAAATTTAATTTTTTTTTTTTCAAAATTTTTAATTTAACAGTTTTTTTTTCCAATTTTTTTTCTTCAGATTTTTTAATTAAAAAAAGGGTATTTTTGTCCTTTCCTAGGCCATTTTGCTAAATTGATGACGTGACAGTCATTAAGTGGGTTAATGGACAAATTTTCAAATGATTAATATTTGCAGGGGCAAAACGGAAGGATTAGTAAGTTCAGAGATGAAATTTCAAACGACACTTAATTGCAGGGATGAAATGCATATTTTAGCCAAAATTTTAAATAATATTTTAGGCGTTCTAAATAGTTCGACAATTGACATAGATTATGAACGAAATTAAATCTTACAAACAGATCTAATAGTTATTATACTTTGGATTGAATAAATGCAGACATATAGCTTGATCTACCGATCATGAATATGATCCACATGAGAATCGCCAAAGTCATCATCACAGTTGCAAGCACCCATCCAGAAGCACAAATATTGCAATTAGCCTTTTGATATTCAACTTACTAAAATGAAACAAAAACATGTATATGAGATAATATTTTTAATCTTCAACAACAATAATGTCAAAGTATATATAAACACAACATAGCGAGCTTCCGATAGAGGATCGGGAAAAAAAAAATTGTTGTCGTATTCCACTATACTATCTACTACCGTCTGACGTTCATTCCTCAATCAAGCAATCCAAACAACTTTCTACTTTCTTTAGAAAAATAACTTTCATTACTTCGTTTATGGGTGTGTTATGTTGGTAGTTCTAGTATGCTAGTGTAGGATCAGCTTAGCTAGCTTTGTTTTTAGTTGTTTTTATTTAAAATATGTTATGTTTATGGTGAAATTAATTTTCTCAGAGTAAAAAAAAAAAAGTGTTTCTTCTTTCATTTTAGGATGTTTATTGCTATTGTGGTATTTTATTTGGATTGATCAATTAATGAAATTTCTTATACTAATCAAAGTAATATAAGTGTTGGAGCTAATGAAAAGCGCTATGAAAATGATGGAAATGGAATATGGAAGGTTGAAGTCAACACAAAACTTGATAATATATGAGTGTGGATCTAAAGATGTTTAGGTCAATTAAGATTGAGGTTTTTTAATGTAAATGTTGTTCATGATTTGGAAGGTGATTTATGGAATTGTTATACGTTTGGTACAAGTATATGAAATTATTGTTTCAGTCAACTGAATTATGTTCACTGGACTAATATATATAACAATGTATTGTTTCTACCAACTGAGTTATGTTCACGGGACTAATATAATTTTTTAACTAGTAATATGTAATAATATCAATCTTTCAAAGATAAATTGAGTTCTACATATTTTGTGTTTGGAACGAGTAAAATTAACAACTCTTTTACTGAGATATTTAGTTAGTCATACTTTAACAATATTATATAGTCATATTGGTAGAAATAAAACATTTCTACTTTGCTTTTTTTATGGAAAAACATTTTTATTTAGTTAATTGTCAATATTGTAAATGACATATTTTTAGTCATCCATTTTTTAAAATTTAAACAACTTTATTAGATAGCAAACTTGTTACAAACGGTAGCAGAGCTAACAATATTGGTGTTGATTGGAACATCGATTATCAATTGGATACTAGTTTCGTTATTGATCTTCCTATTATTGGTAATTTCACCATTCCTTTTTATCAAAAGGGAGATACCAAGCTGTCAGGTATCTTTGACTTTTTTGCCTAGTTTAATCCACCGTAATAAAATAAATAAAAGTACCGTTATGTTTTGCTTTTACATCATTTTTTATTTACTGGTGTTTGTTTTTCCCCCTTTTTTTTTTTGACATAAACCAAGGTATTTCATTGATAATGAGAGAAATCCTTACAAAGATATGGATAGATTTGTTGAGGGAAGGAGCCCACCCAACTTCTATTACCTACTGATTGTGCCAAACCCACAAGGTTATGAGCAGCTTGATTACAATTTCTTCTAACAAACACAACAGTACAATTAGATAAACAAGACAAGTACTCTAAACAGTCAAAGATCATAAGATCAATAGCAGCTATTCTTTTCTTACGGTACAAACAGTGAACCACCGTTTCAGCATCAGTTTCGATGATCAAACTTGAGAGTTGCTCCACTTTCGCCCAGCTTAAACACCATCTGAGAGCAAGCGTTTCAGCCAACAACGGTGTCGCTGCGGTAGGTTCCTTTCGAGTGGCAGAGAACAATACCTCGCCCTGATGATTTCTAGCGATGAAACCCCAGCCCATACTGCCATCAATGAAGCATCCTGCATCCACATTAATTTTGATAGTACCCTCCGGAGGAGGACACCACTGAGAACGGACACAGGTTACAGGCTGACAGGCCACTTTCAAGTTTGCCCGATTAAACTCATCAACCAAAAGCGTTGCAGACTGCGCTATCTGGGACGGTTCGAAAGGAGTATTGTTGAAGATCAATTTATTCCTGCCCTGCCAAAGACACCACAGAGTAATACCAAAAAATTGGACAGCTAGAGAATCATCTTTCCTTAGCCACTGTTCCATCCAATCTCTACACCCGACGTTAGGAGGAATATGAATGCCAAGAGGGGAGGAGAACCAAACCGCTTTCGCAGCCGAGCAATGCAAAAAGAGATGGTTCCTATCTTCAGACTCAGAATTACAAAGCGGGCAAGTAGTGTCTAGAGAGATACCTTTTTTTTGTAGATTACACTTGGTAGGGAGAATATTGCTTGCTAGCCTCCAAAGGAAATTTTGCGCGCTTTTAGGGCCTTTAAAATTCCAAATTCTGCTCCATATATCAGTGTTACGCCCAGCAGATGTTTCAGCCAACTCCCTAGATCTGTTCTCGCAGAGCAAATGATGACCAGACCTTACTGAGAATTCTCCTGATTTTTCCCATTGCCATACAATTCTATCATCCGGAAATCTAAAGGAGAGAGGGATGCTAAGAATTTTTGTTGCAATAAAACTGTTGAAAGATTCCAGAATTCTTCTTCTATCCCATGATCGAGAATCTTGACAGATGAGCTCAGCAACCAAAGCATTCTCTTCAATGGTGCCTTCACCATTTTGGATCGGTATAGACTGCACACCAGGGATCCATTTGTCTTTGAAGATATGAACAGATCTACCATTGCCAATCACCCACTGGGCACCATTCTCCACCATATCTCTCGCCTTTAGAAGGCTTCTCCAAGCATAGCTCGGTTGAAATCCCACATTGGCTTTGGAGATATTGGAGCGAGGGAAGTACCTGCTTTTAAAAATACGAGCCATAAGAGAATTAGAATCAGACATTAACCTCCAATATTGCTTCCCAAGGAGAGCCTTGTTGAAGTCACTAAAGGACCGAAATCCTAGGCCCCCTCTCTTCTTAGTTACTCCAAGTCTGCCCCATCTCATCCAATGGATTTTCCTCTTGGATGCATCAGAACCCCACCAAAATTTTGCCAACATTCCTTCCACCGCATCACAACAACCATCAGGCAAATTGTAACAGCTCATGATATAATTTGGAATAGCCTGAGCAACCGCCTTGATAAGAGTTTCTTTCCCGGCGCGAGATAGGCATTTTTCTTTCCAACCTTTAATTTTCTTCCACACTCTCTCTTGGACAAAAGAGAAAACCTCCTTTTTAGACCTTCCAAAGATCACTGGTAGTCCTAGATATTTAGAATGAGCATTCACAGTCTTTATGTTAATCCTTTGACAGATCATTTCTTTCTCATGGCTAAGCACATTTCGACTATATGACACCTCAGACTTATCCAAGTTAACAATTTGTCCCGAGGCTTCCTGGTAGGTATTGAGAACAGTTATTAGACATTGAGCTTCCTCCACACTAGCCCTAGCAAAAAGCAGACTGTCATCTGCAAACAACAAGTGAGTAATCTTAGGAGCGTTTCTCGCGACCTGGATACCATGAATCTTGTTATCCTTTTCCTCCTTCTTGAGAAGACCCGATAGAACATTTGCACACAGAATGAAGAGATAAGGGGATAAGGGGTCTCCTTGACGCAAGCCCCTTTCTGGGAAGAATCTGCGGCTTGGTTGACCGTTGATGAGAATCTGGTACGATACAGTGGTAACACACTGCATAATGGTGTTAATGATATTCTCCGGGAAGTTCATGGTATGAAGCATGGATTTTACAAAGGGCCATTCAATTCTGTCATAAGCCTTGGCCATATCAAGTTTCATGGCCATCACCCCTTTCTTGCCTTTTGTTTTTTTCTTCATCCAATGAAAACACTCCATGGCAATGAGAGCATTATCGGTGATCAGCCTCCCTTGAACAAAGGCACTTTGCTCCTCATCAACAATATCCGGCAGGATTGACTTTAACCGATTAGCAATGGTTTTTGTAGCAATTTTCATAACCACGTTGCATAGGCTAATGGGGCGAAATTGAGATGGAGATGAGGGGTTTTTGCATTTTGGGATAAGTGCTATGAAGGTTTTATTTATGCATTCCGGAGAGATCCCCTCATTAAGGACGCCCAAGGCAAGTGTAATAACCTCACTACCAACAATGTGCCAATACTTTTGATAGAAAAGCGCAGGTAAACCATCCGGGCCGGGAGCTTTGAGTGGGTGCATTTGGTCAATCGCTTCCTTTATATCAGCCTGGGAAAAAGGTTGGTTACACCACTCAAAATGCTCAGGAGAGAGCCTATCTTTGACAACCATACATGTCTGCTCAATTCTTGTTGGATTAGAGGTAGCAAATAACCTGGAGTAATAATCAATCAGGACCTTCTCCACCCTGTCTCTACCATTCCACCAAACACCCCTGTCATCCTTGAGCTTTTTTATAGAGTTTATTTTACCTCTCTGTTTAGCTTTAGCATGGAAAAACTTGGAATTCTTGTCCCCCTCCTTCAGCCACATTGCCCTACTCCGTTGGCGCCACATAGTTTCCTCGGTTTTGAGCAAAACCGCATGTTTTGTTTCCAAGTCTCTGTAACGAGCTATGTTATAAGGGAGCCCGTCCCACAAAGTATGGTTGCTGAGTTGGTTTTCAATTTCCAGCAGCTCCTTACGAATCTCAGATATTCGGTACTCTTTGAAGGCAGAGTCTAGGGACTGCATAGCTTCAATTTTGCCCACCAGGTCTGATGTAGTGTGCCAAGAACTCCTTACCAATGCTTCACACCTATCATCGTCAGCCCAGCACTTCTCAAAACGGAAAACATGAGGTTTTTTCCTATGCTCATCTTCCAGACACACATCCAAATCAATAGAGATAACAGCATGGTCAGAGCCAAACCTTGCTAGGTGGTTTATTTGAATAGGAGAGAAACGATTGACAAAATCCTCCGTAGCAAAGGAGCGATCCAGTCGGCATTGAATTCTACAGTCTCCCTGTCTTCCATTTGACCACGTGAAAGGGTAGCCTATAAAGCCCAAGTCAAGCAAATTGCAATCCTCCACTGCACTTCTACTAACAGACAATTGCGAGAAACTTCTAGGAATACCTCCAAGTTTTTCCTCATTTGATAAGATGTCATTGAAATCCCCACAGCACAGCCACATACCCTCCTCAGCAGGAATTAGGCTTCTCAACAATTCCCAAGTATCCTTTTTCTTTCCTTCCTCAGGATAGCCATAAATACCAGACAAACACCAATTTTGACCACTTTCTGCATCTTCAATCCTCCCCATTATATGGTTCAGAGAGTAAGATACAACTGACAACTCTACATTGTCCATCCACAATAAGCCAATGCCTCCTGCCCTTTCTCTACCAAGTCCCTCACATGGAACAAAAAGACCAGAAGAGAAGCTCATCTTGATTCTAACACGCTCCATCTCGTCAGACTTTAACCTAGTTTCCATTAAGAAAACTACTTGAGGATTTTGAGTACGGATGAGCCTTAACAAGGCTCGAATTGCCCGAGGGTTCCCCAACCCCCTGCAATTCCAACTTAAGATTTTCATTGTGATAGGAGGTGTTGGTCATCCAACACCCCCTCTGGTTTATTAATGTCAACCTCCATAGCAGCTAGATTTCTCTTCTTCTCCAAGCCCCCCACATCCTCCATAGCCTCCAAGCCATTGTCAGTACCAATAGCTTCACTTAAAAGCCTCTTCCCTCCCTCTTTTTTCTTTTTGGGCTGAGTCTTTGCTTTCTGGGCTTTAGGACCTATTTGCCTGCTCCACTTCTTTTTCACCTGAGGTACTACTATCTTTCCCTCCACACCAGCTGCAACTTTTTGAGAGATAGAGACAGAACCTAGAGTTTCCACCACCCCTTCAATGGCCTTTTTTGTTGCTTCAGGGCTAGCTGCTACAACCTCCTTTTGTTTACCAGTCAAGGGGGTTTCTTCTTCGTTGACAACTAACACTTTAGAAGTTTTCTCTTCCCCTGCTTCAGAACACTTGCTTGAGCTGGTTGATGAGAACAGAGATTTGCTGCAGGTACCAACATTGCATTCCTTTTTAATATCCATCTGAAGCTTTGGTAAGGGGGAGGCTCTCATCCAAGACCCGTAAGCTTGATCTTGTTCTTCAACATCTGTGTACTCTTCACCAACTTGACCAATACCCTCTTCACATTCCTTCATCTGGTGGCCAATCCTCCCACATTTGTAGCAGAAGTTGGGGAGGCGTTCGTACTTGAAGAAAATCCAGAGGTTTCTGTTTTGATACTTCAACACAGTCCCTCGCTTAAGAGGGTTTCTCAGATCTACAGAAACTTTGATGCGAATGGATTTCCCCATTCTATTGGAATCCCTTTGATCCACCTCTAGAAACTTCCCTATCAGATCCCCAACCTTTTTTGCCATTAAATCGGATCTCAGTTTAAGGGGAAGATCATAAATCCTTACCCAGAACTGAGCGGTGTGCAAAATCAGCTCTGAAGGTTGTTCCTCACCTGAAATCGTGTCTAGAATCAACAAGTTGCGGTCGAAACTCCAAGGGCCAGAGTGTAGAATGTTTTTAGCGTCTCTCTTCGAAGCAAACTTGAAGAGAAAGAGATTCTTGTTTAGATCTTGAATCTCAACAGTGTTCTTCAGCCTCCAAGCTTGGATCAGTGTCTGTTTGAAAGCTCTAATGTTGTAAGGTACATCAGTCCAGATCTTCCCGACGAGTGTACGCCGAAAAGCTTCTCCTTCTGTTGTGATATCTTCCTCCACCGTGATTCCTTCACCCTCCTCCTCTATTAGTCGCGCCACCCTTTCTTTGTCCATGACTATGTTAACCCGAGCAAAACTAAAACTAGAGACCCACACCAAGGAAAGGAAAAGACCAGTAATCAAGACCAGAGAAGATCCACCAAAAAGATGGGGTAAGCCAGAATGGATCTGGGGTTGGTCCGCCACATAACCCTAGCAGAGCAGAGTTGGGGGAGTTTTACCTTTAGTTGTACTTTTAGTTGGATATGGATGTTATAGTACTATACATGACTGAAGTATTTGAAATCAGATTTTAAATGGAAGTTTTTTTGTTAGTCAGATTGTGGTTAAACATGGTTGGTATACACTTATACTAAATATACAAAATCACTTTCATTGAAGAAACTAATTTATTATTAGAATGAACTCTCTTGATGTTTGTTAGAATTTAGAACAGATGAATCTCTTTGTTGTTTTATCACAACTCTAAATAAGATGATGTATTGGAGAAAATGGAAAAAAAGAGAAGAGTTTTGAATTCTCAAAGTCATCAATATGACACACACTTTATTGACATGTTTATATAACTTGTATATGCTTTACAATCTTTACTATAATCTCACAATAGATAGCTAAATCAAACTATAACGACCACATAACATAAAAACTAAAATCAAAGCTAGCAACTAAGTAACTTGTGTTGGAAATAACAAACTTGACTAAGAATTAACTAACTTATGTGGTTACTTCTTTTATTAGAATATCAACCATCTGATCTTTACTCGTTCCAACTACAACTTTTCTTGTTCTCTCAAGTGTGATGAAATCTCATCTCAATGTTCTTATTTCTCCAATGAGTGAGATTTTTTTATCTAGATTAATTTTTCGATACAAGGTCCACTTTGATATGTGTCTCAGGCGAGTCATCTCAAACACTAGCATCATTCTCCTAAAAAAAATACTTATGTGAGATTCATTGCTAGATGTGTTTAGCAAATCATCATGTATGTTTTATAATTAATTAAAAACCTTTTAAGCGCCCGTTTAGATTTGGGATTGGCAAATCCCATAATATTTCCAATACATGCACTTCATTGATAATGATTAGAAGTGGTTACCTTAGCTCTGGTAGAATAATTTCTTTTTCTAGCACCAACATTCTAAAAAAATTTGTTTATCTTTTTTTTGATATTCACAGACCACCACTTGAAATTGCGAGCTAGCATTCTCTTGATCCTCAGAAGGATTATCCTTATTCAAGTATTATCTTTTCAATTCTTTGATCATGTTGATGAGACAAAATAATGAATCTGATAAAACAATTATATATAAGTTTTGAAGGATATCATGCATACAAGTATATGAAGTTATTATATTTGGATGTTTTATAAATTGGATGAGATAGATATTTTAGTTTACAATTGTCATAATTCAATGTTAAAGAACTTTAAATATTTTTTCAATTATGTTAAAATGATATCATATTTTGTGATTTGTCGATCTATTTTAGTTAGAATAAGGGTAACGGGTAGGGGTGTGGGTACCTAAGTTTGCATAAAGTACATTTATGAGCATTAAGATTGATATCCATTGGGTATGATTAGGGGCGAAGCTAGACATTTGGTATATGTGGGGCTAAGATTTCAAAGAAACAATAATGAAAACTATATTAAAAATAAGAAATAACATTCTTTGATATAATATAATACAGTGAAAATTGTTTCCTATCCATTTATTTAAAATGACAAAAATGATATCATTGCTAATTGTTAAAAGAACATATATTTGTATATAAGTTCCAAGACGGTTATTTAATCATTGATCATCCATTTTGTTACATAGTCGACTATTCACAACTTTCATAGCTGAAAAAACATGTTCAACATTTGCAGTTGCTACCGACAAGAGCAAAATCAACTTCAAAAGATTATAAATCATAGCAAATGTGTGCTTATTTGTTTCCACAAGTTTTAAACAAGGTTGTTGACTTGTTGTTCTTATTCTTAACATAATGTGTTTTATTTATAAGGGGTAATAGTCATTTTGGTTCCTTAATGTGTAAGAAGTAGCCATAATAGTCCCTCAATGTATCAAAATTTCAAAATAGTATGTGATTGTGCACTTCATTAGTCAAAATAATTTTAAAAAAAATAGTGAAGTTGGATGTGGGGCTTTAGCCCCACATAATCCCTAAATAGATTCGTCCCTGGATTTGATCTAGGTCTAGGTATTGGTTCAAACTGTGGTGCGTGGACGAATACTATAGTATCCTATCCATTACCATCCCTACATAAGTTTGTAAAATATTACACAATTGTAAAGAAAAGGAAAACAGATTAAAACAAGCAATGAATCCAATGCTAAATATCCAACAACTTCTATCCCAAACATGTATGTCATCTGAATGGTTCTATCTCAACACATGCAATTTTTGGCTCGTCGTTGGAAAAGTCGCTAAGATAAACTTTTGTATGATTTAAAAAGTGACTCATCTTCCTATTTTAAAACTACTCTTGTAAATTGTTCAATAAAAAACATACTCTTACAATGATAGATATCTTGTAAAACACTGTCATTAATCGTCCATTCTTTAAGAAAGTGTCTTCAGATATACTGATACTTATTTTTTTTCTTTCTAAAAAGTCAAAATATATACTATAATAGGATCAAATTAAGCACAAGACATGCAAAATTGTGTAGGGATACACATTATTTATAAGCTACATAAATATCTTAATACCTACACAATTCTACTTGATAGATGATTGCATCAAATTTAAAAATAGTCTACGAACAAAGATTCAACAAGTTTTGTTTGCCTTTTGAAAAAAAAGTATTCAACAAGTTGTCATTTATCAAGAAATTTGTGTCTTCTCAACTTTATAACATCTTCAAGGATTCCGACAAGTTACGAAACACATAGAAAAGACATGTAGAAAATGCCCTAAATTTTTATTATATAAAATTGGAAAAAAAAAAGTAAATAAGTATAATCAAATCACTATTTGTTCTACATTTGGGAAAGAATGGTTTTTGAATAAAGCCCATCAAACATTTTCCATTTAACAAAAACATGTTATATAATATGCTTTACTTATTTAGAATAGTAATTAATATATATCAAAATTAACTATATGGGGATGTTGCTCGGATGGTAGAGTGTCGCTTAGCCTTCGAGAGGCTTGCGGATCGATACGCCGCATCTCCAATTTTTTGAAAAAATTGTTCTTTTTTCAATTGAAATGTTGTAATAAAATAATAAAACAAAAATGCGGTGAGCGTGGATCGAACACGCGACCTTCAGATCTTCAGTCTGACGCTCTCCCAACTGAGCTATCCCCGCTTTTTATTTATTTAATGACGATTATTTAATTAGTCTGTTTTGAATATCACTCAGTACTACACAACAAACGGTGATGATGCATTTAAAACTGTTGCATACGAAACGGATCTTCAGTTTTTATTGGCAGTGTCAAATGTACAAATCCTTAATTATTGTTTTTCGATAATCTGTTTTTTTAAATTAATTTCTATATTTTTTAAAGGAATAATTAATTAATTTCTATATACTAACAATGTAGACATATTCATTTTTTTTGACAAAATATAAAAATATTCATGTCATGTCAAAAAAAATTAATTTTAAAATATTATACAATTATTATTCAACTTTCTCAAATATGTAATTTTGAAATTCTGTATTTATTATTTGTTTTTGGTAAAAACTAGTTAGAAATACTTTACGTGTGCAATCGTGGGTGTTCATATCTCGAGACATTGTGGGACACACTTATATGCGATCATGAAAGAAAGGGCGAGCACTCTTGTGTTTCAACCCCACTATCACTATACTTTGAATTGTTTTGGGGCACAGTGTACTTACAGCCTCTACGATAAGCAGGTGAATGGGGCCGGTGCGTGGCGAACGGAACGAAAATTCTCTCTAAAAAAAAATATTTGCGATAAAAAATTGTTTTATTTGGTTAGATATTACAGCAGGATAGGCTATTAACACATGTCAAATTGTGGATGAGATGAGTTGCTTGGGATGTTCATCAACAATGTTATGTTTATTGCTTTGATGGTATAGAATCAACAAGTCATTTGTTTGGAAATTGGGCAATGTCTCGACAAATTTGGAATTTTATTTTCAAGTTGGATTGGAAATTACTAGATGGTTGGAGCACCGAGTTATTTGAAGAAGAAAAAAAAATTCTTGTTCATTTCTCTTTGCAAAAAAAAAAAAAAGTGTAGGAAGGTGTGTCATTTAATTTGGCTCGCAAAGTCTTGATGTATTTGGTTGGACGTAATGAAATTCTTTTTAACAGAAAAATAGTTGATGTTATGGAGGCGGTAGACTGCATCAAGCGGATATCACCGTCTTGATTCATTTGTAGGAAGGTTAGGAACAAGAATCTTGTTTTTTCAAATTGATTGATGAATTCACTTCCTTATTTGCAATGCATTTGACTGAATATTTTGTCTCTAAAGTGATTGATCTTGTTAAGATATAATCGAAAGGATGGTGTAGTTTTAGGAAGTTGCGCAAAAAAAATTGCATAATAATATAATACTATGGACCATGGTGGAATGTATGATTCGAATTTTTCCTGAAGACTCTTGAACGATGTTATGTTGATGGAGTTGGTTTGTTTAGCAAGGTTGTAAAATGGTCACCAATTGTCTTGCCAAAAAAAAGAGGGATCAAATGTCCGTGTGAGATATGTATGTGTTACGAGTTTGAGAGTGAAGAAGATATGAGGTTGCATGAATGTGGTAGAATTTTTTACCATTGGACAAGTCACAATGACGCGAAAGGGGGGTTAGATGTCCATGTGAGATATGCATGTGTTAAGAGCTTGAGAGTGAAGAAGAAATTAAGTTGCATGAAAGGGGGAATTTTTACCATCAATGTATGTTTTTTGTTTATATTCAGAGGGAGTATATTATATATTATATATACTATAGATATGGATGTGATTATACACCAAGACAAATTTCCAAATTATGCAAGTATCCCACAGGAGATGATGAAAGCATTGAAAAAAATTGTCACACTTGTGAATAACATACAGTCATTTTTCAAGTTAAATAATTGATCGAACAAGATTACATTCCTATATGCTCTCAAAAAAAGATTGCATGCCTATAATATTAATATAACAATGATATCTACCTTTGATTAATTAATTACATTCAAAATAATATTTAGTGTCTGGGAAAAAGTTTTGAACTAGTTGTTTTGCTATCTGAATATGTAAGGGGAACTGTCGAGAATTCTGAACCAATTTGTTCAGAATGCTGAAAATATCCACGAGAGAGAGGACTAGTGTTCTGATTAGTAGGTGAACTAATTGATGCAGCTCCAGTACTAAACCTTTGATTGGAAAGCGGTGAAGAAGCAGAATTAGTATTTGTACTATTATCACGTGAATCACCCATAGATTCTGATCCACCTGTAATTCCTGACAACTCTCTCTTTTCTGTTTCCTTGAGAAGAAAATCAACCCACATATCTGCAAAGGACTGAAATGGGAAAATACTTGTTCAAATATGAATTTATGATTGTAAACTCGATATCAAAGTAGTATAAAATGAGACAATTTCGCACCATGCATCATTATCCGGAAAATATACCAATACCAGAGGAGAAGAAATTACCTGGTTATCAGATCCAACATTTACAGCTGATTCAGTTGAACTTCCTCCTAAGATACCTCCGACCAGGCGGCCAGGCAAACCAAGAACACCACGGACAACCCCTTTCCCTGGACCTTGTTGAGCAAGGCCTATCCTTTGTTTGTCCTCATTAGAAAATCCCAGCATGCGAACCATCAAGTCCAAAACCTATCCCAACATAAAAAACCACATGAAAAATATCATTTGAACAATATAGCATGCAAACCAGATAAAATAACATGGCATTGGGAGAAAAATATACAGCCAAACATAAACATGTGAAACTGGAGAACATAATTTTATAACCTCCACAAGTTCAATGGTTCTTAAAATATCAACCAAGACTGTAACCTCTTAAAACCCTATCCTAGGTTATAGATGCCCATCAATCTGACCATATATTAGTTTTCTTGAACAAAATCTAGTAACCATAAATTAACTCAGCTAATATATAAAAACTGAGCCCTTAAATTTCACTCCCCGGTCTCTCCCCAACACACAAGGGTGTACTGATAGGGACTTGGGTATTATGGGGGGCACAAGTCCCACGTCGAGTAGTATGGGATGCTCGGTGGACTATTTATGCGGCTTGGTTCTTCCCCCCTTAATAGCTAGTTCTTGAGGGTGGGTTCCCCAAGTTCTTAGATACCCATCATATACACACAAATTATTCTCACAGAAAAAATAAAGGAAACAGTTTCAGTCTTGAAAAATGCACATAAAGCAACCACAGTTAGAAGACTTGATACCTCTTTGCTGTGGTTTCTCTGGAAATAAGTAATAAGGAGTTTTATCACAATGCGCCTGTCAAAGTACAATTAAAACATGTAAGATAATTTATTCTAAAACTAAGCCGGATCGGTTACATAAGTCAAATGATGCCATAATGTTCTATTCTCGAAATTATACTCGGAAGAAAAACATGCCAACCT
This sequence comes from Medicago arabica, assembly GCA_946800305.1. Classification (NCBI taxonomy): domain Eukaryota; kingdom Viridiplantae; phylum Streptophyta; class Magnoliopsida; order Fabales; family Fabaceae; genus Medicago; species Medicago arabica. Next base: position 40,937,172 of record OX326969.1, read on the forward strand.
GTCAACAAGAAAATCAGAATCCACTGACATTCTATTTAGCCGTGTCATACTCTGTTCAAGAGCTCGCCTCAATTTAGCATTTTCTTCCTCAAGCTTGTTTACTCTACTTCTCCATTCTGATTGTACCTTCTCAGATTGAGAAAGCTTGGCTAAAATTTCTTCTTTTTCACCACTCAATATATCCACTCTGGAATCTGCATCCTGGCAATATAACATAACCATTTAATCTATACGCTGCTTAATTATGAACACCAACAAATTGACTTTTTAACCTTCCGAGTCAAAAATATACAATACAATGTCAATATACTGAGCGAAATTTACAGGAATAATGGAGGATAAGATAATACAAGATGCATTATGCTTTTTAAGTATTAAGATAGAGTAACTTCAAAACATAGAGTTCAACATAATACAAATAATCAAATACTTGTGTTAAAACAACCAGCAAAGATCATCATATGCTTTTGTGCTATAATCAACCTAAAAGATCCAATTTTTGTTCAATTCATATTTTAAACGAAGTTGTATGCATATTATTAATTTAGCAAAAGTGAGATATATTCATACTTTCAACAGTTGAGAAAGATTAGCTGTTTCTTCCCTTGCACGAGCCAACTCTTCTTCTAAATGTTCCTTCAGGAAATAAAATTAATAGCGACGTAAGCTTACTCTGTGTAACAATATAACATAAATACATAAAAGATAATGACAGAAAAATAAAAAGGTGAGTGGGAATATTAAGGTGTTAACAACTCAATTTATGTCAACAAACTTGTAATAATAAAAAGTTTAAAATAACCTTAGCTTCGATTTCAGCATAATACTGTCCAAGAGCGGTCTGCAAATTTATTAGTTCAATATTTTTGGCATCTATTGTGCTTATACAGTTTGTGAGCTTTTTGTTCAAGTCATCAATGACTTCTCTGGACTTCAGAAGTTCACTGTTGTTTGCATATTTCAGTTTCTCTTGATCTGAAGTTGCTTGCTTCAGAGCTCTCTCGAGATGTGATATTTGAGCCCTTAAGCAATTGTTGCTATCCCGTAGTTCTTCAATGACTTTGGTATCCTCGTCCATTTTTTCCGACTCTTCATTTTCCTAGAGAAATACCACCGAAATGAAAATTATAGTTTGATGCGGAAAGATTGATATGATAAATTCATGTATGATATAGTGAATTGTAGTTTATTCACATTCATTATAAAACTAACGAGACAACATTATTAACTATATACTTGAAAACTGTCAAAAGATTATGATAATTTGTACACTACTTATTTTCTAATATCACGTTCTTTTTTTTTTTGGTTACATGGGAAAAAATATCATGTTCGTTCATCGTATTAATCTAGCTTCAACAGATAAATTTAATAAGTAAAAATGAAACCTTCTCTAACAAATGTTGTTTAAGGCGGGTCAATTCTAGTACTGCTTTGTCCCTCTCCTGTTTTGTTTTCTTCAAATCATTACTCATCTTCTCTAAGGATATTTCCATGTCTTCTTTTCCAGGGAAACTTTTGGAAGGATCTGACAACTGTTACCAAAAGCCCATTCCCCATTTCCCATAAAAGAGAAAAAAGGAAACCATTATTAGCATGGAACTTAACGTATAAATTGAAAAGTAAATATTACTGTAAAATATGGGCTCACATCACTGGCGCTGCTTGAATCCCTATTCTGGACTTGAGAAGCAACATGTGACTTTTTACCAGTGAAGGACATGCTACTCGCTTTGAGTGCAGCCTCAAGCTCAACTTTTTCCATCTAATAACAAAATGTAGGATAAATTAGAGTGCTGTCTAGAGTACAATATCAAAAATAACTATTTTCAAGTTTTGATTGATTAGATGGTAGAAACATTTTGTACTGCGATGGTTTAATGTAATGCATATATCTACAAACCTTAAGAGTGGTGTTTTCCTTCTCTAATGTTTCGATTAATCTTTTTGAGCTATTCATGGCATTACTTGCTTCTTCACCTTTCTGTCTAGTCAACTCCAATTGCAGACGCTTTATTTCTGATACTTTTTCATTCAATTCTTTGTGTAATTGCCTCACCTCAGTTGTAGTCTTCAAGCAGCAATACATATAGGGGTTAGAAAGCCAAAAACTCTAACAGAACTAATGTTGCAAATCAATACAACAAAACCAGCATCCTTTTCCTTAAAAAGATGTAATCTATTACTCAACGATGCAATGGAAGTTATTAACAAGTAATAACCCAAAAAATGGTCGTTATTTTTGCATTTACACACATCCATACGCGTGCACAACACCACATACACAAACATACTCATATAAAAAACCTCTCATATATATGAAGAAATAATGATATGGAGATTTTGAAGCATTTGAAAAAGCTATAGTGTTCTCTTGTAATTTCTACTTCAGTCCTATCAACCTCGTGAACCGTGCAAATAATTAATTGTGTTTTTAATTCATCTATTAATAATTTGATACTAAATCTCATAATTCTGTCCGTCAAATGTTATTTACATAATTTGCAATGCACCAAACAATTTCCTGAAAAGGAATGATTTTGACTGTTCGCTTTATAACATTGTGTCATGTTTAATAAGATAATCATAAAAGTAGCATATACTAAAATACAAAATTACAAACAGACATCCTAAACTGCAGATCACAGTGAAACGTGACATTCATTTCACGGCACATCTGTTCATTAAGCCTTAATGTCGAGAGCAATCTCACATCGTAAACTATATATCCAAGTGTAATAAAATAAAGATGTTGGAGCCTTGAACATTAAATTTGCATCAATGCTTATATGGACTTACTTTGTCTCTTTCCAACTTTAATAATCTAAGCTCCTCTTGGAAAGACTTGTTCAATTTCTGTTCCTCTGACAGTGGAGAAAGAATTAGATTTGTTAACAGTTTTCTATTTAAAAGGAGAGAATGGTGATTCAATCAAGTTATTCCAAATGCAGAAAAATACCCTGGAATTGTAGCTGAATGTTTTCCAACTTATCTCGTTCTTGCTCCAATTCCAGCTTCAGTTTTCGTATGTCATGAGTATGCTGTACCTGTGCTGCTGCTGTGGGGCTATTTTTTCCTTCTACCAAATCTGCTAGCTCCTAGAAGGCATTCATACATCTGTTGTCAAGTTCACTCATCACTAATAAATAAAAAATATATAGCCTATCAAAAAGTCTAAATCAAAACGACCAGACGAAAAATTAAAATTTCAAATTATAAAGAAATATAAAAATCAAATTAAGAAATATTTTCATTTTCTAAAGAAGGTGCATCTCATAGTAGGACTAAATGAAAATGAACATACACATGGGATAAAATAACAAAAGGTACTTGATCAAAATCAAACTTGGGCAAGGAATAACACAAAAAAAAAAAAAGTTGTCATGAATGCCACGTAATGGTCAATCTTTCTATGTTGGTTCATTACTTAATAACCAAAAAACAAAATTGTCATTACCTTGTCCTTTACTTGTAAGTTGGAATGATTAGATACCATCTTACTTGGACTTGCATTGGATTCCAAAGCAGACATGGTTCCATTGTTTGTAGTATAACGGTTTTTCATTTGAGTTGCGTACCTATGTTGTCGATTAGATGACTGGTCACTACTTCCCTGCACAAATATATGCAAAACCATGGTTTTTCACTTGTTATGAAGTTGTATGAGATGAGCAACATATACAATAAAAACATGTTGTTTTCCCTTTCTCTAATCAACACTGGTTTATGAATACATATTTTGATTGGTCAGAAGAATTCATATTTCTTATTAATGACATTGATCTAACAATATGGTCGAAAATAATTTAAAGAAATAGCAGTGAGAATCTTTGGGTCAAAAGAGCTTTCTAATATCTATGGTTTTCTACAAAAAGAAATCCATAAGAAAACTATTGGTTTTGCTGTAAGTAGAAGCCACAACGATATTTCTATGTCAAAGATTGATAAGAGTAAAGCTCTAGATGAAGACTTAAGCTTTACAATCAAATGCATCACATAAGAGAATAAATTGCATGCTCTAATAAATATCAATGATTTTTAAGTGCTGCAAAGAAACTAGCCAAACCCACTGCCCGCTAAAAGTTTCAAAAAGTTATATCACGAAACAGTTAATCAATCTCAAAATAAATTACTCCTAATATATGAACTTTGTAAACAATAACAAAATAAAGCCAAATATTGTATTGACAAGACAAGACACAATTTTAATGTTGCTTCTGTTTATATATTGAGAAGTAGGTACTTGGTATGAAGCACTCAAATTAATTGCCTCTAGAACAAGTTTAGTAAAGTATGGTGAACCTGTGTCAAGAGTCGGTATTAATAACTGAAAGTTTGAAAGAAAGTTTATTTTTATTTTTTCCATCCAAATTTGAATTTGGACCTAACTCAGCCCCAATCCAAAAGATAGCTCATGTGTAGAGCCCCCCCCCCCCCCCCGTTCGTTGTTCGGTCATATAATCATCCAATGTGAAACTCTCAGAACAACTCTCAGAACACCCCTTTCACTTCCTGTATAACACAACGGGAGCGTGAAGTTTGCAGGACTAGACACTAGCGGGTGGCCCAACAGATATAGGTTAAGATTTGATACTGTACTAGTCTGAGTTCAGGCCTAATTCAACTTCAAAAGCCAGCTCATGGGGTGAGGGTTTCAGCCACTTATTAACTATTGTTTACTGCTCCAAGTCATATCAATATCCAATGTGGGGCTCTCAATACTTTTTAATCAAAAAATGTGAAGCACAAGTTTTGAAAACCAACTTGCATACTAAAGCATAATAATGTATATGGAATACTCATTGTCATCACTACTTAAATTTCATACAAAAATTATTAACTACAAGATATAAACCAACGAAAGACATAAAGCACAAGTTAAAAGTTTCTGTAACAAAAATACAAAATTAAAATCTTCAGAATAAAGTGTGAATTTAAATGTAGGATTACCTTGACTCTGTGATTGCCATTTGAAGAAGCAGGACTTGTAGCCTCTAAATTCTGTTTTAAGGAGCCGTTTTCTTTGTTCAGTCTAATGATGTGATCCTGCAAAGTTGAAATGACTGAATAGTTAACTTACCAAATGCTAGAATTAATAAACCCCAAATTAATACGTCGGTGCAATAATGGACAGTTCATGAAACCTCTTCATGTGATCAGTCGCATGATGAGATATAATCCTATAATATATTGAAGCAGATAAAAATTCATTTTGTTTGGGGGAAGAGGGTCTAAAGAATCAGAGTTTTAGAAAGAAGCAACAAATCCAGATGTACAGGTATATTTATTGTGTACTCTTCAAATGGCACATTGCAGCTGAGTTCATCTTATTTTAAACAAACATGATATAAGTTCCAGATTAGGGATTACATCGTATCACTAGATGTACAGTTTAATATGTATCTTCGATCCATCTTACAATGTGATGAGGAAAAAATTGTTGGGAATGCCTCACAGAAGGATTCAAGTTGGATGGATGACATCAACAAAGGCCCAAGTTAATCATAAATTGTGGAAGAAAAGTTCCAATAAAAACTAGAGAAAAAAAAAACAATATTTACCAGATAGCTATGAGATTTGGAATCAACAACCAGTATTGTATTACGAGAAAATAGAGAAATTACTGGTTCGTATCACATTACAACGCTCTATGGCAGTGAATGTTCGGCAGTGAAACGCGATAAGACTTGACTGAGAAAAGAAAGTGCAGCAGATACGACAAGAAGGTAAATGAAAAGGAAACAGAAGATTTTGGAATGACATAATCCACGGGAAAGTTCAAGTACCATCTATTGAGGGGAACGCTAAACTAAATCATTTAATTGCACGTGATTTTCCTAAAATTTGGTTGGTGGTAGAACACATTGGCATCGATTGATCCATGTAGTGTAGAAAATCCTAATACAGATTGACTGTTGTTTGGAAAACAGCACAAGGTACATAAAGAGTTCGAAAAGATAAGGCAACCAAAAACAAACAGTCGTTTTCAAGGAACTGACAAAAATTTCCAGCTATGTGCAACATGATGATTCATAATACACGAGACAAGTTCATGTATCAAAAGAATGGCTAATGTCATCCAACAGCTGCAATTGAACATTACGAAGGTTCCAACACTAGAAAGAACATAAGATAATTTGATATACTACCAGTATATATATTCAGAAAAGTGACAGCTGGTCATACCTCTTTTTCTTTTAATAGAGCGGCATAATTAACTGATAGTGCTTTAATCTCTGCTTCAGATGCTTGAAGTCTTTTGATTTCTGCTCTATACTGTTCTATCTGCAAGAAACACCACAATTTTTTAGTTTTGACCAACCTACCTGCCATATTCAACCAGCAAGGGAAAATACAAGGCATAAACACCTAATAAAAAATAACAATCTCATGCATCTGGTAAAATCTCTAAATTCACACAAGAATGAACCTTCTGCTAAGAGAATTAAACTTGTGGATCAAAACATTATATACTAATCACTCATCATCACCATTTTACCCTTACGATGACCAAAACTAGATTATACACTTAGAATAATGGACAACAAAAGGTCTTGCGAAAAATATCTAAATAAACAAACAAAACATAACACACAGCTAACTAACACTATCCATTGACATGAAATTGCATGAATACAAACATAGACATATCCATGTGTTGTAAACAGAATAGTTGTGTTATTATCTATACCACCACCACTTCTAATAGAAGCCGTGTCCGACACATAGTCACATAATTCCCTGTGGACCACAGGAACCGCGGTTCGCAGTACTTTCACGAACCAGTTCTCCCAGAATTCGAGTATGATTCGAAAAAAAGGCAGTACCAGACGTACCGTACCATAATACTAGAAAAACTAATTTAAATAAAAATTTGAACTAATTATTTGGGCTTTGGGAAGCACAGCTTCACCTTATTAATAAAAGTGATGAGCTGAGCCACTGACCCCACCATCACAACAATAACAGTAACAAAAGTTACGAGTAACCACCATACTAGTATTAGTACTTGTTCTCAATCAAAGTGCTGAGCTTCGGTATTTACAAGCTCCCCTTCTTTCAATATCTACCAAATGCCCGATGTGGGACATATTTTTACACTGTATTTTTTTTCTTTGTAAATCACATAGCATAGGATATTATTTTTGACGGAACATGAACCCATGGCGTACCGACTATGTATACCCCTCCACGTACCGAATTCTTTACGAGTGACGAACCACGTACCCGTACCACGTACTGAAACGAATTGCAAATCGTGTGACTATGGTCTGACACAACACCGTACACCGACACATGTGATTGCATTCAATTATGTTATTTTTTCAAATTATTACCGGCATCGGATGACCAGTATCAATGTCCGGTGTTTGTGTCGGTGCTACATAGGTTATTATAGACTACCTCGTGCGCTCAAAAGTAGGGCTGGAAATGAGTCAAGTCGAACCTGTCTGAGCTCGACTGGATAAGAACTCGACTCGATAAGAATTGGTTCCGCTCGAAACTCGACTCCTTTTTTTGAACTCGAGTTCGGCTCGTTTTAAGTTCACGAACAACTCGGTTCGGCTCGTTAGGTTCAACTCGTCTACTCAAATTATATATTTCAAAAAGCTTTTTTCTTCTTTAACAAAAGTTTTTTTTTTTATCAAAATACTTTGGCATTTGAACCAATGTTTAATGAAGAAACTAAATGAGCACATATATTAACATGCATACACTGATGTTAAGCCTCAAATCCAAGCTTGCATCTATCCATCATACTCTGGTGGTTTTATATATAACCGCTTCCTTATTTTTTACAAACACTTTCGATGTGGGACTATATTGTTTAAAACTTAAACTACATCTCTATGCTAAGTGCTTTGTGTGAATTGGACGTGGCCTACTTTTATCACTAGTATTATTATTAACTGACAAGTGTTAGGCTTAATTTCTTTATTATTTATAATTTTTTTGAAGGATTTATTATTTTATAATTGTTAATTTTTATAAAGTAATTGTTAATTTTTATTATTATATATATCGAGCTAGTTCATGAACCAAACGAGTCGAACTATCCATAGCTCAAGTTCAACTCATTTAGTTAACGAACTTAATTTTCAGCTCAAGTTCAGTTCATTTGGTTCATGAACCAAGTTCAACGAATCAATTTCCAAGTCGAATATCGAACTTTATTCGAGCTGGTTCGGTTCATTGTTAGCCCTACTCAAAAGAAATGGAGGTGTCTAGTGCTATAGTTTTAAAGTAAATAAATGATATAAATGCACACGTTTCAGAAATCGGTGACATTTATTAAACGTTTATACTCCAAAACTATAACCTCAAATTCAAGATAAACCTTGGGGAAATGTTACACTTGCACATACAAAATTGCCCACATACTACATATCATAAGGTTGAGAAATTTGGTTGCTAGTGAAAATCACGAAGCCAGCTAAATTTCTTTTCAATGCATGTTACAGTTTTCTCCTGCAAAGCCTATGAACCATTGACACAGACACCTGACACGTCGAAACCAATAATCATTTGGAATTTGGTGTCATATTGGTACAATACATATCTTCAATCAGAAGTGTTGGTGCTACACTAACATTTCTAAAGCAATTTGTTTGATCTTCAATCAGAAATATATTTTATAAATCTTAATAATTTACACGATTTCACGCATTCCGTAATTCAAAATTGAAATCTCTAAGAATTAACAATCACACAAACTTGTCACGAATTACAATACACATACCTCAGAAGAATTGGGATGATCTGCAATTCCGTTTGGTATCGGCGACCTAGGAATCGAATTGGAACGCATGGAGCCACGAGAATTCCGGCGATCGGAGACGGAAGGACTCTCGCCGTCGTTAGGGATTCCGTAAGAAATAACGTCGTCTTCGTCATCATCGTCGTTGTGAACATCGAGAGCGATCTGATTCAAATTCTCCTTCAAATTGGCAATGGTGCTCCACATGATGATTCAGAGATTCAAATCGAATTGATGAATCTGAGTTTAGAAGGATATTTGAATTGAAATGAATCAATTGTTGATGTTGTTGAATTTATGATTCGGTGAAGTTGCACACACTGCAATTTGGGATGGATCTCGCCTTAGAATCTATATCACCATCTTCATAGTAATGTAATTTTCCCTTGGTTCGTTCAAGTTTTTTCTCCCAAAATAATAACAATTAGCCAAAAAAAATAATAAAATATGTTACATATAAAAAAAAAAGAATTTAATTGGTCTATTGTGAATAACTTTTTTTTGTTTTTTCGATGGTCAGAGTTCGCACAATTTAATATTATCTTTTTCTAATACTCTTTTTGACGTTAACTTTTTTTATTTTTTTGACAAATGACGATAACTCTTTTATCGATGAACTCGTGTGAGTCATAACACTTTATGTTGATACATTTTTAAAATGTGCCGGTATGCATTTGAATTTCATCCAATAAAAAAAAGGTGTTGGAGAGTGTTAAAAAGAGTTTTTATAACAATATTTATTGTCGTATTGTTTAACAAACGTGTAAAATCATATGTTTTCAAACATATTAAATGATGTTTCTTAAAAAAATATATGATGTGGCAACAAATTATATAAATATGTTTTTTTCTTGAAATAATAAGTATGTTGTCAAATTTTTCAGGAAAAAAATTAAGTATGTTGTCAAATGGCAAAATTTAGAGTTTCTTTGAAGAACGTCCAAGTCAATGTAAAATTCAACTTTATTTATTTATTTTAGTAAATAGATAAAATGAGTTTGTCAAAACACGAAAGGATTGGACAAAGAATGTAAATTTGACATAAAGAAAGGACGACATAAAACAAGTTTTATGCATGTGTTGAATTACAACGGATTTTCTCAACAAACACGGATAATCGAGATAGTGGTCATTCCAACATGATAGAAATGGCAAGCGGTTCAAATCAATTTAAGTGACTGAGTCCAAAATTTCACTTTTCCCCGTTTTATGGTGGGTTGACGAGTTGGTGGGCCGGTCATTCAAACAAAAAAAACATGATTTTAATGCATTTTTTTTACAATTTTATTGTCAGCAGATAAAATTGTGGTAAATCACAAGCTTATGGGACATGTTTGAATTATAATGAGTTATTTGGTTGCTTCACTTTCAATTATGTTTAACTCATTGATAAAATTTTTTGCAAATTATTAAGTTGACGAGCTGACCCGCTATCCCTACCCTACCCGCCTTATTATTTCAACGAGTTAAGTGGGATGAGCCAATTAAAATTGACGAGTTCAAAACATGAGCCCAGCTCGCTAAAACCTGATTTTTGATTGCTTGTGTTGCTTTATCTTTTGCCAGTGAAAATGATTTTGGAGGAAAGTTCATGAACAAATGGCAACATCATGTCCTCAGAAACTCTAAATTTTGCTCCATCATGTCCTACACCTAATAATAGATATCTCAATGTTGTTGCGACAACTTTTTTCATTATTTGGTTCCTCTTTTGAACCTGAATCTATGTTAGGACTATGGATATTTGTTACTTCAGTTAAGATTTGAAATATAGACACTTTTCTACTTCAAATTTCAAACAGATCAATAAGTCTAATTAGGTATGTAATTAGACATGAATTAGATTTATCTTGTTCAATGTAGATCTGACTCTACTTTCTATCTTCAATATTTTGTTTTTGTCAATTTCATTGCTCACGGATGCAAAGGATCGATTTGTGTATTTTGATTTTAAATCATTCATTCGGTTGATAGTTAAATAATATCTTAGTTTATTTTTAGAATACAAGATAGAGTAAATTTAATCATCATGAAACAATTATTTCTCCAATGTTCAATTTTGGAAGGTTCCAGTTAAAAGTATCTTTTTAAATATCTTTTCATAATTGAATCGATTGTTCTAGTTATTAGTTTATTCAAATATTTTCACATGTGATCCTTTGGATGAAAAACCTTGATAATTGAGAGTACACAATTCTAAAAACTTTAGAATAGGATAATTTTCTCTTTATTATAAAATCATATTAAAAAAAGTTATAGAACTAAATTGGGGCGAAAAATACTTAATTTGATTGTTAAGGATGAAAATTGTAGCTCATCAAATGATTTTGGATGTAAGTTGCATTTGACCTTAATTTTCACAAGTTGATTTTGGATGTAACTTTAGAATTGGCTGTGGTGGTAAACAGTAAACATCATGCCATTGTTTGTATGAAAATCATTACATTTGACCTTTCAGAGAAGCAGAACCGGTTTGGTCAAAAGAGAACCGAAAACAAAACAATTAGACCCATATTTTATCAAATAAAACAAATAATGCAATCTCTGTTGGTATTGACTTGAGATCTGAGAGTGCCCCCTCCTCAAGGTTTTAGGTTCGATTCCTCATGTGCCAATTCACGGTTGGGAATATAAAACAAATACATTAAACACCTCATTTGAATGCATATGCATGTCACGTCTATACACGTTACTTGTTTTATAACTAGAACTTAATTTTATAACTAGAACTTAATAAGCATCCATTCTCACTAACCCAAAAAAAAGTAAACCCTCATTTGGGTCCCTGAAAGTGTCGCTCGCTATCAGACCAGTTCCTAGATCAACATAAATTATTAAAAACTCCCTCAATGTTAGTTCCGTTAGTCAATTTAGTTTGAAACGTTAACTTGGTGTTAAGTCTAATGATGTGTACATATATTTTGCCACATCAAATGTTTGTTGGAATGTCCACATAGATGGGGGACTAAAATGAACGCCAAAACTCTATCATCTTCTTCAAAACATGAACAAAGTTCAATCTTCATCTTCTTCCTCATCCCTCTCTAAAACCTCCATCAAGCATCAACATACCCAACAAACCAACAACGGCAAAAATCCCAAATTTCACGTCCAAACACACAAAATCAGTACTTTTATGTTTCTTTCTTTTCAAAATCATCAACTAATTAATCCAAATTAAAGCATATAATAATCAAAATTCAAAAGTTCTAAATAAAAAAAACTCTACAAAATCAAGAAGCTAATAGAACAACAACAACAACAAGTTTTTAAATCAATTTTCATCACCTTTGTTTGTTTATTTTTTTGATCAGCAAAGATTTATTAACAGGAAACCATGCCACAAGATGCAACAGGCGCAAGGCAAGGAACAAAAACAGCAGGAAAAAAATTGAAGCCAGACAGCCATTCCAAGCAACAACACCCAAAAACAAACTCCCATAAAACAATAATCCAATTGCTCACGCCCCACCTAATACAAACAGTAACACAATAACAGAGTTTATAAAGAAAACTAGCTACCCCAAAAGTCCTACCCATTCGTGTATCAATTAAGTGAAGATCAACAACAACATAGATTGAAACTATATCACCGCCAACAATCTTAAATAACCCACAAATTTTACATAACCCAACTTTTTTTCTTTGTCTAGTGATGAAGGAAGATGAACGGGGAAGGGAAAAGGAAGAAAGAATAGACCAACTTATTGTTCCTAATTGTCATCATACTCCTAATTGTCATCATACTCCCAGACGATGGATCCGACACAGTATCAGGTTTATACGGATCCTCAGCCCTAGGTGTATCATGTTGAGGATCCTCAACCTCACCAGTATCAGTTTGAGCAGAAGGAGCAGCCTGATATTGAGGAGCCTGAGCAGCAGGAGTAGGCTCAAACTCAGACTCAGCCTCAGCAGGATGATGATGGTGGGGGTCGTTTTCAGGGGGTGTTGACGGTGGTGTACGAGGCCGGACAGCTATGCAGGGGGTCTTCTAACCTCTCGTTTTTTGGACATGTGGCATGCATGATATGGGTCGATGCCGATATAAGTATATTTTAATGTTTATTTTACTTCTTTTACTATTTATACAACTTATTCTAATTATTATTTTACTTATTTAATGTTAGACTTAAAATTTATGTTAGAATATATTTAATGTTTATTTTACTTATTATTTATTTAACGGTGTTGTTTTTTGTTTTTGTATTTCAGTTTCGAAAAAAACATAAGGTGAAAGGTATCTCTCACAGGAAAAAGTTGAGCCTTAAAAACTTGATGGTGCCTCAGCCGGGAGCACAAAACGATTGGTTTTGGGATGTAGTGAATCTGCCCGGTCTAACTCCCCTCCTGAGTAGTGGGTATGAGAACATCTCTCACGGGCTCGTTTGTGTGATGTGAGAGAGATGTCATGAGGAGACGAGCAGCTTCCATCTATCCGTTGGGGAGATGACCATCACACTAGATAATGTGGCGTGTCCATAGGCATCCCCATCACTGGGAGACTCCTTCCTGATAGAGAGTTAATCCGTGACGAGGGAACGGAGATGATGCAGGTGGACCTACTTTTTATAGCGGAGGCTGCCGCTAGGGAGGTGGCAAGACAGGGTGGTCCTTATATCAATTTTGGTGTACTAAAGAGGCGCGACGAGGAGCTCTTGAATAAGTGTAGTCAGATGGTTGAAATTGACACAGAGAAGGGAGAAATCGAGTGAGCTCAAGTTAGGTCAGCCTGCGTTAAAGCGTTTTTGTTGCTCTTGCTTGGATGAACCATTTTTTCCCGCAAGAACAGAAAAAACATTAATCTGTTGCGGCTGCTTGCGCTGCAAGATATGGACGAGTTGGACAGCTGGTCATGGGGTGGATGAGACTTGCATTCCTTTACGAGCAGCTATCTCTGACCTCCGACTCATCTGTGGCCTCCTGTGGTGGTTACATGACCTTGCTTGTGGTAATATTTATTTTTCTTCTAATTTACTTATTAGATCGTAAATTTGTGCCTTGTTTAACTTGTTTTCTTCTTTTTTACGTTGTTTGTATAATATTTGTGTTGATATATATTTGGTTCTTTGCGTTTGCAGGGATGGACTTTGGCGCACTTCAGGAACCTCATTTCGAGGGTTCTTAATGATGTGTACGACCCGACATTTGCCCCGCTTGTGAGTCGGTGGAAACCTCCTAGGGGCTTTACGGACCCTGGACACTATAGAGATGTCATTGATGTGTTGGATTATTATCATGTCATCTGGAGGCCGTACAAGAGACGACGATACATCACGCCCTTTCAAGACATATGCTGGTACTCCGGATAGATCATGGTCGGCAGAGACATGATGGTCCGTCACTTGCCAGAGCGGATTCTTAGACAATACGGGTATGTTCAGACACGGCCCAGGTCTCATACAACTGTTGAGCTTAATGCTGCAAATGACGTGCCCCAGGCTTTCTTGGAGTTTTCTCTACAAGTCCTCAGCCAGCAGCAGAGGGATGAACCGATGCCAGATGACCAGCCGTGGTCTCATAGTATGAGGTACATGAGATGGTTCGTTAGAGTATCACTTCCTATTGTGAACCCCCTGCGGCCATTCCTGACTACGCAGCTCAGGCACCTCCTCGTCCTGTCCCTCCTTACGAGGAGGTTCTTATTGACCAGCAGTGAGCCAGACATCCTCCCGACCCATACCATATCATCGGCAACATCAGAGCCAGAGTGGATAGTGCTATGGGGCATCCTGATGTGTTTGGTAATCTAGAGGTTCTTCGAATGATGCAGGGTATACAGTCTGAGTGGAGCATGCTGAAGCAAACGCCGGTTCCACGGCGGAGGAGTATGAGTCAACAACAGTAGGGTGGTTTAGGCATTTTGACTTTTGTGTAGTGTTTTTATGACATTATGTTGGATTTGGTTGTAATCATATTACATTGACACTTTTTAACGTTTTTATGACATTTTCCGTTATTTTGGTCCTTTATTTTTCATAATTTGTTTATGAGTTAACACATGCTTGAATGAATAATGAAAAATGCATGCAATTGAATGAATGAATGTATGAAAGAAGGAATAAAAGAAAAAAAACAGGGAAAAGAGAGGTTTCTGTCTCTTCTGATAATCTGCACAGACTGTGCGCTAGTTAACTCACACATGTGTTAAATCTGTGCGTGAATTAACTTGCGCAGTGTTTAACACATGTGTGACTTAAGTCACGTAACGTTAGTTAACTAAGACATAGTTTTACACTTGCGTTAGTTAACTAGCGCATGAGCATTTTGGTCTTGCCTGCAGAGCGGAAGTGTTTTAGGCAGGGCGGAGAGCATTAATCTTTCTTTTGGGCTTGGGCTTTGATTAGGCCCATATTCAAATGTTGGAACACAGAACAACAACACTACAAACACATCTTGGTACAATGTTTGTATAAAAGGACAAACATTACAAAATTTCAAACCGCGCTAGTTTCAAATTTCTAATCTGGTTCTTCTTCCTTCCCTCTTCTCCTTCTTCCTCCTCCATTTTCTTTTCTTACTTTTTTCAACTAATTTTGTTTCATTGCTTTTTTACAGTTACAAATGACATTGAAGCAGATTCTGGTTCTTGCTCTCATCATCAGCATGATGATTACTTCTCTTGCTCATGAAGACGAAGGTTTTGATGGAAACGGAGCTTTTGATGGCAACTACACTACTGTTCTACCTGATCCCTATCAGCATGCACCAAATGAGAAGCAGCATCCACTCAGAGTTGTAGCATTCGTTCTCTTTCTGGAGTGGCTCATTCTTTTCTGAAGAATGAATGATTCTAATGAAGTGATATATCTACTCAACTATGGTGATATGATTCCACTTTTTGAAATAGAATAAGTCATAATATTAGACATGTTGCGATTCAATTTTACTTGTTGATATCTACGCAAACATATAGATCCAATTTATGTGTATAATTCACTGTAGTGGATTAATTCTAGTAGTTCTTTGTGGATACTTATGAACAGATCTAATCAATGTTTGTATAGTTGGAATTGATATTCACTGTAGTGATTGATTGAGAATACTAGTAGCTACATTTTGTTTGATCCGTTATTCATCGAGTTTTTGAAGTATAGTGTTTGAATTTGAATTCCTTGATTTTGTTGAATTACTGCGATTTGCTTCATTTTGTGGAATTGCTGCGATTTGCTTCATGTGTTTGAATTTGGAAGGTTCTAGTATCTGTGTGTTAACTTTATCTTTTCATAATTGAAACAAGGGACAAGAAATTAGAAAAAAACATGGAATGAGTTTTTGCAATATTTATTTGGATTAGCAATCGTATTTCGTTGATATTATTATATAATAATAGTAGCGGTTTAAATACAGTATAAAATACTATACTTACCTTTCAACTAATGAAACAAAGTTCCTTAAAAAAAAAAAAACTGATGAGACAAAGTTTATTAATTAATGAGACAGTGGTTTAAGTAAATACAAAGACCAAAATGCTGGTGATACACTTGATTTGCACAGCACTGCTCTTTGAGAAAAGACCAAAATTCGCGATTTTCATTTCTTCTCACTAACGAAGGAAAAAGTTTCATGTGTGGTCCACCCCATTCTAATTGCGCTATTGAATGTCTTTATATTTTTTATTTTTTTTCTGTTTACAAAATTAATGTCTTTATTTCGATGCAAAAAGGAGCTTTTGTTTGTCTTATTATTAAATAAATACTACTGGGTAGAACATGGAATGGAAAGTAATACAATAGTCAAGTGTATGTTTGTTCCACGTTTAAAGGACGATAAATGATTCTATATGTGTATAATAGGTTATAGGGGGCTACTATTCTTTTTTGTCAATCGAGCCGCTTTCCCTCATTCCACTCGTCCAGCCTCTTCGAAAAACTGGCGCAAAAGAAAGACATACCAGACCGGGTCAAAAGAGAGATTGCCCTCCGGCTGCATTTCCGAGGAATTCACTTCAACCATGTATTTCCATACATCAGAGGTCAAGCCTTCTTAAAGCCCAGCCCAACCAAAGCAAAGCCAACGAGTCAGTTTGGCTTTCAGGTTTTGATTGTTGTCGAGTGTAGTTTTTAATTTTAGAATTAATTTTCACGCACACATTTATTGTTCATTCACTTTTATATAAATGTATATAAAGTTTATAAATATTCACTTTTAGTCAGAATCAATTTTAACACAAAATCGATTCTCTCCACCGTATAACCAAATACTCACTAGGGCAAAGCTCTTAAAAATATACACTCTACGTCATGTATTTGATTAGTCTATAAAGTTGTTTTTTGTTTTTGCTTTTACTAAGGATTAGAGGATGTAGTGGATAATCAATATGTCACTATAAATAAATTTATAGTAAATGACTTTTTTTTTTGAAGGACTATAGTGAATGACTCAATTATAAATAAAGAACAAATAATAGTAAATGATACAAAATCTAATCATAAATCTAAGATATTCTAATATAATAAATAATATTAATCATAAAATATACTCTTAACATATATAATAACAAGGATATTCTATAATATCCTAATATGCAATCATTAGAGACATAGTAGTTGATATTTAGGTAAAAAATAGAAATGGAAAGCAGTCCACTTAGAGATACAAGGCTAGATTTTTGTACTACATAGTGTTTGGAAACGAGTTTACATAGCTTCTAACTAAATGTGATTTTCCACCGTGATTTTACAAGTTCCAAGGCCATACCAAACACACTAATGTTGTTGATATTTGGGTAAGAAGCATCCATCGCAATACCGCATAAACCTTCCTTTGCATCTATGTCGCGCTTCATCCTTATATATCCTTTCTCTCCCCATGCAGCTCCCCATGAATTTTTTACTAACCAATATTTAGTACCATCATTCGATGTACCATAACCAACTATGGTTACACCATGGTTTGGCTTAGTTCCACATTCTCCTGTAAAAATCCCACTTGAGTAAAACTTGAACATGCCTCTCATATCAATACCAGCCGAAACCGGTTGATTGGCCACAGCTTTAAGTAGTAAATCTTCACTATTACTAGGAACTTCTTCATAGCTCTTAATTTGAACTTTGTCACTTGCCTTTTTACAACTTCCTTTAACTCCCTTGTATGGATAATTTGCTTCTGTGGTAATTCCACCATTTTCTAAAATGAATTTAAAAGCATTAATCATATTACCGTAATCACATCCTTTAGTTCGACCACTTCTATCACAATCCACAAGTTCTTGTTCCGAAAGGGAGACTAAATTTCCACTAGTTATTTCTTGGATACCTTCTATGGCGGCCACAACAGAAAATGCCCAGCAACTACCTGTTATTATTGTTACAAATCACAAAATTAAATAATTAAGGACAAATAGCTATGAACTAAGCTATGAGATGAATTAAACTAGAGTACTGAAATTGAAAAAAAGAAGAAGAAAAAGTGTCATTTTATGTTACCACATCCTCTTTGATTCTTGACCGGAGTAACTGCGCCACGTTTCCTCCAGTCGACGGCAACAGGAATATCAGTGAAATTTTCATACTTAAATGATGTTGTTGGTTCACGTTTCCTCTTCTTGAACCCATCATCGGAAGCCTCGGTGGGTTGGTCCGCAAATCTGTTAATGGCAAGTTTGTAGGATTTGTTCCCTGCAGCATTGAAGGAATCAATGTAGGCAACATTGTGTTTGAATATTTGGAAGTGCTTTTCCTCCTCTGCATCATCTTTGTAAACCACTCTATACTTTCTCTTCCAGTGTTTGTATCTTTGTGACAGTGATAAAGATTGATCATTCTCTTGGTCATGATTGCTTGGAAACATTACCCAAATTACTATTAGTAGGTTGATTAGAGTACAAAGATTCTTGTTTTTGCCCATCGAACCGTAAGCAAGTTAGGCTAATTAGTCCAAACTGTGAATCAATAACCTCAATCCTTGCTAAATAAATATTAGAGAAATCAATATATAATAAAAATAAATCACGAAATATACGATTGCAAAATAACTCTACTAAATATACTACTACTATACTTCAACATAATATATATCGAGATATTATAAGATATGTTAAAATTGTAGAACTACAAATATATATAGCTATATAGAATGTGCTCTTCTTCAAAAGATATTATATCACTCCAAAATAAGGGTTTCAAATTTTTATTAGTTACATTTATACAATTATCTACAACATTATTGGATTTCTTTCTGGAATATAAAATTTGATTTTTTTTTTTAAATAAATTACAATCACAATAATAAATTCTTGTGGGATTTAGATATTTCTAGGCTAGAAGTGTGCTCTTGCCAAGTTGAAACGTAAGATTTCCGACGTGTTCAATCAAGAAACAAGTCGATGTATATTTTCACTAGCTAGTATCTCACATATATCGTGGAAGTTAGTAACGTCAAATGTTGTCTTCGAATGCTCGAACATATGTGTATGTGTTTTTACTGCATAAATGTGTAGGTTTTAGATAAAAAAATACTATGTGTTATAATAAACTCGAAGTTCAAGGTTTTAAAAAAGGAGAGAGTTCACAGTTCAGGAAAACCATAGAATGGTTCCGTGAATGTTTACTAGCCAATAGAAATGTGCCACAAATGGGTGGTTACATGCGGTTTGGTTCAATTTTAATGTTAAAAGTCATCTGAATTATAAGATAAAAAAAACACGAGGTTTAGTTGGGTTGGTTCAATTGGTTTTTTGTGAGACAAAACATAATTTGAAAATTTGTCAACAATTTTGATTATATCAACTGCAACAATTAACTAATTAATTTTGAACGATTACCAATTATTTACTTTATTTTATATACATTTAAAATTAATTCAGAATTCTTTGTTGTTAATTCGTAAACACGATATTCATGGACATAAGAGATATGAAATTGTTATACTAATTTATATCCATGCAAAAATATTAAGGAGTAAGTTAATAAGTTACACCTACTTGATTTTGAATTTTTTAGTGGCTTCGGCTTTCTGGTGATTGTCTCCCCACGCGTTGCACTACATAGATGGCATTTTTGTTACTACAAGAAAAAACGCGTTTTGCGACTTTTAAAATTGCTGATTGCGACTGTTAGAAGGGTCGCAAATGTACATTTGCGACTGTTCCATAACAGTCATTAATGTTGGGGTCGCAACAGTCATTTGCGACCCTTCATAGAACAGCCGCTCCGACTGCCGCAAATGGTACTGCGACAGTTCCCAAAAGTCGCAAAATAAGAACTTGTACATGGTTTTGAAAGAACTTGCGACAGTTCCTAACTGTTGCAAATGTCTGATTTAAAATTTTGAATTTAATATTCTGCGACTGTTTGAACAGTCGCAAATGCTTTTTTTTTTTTTAAAAATGTCACAAATATTTATTTATTTTTGAAATTGATATGGCCTGATTTAAATTTTTTTGTCTAGAATATGAAGTTAGTCTAAAAAATATATATTACTAAAAACTTAGAATGCAAAAATATACATAATTCAAGAGTAAGAAGTTTGACCCATACATCAACTTAACTAAAACAAAAGATAATGTACCTAGTTTAAACATTAAAAAAACCGAAACACTAGTGGATGAACATTCGATAAAGTACGTAGTTTAAACATTCAAAAAACCAAAACACTAGTGATTTAACATTCAAAACAACTGTACCAAAATGAGAAGTCCTTAAAATATCTAAATATTCCCTAGTGATGTTGCTTCAATGACCATCAAGGCGGTAGCTAGACTCAGAAGAATGTCTACCATCTCCTGCTGATCCTAAATTTGTTGGCTGAAAAGAAGAAGAAAAATAAATAAGACAGTGAATAGTAAAACACATGAAGCACACATAGGGCACCAAACAGAACACTCACACGTAAGTCAGAAGATACCACATTGACATGAAACATGAATGCATTGACTCGTAAACATAAGTTATAGACACCATTAATAAAAAATTTAAAATCAAAGTGATTGAATGTAACACCATGCGTTAATGTCAGATATCGGACACACTTTAAATTTGAAATGATTCAAGCATTTCTCGCAGCACAATGTATAGAAGCCTTCATAAGTTCAAGATCAGAATCTGAATTTCGTATAGAAAGTAACCTTGACATTGTCAGATTATTCGGCTTAATGGTTGCGTAGAATGGTCATGATCTCTAACATTATGTTACATTTTACAATTCATTTTCTTATGGAAAAACAAACTACAGTTAATGCTTCAAATAGAAATTAATTCGCAGATTATACCCAAAAAAAATTACTATGCAGAAGAGTCATAAATATGATTCAGCAATACATGATTCTCTACAATAATACAGAGAACAGACAAAGAAATAGGCCAAAATGATGTTTTTCAAAGGATACTTTCATTCCTGGTGATATTGTAATATTTAGATGGATTCTTAATATTATAAGCATATGTTTGGAATCATGGTGGGATTACAATGGTTGTCGGGTTGGTCTTATAATATTAAAAACCCTTCCAAAATGATTTCCAAAATGATGCTTTTAATAATTTCATTAAAAAGATTCATTTAGTAACAATAGTTTTGTAAAAGTTACCTCTTTGTCTCGAGAATTTTGCATTTGCATTTGCATTAAGAAAGCAACTTGCTCCTTCAAGGTATCAACTTGTGAAGCCTTATCCTTAAGAGAATTAATCTCAGCTTGCATTTTCAACATTTTCTCATTAGCCTCGATGGAAGATGACGCTGATCTAGTAGAGCGACTAGAGATTCGAGATGGTGTTATCCCAAGCCCCATAGAACGGACATATCCAGCATGTTCCTTTCCAAACACATTGACAAATGCTTCATTCTCACATTGAGTGTTTTGGATTTCAGCTTGCAATTTTTCCTGCATATACAAGAGTTCATGAAATAGCTAAATAAATGCAGCAAAGCATACATGGTTGTTTGAATACAACACCAAAATGGGTCTTTGTTGTTTAATATGTTGTAAATGAAAATCAAGTTGAATATAGCTTGCAATGTTAATGCGAAATTGTCACTTACAGCTTTTTCCCTTGCCTCTTCATTGACAAATTTTCCATTGGCATGTTTATGCGAAACAGAATACATATCTCCCCTACTATATTTTCGACCATATGTCAATTCCTACAAGTAAGCACATATAATAATTACTTGTTCAATTGTATATATAATCAACCAGCAGATTGAGTGAACCATACCAACTCATCTTTTTTGATCGCAAGCGACGTTTGTCCTAGTGTATGAGGGATTTTTAGCTTTTTCCTATTTCTTGCATTTCTTTGTGCAATCGCCTGCATTAATTGAAACAAGAAATTTTATACATGCATCAGTTAACAGCTTAAGAAAAAAACAAATGAAGCCATTATTTACCACTTGTTCTGGCTTCCTCCTATAATTGACAAAAACAGCCCAAGGATCTGGGTGAATAAAACTTGGACGATTTTTTAGATTCTCCTCTAATGTGAGTTCCCATTTGTAATATTTTTTAAACAATTGACATTTTCCATCCTTCCATTTCTTTCCAAGGCTAGAGATAACATATTTTTTTTGGTCTCCATCATCATCAACAACAAACTTTGACTTATAACATAAACAAAAAACAAATTGTTAGTTAACACAAGAAACAATAAATCATATATATTCAAATATATGTATATCAATGATACCTTTACTTTGCTGACATAAAACTCAGTTTTTTTTTCAATTGAAATTGCATCCCAGCTTTCAAACATTATCGGGAAATCTGTATATTGCCTTGCCAATTGGCCCAGATAATTTGCTAACAATTTAGCAGATTTCCCCACTGGTTGAGGAACATCATTCCATCGAGTCATTATCTTGGTTCCATTAGGAGATTCTTCAAGCAAATCTGCCACTGTTAAACATCTCCTTGAAATATGACCCGCCGCATCTAACAAATAAGAAAGTGAAACGTGGCATAAGTTAACCATTTAAAACAATCAATAACAACACGTACATGAGAAAAAACACAGCACCACAAATAGGAACACTAGATTACATACTTATAACTTCAACCTCCCAGTATCTAGGTTTCTTTTTATCAGTAATGTTCAGTTGTTCATCTACATCATCATCTACATCATCATCCATATCATCATCTACATCATCATCTCCAGAGCCAAGAGAGGGACTATCATGTGTAGGTGAATGTGTCACATGTGTAGGCGATGGAGGTGTCTCATGTGTGGATGGTGGATCTGTAACATGATCATGGGTTGAAGGTGGCACATGTGTAGGCTGTGAAGCTGCATGTGGTAAATCTTGTGAACGGAGGCGCTTCTTATTGGCTGCCTCAAGAGCTCCGGGTTGTACAAACTTTGATTTTCTCTTCACAACCTAAAAAATGGCATAATTCAGAAGCTTAATTGTCTCTAAAAAATTCCAAATACATTAAGTTAACAGTGAAAGAATTACATCATCAAATTATCAAATTACCAAATGACATAAAAATAAGAACATATATCTTAAGAGAGAGAATTGGAATATTTAGAGCCTCCAACCTTTTTTGAAGTGGCAGAATAGGATTTTGCAAGTTCTTGAGAGATAATTGGAATACCTAGATCCTCCATCCTTTTTTGATTTTCTGCCATTGTTTTCAACTTTTGTTCCTCGTATGGTGTCATGTTTTTACACTGCAGAATTGACGATAAACAAGTCAGAACGAGGCAAATAGCTAAGCAAAGTAGGATCAAAAAACTAGCAACAAGAGGAAAAAGACAAGTAAAAATAACAATCACAAGTAAAATGTAAAAATAACAATCTCAAGTAAAAACTAGTAGAGTAGGATAAGAAAAAACTAGCAAAAGTTACACTTCATTGCATTAATTGTATAAAAATCACAAGTACATTGGGGTTACAACAACTACATAGACTTCTTAGCAATCAAGTTCAACTAGACTTCTTAACAATCATCATCATCTGTAGTCAGTCTTGCTAATTGTATATGTGTGGTATCATTAGAGAAAATTTGTTTTAAATTTTGTGATGGGTATGGCTCAATGGGGGCCATAATTTCATCATTTCCACCCATGTCATACAAGTCTCTTGGCTTCAAATGAACAGGTATACTCCATCCTTCTTCCTTCTCATCATCCACATAATAAACCATTTGAGCTTCTAATGCTTTAATGAATGGCTCATCATCTTCATGTTGTCCAGTATGTTTTAATCTTGTAAAGTTTATAGACTTAAAACCCAACTTATCTATTTTAATGCTTCTTGGGTTTGTGGTATTAGCCCATTCACATTTAAACATTGGCACTGTGAATCCATCGTAGCGAAGCTCAATGATGTCTATTAATCTTCCATAGTAAGGCACCCCTCCAAATCTCATTTGGGCATCACTATTGCTTGAATAACTTCGTGTCCCAAAAATGCCAAAAACTCCACAGTTTTGTGTTTTTAATAACTCGTCTCGCGCCTTTGTTCGAAATTTGAATCCATTGACATTGTATGCAGTGAACCTTCTAACTTTATCAAAAGGACCTTGAGCAAGACTAATGAGAACATCTTTATTTGGTCCATCAATGGTGTCAAGATTGTTGCAAATCTAAACCATAAAATATACAGTTAGTCACATTCTTATTCTTAAAAGCACATACAAGCAAACTCTGAACCTAAATGGGTTTATGAACACTAACACGATTGTGGAACCAATTAGCAAACTCTTTATGAACCTTCTTGTCTACCTCAGAAGTAGTCCTTGCACTACTCCTTAGCTGACTTCGTGTGATACTTCTGTACTGCCTATATGGTTATTTCATATTACATGTAAGAATTTGAAAAGTAGTAAAATAATTTTTTAATGTGTAAAAATTACTTACATTAGATAGTCCTCAACTACAGGGCAGTTTGTTAAAACATGTCTATGAGCTTGTAACTTTTCAATCGGTGTAAGAGAGTAATGTGAAGATCCACCAATAGGTTTTCCAACTCTAGGAAATAATTCGGCTACACGCGGGTCAATTTGTACATCATTAATAGGCTCATCATCCACACGACCCGGTTGATTCCATTTAGTCGCAATGTTTTGTAGATACCTTGAACCGTATGTAAGAATCTCATGTATGACGTACCCTTCCGCAATAGACCCTTCTGGTTGTGCTTTATTACGTACATATTTCTTAAGTTTTCCTAAGTACCTATAAATTGAACCACAATAATATTATTTTCAATAACTTTATAAACAACTAAATCATTGAAGGTATGAAATTGGACAAATTTTACCTTTCGACAGGATACATCCATCTATATTGAACGGGACCTCCAAGTTTAACTTCTTCAACAAGGTGAACAACCAAGTGAACCATAACAGTGAAAAATGATGGAGGAAATATCATTTCCATGTGGCATAAAGTGAGGATAATTTGGTTTTGCATTTTTTCCAAATCTTCAATTTTCAACACTTTACAACATAATTGTCTAAAGAATGAGCATAACTCGATCAATACTGCTGAAACTTCAGTAGGTAATGTTGTCCGAATGGCTAATGGTAGAAGTTGTTCCATCAATATGTGGCCATCATGACTCTTCAACATTCCTTTCAACTTAAGATTTTCCAAGTCAATGCATCTAGAAATGTTGCTTGAATAACCATCAGGCACAGTGATATTCTTTAAAATTGTTAAAAATTCCCTCTTACTTTTACCAGTCAAAGTAAAAATTGCCGGAGAAATTTTTCCATTTTCGTTGCACCAAAGGTCAGATCTTATGCCCATAACTTCAAGGTCTCTTCGAGCATCAACATGGTCTTTACTCTTTGAACTATCATTAAGCAAAGTATATATGATATTATCCAACACATTTTTCTCGATGTGCATCGGGTCAAGATTATGACGCAGAAGATTATCCTTCCAATATGGAAGTTCAAAGAATATGCTTTTCTTCTTCCAGATTGGAGGGTCATCTTTTGTAGATTGCCTCTTGCCTGTCCTTTTTTTCCTTTTTTTCGGGTTTGAAGGGTCACCTTCTGTAGGTTGTTTCTTGCCCTTTTTTTTTCCGAACCCTGCTTTCTTTGGTTTTTTACCAAAAATGACCTTAATGTTTTCAACCTGTTGAAGAACTTGATGTCCAGATAATGTTACCGGTGGACTACACATTTTTTGCTCACCATCAAAGCGAACCTTGTTCAATCTAAATCTGTGTCGCCGATCAAGGAAACGACGATGACCCATAAAACACCATTTACTGCTATTAGAAAGACGGCATGGATTAGTGTCGGTGTTACACGAAGGACAAGCAAAACCGGTGTATGTGTTCCAACCAGAAAGCATACCTAACCCCGGAAAGTCACTAATCGTCCACATTAAGGTGGCGTGTAATGTGAACACCTCTTTCTTAAAAGAATCATATGTATCCACACCTGTTGTCCATAACTCCTTCAACTCCTTGACTAGAGGTTGTAAGTATACATCGATGTCATTTCCTGGCGAAGATTTACCAGGAATTATCATCGACATTATGAAAGATGTTTCTTTCATGCACACCCATGGAGGAGTGTTGTATGGGATGAGCACAACTGGCCAAATGCTATAATTTGAACTCATTATACCAAATGGATTAAAGCCATCACTAGCTAATGCAAGACGCAAGTTTCGCGGATCTGATGCAAACCAAGTGTGTTTCAGGTCAAATTGTTTCCAAGCTTCAGAATCTCTAGGATGCCTCATCATTCCATCATTGTTAGTATCAACTGCATGCCATCTCATATCCTCGGCAGTCTTTGATGAAAAAAATAGTCTTTTCAATCTAGGTTTTAAAGGAAAATAACGAAGAACTTTTGCAGGAACTTTTTTCCGATTATTGACATCACAATCCTTTTCCCCTGATTTCCATTTTGAAGTGTTACAAATTTTACAGGTCTCCCTCTTTTCATCTTCACCCCAATAAAGCATACAGTCGTTGGGACATGCAGGTATCTTCACATAATTCATACCAAGTTTTGTAATTGTTTTCTTTGCTTCATAGAACGAACTTGGAATACTTGCAAATTCAAATGCATCCTTTAATAGCTCTAAAATCATTGTCAATGACTTATCACTCAACCCACACAAACACTTGATGTGATACAACTTTAACAAAAAAGACAATCTTGAATATCTTGTACACCCTTCATACAAAGGTTGTTCTCCATCTCTAGTTAATTCATAGAATTCTTTGGATTCATTCCTTTCTTCGCTTACACTTGGAATCACATCTTCATCTCGATCAATCTCTACATTTGATGCAACGGGTACCTCATTTGTCGGATCCCTATCAACTCCAAACGCATCATTGATCATGTTTTGAATAGAATCTTCAAGAACCACCGTGTCTTGACCTATATTTGGAATAGTACTAGTTGAGACACTGCTAGTTTCTCCTAAGGACTCCCCATGATGCAGCCAAACAGTGTACCCCTTTGGAAATGGTGACCACTTTAGGTGGTCTAACATTACACTCCTACTTTGCGGTTTTTTGAAACGGCAATCTCTACAGGGGCATATTACTTCACCATTTTCCACTACGTCTTTAAAGGCAAAATTAATAAATTCCACTATCCCTTGCTCGTATGCAGCCGACAATTGTGGCTTCATAATCCATGACTTATCCATTGCTTTAAATATAAAATATGGATTTCAATAAGTTGACATATTGACAAATATATTCACTTAAACATAGACATGTCAAAACAATACAAATATTCATGAAAAGTGATTCACACAACCAACTAAAAAAGTGAAGTGTACTTAGAAGCAGTGTGTTTACAGTATGTAGTTTGGAAAATCACAGCTACGTGTCATTATATTTTAGAACAATTTTATACAACCATCACAAAAAGCACCAAACAGAAGCAAATCGATAAGACATAATCTATATTCTCATTTTACAACACAATGAATAACAATTCTAGCAATAACATATCGAAAAATTGTGCAAACTTAACAATCAAAGATCAAAAAACATGAGGGAAAAAATACTTACATAAACAACAGCAAACTTAAAAAAACCAATAGCGCGCACAACAGAGAGCGACACAAAAGGAAGTAGGCACAAACAGAGCAGATGGCAAAGCGACACAATATGCACGTAACAGATCAGACCTGTTGTGAATCTGTTGTAAGAATTTTGTTAGTAGAGTTAGCATGTTGATAAATAACACCAATAAAATATAAAATAGCAGACATATAACTCATATTCAACAGCCTCAAATAAATCAACCACGTTAATGATGTTTGCAATGTCATTAGGTAGTCTCATTAGGTAGTCTGGCATACAATACCAACGACTTTGAATCTGGTGACATTAACACCTCAAATAAAGTAAACAATAGCATTAGATAGCAGACACACACACACTCTCTTGCGAACCTAACCTAGGGCCATCTGAATTTTATGGAGATTGAAAAACATTTTATGGAGATTGAAGAACTTTAAGATACAAGTTAGAAGATGCTCCCCCAAAAATTATACTTCTGAGGTAGTTGTTAGATATCTTAAATATTCATATGACCATTCTATGGCTCCGCTGGAACAATTTTCTATTGTGATCAGTTGCTTAAGAACTTTTGTTTTGATAGAGTAAAAAGACACTTTTAAATGCTACAAAGTTAAAAACAGAAAACAGATAAAATCATACATTCATTGGAGGTATATATAAACACAAACTAAAAAGCATTATTAACATTTATAATCTTCTATCCACTTCATATGGCATGTTCATCATTTACAATCTTAAGTTCCTACTACCAGTCAAATTTTTTTATTTTTTTATGCAAAGAGTACTACTAGTTAGATCTTGTAAGTTCTTTTGTGATCTCTTATCCCCACAGGTTACTTCTTTATTTTCTTTTCCAATTGAAACCTCATGATTTATAAATAGAATGTCTGGCATGTTCATCATATGTTCTCGTACATAAACTTAAAAAGAATACATATGCACTCAAAAAGAATTCAGTTAACAATGATTGGAAAGGATACATATGCAACTGCATTTTTTTAACAAATTGAGATTTACAATTATTCAATATTATTTTTGTTATGATTTATTTTTTACTAGAACAATAACTCTCTGAGTTACTAATCATTAAAAGACTGATATAATTCAAAGAGAACTGAGTATAAAGTATAAACATATCATACACTAAGTTAAAGTATAAATAAAGTTAAAGTACAACACATGACTTTTACCAAAAACTAAAGTTGTAAGTTAGCTTGCTGCAGAGTTCAATTTACTTTTTAAGTGGCAGTAAATAACACATGTATGTTTACAAGAATGCTAATCCCTCTCTTAATCAGTGACAACGACGCCGCTAATATATCATGTTTTAACAACACACCAACAAAAGCAAATAAGAGCATGCTCTCGTAGCCAAAACATTCTATAGCCATAAAGAAACATCAACTCATATGAAAATCAAATTTCAGCAACCAAAAGGCATCTGCATTCGAAGCCAAAACTCACTAAAGTTATACAACTCAACAAGCTTAGACCCTGTCATCAAAACCCCATCTACCAGGAGCACAAAAACAGGAGCCATTGTCGCACATTACTTAACAAGAACATTAAAGCAACAAGGTTGTACAGAAAGTTAGTTCCTGTAATACTAAGGATCTCCCAAATAAACACTGAGAACAAGCCAAACAGAACCCTAATCATGACAGAAGAATCATTACATTTTCAATGGCCTTAAAAATCACTTAAAAAACAAAAATAATCAACATATTAACAAAAATAATCACTAAAATCAACAAAAAAAAAAAACTAAGAATTCTTTAAAAAATAAAAACAAAAATTATCCAGAAGATTGAGTGGTGAATGATTAAGAATGAGAACAAAGAGTGAGTGAGCACCTTTTGAGCACCGTTTGAGTTCCGATTGACCACCGATTGGAGCGATTGAGTGATTTAGCGCACTGATTGTTATTGATTGAGCACTGATTGGGGGTTTTGGGTGAGAACCGATTGAGTGAGAACTGATTGTTGAATCTCACGTTAGGTTTTGTGTGATTGATTTAGCAACGAGTGAGAGTGAGATGGAGATTTGAGAATTTTTTTTTCCCTTTTTGGTAGAAAGATGGAGATTTGAGAGTGAAATGGAGATTTGGGGTTTTGTGAAAGTGAGAAAGGGGGGAACGAAAATTTGGTAAAGCAGGGAATGAAAATATACAACGCGCCTTCTAATTAATTAAGCAAAAAAACCTGCGACGGTTCAGCCTAACAGTCGTAACAACTGTCGTAAAAATGCACTTTGAGGCAGTTGCAGGGTAGGGGTCGCGGATGAGGTGTCGCAATTTGCAGTTTTTCTTGTAGTTGAATGATATCTTGTGGCAAACCTTCCCCATCTTCATCTACCCATTACTTTACACCTAAACGAGAATATTCATAGACTCTTCTACCAAAACCATTAAACCTTTAGTTTTGATGAATTATAAAACTTCCCACTCAACCAAGTTAATCAGTAGTGCAAACAACCCAAAAGATCTGGTCGAGCTCAAATCCACATTAAAGACCAAATGTTATTAATGATATGTCCACCCCACCTATAAAACAATATAAACCTTCTCCAAAGACAACATGAAACAAAATAACTAATCAAAGAAAAAGGAATATATGGAGAAAAATGACTTTAAATTATCAAATTCTCAACAAAAAAATCTATGTTTATGAATGTAATTATGATGCTTTGATTGCATTTTGAAGGGAGAGAGAATGGAAAGATATCAGTAACCAAAAGCCCAAGAGTAGTAACATTTAGTTCCATTTTTCTTTCCTTGAAAAGTCAGGTTGCTAGCTGCAAAGCGAAAAAATCATGCTTCAAATTCAAGTGAGTATAATTTTTGAGCTAGAAGTACCCATCTGATTTTCTCACAACAAAAATCAAATTTTTTTTGAATGGCAATATATATATATATATATATATATATATATATATATATATATATATATGGATTAAATCCTAAGTACTACGTTAAGAAGAGAAGATAAAAACACCAAAAAACCTGAAAGAAAGATCAGCAGCACCCTAAAAAAACCGAATCCCCTAACACAAATCAAATGAATGACCAATATCTATAGTTGATCGGTGTCTATAGTTAACAAAAACTCTCCTTTTATTTTTCTACATACCAAACTTGTTCTCCTCCAACTCTTTCTTCTCAAATCTTTTTATCCACTTGTAACAATTTTTTTTTTTTATCCACACCCTTCCCCATTAACTCCTTCTTCTAATATATTCACCCTTGTTTCCATAATTGGCGAATACATTCACCCTCACTATCAATCCATTCAACATCATAAAATAAAACACGCACAACATGTTTACTACCAAAAATTCTTCAAAAAAAAAAAATGTCTACTACCAACAAGGACACCTCTTTTATCCTCTTCATGCAAATCTTTTGATGCATGCACAAAATAATTGATGAAAACTTCAACAACTTTTTTACTCATTCTTATTCCATGTTGTTACTTTCTTTAATAATTTTCCCAAAAAATAAAAATAAAGAGAAGCAATATTTGGTTTTCATTTTGCAATGTTCAATATAATCTTAGTCCATCTTTTTTCTCTTGAGGATTTCATTTTCATTTTTTCATATTCCTTTTAATTTGATTTTAATTTGTTTGATACAATCTTAACCCTACTCTTTTGCATAATAACTATAAAACTCTTTTTTATTGTTCTCGTTTGTTTTTTTATCTATACATTAATTACGATGAGATTTTACAAATGTGTCATTTATTTTAAACAAAAAATGCTAGAGGTGACTGAGAAGGCAGATCATCCCTACTATATTCCTTTTGATTTGATTTTAATCTCTTTGATACAATCTTAACCCTACTCTTTTGCATAATAACTATAAAACTCATTTTTTTTATTATTCTCATTTGTTTTTCTATCCATACATTAATTACGATAAAATTTTACAAATGTGTCATTTATTTAAGGCAAAGGTGCCTGAGAAGACATATCATCCCTACTATATTGACACCCTAAAAGTCTACAATAATTATTCCCTTACTTTCTTTCATTATAATAATTAAATTATAAAAAAATCATTTTTAGTTATAATCATGTAGATACTCAGACTCCACAACTCAATTATCATAATCTCACAATTTCAACCATAACTTTTCTCTTCAAAGCTCTCATTTTATCATTTTAATTTTTGTTTGTTTTATAATCAAATAAACTATCCCATAAATATAAAATTATTTGTCTTAATGCTCCATGTTTCCTCCGGTCTATGGTGGCAGGAATATCAGTAATATTTTTTTACTTAAATGATGTTGTTGTTGTAGTCATTGCTTTTCTCATCATCGGGTTCTTCTTTTGAACATGAATTCATGCTAGATCTGTGAATATGCTACTTCAATATAGATGTAGAATAGACATCGGTCACACCTAATCAATATCTCACTGTTGGTGCCATTGCTCGTCATCATCATGTTCTTTCTTATGAACATGAAACTAGATATGTGTGAATATTAGCTATTGTAGTACATAATAGTTGGAATATAGTCGCTCATCACTTTCAATTTAAAGTAGACTAAGTCATTAGAATAACAATAAAAATAATACCAGCGAATTGAAATTAAAAGCTCTCATTAGCTTGCCCAAAATTAACAACACAAAAAGCTTCAACTCATTTACTCAATATTCTATTTAAAAAGGCAATTTAGAAACCGTACAAATGATGCACGTTGTTCTCTGGGATTATATATTTTATTGCCTTTCATCTCGAACTAATTACCAACTAAAAACATCTACAATTCGTACGGTTTCTCAAATGGCACATGAAACCATATTACAAAAAAGAAACCAAGAAGAAGCTGCACCTCAAGAAAAAGAAAATTCCTACTTCAATTGTGATGATTAATTTAGACAGATTCTAATTTCGGTACATTATTACTAGCTGGTAATAGCAAATTCCTACAAACTGGACACGAACCATTAACCTTCAACCATGTATCAACACAATCTCGATGAAAATAGTGGTGACATTGCGGCATCATCCTCAAAATCTCCGATTCCTTATAATCCGAAATACATATCGAACAAATGGTGTCATAATCATGATTAATTGTGTCAATGTTGTTTTTGTCGAAGGCAAATGTGTGGTAAGAGTTGATGATGCTACGAGGGAGCCCTGCCACGGTGTTTTTATTATCAACGACATGTTGTATAGATGCTGGGTTGAAATTAGAATTGGGAACGTGATGATCACCATGTGAGGAAAAATAAACGTAACAAACTCGAACGAGTAGGGCTATAAAGATTAATAAGAGAAACAACCTTGTAAACGTGTCTAATTCGTGGATGGTGTTCATTTCCGGTGAAGATGTATCGGAGGTGGTTTGAGAGGACATGAGTGGCAGAAGGTGCATGGCACAATTCCTTAAAAAAAAGGGTGGAGGACACGAATTGTGATATGATGTATAGAGCTAGCCAACTTGGCTAGAATATTAATTTGGAGTTTTATTTTTTTGGGTTTAGCTAGGGTGGAGAAATGAGGAAGGTTTAGTGTTATTGGTTGGCAACACATTGAACAAACTTGAATCTAAATCTAATTGAAGTTGTATACAAACAGAATCTAAAAATTAACCAACAGAAATTTATTAGCTGTCGTACTATGGGAAATGTTTGTTTAATTTCTCGTAGTTTTTGTTCTATACTTGTAATTTTTACATTTTGTTTTCTTGGACATCATGCAATTTGTTATTTTTGAGGAGAGGGTTTTTTTAGGTAATAAAAGGCTTGTTGCATTCTATATATGGGAGAACTTTACTCTTTTTTATTCGTTTATTTTTGTGAAATACAAGAAGGAGAAATCAAATTACATTCATATCTTATAGTCAAGGTATTTTTTAATATAATATGGTTCCCTTCTTATTTTTTGACAAAAAAAAAATCGGTAACAAATTATACACACGCACACAATAAAAAAATGTATACGAAAAATCAAAGAATAAAGAGCTAATCGATAAATATGGTGAATGGAGAAATGGTAATGTTGATAAAAAAAATCTAAGCAGTTTAAAATATGGTGAATTTCTTCTTGCCCACCTCTATTTTCCAAAGCCTTCCAAATAATTTTTTTATTTTGCCAATTTTACTCGTCCGAGTTTTGAAATCTCGGCAGTTTTTTGTCCGGATTACACACACTGAATGATTATGAGAAGCCCTTGACAATCAGAATGGAAAACATAGTCTCAATGAGTAATTTTTTTTTTTTTGAATGAAGTCTCAATGAGTAATTGAATCGTGGTAAAATGCACATTTCAAAGTGTGGTCCTTCTTTTAAAAAAAAAAGAAGATCAAAAGTGTGATCCTCCAAATGCTTTCAAGAAAAATTGTTACAAAGAAAACACAATAATTTTTTATACAAGTAAATAAAAGATATTTTTTTGTCCCCGTGAAGGTCAGTTGATAGAGACATTGAATTATATATATATATGAGATGAAGTTCGACTTTGGACATCCCGTTTATTCACCTTAAAAAACAGAATTTCTACCCACTAGACTATTTGACAAAAAAATATATATAAGATTTTTGTAAAGTATCTAATATTGTTCATAGTATTCTTTTTTGAAAGTAATATTGTTCATATTATTATAGATTGTTTCTATTTTAATGTGATTTAACTCATTTTTAATTATTTTTACCAATACTAATTTTTTAATTGTAAATTTAAATAACATTATAAAAATAATAAAATAGTTTGTGTCAAGAATTAAAATAGAATAAAAAATCTAATCCAACATGGTGTATCCCTTTATATATTAGTAAGATGTTCAGATGATAAAATTGTACTTAGAATAGTTTAAATGAAGATTCTCTAAAAACAAGTTTAAATAAGATTATATATTTTTTTTGAAGTAAAAATAAGATTATATTTGAAATTACTAAAAAAAAAAGATTATATTTGAAAGATAAAAAAATGAGTCCAACATTTGTTGCTACTTGTTTTTCAGGCAGTGATTCAAGTGACAGTTGGTTAATTGATAGCGGCTGCACTAACCATATGACATATGATAAGGAGTTGTTCAAGGAATTAAGAAGTTCAGAAACCTCAAAAGTCAGAATTGGCAATGGACAAAATATAGCTGTAAAGGGAAAAGGAACCATTGCAATTGTAAGTTGTTCGGGTACAAAACTTATCTCTGATGTTCTCTATGTTCCAGAAATTGACCAAAATTTGTTAAGTGTTGGTCAATTGATAGAGAAAGGCTTCAAGGTACACTTTGAAGACAAACACTGCCTGATAAAAGATGCTTCTGGCCAAGAGATGTTCAAGGTCAAGATGAGGGGAAAAAGCTTCACACTTAATCCATTAGAGGAGAAGCAAACTGCATTTACTGTCAAAGAAAGTGTCACAGAGATATGGCACAAGAGGCTTGGTCATTATCACCATCAAGGATTACTGCTGCTTCAAACAAAGAAATTAGTGAGGGATTTACCTATGTTAGTAGATACTCTTCCTCACTGCCAAGCATGTCAATATGGAAAGCAACACAAACAACCATTTCCAAAATCAGCTTGGAGAGCAACACAAAAGCTTCAGTTAATTCATACTGATTTATGTGGACCACAAAGAACACCGTCTCTCAACGGTAGCCTTTACTATATTGTCTTCATTGATGATTTTACAAGATTTTGCTGGATTTTTTTTCTTAAAATTCAAGTCAGAAGTTGCTGGAGTGTTTTTGAAGTTCAAGAAACTGGTGGAAAATGAAAGTGGCTGCAACATTCAAGTTCTAAGGTCTGATAATGGAAAAGAATACACATCTGGAGAATTTAATTCATTTTGCGAAGAAGCAGGTATAAAACACCAACTTACCGCTCCCTACACTCCACATCAAAATGGAGTTAGTGAAAGAAGAAATAGATACATAATGGAGATGACAAGATGCATGTTGCATGAGAAGAACTTACCAAAAAAGTTATGGGCTGAAGCGACAAATACATCAGTTTTTCTTCAAAACAGGCTTCCCACAACAACAGTGAAGAATCAGACACCATTTGAAGCTTGGTATGGATACAAACCTTCTTTAAACTTTCTTAAAGTATTTGGTTGTTTCTGCTTCACCTATGTTCCTCAAGTTAAGCGTGATAATCTTAACAAGAAGGCAGTACAAGGCATCTTCATTGGTTATAGCACAATATCCAAAGCTTACAAAGTTTTTCAACCATAAACGGGAAATATTGTCATAAGCAGAGACGTGCACTATGTGGAAAATGAAGAATGGGTCTGGGATACTTTAAAAGTGTCAAATCAAGCTTCAAATCAGATAAAAAATGTTGAGAGGCAGACTAGTGAAGAAGATTGGAAAAATGAGACGGTGGATGACATTCCAATCAGAGGAACTAGATTACTTTATGATGTTTACCAAAGATGCAACATTGCTGTTTGTGAGCCTGCTGATTTTAATGAAGTAAAACTTGATAAAAAATGGATGGTTGCAATGAAGGAGGAGCTGCACATGATAGAGAAAAATAATACATGGCAACTTGTTGATGGACCTCAAGACATAAAAATCATTGGTGAGAAGTGGGTGTTTCGAACCAAGCTAAATGCCGATGGCTCCATCAACAAGCACAAGGCAAGGCTGGTGGTTAAAGGCTACGCTCAGATTTTTGGAGTAGACTACTCAGACACATTTGCACCAGTTGCCAGGCTAGATACTATCAGGTTGTTGCTTGCTGTTGCAATACAAATGGGTTGAAAAGTGTACCAATTAGATGTTAAATCAACATTTCTAAATGGTTTCTTGCAAGAAGAAATCTATGTTGCACAACCCGAAGGCTTCATGAAGAAAGGAGAAGAAGACAAGGTTTATCTCCTCAAAAAAGCTCTCTATGGACTGAAGCAAGCTCCAAGAGCCTGGTAGAACAGAGTAGATAATTATCTGTTGAGTTTAGGCTTTGTTAAAAGTTTATCAGAATCCACTCTTTACATTAAGCAATGTGAGGTTGATATTCTTGTTATCTCTCTTTATGTTGATGATCTTTTTGTCACTGGAAATAATGCAACCTTGATTGATGAATTCAAGATGGAAATGACAAAAGTATTTGAGATGACAGATCTTGGGCTGATGACTTTTTTTTCTTGGAATGGAGATTAAGCAAAGTCAAGATGAAGTTTTCATTTGTCAAAAGAAATATGCAAGGGAAATTCTGAAAAAATTTCATATGGAAGATTGCAAGTCAGTAAGCACTCCTATGAATCAAAAGGAGAAGTTGAGTAAAGAAGATGAAACTGAAAAAGTGGACGAGGCATACTTTAGAAGTTTGATGGGGTACCTTATGTATCTTACAGCAACAAGAGCATACATCTTGAATGTTGTGAGTATCTTATCTTGGTTCATGCACTGTGCAAGCGAAATTCATTTGAAGGCTGCTAAGAGGGTGGTTAGATACATCAAAGGCACGATCAACTTTGGCATCAAGTTCAAGAAAAGCAAGGAATTTAAGTTGTTTGAGTTCTCTGACAGTGACTGAGCAGGATCCATTGATGATATGAAAAGTACCTCGGGGTACTGTTTTAGCTTTGGATCAAGAGTTTTTTCATGGAGTTCAAAAAAACAAGAAACAGTGGCTCAATCAACTGCTGAAGCGGAATTTGTTGTTGTTACTGCTGCTGAAAATCAAGCTCTATGGTTGAGGAAGATATTGAGTGATCTTCATCTTGGGCAGAAAGAAGACACTAAGATCTTTGTTGATAATCAAGCTGCAATAGCTATTTCCCATAATCCAGTTTTTCACGGAAAAACTAAACATTTCAACATCAAGTTGTTTTTTGTGAGGGAGGTGCAGAAGGATAATGTTGTAGCTCTTGTTTATTGCAAAACTGAAGAGCAGATAGCAGACATTTTTACTAAACCTTTACCAGCTAGCAAGTTTGAAGACCTGAGAACTAAACTTGGTATCTGCAGTATCTAAAGCAAGGAGGAGTGTTAACTATTGTGTTTAGAACTGCTGCCACGTTTGCAGAGTTTATTTTACTTATGTTTTGAATATTTTAAATATGTTTCCTAGTTTCTAGTTCAGTTTTTGTTTTCCTCTTAGTTTTCAGCAAACAGTTTCTAGTGTTCTATCGTGGCCTAACTTATAGGAACATGATATCAGTGGGCAGTTACTTTCTATTCTGTACTTTTCTATTTGTACGTTTGAATTGAATAAAAATCATACTCTTCTTCCACTTGTTCTAGCAACTACCTTTAATCTTTTCCTCTGCAACTTTACAAAATAACAACAACTATTGTGAACCGTAACATGTTATATGTCAAAATTTCTAGAGTTTTTTTGATAAGCAGTTTCTAAATGTGGCATTATTCATTATGTGACCTGCTTAACGAGCGTTGGTTTTGAATTTCAACTCAATTTTTCATGGATTCAAAATGATTAATATTGCACAATATATGATGGTTCCAATGAGGTAATAGCAAGTGGTTATGGTACAAAAACCATGGAGATGTAGAATCAGTAGGTGAAAATAAACAGAAAAAAGGTAATGAAAAGCAAACACTTCATAAAGTTGCATTTGAATGAGTGTTTTTAAAGAATGTAAGAACTAAGAAGCATACATAATATTGCATATCATGTCTTTGCAGAAGGTGCAGAAAAATGAGGGGAAAAGAAACACTTGAAAGTTCATATCATTCCACTTGGTGCCACTACAATAGGACTTCTAACAGTATGTGCTCCACCATCTTCAATCCAAACAAGATCCCCAAATGAAACACTATCTTTCTTGCCCATGACACACTTTATGACAAGGGAGTAACTTTGTTTCTCATTTCTATATTTGAAAGTTAATATATCAGGTGTCACTGTCATCACACAACCTTTTGGATGTGTCACATTAGCACTATATGTAGCAGCACCATCACCAACATTGGTAAAAGTCCTGTTAAATGTGTGAACCATTGATCTTGTTTTTTTGTAGTAGAAAGCTATAAATGAAGGGTAATTAAGATCCAAAGAAGGGTTTTCACAACCATAAGAACTTGATCTTGTGATCGTTAAAATTTGATTCTTTGTGAACTTCAAACCACAAAGGAAATTAACATAGTCTTGCGGTGTAGCATCATAAATCAAACCTGGATTCATTGCTCTATTAGGATCAATCTCACCAGCACCGATAGCAAGAGGTGAAGCATATTGAAAAGGGTTACTGTTATCCCTTATTGGATTTTGTGTATTGTCCAAAGGATTGGCTGTGGTTATTAATGCAGATCTTATAGCAGCAGAACTCCATTGTGGATGTGCAGCTTTGAGAAGAGCAGCAACACCAGAGGCATGAGGACAAGCCATAGATGTACCTGACATGAAATTGTAGTCACTTGATAAGTACTTATTTTTGCCAATTCTAGCTGTTGGTTTATAAGGAACAAAAGCAGCGAGAACTCTTGATCCAGGTGCCATTATGTCAGGCTTCAAAATCCATGGAAAGCCATGTGATGGACCTCTTGATGAGTAATGAGCTGCAATTGGTGCTGGCTTTATTCCAAGAAATGTTTGTTGAAACTTAATGCTTGCTGTTGGATTATTGTAATTGCTTTTTGCATACTTGATCACAGATTCTGCATCTTTTGTCTTGATTACAATACATGGAGTGTAGATATGTCTTAAATCAATTAAGTCGGGTCTATCATAGACAAACACTGCCCCTAATACATTGGCTTGTGCGACAACATCGATTTGATCAAACAGTGTTGAGCTTGAGTTTGACATTGAGTCACAAATAATGATGACTTGCTTGTTAACTTGAGATAAAAGCTTCACTGAATTGCATGAAGATATAGTTTTCTCATAAACAAGAGGAATATTTTCAACTATAGTTGCATTTGATGCAAACAAAGCCCAACCAATAATGTTTTGACCATTTCCCAAAACAAGGCTTCCAAAAGTTCTATCTATGGTTCCTGCAGCTACAGTTAGGACCCAAGGGATACCATTGTGCAAGGTTCCATGCTTAGGTCCTGAGTTACCTGCAGAGGATGAAACAACAATCCCTTTCTCCATAGCTGCAAAAGAAGCTATTGCTAAAACATTTTCATAAAGTGGAACATCATCAATTCCAATAGAAATTGAAATCACATCTACACCATCAATAATTGCTTGGTCCATTCCAGCTAAAACATCAGAAGCCAAAAGACCCTCTTCCCAAATGACTTTGTACATAGCAATCTTAGCTTTTGGTGCAATGCCTCTTGCTATTCCTTTAGCATAGCCAAAATAAGAAGCTCCGTTGACATAGTTACCTGAAGTCCGAAGCAGAGAACTCAACAGTAAGCTGAGAGTACTAACCAAAAAATTAACTAACATAATTTGCTACTATTTGTTTATGAAAAAAACAAAAAAAAAAAACATAGTTACCTGCAACAGTTGATGATGTATGAGTTCCATGTCCTATACTGTCTCTAGCTGAGTTCATGCTGATTCTAACATTTGGATTTGAAGCAATCAAACCTTTGTTGAAAGATCTTGCTCCAATCAATTTGAAGTTACACATTGAGGTATTGAATTCTTCGCCAGTTTCACATGTTCCTTTCCATTTGTTTGGAATTTTCTTTGTCATGCCATCATCTTTAAAGCTTTGACTCTCAGGCCACACACCAGAATCAATAACACCAACAATGATATCGTCTCCGAAATTTGAAGCATGCCATAGACCACTTGGAGAATCTAGGGAGAGAAATTCAAAGGTGTGAGTTGTGTCAATGGTGGCTGTTCTATCTTGATATGCTGCAACAAAGCCATCAATGTTCTTGAGAATCTCTAACTCATTTGAAGATAACACTGCACTAAAGCCATACATGGCATGATCATAGGTGTACAATAGTTTCTTCAGTGATTTCTTTGATGCTTGGTCATAATCATCAGGTACTAATGTTTTTGATTTTAAGGAATAAATGGTGGATTTGAACCAATCATGATGAGTTGGGTAGACTTGAGGAAAGAATGATTTGTTCATATGAATTATATATGTGGAAGTCTCAGCATTGCTATGAAAGGTTAATTGAAGCCAAAGAGAAATTATGAGAAGAAGTGAAAACACAAAGTTAGGCTCCATTGATTATTTTTGCAACTAAACAATGAAATGTTGTTTTGGCTCTTGATTCCTCTTATCATGCGACTATATAGGATTTTTAGAGAATATAAATGATGTTGACATTCATAAATTATTTAGAAATTTGAGGATGATATTATTTCAAAATGATTAAACATAATTTTTTTTGCTTAAGAATTATTTCGTTCTAACTAATCTTTAGTCCTTTAAGTGTTTTATTTTTGTCCTAAAATTTTGGTTATTTTAGAAAACCAAGATACAATTAATGTTGTTTTTCCTT
This sequence comes from Medicago arabica, assembly GCA_946800305.1. Lineage (NCBI taxonomy): Eukaryota > Viridiplantae > Streptophyta > Magnoliopsida > Fabales > Fabaceae > Medicago > Medicago arabica. The sequence continues at coordinate 40,978,240 of OX326969.1, forward strand.
TTATATCCTTTCAAAAAACCAAAACCATGTGTTAAATGAATTTGACTTTTTACTAAATGAATTTGGAAAATTCTATGGTGAAGTCATGAGACTTTTTTGGTGAAGTTAACCCTATGACCAATCATTGAGCATACTATCTTGCTTAATTAAAATTCATCTTTTCCAAAATTTACATTCTCGAACCCTAAAACCGTTTCTCTCCAAAATTCATCTTCTCCAAAATTCATTATGTTGTAATTTTACATGTCATATGTTCCAAGCTGGTGTTATGTTGTAATGAACATAAGCTATGTTGAGGCTATTAGCTATCGGTGCTAACTAAACAATACTATAATCGTAGAAAACCTAATCAGGTTTTGATGTTTTGAGAATCTCAATAACATCATCTTTAAAACCTTGATAAGCTAGTTCAAGGAATTTGTTCATGTTTAATGGAATGTCCATAGTGTTTTCTGCACGATGGGAATTGCTCTACGTACGGTAAAAGCAACCTTACTAATTTGATAAATGGTTCAATGATTTTGTGTGTTTTGACAAAGGAGAGAGATAAAGAACAAGATGACTTTTTCAAAAAAGTCAGTTTTCTGACTTCACCATAAAAGCGCCCTTCTATTATTTCTTTTTCGAAAACATCTTTCCACAACTTATGAGTATATTTCTATTTCTTACTTCTACATTACCTTCTCAAAGTTAACTTATGTGTTGTGTCTGTTCATTGGAGGATTATGAATTGTTTACTGCTTTCAAAATTAACATTCGCTTTTCCTGAAAGGCCATAAATTAACATTTTGAAACTTATAAACATGTCTTTTTGGATGCTAGTAACTTTTAGAAGTAATTTTTTCCAAAAAATAAAATACTTTCGAAGTAATAAACAATTCGAAAGTTAGCTTTTGTGCCATTTTTTTAGGCAATATTTGTTAGATAATTCAGATGGGTGATTCCGAAAATAAAATATTTTGAAACAAACATAAATTACGTCTTGACATTTGTGTTTTATGTTCACCATAGAATTTTCCATAATAGAAACCCGGATCCTCCATATTCGGCTTTATGGAGCAACCACAGTAGAGTGTAGATCATTGATCAAGAGAGGAAAATAACTCTTCGTGACCAGTGGCATCATAAGCCAGGTAGAAGAGGATCCAATTTGAAAAAGAGACAAATAATTCACCCCCAGGAAAGTCTATCTCAATAGCGGTTCTAAATAATTCTTAAAAAAATAGGGGTTCTAAAAACAACTCTCCAAGATAACCATGTTACAAACCACTTTTGAAGGTGTAGTCATGCCCACTTCAATCTAATCGAAGTCCATTAAAACTTAAATATTATAGGGAATTTTTTCCCTTTACACTTCTAAAATGGCGGTATACTTTCGGAGACATAAAAACTGTATATTCTTTGTTCTGAAAGTGTACTTCTATAGTTTGTGTGGGATGAGAAAAGAAGCTCCCATATAATATGGCAAAGACTATCGTGAAATTCCATTGTGAACCACCATCTCACACTCTAACATAATTGACATCTAGTAACACTTGAAAATTGTTACTAAATCAAGAAAAATGTTACTGATTAAATTTAGTAACATTCGAACAATTGTTAGGTAAAGCCCATGTTACTAAAGAGCTTTAGTTACATTTTATAGTATTATTTCTAACATCCAAAAAGTGTCTTTTTGAATGAAATCAGCTCAGTAACAATTGAATGAAAAGAGCTTTAGTTACTAAAGAGTTTTAGTCCCATATCTAGTTTACTTAACTGATTAACTCAGAAATCAAAGTTTAGGAATGAAATTTATAAATTTCTAAATAAGCTTATGATGGTTCCAATGAGGTCATAACTAGTAGTTATAGAACAAAAAACATGAAGATGTAGAATTAGTTTGTGAAAATAAACAACCAAGATAATGACAACCAAACACATCATCAGGTTGCATTTGAATGAGTGTAATTAAAGAGTGTAAGAAAAGTACATAATATTGCATATCATGTCATTGCAGAAGGCGCAGAAAAATGAGGGGAAAAAAACACTTGAAAGCTCATATAATTCCACTTGGTGCCACAACAATAGGACTTCTAACAGTGTGTGTTCCACCATCTTCAATCCAAACAAGATCCCCAAATGAAACATTATTCTTCTTGTACATGACACACTTTATGACAAGGGAGTAACTTTGTTTCTCATTTCTATATTTGAAAGTTAATATATCAGGTGTCACTGTCATCACACAACCTTTTGGATGTGTCACATTAGCACTATATGTAGCAGCACCATCACCAACATTGGTAACAGTCCTGTTAAATGTGTGAAGCATTGATCTTGTATTTTTTCCGTAGAAAGATATAAATGAAGGGTAATTAAGATCCAAAGAAGGGTTTTCACAACCATAAGAACTTGATCTTGTGATCGTTAAAATTTGATTTTTTGTGAACTTCAAACCACAAAGGAAATTAACATAGTCTTGAGGTGTAGCCTCATAAATCAAACCTGGATTCATTGCTCTATTAGGATCAATCTCACCAGCACCGATAGCAAGAGGTGAAGCATATTGAGAAGGATAACCGTTATCCCTTATTGGATTTTTTGTATTATCCAAAGGATTAGCTGTGGTTATTAATGCAGATCTTATAGCAGCAGAACTCCACTGTGGATGTGCAGCTTTGAGAAGAGCAGCAACACCAGAGGCATGAGGACAAGCCATGGATGTTCCTGACATGAAATTGTAGTCACTTGATAAGAACACATCGAAACCAATTCTAGCTGTTCGTTTATAAGGAACAAAAGCAGCGAGAACTCTTGATCCAGGTGCCATTATGTCAGGCTTCAAAATCCAAGGAAAGCCATGTGATGGACCTCTTGATGAGTAATGAGCTGCAATTGGTGCTGGCTTTATTCCAAGAAATGTTTGTTGAAACTTAATGCTTGCTGTTGGATTATTCTTATTGTGTTTTGCGTACTTGATCACAGATTCTGCATCTTTTGTCTTGATTACAATACCTGGAGCGTAGATATGTCTTAAATCAATTAATTCAGGACTATCAGAGAGAAACACTGCTCCTAACACATTGGCTTGCGTAATTACATCGATTTGATCAAACACTAAGCTTGAATTTGACATTGAGTCACAAATAATGATGACTTGCTTGTTAACTTGAGATAAACGCTTCACTGAATTGCACGAAGATAAAGTGTTTTTGTAAACAAGAGGAAGATTTTCAACTATAGTTGCATTTGATGCAAACAAAGTCCAACCGATAATGTTTTGACCATTTCCCAAAACAAGGCTTCCAAAAGTTCTATCTATGGTTCCTGCAGCTACAGTTAGGACCCAAGGGATACCATTGTGCAAGGTTCCATGCTTAGGTCCTGAGTTACCTGCAGAAGATGAAACAACAATCCCTTTTTCCATAGCTGCAAAAGAAGCTATTGCTAACGCATCTTCGTAAAGTGGAACGCCATCAAATCCCATAGAAATTGAAATCACATCAACACCATCAGCAATAGCTTGGTCCATTCCAGCTAAAACATCAGAAGCCAAAAGACCCTCTTCCCAAATGACTTTGTACATAGCAATCCTAGCTTTTGGTGCAATGCCTCTTGCCACACCTTTAGCATAACCAAAATAAGAAGTACCATTGACATAGTTACCTGAAGTCCGAAGCAGACAACTCGATTAGTAAACTGAGAGTTACCGAAGGGGTACTAAGCAAGAAACTAACATAATTTGCTAACATTTGTCTATAAAAAAAAGTTACCTGCAACAGTTGATGATGTATGAGTTCCATGTCCAATACTGTCTCTAGCTGAGCTCATGCTGGTTCTAAAATTTGGATTTGCAGCAATCACACCTTTGTTGAAAGATCTAGCTCCAATCAGTTTGAAGTTGCACATGGAGGCATTGAATTTATGGCCAGTTTCACATGTTCCTTTCCATTTATTTGGAATTTTCTTTGTCATGCCATCATCTTTAAAGCTTTGACTCTCAGGCCATACACCAGAGTCAATAACACCAACAATGATATCGTCTCCGAAATTTGAAGCATGCCATAGACCACTTGGAGAATCTAGGGAGAGAAATTCAAAGGTGTGAGTTGTGTCCATGGTTGCTGTTCTGTCTTGATATGCTGCAACAAAGCCATCAGTGTTGTTAAGAGTCTCTAACTCATTTGAAGATAACAATGCACTAAATCCATACATGGCATTATCATAGGTGTACACTAGTTTCTTCTGTGATTGCTTTGATGCTTCTTGTTGATCATGATCATCAAGTACTGGTGTTTTTGATTTTAAGGAATGAATGGTGGATTTGAACCAATCATGATGAGTTGTGTAGACTTGAGGAAAGAATGATTTGTTCATATGAATTATATATGTGGAAGTCTCAGCATTACTATGAAAGGTTAATAGAAACCAAAGAGAAATTATGAGAAGAAGTGAAAACACAAAGTTAGGCTCCATTGATTATTTTTGCAACTAAACAAAGAAATGTTGTTTTGGCTCTTGATTCCTCTTATCATGTGACTATATAGGATTTTTAGAGAATATCAATGATGTAGACAATCATAAATTATTTGATGATATTACTTCTGAATGATTGGAGAAAATTTCTTGCTTAAGAACTACTTTGTCCCTCTCTAATCATTGGTCGTTTAAGCTTTTTATTTTTGTCCTAAGACTTTGGTTATTTTAGGAAACCAAGATACACTGATGTTTTTCTTTTGTATCCTTTCAAAAACCCAAATCATGCATTAAATGAACTAAGGGTAGATATTTTTCAAATAATAAAAAAACCTGAAACCTATCCGACTTGACATAACGATTGAGAGAGAGAGAGAAATAACTCTTGATGTAACGATTTATATCCGGTTGCACTATAAATCGGGTCGAAGAGAACCCAGTTTGAAAAAAATGATAATTAAAGTGTAGTATACTAGTTTAACAAAAAATTAAAATTAGATTAATGAAAATTTAAAATTCATAATTTTAGGTGGTATTTGAAATTTGCAGGTGGTATAATGAAATTTTTTAAATGATATTAATGCTGAAAATGAAGAAAACTTTGCTTGAGGAAAAATGTAGCGCAGTATTTCAATCATTTTAATACTAACTATACCATTATTGTGATATTTTTTGAAAGGTCCTTCTATTGTGATATTGTTGAATATAGGCAAATGTATCATCTTAAATAACTATAAAATTATAAAATAAATAAGTAAAAGAAGGGAGTGTCTATTTATGAATTTAGTTGAGGGAAAACTATGTCCAACATTACAGAGTCCTATCGAACTGAAGGGATTAACATCTACAGTTGTGCAAAGAGATAGCTAGTTGATCATATCAAATAACGTTAAGGAATAAACTACATTTTTTTTGTTACTAAGGAATAAACTACATTACATTAATGTATTTGACTCCATATTTTTAAAATTAATTTTGGTGTGCATAAATGGACAAACCAAATAATTAAAAAAGATAACTGTATCTCATTCTCACCTTATTGTTTTTTGTTGAATTGCTTGTACAAGTCAAAAGGTGTCGAACCCACCGGAACATCAAATAATTAGTTATGTTTTCAGCATTATTATGTTAGAGATGGACTAATCTCTGGACTCTTGAGGAGTCAATTGGCACCACATAATAATGAGTTTTTGGTTAATAGAATAGCCATAATAAGGATGTTATTATTTTATGTACCTAAAGATGGCAATATTTTAATATTCTTTGTGTAGCCCAAAGGGATTTAAACTACAAAGAACTAATATTCTCTGTGCCTAAGGATGACAATATTTTAATTCGACACATTTCCTAATCCTAAATTCAAACTCCCTCTATCTTAAATTATAAGAAAAATGGATCTAAGAAAGTTAATAGATTTGATTAGTTATTGTTTTTATGTTAGGAAGAAGAAATTCCTTGGTTAAGAGATGCTTAAATTGTGTTTGCATCATTTTTTTTTCCGGTGTGATGGCTATCATTTTATCCTTTCATTTTTAAAGATAAATTTTTTATTTATAGATTCCTTAATCATTGTCTCTAGGACATTGGTTAGTAGGATCTTTTAAAAAAAAAAGCTCAACAAAATTTAAAAATGAATCATCTTTATACTTTATCCAAATAAAAGAATTTAAAAATGAAGAAAATATAAGTGAGGCATTTGAATTGTTTAAAATTTTAATTTTCATTGAATTCATGATTACATCATCGAAAGACACTCTTATAATTAAAGAATCGACAAATGGATTCCCATATGAACCATAATTTCTTGCACTACACACCTCCTCCCTTGATGGCACTAAAATCACACCATTATCATTTGAATCCCGCTCTTCATTCAGCAAAGTTTGCTCGCGCCCAACTGAACTGACGAAAATGTCCCTACGCAAGTTAAGTCACGCTGCGTGACTTAACTTGCGCAAGTGACATTTTGTGCGCAGCTTAAGTAGCGCTGCGCATGTTAAGTCACACAGCGTTACTTAAGTCATTTATCAGCAACACAGCAACACAAAACTTCATTTTTCCAACTTCTCAAAACACAATTTTTTCACACCCAAATTCGAATTTCACCATTCTTGCGCCATTCAAAGTCAATTTTGCCCACAATATCAAGTAAGTGATGATTATCCTACTTCATTGCACTTTTTTGTTGAAATTTCCGAATTTTTGAAGAAATTTAACATTTTTAGGTTTTTATAAATTTTGCTTGCATGTTAGTTTTTATGATTGTTAGTGATGATTTAACTTAAGAATTGTTGTTTAGATGTTGTTTATGGTACAATTTGGTAGTTTAGGGTTTAGAAATTGTTAGATTTCTTAGTTGTTTAAAAATTGCACTCTGTGTTTGGTAAAATGTTAAAATGGTTATTTTTGTTTTTTTTATTGCTAATGATGAAATTAGTTAGAATATAGTTTATTAATGTTGATTATAGTATGTTTGACAACAATGTGGTAAATTACGGATTGAAATGACACTGTCAAAACTTTAGTGTTGTTCTTGAATTGTTAGAAATGACACAATGTCCGTGTGAAAATGTGTCATTGATTTTGTGCTTTTTAAAATGTTGTGTTGTGCAGATATGTCTCAGAGGGATAGGACTGACATACTTAGGTTAGGAGGTCTACCTCTACTGGTAGTGCACGGAGGGAGAAGCAAGTAGTAGTCCCTTCTTTACATGGCCGATGTCGAGGGAGAGTGGGGGAACGAGACTTGCCAATGTTGATGATGATGGGCCCTCTTCATCACAGACTGGTCCATTCCAGGCGATGGACCCGACGCAGTATCAAGTTTATCAGGATCCTCAACCTCAGGTGTATCAGTTTGAGGATCCTCAGCCTCACCAGTATCAGTTTGAGCAGGAGGAGCAGCCTGATATTGAGGAGCTTAGCAGGATGATGATGGCGGGGGTCGTTTTCAGGGGGTACCGAGGGGGGTGTACGAGGCCAGACCGGACGGCTATGCAGGGGGGCCTTCTAACCTCTCACTTTTACCTCGATTTGGTGGACATGTGGCATGCAGGATATGGATTGATGCCGATGTAAGTATATTTTAATGTTTATTTTATTTCTTTTACTATTTATACTACTTATTCTAATTATTATTTTACTTATTTACTTATTTTACTTCTTTTACTATTTATGTTAGAATATATTTAAAGTTAATTTTACTTATTATTTATTTAACGGTGTTGTTTGGTGTTTTTTATTTTTGTATTTCAGTTTCGGAAAAGACATAGGGTGAAAGGCATCTCACATGGGAAGAAGCCGAGCCTTAAAAACTTGACGGTGCCTCAGCCGGGAGCACAAAACGATTGGTTTTGGGATGTAGTGAATCTGTCCGGTCTAACTCCCCTCCTGAGTAATGGGTACGAGAACATCTCTCACAGGCTCGTTTGGGCGATGTCAGAGAGATGACATGAGGAGACCAGCAGCTTCCATCTACATGTTGGGGAGATGACCATCACACTAGATGATGTGGCGTGTCTCCTAGGCGTCCCCATCACTAGGAGACTCCTTCCAGATATAGATTTAACCCGTGACGAGGGAATGGAGATGATGCAGGGGGATCTGCTTTTTTCCGCGGAGGATGCGGCTAGGGAGATGACAAGACAAGGTGGTTCATATATCAGTTTTGGTGTACTGAAGAGGCGCTACGAGGAGCTCTTGCATATGTGTAATCAGCTGGTTGAGATTGACACAGAGGAGGAGGAAGACGAGCGAGCTCAAGTTAGGCTGGCCTGCGTTAAGGCGTTTTTGTTGCTCTTGCTTCGATGGACCATTTTTTCTCGCAAGAACAACAAAAACATTAATCTGTTGTGGCTGCTTGCGTTGCAAGATATGGACGAGTTGGACGGCTGGTCATGGGGTGGGATGGGGCTTGCATTCCTGTACGAGCAGCTATCTCTGACCTTCGATTCATCAGTGGCCTCCTGTGGTGGTTACATGACCCTGCTTGTGGTAATATTTGTTTTTCTTCTTTTTTACTTATTGGATCGTAAATTTGTGCCTTATTTAACTTGTTTTTCTTCTTTTTTACCTTGTTTGTATAATACTTGTGGTGATATATATTTGGTTCTTTGTGTTTGCAGGGATGGACTTTGGCGCACTTCAAGAACCTCATTCTGAGGGTTCTTAGTGATGTGTACGACTCGGCATTTACCCCGCTTGTGAGTCGGTGGAAACCTCCTAGGGGCTTTACGGACCCTGGACATTATAGATATGTCATTGATGCGTTGGATCATTCTCATGTCATATGGAGGCCGTACGAGAGACGACGACACATCACGCCCTTTCAGGACATATGCTCGTACTCCAGATGGATCATTGTCGGCAGAGACAGGATGGTCTGTCACTTGCCAGAGCAGGTTCTTAGGTAGTACGTGTATGTCCAGACACGTCCCAGGTCTCTTATAGTTGTTACTGCGGCAAATGATGTGGCCCATGCTTTCTTGGAGTTTGCTCTACATGTCCTCAGCCAGCAGCAGAGGGGTGAACCGGTGCTAGAGGACCAGTCGTGGTCTCATAGTATGGGGTACATGAGATGGTTCGTTAGAGTATCACACCCTATTGTGAACCTCCCCTGCGGCCATTCCTGACTACGCAGCTCAGGCACCTCCTCGTCCTGTCCTTCCTTACGAGGAGGTTCTTGTTGACCAGCAGTGGGCCAAACATCCTCCCGATCCATTCCAGGTCATCGGCAACATGAGAGGCAGAGTGGAGCATGCAATGGAGATTCTTGAGGTGGTTTCAAATCCACTATTTTTAAGCATTTTGGAGGGTCTCCGGTCCGATTATACAGTGTTTGACCAGGTGCCGGCTCCGGGGAGGAGGAGTAGGAGTCCACGGGAGTAGGGTTTTATGATATTTTCTAGGTTTTTTATGACATTTTGAAGGATATGGTTGTAATCCTATGACATTTACGTATATCTGGCCCTTTTATGACATTTTTCGTTATTTTTCGTAATTTAATTATGACTTGTTTGAATGAATGATGAAAAATGCATGCAATTGAATGAATGAATGCATGAAAGAAGAAATGAAAAAAAAAACAGGGAAAAGAGAGGTTTTTGCCTCTTCTGGAAATCTGCACAGACTATGCGCTAGTTAACTCAAGATGTGTTAAATCTGTGCGTGAGTTAACTTGCACAACGTTTAACACATATGTGGCTTAAGTCATGCAGCGTTAGTTAACTAACACATAGTTTTACACTTGCGTTAGTTAACTAGCGCAGGGGCATTTTGGTCTTGCCTGCAAGGCGGAAGTATTTTGTGCTGGGTGAAGAGCAGAATTCTTATCATTTTCTTGATGGACATTAGAAAGGCCCAACAGCTGATACACCCATGTTCAGCCCAAAGTAGCCTGATTCATAGGAAAGACTATTCTATGTGCCCTATGACTCTATCCTTGAAATAAAGAAGATTCTTCTTCAGGCACCTAGCTATCATCGTTCGATGAACGACAATTAACTATTGTTCGCTTCAAAGCGACATTTAATTATCACCAACACTTCTTAAATCAGTTAATTCACTTTTTAAATTTGTGTAACCAAATTAAAAAGTTTCCTAAATGGTAATTAATTATCGTTGGAAGTATTTTGAAGAGCACGTGAGCATTTGATAGATGCCTAAAGAGCATTTTTCTAAAATAAGTCAATCGGGAATTACGCTCCAATCAAGATTTATGATCTGATAAATCAAAGAGCTTCTGAGCAAATGAGCCAATTCATCCTACACCAAAATGGGCCTGTCAATTCATCCTCCACCATAAGCCGTTCTAAATTGAATGTAGCTATTTTAGCCCCTTGTTTGCTCCCATGCTCCCCCCACCCCCACCAAATATTGTTTTTGTCTTTCAAACATAATGTTTGGGAGATAAAAATAGAATAATTCGGGAGTTATCTTCGTTCAGTGTGTTTTGGGAGTTATCTTCGTTCAGTGTGTTTTGGGAGTTATATCCTAAACGGTTCCATTATATGACAAAATATTGAGCCAATCTACCAATTACATTATTTAGAGAGTTGAAAGTTGGAAAACATCCTCTTTGGTATCCAAACTAACTTTTTTTTGTTGCCACATTTCCTCTACAACACAACAAGTAAGTTCTAACATTTCTCTTTTTGTTATTTTTATTTTGGTGTTATTTTTGTTGTTGATGAAATATATATATTTAGGGTTTGTTGATGCAATAACAATGATATTTAACTTAGGAATGTGTATGATGTAGATTGTGTTCTAAGTCTTTGGAGAAATGCTTGAATGATAAAAAAAATCTTAAATATTTTTCTAGATATGAGTGATGATCACGAGACTTGGAAAGGAGACATTGCATAGTGTCGTCGAGTGGCAAATTCACCTCCAAGGTGTAGGCATGGTCATAGTGCACAAGAGATTGATTAGTAGAACTATCACCTAAAGTAGACTTCACCCTCTTTTGCACACATTTTTTTTCATCTTTTGAATCGACGACACCTAGGATGTCTCTTTTGGAAATACTATTTCTCGCATTTTTTCCTTGATCTGCTATTTCATATTGTATTCCTCTTTGTTAAAGCGATCCTGTAAATTCACAAAAAAAAAGGTAACTTACTACAATTAACAAAACCATAATATATTATATAAACATGGTTAGAAAATTCTAACATACATTAATAACATTCTACTCTGTCAAAATAGAAACATGTGGATTGCCTTCTCTTACAACAACATTTTCATCAAAACGTAACCTGTTCTAGTGACTGTTGACCTCATCCAATCGAATTAACCTTCCATTCTTTATTTTATTAGCAATTACACAAGCAAATGACAACCCATAAGTTCTCTTAATCATACAACCATACTTTTTACTATCCATCCCACATTCCTTTGTCTGAAGTGGTTCTTGATGAATAAAGTTCAAACCATCTCTAGAAATCTTATACAGCAAACCCGAGTACCATAAATTGTGTCGGAATTCATGTTCCTTAAGAGTGCAATTTCTCCCAATAGAGGCTTGTATCGCTTTGAAATGCTATTTTAACATGTTGTGTATAACTTCTCAACCCTTGACCAAATCACCCTTATTATCCTGTAAACATGAGCTGAATGTACCTTGAGTTGATTAACTTAATTTGTTTTTGTGTTACCAAAATGTATACCATGGTCTTTCCACGCCTTCACTATTTTTTCATTCAAAGGATCCAATATGGTATTTTCAACATATTTCAATAATTTCACACACCTTTCTAATATGTACATTTGCATCTGCATATAGTTCCTGAGAAGGAGATTGCAATACACCTTCCCGGACATTCATGATAGTATTACACGAATCTGTTGACTTCACCTCTTTTAATCTTTGACTTTCCAATCCAACTTGCACATGACTCTCACATTTTTGAAAATATAATATTCAGACACTAAAGCATTATATGTTGGAAAGGTTTTGGCAAGAAGATTCATCAGTGTGGTATCCTTGTCTGTAACAATTACCTTCGACATATTCTCTTTACACTTCAAAAGATCAACACACTCCTAGAGCCAATGTGAAATTATCCTTTTTTCACAAGTTAGAAAAGCAAACCGAACAGAATATGTTCGTTGAGTTGAGTTGACCCCAACTATCTAAACCAATGACATTTTATAGTGATCGGTTTTATAGGTAGAATCCATCAACAAAACAATAGGAAAAGTGTTAAACAATTACACAGATTTTGGATGTGCCAAAAACGTGTCTTTAACAATCTTTAACTCACCCACTTTTCTATACTTGAAAACATAGTTGTTGTCTTCTAAAAACTTCAATAATTGCTGCATTTATGTTATCAAAACTCTAATGGTCTTTTTGTATCTTTGACATGCATTATAAACTTGATTTACAACTGTTAAATTGTCTTTCTTTCTATCTTTCAAACTCAACAAAATAATTTTTTGGGTTCACCATATACCTTGTCATCTCAACAACAAGCTATGTCTCTTCTGCATTTAAACATTCGATCAAAATATGATCTTCTAACTTTGCCTCCATCTTACGATTATGCAACTCTAAAACAACACCGAGACTTCATAATCCCTAAAAAAAACACCAAGACTCCATAACTTTGATACAGGAAAATAACTACACAGCCTAAATGGATATCCACATTTTTTTTTCTTGTTTTTTTGAAGAAAACATCCGCATTTTCTTGAATCTGTGTCTTCTCATTTAAACTTCTTCTTTGTTCCTTTATACTCACTGCCTCTTTTAGAATCCAACACAAGCTTCATTTTCCTACGACCGAAACCACTATCAAATTTATCAATTTAATAGTAAATATTTCCTTTCTTGCTTGACAATGAACCCAATTAATCATCTCTTTTCAATCTTCATATTTATTTTCAGGAACAAAATAGTTTACACTATCAATATAATATACACATCTGGACCCGATTTTGGAATAATGGAAGGTTCAACCATATCGATGTATATATCACAAAACAAAATATATAAAAAAAAAAAAAAAACTCATTAAAACATTAATCAAGAAAAAAAAATTAAGAAAACAAATATTACCAATAAATTCAAGAAATATGGATGTTTGGTTCGTAACTCCCGAATCCATATGATATATTGTTTGAGAAGTAACTCTCAGATGTATGTTTAATCAGGAAAAAAAAACAATATAAACGTAATGTAAACTAACTTATTTGATAGCAAAATAGTGAGGAATTATCCTATTTAATAGAAGGATTGTGATGAAAAAAAACCAAAATCGCTCATAAAACCAAAAGATTTGATAGATGAATGAGGTTGAGTGCAAATGTAAAACTAAAATTACAACTAACTAGGTATATAACTCGTGCAACGAGTTTCATTAGAACTTTTTATAAATTTATTGGAAATAACAATTTCGGTAACTCTAATAAATAATTTTTTATTTAAAAAAAATGACCATTGAAATATTTTTAAACTTTTGCCATTGTCAATTAAGTGAGATAGTTAAAAGTTTATTTTGATATAAGTATATAGAAATCAATAAAAGTGTTGTTGAATAGTGAATTATAATGCAAATTTCTTATATTCTTTGGTTTAAATAAAATATTCTCACAAAAGAATTTTAATCATTGTTCCCACAATCATTCGATGGCGAAATATAAACTCTACTAAACTAACCATGTTTAGGCTCATAATACATGTGCAAATATAATCTATTTGAACAACTTCTAAGTTGAGTTACGTCAATATTGTTTTTATATGAAAACTTCAAAATCTTTATGTCCGACTTTGATTTTGTATCTATCATTCTCATGAAATCCAAGTAGATCATTAACGACTTTTAGGTAACATAACAATAAAAATAAGATACATATTTATACTCATAAACTCATTAGATTGTTCTCTTTTGATTGAATATCTACAACAGCCATTTTCTTTTGATTCACATTGAAACTTCAAGGTACTACCTATAATTTATGAGTAAACTCAATAATTGAATAAATAAATTTAAATCAGAGAAATATAAAATGGATAAATAGATAGAAAATATAAATGTGAAAATAAATGTATAACAAATTATAACAATTAGCCCTACACAAATATAAACAAACTTTAAAATTAAAAACGAAATTAAAGTTGATCTTTAATTGGTTCAAATATTAGAGTAAAATATATATACACTTGCGTGAGTTATAATTTTATAGGCTTCTCGAACATAAATCTCTTTTATCTTTTTCTTCTCATCTACACGAAAAAATTATTCATATTAAATTGGTGTGAATACTATTGATGCACCAAAAACATGAATATAAGTCTCTTTTATTCTCTTCTTCTCGTCTACACGAAACAATTATTCATATTCACGTGTGGTTAAAATTGTAGTGTATATTATCTCATCAATTCGTGGGTTGCTTGTTAAAAATTATATTATTTAATTGAAACTAAATGTATAGTTATATAACAACAATGGAATAGGAATATAAGCATAACATTTGACTAAACATGTAAGTGGCTTCTATATTAATACTATATACCACTATCAGTTTTTCTTTTTTACAAAAACAACTAAAATAAAATAGGCACAATCCTCTGCAACCAATGCAATTCACTATGCAAGAACGGTTTTCATTCAATAGGAATTTTTACGATTTAAAATTAAAATAGAATGTGAGGGAGATGATGCATAACTTACGGATTGGAAATGAAAACTTATAAATATTATATTGTCATACCCCAAATTTTGACCAATTTAAAACTGTTTACTTCGTATATCGTTCGTATTTTAATAGCTTTTCGTTCGCACTCTAATTCCCATGATATATGTTTTTATTCACATTTTGATCGAATTTTATTCATATTTTGATTTTTCACTTCGTTTACATTTTAATGTCACTCGCATGTTAATTTCTCGATTTTATCCGCGTGTTACTTGTATTTTTATCTATCGTATAATTTGCATTGTTAAAACCTATTTTGTTCACGTCTTTGAGTTACCATTTTATTAGCGTTTTAAAAGCCGTGTATTTCCGTCGTCTCAGTCGAAATTTCGGCAGAGAGGTATTTTAAAATACCTCATTTTTTAGTTTCGAAGGGACATTTTTTTATATTATTTAGTCATAATTATTATTTCTTTTATTATTTGTTTTAATTTTCGTTTTATTTATTTATTTAGTTGGTTTTTTTTATTTATTTAGTCTTTTAGTGCAAGTTTTATCCTGTCCATGTGTCACTTTGTTATTGGTCCTGGTCCAACTTTTTCTCCAAGTTTCAGCCAAGGGTATTTTCGTCCACTCCATGTATCAGATTTTAAGGGACTGTCAGAGTCAGTCAGAGGGAGGCACGGATTTCTACAAAAACACATTACAAATTCGGCTACACCCAAAAAAGAAATCGAAAACTCTTTTCCTAACAATTCCTCAAGAACGTTCAAACAAATTTTCAAGAACACCAACAATGTTCATCCTTTCAAAACAGCCGCAAACACACTTCCATTTTCTCTTCCCATCTTTTTGAATCAGAATACCAAACAAAAATCAACAAAAAAAATATGAACACTCATGAATGTTCATCATGAGCTTTATCCAACAATCATCCCAGTCACCATTTTTCGAATTTTATCCTCATCCAAACAATAACAACATCACAGGTCCGAAATCGAACCTCAATCCTATTTTGTACTCGAACCTCAAATCAAAACCGTACAACAACATTCACAAACGGTAACAGATCCGGACTCGCGAGCAAAGAAGAAGCGAAATCGAAGTTCAACAACAACACAAACTGTTCGTGAGCAGATCCGGAGTAAAGAAAAACAAGAAACTAGCAAGAATCATGAACAGACTTCAAAGATAGTGAATCCAAAGCCGAAATCAAACGGTAAAGAGGTATTTTGTTTGTTGATTTTCGAAACTTGCGTGTTAGATCTAGGACTTGTTGTTGATTTCCTTCGAATTTCAAACACAAAGCCGAGTAGAGAAGAGAGAGACGATTGTTTTTGATGTAAATTTTTAAAAAAAAAATAGGAACATAACTCCGGCCACCCTATCTTCATCTTCTCCGGCCACCTGTTCATGAACTTTTAGAGAGAAGTGAGAGTAAGAACCTTTTTAGAGAGAGAAGGGATGAGAAGAATGAAGAAGATAAACCAGTAAACCTCTTTTATACCAAACCCACTTTATTTTGGTTCGACCCACCCATTTCCCCTTGGTCTGAACCGGTTCGGTTCAAGGCCCATTCCTTTCTGTTTGTTTTACAGTTTTACTGCATGAACCTCACAGTTTTGCTATTCACACCCCCAGTACATGCTACCTGCATTACTTTTTTTAGTAACTCTAGTAAAAGAAACTCATACATTTTTTTTAAACTAATATTTTCTTTTTAACTATGTGTCATGCATTCATAAATGCCTTAGTCGTCATAACATGCATCTTTTAAATTAATTTTGCTTTATTGCTTTGTTTTCAAAACTTATGTTTCATACATTTTTGAATATATTTAATGTCATGTATTTTACTTGGTAATTATTTTCGTATGTGATGTTCTTCTTAAATTTTCTTGATTCATGATTTAATATTTCGGTACATTTCGTGTTGCATCATCTCTAGTATAATCTCATGCATCTTTTAATTTTTGTCATGTAATTCATTTTTATCCCCTTTAGTGTGTATAATTAGGGATATGATGTAATTTATTTTTTCGCATTTTAGTTCTCGCCATCGTATTTCTCTTGAGACCATAGAATGTATTTAGGGTATGTAATATGTAACCGACACACGCACTGACACGCGCACCGACACTTCACCATTTTATTTACTGCTTTACGCTCCTTTGTTTTTCGCCGTTACGCTAGTTCACCTTTAGTTTAGAAAAATATTTTTATCTCGAAAAAATCAAAAAGGTCAAATTTCAAATTTCTTTAAAGTAAACCTTGGCTTGTAACCCAAGTGTTTTCCATTTTTTTTTAATCAAATGTTAATCAAATTTAATATCCACATTAGACATGGATTTCTTGCAATTAAAATTAACCGACTTCACCGTATTTTTCTCTCATGCCTTGAGGCCTCTTATCTCTTCTAAAAATCTTTTTTTTTCAAAAAAAATGTTAAAACCAAATTCAACCCACCAAAGAAGTTCTTTAGCCGAACTACTTGATTTTGATCCCGATTTATTCGGGTAAGTAGGCAAAGGGTTTTGGCCCTTCCAAATCAAATAAAAATAACCAAAAACATGCTTCATCTTCCCCCATTCTTTCATTTAAACTCTTAAACAATAATTTTCAAATAAGTAAAAATAATTTAGCGCAAGATTAAGAATAGGTAAAAGGTTCCTATGGGATACCATAGTCGGTTCGGGTGCTTAACACCTTCCCCAATCGAAACCAACCCTCGGATCCAGGTCTTATAAGGGTTTTTACTCACTTTTTCCCTTCCCACGAATAAAAGTTGAGAGTTCAAAGATTAAAGGTTCAAATCCGATTAATGATTTTGATACCCGAAAATCGAGAGCACATATATCAATAAAGAAAAGTAGAGTTCAAATATTTTTCTTAATCTAAAAGTAATTTGAGTTTCTACCGATAGATTGGAAACTAATGAGTAGGGATGAAGAGTAAAAAGGTGGTGGTGGGTGGGGGAACCATGAGACAAAATTAAAGAGGTATCATAGTTTCTTAGAGAAGTTGATGATGAAAACACCAGTGATAGATTTTGAGATTGATGATATTCACCATGCAAGAACTAATAGTTTTGGTTCAACCACAATTTTTACTACTGAAAATGAAAATAGAATGTGAGAGAGGTGATACATAACTTGGGTAATGAATTCCTTCTTTTATAGCATAACAAACGTAATTCCATTAAAAATATAAAACAAACGTAACTATAATATTTTAATAAAATACTATAATATCTAACAAATGGCCTATATAAATAAAATGTTCCGGTAATAAGCGTTGCATAGTGAAATGCACCAATAATAAATGTTGCATAGTTTTTTTTAAAGCAAAAACGAATAGAGTGGCAATCATTAAAGTAACTTAATGATCTTAAGAAAATGGACTTGATTCAATATGCAACATACATGAAGTCAAGATATTGGATAGTTTATCCTTAAAAAAAGATATTTGATAGTTTGAAAACAGATGGAAAATGAATGGGAAAATTATTGAATTAGTGATGAATAAACATTCAATTTATTTAGTGAAAAATATTAATTAATTAATATAAGAGATGATTGTAAGATTTTAGTATAGAGTGAGATGTTTTTCTAGAGATGCCACATCATCACAATGGAGGTCTAAAAATAGTTCAAGTTTAGAATTTACTAGGTATATTACCCGTGCGTTGCACGGGTTTGATTAGAAAACATTCTTAATAATTTCAAAGACCTATTTAAGAGTATTGTCCTAAAATATTAACGACTAATAATAACTCATTGTATTATAATAGTAGTTTTAGTCCTTTAGACCATAATACATGTAAGAATGGCTAAACATACACATCAATTTTCTATTTGTTTTTTGTTGGCTACCAATTTTCTATTAGTTGTTTAGTCTATTATTTGCTAAAATTGAGAAATGAGTTTAATTTATAGTATATTATTTGCTAAAATTAATAAATTAATGAATATAATTTATTTGTATATTGTTGAACATCATTCATGATATAAAGTATAAAGAACATTCAAGACTAAATTAATGAATATAATTTATTTGTATATTGTTGAACATCATTCATGATATAAAGTATAAAGAACATTCAAGACCTTATCTTCTCTCTCTTTCCCATCTGCGAAATATGAAACCCTGATATTGTAAAAAACGATTAAGATAAGGTGAGGACAGTCTAATTTTCATTATAAAATTGAGAAAATGACAGAAATTATGAAATATAAAAATTGCATAAGATTTAAAAAAAAAAAATCAGTTATAGTTAATAATTTTAACCTAAAAAATTTAAAATTATATTTACATATATTTTATCGATTATATAATTTTATAGTCGAATAGAAACATAAAGGGTGAGAATAAGAAGTGATAATGATTTTGTCAAAAAAGGTTGCTTACTTATAATTTTGGTCCTTCTATTTTTAAAATTTTATGGATTTGGTCTCTCTATTTTAAAATCTGAGTCAAGTTTAGTTTATGGGAAGGTCTTATAGGTACCATATCATCACAATGCTATACCAAGAGTAACTCAAACTTACTTTATAATATAATATAAAAGGCAAATATATGTTGATAGAAACACTTCTACATTCAATCTTAACCTCATTCTTTTCGAATATATAAAATCCATTAAAACTTTATCAAATCAAATCTAAAAATATTCGTAATTAAATTATTACTCCTTAATTAAAAGAAAACATAGTAATTTAATCATTCCTTAAGATAAAGTAATAATAAAACTTTCCTAAAGGAATGTGAGTATATAGGTAGCTAGACAATTCAATGAGTTGCATCCAAATTTACTCTCAATTGTAGGAAACTTAATTGATGAAAAGTATGAATTTCAGCCAATTCCATGGTCAAGGGTTAAATTTTCATGTTGTTGCGTTCAAATCATCAAAACATGACTTTGTCTCTTCACTCTTAATTAGATCAAGAACATTCCATTAAAATTTTGAGTAGTTTTTTTTTTTTTTTTTTTTTTGTGGACAAACATAGAATTTTGAGTAGATGTGTGCTTCCACAATTAGTTAGTCAAGTCTCAAGGTTAATAACTCTTCTATAAAGCTATTCAATTAAAAATATAACATGCTGGCTTTGAATGAAAATGAATAAAAAAATATCCATTTAAAAGCATTTTTAATATGTTCTCTTCCACGTGTTTAGTGAATTCTTGATCTCATAACAATGTTAGATAAAAAATAATAATGAAAAAATATTGTAATTTCAATGAAAAAAATGCAACCACTTTTTCATATATGAAGTGTTGTTTCAACAGAACCCTCCTTTTTTTTCAAATCATGTGAATATAAGTAGTAAGGAATGGCCAAAAAAAAAATCAATAACAAAAGAGAGCTACATGGTATAAGTACGAGAGATTAGTTACAAAATGTAAGCTCTGATGAGATGACAAATCATTAAATTACACATTAGAATACATGTATATAGATAGATAGATAAAATATAGATATATCATAAAGAAGACCAATATAAGCAACATGTACCAAAAGAAGAAAGCAAACAAACAATATTTTTCACCTTGTTCGAGAGTATAAGTGATGAGATTGACGGAGGGTGGATATAATTTCAATGAAATGTCTTATGAGATAAGAAAAAATACGTGACTAATATAACAACTCATCAAACTGCAATATAATGGAAAATGTGCGACATTAACAATCGAAAGATCAATGACACATCGTTAAAATATAAAAAAAGCACTATCTTATTATAAAGACAATTGTGTATTCATATAAGAGACGACCTTTTACCAATACCCTCTTCTATTTCACAAACATGCAAATACGATTTTAAAGAAACAATATCCAATTTATAAAGCCAAAACCTCTTAGAAGAATAAATATATAGATGAAGATGAAACTAATGTAAAATATAAATACAAAAATAGAAAACGGAAGAAGATATATTGAAGGGACGCATAAAAAATAAAACGTTGAAGAACATCTTTCATCAAGTGATGGCTGTTACTAATTTAATTAAGAGAAAATGGAAGAATGGTGACGGTTAATTAGTAATTATAGAAAAAATATAGTCTTTTTATTTTATTTGAAAGGTGAAAAAATAGAGTCGAAAGGTTGGTGTGCGGTATACAAATAAGAGAGGTTATTATATTGTAAGATAAAAATAAAAAAAAGAAGAGGAGCTTTGTAAAATTATAAGGGTAGGAGGAGCATTTAATAGGAAGTTACATTAGATAGGAAATACACAAAGATAGGATTATTTAATAGGAAGTACAAAATGTGAATCATCATCAGAAGAAAATTAATGGAGAAGCTTGCATAGAATGACACGTAAGCGATTGCTAAACTTAGATGAAAAGTTAAAACATTATTGGAGAGCTTTGTTAAGAAACACCTAAGCAAAGTGTAGTTTAGAATACATGTATATAGAGATAGAGATAGAGATATAGGTTCACCGAGTAGCAATGATGCAATGAAAGAAAAACTATAAGTGCGCTTTGTCCTTTTCTCCCCATCGACATGAAAAATAGGAATATCCATATTAAATTTTAAAAAAATTATGAAACATAGATATAAAAAAAGTAGACTAATAAACATTACATCAATAAAAAAATAAAAGGTGAAATATTTGACAAATCTATATAATTGAGTAATTTGAGTCTCTAAGACCTCCTAAAAAAACCAATAAATAGTTAAGACATGTGTAAAGATCGGTGGAAAAAAGAAACAAAAACTATCGTACAAAATTGAAGAGTAGCATCCCACAATTGTTTGAAAAAGATGACAATGATCTAAAACTTCACAATTCAGCCCTTCATACTCCATTTTTCCTAATTTTATATGACACTCCTTTTGCTGGGATGCAGGGTAAGATAAAAAGACCCCAAAGCCTCACCATATATTTATACACACAATGATCATGAATATGAATAGGAAAAACTATAACTAACTAATAATAATACAATGAATGAATGAATGTTCATATTTAAGTAATAGAAGTTAAGGAATGTGAATCAAATTGTAGTTTAAAGGTTGAAATGATAAACTTATTTTTTTAAATAATATGACAATACAAATTAAGAGAAATTGTTACTAATTAACTTAATAACTCTCGTTAAAGCAATGGAACTTGAATCTTTAACTAAACATGCCATAAAATTACAATTGATTATTATTATTATTATTATTATTATTATACAATTAATTCATGACTATACAATTTTTAAAACGTATAACTATAAGCATACAAAGAAAATGAAAAGTGGGATGAGTGTTTTATAAGTTTAGATAAGATAGAGTGTGAGGCTTTTTTAGAGGATATATTAAATTGATATAGTGGAGAGTTGTAAAGTTTTATGAGAGGTTAGATATTAAATTTGATATAGTGGAGAGTTTTGTAAGAGAGAGTGAGAATAAACTCTTTTAGAAGTGCCACATAGACATAATGCTTGCATATGATTTGCTCAAGTTTCCTTTACAAAGATATAATAATAATAATAATATAATAATATAATATAATATAATATAGATAGATAGATTCTGATATATAAATTGAACCGTTCAAAAGATAACTGCCGAAACCCTCCGAACAGAAGATAACTCCCGAACTATTGGTTTGTATCTCCCAAACGTAATGTTAAGGGGCAAACATAATGTCCATTGATGCTCGAACATATGGTACTATATCTTTCAATCACATGTTCACTTCAAAATTTTGTAGGAATACGATCCACCTACTTGTTCATATTAAAATTAAGGGTTAATTAAGTTTTTGTTCCTTATAAATATATGTAGTTTCGTTTTTAGTATCTGTGACATTTTCCTTTAGCATTTTAGGGACCAAAAATGTTGACGTAAAAATTTTACAGGGACTAAATATGTTGATGGAAAATTTTATAGGGACTAAAAATGCTGACGGAAAATTTTACAAGGACTAAAAAATGTGATTTTATTTTATAAGGACTAAGAACGAAACTACAGATATTTATAAGGACCAAAAACTTAATTAACCCTAAAATTAATTTATGAGTTTTTTTTCACTCCCAAAATCCACCTTTTAATTTGGATTTTATTGGGACATCATTTTTTTTAAGGAAATTGTTAAGAGTCTCACATCGGATAGGTGATGACCTGACAATGTGTTTAAAAGTGGGAGCAATGCTCACCCCACAAGCTGGTTTTGTGGGGTTGTGTTAGGCCCAACCACCATTTCTAAGATGGTATCAGAACCTCTCCAAGATCCATTGGGTCACCTGCTATCAGGTTTCCGCTATCGGGACACCTACCATTAATGTCCGCGAACCAAACTCAATAGTGCTGGTCGTGAGGGGTGTGTTAAGAGTCTCATATCGGATAGGTGATGACCTGACAATATGTTTAAAAGTGGGGACAATCTTCATCACAAGCCGGTTGTGTGGGGTGTTTTGTGGGGCTTTGTAGATTCAACCACCATTTCTAAGAGAAACATAAATCAACTATTTGGTACATGGTTAAAATAATTTAAGAGTAAAGATTTGTTATCCTTCACAATTTTTTTGTGCGGACCAATTTAATTTCGCACAAAAATAAAACATGTCGTAATTTCTGACAAACTAGAATTTCTCTATTATACCGACCGAGTCAAACTAGAATTTCTCTATTATATCGACCGAGTCAAATACTAATTAATAACCAATATAAAAATTTTAGAGACTAAATTGATTTGCAAGAAAAATTATGAAAGATCAGAATGAGTCTTCACTCATAATTTAAATGTATTAACATGATTATACACTGTGAATGAATTGAATTCAACAACCAAATATATCATACTATGATGCTAGTATTTTTCTAAACAGTATTTACCTTTCGTAGTTTTTGTTGGAAAATAGGTACTCCCTCCCTCTCAAATTGTATGACGTTTTGGTCATTTCACACATATTAAGAAATGCAATTAATATTGTGTGGAAAAGAAATATTATGAATTGTTTTACAAAAGTGTCCTTAATAAATAATATGGAAAAAATAAATAAAAGAATTGAAAGAAGAGAGAGTAATAAATAGTTAAGTTATAATAGGAAAAATATCATTAATATTGCATTTATATTGTAAAGCGACATATAATTTGGGATAAACTTTTTTCTCTAAAACGACATACAATTTGAGACGGAGAGAGTATTTAATAGGCATTCCAGTCAATTGTCTGATTGTTGCAACAAAAGTTCCATAGGACTAAAATAAAGTTGTGGTAACTTTTACCGTCTTGAAAACTGATACTCCTTCCGTCTCACATTAGATGGCATATTTCAATTTTACATGATTATTAAAAAATAATTAATAATGCTGATTTTAGTGATAAAATATGTGTCATTTACTAAAATACATTTATTAATTATAGTTAATTGAATGGTTATAAATGATTAAAATATAATAAGGTTGTGTTAATCAATGCCTCCGGGACACTAGTTAAGAAAGTAAAAAATAAAAATGTTTACTTGAAAACAACAAACTTTTAACTTTTAAAAAGTTAAACATACCACTTTTCAATGCTTTCTAAAAAAACAATTTTCAATGCAAATTTTTTAAATTAGTATCCTTAACTAGTGCCCCAGAGGCCCAGTTAACATTTCCCATATAATAATAAATAAGGGAATGTTAGTTAAAAAGAGTAATAAAGGTTATATTGATATTATAAATGAACCATTAATTTGAAACAAAACAATAATAAAGATGGAAGATGGTAAGATTGTGAAACACCGAAGATGTGAAACAATTAACATTTTTTTTCTTAGCAAAGGCAAGCTTAAGCAATTTCATTAATAATTAAAGAGCGTAAATATTGTGGTACATCATCAAAGATATGGGGGCTAGGGTGAGATAGGGATGCTCTAGCTATAGAGTGAGCAACCATATTTGTTTGCCTCCTAATATGCTTGACAGCATAACTACTATGAGAAGATAAGAGATCATTTTAAGCAGAAATTATGTCTCCTATTTCATTTTGCAATGCACTACAAGAGTTGACTGAGTCAACTACAACTTTGCAATCAGACTCAAATGTTACCGACGGCATTCCTCTATTAATAGAAAAATTTATGGCCTCATACAAACCCCAAGCTTCATCTTCAGTTGGTGAAAGTGCATAATGAGAATAGTTCGACATACCCGAAATAAGGCTTCCGGTAGAATCACGAAAACAAAAACCATACCCTGCAATTTTATTAATATTGAAGAGCACACAATCGACATTGCATTTCAAGATTGTGTTGGACGGTTTGGACCATTGAGTACTTGGGTGTGTTTGCTGGCGCCTGTGCTTTTGTTGTTGCATACATTGCCACTCATGGAGTGAATCCTTCGCTCTTTGCACAATGAAGGGGGCTGAAGAATCTGAATTTTCCCATAGCTTTTGGTTACGGTTCTTCCACAAGCTCCAAAGGATCATTGTGGCCAACGGTTGTTGCCGAGGTGATAACCTATTGAGAAATGCAAAAAATATAGTGGTGAAATCATTAGAAGTGAGCAGCAAATCACGGACCACCGAATCCAACAGGATCAATTCCCAACAACTAAGGGCTTTTGGGCAGACGAAGAGGACATGAGTGTGAGTTTCTGCTGAAACACCGCAATGAACACAATCATTTGAACATGGCAAACCCTTCTGAATCAAACTAGAACGAGTTGGAAGGCAATTATGAGCTACTCGCCAGAGGAAAGCACGGACTTTGTGGGGAAGTTGCAGCGACCAGATGGCATTCCAGTTCCAGTTCAAACCGTCATCATTATCAATTATTTCAGCTGCTAGATTCATGCACTGAGTGTATGCTGATTTAACTGAGTATGAACCATCTACTGAATATTTCCAAAGTACGGAGTGGGATAGCAATAATGGTTGCTGCGTCTTGGTAATTAAAAATTGAGTGAATTAAATCACAATTCCAAGAAATAAGATCATGATTAAGCAGATCGCGGACAACGAGAGTTTCCAATTAATTTGATATTATAAATGTTGTATTCACATTAGCTTATGCTTTTGAACTAAATGACTTGTGAAACAAACAAGTTTTATTCTATTAACAGAAAACATGGAAGATGCTAAGATTTCCATTGATGCTCGAACCATATGGTACTATCTCTTTGAAGTTTCAATCGCATTTTCGCTTCAAAATTTAGTAGGAATACGATCCACCTGCTTCTTCATTTTTTTTTTTTTGAATGAGGTCGGTGTTCAAACTTTAGATTATTTTATTCGCTTTAAAATGAATTTCTATGCATAATATGGGTATGTTTGTGCTTACATCTGATAAATCATTGACCCTTTCGGTAACACTTTTTTTTTTTTTTTTTGGATTGCTCTAGATTAATGCTAGAAAGACTGAAAGGACACACTAAACAACTGTTTTGTGTGATACCATTTCCATGAAAATTATCTTCCATTAAACATTTCACGTGGGCAAAGATTTCAACCGGATTCCTCAAAATAGAAAATTGTTTGATGAGTAACCATGTCCTTGTTTACTGTTCGATGAAATTCTAAGGACTATTTTATTATTGAAAACATATTTAGGAAAAAGGAATATTACATATTTCGTAAAATCTATACATGTACTACTCAGGTTGTCATAGATTTGGACCCATAATGACCCCATGGTCACGGGCACATACGAACTCTTCTCAATCAATTGTTTTCTTTAAAGAAATTAAAGTACTAATATATGTTTTTAGTAGAGTAGTGAACTTTTCTATTTGTAAAATAGTGATGTAATTAAGTGTTCTTGTATTTTAATACATGATCTTGTCCTTGTTTTCTTTGTTTTTGTTGATGATTAATATCAACTTCTAAAAGAGGTATTTCTTCCTCCTTACTTGCATGTGACATTGTTCTGTACACTTCTCAATTTTGATAGGTATTTCATTCCAATCAATATCAACACAACACAAAGACACTCTATATTGTCCAAATAAAATTATGTGGACAGTGAAATCATTTTTGACTTGTCCATCATGCACATACCAATTATACCATATGTATACATATATCTGATTGGTTTAAGACACGGTGGTCTTACATGTGATCTTTTACATTTTTTTTTTTGAAAGGGAGTGATCTTTTACATTGTATAAAAAAAAATCTATTTTCTGAATATATGTTTCTTATGCATGAAAATTTATGGCCAATCATTTGAAAGCAATATCATCCTCAATCTTCAAAATAATTCATAAATGTCACATCATTGATACTCCCCACAGAATGAGATTTCCTATATAGTCACATGATAATAAGAATCAAGAGCCAAAAAACCATTTCTTTGTTTAGTTGCAAAAATAATCTATGGAGCCTAACTTTGTGTTTTCACTTCTTCTCATAATTTATCTTTGGTTTCTATTATCGTTTCAGACCAATGCTGAGACTTCCACATATATAATCCATATGAACAAATCATTCTTTCCTCAAGTCTTCACAACTCATCATGATTGGTTCAAATCCACCATTCATTCCTTAAAATCAAAAACATTAGTACCTGACGATTATGACCAAGCATCAAAGCTATCACAAAAGAAACTAGTGTACACCTATGATCATGCCATGTATGGCTTTAGTGCAGTGTTATCTTCAAATGAGTTTGAGATTCTTAAGAACATTGATGGCTTTGTTGCAGCATATCAAGATAGAACAGCCACCATTGACACAACTCATACCTTTGAATTCCTTTCACTAGATTCTCCAAGTGGACTATGGCATACTTCAAATTTTGGAGACGATGTCGTTGTTGGTGTTATTGATACTGGTGTGTGGCCTGAGAGTCAAAGCTTTAAAGATGATGGCATGACAAAGAAAATTCCAAACAAATGGAAAGGAACATGTGAAACTGGCCAAGAATGGAATACCTCAATGTGTAATTTCAAATTGATTGGAGCTAGATATTTCAACAAAGGTGTGATTGCTTCAAATCCAAATGTTACAATCAGCATGAACTCAGCTAGAGACACTATAGGACATGGAACTCACACATCATCAACTGTTGCAGGTAACTATGTTTTTGTTGTTGGAGACAAATGTTAGTAAATTATGTTAGTTTCCGGAGTTTGAACTCTTGACTTCCTAGTTAGTACTCATTTGGTGTCTCTGAGCTCACCAACCGAACTGTCTACTTTGAACTTGTAGGTAACTATGTTAATGGAGCTTCTTATTTTGGTTATGCTAAAGGAGTAGCAAGAGGCATTGCACCAAAAGCTAGGATTGCTATGTACAAAGTCATTTGGGACGAGGGTCGTTTCGCCTCTGATGTGTTAGCTGGAATGGACCAAGCTATTAATGATGGTGTTGATGTGATTTCAATTTCAATGGGATTTGATGATGTTCCACTTTATGAAGATCCTATAGCAATAGCTTCTTTTGCAGCTATGGAAAAAGGCATTGTTGTTTCATCTTCTGCAGGTAACGCCGGACCTGAATTTGGAACCTTGCACAATGGTATCCCCTGGCTCCTTACTGCAGCTGCAGGCACCATAGATAGAACTTTTGGCACTCTTGTTTTGGGAAATGGTCAAATCATTATTGGTTGGACTTTGTTTCCAGCAAATGCTATAGTTGAAAATGTTCCACTTGTTTACAATAACACTTTATCTTCATGCAACTCATTGAACTTGTTATCTCAACTTAGCAAAAATCTCATCATTCTTTGCGATGACTCATCGTTAAACACAAACAAAAGCTTTTCAGTGTTTAACCAAATCAATGTTGTTACACAAGCCAATGTGTTAGGGGCAGTGTTTGTCTCTGATAGTCCTCAATTAATTGATTCAGGACATATCTCCTCTCCAAGTATTGTAATAAAACCAAAAGATGCACAATCTGTGATCGATTATGCAAAAACCAATAAGAATCCTACATCAAGCATCAAGTTTCAACAAACATTTGTTGGAACAAAGCCAGCACCAGCTGCAGCACATTACTCATCAAGAGGTCCATCACATAGCTATCCATGGATTTTGAAGCCTGATATAATGGCACCTGGATCAAGAGTTCTTGCAGCATATATTCCTAATAAACCAACAGCTAGAATTGGCACAAATGTGTTCTTATCAAGTGACTACAATTTCATGACAGGTACATCCATGTCTTGTCCTCATGTTTCTGGTGTAGTTGCTCTTCTCAAAGCTGCACATCCACAATGGAGTGCTGCTGCTATAAGGTCTGCATTGATAACCACAGCTAATCCTTTGGACAATACACAAAACCCTATAAGGGATAATGGTTACCCTTCTCAAAATGCTTCACCTCTTACCATTGGTGCTGGTGAGATTGATCCTAATAGAGCAATGAATCCAGGTTTGATTTATGATGCTACACCACAAGACTATGTTAATCTCCTATGTGGTTTGAATTTTACAAAGAACCAAATTTTAACAATTACAAGATCAAATTCTTACGATTGTGAAAAACCTTCTTTTGATCTTAATTACCCTTCATTTATAGCTTTTTACAGCAACAAAACAAGATCAATGGTTCACACATTTAACAGGACTGTTACCAATGTTGGTGACGGTGCTGCTACATATAGAGCTAAAGTGACCTATCCAAAAGGTAGTGTTGTGACAGTGTCACCTGATATATTAACTTTCAAATATAAAAATGAGAAACAAAGTTACGACATTATCATAAAGTATTTTAAGTACAAGAAGGAAAATGTTTCATTTGGGGATCTTGTTTGGATTGAAGATGGTGGAACACACACTGTTAGAAGTCCTATTGTAGTGGCACCAAGTGGAACATGAGACTTCGAGAAGGAGCATACTCCCAAGTCCCAAGTCAATACCACCAGGCCAACCTAAATGGATTATATGAGTTATTCTTAGTTTTTTTTTTTTTTTCTCTTTAATTTTTCTGGCCATAAAAAATCTGCAAACTTTATGGGACCATTCCCTGAAATAATTGTATGTAATTTCGTATGAACTTCCATTTAGAGTGTCCTAGCTAGTTTATTAGTTATGTGAAAGTGTACTAATTCACAAGGATTTGGACTGTTTTTCAATTATGTGAATGATTTCTAAATAGGGCTATCAATTAATAAATTGCACACACTAAAAAACAAGTATCTTGTTTTATCTCTGACTCATTGCATTGGACTTTGTTCACTAAACCTCAGTGATAGATCACGGGTCAGGAATCCGTTTTTCACTTCAATGTTTTTAGGCGGGTGCTAGCGTGAGAGGCCATAATATATCTCTCACGGTGGTTTGGGTGTTTTTACCTACATTTGCAAGTCAAAGTTGATTTTTTTTGTTTACAATAAGTTACCTGCATTTACGGTAGCTACTAACATAAGGTAATGGTAAGCTATTTCATTGGTAAGGCAATGAATATTACCCTTGGATTAGATCTATGGTCTAGATGAGTTTAACTTAAACATAAGGAACAGTTGTCTTCAAAATCTAATTAATCCGTTGTTAACGTTAATTTTGATGAGAAATCATTTCTTCCTCATACACCAAAACTACCCAGAAGCTTAACATTCATCACAAACTATTTTATTTATTCTATAAAAAAAATTAAGAGTTACTGCATAATGTGATTGTGCCTTGAAAAAGCTTTTTTTACACGTTAATGGTTCGAAGATTTCCAATATGTTAATGGTTCTCCTGAAGCTTTTTATATTAGAAAACTAGTGTTCAAATGATTTTGACTTAACAACACAAGTTACACAACACACTTTTATGAATGGAGATGTAGATCAAAGACACATGAAGCAACATTTCGATATTTGAAGCGAAACTCATTTCACATCCAACCTTGAAATTGAGCTACAATGAAGAAAGTTTTGTATTTGATGGTATTAATGATGATGGGTGATATTGATTATTATGCTATTGTGTTTGGAGAGTTTTTGAAATGAGTTTTAGAAGTGTGGGTAAGAAAGCAAGTTTAGATTAGGATGGAAAATAATAAAGATGAAGAAAAAAACAATAAAATGATGGTGTTGTTAGAAACCAATAATACCCAGAGATGCAAAGAGGAAAAGGATCCCATGAACATCCAACTCCTTAACAAATTTTACTCTTCCACCTCAAAACCATTTTCAGATCCATTCGTAGTCATTCAACACCATCACCAAGACAAATTTAAAACTCACTGTTTTGAAGGATCTCGTAAATCGTGAAGGATCTAACACGGTCGCAATCGATTGCATATTCAAACTCCATTTTTGATTTTTTTTTTCGTCGGATTCAATGAATAGGGAATCAAAGTTTACGAATCTGGAAATGTCAATTGTTCTGAACAATTATAGGCAAGCGAATGTGAATCTGGGTTCAAGAGATTACGAATCTTCGTGATTTGATTTTTATTTTTTTTTGTGAATCGTGACTTTTGATTGCTTTCAATTTAACGTAAATGAAGAAGGGACACTTCTGGGTTTCTAATTTCCTCAATTTCATTTTTGTCAAAAAATCAAATCTTAAATTCCAACTTATAATTTCTATTAATTATTGATGATGAAGATGATGCTAGTTGTTGTTGTTGGTGACGGGATAGCGATGATGATTAATGTGGGAGTTAAGAAACATTCAACTATTAACTGTTTTGATTAAAAAAAATTGTAAATAAGCATAATATTGTATGAACGACCATTTTTGTGAAAACTTAATTTACAACAAAAGCAATAAAGAAAAAGTAAAAATATTATGTGAGTGTTAGATAAAATGTTAGATAAAATTATCATAAAAGTTGTCGGATTAACTTATATGAAAGATTTCGATCGCCGAAATTTAGTTCCTACTTAGTTCTTAATTGAATTAGGAGAACAAAACATGACCCAACCGACTAATGATATCAAATAAAACAATTTTGACTGTTGGATGTGACATGATTGAACTAAGAACGAAGTAGGAACTGAAATTTTGGCTATTAGAATCTTTGATATAAGTCAATCAGACAAACTATCCATCCATAAACCTAGTCAACATAGAAGGACATTCCTCCAACGATCAAAACAGACTTAACCGACTAACGGTATCAAATAAAACTATTTCGACCGTTAGATATGACCTAATTGAACTAAGAATGAAGTAGAAGCTGAAATTTCGACGATCATACGCTTTCATTAAAGTCAATCCGACAAACTATCAATTCAGAAACCTAGTCAACATGGAAGGACATTCTTCAGACTGCCAAAGCATGATCTAATCAACTAATGGTATCAAATAAGACAATTATGACAGTTGAGTACGACCTAATTGAACTACGAATGAAGTAGGAATTGGAATTTCGACAATCAAAATCTTCGATATAAGTATATCCGACATATTATCCCTTTGAAAATCTAGTCAAAATGGAAGAACATTCTTCCGACTACCAAAACGAACCAAACAGACTAACGATGTCGAATAAAACAATTCTAACTGTTGGATGTGACATGATTGAACTAAGAACGAAGTAGAAATTGAAATTTTGGTGATCAAAATCTTCGGTATAAGTTAATCCGTCAAACTATTCGTCCAGAAACATAGTCAACATAGAAATACATTCCTCTGACGACCAAAACAGACCTAATCGACAAACAATATCAAATAAAATAATGCCGACCGTTGGATATGACCTAATTGAACTAAAAACGAAGTAGGAACTAGAATCTCGACGATCGAAATTTTCAGTTTAAGTCAATTTAAAACACTATCCTTTTAGAAATCTAGTCAACATTATCGAAATCTTCAAATAAATTTTTGATATCACATGTTTAATTGCAAGCATTTAATGATAATATCATTAATCTATTGAACTTTTATGACTTAATAGTATACTATTGAATTCATTTGTCAAAAAAAAAAAAAACTATACTATTGGATTCATAAGGCATTCTTGTTCGTGCACAAAAATAAATGAGTAGTATTTGGTGATACATACATAAAAAATGGTTTTCTAAAAAATAATAAATCATTTTATTTTCAATTTTTATATTCCTATCAATTTCTTTTTTATTATTAAAAAAATCTTTTAATATGTGCGCCTAAATATTATTAATTTATGTTTATGATCATAATATTCTTTCCCCTTAATTTATATAGCGACATGTCATGAAGTAAGTGTTAATTATGCATTATTCACAATTTACATCGCGTTTTAGAATTATTATCCTTTAAATGCGTTTATTTTGATTAAGAAATTTTGGTAATGTTGGTGTAAATTGCCTTTGACTTTTTTATGGCCGTTGGTTCAATACCTGTGTTTGGCCAAAGTTTCTTTTCATTTTTTTTTAATTGCATCTTCAACCTCCAGACGGGTCAAAAAGCACCGGTTGAAAACTCATGCGATCCAAAAGTGAAAAACCATAATTTAAGCCATTTTAACACTGAAAACTCAATTCAAACCTAGAATCATGAACAAAATAACATTTCTTTGTGAATTCAAACAATTTTATGCATCTTGAAACACTCAAACTGGTCGTGAAAGATTTATTCGGCACGGAGGAGGTGAATTCCGGCAAGGCGGTCGCCCACAAAATTGATCTGATTGCGAAACAAACATAGGGATTTTACTGTACATATCACAAGGAAGGAGATGGTGGGGTTAGTTTTTCAAACGGTAGCTTACGGTGGCCGGAAAGTAAGAGAGAATGCGGTGTTTGGGGTTTTTGAAACCTCGCCAATCTAGAAATAAAAGAGTGGTTTTTAAAGCGGAAAATGAGAAGGTTTTAATGGTGGTGGTAAGGTTGACAAAGGAGGTCCGATGGAGGAGCAGTGACGGCTGGAAGTTGGTGCTACAATGGTGGTCATGGGAGAAGAGAAGAAAACTCTCCTGTGTTGTGTTCGAATAAAATGAAAAAAAGAAAGAGAGAAAACAAATTATTTTATTTTGAAAATCAATTTCGGATAAATTGTGTTTGAAAAGATTATGTGTTCTCACTATTAATTTCATCAGATGCTAACCATTGATCATATCTTGCGGTTATAATTTGTTCCTCACATGTGAAGTACATGACCCCTGCCTCATCATAGCATTCACCGAAAAGGGATACTTATTGTTCAAACAAGTTATAGGTGAGCCATCTTGACCGCACAATAAATAATTAATATATCTAATGGTGAAAACTCAATTTGCACCGTGAAAGACCTGTTTTGGTCGCTCACGCTAGCCTCCGCCATGTTGTTAAAGCTAAGTGTTCTTCAATCAGTGGTTATGTAATAAGCGATTCTTGTGTGAATATACAGATTTGAACACATCATTTTGGTCACAAAAAAAATATGCATATTTTATGATTATTTAAAAATACATATTATTTAATTTTTTCCCGTATTTTTTCTTAAGTTAAATATCTTTTTAGTTCGTATAAATATAGTAACTTTTCGTTTTAGTTTCTCTAAAAAAATTCTTCAAGTTTCAATCCCAAAAAAATTTCCATTTCTTTTGGTCTCTCTTTTTAAGTAAACTCATATGTAGAATTCATATTTTTTAAGGTTTAAAATTATATTTTCGGAGCTTAAAAATTCATGTTTTATAAATAAAAAAAAAATTGGAAGAGATTTTTACAATATACTACAAATTTGTGCACAATTTCATAAAAAAAAAATACACGAGTTGACTTAAAAATAGGAACCAAAAGTAATGATTAAATTTTTTATAGAGACTAAAAATTAAAGAAAAACTTTAAAAGGACTAAAACGAACAATTTAATATATTTATAGACACAAAATATATTTAACCCTTCTTTCTTTTTGTGTGTTAAAAATATTTCACCTAAAAGTTATTCTTTATATAATTTGAAATTTGGTTTCATGTGAGGACCGAGGGGTAAGGAGATAGGATTGAAACATGACATGGTTTCAGACCTTAATTTGCAACGTTGTAGTTATTCAACAAACAGACTATTGTGATTTTATTTACGGATGTGATTCACGATGCTACTTAGAATCGGTCTTGAGACAAAAATTCATCTAATTTAAAATAAAAATCATATGTAGTTTGGTTTGATGTGAATAATTAATCCAAGAAAATTTGATCCAAATATATACGATTTAATTTGGATTGATTTTTGAATATCCAAAACGAAACATGTAATTATTTTTATTAATACTAGCGGAAAGACGGGCACTATCATGCCCGTCTGTCCGCTCTTTCTACTGCGCTAACGCATCTGGGTTATGTTATTATGTTTGTTTGTATAATTTTGATTAAAATTTCTAAATTTTATAATATTAATGGAAATTATTGATATATTGATTTATAAACAAAATATTGTCAAGACATATAACAAAATTATTTTTGAATCATAATCACTTATAAACCAGCAAAGTCAATATAATTTCTAAATTTTATAATATTAATGGAAATTATTGATATATTGATTTATAAACAAAATATTGTCAAGACATATAATAAAATTATTTTTGAATCATAATCACTTATAAACCATAAACTAGCAAAGTCAATATAATTCATAAAATTAATCGATTTTGATTAGTTGTAACATGAAAGAAAAAGAAAAAAACTTACATGTTAATTCTGAATTTTGATGCAGAGGGCTGAGATGGGTTGAGAAAAACTAAACAATGCGGGAACGAACTATGAAATGTGAGAACCCTACTTACTAATATTTGATACAGTGTTAACAAATCTTTTTCTAAAATATTTTGAGTCATAATCTTTTTTTAGAGGATTTAAAGTTCAATCATTAGCAATATTTTTAGCTCACGTTTGTTACTAAACTTTTTTTTAGAGGATTTAAAGTTTAATCTATAACATTATATTTTGCTCACGTTTGTTACTAATCTTTCTTTCAGAAGATTTAAAGTCCAATTTTTAACATTATTTTTGCTCACGTTTGTTACTAATCATTTTTTTAGAGTATTTAAATTCCAATATTTAAAATTATTATTTTTTGCTCACGTTTGTTACTAATCTTTTTTAGAGGATTTAAAATCCAATATTTACCATTATTTTTTGCTCACGTTTGTTACTAATCTTTTTTTAGAGGATTTAAAGTCTAATCTATAACAATATTTTTTGTTCACGTTTGTTACCAATTTTTTTTAGAGGATTTTTTGCTCACGTTTGTTACTAATCTTTTTTTTAGAGGATTTAAAGTCCAATCTTGAACATTATTTTTTGCTCACGTTTGTTACTAATCTTTTTTTATAGGATTTAAAGTCCAATTTTTACCATTATTATTTGCTCACAATTTATCAAAGGCTAAGGAAGAGTAACTTAAATTAATAAAATAAAAAAATAAAATGGAAATACAGTTTTTTTGTGGAAGTAATAATAAAATAATATGGAAATACTGTTTTTTGTGGAAGACATATGAAAATATTTGGCAATCTATGTCGGTTGTATTGTGGGGAACTATACAGATGTACAACATAAAACCGACTGATAAAAAAGTAACATGAGTATTTGTTTTGTGCTAGTTTTTTGTGAGTTTGATATGTGGTTAACGGAGATAAAAGAGGGTTAATTGAGACGATTAGTGACATAAGTTAGTAATCCACGTGTTATTTTATAATTAGCTAACAGTAAGAACAATTCATAAGGAATTGTGTGTGAGGTTTCTCTTTAAATTAAATTTATTCTTATTTATTTGTTACATGTGTTATTTGTTTTTAAAATAAAATTAAAATTAAAAATTAAGGATATTTTTGGAAAGAAAACTCCAATCCAAAAGAGTGCTGAAAGGGATAGTTTTCTTTATATATAGTATAGATTAATACTTTTTTTGATGCAAGATATTATTATTACATATAATCGATAAAATAATAGGTTTGATGAAAAATATAACACAATCATATTAAAAAACATTACATAATAAAATTGGTCGATTATATTTGAAACATGCAAAGTAGCAATAATATAGATTAAATTATTGTCATATATAAGCGATGTGGTTTAGAATTTTGGCCGCTAGATACGGCCTAGAGAGGGGGCGGTTGACGAATGAGGGGCGTGAGGGATCGGTGTGGTGGAAGGATATTGTTGGCATCAGGGACGGTGGTGGTGCGTTTGGTAACTAGTTTCCCGATAACTCACGGCTTCATGTAGGTAATGGTGCTAACACGTTGTTTTGGTTAGATAGGTGGGTTGGTGAGGTATCTCTTAGCGTTCGTTTTCGTAGGTATGATTTATGCGATGATAAATTATGTACGGTGGCGCAAATGTTTACTAGGAGGTGGGAGCTAGGGGATTAGGCTTGGAAGTGGTTGCAGAGACTGTGAGTTTGGGAGTAGAAGTTGTTAGGGGACTTTAGGAATTTGTTATTGTCCGTTGTATTACAGGTTGACAGTAATGACGTGTGGTGGGTGGATTCCTGACCCGGTTGCTGGGTACACGGTTAGTGGACTGTACCGACTTCTTACTGTGCGGCTGCTCCCCATTGATCATGTCCCTGAGGCTCTTTTATGGAGGAAAGAAGTTCACTTGGCGGTTGTTTCGATTTCGTTTACCAACTAAATCAAATTTGTATCGTAGATGCATTATCCAATCTGAGGCTCAGATGTGCGTCGCTGGTTGTGGTTTTCAGGAAAAAGAGAACAATCTTTTTCTGTCTTGTCCCTTGTTTAGTCAAATTTGGCAACTGGTTCGAAGTTGGCTGTGTGTTCACTCTCCGGATCATTATAATATTGTTGATCATTTTTATCAGTTTGGAACCATTTCTGGTGGTGCCAAATCTAGGTGCTCTCTCACGCATTTGGTTTGGTTTGCTTGTGTATGAGTGATTTGGAAGGAAAGAAACGACATGATTTTTTGTGGTAAAGAGAACTATCGAGTGCAGCTCTAGGAAAAAGTTAAATTACTATCCTTTTGGTGGTATAAAGCTCATTCTGTAGTTTTTCATTATAGTTTTTATAATTGGTGCCAAAACTCATTCTTATGTGCAGGTTGTGGCTAATTCGTGATTTTTGTTGTTGAAATACTCTTGTATTTTTTGGTTTTCTTCTTTGGTACACCTTGTGCCGGAAAGATAGACATTTTGTTAAATTTATCATTTTGATTTCTTAAAAAAATAAGATTAAAAATAAACAAACAATGTATTAATGCAACATTTGTAAAAAAAAAAAAGTATTAGTGCAATATAATGCTAATAAAATGGTAAATAAGTATTAAAATTTACTTATGCAGTTCGGTTTTAAAAAAAGTGATCTGAAATTTGATCGGATCTTAGCAGTTTTACAAAATAACATCCAAGAATGTTTGGTTTATTGGATCGGCTTGTGGTTTTATTTTGGATAGGTTTTAATTTGAACATCCTTAATTGTGATAATGCATCTACATGTGAGTGGGGTAAACATAAAGTGAGTGGGGTAAATAGAAAATTTGATTGGGCACAAATATTTAGACACTATGGGTGTGTTTGGTTTGTAAAGCAGTAAGTATTAGGCAGAACAGTAGAAGATAGAACAGCAAAACACAAGGTAGAACATCACATGACAAATTTTTATATAATTGATTATTTTTGTTGTTTTATACGATTTTTGGGAGACAAAATGCTATTTTGGTATTTTAGACAACTTGTACGTGGGACAAAAAGTTGTGTTGTGGTTTGGTGAGGGACAAAAATATCAGTTTTCGTCCTGTCCTCTGCCTCCAGTTTATCCTGTACCTAAAACAATTTTACAAATCAAACACTGGACAACTTGAGCTGTTCTGTCATGTGCTTCATTTTTTAGCAAATCAAACGCACCCTATATATTTAGAAGAACAAATTTAAAAAAGGTAAAAAGAAAAAATGAATCAAATAATATATATTTTAAATGTATTTTAAAATATTGTGCATAAATACTTGTGACACCGTGAGTTTAACTCAGTTGGCATATACATTGTATATTATATGCATGAGTCGTGGTTTAAACTCTAAACATCTCACTTATTCCCATTAAAAATGTGAATTTTTTTCTTTTTAAATAAAAATGTGAATTTCTCTTCCCTTGGGTACTTGAATAAAAATTAAATAAATACTTGTGACACTTGCTCGAGTAAATAAATATTACGAGACTATCCGATTGTACGGATTCCTGTCTCATTTGATATTGAAGATTCATTCATATCTTTTTGATAAAAAAACAAAAAAGATTAATTCATATTCATATCTTATTTGATAACGATATCATTCTTGTATTTCTATGACACAACACATACTTTACTTACTTGACAAATGACATTGACGGTACACAGTGCGTGTGATACAGTGCATTCTAGTTAATTTAAATATGTATTTTAAAAAACTAAAAATTAAAAAGCTAAAATAAGATATGTATATTACGACAAAAAGAATTTATATTCACAATGAATTATTGAGAAATGAAAAGCAAACGAGAAATATTATCTGCTATCCTAGTAAAAATATATATTCAACGGTTTTTTTAATGACACATGTGTATTCAACTGCATCTCATTACTATAATGTTGCAGTATGATTCAAAATTGGAATTTTAGAGGTGTGCAAAAACGGTGGTCGATTTGGCAAAATCGGAGCTCAATTTTGCTCAGTTTTTTGAGACTTTTGTCTCGATATTTTTCGGCGCCCGATATGTTAAAATCGATGCCTGATTTCATGCAGCGGAAAAAAACGTATTTTAGGCGTGGATTTGTTCTAAATTTTGAGGGATGTTTATACTATAAATATAGACCTTATATCAGATGAACAAAGAGAGTAGAGAGTCAGGAAACAAGGTTTTACAAGTCAACATCAAAACTAGGTTTGTAGAGAATTCTCTTGGCAACAAACACTAGGGTTAGGATTGATTCACCTTGGAGAAACACTATTAGGTTTGAAGACTTATTATTGTAACCCTTTGATATCTCTTT
Organism: Medicago arabica; assembly: GCA_946800305.1. Classification (NCBI taxonomy): domain Eukaryota; kingdom Viridiplantae; phylum Streptophyta; class Magnoliopsida; order Fabales; family Fabaceae; genus Medicago; species Medicago arabica. The sequence continues at coordinate 41,017,602 of OX326969.1, forward strand.
TGTAAAGTTACTAATCATTATAGTGGAACAGAGAGCTGTTATCTCCCTCAGAATTGGGTAACAAATTTACTTGTGTTCTTTCCCTTCTCTCTCCTTGTTTTAACTTTTGCTTGTGTTTATAATTGCCACCCACGTTGATATTGGTTGCAACAAATTCACAACAATTGGCTTCCACCGTGGAGCTAGGATCAAAATCGATAATCGAGTATCACAGGTTCGAAGTGGGATATTGAGAAGTTTAGTGGAGATAATGATTTTGGATTATGGAAGGTTTAGATGGAAGTGGTGTTAATACAACAAAAGTGCTAGAAAGCGTTGAAGGGTAAAGGTGCGTTACCAGTCACCATGTCACAAGCGGAGAAGATCGAGATGGTTGACAAGGTCAGGAGTGCCATTGTCTTGTGCATCAGGGATAAAGTTTTCAGGGATGTCGTGAAGGAACCATTGTGTATGACCAAGTATTTGGCTCATAGGCAATTCCTAAAGCAACAACTCTACTCATTCAAGATGGTAGAGTCAAAGGCCATCATGGAGCAACTTATGGAGTTCAACAAAATCCTTGATGACTTGGAGAATATTGAGGTGCATCTTGAGGATGAAGATAAAGCTATACTCTTGTTGTGTGCTCTACCGAGATCTTTTGAATCTTTCAAGGATACCATGCTCTATGGAGCACTTCCTGAAGCTCATTTCGTTGAGGCTTGTGAAGGGCTACAAGCGTGCTGACCCGCTTGTGACTAGATGGAAATCCCATAGGGGCTATGCTGATGTTGGACACTACAGAGGTCTCATTAATTTAATGGTGAATGATGATGTCATCTGGAGGTCGTACGAAGATCGGTAGGACATCACGCCTTTTCAGGACATATGTCGGTACTCCGGATATATCATGACCGACAAAGAAATGAAGTGTCGTCACTTGTCGAAGCGGGTTCTGAGAAAGTACAACTATATCTAGATCATTCTCAGACCTCTTATGATGATTGAGGATGTTGAGCCAGATGATGTGGTTGTCGCCTTTAAGGATTTCATGGTCCATGTCCTTAGTCAGGCGGAGATGGGTCGGCTGATCCTGGAGGACAAAATGTGGAGGTATGCGAGGGGGTATATAAAATAGTTTTACCGTGTATCTCATCCTGTATTTTCCCAGCCTGTGTCCATTGCTGAGTACACAACTCATGTTCCTCCCTACAAGGAGGTTATTGTTGAGCATCAGTAGGCCAGACAGGCTCCTCACCCACTCCGGATCATTGACAACATCAGACGCGTAATGGATAGTTTTATGCCGCGTCCTGATGTGTTTTCACATCCTCTCTTTGCTGACATTATGGAAGGCATCCGGTCAGAGTATGACATGATGCAGGAGGAGTCGGTTCCACGAAGGAGGACTAGGAGTCATAGTGCGTGACTTAACTCACGCTGAATGTCAACGTGACTTAAGTTATGTTGGATTTAACATCTGTGTGACTTAAACCACGTGGGGGTTATTTTCGTCAGTTTGTATGAGAGTGAACAATTTTTAATGGGTAAAGAGCAATTTCCATTGATCGCGAATATGGTGCACCTGCGCATAAGCTTTGACGGGTACCCAAATCCAGTTATGGATTGGGTTGTGACAGAGTCTTGAACACTTATGTCATTCACGTAGCAATTTTTAAAATTTACAAAGCCATCACAAAGTCATGTACAAGTGCAAAGAATTTCTAGATAAACTTGATTTTCCTGCAGATAAACTTAAAGCTAGAATACAAACAAACAATTTTTTATTTGTCGTCCTGCATGTAGAAGTAGTCAAACTATTACTATTTTCAAACTTGGCCATATTAAGGGAATGTTTATTAGTACCAACATTGTTGTTTTGTATCACGAGTGGTATGTAGCATGCTTTATTCTTTGCATCTGCATATTCTATGATATGTAATAGTCATGATTCTCATTCAAATTCAAAGCTGGAAGACATTTAAATTTGTGTTTATTTTTTATTGGGCCTCTTTGAGTTTGAAGTCACATTGGATCAGTAAGTAACAAACTTTTCCATCTTTTAAATATCATTAGTATTTCAATATTATTAACCGTCCCGGTCATTAATATTTGAAAATCATGTATCAAAATATGAAATTCAATCAACCACTTTGGCTGAATATTCTGCATACCAAGTCAAGGAATAAAACAAAAGCAATGCCGCGTGATAAGAACTAAACACCTCTTTAAACACTGAAAACAATTGAAGTGTAACTCATTTCTTGTCTTCTCTAGAAACTTAATCATGGAACTTCACAGCCACATTCTTCACTTCACAGTTATGTTCCTATGTATGTTTCCTCAGTCACTAAACTGCCAACAAGTATACCTCAATAACACTGTCTTTGACTGCACCAACACCTCTTCTGTACCAAAAGGATACCTCTGCAACGGCCTTAAAAAATCATGTACTTCCTTTTTAGTTTTCAAGTCAACACCTCACTATGATAACCCTACAAAAATTGCCAACCTTCTTCGCTCTGAAGCATCAACCATAGCCTCAATCAATAAGATCCCTATAAATGACAAGATTCCTTCCAATAAATCAATCATTGTCCCTGTCTTCTGTTCATGTGCTGGAAATATCTATCAGCATGGTACATCTTACTCTGTAAAGCAGAATGATACCTACTATGAGTTGGTAAAAGAAACTTACCAAGGCCTTACAACCTGCCAGGCATTGATGGGTCAGAACTACTATGCTCCTGTCTTAATTCAACTTGATGCTGAGCTCACAGTTCCAATACTATGTGCTTGTCCCACAGCAAACCTGATGGCAAAAGGGGTTACCTCCTTACTAGTTCACATGGTGAACTATGGTGACACAGTTAAGTCGATAGGAGAGTCTTATGGTGTTGATGAACATAGTATGCGAGAGGCCAATGAGTTGCCAAAGCTACAAGGTACAAACAGCAGCGTAATCCTCTTTGCATCGACGCCTATACTAGTTCCTCTGAGACGCAAGAATTGTAAAGAGAACTCAGATAGATTCTATTGCAAATGTTCTGAGGCACAACATGGAGATGAAAGCTCCAAGGGGATCTACTGTGACGAATCTCCTAGACGAAAAGTTACTGCAAAGTTGGTTGCTGCATCAGGTATATTTGTCTGCTCTAAACCCTCTTTAAGAACAACTTTAAAAAAGTATAGGTTTTAGTGAAATAGTGGTTTTTACATTTTAGCATAGCTAGTTAGTGTTGAAATTACGAGTTTTAGATAAAAGAAAAATAGGGAGAAATATAATCATAGTGAAATTTACTCAATACTAACTTGATACAAAAGACTAAACTCTAACATCAATTTATAGGAATACATAGAATCAATCCTAGATAAATAGGAAAATCAGAAAATAAATCATCATAATAATAAGTAATATAAAAATTAATCCTAAGAGATAATCTAAAATACTCTAAGATTATACACTGATCCAAGGAAATAATCTAACATGTTCTAATATAATATCAAAGATATCATAAGCTGTTTTCTTATATTATAATAGTTAGTAAGGATACAGGTAGTTAGACAAGGCTAGAATGTTCAAATGTATCGTCTTAGTCAACTGTAGACATGATTTTATAGACTATAATGAATAAAAGTTATGAGTTGATGACATCTTGCAAGGATTTTAGTGAAATAAACATAGTACTTTTCTGTTTTCTGTTGAACATAACGATGTTTCTTGCTAGTCACTGCAACCAACTGAATTTGAAAAAATAACTGTGTATTTGCAGGTATGGGAATTGGTACAGGCTTCCTATGTTTGTTTCTTTTGAGTTACAAATTATATCAACACATAAAGAAAAGGAGAGCGAGTACTCATAAAGAGAAGTTATTCAGGCAAAACGGTGGCTACTTGTTACAAGAGAAGTTATCATCTTATGGAAATGGAGAAATGGCAAAGCTTTTTACGGCAGAAGAGCTGCAAAGAGCAACAGACAACTACAATCGAAGTAGGTTTCTTGGTCAGGGTGGCTACGGCACGGTGTACAAAGGAATGTTACCGAATGGAACCATCGTTGCAGTTAAAAAGTCGAAAGAACTAGAAAGGAACCAGATAGAGACTTTTGTCAATGAAGTGGTCATCTTGTCACAGATCAACCACAGGAATATTGTCAAACTCTTAGGCTGTTGTCTTGAAACAGAAACTCCGTTACTAGTTTATGAATTTATTCCCAACGGAACACTTTCCCAACATATACATATGAAAGACCAAGAGTCCTCCCTTTCATGGGAAAACCGCCTAAGAATTGCATGTGAAGTTGCTGGAGCAGTGGCATATATGCATTTTTCGGCTTCAATTCCAATCTTTCACAGAGACATAAAACCCACAAACATACTACTAGACAGTAACTTTAGTGCCAAAGTATCTGATTTTGGGACATCAAGATCAATACCCCTAGATAAGACTCACCTAACTACATTTGTAGGTGGAACATACGGGTACATAGACCCTGAATATTTCCAGTCTAGTCAATTCACTAATAAGAGTGATGTATACAGTTTTGGGGTCGTGCTTGTAGAGCTCATAACTGGTAGAAAGCCTATTTCGTTCTATGATGAAGATGACGGTCAGAATTTGATTGCACATTTCATTTCAGTGATGAAGGAGAACCAAGTCTCTCAAATTATAGATGCTAGACTGCAAAAGGAAGCAGGGAAAGACACCATTCTTGCCATTTCAAGTCTTGCAAGGAGATGCTTGAGACTTAATCATAAGAAAAGACCAACAATGAAAGAGGTTTCAGTAGAATTAGAAACACTGAGAAAGGCACAAAGTTCTTTTGAAATCAACCACGATCACGATGAAGAATCATTTGGGCATGGAATTAATGAATCAACAGACCAAGAATCCAGAGAGGAAAGCAATTTATTTTCCTTACAAATAGAATCCGCCTCCTTCTGAAACACCGGATTGATACTCCTTTTTTTGCTAACCCAATGTAATGAGTATCTTGTCATTGACTCCCGAAGCACGAACACAGACACCGACACCGGACACAACAAAAACATGTCAGCTATAAATTTTTAAGAAAATGATACAATTTAATGTAATCACAATTGTCGGTGACGTGTCGGTGTTGAACACGACACGGACACCGGGACACACTTTCAATCACAAATATATGTGCAACAGAGCTCCTAATAGATGCCTCAAGGTATCCCCACAGCTTAGGACCTTTAGGTCCGCTATGGGAATAATTCTCCGGTTGGCGGTGGGACATCTAGTTTTTTACACGCATGGTTGGGCTACCTTATACTTGATTCATAATGTTTTGAGCTTGATTTTCAACATATGAATGAAGATGTATCTTTACCAAAGATGGCTTAGGATAAATGACTTATATTATTTAGCTCGTTTAAAATAAAATGTGTATAAGCAATTACTTCCCCTGTCTTATAATAATGACCAGTTTTGGACTTTTTTCTGTCTTAAAATAATTGTCATTTTAAGATACTAATGTAACATCTTATCATTTTTCCAGTCATATACCCTTATTTAATGAATTTCACTTTACTTGCTATAATAATTCATAAGGGTATTCAAAACCAACGCTCACTAAGCATGTCACATATAGAAACTGCACATCCATGGAAGCAAGCAGAGGAGGGGAGGGGAGGGGAGTAGACAACACGCGAATGGCATACGTCAATGGCAGGTGCGTTTGTGGATGATGATGCTACACACATTTGTTGAATGAGTTTATTGGGTTGTGACAGGTGCATTTTTTATTTTCCTATTTTCAAAAAAATAAATTAAGTATTGATCTTTCTATTTTAAAATCCATTTTTTGGTCCCCTAAATTTCTTTTCTTCTACTCGATTTTGGTATTTCATCTTATTTTTTGGTCATTTTTTAGTTCTCCGTCATATCTTTGAGTTATTTATTGTTCTAAAAAAATTTCGTCTTCAATTTTAATTGTTTATTTCCGTTAAATCTTGCATTGGGGGGACCACATGCTAAAAGTTAAACAAGAAGACGATGATGATAAACATGATAAAGATGACACGTGAATTTCAAAGTGTGTCTGACCATACTAAGTTTTTGGTTCGATTCGTTTCCACTAGTTTATGTCAACCATATGCAAATGGTTGTATTGGAGAATATTTTTCATGATACTTTAGAATCCTTGAGATGATTTGAACATTCACTGTAAGTTCATCAATCACTGATAATTTACATAATAAAGTTCCCTCAACTAATCTCGTGCACTTGAGAAAAAAAGAAATGATTCAGTATTATTTTTGGAAAAATATTGACCCACAACAATGTTTTTTTGTGAAAATAAACTTATGTTTTAATGAAGAGATACAACTCTTTTTGAGAGTATTTGCAAAGACAAGATGCAAGGATTGACACAATGGTAAAAGAAAGCGCTCAATCGCATGTACCCGTGTCATGGGTTCAAACCCCATCAGACACAACTTTTCTCACGTTCACATTTAAAAACTGGTCATGCCAGAATTAAAGAATACATGGATCAATTTTTAAACGACCCCTATTTGCAGTGACTAAACACATATAAAAGCCATTTAATTAATAGATTGTATTTTAATTTTACAGTGTTGTCTTTTTTATTTACAGTTTTAAGTCTTATGTTTTGATTTTCAATGTTTTATTAAAAAGATTTTCGTTGTTTTTAAAAATACACAGATGTCAATTCAAAAATTCAAACCAGATTATTAGAATAAAAGAGTCATCCCTTCAAAACTTGTTTCCTGTCTCATTTAGTGTTGGATCAATGAAATATTGTGTGTTTAATTTCACGGTCGAGAGAGTCAAAAGTGATTTTAGATACATGAAACTAATTATGATGTGTTTGGTGATACATGTCAATTGTACTGATTGACTTCATATAATTGATTTTACCATTTGCAGTTTTGACTCTAAACGTGATTTTTATATTTAAATTCATTGTTTAGTTTTTTTCTAAGGTGGATGCATTCAAACAAAATCACTCATATTCAACTCATTTTGAACTAAAATTAATTTTAAATAATCAACTCAAAATACAGTTGTCACCACAAAATTAATCATTCACTTTAGTCTATTATGTACAGCCATAGAGGATTTGAATACATAACCCAACCATCTTTGAAAAAATGAGTATAATTATCTTTTAATAAATAAAAGCTAGATAATGACATAAGTGATAACAATATAAGCACGTTGTGCTATCCTTGCAGCTCATAAAGGAATCTTTAACTTCAAATGTGGTATGGAGAAAACTCATTATTTCAAAGCTGACTAATAAGCTAGTGACAATTCATTCATAACAAAAACGGAGGTCAACTTGTTTTTACAAAATCTTGAGTGATGTAGACTTGAGTTTGGAACAAGTAATTGATCTTTTATATCTTATGATTTGGTATGCTGAATATTCAGCCAAAAGGATATGGTTTGACCAAAACAATTCAACATTTGAATGACAAGGTGTTTAGTTACAAGAGAATTTTGCTACGTAGTGTGTCACATTCTTGACTTGTAGATAAAACTGACTTAGCTAACATGTTAAAGTTGATGCAACTTTGACTAATACAAATCGTTATAATTGTCAATGAACCAAGGGTTATATAAAACATGGGGGTAATAATATGAATACCTTGGATCTTAAACTACACCTCAAAATTGAAGTGCAACTCATCGAACTCATGAAGTTTCTTTATCTTTACATTCTCTTATGTATGTTGCCTCACTCAATCAACTGTCAACAAATATTACTTAACACCACTGTCACTGATTGCTCAGGCACCCCTTCAGCACCAAAAGGATACTTATGCAATAGTCCTCAAAACTCATGCAATTCATTCTTAACTTTCAGGTCAAAACCTTCTTATGACAACCCTATAAGTATTGCTAACCTTCTTGGCTCAGAAGCATCAACAATAGCCTCAATCAACAACATCTCAAGAAATGAAAAACTTCCAACCAATAAAACAATCATTGTCCCTATCTTGTGCTCATGTTCAGGAAATATCTATCAACATAACACTCCTTACACTGTCCAAAAAGGTGATACATACTTTCACTTGGTAAATGAAACATACCAAAGCCTCACAACATGTCAAGCTTTGAAGGGTCAGAATTACTATGCTTCAGAAAACATTGCAATTGGTGCTGAGATAACAGTTCCAGTACTTTGTGCTTGTCCAACAACAAAACAGATGGCGAAAGGGATCACTTCCTTGCTGGTTTACACAGTCGACTATGGCGAAACTGTTAAGTCTATAGGAGAGGCTTATGGTGTTGATGAACAAAGCATTTTCGAAGCAAATGAGTTGCAAGTGGCACCAAGTGAAAACAGAAGTGTGATTCTCTTTGCTTTGACACCTATATTAGTTCCTCTTAGAGGCAAGAGCTGCAAAGAGGATCCTGATAGTTTCTACTGTACTTGTTCTCAGGGAAGGCTTGCAGATGGAAGTTGTAATGAATCTCATGGTCAAAAGTTTCCTGCCAAATTGGTTGCCGCATTAGGTAATATTGGACTGCAATACCCTTATTGAATTTCTAGTATTTGTAATTAATTGTTATAGAAATTTCTAAGTTCTTTGTCACAACTACGTGTATAGTTGAGAAATCACTAACTAGACATTGGATTTCTAAGGTATCGATGATTTTGAAACAAAAGGAATAATAGATTAGAAAACAAATTGAGAAATGAAGTCATGCTAGTTTTTTTTTATCCTTTTTTGGCACCTAGGGAGAAATAGACTAAACATGCAATAGTAGGACTAACATCCTCGCCAGCCCCTTCCTCCCGTCAAGACTTTGGCAAACTTTTAGCCAAAAGATATTTAATTTAACGACCAAGAGTACTTACTCTTGGTCATTGCATCAAATCAACTGACAACTAAGATTTCGCTGGTTAGGCAAAATGAACTGCAAGTAAAAATGGAGATGTTTGTTACTAGTTTCAAGTTTGTAGTCCTTGCTTCTCCCTTAAATTTTAAAAATGTCTTTATGTATTTGCAGGTGTTGGCATTGGTGCAGGCTTTCTGGTATTGTTTCTGCTGGGTTACAGGTTTTATCAATACATAAAGAAAAGGAGAGTGAGTATTCGTAAGGAAAAGTTATTCAAGCAAAATGGTGGTTACTTGTTACAAGAGAAATTATCATCTTATGGAAATGGAGAAATGGCAAAGCTTTTTACAGCAGAGGAGCTCCAAAGAGCAACAGATGACTACAACCAAAGTAGGTTTCTTGGTCAAGGCGGCTATGGCACAGTGTACAAAGGAATGCTACCAGATGGAACTATAGTCGCAGTTAAAAAGTCAAAACACATTGACAGAAACCAAATAGAAACTTTTGTCAATGAAGTAGTCATCTTATCTCAGATCAACCACAGGAAAATTGTCAAACTTTTAGGTTGTTGTCTTGAGACAGAAACTCCATTACTTGTCTATGAATACATTCACAATGGAACTCTTTCCCAACATATCCATGGGAAAGACCGTGATTCATCCCTTTCATGGGAAAGTCGCCTTAGAATTGCATGTGAGGTTGCCGGAGCAGTGGCATATATGCATTTCTCAGCTTCTATTCCAATCTTCCATAGAGACATAAAACCAAGTAACATACTTCTAGACAATAACTATAGTGCCAAAGTGTCTGATTTTGGAACATCTAGATCAATTCCATTAGATAAGACTCATTTAACCACAGCAGTAGGAGGTACTTTTGGGTACATGGATCCTGAATATTTTCAGTCAAGTCAATTTACAGATAAGAGTGACGTATATAGTTTCGGTGTGGTGCTTGTTGAGCTTATAACCGGTAGAAAGCCGATAACATTCAATGATGAAGATGAGGGTCAGAATATGACGGCACATTTCATTTCAGCGATGAAGGAAAACCAACTTCCTCAAATTTTAGATAATGCATTGGTTAATGAAGCAAGGCAAGATGACATTCTTACTACTGCAAATCTTGCAATGAGATGTTTGAGACTTAATGGTAAGAAAAGACCAACAATGAGAGAGGTTTCAATGGAATTAGAAGCACTAAGAAAGGTACAGAGTTCCTTACATATCAAAATTGATCAAGAATCACCAAGTGATGAACAATCACTTAGGCATACAACTAATGATACATTTCATGAGTCTACAGCGGAAAGCTTTTCGCTATCATCGCAAATGGAGTCCACATACTTCTAAAACGCCAGATTGATACATATTATTGATTTATTATGCTTTGTTCTACATTTTCAACTTATGGACTAAGGTGTATCCTGGAGATGGCTGAGGATACACATGACACATTTTTTTAATTCCATTTGTATATTATCAGTTTAAAATTTGGCTAATTCATGACAAAAATTGACATAAGCATGTACTTTTACCCCTCACTCTGCACATAGTTACCATAGTAATAGTATACATTTCATGTTTTCTTTCCACTCGAATAATTTTTTTTTTTTTAAATTCGGTATCCGGCCTAATGACTGACTAATCCGGGAGACCAATCTCAGTGTTCACTAGAGAGACTCTATAGATTGGCCCAACCCATAAATTGCCACAGGGAGCATTACCTTGAGAGGAGCACACTCTAAAGTCACAAGTCTACACTATAAGACCTTCCCCATTGGAATTCCTCACAAATAAATATTAATCATTTGGAATTGTTAAGATTTAGATTAGATCTTGATATAAACTCTGTTTGCAAAAAAGTTATATAATCTTATTGGTGTTTATTTATACTTTAAAACTCATACCAGTACAATAGTATAGCATAGACTAAATCACATTAACATGACATTCAATTGGCGACACTAATTTCCCCTGCTAAAAATTTGACTTCGTATCATACTAGCAGTGCGATAAATTTACGATCCAAGTCGTCAAGCAAAAAGCCAGTTAAAAGACAGGAAGGAAACATATTGCTAATACTAACGTGCAATAACATATAAAATACTGACATAGTGATGAAGTAAGATAAAGATGATCAAGTTTATGTACCAACTCTCCTCTCAGTTATGTCTCAGTTGAACTATTCTGCCTACCACTTCTCATGCTTCATGATAACAAGAGTTCATAATACAAGATAGATTTCAGCAAAATGGTAAAGACGAATATTTCACAAGTTTGTTATCACTAGTCATCTTAAGCGTGCTCAGTGCCATCAGGGAGTGAAAGCAGAGACTCTGTATACGCTGTCATTTGCGATCTTTTAAAATATAAGTCACCATAGGAGTGATACTCTAGCAGCTGTCCTTTGTCATTAAACTTCGCTAATCCAGCAGCAGCATCTGGTCCAACTACATCACCACAACTTGTAAAACATATTGGGGAAAAATTCAGAGTGGGAAAAAAAGAAAATTCAAGAGTCTTAGACCAAGATGAATGCACTTTGTATTCTTGCATCACCCATATCTTAATTTTAGACCTCTTCACATTCCATACACTGATAAGTCCGCCAAAAACCATCAAATCATAAATTCTATTAGAAAAATCATCTGGAAGAGCTATCTCTGATAGTGTCTTTTCCTTTAGATCAAAGGCAATAATAACATGGCTTCCGGTCTCATAGTTATAAACCAGCCAACTAATAGAATCATTCAAGAACGACCCAACTATGGGACCAACTTCATAGCCTGCAGTCTTCCTATAAGGCAAATCAGAAGCAACCTTTTTCCACTTATTCGCTTTCAATGAGAAAATCTGCAAGTCAATCGAGCTAGTATTCCTGTAATTGTATTTGATGGACCCCAAAACTAACATGTAATCCTAGCTTGTGTTGTGAAAGTGACTCAAAATTGAAGTTTGGAGGCAAAAATGATGTTTGCTGAAAAAGGCAAAATCAGGGTCCGAATGGATCTGTCCGGGGCCCGAATTTGGCTGCCTGTTGGACGCTTTTCTTGCGGCAAAAATCGGCGCCCGAATGGTAAAATCGGGGCCCGAATTTGCGCGTAGTGGATATTTCAGAAACGTATTTTTGGGTCAGATTTGTTACAATTTTATGGGAGTTACTTTTACTATAAATATAGGCTTTGTATCAGAGCAAACCTGAAGATAGAGGGGGCTGAAACAAGAGTTCAGAAAGGCAACAACAAAACTAGGGTTTGTATAGAGTTTGTCTCTTTGGAACAAACACTAGGGTTTGAGGGTTGATTCACCTTGGGAAACACTATTAGGATTGAGTCTCTTGGTTACGGGAAGAGATTGGGGCTTTGGGTAGAATTAGGCGGGAGACTTATTCTTGTAAACTCATTGACATCTCTTTTGTAACGTTACTCATCATATAGTGAAACGGAGGGCTGCTCTCTCCCCCAGATTAGGTCAATTTGGACTGAACTGAGTAAACAAATTCTTTTGTGTTCCCTCTTCTTTTCTCTCGTTGTTTTCTATTTTTGCTTGTGATTATAACTGTTACCCACTTGTATTGGTTGCTTAATTATTCCTTGCTCCACACATCAAGTATTTATTGGTGTGATTTTCATCGAATTCGCAACAATTGGCGCCCACCGTGGGGCTCGAACCCACGACCACAAAGTTCAAAGGATAATTAAGTATCATGGGTTCGAAGTGGTAGATAGAGAAGTTTACCGGAGATAACGATTTTGGGTTATGGAAGGTAAAGATGGAAGCGGTGTTAATACAACAAAAGTGTGAGAAAGCTTTGAAGGGGGAAGGTGTGTTACCGGTCACCATGTCACGAGCAGAGAAGACCGAGATGGTGGACAAGGCCAGGAGTGCCATTGTCTTGTGCCTCGGGAATAAGGTTTCGAGAGAAGTAGCAAAGGATACAACCGCGGCATCGATGTGGTCAAAGTTCGAATATTTGTATATGACAAAATATTTGACTCATTGGAAATTCCTAAAGCAACAACTTTACTCATTCAAGATGGTAGAGTCAAAGGCCATCATGGAGCTACTTACGGAGTTCAACAAAATCATTGGTGATTTGGAGAACATTGAGGTGCGTCTTAAGGATGCGGGTGCTCTGATGGTGTGGTGTTGTTTGAAGGATGAAGAAGGTGATGTTGGTCACCTTGGGAGTGATGCCTAGTGGAGCGGTGGTCGTCTGGAGAGACGTTAAACACTCAACATCAGCCTGGAGAGGCGGTGGTAAGAATACTCATGATTAGTCTGGAGAGGCGGAGGCAACAATACTCATGATCTACCTGTTGAGGTGGATTTTCAAGGTTGAAGACATAGTGGGATGTACGCATTTGCTAGTTGAGGTTGAGTACGCTCAACTTGAGGTGGAGTTGGACACACCGATAATGGTACGGCTATGAAGGACCTTGGGTGCTATGCTCTATGGTGAGCAAAAGGGCAATGATCTACCTGTTAAGGTGGAGTTTCAAGGTTGAAGACATAGTGAGATGTACACATTTTCTAGTTGAGGTTGAGTACGCTCAGCTTGAGGTATGGTTGAACACACCGGTAATGGTACGGCTATGGAGGACCTTGGGTGCTATGCTCTATGGTGAGCAAGGGATTTCTTCATGAGGTTGAAGAATGTATAGCACAGCTTGCGGGATTACTCTAAAAAAAGGTCAAAGGTGATTGGATGCAAGGAGACCTTCAAGGAAGCGGGAGATGTCCTGTGTTAAAGATGTCATGGTGAATGCTTGTGGAACTAACTAAAATTCCTAATGTAGTTGGACTGCAAGGACCTTCGAGAAGGCGGAAGACATTCCGATGGCTGAAGGGGTTGAGGTGTGTACTTGTGGATTACTCTAAAAGCCAAGGGTGATTGGGCACAAGTAGATCTTCAAGGAAGCGGGAGATGTCCTTTGTTGAAGAAGTATGGTATAGTCTTGTAGAACTACCTGAAATTCCTAGTGTGGTTTGATACAAGGATCTTCGAGAAGGCGGAAGACATTCCGATGGCTGAAGAGGTTAAGGTGTAAACTTGTGGAGCTACTTGGTGTAGTGGGAAGCAAGGGAAAGAGCAGCATGGTGGTTGATGGTTTAGCATCATCACTAATTTGGAGTCAAGGTGGAGATTGTTGTGAAAGTGACTCAAAATTGGAGTTTGGAGGCAAAAATGATGTTTGCTGGAAAAGGCAAAATCGGGGCCCGAATGGATCTGTCCGGGACCCGAATTTGGCTGCATGTTGGACGCTTTTCTTGCGGAAAAAATCGGCGCCCGAATGGTAAAATCGGGGCCCGAATTTGCGCGCAGTGGATATTTCAGAAACGTATTTTTAGGTCAGATTTGTTACAATTTTATGGGAGTTACTTTTACTATAAATATAGGCTTTGTATCAGAGCAAACCTGGAGATAGAGGGGGCTGAAACAAGGGTTTAGAAAAGCAACAACAAAACTAGGGTTTGTATAGAGTTTGTCTCTTTGGAACAAACACTAGGGTTTGAGGGTTGATTCACCTTGGGAAACTCTATTAGGATTGAGTCTCTTGGTTACGGGAAGAGATTGGGGCTTTGGGTAGAATTAGGCGGGAGACTTATTCTTGTAAACTCATTGACATCTCTTTTGTAACGTTACTCATCATATAGTGAAACGGAGGGCTGCTCTCTCCCCCAGATTAGGTCAATTTGGACTGAACTGGGTAAACAAATTCTTTTGTGTTCCCTCTTCTTTTCTCTCGTTGTTTTCTATTTTTGCTTGTGATTATAACTGTTACCCACTTGTATTGGTTGCTTAATTATTCCTTGCTCCACACATCAAGTATTTATTGGTGTGATTTTCATCGAATTCGCAACAATTGGCGCCCACCGTGGGGCTCGAACCCACGACCACAAAGTTCAAAGGATAATTAAGTACCATGGGTTCGAAGTGGTAGATAGAGAAGTTTACCGGAGATAACGATTTTGGGTTATGGAAGGTAAAGATGGAAGCGGTGTTAATACAACAAAAGTGTGAGAAAGCTTTGAAGGGGGAAGGTGTGTTACCGGTCACCATGTCACGAGCAGAGAAGACCGAGATGGTGGACAAGGCCAGGAGTGCCATTGTCTTGTGCCTCGGGAATAAGGTTTCGAGAGAAGTAGCAAAGGATACAACCGCGGCATCGATGTGGTCAAAGTTCGAATATTTGTATATTACAAAATATTTGACTCATTGGAAATTCCTAAAGCAACAACTTTACTCATTCAAGATGGTAGAGTCAAAGGCCATCATGGAGCTACTTACGGAGTTCAACAAAATCATTGGTGATTTGGAGAACATTGAGGTGCGTCTTAAGGATGCGGGTGCTCTGATGGTGTGGTGTTGTTTGGAGGATGAAGAAGGTGATGTTGGTCACCTTGGGAGTGATGCCTAGTGGAGCGGTGGTCGTCTGGAGAGACGTTAAACACTCAACATCAGCCTGGAGAGGCGGTGGTAAGAATACTCATGATTAGTCTGGAGAGGCGGAGGCAACAATACTCATGATCTACCTGTTGAGGTGGATTTTCAAGGTTGAAGACATAGTGGGATGTACGCATTTGCTAGTTGAGGTTGAGTACGCTCAACTTGAGGTGGAGTTGGACACACCGATAATGGTACGGCTATGAAGGACCTTGGGTGCTATGCTCTATGGTGAGCAAAAGGGCAATGATCTACCTGTTAAGGTGGAGTTTCAAGGTTGAAGACATAGTGAGATGTACACATTTTCTAGTTGAGGTTGAGTACGCTCAGCTTGAGGTATGGTTGAACACACCGGTAATGGTACGGCTATGGAGGACCTTGGGTGCTATGCTCTATGGTGAGCAAGGGATTTCTTCATGAGGTTGAAGAATGTATAGCACAGCTTGCGGGATTACTCTAAAAAAAGGTCAAAGGTGATTGGATGCAAGGAGACCTTCAAGGAAGCGGGAGATGTCCTGTGTTAAAGATGTCATGGTGAATGCTTGTGGAACTAACTAAAATTCCTAATGTAGTTGGACTGCAAGGACCTTCGAGAAGGCGGAAGACATTTCGATGGCTGAAGGGGTTGAGGTGTGTACTTGTGGATTACTCTAAAAGCCAAGGGTGATTGGGCACAAGTAGATCTTCAAGGAAGCGGGAGATGTCCTTTGTTGAAGAAGTATGGTATAGTCTTGTAGAACTATCTGAAATTCCTAGTGTGGTTTGATACAAGGATCTTCGAGAAGGCGGA
This sequence comes from Medicago arabica, assembly GCA_946800305.1. Lineage (NCBI taxonomy): Eukaryota > Viridiplantae > Streptophyta > Magnoliopsida > Fabales > Fabaceae > Medicago > Medicago arabica. The sequence continues at coordinate 41,033,663 of OX326969.1, forward strand.
AGACATTCCGATGGCTGAAGAGGTTAAGGTGTAAACTTGTGGAGCTACTTGGTGTAGTGGGAAGCAAGGGAAAGAGCAGCATGGTGGTTGATGGTTTAGCATCATCACTAATTTGGAGTCAAGGTGGAGATTGTTGTGAAAGTGACTCAAAATTGGAGTTTGGAGGCAAAAATGATGTTTGCTGGAAAAGGCAAAATCGGGGCCCGAATGGATCTGTCCGGGACCCGAATTTGGCTGCATGTTGGACGCTTTTCTTGCGGCAAAAATCGGCGCCCGAATGGTAAAATCGGGGCCCGAATTTGCGCGCAGTGGATATTTCAGAAACGTATTTTTAGGTCAGATTTGTTACAATTTTATGGGAGTTACTTTTACTATAAATATAGGCTTTGTATCAGAGCAAACCTGGAGATAGAGGGGGCTGAAACAAGGGTTTAGAAAAGCAACAACAAAACTAGGGTTTGTATAGAGTTTGTCTCTTTGGAACAAACACTAGGGTTTGAGGGTTGATTCACCTTGGGAAACTCTATTAGGATTGAGTCTCTTGGTTACGGGAAGAGATTGGGGCTTTGGGTAGAATTAGGCGAGAGACTTATTCTTGTAAACTCATTGACATCTCTTTTGTAACGTTACTCATCATATAGTGAAACGGAGGGCTGCTCTCTCCCCCAGATTAGGTCAATTTGGACTGAACTGGGTAAACAAATTCTTTTGTGTTCCCTCTTCTTTTCTCTCGTTGTTTTCTATTTTTGCTTGTGATTATAACTGTTACCCACTTGTATTGGTTGCTTGATTATTCCTTGCTCCACACATCAAGTATTTATTGGTGTGATTTTCATCGAATTCGCAACAGCTTGACATGTCATATCCGAAACCATGGAGCAACTTGAAAGTATTGTTATTGGAAATTGGACACAGGTATCTGTTTGTGGACACCGGTGGATGGATTCCATATGTAGAAGTCACTGTAACCCATCAAAAATAGAAACCCTCTACATGAACCTCCAATTTCAATTTTAAGACGATAACCAAGACGAAAAAAATCAAGGCTCAGTGAAACAAATGCAGAATCATTGTACGGAGATGCATTAAAATCTATTGATAGGGGTTTTTTAGGATCATCATAATTAATGGACAAAAGCTTATGTGTGGGTGAAGCGGCAAGTTGAAAATGCGAAGATGCAAAATGAGGATCAGAGATTAGAGAGAGCCATTGCAACGTAGTACAGACTTCACCAGCAACTTCAGTGGGATTTCTGTTATCACTTGTTCAGGGAGATGCATGCTCTTCGTCATCATCACATCAGTCATAAATTTCATGCAAAGACGTAGTAGCTTAGATAAACCCTACTAGGGTTTGTTTTATTTTGTGAAAGAAGGAAGGACGGGATTGCGCTTTGCTGCCAGGCTTACTGTAACTAAGCCCAATAACAAATGGCTAAATGCACCCCCTTGAAATAGTCTCTTTTATTTGGTCCATGTTTCTTTTCTTCTTCTTCAAAGGCTGGAAAATATCTATTGTCATGAGTAAAAAAAAAAAAAGCGTTTAACAATTCGTATTATGTCGATAGATAAGTTCAAATAAACTAATCCAAACACGCTCTAAATGACCAATCATACCTACAAAGTTAGCATGCAGGTCAAACTGAACTTGGTGCCCTCCACTTTTCTTCATGTCATTGCACTACCTAAGTCTACTTCAATCTACTTCGTACAAAACGCTGTTTAATTCTTATGTGTTCTCTAAACTATCTATTTAATATCAGCATCACTACTTCCCTTTGGAATAAGCAATGAAAAAGAGGAATCACGGACGTAAATCCATGTAGGGTAATGAATTCTAAAACTAGTAAACAAAGCAGGGCAAAAACATCATCAATGGATAAATACTCATGGTCAGTGGCGAAGCCACCACCAAGCGACCCAGGGCATTCGTCCGGGTACAATCGATACTTTTTTTATATTTCGCTCAACCCTATAGCCCATTAACCCACTTAAAAAATTATTTTTTTAGACAAACTCAATATTTTCACACGTAAGAATGTCTCTATAATTTTTGCCCAGGCTTTGTAAAATTCCTGGCTCCGCTGCTCATGGTCAAAGTATAAGATGATTTTAGAAACAAACAATTATACATAAATAAACAAATCAATGGATAATAAATACTCAGAATCTCAAACTAACAGCCCAATATGATGTTTCACCAAAAGCTGAAACAAAATTTGCACTTGCTCAAGCATTGTAAATAAAAGAGATGAAACCATTTTTCAAAGTGGATAATATGTTTTTTAAAATTTAATTCAACATAACAGTAAGAGGGAAGAAATAAAAGATTTAGATGTTCTCAAAATAAAACTACAGATTTATCATAGAATCCTCTTTGAAACATGTAATATATTATAAATGACGGACCAGTCAGAATTTTGAGTAACAAATCATAAGATTTAAGAGAATCACCAGGGAGCCATACTTTTGCTTGAGTTGAGTCTGAACAGCTTCTACAAGATGTAATATCTTGAGTATAATAGTCTAGTGGCTTCCCTATTTCAGAAAGCTCCGCTGATTGATTAAAGTCTGGTTTATTATTTGCAGGACACTCGTTACAAAATGATTTATCACTATAGAAGAGGTAGAGCATTTGCAAGCATGTTCCTTCTCGTGCAACAAATTGCTTTTCTTATTAGTCCCATGCATACTCCTTACATATCAAAGATGATGACGAATCGCCAAATGATAGACAGTCATTTGAATATACAACTAATGACATGTTTAACGATTCTACTGTGGAAAACATTTTGTTATCCTCGCAAATATAGTCCACATCCTTCTAAAATGCCAGGTTGATACAGATTCTTAAATTATTATGGTTTTGCTCTTCATTTTCAACTTATGGGTATCTAAAATATGGCTAAGGATATATTATCAGTTCAAAACTGGTTACATCGTGACAGAAATTGACGTCAGCATATACTCTTTTACTCTTCAATCTCTATATACTCCCTCCGTCCTGAAATATAAGCAAAAAAAAAAAACACACTTATTAAGAAAATCAATAATTCTTCATTGACTGCTCTAAATTTTATCAAATAAAAATACAACATTCCTAATTTACCCTTACACACATTGAAAACAAAAACACTTCATAAGTGACACATCCACTACCACCTACTCTTAATGATAAAATAAGAATATTAAAAATCAAATGGAGAAGGAAGCATGATTTTAATACACAAAATAGTGGTAATCATGTTGATTTCAATGCCGTAAACCATGATTCCAATTCAATTTCATTATTGCATGTAGTTAATATTAGTGGCATTCCAATTCCAATACTCCTTAAACATGCTTAGGTAATTGAACTCCAATGTTCATGCTCCATAAATGTAAAAGGGTAATTTTGGAACACTAGATTAAAATTGGTCAACATTATTTTTTTTTGCTTATATTTTGGGACAAAAAAAATGGCCATTTGTTGCTTATATTTCAGGACGGAGGGAGTACTTGCTATATAGTACATTTCATATTTTCTTTCCACTCAAATAAATATTAATCATTTGGAATTGTTAAGATTATATCTGCATGACTTATTGGTGTTTATTGATACATAAACTGATTTTAACTTGTAGCATGAACTATTATGTCAAGAAACTCAATTATTGTAAGATTCTTCTGCTATTTCTTTGTTTGCAAAAACATTTTTGGAGAAACTGAAGAGCGATAAGATGACACGGCACGGATCACTTCTAGCTTAATCAAGGTTCTAGGTTCGAATACATTCTTGGGCATTCATCAACGTTAAACCCCATAGGAAGAGTTGCCGTCCGATTGGGTCCTGCAAGACTCGAGGGATTAATCTCCGCAAGTTGTGCATGGAGGAGATAGAAAATATACCAACAGAGTTAGAAGCATTTTAATAAAGCAACAAAATTCCTCACAGATGAGTCGGAAATAGAGTCAATATAATTGTCATGACATTAACATGGCTTCAATCCAGTTCGCATAATTAGTGTCAATTGTCAACTGATTTTTCCACCTTAAAAACTGACTTCATATCATGCTAGTGGTGCAATAGACTCTGATATTTCACAATCACGTTCTACTTGTTTGTTATCACTAGTCATCTTCTTAAGCTTGCTCAGTAGTCAGTGTCACCAAAGAATGAAAGCAAAGACTCTGTAATCACGGCTTCAGATGGATATATTTGGAAATAATTCACGTTGTTGATCTGAGATAAGATGACTACTTGGACAAAAGTTTCTATTTGCAATTCGCATTCAATGTTTTGTAATATATGGTTGCTCAATCGATTTGCGAACTATAGTGATTCTGTGCTTATTTCGTTTGTGATTTGCGAACTCTGATTCGGCTAGGTGGGCAGTGGTTCTCGACCCTTTTGCTCATGCACAACTGTTCTACTTTCTCTCAACAATCAACAGGTTTTTCTTTTCTAATTTTTTATGCACTTAATTTAGTTATCTTGTTTAACTACAACCTTCTTAACAATTTAGTCTATTTAGTTTAACTATTGATTTTGGTTGTTTTCATTTTAAAATTATATAAATGTCAATTTTCAATTTGATTCGGGTTATTTGAAACTAAAAAAAATAATATTACTAGAAGCTTTGGTTAAATCACAAAAAGGGCATTAGATAAATTGTTCAAACAAACAAAACAAGTAAACTTGATAATAGAATTGGTTCCTCAATGTGAAACAAAAATGGCTAACTTTTAAGTTTGCTTTAGGCCTCATTTAATGTTGGCCGGCCCTGTTTAAATATATCGCATTATTTCAAGATATACTAGTGTGTCGTTCTTTAAACCTATGTTGTTAATCACAAATAGGGTCGTGTAGGACCGACCCCCTAAAATTAATGCTATAGTATTATAGAGGATAGATGGATAGCCGTATTTGGAAATTACACAAAATTAAAGAGACCATCATACATATTAATTAAAGAACCTAGAGTACAGAGCAATAAAACTTGCACAAAGAAGATCTAGACTAAAAGTAGGAAGAACAGAACGATTGTTTGCAAGCAAGAACATAAAAGTGGTTCGAATTGACATTTACACACTTCAAAAAAATACAACAGTTTAAAAAAGGATTTGAGTAATCCTTCAATTCCAGCCATTTGAGTGTCAGATTTCACTCTGTCTTCCCCATGATGCAGTTGCTCTCCCATATATGCTGTCCTGTTAAAACGAATACATTCATACGCAATTATTTTCACTACCAACTAATGAATTCTATTAGATTTATAATATGTAAAAACTTGAAAAGTTAATTGAGTTTGACCAAAAATATATCAGGTTTGAGAATCAACTCCACTAGTACATGAAGTGTCATAAATAAAAATCTATTGTGATTCACATGATAAGTTATGTGATAATTAAATTAATCATAGACACCCAATTTGAAACTTTTTCATGTCTCTTATTGACTTTGAATCTAATCACATAACACCAAAGGAGTACTAACACTGAAAATTAGCATAACACATTAATGTTTGCCTATCCAAAAATCTTATAGTGTAAGTGTTTATCATATAACAAATTATTAAAATCATTTTTCATATCAACTATAAGATATTTTCATAAGCTTTCAAGCTTATGAAAATAAGATGAAAAACAATTTATTTACATGTTATGAGTTGTTTTCATAAGCTCTTCCAAACAGTCTCACAATTTCATAAGTACTTATAGTAGTAAATAAACTCAAATAAATCGATCCAGATTCTAAGTCAATATTTTCCTCAAACCAAGTCAAAATTAGAATCTATGCATAATATTGTTGATTATTTGTAGATGCTGCAGAACAAGTTGTTGTGTTATCTTTCAGCTAAAAATTCAGTTACTTTAGATGAGAAAATGACAATGTATGATTCATCATTAAGCGGTTAAGGACCAAAAGAATAATGTTGAATGTTTTTGTTCTTTAACAGCATATTCCATTGTTAATGTAAATCAATTACCAAATACTTTTCAGAAAATACTTAAGAACCAGAAAATACTAAAGAGTTCATAATACAAGATAGATATCATATCAGTATTCAGTAAAATGGTAAATACCAATATTTCACAATCAAATTCTTCTAGTTTGGTATCACTAGTCATCTTAAGCTTGCTTAGTGCCATCGGGGAGTGAAAGCAGAGACTCTGTATACACCGCCGTTTGGGAACTCATAAAGTAACGGTCACTATAGGACTGATGCTCTTGTAGTTGTCCTTTGTCATTAAGCTTCGCTAATCCACCACCAGCAACTGGTCCAACTATATCACCATGATTTGTAAAGCATACTGGGGAAAAATGCTGAGCGGGATGAAAAGAAAAATCAAAAGTCTTAGTCCAAGATGAATGTACTGCGTATTCTTGCATCACCCATATCTTAAGTGTATTCATCTGGAGAGTCCTTACACTGATAAGTCCACTAGATACTAACAAACCATAAATTCCAGGAGAACAATCATTTGGAAGAGCTATCTCTGACATTGTAGCTTCCTTTAAATCAAAGGCAATAATAACATCCTTTCCAGTCACAAAATTATAAACCAGCCAATGAATAGAACCATTCAAGAACGACCCGACTTTGAAACGAAATTCAGAACTTTTAGCACTTCTATAAGGAAAATCAGAAACAACCTGAACTTGTTTCCAATTATTAGCTTTCAAGTACTATGTAATCATCACTTGACAGGTCGTATCCGAAACCAAAGAGCAACTTGAAATGATTGTTATTGGAATTGGACACACGTATTTGTTTGTGGACACCGGTGGATGGATTCCATACGTAGAAGTATGGGTAACAGTCCAATAATAGAAACCCTCTACACGAACCTCTAATTTTAGGATAAGATCCGTCAGGCAAAAAATCAAGGCTTGGTGAATGATAAGCAGAATATATTAAAATCTATGCATAGGGTTTCAGAAACGTGATTGGAATAAATATCTTTGAAGATCACAAGTCTGTGTGTGGGTGAGGCAGCAAGTTGAAAATGTGAAGTTGAAAAATGAGGATCAGAGATGAGAAAAAGCCATAACTTACATACCCACTTGCAGCGTAGCACATACTTCACCGGCAACTTCAACAGAATTCCTATTTTTTGAGCTTAAGCTTGAGTGTCCTATTTTTTGAGTGTTTGGATTGTATAATCCATATTGGTGAAAAACTCGTTTTTCCACCCCTAAAACAAGGAAAGAGAAATAGTCTAGGGTGGGAAAAGTCATTTCAAATGATAGAACCTGAAAATCAAAATATGCCGCGCGAGAAATAAATATGGTGGAAAAAGTAATAGACTTTAACGCGACCAGTGTTGTAGGTATATATGTATGGTCCACGGTAACGGGTAGCATGGTCGAAGTTGTACAGTTAGACTTTAACGCGACCACTTCATCTTCTGGGAGTGGCAAAACATCACGGATGAAATTGCCATAGGAAGGCGATGGTGAACGATTCCCAATTTGACTTAGGGTTGCGGTGAGACCGCCCTAGCCACCATGTAAGAGCAGAGCCTCTCATGGCTAAAACAGTTTCGATGAGCTTCCATGTATTTGATAATCCTCTAGAATTGAAGGATTTTTCAGAGTAAATAAGCCACCAATAAGCATCTTCGCTGCCATCAAAAATCGAAATCATAATCAACGGGTTCGGTGCAACGGGAAAGAGATTGACAATGAAAGCACCAATGATACACTCTAATTATTTCAGAGTGAAGAAAATGGCACTCTTCGAGTGAGTGTCAACTCCTAAAGAGAAAAGAGATGAAGAAAAGGCACTTTTCGAGTGAGTGTAAACTCTTAAGGAGAAAATAGATGAGAATTAAGGAAGAAAGTGACACCTTGTTATTATTCATCATATCGGAATTGGTTCACTGTTACATCATATATAGCCAATTTTGGCATAACAACTTGCATAATCTAAGGAAAGGTAAATAACATAATCGTAAATTTAGGAAAGGAAATAAACTGAACCATGAAATTAAGAACCAGAAATAACTGTGTGTAGTCAAGTGTAACTCTACTTGTTGCAAAATTCTTCATCTAACGACGTTGTATCAGGTGGGGAGAAGAAAGTACATTAATTTTGACTGCTATGATTATATGTTGTACCGATGACTTATGTTTTTTAAGATTCAACTATTATGATGATTTATATTTATTGTTTTGTTCATTGGAAAGAAGATAGCTGACATGCAAAACGGTCACATCATATAGCATGATTTTGGAATATGGTGAATGCTTCCGGTCTTCGATCGCCTCTTGATACCGCAGCTACTCTGATTAAGCAAAGCATATGTACAACGTTAACAAAACGATGACATCAAAAGACCAGTAACTTTCACTTACCTATTGGTGAAATGACCAATTCGATGATGTGTCATGTCTTCTTCAATTGCCTATCCATACTAGGTTGATGAATCATTGAGCAAAAGAAGATAGTGTTTCTTTGCTAGTTGAATTTCTTGGTGTGGAAAGTGATGATGCTTGTGATGAGTACGGGGCTATGAAGGGTCCTCACATCTCGTTTGGTTGGTTAAAGAAAGTATTCAAGGATCATCACACAAAAGCATTAAATGTGCATAGTGTACCAGGGAGGGAGGTTGAGAGAGATGGGCATAAGAGTTTTTGCATACGAGCTTACCTACATTACCTACATTAAGAAGTGTGTACTTTGATATGTTTTTTTATTTAATAGTTGTTTGTGTCTGTAATACTTGAATGATATTGACTCCAACTATATCATGGAGAAGCCACATGCAGCGCGATTCGTTCCTGGCAAGGGCCACAAATCACAATCAAATAAAGGACCTTCTTTGATAGACTCCAACTATATCAAAGGCATATGTTGGTACTATGGATGGATAAAGTGTGATCGCAAGATAATTTATCGTAGTTTTCCAGAGTGTGTGATGGTGTAGTATGGACGTATTCAAACCATTATGTGGGATCCCTCCGTCATACCAGAGTTGAATGACTTTCTTATAATATTTTTTGGTGCATGTTATACATGAGGTCATGCAGGGTCTATTTGTGGAGGCACCCTGGAAAAGCAACATCGGGTTACATTACCTTGTTTTATATGGTATCTCATCCCAATATAGTGGCTCCAGCCGAGAGAGATTCGTTTAAGCCAACAAATGTGGAGGTCCTGCTATAAGAGGAGTATACTAGGGAAACTTTGGATATGTTTTAGCTATTCAGAAGGGTTAGGACTATGGAATTGGATGTGATGGGAAATTGGACCACTTATGAGGATCTATATGGTACTCTACAACAAATTGTCAAAGAAACAGAGTCGGTCACTCAGTGTTGAGTCACACATAGGAGGAGGGCGTTTTGATGAATTTATATGTATTTTGATTTTTCTTGTTATTCTCATGAATGATGTATATTGGTATTACAATGCCGCAACAATTAAACATAATTTTATGTCATTCTGAATTTTGAATGTGTTGTGTTTGAATGTTTTTAAGTGTCACATTCCCCTTATGTTATGTGTTCTGCATCTTGTTTCTGTCTTCAACCCAATTTGGTTCGTAACTCTCGATCCAAATATCGGTTTGTAACTCCTGAACATTGGATCGGATCTTGATTCTTGAACGTGAGCGATCAGGGCGTAAGTTCTAAGTTCTGGTAGAGGCTTTTTTTTTGTTTGCGAGATGCTTGTGAGCATTTGAAGGTGCATAAAGAGCAATTTTCTTTTTCTAATTGGTGATTTTCTATTGAGGCATTCTAAACGGCTATGTCTTGGGAACGTGTTAGCATTGGCGCAGGCTCTCCGACTTTGTTTTTGTTTTTTGGATTACAAGTGTAAGGAAAAGTTGTTCAGGAAAAATGGTGGCAAAGCTTTCTCATCTGAAGGTAATGGAGAAATGGGCAAGCTTTTTACAGGAGAGGAACTGCAAAGAGCTACAGATAGGTCCAACCAGAGTATGTTTCTTAGTCAGGATGGTTATGGCACGGTATACAAAGGAATGTTACCAGATGTTCCATAGTTGCAGTTTAAAAGTCAAAACAGCTTAACAGGAACCAAATAGAAATTTTTGTCAAAAAGTAGTCAACTTATCAACATATAAGAGTGATGCATATAGTTTCGGTGTTGTGCTTGTAGAGGTCATAACCAGTAGCAAGCCTTACATTCAATGATCACGATGAGGGTCAGAATATGACAGCACATTTCATTTCTCAAGAACAACCAACTCTCTCAGATTTTAGATGCCACGATGCTTACGGAAGCAAGGAAATATGGCATTCTTACTATTCCAAATCTTGCAATGAGAAGTTTGATACTTGATAGTAAGAAAAGACCAACAATGAAAGAGGTTTCAGCAGAATTAAAAGCACTGAGAAAGATACAGAGTTCCTTACATATCAAAGATGAGTCACCAAGTGATGGACAATCATTTGAGCATTTAACTACTAACATATTTCATGAGTTCACAGTGCAAACATTTTCGCTATCGTCACGGATGGAGTCCACATACTTCTAAAATGCAAGTTTGCGTAGCTCAACTAGTTTGAGCAAAAGGTTAAGGATTTGGAGGTCTTGAGTTCAAACTCATTAAAAGGAGAAAATATTAATCTAAAACTAATTACTAATATTTATCATTAAAAAAAATGCTAGTTTGATATATTATGCTTTGTGATTCATTTTCAGTTTATGGGTGAAATTGTATCCTGGAGATGGCTAAGGATAAAGATACTGCTCTCTGCCCTGCACAAAACACTCTCATCCTGCAGGCAAGACCAAAATGTCTTTGCGCTAGTTAACTAACGCAAGTGTAAAACTATGTGTTAGTTAACTAACGTTGTGTGACTTAAGTCACACATGTGTTAAACGCTGCGTGACTTAAGTCACGCATGTGTTAAACACTACGCAAGTTAACTCATGCACAGATTTAACACATGTGAGAGTTAACTAGCGCACAGTCTATGCAGATTACCATAAGAGGCAGAAACCTCTTTTTTCCCTGTTTTTTTTCCTTCTTTCATACATTCATTCATTCAATTGCATGCATTTTTCATTATTCATTCAAGCATTCTTTCAAGCAAACATTAACTATAAGCAAATCACGAAAAATAAAGGACCAAAATAACGGAAATTGTCATAAAAACGCTAAAAAGCGCAAATGTATAGGATTACATCCAAATCCGACAAAAATATCATAAACAAAACTGCACAAGTCATAATGCCTAAACCCTACTGTTGTGGACTCCTACTCCTCCGCCGTGGAACCGGCATCTGCTCCAGCATGCTCCACTCGGACTGTATACCATGCATGCGAAGAACCTCTGGATTACCAAATACATCAAGATGCCCCAGAACACTATCCACTCTGGCTCTGATGTTGCCGATGATTTGGTATGGGTTGGGGGATGTCTGGCCCACTGCTGGTCAACAAGAACCTCCTCGTAAGGAGGGACAGGACGAGGAGGTGCCTGAGCTGCGTAGTCAGGAATGGTCGTAGGGGGTTCACAATAGATGTGATACTCTAACAAACCATCTCATGTACCCCATACTATGAGACCACGGCTGGTCCTCTGGCACCGGTTCACCCCTCTGCTGCTGGCTGAGGACATGTAGAAGACCTGGGCCGTGTTTGGAAATACATGTACTGTCTAAGAACCCGCTCTGGCAAGTGACGGACCATCCTGTCTCTACCGGCCATGATCCATCCGGAGTACCAGCATATGTCCTGAAAAGGCGTGATGTGTCGTCGTCTCTCGTACGGCCTCCAGATGACATGAGAATGATCCAACGCATCAGAGGCATCTCTATAGTGTCCAGGGTCCGTAAAGCCCCTAGGAAGTTTCCACCGACTCACAAGCGGGGCAAATGCTGGGTCGTACACATCATTAAGCACCCTCAGAATGAGGTTCCTGAAGTGCGTCAAAGTTCATCCCTGCAAACACAAAGAACCAAATATATATCAACACGAGTATTATACAAACAACGTAAAAAATAAGTAAAACAAGTTAAACAAAGCACAAATTTACGATCCAATAAGTAAAAAAGAAGAAAAACAAATATTACCATAAGCAAGGTCATGTAACCACCACAAGAGGCCACATATGAGTTGGAGGTCAGAGATAGCTGCTCGTAAAGGAATGCAAGTCTCATCCCACCTCATCACCAGTTGTCCAACTCGTCCATATCTTGCAGCGCAAGCAGCCACAACAGATTAATGTTTTTGCTGTTCTTGCGGGAAAAAATGGTCCATTCAAGCAAGAGCAACAAAAACGCCTTAACGCAGGCCAACCTAACTTGAGCTCGCTCGATTTCCTCCTCCTCTATGTCAAACTCAACCAGCTGATTACACATATTCAAGAGCTCCTCGTAGCGCCTCTTCAGTACATCAAAACTAATATAAGGACCACCCTGTCTTGCCACCTCCCTAGCGGCAGCCTCCACTGTAAAAAGTAGGTCCACCTGCATCATCTTCATCCCCTCGTCACGGGTTAACTCTCTATCCGGAAGGAGCCTCCCAGTGATAGGGATTCCTAGGAGACACGCCACATCATCTAGTGTGATGGTCATCTCCTCAACGGATAGATGGAAGCTACTCGTCTCCTCATGTCATCTTTCTGACATCGCACAAACGAGCCCGTGAGAGATGTTCTCGTACCCACTACTCAGGAGGGGAGTTAGACCGGACAGATTCACTACATCCCAAAACCAATCGTTTTGTGCTCCCGGCTGAGGCACCATCAAGTTTTTAAGGCTCAACTTTTTTCCGTGAGAGATATCTTTCACCCTATGTTTTTTTCGAAACTGAAATACAAAGACAAAAAACAACAAACAACACCGTTAAATAAATAATAAGTAAAATAAACATTAAATATATTCTAACATAAATTTTAATTCTAACATTAAATAAGTAAAATAATAATTAGAATAAGTTGTATAAATAGTAAAAGAAGTAAAATAAACATTAAAATATACTTACATCGGCATCGACCCATATCATGCATGCCACATGTCCACCAAATCGAGGCAAAAGCAAGAGGTTAGAAGGCCCTCTGCATAGCCGTCCGGTCCGGCCTCGTACACCACCCTTGGCACCTCCTGAAAACGACCCCCACCATCATCATCCTGCTGAGGCTGAGTCTGCTTCTGCTCCTCTTGCTTAAACTGATACTGGTGAGGCTGAGGATCCTCAAACTGATACACTTGAGGCTGAGGATCCTGATAATCTCGATACTGGGTTGGGTCCATCGTCTGGGATGGACCAGTCTGTGATGAAGAGGGCCCAGCATCATCAACACTGGCAAGTCTCGTGCCCCCACTCTCCCTCGACCTCGGCCATGTAAAGGAGGGACTACTGCTTGCTTCTCCCTCTGTGCACTACTAGTAGAGGTATGCCTCCCTAACCTAAGTATGTCAGTCCTCTCCCTCTGAGACATATCTGCACAACACAACATTTTAAAAAGCACAAAATCAATGACACATTTTCACACGGACATTGTGTCATTTCTAACAATTCAAGAACAACACTAAAGTTTCGACAGTGTCATTTCAATCCGTAATTTACCACATTATAGTCAAACATACTATAATCAACATTAATAAATTATATTCTAACTAATTTCATCATTAGCAATCCAAAAAAAACAAAAATAACCATTTTGACATTTTACCAAACACATAAAGTGCAATTTTTAAACAACTAAGAAATCTAACAATTTCTAAATCCTAAACTACCACATTGTACCATAAACAACATCTAAGCAACAATTCATAAGTTAAATCATCATAAAAACTAACATGCAAGCAAAATTTATAAAAACCTAAAAATGTTAAATTTCTTCAAAAATTCGAAAATTCCAACAAAAAAATCCAATGAAGTAGGATAATCATCACTTACTTGATATTGTGGGCGAAATTGACTTTGAATGGCGTAAGAATGGTGAAATTTGAATTTGGGGGTGAAAATTTCGTGTTTGAGAGAAGTTGGAAAATGGAGGTTTGTGTTTGCTGAGTTACTGTTAAATGACTTAAGTAACGTTGCGCTACTTAAGTCACGCAGTGTTAGTTAAGTTGTGCAGCGTGACTTAACTAGTGTAGGGATATTTTGGTCTTTTCAACTGGGTGCGAGCGAAAAGTGCAGGGTGTAGAGCAAAGATAAATGGGACAATTTCCAACTCCATATGTATATCAGCATGTTCTTTTACTCCTCAATCTTCATATACTTACCATACTATACATTACCCCTCAAATAAATATTAATCATTTGGAATTGTTAAGATTTAAATTAGATCTTGATATTTTCTGCTTGAATAGGTTGAATAGTGAGAATCATTTGACAAATGTTTTGGTTGATTAGGTTTAGTTTGTTTAACACTCATTCTTTCATCCAGCATCATGCAACCACCCGACTGAGATTGAGTAATACTAAGGCAGACATCATCAATATCCTTTCATCCTGAAATCATCTGGTTATTCAAGATATCAATAATGGACAGGGCTGACATCTTTGTAAATTATAAAAATTATCATCCTCAAAGTCAGACATGTAAAAACATCATATTTTTGTACCTTTGTGTTGCTGGGGTTTAAAAATTCCAGTTGAGTAACTTGATTTTCAACAATGACAGATCTACTGCTCGTAGAGTTAGATTTGGCAACAATAATTCTCATCCCCAAGTGAAGAGAATGCTTGTCAGCACCAATATGTTCAATTCAACAGTGTGCTCTTCTTTACCACATGAAAATACCATACGAACCATTTAAACAAATGCGAAAATGAATGTAAAAGCTGTCTGGAGAAATATTTATTATCAATAACAACTTCATGTTTATAGAACATAGCATCAGATTTACTATCATTTTCACATTAAAGATTAAGTGAATGATAATAAATGCAGAGTTAGGAGACAGGTCAAACTGAGGTTGGTTCCCTCCACTTTTCTTCATGTCATTGCACATAACATTTTGAACAGCTTCTTTCGCAAAGGGTTGGGACTCCTTAAGTTCTTGGTCATTAGTTGTGGAAGCAGGATAGAGATATCTAGAATCAACATTGATAGAGATTCCTGGGCAAATCTTATCAAGATTCTAGATTCTGTACTATCAGAGAACTCTGGCTTGAAACTTCTGTACCAGCCATTTGAGTGTTCGTTTTCACTATGTCATACCCATGAAGCAGTTTCTCTCCCACATATGTCATACTGTTAGAATGAATACATTCATATGCAATTATTTTCACTACCAACTAATATGATTTCTGATTAGATTTATAACATGTAATAACCTAGTTTGTTGATTTTGATGAAAATATACCAGGTTTCAGAAACAACACTTGTACATAGAGTGTCAGCATTTCTCGCCTGTCATAATCTAGTATGTAATAATTAAATTAATCATTGACACTAGATTTGAAACTTTTTCATTAACTCATTCTCTTATTGACTTTGAACCTAATCAGATTCCATGATCAAGATTTGCATCCCAAGCAGACAGGTCGGTTGGTCAGCTATGGGACAAGTGTGTCGCGGTGTCCAATACCAATACAGCACATGTGTGCCAAATTATTATTTTTCTTTGCTTGAACACACTTTTACACTCTCTAAACTCGATAAATATCATTTTTAACCTTTTAGTATAGTAGATGGTTGATACGAACACGTCTAATTTTAAAAATATAGGACACTAACACTGATACATATAATTAAATAAAATACGAAATTATCTATAAAAGATCTAAATTGAGGACGTAAAATATATATGTACATCTAAATTGTGCAATTCGGTACACTGCAACAAAAGTTCTTAAACAAAATATGGCAATTTTCATCTCATTAGCACTGCCAAAGTATACTTCGGTCTGTTTTGTACACAAGACTGTTTAATTCTTATATCCTCCAAGCCATATATCTGATATCAGCATCACTACATCAACTTAGAATATACAATGAAAAAGAGGAATCACAACCTTGTATCCATGTAGGATAATGAATTTTAAACCCACGGCAAAAAAAACCATCAATGAATAAATACTCAGGGTCGAATGATATGATGACTTTACTCGAGATTTAAAAACAAGCAATTATACATAAATAAACAAATCAATGGATAATAAGTACTCAGAATCACAAACTAACAGCCCAATGATTTTTCATCAAAAAGTTTATTTAACAAAGAAGAGACCAGTGATGGAAGATATATCAACAAAATTTCCTCACAGTCACAGATCAACAATGTTGATGAGTTAGAGATTGACGGAAAATCAGCGAAGCATCCAGCTATGAAACAACTCAAGACCATGTGGAATAATGGAAGGAAGTGCAATATCGGAAGGAGTGCAGGCAACAAAGGAAAGAAACAAATTGCTAATATTAACACAGCAATAATATATAAAATACTGTAAAAGATGAAACATAATGAAATAAAATAAAGATGCTGAAGTTCATGTATCAACTCTAATCTTAATTTGTCTTATGCCTTGCATTTCCATCAATTCTGAATAAGATAAAAATAGCACTTCTCATGCTTCATGTTAGCAAGATTTCAAAATACAAGATAGATAAACATTGAGAAAATGGTAAATGTGAATATTTCACAATCACTTCTGCCTGTTTGTTATCACTAGTCATCTTCTTAAACTTGATCAGTGCCATTTGGACGGTAACGATAATAGCGGCGATGCTCTAGCAGCTGTCCTTTGTTATTAAACTTCTTCGATCCACCCAAAGCATCCTAGGGAAAAATGAATGACTTGAGGAGCCGGATGCGTAGAAAAAGTCCAAGACGAATGCACTGTGTATTCTTGCATCACCCATATCTCAACTGTAACGTCCAAGAAGAGCTATCTCTGACATTGTCATTTCCTTTAAATCAAAGGCAATGGTGACATTCCTTTTGGTCTCATAATTATAAACCAGCCAATGAATAAAACCGTTCAAGAACAACTTAAAGAGTGGGTAATATTGTTATAAGGCAAATGAGAAGCAACCTGAGTTTGTTTCCAGGTATTAGCTTTGAATGAGAAAATCTCCAAGTCAAGTGAACTAGATGTCCGATGATAGTTAACATCGCATTGATACTACCAAATAATCATCAGTTAACGGTTCATATGCCAAGCCATGCAGAAACTTGTCAATACGAACATTGTAGGCATCAATGGTTATAGGAGAGAGAGAGAGAGAGAGGTATTTGTTTATTGACGCCAGTGGATGGATGGATTCCATACGTAGAAGTATGGGTAAACGTCCAATAATAGAAACCCTCTACACGAACCTATAATTTCAGGATCAGATCGGTGAGGCAAAAAATTAAGGCGTAATGAATGATAAGCAGAATTATCGGTGAGCGATGCATTGTTAGGGCTTCAGGTTTATGAGCTTTTTTGAAAGGATTATAATATCTGAAAATCACAAGTTTAAATTATGTGTGGGTGGGTGATGAGGCAAGTTGAAAAATGTGAAGTTGCAAAATGGGGACCATAACTTACGAACACAATTGCAGCGTAATACAGACTTCATCGGCAACCTCGACAAGATTTCCATTATCACTTCTTCAGGAAGATATTCTCTCTTTTTCTCCATCTCAAGAAGGAGCGTCCCCGGACAAGTCATCGGGCGGTGAGTTTGGAAAGGAGTTATAGTTGACGGTGGTGAATGCAACGGCGGCGGCGGACGTAGCCGGTGTCCAAGGGGACTGAGTGCGTTATCAAATTGAAGGCTACCCGGTTTAGGGTGGATTTTGATTTTCTAGCTTTAAAAATTGCTATTTAGCTATTGTTGAAACCAGCCGCACCGCTGCCTTATAGATGGATAGTATAGTTTTTTATTTTTAGATAACCAAATGCTAAATCTATTATAAACACACACACGTAAATGGAGGTACCGGGATTCGAACTCCGATCATAGCATTCAGCCTAATAATTTCGGCATTTTTGTCGGTTGAACTAGTTTTTTTTTTTTTAATTACTTAAATTTGCATTCAATCATTCACATGCTCATTTAATCATTATAATTATATTCTAAAAGTAATAATTCCCTTAAAAAAAAAGTAATAATTTTTTTATGAGTAATTCTAAAAGTAATGATTAATTCTTTAACAAAAAAGCAATTTATTCAAATAAACGATAATGTGTAACACAAAAAAACGATAATGCCATAGAAAAACACGCAAATAAAACCAAAATGAATTGATTATTTACAAGCATAATAATAAAAAATACACAAACTTAAAACTAATGTCTCCTGAGTGGTTGCTTATTCCTTCGGGCTACCTGAAATTTGGAGGCAGGCCACATCTCATTCTGCATCCCTTCTCAAGAGATCTTGGAAATATTCCATCGAGTCACCATCACGTAACCCCTCCTCCGCCATGTCATAGACGGTGCGTATAATTTGTAGTGTTCTAGGAAGATATGTGGCATGATCTTTCCCAATAATGACCACCTCATTAGGCGGCTTAGGAGGTGGTACATGAACAACCTCCGCAAGTGGGAACATCAGCGGATGAGTCACTATGTAGAACCATGTCATGCACCTCAGTACATGCTGTCATTGATTCATTACCACCAGACCCTACTGTAGTGGTTGACGTGAATCATGAAATCATGGAAGGTTTGTAGTATCAAGGTTGAACCAATGGAAGACACGGATGAAGAATGTCGGCGGAATGTTCCTCTTCACCCTCTCCGGCAAGTGTCGGGACTTTATTCCTTTGTCGACCATAATTCAACCAAAGTACATATCTGCAAAGGGTACCAACAATTGATGATCACCTAAGGGTTGAATATGATGTCCTCCATCACAATACGATAATGAGTCGGTCAAATGTGGCCCTTCTTCAGAAGAAAACACACAACACATGGGAAGTTTGCGGGCATACATTGGTTTAAGGTTCCATGTAAATAAAAATTTGAAGTGCTCCAAAGCTCATGCGTAAAAATGCAAACAAACACAAATATATTAACAAATTTATACTAACATATTATAATAAGATATACAACAAACGTAAAAACAAATAAATATATATATATATGAATTTTATTTCTCTAATACCTTCATATTTGAAAATATTGTATGACTTTTTCATTTTTAACACTAATAAATAGATCTTTTTATGTGAATGAGGCCATATAATCCTTCAACAATATATCTTTCACAATGTTTTTTTAAGGGATATCTTTCACAATGTATATTTGATTACTCACAATTAAAATTATTTAAGAAATTTTTATGGAGGCAATATTTAATTTCTACAGTAGTATGGCGGCTAACGCCAATGGTACTAACCTGAATTTGTCCCTGATCGGTACCATTTTGTGGATATGTTATAAATCTATTTTAAAATTTTCAAGTATCGTTGATATTTAATTGAATGACTTTGTTTGAACGCTAAAGAAGAAAATGAACAAAAATTGATGATTTACCAATGATGAATGCTCGAATTTTGTAAGATTCCATTATTATTTTTTTGGAGAAGCTTATTCAATGGGAAAGAATAAAGGAGATATCAGCTGACTTACAAACATTGAAAAAAGCAACAAAAAAAAAATCCTCACAGATCAACTGTATTTGATGATCAAGCAATTGAAGGAATTGGAAAAACACTCAAAGCATCAAGCAATGAAACAACACAAGATTTATGCTATCCTTACAAATAGAGTCCACTTTCTTTTTAAGATTCCAAATTTATTCCAGATTCTCTGTGCCTGTCATTTCCAGTACGTGGATGAAAGAGTGTCATGTAAGTATAGAATAGAATGATTACACATTAGCAGAATAAACCAAAGTTTTCCATTTGCTATAAACATGACTGATATAGAGATTCTGAAGCTTGTACAATCCTTACCTTCGCTATTTTATCGAGTTAAACTCAAAATCTAATGTAATATAAGAGTCTATCATACATCTCTTATTAGGCTCCCTGTATTATTTACGCATCATGCCCAATAGCCTTGAGCATGAGTGCATTGAAAAATTCAATGCACTCACTAACAAATTTTGGAAGCCCTATTTCAGCTACCAAACACAATAATGAAACAATGCATTTTTTTTTCCAAATAAATACTAACCATTTAAGATCCCTAAAGATTCAGTTAAATAAAAAAGCAACATTCACTTAGCTCATAGTCAAATAAATGTAACCATTTAAAATCCCTAAAAGAAGATTCAGTTAAACAGTAAATTAAAATTCATTTGGCATAGTCATAACAGCTCCTAAGTTTATAAATTGGTAATCTACAAAACCATGCAACATTCACCTACAACAATTTTCTACAGCTCACTACATGTTTTGAACAGGATTGTCTATCAGAACACACATTCTTCAAATCTTCAAGTTGGCACGGTGATCGTCAGATATAGTCTCTTCGGAAGATGTGTCGCTGTCAATAACAATCAAATTGTCTTGTTTGCTGACATGATGTTCAAGAGACTTGTTCATCTTCAGTGTCCCATATTTTCTTCTTGAATAGGTTGAATAGTGAGAAGCATTTGACATATGTACCTCATTTGTCTTCAAACCACTCAACTGATTTTGAGGCAGAAAGCCTGACTTACCACCAGCATCAAAGCAATGCTCTGCAGACAGATTTGGCTCTACAGACATTGGAGGAGTATTGATTGCTTCTCTGAGCCATTGTGGCAAATTATTCTTTGCCGTCGAACAATTAAATGGATAATCATTTGAATGAGAATTTTCCCTGGAAATACTCGAGCTTCCTGGAGAATTGAAAAATCCTAATTCAAACTTATCTATGTTGTTGTTGTAAGAAGCTCTACCAGAATGAATATTTGGCGCAAGACCACGTACAGCGGTGTTACTTTGAAGAAATGACCTTGCAAGAGATTTCTTCAAGGGGTTGCTTTCCCTGTAGGAAAATGCATTTTCAGGTGATAAAGTAGTCTCCTCCATAGTATTTTGTCTCCAAGTACCTGATTTTGGATCTAAGAAGCAAGCGTTTCCTTGCAACGCGGCCGCCGCTGCCGCTCTTTCTGTATTTGGATGCATGAAGTGTGGAACACTATTATTCAAAAGTTTAAGTTGTTCCTCCTCCCATCTCTCAGCAAGGTCCCATGGTGCCCTTAATGGTGAAAACCGCAATCTTGGATCCCTGAGCATAGCATCCCAATTGCCCCTACCATGTCTTCTCACACCAATCCAGAGAAAATCCAACTCCTCTTCAGACCACATTATAGGGTGTGGCTTGTAATTTTCCTGAAATTTTCCTCTTTCATTTGAAGCTCTTGTTTTGCTTACAATGTTGTCAAGTACTGCCTTGTGCCGGAGATGCAATGGTTTCCGGTTCGTTGAAGACTGACACAATCCATCTTGGACAATATCTCTAGTTCCAGAGGTTAAATTAAACAAAGGCAGTGTAGACAAACAACCTCCAGTCTCATGCTCCACAGGTAGAGATAAACCCAAAGAAAGAGAAACAGTTGCCATTTGTTCTGGTTGAATAGTGTTAGGTGGTTGAACATTCATTCTTTCATTTAACATCATGCAACCACCTGACTGAGATTGAGTAATACTTGAGCAGACATCATCGATAGTCTTTCCTTCTGAAATCACCTGAGGGGCGGAGAACAACATATCAATAATGGACAGTGCCGTCATCTTGGAGATGCAACATATAACATGAATTCATGATTGATATTCATAAATACCCTTATGAAAAAGAAAAAAAAAAACATTTAGAAAGTCTTAGTAAAACATATTTCCAACTAGGGGGTAAAATGTATTATCCAGTTGATCTTGGATTAACCATTACATTGACCATTAATTCCAACTTTTGTTTATTACCCCTAATCCGGAAATATTTAACAGGATTCCCTGCATGATAATTTGCTTTTCCTAAAATATGAAAACTATAATCCTTGAAGTCAGGGAAGTAAAAGCATCTTTTCGTACCTTTGTATTGCTGGAGTTCAAAAATTCCAGTTGCGTGACTTGATTTTCAACAATGGCAGATCTACTGCTTGTAGAGTCAGATTTGGCTACAAGAGTTCTCATCGCCAAGGGAAGGGAATGCTTGTCAGAACCAAGGTTTACTTCAATAGTGTTCTCTTCTGTATCACATGAAAAATGCTATATGAACTCTTAAAAGAAATGCAATTATGGATGTAAAAGCATTCAAGAAAAATATTTATCACCAATCAAAACTTCATAACAAAACACCAGATTCATTGTTTGCACGTTAAAGGTTAAGACCGTGTTTGGATAAACAACTCAATTAAATGCTTATAGCACAAGCGCTTATCATAAGTGTTTATGTATAAGCTATTTTTACAACAAAAGATAAAATAAAGTCAACTTGTTTTCATATAAGCTTTAAGCTGATTTCACAAGTTATCTTGTAGAGCATACGGAAATTTTTCATATAAGCTATAAGCTGATTTCGTAAGTTATCTTGAAGAGCATATGCAAATAAACTGATAACAGATTATAGACATGTCATAAGCTGTTTCCATAAGCTTTCTCAAACAATCATCTTGGAGAGCACATGGAAATAAACTGAAAATAGATTATGGACATGTCATAAGCTGTTTCCATAAGTTTTCTCAAGCAATCTAACACAAGCGCTTATGTCAGTAGATAAGCTCAAATAAGCTAATCCAAACAAACTTTGAGTGATTAGTAATACCTGCAGAGTCAGCAGGCAGGACAAACTGAGGTTGGTGCCCTCCACTTTTCTTCATGTCATTGCTTAGAACATTTTGAATGGCTTTTTTAACAGAGGGTTGCAACTCTTCTAGTTCTTGGTCGGCAGTTGTGGAAGCATGACAGAGATCTCTAGAATCAACATTGATAGGGATTCCTTCGCAATCCTTATCAACATGTTCAGCTTCCTTGTACATCAGAGAATTCTGGCTTGGAACTTCTGTTCCAGACATATGGGGGTCCGATTTCCTTATGTCTTCCCCATGACCCGGTTGCTCTCCCACTTGTGTCATACTGTTATATCAAATACATTCATATGCAATTATTTTCACGACCACCAAATGATTTTCTATGACATTATAATATGTAAAAACTTAGTTTGTTGAGTTTGACGGAATATACCATGTTTCAGAAACAACTCCACTAGTACCTGAAGTGTCAGCATTCGTCACCTGACAAAAAATCAAAAACTACAGTGATTCACACGAGATCTGTGGTCAATTAATTGATCATGGACAAGTAAATTTCAAACTTTGACATGAATTCATTAGGTTCTTGACTTTCAATCTGTTTTGTAGACAAGATTTAACTCTTATGCCCGTTATGCTATCTATCTCATAACAGCATCGCTACATTTAATGAAGATTTAAAAACAAACAATTATACATAAATAAACAAAACCATGGATCGCAACAGAAGTCAACACATTCCTTTGGACAGCATGAGATTCTCTACACCAAAACTACATGTTCCAAACTTACACTTGCTCTAGAGTTGGTAAATAAAGGAGCTGAAACCTTTTGCAAAGCGGATAATTTGTTGTGTAAAATATTTAAATGTTCTCAAAAAAAAATATGAAATTTATCATAGAATACGCATTTAAACATATAACATATCATAATTGATGGACCAATCAGAATTTTGAGTAACAAATCATAAGGTTTAAGAGAATCACAAGGAAGCCGTACTTTTTCTTGAGTTTGATCAAGCTCCCCTCTTTCAGAAAGCTCCACCGACTGATTAAGATCTGTTAAAAAAAACCTAGAACTGCTTCTACAAGATGTCTCATCTTGAGTGTGACCCAGTGGCTTCTCTCTTTCCGAAATTTCAACTGATTGGTTAAGGTCTAGTACATTATTTGCAGGAGACTCGTCACAAGATGATTCATCACAAGAATCAGGATTAGCATTTGTAAGCATACTCCACTTGGTTAGCACTGGAATGTTTTCCTTATCAGTCCCATCCATACTCCTTTTTCTTTTATAACATCGATAGGTTATTAATGGACCAGCCAAGTTCGTCTGTGCTACCTTTTCTTCAGATTGGTTCCCAAAATTATCTTCCGAGGGTGACTCAGTAGATCTATCTGTTGACTTATTCAAAACAAGAGATTCATTGTCACATGCAGCACTGATTTCCTTTGGAATGGATGTCTCTGAGTTGATTAAATTGAAATCATTCCCAGCATCCAATTCAGCTGACGGGGAAATATTGTTTATATTAGAACCATTGTCACATTCATTACCAGAGTTTTCACCTACAAAAGAATTTTTCTGTGTGTCAGAACCATTCTGTGAAGCCTTCTTTGTTGGGGGAAATTCATCAACATCCTTCTTGGAGTTATCCTCACATGGCAGTCTTGTTAAAAAGGATTCGTTAGTAGTAACTGTCATTTCTGTTTCATCAGAAATTCCAAGCTCCCCTGGTTCCGGGACCGGAACACCTGGCCTTTGAACTGGAAGTGGCATTGAATGATCTGGTTGTTTGATGCATTCAAAGCGCGGATTTTGTCCATCACTAGTATCCTATGAAATATACGGACAGAGAGAAGAGTAAGCACTTCATATTATATTCATAAGAATCAACCCAATCTAGGAGGTTAAAAAAAATACATAATAGTAATTGAAGCTTAGATAGTCATGGAAGTAATATACTTGTCACTTTTCATATACATCAATGCACTTACATGTAGTATTTTGTTTAAAAGAATAATGTGGTAGAAATACATTAGTCAACCTAGGTGCATTAGAATCTCACCGTTGATTTTTCTTCATGTTTTTCTGATGTCTTCTCATTAGTAAGCTTAGCTTGTTTAGATAAAGAACAATCACGGGCATCTTCACCAACTGAATTTTGCTGATTTCCAAGCACAGAACTTCTACTTTGAGAGTGTCGCCTTCTTTTGTAGGTAAAAAATACTTTGTTGTCAAACATTTATACTTATCTGAAAAGAACTGGTTCACTATTCGATGCTACGATTCAAACAATATTGAACGAATAAAAGACGAATGTTGGGCCAAACATAAATAAGTCACAATCAGCATTAGCGTCAGCTACCCTGGGCCTGTAGATGTAAAAACAAACACCAGAAAAGTAGATAGTTAAAAGTGATAGAATGAAAGATAGTTCACAAGATTTTGGAATTCTGATAGCATACATAATCAGTCTAAAGAGCCAATTTCAAGTCCTTGATTGTGTATTGCTCTCCTAAATTAACTAGTAAGTTAGTTCAAAAGTTCTTGAGGATTGTAATTGGTATCATCAAATATGAACTCATGCAAGAAGGGTAGACACGTTTCGCCACAATCATTTGAAATATCAATATTTAAATCTTCATTCAAACTTCACTGGAACATATTGTAATTGTTTTAAAATCTAAGACAGATTCAATAACGGAAAATTATATTCAACATATGCAGAAGAAAAAAATGGAAGCTCGCATTTATAATCTATGTAAATATAAATACCTATATCTATATAAATATAATGACTAACAAGGTAGCAAGACAAAGAAGTAGATTCAGTGATTCTCTCGGATTGTTTTCCTTCTTCAATCACAAATTCTTAAAAACCTTAATCAGCAGTAGCAACAATTGGATCATCAAATCACATGAGATTCTCTGACATAAATTCCAACATACAGACAATCCCTAACAGAAGAAACTTTTAAGTTGCAATTTCAAAACAGTATTTTTTTCATCAATGCCAAGTTTATCAAAATCATAAGCAATTTTTCTTATTTACCACATGAATCCATACAAACTGTACCAACCTGACCACTATCGCATCAGCTCAAAGCGCAAACAAGAAAATTTGAAGCATAACACAGAAAAACAAAAAAGAAACAAACGTTACTCCTAAATTGAAGCTAGAAACACAAAACCATTATTCATTTTTACTTCAAACAAAAAAAAAAAGATTCCTTGCAAATAAACCTAACAAGATAATGATTCCACTTCAACTAAAAAAATCATTAATATTCATTCACAGTTCAAGCAATTTCTACACCACCCAACAAATTTACAACCTTTATCATGCAATTAACAAAAACAAAAACAAAAAAGTAAGCATTAATCAGATTAGATTCACAAAATTCATTTTTACCAGTAGCAACAATATATGAGATTCACAAATTCAATTGGAGTATTAAGGGCCCATATGAGATTCTCTAACATAAATTCCTATATAGAGGCAATCCCTGACAGAAGAAACTTCTAAATTGCAATTTCAAAACAATATTTTTTCATCAATGACAGTATTTACCATAAATCATAAGCAGTTGTCTCCTATTTACCACATAAATCTATACAAACAATACCAACCTGACCACTATCATCAAGTCACTTCAAACCACAAACAAGAAAAATTGAACCATAACACAGAAAAACATAAAAAAAACAAACTTTACTCATAAATTGAAGCTAGAAACATTCCAGACACAAAACCCATTATTTATCTTAACTTAAAACAAAGAATATAAATAAATATAAGAGAATCCTTGCAGATAAACCAAACAAAATAATGATTCCATTTCAAGTAAAAAAAATCATGAATTTTCACTTTTCATTCACAAATCAAGCATTTCTCTTCAGCACCCAACAAATTAACAAACTTTATCATTCAATTAACAAAAACAAAAACAAAAAAGTAAGCATTGAACAACAACAAAAATTAATGAAATTAAAAGAGTGAAAAAAAAACTTACAGAAAATGAAAGAAGAGACAGACCAAAGTTGAAGGTTCTTGTGTCTACTGAGGAAGAAGAAACATCCTAGTACAGTGTATTAAGGTGATGTTATTCATTGTTTTTGTTCTTGTTTGTAAATTGCACTAAATGGGAATAAGAACAACACAACAGGAACAGGTGCCACACTCGGTCACTGACAGAAACGTCTGTTATTACTTTTGCTTGCGTTTTTCATTCACTCCAATAATAATCTACACGTCACTTCCTCAGATATGTTGTTGTTCTACTAGGCCAAGATATGCTTTAAGGCCCACTGTTTAATTCAAGGCCCATTGTTTTCAAAGATGGTGTATTTGTTAAGTTATGATAAAAATTTAATTTATTTACTAAATCAAATCAAAATTAACAATTTTTTATCTTTTAACTTTTTAAGTAATTGCCTAGTCAAATCAAAATTAATTATTTATGAGGACTTGACTTTTTTATATTTAAAATCAAATATAATTTAATGTTTTAACTAAAATGCTAAAGTGTTAAATAATCAAATATTTAGTGTATACCTTTTTTGTTATTGATTTGATTTTCATTAGTTAGTTTTATACTGCGTGTAAAAGGAGATTGGAAGATAAATTTAAGGTTAAAATCAATTGTAGACACTAAAGATGCAAAAAAAAAATTGGTCAAGAAAATATGCAAATTTTAACAAGTAGAATCAATTCTACTTTCACGCATTCAAACAAGTCAAAATTAACCATACATCTTTTTGTTTTGATCGTATTGAAATTATGAAGTCGGTTAAATAAAGAGATAATTGTGCATTAGAATTGTACTTGAAAAATGTTATAGATGCATTGGAAAATGATGCACGGAGAAATGTGACATTAAAGTTTGGTTGTTTATGAAACATTGAAAGTTAGAACAGGGAACTAAAAGTACGGGTAATAAATGTAAAAGGTTATAGATGTATCGGAAACTGATGTATAAAGCAGTGTGTCATTAAACTTAGTGTGTTTATCAAAGGTTCCATTCAAATCGTTATTAAGAAAAGTTAAAGTTGCATTGGAAAATAGCATATTCTCATTAAAGTATGCGTGTTTATCAAAAGTTGCTTGGAAACATTGAAGGTTTGACGGAGAAGCTAAACGAACAATTGATAAATGTATAAGTTTATATATGAATTAGAAAGTGATGCGTGAAGCGGTTTGTCATTAAAGCATGCGGGCTTACCAAAGGTTCCATTAAAATCGTACTTGAGAAAAGTTAAAGTTGTATTGGAAGACAGTCGTTTCTTATTAAAGTATGTGTGTTTATCAAAATTTGCTTGGAAACCTTAAAGGTTTGACGGGGAAGCTAAAAGAACATTGATAAATGTACAAGTTTAGATATGAATTGGAAAGTGATGCGTGAAGCAGCGTGTCATCAAAGCATGCAGGATTGTCAAAGGTTGCTAAGAACCATCAAATGCCGGACTAGATTTTCCTTCAGATTAACTATAAAACTTAGTTTACCAAAGTAATACGCAAAGAATGTAATTGATAAGTGCCAAAATTACCTAAATTCCAACATGGGAAGAAAAATTGAAGGTGATAAGTGTCAAAATTACCTAAATTTCAGTATACTATTAAGACAATTATTAACTTGTTTTGCAAGAAATCGTATGAAATTCCTCAATTTCTTGTAAATATTATATTGTTTAGGAAAAATGTGGTAAATTGATTAACTAAGCGAGCCTGAAGCGAATCGAGTCACAAAGATTAAGGCGGATTGCACGAGCGAATTCATTAAGTGAAAACCAATGCTCTTAGCGATTTAAGGCGGCTTCAATAACCTTATGGATGAAATGGCAATTACTTCACTTTAAAGAAAGACTGATTCGCTAAGTAAAACCTCATTCGCCTAGTAAATCTCCACTTTTCCACCACATACAAAAGACAATTCATATCACAAATTGAAATATTCTTACACTTTAAAAATATAGGAAAAAGTATAGAGACAAGCTGAGGACATATAAAACACGGTAGAGTCACTCGAGGCTTAAATCACCAAGACTTTCGTGTTATTTAACTTCTTCTTTACATTTTTGTGTATGTATTGTGAGTATTTGTAACTAATTTTCTTTTGTGTTGAGATTAAGTGTAATTAACTTTGTATCTACCGTGAGTATCTTGTGGAAAATTTCCTTAGGTGTAATTAATGTAAACTATTGACCTAGCTGGTCATATATCAAGAATTATTTTTGTTCTTAATGCATTTTCGACATTGAACTTTTAGTTTAGAAAGTGCTAGACAAGAATTTTTTTTTTTAGTTAAAGCATCTGTAATAATTTCATCTATAGATTATAATTGCTAGACATATGGCTAGGTTTACGGTCATAAATCATTGTCGAAACATGATGCTATTGTGTCGATTAACTAAGTGAGATATCATAATTTAATAGGCACAATACATCCGTCTTTTACCAAACACATAAACGTATTATGAGTGACATGTGAAGATATAATTGAAACACTAAAAATATATAATTGAAGAGGATTCATCATAGGAATATTTAATGAAATTTAATCTATAACGCAAAATTTTAATTTGTGAAGTTTACCTTACATTCACCTCATTTAGTTTATGTTATAAAAAGCTTCCAAACTATCAAACTTAGAATAGTAAAAATAGTTGAATGGTTCAGTTATTTGCAAGTCTTTATTGCAACAAATAAGGTGCTTTGATTGTCGCTCTATATATCAATAAATCATTTGGTTTTAGCAAGAACAAAAAGATCTAGATTATTTCAAACAGAACTTCCAAATCTAACTTTATTTAAAGAAATCGAAAAGGAGACATCAAAATTGTATTTAAACATTTCAATAACCGGTTTCATCTACATAAATTATAAACCTGCATTATAGGCGGGGCTTTTACTATTTGGGACTGACAAATTCATTGTGTAAACATTTTTTTGATTAAATAACCGATCAAATAAACAACGTTTTTTTACAGTCATAAATTTAACTCGTTTCATTCATGAAAATAGTAACAATACAAGATGAAATATAATCAAAGATTCGGCGACTAACATATGACAATGTCGTTTGAGCTAGTAAATCAGGTACACAGTTTGCTTAATTTCTAATGAAACTTATCTTAAAGTTTCGAAAAGAGTGCATAATAGTTTTACATGTATATAATAGAGCACTAAACTTTGTTCTATGACTCAATCTACCCAAAAATGCCATCATCCATTAGCTTTAAATCTACTTCTACTGACACTCGAGTATAACCTAGATTCATAAGCTAGAGTATCGCTTGTTTCAACCATATGTTTCCACCTCTTGAGGATTAAGCTGGCCAAAATTTCAAATGGTTTGTGTACATATAAAGTTGTCGTTGTCGTCTCTCACACATATCGATGCTAAATCAGCTCTAATATCAATGGATATATTGTTTTTATCATCTCTTTTTATTTTTCTCTCTCCTTTATTTTTGACCAATAAAAAAAACGAAAAAAAACATGATCATCATCCAAGTTGCCATTAAATAGATGTATATTATTAGGGTCTTGTTAACCAATGCCCTTAGGGCAATGGTTAAGGAATCAAAAAAAGAAATAATTGTGAAATTTCATGAAGAAAAAATTGTTTTTTACTATTTCAATAAATTGAATACACAATTTCTAAAATAAAGTTACTACTTTAAATTTTTTAACAAATGTCTTAAATACATTTTAATATTTCCCATATTTTACTTTAAGATAAAGCTACTTACTTTAATTTTCTTAAGAAATGCCCTAAAGTTACTCTTAATTATTTTACTTGAAGAATATAATACTCCAAAATTTAGTGGTTAACAATGCATGAGAATGACGCCATGAGAGCAACAATCATACGGTGCGGTTGTGGCGGGTAATGAAAAGATAAAATTTTAAAAAACAAAAACAAAAAATAAACTCAAAAGAGCTGTAAAAGACGTGCAACGTAACGTTCTCGTGAAACCTCTTCTCATTCTTCCACGTGTCAACCCTATATATTTTCTCACGCTTTCTCTCACTTTCTCTTACGTTTTCCTTTTGGAAAACTAAAAGCGAAAGCAAAGGAAAAAGAAGAAAAGAATTTCACAAAAACAGAAATTATTATTCCTTCCTTCGCTATCACGATCATCAAACCCTTTCCAATAAATCTTCCATTCCTTTTCATCATCAAATGTATTTCCTTCATTCCTAGATTTCACAAACATCCTTCGTTCTTCCAAAATGGCGAGTAACGATGATCTCAACCGTTCAGACTCTTCCTCTAGTGATAATTCAGTTTATTTGGACGCTCACGATCGTTCCATTCATGACGCTTCTTCTTCAGGTATATTGCTTCCTTTCTCGAGATCGTGCACTTTCTCATGCAATGTGAACTACATATTAGCACTAACGTTTCTGATCAAAGATGCTTCTGGTGTTCGACACATGTCAGTATCTCACACCAACTCAATTAATTCATTTTTTTAAACTATCACTGGTGTTGACAACATGTCTGGTGTTCGTGTGTGCTTCAGACACAGTTAAAAATATAAAAAATGAATTAATTAAACGCAATCACATGTGTGGTTTTGGCACCTTTTCGGTGCTACAATTACTAATTATGATGATGTTGATTTTTTTTTGTTTTTGGTATATGAAATTAGAAATAGAATGTGAAATAATAGTAATGTAGAACTCTTTTGAGGTGACAAGCAAGTTTGTAACTATATGTATTGTTTTTGGTGTTGGGATTACGCAGGACGTATTAACAGAGATTCATCATCAAGTGTATCCCCAAATATGGAAGAATATGGAGCTTTGGGTGTTGTACCTGAAGATGAATCGTCGAAGAAAGATGCTATAGTTGGAAAGCAAAGACTGCACAGTCGATTATGGGCTAGGTTCTTTGATGAGAATGTTCCTCTCAGGAAAAGGGTTTGGCTCAATCACTTGCATTCTTCAAATTTTATGCTATTGCTATTTTAGAAACCTATTTTTTTTATTTATTTTAGTAGGAATGTTTTTGATAGGGAAGTTATATTTATGCACCACTATAGCAAGGCAATAGAAAAGATGGTAGAAGTCCGGCTTAGGTGGTTTGGGCAGGTAGAGAGAAGACTTGTAGATTCTATAGTAAGGAGAGTCAACTAGAAAAAGGGTAGTCAAATCACTAGAGGCAGAAGAAGACGTATAAAAACTATTAGAGAAATTATTAAGAAAGATCTAGAGATTAATGAGTTGGATATGGATATGATATATGATAGAACATTATGGTGTCAGTTGATCCATGTAGCTGACATCACTTAGTGGGTTAAACCTTGGTTGTTGTTGTTGTTGCCTTGATATAGTGATATAATAATTTGCTTAGCATGCTGATAATCATTCTATATGCCTTACATTGCATCTCTTGATGTTCCTTTAAATGGATACAGATACTAATGTGGTAATTTATGTCTCTGAAATTTTCTATAGTTGCTTGATTTTTAATGATTAAAAATTGTTTGCAAATGTTGCAGTTGAGATGGCTGAAAAAAGCTTTCATGGTGAAGGATAACGGTACTGTAGAAATTGATGTTCCAGGAAATATTAAACCTCACCCTCTGGAAAATGGAACTGTGGTTACTGATCCTAGTGATGAATCTTGCACTGAAACGATCATTGAGGATATTGAACCTATTCAACCGCAACAAATTGCAATGCTTATAGTTGGCACACGGGGAGATGTCCAACCATTTGTTGCCATTGGGAAGCGTCTGCAGGTGTTATTCATTCTTGCTTTTTTCAGTAGTATTTTTTACACACTGATTAATTACTTGAAGAATATATGCTGTGCATTCTTAATTTTTTCCATGTTTGGGATGATTAATGACTTCCTTAGGAGCGGTTGAATTGAAGCATTTGAGTTTACTCTGAAAATGTTCAGGATAGTAGAATTGTAGTTTGTACTTTTCGCTAAAGTTATATATTCAAGGTTTTAAATTGTGGTTGTGGCTGCCACTTTGCAAGTTGATGTAGTTTGAAACTGTGTAGGGCTGCATGGTAATGCAGTCTTCAATTCATAACATTGGTTATATTAATGAAAGATGGTTTTATGAAACTATGGTTAGAAACATTATACTCTGGACACCTTTCATCAGTCTCTGATAAATCCGTGGACTGGAACAAAAAAGAGCTAACAAACCTCAGATGAAACTCTTATTTGTTTGCAAAATGTTTTGGCACTGAGCAAATGTTTTCTAATGTGCTACTTTTAATGTTATAACCCTGCTTTGGTTTGCTTATTCGCTTTCAAAATCCTGTGAAGATAACTGATCTCCTCTTATTAAAACGTGTGTTCGGAGTTTCTTTAGCAGGTGGATTAAAAGCTTACATCAGCCATTTAGTTTTTGGTTCCAATTATTTATTTCTTGTTGTCCTTCATGTGATGTCCTTACCAGTTAATACTCCAAATAACTTCATAATCACACAACTTCTCTCTCATGAGTTTGCCTAATTGAAACTACTGTTGTAGTTAATTAGTAAGGAAAAAAGGCAGGATTGTGCCTTTGAGCGACACTTGAATAGGTTGAGAGCAATTTTATAGCTGCACAACTTGTAGATATAGGTGGGAAGTAATCCTTTTGGTTGACTTCTCCCATTCATCAAACCCATATGAACGATACCTGATCATAGAGTTCCATAAATTTATTTTCTCTATGATTTATGCCTCTCCTGTGTTTAATGGTGGATTTCAGATTCTGTTTTTTTAACCGATATAGTGCTTTACAAACTCATGTACTTTCTAAAATCTTGAGGTTTTAGTTTTAATATTTTTTCATTTTCTCCTCCTTGAAATGCTTAGTTTTTGTTTCTTAAGTCAATGTTAATCCAATGTAATTCATCCTGATTGAAGCTGAAGTCTGTTTGCAGGCAGATGGCCACAGGGTTAGGCTAGCTACTCATAAAAATTTTGAAGACTTTGTCTTGGCGGCGGGCTTGGAGTTTTACCCTTTAGGTGGAGATCCCAAAGTTCTTGCTGGGTGTAAGTATTTCTTCCCTTATATTATCCAAATTCTTGATCTTTATAGATTCATCTTGTTTTAATGCTTTAAAGGCCAAATTTTCCCCCTGGAACTATCTTTTGTTAGTAACCAGACATGAAAACGTAACAAGAATTGCGAAGGATTTCTCATGTAGTTTTCTTTCTTATGATTCAAGTCAAACACAATATAGATGAATATAGTGTTAGAAACCCTTGCCGACTTCACTGCAGCCACATTGGGTTGCCAGTTTAATAGACAAAGTCTGTCTTATATGCCATTTTTTTAGGAGATGGTACTGTTTTCCAATATAAATAGATCTCATCATCAAATGATGTATGATATTTCTTCTCCACACATGCTTTCAAACTGTTTATATAATTAAATCCATACATAATTTTATTCAGATATGGTCAAGAATAAAGGCTTCTTGCCATCAGGACCTTCAGAAATACATTTACAAAGAAGTCAACTCAGGGCTATTATTCACTCTTTGCTTCCTGCATGCAACGACCGGTACCCAGAATCTAATGGACCATTTAAAGCGGATGCAATAATTGCAAACCCTCCAGCATATGGTAAGATTTACTTAAATTCAGTTTCTCTTTCAATTTCATCAGCCTTTACTTCACAATAATACAATAAGCAGGGACGACACCAAGTGAGGGCTTGCGCGTACCATGACCCTCGCTTTGTTTTGGAAAAATAATTAAATTTAATACTTGATATGAAATTTAAGTACAAGGAGAGGATAATATTTGATTAAGACCTACACTATAAAAATGAATATACTAATATTTAATACACTCAAAATCTATCTCTCGTCTTTGTCTCTTTATGAGTTATGAATATTATTAAGAATCAAATGTAAATGATCATTTGGTTACATATTTATATATTTATATTTATTGGTACAAATTTATATATATGTTGCCTACACTACCCAAAATTTTTGGGTCCATCGCTGTTGATAAGTCAAGTCTTTTCCACATTACTGAGAATGTAATCAAAGTATCAAACATTTTATCAAATAATAAGAGATTGTATAGTGACCAAAAGTCTGTTCAACAATAATTCTAAAGTCTGTTTTCTTGATTATTACAACCCATGTTTGTATAACAATATGACTAAAAATATTGTTATTTTAATGTATATGAACTTATGCAGGCCATACTCATGTTGCTGAGTATCTAAATGTTCCGCTGCACATATTCTTCACAATGCCGTGGACGTAAGTTTGTTTGCTGACATTGTCTAATCCTGCATTCAATTATCTATATTTTTGTTGAGAGACTCACATTGTAAATGATATGACCTGAAAAAGTATTTATAAATTGGAGGTATCCCACACCTTATAAGCTGGTTCTGTAGGGTTGAGTTATGTTCAATCCAAAACATAAGATGTCATCACTTATCAGAGCATGTCCTAAATCCATTGAGTTATGTTCAATCAAAAACATAAGATGTCATTCACTTATTTGAGCATGTCCTAAATCCATTGGGCCACCTAAATCACACTTCCTATGTCTAGTGTTGGGAGTGAGGGGATGTATTGAGAATCTCACATTGGATATGATATGACCGGAAAATGTATGTATAAGCAGGAGACATCCCCACCTTAAAAACCGGCTTTATGGGGTTGAGTTACGCCAAACCCAAACTAAGAATTTCTTGCATGAGTTCTTTCATTTTTGTGAACCATTCATTCACTTTAGATTTATTATAGTTCTCAGTTTTTCTCATTTGTTGGAGTATTTTTATATACTTTTTTTGTTTGTTAAAACGATACTTCACTATATTTCAGGCCTACTAGTGATTTTCCTCATCCTCTTTCCCGTGTTAGACAGCCAATTGGATACAAAGTGAGTCTAGTGGTTGTTCTGTTAATCTGAAGTTAACTTATCTATTAATTACCACATGGCATGTCTAAGTCAGATATGTTTTTTTGTTGTGTTTGAGCCTTTCAGCTGTCATATCAAATAGTTGATGCTTTAATCTGGCTTGGAATACGAGATTTGATAAATGAATTTAGGAAGAAGAAGCTGAAGTTAAGACCTGTAACTTATCTACGTGGATCTTACACTTCTCCTCCTGATATGCCCTATGGTTATATTTGGAGCCCCAACTTGGTCCCTAAACCAAAAGGTTAGTTCCATATTAATTGTGTACTCTCATATCATTATAGTCCGCACTGTTTCCCTCTTGATGCGCCATTGTAGTTCTGAGAAGTGATTATTCTAATATAGGATTGAAACTTGATACTTAATGCCTATTGTCGCATCATAAGTATTTGTTTCTTTTGAATTTATGCACCCGCTTTCTCTGGCTTAGTTTGTCATGGACTTGAGCTGCTTTTTGAACAATGTGGTGGTAGTCTGATTGTTTTACTTCTTAATCTGCAGATTGGGGACCTAGCATTGACATTGTTGGCTTCTGTTTCCTCGACCTTGCTTCAAATTATGAACCACCAAAATCGCTAGTAGATTGGCTTGAAGAAGGAGAGAAACCTATCTATGTTGGATTTGGTAGCCTCGTGAGTTTCTATAACTACATTTTTAGGTCATCTGATCATACTGATTAATCTAGGGAATCCACTGTTTAAGTATAACTTATCCATATTATAATTGGCAGTATCCATTTCACTTAAATTCATTAATCAATAATAGATATATGTATCGGATTCACAGTGGTATGTTTCATACTGTGGCATTGAATCAAATGTTTGTTCTTTAACTTATTTTGATATCATTAATTGTGTTGGGAAATTTCTGTGAAAAGGAAAATTAAAAGATCAGTTTTTCTAGTGTTTGAGGAACTGTCCATAACTCACGGATGAGTTTTTCCAAACTCCACTGAATATTAGAGATCCGTCTTAGATGAAATTAAGTGAAATTTGTATAAGTATAGAATTTACATTTAGAAACAACAATATCAAAGGTTCACCTTAGAAGCAAAAGAAGAACACGTCCAATTCTGGAAAGATCAATTAACCTCTTAAAAAAAACAGGCATTCACCAGATCAGCAAAATGAAACAGCGGAGCTACAAACCTAAATTTATATATAACTCTAATTTTGAACTTAGTTGTTGAGTTATTAATATTATCATATCATATTTTTCATTTTGAATATGCATATTTCTCATAATATTGGAAAGGTTGAAAGCCAACTATTCATATACATGAGATATGATCTAAATAGGAATGCAATCCTATCATAACTCCTAAAGATACTAAAAAGTTATACTACGATAAATATCAATATCTCAACATTAATCATCTTGATTATCAAATACACTTCTTATATTAAACTCTTTACAAAATTACATTCTGATGTAAATTTTGGTTTGGATTTTGAAACAGCCTCTACAGGAACCGGAGAAAATGACAAAAATCATAGTTCAAGCTCTGGAACAAACAGGGCAGAGAGGTATCATCAACCAAGGATGGGGTGGTCTTGGGAATTGTGAGTCTTGATTTCTACTTCAAGCATGCCATTAGTATACTTCATTTTTTTGCTGCTCTAATTGTGAAGCATGTACTGATTTCTCTTTCTTAGTGGCAGGACTAAATACATCTAAATCTGTGTACTTACTGGACAACTGTCCACATGATTGGCTGTTTCCACGATGCGCTGCTGTGGTACCTACTAAATTTTTCTCGGTAGAAAGTACAGTTATTTTAAACTATAAATGAATCTTGGTTGATAGTTGTGAATGTTTCAGGTACATCATGGAGGCGCTGGAACAACTGCTGCCAGTCTTAGAGCTGAAGTAATCATATTAACTGCAATGTGAAATATTATAACTTCAGTGTTTTATTATAAATGCACCTTACAGTAGAATACCTCTTTTCTTTATTTTTGTAGTGCCCTACCACTATTGTACCATTCTTTGGGGACCAGCCATTTTGGGGAGAGCGAGTGCATGCCAGAGGAGTAGGTCCTGCACCCATCCCGGTAGAGGAGTTTACGTTGGAAAGGCTGGTTGATGCCATACGCTTTATGCTGAATCCAGAGGTAATGTTCAATTGTGATTGGAGCAGTTTAATATTGTGAGTTTAGCATTAGCATGTAGAATGAATTCCATCCTTGTTCACGATGCGCAAGCATCTGACACCATAATGAACCTGGAAAAGGGGATTATGGTTCACCTTGAGCAGCAATAGAAAATAGTTTATGCTTATTTGGCATTGTTTATTATCTGAAATATAAGGATTTATATTTTACGTTATGGGAAAATGACCAGTACATTTCGGAGACAAAATCAAATAAACGACTGATATACAATTTCCAACTCTTGCAGAAGAGTATTGAACAAAATCAAATAGATGTAATCTTGACAAATATCACATCTAATGGTCTTCCATAGATCCATTAGATATATTGTTTTTGAACAAAATCAAATAGATGTAATCTTGACCAATTAAGTAGGCCAACCAGTGCTGTGTGTTTGTTGATAATTTTAGAGGCTTTCATCTATTCTTTTTCTTATGTTTCTTGATATATTGTTTTCTGCTTTCATGCAGGTGAAAAAGCGTGCTGTTGAACTTGCTAAGGCCATGAAAAACGAAGATGGGGTGGCAGGAGCAGTTAACGCCTTCTATAAACATTTTCCGCGCGAAAAACCTGATACTGAGGCTGAGCCCAGGCCAGCACCCTCAGTACATAAACATCTATCTA
Organism: Medicago arabica; assembly: GCA_946800305.1. Lineage (NCBI taxonomy): Eukaryota > Viridiplantae > Streptophyta > Magnoliopsida > Fabales > Fabaceae > Medicago > Medicago arabica. Next base: position 41,071,942 of record OX326969.1, read on the forward strand.
TACGAGGATGCTTCGGCTGCTACCATTCTTCTGCATAATGTTAATTCTTCTTCAGTCTAGTTCTGCTACATCAGAGATTGTGAAATGTAAATTGTCGTGGTGATTTTGTTGAGCTTCTCTAGAAATAGTTCAGAACGGTCATAACTGATGATAATCTTCATCGGAATCTTTTATGGAAAGAAACATGTTACTTACTTCACAGGTTATGTATATGTATATATATGATTTTCATCTTTAGACGGGTCATACATGCTTGTTTCAATCCTTTCAAAACCTGGTTCAAAATTATGTTTTAAATATAGTTGAGTTGTTAAACAACAATCAAATCATGTATGTTCAACTAAATAGTGATTCCCTCAAAAAAAAAAAAAAAAACTAAATAGTGATTTTTTAGCATATTATACACTATGTTTTAAAACTCATCTAATATCAAATAAAATAATAGAAAAACTGAGAAAAAAATGTAAATGAATGCAATGTCAATGCCATAATGAGTAAAAATTTGATTTAGTCATTAGGATCGTGTCAATTCCATTATACACTTTGTTTCGAATGCATTTCTAACATTACCAACTTAATATCATCTAATCTAGATGAATATCAACAAAGGACAAACAAACAATATTAACAAAACCATGTGGGTTGTTCAATCTATCGGAACACAACTTTCGATATATATTTTCTCTTCTTAAAAGTAGATCGGAAGATAGCCTCCGATGTTTGTTTTCGCAACTCTTTGAGCATTTCAAGGACCCTTTAGAGCAATTACCATCATAGAACTATGAGAAGCCATAAATACGTCTCCAAACAAAAATCCAGATGGGCAATTCAACCTTGGAAACTCCGTCCAAGTTGGGTACAAGGAAATCAATATTGGCACTAATGAACCACATGGGCTGCTCAAAAAGACAAAAACTAACTCTCTACTGCCCTGTTTACTGTTTAGCACAAATCACAATCACATCATTTTTGGATCCTCAAAGTGAGCTTCTTCTACTTTGATCGTGTATGGGTATTGCCAAACTTTTCTTTGGCTTAAGGACGTGCCAACCGATTCACATGGAGGAGGCGGCTATGTTGTTTGATAAAGAGTTGCGTGAAGCGGTTGAGGGCATTGTAGTTGGTGGAGGTCCTTTCTTTGGGGACCTTCAATGGAGGTTGGCTTCTTTACCTATTAGGTTTGGAGGGTTGGGTTTATACTCAGCATTAGAGGCTTCCTCGTACGCTTTTGTGACTTCTAGGGCACAGTTTTGGGGGCTACAAGATCATATTTTGAGAGACAGTGGGTTATGTGGCATGGACTCGGATTTTGATATTGCTTTGGATGGTCTTCGTGGTATGATTCCAGATTTTGATGTTAGTAGTTTTACTAGCAAAGACATTGTCCCTCCTAAAGCACAACATGTTTTGGCGAGTGCTCTTTTTAGTAAAAGTGTTCATGATATGGAAGTTAAGTTTGACATGACCACAAGACAAAAGGCAGTTTTTGGATGTTTGCAAGCAGCACATGCTCAAGATTTTCTTCTAGCTATCCCGATAGATGGGTTAGGTCAGCATATGTCACCAGTGGAGTATCGTACTATCCTTAGATATCGCCTTATGATTCCACTATTTCCTATTGATGAGGTGTGCCCTGTTTGTCGTAAGGCGTGTCTGGATACTTTTGAGGAGCATGTCGTTCATTGTAAGGAACTTCCCGGCTTTAAGTACAGACACGACTTTGTTAGGGATGTACTTTTTGATATATTCAGACGGGCAGGAGTATCAGTGAAGAAGGAGGCGCCTGTGAACTTCCTGACCGATCCGCTAGAAAGAAGATCAACACTCAGACCTGCGGATGTTATGGTGTATGGATAGGTAGGAGGTAAACATGCATGTGTAGACTTGACTGGGGTTTCACCACTTGTGGGATTAGGCGTCGGGCCTTTTACCGTAGGACAAACAGCCTTAAAAGCTGCGTCAAGTAAAGCGGTCAAACACGAGAAAGCGTGTTCTGACAATCAACATGCTTCTATACCATTTGCCTTTGACACTTTCGGTTTCCTAGCACCAAAGGCTGTTGGCCTTCTACATAGAGTTTAAAAGGTCATGCATAGCAATGTCATGTCTCTTAGGTTCATGAATGTTGTGTTTACGAGGATTGGTTTTGCCATCCAAAAAGGTCTAGCAGCGCAGCTTGTTGTCCGCTTACCTTCTATTCAAGTATTTATTATCTACCTTTTTTTACAACACATTTATTATCTACTTTTTTTTTTAAGGAAAATTTATTATCTGCTTGTTCGTTACAAAATTAACAATATATATTTTTGTTAAATAAAAGTAAGAGTTAATTTAAAGAAATTCTATATAAGGGAGTATTTTTTAATAAATTTTATATTTAGAGGTGAAGGTTTATACTTTTATACAGTTACAAAATACAAACATCATATCTTGTTTTTTTGATGAAGCACAAACATCATCTTGTTAACTTTTATCTAAAGTTTTTTACTTTATTGTATGTTTGGATCTACCCTGCTTAATTTCAAATGCGTTCAGTGCACCTCTCCGAATATTCATCGTGATTTGTCTGTTTTATAAAGTTGTTTGTATAGCACATAGACAAATAGATTTTTCGCAAAATATCATTTGCGGAAAATATGTCGTTTTTATGTCGGAAAATATCTGCACTGTTATATTTAGATTAAGCTCTAAAAAAATGTTAATATCAAAGTTTAATGTTAAGTTGATATGTTTAAATTTATCACTTTCAAAATTAAGGTATATAAGTGTTTTATCCGGTCTTTATTTGACACAAATTTGATCGATTACTTACTTTATAATATTTTTGATAAAATACTCATATGTAAAATTAAGCTTGAATTCAAAAAGAAGATGAAGAAAATATGTGTAAGTAATCATGTTTAATGTTATAAGTATTTTTCTTGTCAAAAAATGTTATAAGTATTTTTGGACCTACCACGTTAATGTTAAATGGTATGGAAACACTTTGATTGAGAAATGGGTAACGGTGTAAATATTTTATGACTTAAATGACCAGACTAATTTGTGACATATAAAAACTTAAATGACTAACTTGTTATAAATATCAAACTTAAAAGGACTTCTAGACCTTAACATAATTTTATATAACACTTTTGTATGATGAAGATTAGGATTTGTTTGAGTTTGATGAGTTTTTGATGATTTTTTTTTTTGGAGTTTTTAAATTTTTTTGATAAAAAAATATAATTATGTTGACATTTTATAAGATAAAAGACTAAATTGAAACAAAAAATAATAATAAATGACGAAAATGTTACCTGAAATTATGTATCCTATAATTTTGGCTAAATTTTTCTATCTCCACCTAATTTTGGCTGAAGCTTGAATTTGTTTTGAAATTTAATGCATGTCAAATTCCCCCTTGACTACGCACCAGTGTTTCCTTACAATATGTAATTACAGATCCAAAGTGAGGAATTAGGAACTAAGAACTAATTTGGTAAGAGTTGAAATTATAGCGAAAAACCATGCCAGTGACTTTTTATGTGAAGATAAGAACTAAATCAGCCTTCTTAAATTTTTTGTTCTGGTTTATCAGCCGTAAGCTACCTTTTCAACTTTCACGAGCTTATAACTTAGTTTTTACCAAACAAAGCCTTAGTGTATTCGAAGAGCACACTTCCTACAAAACTTATTAGAGTCACTTATCCAAGAAGTGATCAAAATGATTCACTTCAAATTTATAAGAGATAGGATAATTTTCTTCATAATAATTAGCTTAAGTGTATAGGAAAACATATAAGTAAAATGTTGTTACGTGAAAGAAAAGAAACCGATTATCCTATTCAACATCTTCAAATGCTTTCTTTCCTGATAATTCATTTAATCAATATTAGTCCATATAAGACTAGTTTGGTCCTTTGTTTTAGTAACAAAAGGATATTCAAATATCAACTATAAATGTATATATAGAATAAAACTTGTAACTTTGATCCACATTCATAGTATTGCTGACTCTACATAATAGATAATAATCCCAATCGACTTAAATACTATATTTCTTTAAAAGCTTTTTCAATAAGAAATGATTTGTGAATTGTACTCTATTTACTAATTGTGAAGATGTGAAGGATTTGATGGACTTGACTCTCTTCCTTTTGAGAAAGGAACTAAATAAGTAATTCATTTGGAAGATAGAAAATAACTCTATTTGAACTCATTTTATGTTGTATGGATTCATTTCCAGAAATCAGGACTTTTGAGCTTGATAAACTTGGCCCTTCTGACCTATTTCCTCGGTTTTATCAGAAATGCTCACGGATGGATCCACTTCCAATGTTGACATTTGTAATGAGGGAACGATAGGAGGTTTTATTCTGCGTGTTACAGTCATGTTCAACCCTTGTGTTGTATGAATTGTGGCTCCAGTAGTCATCACAACCTATAAAAACACAATGAGTTGAGTTAGTAAGAGGATTTCAGTCAAATCATGTCAGTTGACAAGCTAGCACTTGCCATTCGGCGCATTGTAGCATTAAAGTGTGTTTGGGGACCAAAACCAAATATTAGGAAAAACATTTCAGGACATTGGGAACCAATGATATCCTTTTTAAACATTAGGGACCAAAACCAAATATTAGGAAAAGTTGTTGGGCTAAAAACAAAATTATACAAAGAAAAATTTCACAATAATATTTAGAGACTTCATAAAACCTTGAAAATATCACAACAAAGTAACAAACTTACTGGTGGAGCTCCGACTGCCATTTGAAAGTTGAATCGTCTAACAAGCATTGCAAGTGCTACTACAACCTTTACAATAAGCATTATAAAAGCATACGAACAAAAATTACCATTAGTATGTGCACAACATTTTCTCTCAACAAGTCTTGAGAAAACTGAATCCATTCATACAATTATATGGTTCTCCAACTAGCTCGTTGGATTAGCGGATAACCAAAAGACTTAACAACACATCAGTTAACATGGACATACCTCGTATGAAGCAAACATATCCCCTATACATTTTCGCGGTCCTCCGCCAAATGGAAGATATCTACAAGAAAGAATAACAATTATTTGCCTGTATATTATCAACCGTGCAAATTGATAAAATAGAGGTAATATACTTGAAGCCTTGATTTGTCTCATTAGGGTTAGGTCCATCTAATGGCCATCTTTCAGGTTCAAATTTATCAGCATCATTCCACAGTGTTGGACTGCGATGCAGGTTCCACACGGATATAAAAATATCTTCTCCTCTGCAAATAATTAATGAGATAAAGTCACCATATATCAGAAAGAAAGACTCTCAATATATCACATATTGAAAAAAAGGAAAAAAAATTATCGCGTACTGTGCATGGACAAAATTCAACAGGGTCTATTTACATATAAAAATCGATAATAGAGATGATCGTGTTTTGTTTAAATTAATTTTATCAAACCTTAAGTAGGTTAGTGTAGTATACTCTATAGCCAAGAACTTTGAACTAACATTTTTGGTCAATAAGTAAATACTAAGAGAAAGTCGAAGATGAAACAATGAAAAATGAAGACTATTAAATAAGAAACATTGGCAAAACTGTTCTTAACCAGCTAAACAAGATGATATTTTTACAAATTACCTTTTTATAGGATACTCTCCAAGAACATCATTCTCAAGAGAGCGACGAATCAACACAGGCGGTTGTGGATAAAGCCTCAATGACTGAAAATTGTGTATATTTAGAAAAGTCCATCACTAGCTAGCTATAAAAATAATCAATTTAAACATGACGGGAGGTATGCAATCTTTATACCTCATTGATCACTCGAGTTGTATATTTAAGTTTCTTCATGTCTTCAATAGTTGGCAATCGGTCACCAAGTACAGAGTCAACCTGTGAAAATGTATATATTATCCTATTCTTATGATCCGGAAATCTAATATGATACTTTGATAATACTGTGAAAGCTAAGGATCTCATGAAACCTCTTCTTGGAGCTTGGACATGACCTTAGGTTCCTGCGGCCAATATAAAAAAGAAAAAGGCTATTAGCCACTACTGCATTATAACATTAATTCTTCAGTTTTATAATTCACAACGAAGAAATATGTCAGGTGTGCATATTTTAGTCCAAGGTTATGTGAAGAAACAACTGCAATGTTCTATTACACGACGTACACGCACAAGCACACACATATGTATAGGTATAGATACAAAAATGCACATTTATTTTATTTTTATTTAACCATAGCCACATATTTATTACCTTTGAAAGAAGATAAAAGGTCCAAGTTAAAACAGCGGCTGATGTTTCATGTCCAGCAATGAGCATTGTCATTAAGTCATCACGAAGTTGCTTACTTGTCACCTACAAGGAGTCATTACTTTCATAGTTTGCACTTTACAAGTTTCTCTATTGACTAAAGCAATTTATGAAGTAGCCAACATACATCATCTCCTGACGCCAACAAAAAGTGAAGAATACTTGGATCTTGTTCATTCATGTACTCTTCATGAAACTGTAGCTCTTCTTCATCCACCATTCTCTGTTTAATGATAATTGAAAAACATATATGAAACAACAACTTAGAGTTTATAGAACTGTAGTTATAAGATGAATCACTGAAGTGTTTCAACCAAGAGCTGGCTAATGACAGCATTAAATTTATATGTAGAATTGATACTTATTTAACACACGCATCAAAGTCTGTATCATAAATTTCCTATGTTTTTGAAGAGCATACCGGAAAACTATTGCATGCAACATTAGAGAAGTAATCTTTGTGGTGCAAAACTAGGTATATTGCATGACCAAGATATTATATAAGAAGAATGCCCATGTTCTGGTAGCCCACGAAAGATTCAAAATATGTGCTTTAAAGATGAAATTATAGTAGTTCCTCTAATCTTACTCATAAATGGAAGCAAGAATAATCATCAGGTATCAAGTGCATCAATTTCCATGAAACGTTGTAGATGAAAAATACAAGACCTAGATGTAGTTAATCAATAGTGAATTGCACAACAGAATAAAAATCATCTCACTATTCCACAATATATCTTAAATATTTAGCTAACGGTACAGGTATCAACTATCAAGTTACTGAATTAAAGTTTAGGAGACAGTGTCAAAGAAAGCGCAAAAATTGCTAGTCCGTGATCATGAATACAAACAAATAATTGTAGCAGGTTCACGATTGTAGACAGCATATTAATATTTCAAAGTTCCATGCTTCACTGGTAACGCATATTGCATACATTTCTAACTTGAACCTGTTTCGAGAACATATGCTTGTTGCTTGCGTCACTGTAAAGAGAAAATTACCTTGCATATTGCTATGAGATTGTTAAGTGTATCATTGACAAGTTTGAGAGCTGCAGTAACCTTCCTTTGACGCGGGGATATGTCTTTCCATATTGGGAGATCCCAGACTGGAATTGGAGAAATGCTTCGATCTTCTGCTTCTCTCAGTACGGTATAAACAGCCTGACTAATTAGGTAAAGTGCAACAATTAACTTCACTGAGAAAAAGCAAGATAAAAGTGGTGGATCCATAAACTTTCATGAATGTTGGCAAGAACATAGTCTGATATTTTTACGGGAGAAAGATTTTATAAGTTTTTACAATATACATAATTTCATGGAGAAAAAAAAAGGGAAAAATATTTTGGGTTTTGGTCTTCATATATTTCATACTTTGAAAACCGAAAGTGAAACAGAGGAGACACGGGCTGCTTAATGGGACAACATCTATTTCTCTACGGGGAGAAAAATGTATTATGTACTTCTAAGTTTTAAGTAAAAAAAACAATTATCTTGTGGGGGCAATTGCTTCCATATCTATATACCTACATATGCCTAAGTAAAGGAATATTCCAAAAAAGTTACCTCAATTATACCGGTGTCATTTGATAAACTATCAAAATCATAATTGAATACTGCTTTCCCAATGATGTCCAACGTCAATCGAGAGAAAAGTGACTCCATTTCAACATCTTCTCCGTCAGATGCAGCAGTATCTAGCTTCTGGCATAGCCTGTCTGTAGCTTGTCCAAAAAGGCCGATCATAGCTGCTACAAACTATATAATCACATTCAAGAAATGAAATCAAGAGCAAAATAGATAAGCTGCAGTAGTGATTTAAGAAAAAAAGTGTAGTGGCAAGCATCTCTCAACAGCATCAAATGGATAGATTCAAATGTCATAAATGACATTTTAATGGTGACCAATATTGTTTGGTGAATCTATGTACCTTCATTAGGTAACAATACTACCTAGCTTCTTAAAGTTTCAAGTATTCCTCAAATAACTCAATTATAACCGATAACCATTCTAACCTACATAACTTAGCAACGGTTTTTCCAAGGAACCCTTTGATTCATGACATTAGCAACTTAGAAATATCTATCTAAGATATGTTTCAAACATTGACTTTAAATAAATTAGTCCTAGAACACTAGAAAACCTTCAGATGCAATGCTGGGACAATAGTACGCCGTCTAACTCGCCATATTTCCCCATCAGCTGGGATAAGCCCTTTCCCCATTACAAAATCCAGGATCTCAGCCAAGATACCCTGCACATGGAGATGTAACAAACAATGTAAGGAAGAAGCGACAGAGCAGAAAAACAATTGCACAGTGCCAATCATTGTTGACTATTGATTTGATTACCTTAGAATAAGCCTTTGAATTGTCTTTCAATATGTGTTTTGCAATAGCCGGATCCGATACTATCAGAAAGGACTGCAAGATAACCAATAAAGAAACTCAGATATCCCATATAAAGCAGCTTGTATTATTGACATAGTAAAGCTCAAGGTGAAAGGAGTCTCTCCCCATTCCAATGCCTTGGCAAATAATCAGTGTGATTACAAATCACCTGCCCAATGAGGGATCCCTTAATCCAAACCTAAGTTATGCAATTGTCATGGACAGAATAAGCTATCCAATATAAGACATTTGGCCTTCTTGGATTGACTAATTTCAGTTTATCTACCAGCACAAACACTTGTGAGACTGTTTGGGAGAGTTCATGAAGATAACTTATGATATGTTCATAAGTTGTTTTCAGCTTATTTTCATAGTTCTCCGTGATAGATTATGAAAACAGTTTGACTTTATTTTATCTTTTGCTATAGAAATAGCTTCCATCAGAGACGATTGCAAAATGACCATTAGTGCTTGTTATAGTAATAGCTTATTATACATAAGTACTCATGTAACCAACACTTCAAATTGAAGGTGTGTCTAGTGTCCACATTGATATCGACACATGTGATTACTTCTATTTTCTCAAATTATTTATTACTGCTATCAACCTATAGTGTCAGTGTCGTGTCTGGTGTCAATGTCAGTGTTTTATAGGTGATTAAAATCACCTACCCAATGAAAGACCCTTTGATTCAAACAAACCTAAGTTATGCAATTGTCATGGACAGACGGTAGATAAAATGAGTCAAACCTTAGTCAACTATCCCATATAACTTATAAAACATTGTTTTCAAAACGAAATGAACTAAATTTCAGCTAGAAAAAAGACTTATCAAACCTTTGGTCCAAAATTCAGCCTGAAAATCCCACCATATGTGATGTAAAGTTCGTACAATGGAATGAAAAAGGCCTCACTTCGAATGGCGCTTATTGACCCTTTTGCCTCAGGAATTTTGGGATACAAACCAAATAAAAATTCCAGAATCTCATTGGACACTCCCAAATCTGACAAGCTCTTCTTTAATATAGAAGGTAAACTATATCAAACCCACAAAAAAAAATTAAAATTTGTGCCCAAATCAAATTATACACTATGGATAGAGGATATTATTCAGTACTAACCCATCATTGAATTAAGACGAAAAATGAAAGAAAGAATGAAAATTTGGAAACTTTAAGGTTGTTAATACATACCCAGATTCTTGTTTGACAGTGAATTCACCTGAGGCAATTTTAGCAGACAATTCAGCTCGTCTTTTCTCTTCAAGAAGCTGGTCAACACTCTTAACAACACCATCATCCACTGAATCATTTGGACTTCTACCATTTGAAGAAGAACATGCAATGAATGAAGAACATGATCCTCTATGTGCTGTTTTTAAGGAACATGGAAAGAAAGAACAAGATGAAGAAAAAGTGGTGGTTGGTTTGAATGGTTTTATGGTAATATATTTGGAATGAAAGGTTTTTGTTTGAAGTGAAAGAGGAGGAGCATGAAGGAGAGTTAGATGAGAAGCCATAGAAGTTAGATAACACACAAAATTGGTGTTACAAAAGTAACATCCAATTGAGGAAGAGATAAGTTAAGTGTTTTAATACACAACACTCATGTGTCACAGTAGTTTTGTGTTTTTGTGTCAGGTTCTGAGTTGGAATCTTTTGGATAGATACTATTTTCATGTTTTGTTTCTATAAGAATCAGCCACGTTTGATTGAACCACCACGTTCGATTGAACCAATAAGTACGACATCGAAGCATAGTAAAAATATATATATTTAAGGATACTTATGTGGGATTGGAATGGAAAGTGTTGTTTGGTAGTAAGTTATTGGAAAGTGTTGTTTCTATTAAAAAGAAGTCAATGTGTGCACTAAAGAGGAACCTAAAATAGTAACTTTGCATTGGAAAATATCATAAATTAACTTTTTAGAAGTTGAAATAAGTAACTTTACATTGGAAAACATCATAAATTAACTTTTAAGAAGTTGACTGCACGACTTTTAATACATATAATTCTATAATACTTAGGATATTTGCCAAATTTTTTTTATAAGGAATGATATTTATAAGGAATAATACCAAAAATAGTATGCATTGAATTCAACAATATTTTGATTTTTAAAAAGTTAAATTTATCACTTTTCACTATTTTTTAATGTAATATTTTATTTTTATATTCTTATCCGATGCTCAAATTGCACTCTTTAGCATTTTCCAAGTTATTTGTATTTATTTTGTTTTGTTGTTGGTGGTATTGTTTTATTTTGACAAAAAAAAAAAATTGGTGTGAAGCAGTGAATAAGGTATCATTTGTGTACGACCATATAAACTACTTAATAGAATCACATAAGACCTCAATGAATATCCAGACTCTCTCTTAAAAGATTTAATGTTGTTATATTTTCTAAGCAAGACTAGTCAAAAAAAGACATTAATAATTCAAGAAAGAAATTCGACGAATCATTGTCAAAGTTCGTTCGGATTTTTCATATTTTAGTATTGTTTTTAATTGCAGTCGGAGGTAGTTTCAGGATCGTGACTCAGCGTGTGAAATTTGTTGTTTTTATGTGTTGTTTTATATATATTACATACTCCTTCTGTTTCTGTTTACACTTAAAAAATAATTATCCTGTTAGTCAACATCAAAAGATAGGAGATCAAGATTTAAGCGAGAAAACCCCCCAGTCGAGAGAAGGTTAGGTGAAGGTCATGGTTTGGGCAAGGGAAAACAGACTCTATTAGAGAAATAATATTAGAAGTTGATGGATGTGTACCTCCGCTATCAAATTAGTCATTTACATTGAAAACTTATGTTAACTGATGGGTGACAATTGATTTAAGTTAACAAGATGAATGATGAGGCATATGGACCAAATAGGAAAACAATCATTTTGATCCTTCGATGTGTAGCTCGATGTCGTATTGGTCCTTGACTTAAGATGGTGTGACTCATATTGGTCCTTCAACATCTTCATCTTCTTCACCATCTTCAACAATTTGACCTTCATGAACCTTCATAAAAAAACTAAAAATTCATTAACAACAACCTTTATTTTCTTCATCAGTTTTAATAAACTCCATCATTTTCTTCAAACAAACCCAAAAAAAAACTTAAAAAAATGGATGATTGATTCCACTTAGCGTCAATTTTTTCCATCATTTTTTGAGAATAAGAAAATTCATATAACAATAACAACATCCATTAAAAGTTGTTTTCTTCCTTTTCTATTTCACTCACAGTTATGCCATAGTTTTTGTTGTTGAACATTCAGTTAAAAAAAGATTTTTGAATTTCCAAAAAGGAATTCAATCCACAAAATCATAACCCTTCCAAATATGTTTCTTAAGCTTTGGATCTTGAAAGGTTTTTTTTGGCTTGAATCGAAGGCAAAACACTATTTGTGTCTCTCTTGCTCTCGCTGAATCTACGTTTCGTTGAATCCACCATTCCTTCATTGCTTCTTTTCACTGTTCTGTATAATTGTTTGGTTCATTAATCACTAACGACTAATTAATTTTCTTTTCAGTTTTATTGCTTTTTGTGTGTGGATGATTGGAGAGAGCAATTTCTTCCCAATTTTTTAAGAAGGTCATGTTGTTGAGGAAGATGAAGGTCAATTTAGTCTGGAATGCCACGTCGCACCATCTTGAGTCAAGGACCAATAGTTGCACATATAGGGGTCAAGATGATTGTTTTCCCATTTTATTTACTTTCAATTTGGGTCCATATGACATGTCGTTCGTCTCATAGGCCCAAATAAATTGTCACTTCATTGGTTAATATAAGTTTTTAACGTCAAAGACCAAACTGATAACATACGTACATATCCATAGACTATTTTACATTTTATCATGAATGAGAGACTTTTGTGACAGCGAGGTGCAAAGCCGAGGATCAAAGTGACCATTTATCCTAAAATTTAAAAGAGGACAAAATCGCGGGGCTATTTGCAATTGGGCTTAGTTGCAGCAAACCCGATTCGGTAATAATAATACAACAAAATTAAATTTTTAGTCCCGTAACTTGATTTTAGGTAACAATTTACACCTTTATTTTTTTTTTCATTTCAAATTTGTTATGTTGGGCCATTGCATATAGATTTTCAAGCTTAAAATTCACATTTTTATTTTCTTATGGCCTCTCAATCTTCAAATCTATTGACTTTCATCTATGTTCGCATACGAATATTAGATTTGAAGCTTACCAAAAGGACAAAGTTAGAATGAAAAAAAATATAAAGATGAAATTGTTACATGAAATTAAGTTATGAGATTAAAAGTATAATTTTGCGAGTAAACTGTCAAATTGGTCCGTGTCTTTGTAAGTGATTCTCAAATTCAAATTAATCCTTGACTCTATTAATATTTCAAAATAGTTAATGTCTTTGTCAAAAGTTTTTCAATTAAGTTTCTCGTCATTATGTGAAAAAACATAAAAACATAGGTATAAATGAGAAACATTTGACAAAGACAAATATTATTTAGAATTCTTTTTTTTTTGACAGGCAATGATGTATTATAAACAAACAAGATTCACCCCGCACAAGGTGTGCAAAAGGGAATCCCTCCAAGAGTATTTACAAAGTCAAAGTGCCATAATAAGGACGCACAATCAAAAGCAGATAACCATGTGGACACTCATACAAAGGAGCAGATGTTTCCACCAATCATAATAACTATAACTAAAATTCACATGCTTTGCTTTCAACCAAAGAAAAGAATGTTGCTTAACCTTGTCAATGAGAATAGAAGGATTTGTTAACGTATTTCGGAATACACGGTTGTTCCTCTCCTTTCAAATCACCCACACAGAAGTAAACCAGATAATTTTAAAGAATACATAAGTAGCTCAAGGTAATCCTGCCAATTTAGTAAACTGTTGGAAATGAAGTTTTAGCTCACCAGGCTGAACCGAGGAAATACCCAACCAGCTCCCCACCTGATGCCAAAGCGAACCAAAAGTAGCACAATCCAAGAATAAATGTTTAGTTGTTTCCGACTGACCTCAACCTGAAACGCATGCCGAGTCATCTAAATGAAGAACACGCCTCCGCACAAGATTGTCTTTAGTAAGCAATCTATTACGAAGCATGCCTCATACAAACAGAGACACTTTTGAAGGGATACATTGATGCCAAACGACATCAACAAGAGACCTGTCCTATGATACCTCTGGAGTAGTAAGAAAGCAGTATGCTTCCCTCACTGAGTAACCCTTAATGGGTCTAAAAGCCACCTCCAAGTATCAATGACATTTTCATGTAAAACAACATTAAGTAATAAATATGAACACTCCCTCACGCTCTCTTCCTCCCAAGCTAGCAACATACAACGCCAACACCACGCCCCGCCCCCCTCCGCTCACCTGAACCTCCACATCTCATCCACCCTACTCTCTTTGTTCATAGCCAAATTGAAGAGGCGGGGAAATTTGATACTCAAAGGAACTTCCCCGACCCAAGTGTCATGCCAGAACAAAGTATTCCTTCTGTTTCCCACCTTTCTCCGAATGTTATTATCAAACCACCTACCGACCCCCTCACCAACCCCTTCGCGCACCCTACACAACATCCGCCACCAAGACAAACTAAGCCTACCTCCCTCTTGTAACTGCCCCCCAGACTCTCTGTAACGAGCTTTTAAAACTCGGTACCACAATCCCTCTGCATCAATCAACATCCTCCAACACCACTTACCTAACAATGCTACATTAAAAGCTCCCAACCTCCTAACCCCTAACCCTCCATCTTCCTAACAATGCTACATTATTTAGAATTCTTGTCAAAAGTTTCTTAATTAGACACACGTTCCTATATTTTTCATTTGACGAGTGACTTAATTGAAAATCTTTTGATAAAGAACTAGTTTATTTGAAAGTATGGGTAGTGTTGGCTTGTGCCCTTAGGGCACATGTTAAGAAACCTAAAAGAGGAAGATTCTCTAAAATTTTGTACATTCACTTAATTAAAAAGTTGAAGACTAAACATAATGGACGCATTCCAATAAACTATTTTTATATTTGTTTTATTAACTTATGTGGACAACGGTTAACATTTCCTTCAAATAATAATTCAAGAATAATTTAAGAATCAGTTGCAAAACATAGACCAAATTAATGATTTACCGGCCATTTTACCTAATAATACACAGCCATTCCTTTTCCTATTCACAAAACCTTTGCTTCTTCCTCGGCAAGATGGCGAAGAAGAGAGTGCATCATCTCCCTCAAGAAGTGATAACGGAAATCCTGTTGAAGTTGTCAGTGAAGACTCTGTTGTGTTGTAAGTGCGTTTGTAAGTCATGGCTTTCTCTCATCTCTGATCCTCATTTTGCAACTTCACATTTTCAACTTGCTGCATCACCCAGACTTTTGTTTATTGATCATTATGGTTCTAAAATCCTATCTATTGATTTTCATACACGGCTTGACGCTGATTCTGCATCTTCACTGAGACCTGATTTTTTGAATCCCCGATCTTATCCGGAAATTGGAGGTTCCTGTAGAGGATTTCTGTTTATATACTGTTACAGAAACTTCTACATATGGAATCCATCCACTCGTGTCCACAAACAAATACCTGTATCTCCTTTAACTATTGCCTCCTATTCCAATTACAATACTTTCAATTCACTATATGGTTTCGGATACGACATATCAACTGATGATTACATAGTACTTTTGGGGTCCTACAAATTCAATCCTACGGTAATTTGTTCAATTAACTTGGAAATTTTCTCATTGAGAGGTAATGAGTGGAAACAAATTGAGCTTGATTCTGATTTGCCTTATAGGAAGACTGCAAGCTCTGAAGGTGGACCCAGAGTCGGGTCGTTCTTGAATGGTTCTATTCATTGGCTGGTTTATAATTATCAGACCAAAAGCGATGTTATTATTGCCTTTGATTTAAAGGAAATGACAATGTCAGAGATTGCTCTTCCAGATGATTTTTATAGTGATTTTTCTACAAACGTTTATGATTTGTTGGTATTTCGCGGACTTATCAGTGTATGGAATATGGAGATGTCTACACTTAAGATATGGGTAATGCAAGAATACGCAGTGCATTCATCTTGGACTAAGACTTTTGATTTCTCTTTTGATCCCGCTCTGGATTTTTCCCCAGTATGCCTTACAAATGGTGGTGACATTGTTGGACCTGTTGCTGATGATGAATTAGCTAAGTTTGATGACGAAGGAGACATGCTAGAGTGTCACCCCTATGGTGATTGTCACTTTGTAAGATCCCAAATGGCGGTGTATACAGAATCTCTGCTTTCACTCCCTGATGGCACTGGGCAAGCTTAAGATGACTAGTGATAACAAACTAGAACTATTTGATTGTGAAATATTCGTATTTACCTTTTTACTGATATCTATCTTGTGTTATGAAGTATGAACTCTTGGTTGGTATCATAAAGCATGTGAAGTGATAGGCAGAGTAGTGAAACTGCAAGAAGACATAACATAATTGAGAGTAGAGTTGACCTTTATCAGCAGCTCAAATGCCAGTTCACGAATCGCATAGCTCTGCCGTTTCTTCCTTGCAGCTCCTTAGTGAAGATGAATTTCGTTTACTCATTTCCAGTTGTTTGTTTAATCTCTTTAACTCTGTTTTGTTGATTTATGTTTGCTTGAACGGTTGATTTTAATTTGATTTGAATGTTGTTTGATAATCTTTTTATTTGATTTTGCTTGAATGGATAATGCTTTCTTTATGTTTGCTTTGTTGAAATTGTGCAAGATGTTTGAATGCTTACCGTGTTCTCTTATGGCTTTGTCATGTAACTTATATGTTGCTATGCAATGAGGATCAGTAAATGGTTGGGACCTGAGATGAAATGTGAGGTATATATATATATATATAGGACCTTTTTCATTTCTTCTTTACTCCTCACTTTTAGGAACATTCTAAGGATTCTTCACAGTTTCTTGAGCAAAAGTCGGTGCTTCCTCCATCTGTTTAGTTACTAATACATAAGCTTCATTTAGGTTCATCAAATATTGTACATGGTTGTGTTAAGTTCTCCAATTTTTGTGCCAGGGTTTCTGATTGTTGACTTAATTTTTGTGGTCAGTAACAGGGGGTTAGTTTGTTACATGGATGATGAATATTGGAATGAAGGTAGGGGTGGTGTTTATGGTATAGGGGTGGTTATGTTGGAACTTTTAAGTGGAAGATGTGAGGGATTATTGTTGGTGCAGTGAGACTTGGTGAAGTTTTGGATCCTAGGTTGATGATTTCTTTTGATGTGAAGGCTATTGTTAGATTAGCATAAGTTACTTCAGCCTGTGTTGGTAATTCAAGGACTAGTTCAATAACTTGCTCTCGTATAACTATAATTTTCATGAACTAGTGAACATTGGACAGTGAAGCGGATTGTTGTTCAATACGTCGTTGTAAAAAAATAGATAGTAAATCATTGAATGGAAAACCTAAAAGTATACACACTTCACTATACTTTGGTGTACATCAATTTACTTTTAGGTAGTTTTTTGGTTTTGCAAATTTTGGCCTCACAAGCATTGCATTTACATTTTTCTGCCGCTAGCAGCGAACACAGGCATAAGATTTAGAGGAATGCTAGGGACACACTCCCTAACACACTCACCTATTGGACATTTGGACCACATCATCCACTCTTTTCTACACATGCCATGGTTATCGGTTACTCAAGTTCACTACAATTTATTTTATTTAATTACTAGGTTTTGTAACGTCGTCTACACAAAGCTCTCTCTTTCCTTAACCCTTCCTCCATTCAGCCATGATTCATCCACAAAAAATCAATGTCCAAAAATATAATTTGAAGAGATAATTGATACACTTGAACTTTTCAAATGTTAATTTCTTTACTGGAGGCGATGAATGCAAAAATCATTTTATACATTGACATCCAGAATTGTATGGCTGTGATAAATTGAATGCATAAATCATTTTATACATCGACATCCAGAATTGTATGGCTGTGATAAATAACCCTTAACATATTCTGACATAGTTCAACTTCTTAATTTCTTTAACATTAAAAATCAATATTTAGTTTCAACAAAATTGAAGGTATCAACTTTCATGAGAGAAATCGAAGGGGGCTAGGGGCTAGGGGCTAGTTTCAACAAAATTGAAGCCCGCGTAGATTCGATGTGTTCCATAACTCCGAATGGATTTTGACGACAGGTTGTTGCTTTAGGAATGCCGAAGGGGTGTTTGTTGTTGGCCATTAGACACGGAACTCTACTCATATATCAGTCCTTAAAGGCAAGGCTATGTCATTGCAGGAAGCAATTCAAGCTGTGATTGCAAAAGGTTGGGATGAGGTCGTATTTGAGACGGATTCTCGTACTCTTGTGGGTTGAATTTCAGACCGGAG
Organism: Medicago arabica; assembly: GCA_946800305.1. Taxonomy (NCBI): domain Eukaryota; kingdom Viridiplantae; phylum Streptophyta; class Magnoliopsida; order Fabales; family Fabaceae; genus Medicago; species Medicago arabica. Next base: position 41,089,996 of record OX326969.1, read on the forward strand.
TAGTGATATATCAGAGTTTAATGTTATAGTCTCTTCTATTAAGTCTAGACATGGCAACAAAATCCATCCCCGCCCCGAATTTAACGGGGAAAAACCGATTTAACTGGATGCGGGTGCGGGCTTGGGGGAAATTTGAGTTTTTAGTACGGGGGTTGGGTCGAGGCCGGGGAATGCTTACACCCACCCTGCACCCACCTCCGCCCCACACCCGTTTTTCGAAATTTACTTTATTAAATTTATAATCTTATTTCCATAAACACCGACCTATTTTAATATATTATTACTCTTTAGAAACATAATTATTATAATTATTTTGCTCTTTTGAAAAAAGTTTATTAGATCTTTAATTATTAATATAATTATTGTTTTTTATTGCTATAAAAAAATGAAAAAATATGTATTTTTTAAATATTTTATAAAAAATAGAAAACTTATTCAATCACCCAGTCCCTTAACTTAATTGATTGTCTCAATTTGGTTCCCTAACTATTTGTTCCAATTTGGTCCCCCTATGTTTTGCTCCGTTACTAGTTTTAGTCCTTTTTGTTAGTTTCTCTCAAAAAAATGTTAACTTATGTATCAATTATTTGGTCCCCTATGTTTTGCTCCGTTACTAGTTTTAGTCTTTTTTGTTAACGTTTTTTTGAGAGAAACTAACAGAAAGGACCAAAACTAGTAACAGAACAAAACATAGGGGACCAAATTGGTACAAATTATAGTTAGGGGACCAAATTGAGACAGTCAATTAAGTTAAGGGACTGAGTGATTGAATAAGCCAAAATAGAATTTTCGCGTGTGGGGGTGGGGGCAGGGCCGGGGCGGGAGATCCGTCCCCATTGAGGACGGGGTTGGGTGTTCAATTTTTATCCTCGACATGATTTAAGGACTTGGGCGGGGCGAGTGCATGGAAGCGAGGGTGGGGATGCTTAAACCCACCCCTGAACCACCTCGTTGCTATGTCTAATTAAGTTTATGCTAGTTTTATTTTCCAACTTTGAGATGAAGTTTGTCGGACGTCAAGCGAACATGACTGGTTTTGTCCTCCTTGTATTAAATCTTTTTAATTAACGATATCAGTTAAGTTTATTTTGGTAAAACAAAAAAAAACTAATTAATAACATTGACCGTCTAAAAAAAAGTAAGCGAGAAAATATATTTGATTATTTTTTAAGAACAATATATTTGATTTTGTCATGTTTAAATATTTTGAAATAATCCTTGTACCTATTGCCGTCTTAAAAAAGAAAAAGAAAAAGAAAAAGAAAAAAAGAAGAAGAGGGTTTAGTTAAAGCAGACCCGATTAGATACAAAATTGATAGAAATACTAACAAGGGTTTTCTCTTACCTATCCTCTCTACCAAAAGATGGTGAAAAAGAGTGTGCATCTTCCCGAAGAATTGATTAAGGAAATCCTGTTCAGGTTGCCGGTGGAGTCTGTACTACGTTGCAAATGCGTATGTAAGTTATGGCTTTCTCTCATCTCTCATCCCTCATCCTCATTTTGCAACTTGCTGCCTCACCCGCACATAGACTTGTGAAGTTCAAAGATTTTCATTCCAATTCACTAAGCCTTGATTTTTTGCCTGACGGATCTTATCCTAAAATTAGAGGTTCGTGTAGAGGGTTTCTAACATATGGAACCCATCCACCAGTGTCAACAAACAAATACGTTTGTCCAGTTCCTATAACATTTATATCAAGTTGCTCCTTGGTTTCGGATACGACCTGTCACGTCAAGTGATGATTACATACTACTTTTGGGGTCCCACAAATACAATTACAGTAATGACGTTTCAATTAACTTGGAGATTTTCTCATTGAAAGCTAATAAGTGGAAACAAGTTGAGGCTGCTTCTGATTTGCCTTATAGGAAGACTGCAAACTCTGAAGTTGGTCCCAAAGTCGGGTCCTTCTTGAATGGTTCTATTCATTGGCTGGTTTATAATTATCAGACTGAAATGGATGTTATCATTGCCTTTGATTTAAAGGAAGCGACAATGTCAGAGATAGCTCTTCCAAATGATTGTTCTCCTGGAATTTATGATTTGTTGGTATTTCGCGGACTTATCAGTGTATGGAATGTGGAGAGGTCTACAATTAAGATATGGGTGATGCAAGAATATAAAGTGCATTTATCTTGGACTAAGACTTTTGATTTTTCTTTTCATCCTCCTCTGGATTTTTCTCCAATGTGCTTTACAAATTGTGGTGATATAGTTGGAGCAACTGATGATGGGGGATTAGTGAAGATTAATGACAAAGGACAACTACAAGAGTATCATTTCTATGGTGACTGTTACTTTATCAGCTCCCAAACGGCGGTGTATACAGAGTCTCTGCTTTCACTCTCCGATGGCACTGAGCAAGCTTAAGATCACTAGTGATACCAAACAAGAAGAATTTGACTGTGAAATGTTTATATTTACCATTTTATTGATATCTATTTTTTATTATGAACTCTTGGTATCATGAATCGCATAGCTCTATTGTTTCTTCCTTGCAACTCTTTAGTGAAGATGAAATTTGTTTAGTCATTCACAATAGGTTTTTTAATCTTTTTCACTCTATGCTTTGTTGATTTATGTTGTTTAAACGGTTGATTTTAATTTGTTTTGAATGTTGTTTGATTTTGCTTGAATGAATAGTGCTTTCTTTATGATTGCTTTGTTGAAATTGTGCTTTCTTTATGTTGCTACACAATGAAGATCCATAAATGATTGGAACCTGAGATGAAATGTGAGGTATATATAGGACCTTTTCCATTTCTTCTTCACTCCTCACTTTTAGGAACATTCTAAGGATTCTTCTCCGTTTCTTGAGCAAAACTCGGTGCTTCCCCCATCTGTTTAGTTACTAATACATAAGCTTCAGCTAGGCTCATCAAATATTGTACATGGTTATGGTTGTGCTAAGTTCTCCAATTTCTGTGCCAGGATTTTTGATTGGTGACTTGATTTTTGGGGTCAACTGGGGGTTAGTTGGTTACATGGATGATGAGTATTGAAATGAAGGTAGGGGTGGTGTGATGGACTGGTGGTTTCAAAGGGTATGGTAACCTCAAAAGATACATAGTGCCAAATAATTATATGTTGAAAAATGGGGTTTTAGAAGTTTTTAAAGGCTTTTGATGTATTGACTTTTGAGGTTTCAAAAAACAAAAGTTTCACTCATTTTCCGAAATATTAATTGCTATTGATACTAGCACACATAAATGATTTCCAATTCTATTGAAGAATGCTTCTTAAGCTCTGAGTGCTTGCCACTATTGTTAATTAGCTTACTGAGTTTCTTTTCGCTGATGCAATCGATTTTATATTTTTCTTAATTCAAATGCTTTTTTATATATATCGTAGAATTTGGTGTTTGATTAATCCAATTATTTTATATTTTTTGTGAAAAACGATCATACTCTCCTTTACTGCTTTATTCTACTCCTATTTTTTTATATTTTTTCAAAAATAATTCGTAATAAGAAGCCATTGCTGAATGGATGCATTGAGCATAACCATTTCCCTCAATCACTCCCCGATGCAAACGATTTGATTCATGCTAACCTACAACGGAGCTACGATGGTGAATGAATCAAAGTTCGACTTGTAAATGCAAAGGAAGTTCTGCATGTGTTTTTCTTTTATCTGCTGCCATCCAATTTTGAACTCTTTCTCCTTATTTTGTTGATGAAATTGCAGATCAGATGTTTATTGTATAAAACCCACAACTTAACATGTCGTCGAGTTTGAGAGATGAGTTGCAGAGATTACAGTTGGTACAGAGGTAGTTGTGGCAGCATTAATTTTTTAATACTTAATTGTGGTAGGTGCGATGATACTAGCAAGAACGTGATGTCGGCAATGATGGTGTCAATTGCAAGAATGCATCATCAAAGACGATGATGAAGAAAACGGTGACGATGTTGGAAAAGAACGTTGCATGATAAAGATGTTGACAACAAGAAGAAAGCCTATGAGAGATAATGGTAATCCTTCCAACACCGGAAACTTTTCTTTCTTTTAAGTCGTGGAAGCGGTTACGAGAGAAATTATAGTTTAGGTGGTGGAAATAGCATGTGTTCCCAGCATGCGTTCTTGCATTTCTTACATAATTCCTTCGTAAAGAATAGCAGTGCTCATGAAAAAATATGAATTATATGAGTCTGACTATATTACAATTTTTCTTGAAGACAACTAAACGAAAACTGGAATTCTGATCACAAACGAAGCTTATTTTATATTATAATACACATACTTATCAAATATAATAGTATATATTGCAGAACTACAAAACCAATTTCAATTTCAGATATGATATAGATCTATCAAGTAATCAACGCATTACGGACCACATGATGTAAGGACATAACAAATCTGGTCTCAATGCACGACATACCGACTCTGCGGCGGTTTTAAAATATGTGTACGTGAGAATTATGGTATGACAATGATACACAATCCTACCTTAACAAGGTATTCATAATTTTTTATAAAAAGAAAAAGAAAAAGGTATTCATAATTCAACCACTCTTGATGTAACTTCATTTTTTATAAAATCACCAAATGTGATGATTTTTGAAGAATTTAGTAGGCCATGCAACCTATTTAATGCACCTGTAGAGAAGGCTCCGACGCAGTTCCTTGACCATGGTTTAAGAATATCTGAATCTACTCTTCATGTCTCATCAGGGGAATCTGGTATATTTCATCTTAGACTTGGTTATTTGATTATAATTCATTTTTCTAAATTAGTTGTTGAAGTGTATGCATATAATAACTAACAAATTAATTGCGATGCAAATACATATTTCATCTTAAGTACGGTATTTTAACATGGTCTTTCTTCACATTCAGACTTGGAGGGAGGAAGATAATACTACAATTTGAATTTGCACTTATAGAATCCCGTTTTCTTGTCTAGAGAATAAAAAATGTGACGAAGGTTTGGTTTCCTCCCCAAAATTTGTCAACATGTATGTACTTGCAAAAAGTACGAGGGATCGATATTAGGGTTTAGACTGAATATTGGATGCCTTGAGAATGCTCTCAAGGGTCATATTTATAGCCTTGTAGGCTTGAGTTTCGGTGACTTGGTCTCCAAGCCACATGGGTATTTTAGTATATTTGGCGAGTTCTAGATGTTTCTAGAAGCCACTTGAGGTGGCGCTCTGGAAAGGACGCGCCTTGGGCTTTAGAGCCCTTCTGGAGGGCGCTAAGGCCTCTTGGAGGGTCTAAAGGCCCTTCTGGAGGTCTTTAAGACTCTTAGGAATATTATGACTGTCCATAGCCCAACAAGCACGAGTCTTGGGACAAGGCGAAGTGATTTATATCTTTGTAAGCGTAGGAGTCCTCAGGAAGGATCCTCCTAGCCAATTTTAGGAATTTATTGACGGTCCATAGCCCAACAAGCACGAGTCTTGGGACAAGGCGAAGTGATTTATGTTATACCTAAATTCCCTTATGGTATTTCTAATTTGTTTGATAGCTCTTGAGGGTATACATATTACCCTTATGTCGTAGATCCCTCCCATATTGAAGGGAGTTTGTTTCATATAAGACCGTCCATATCTCTAGTCTCTCAAGTGTGAGTTTTAGGATAAGGCGAGATGGTTCATATGGTGAAATGTTTATCATCTCGTCCGCTTGAAAGGGCGAGATAGATGTTTTTTAAATACTGGCGAGGACTGTGTTTCTGCTAAACAGATCGAACGGTGTAGGTTCGTCGACCTTTCAGTAGTTGTGACGTGTTGACATCCTAGCCTCCTCTGCACATGTCTCCGCTTATTGATGGAAAAAGCGCGCTTTTCGAGGCGACTTTAACTCTTCTGTCCTATAAAGTCGTGCTTCGTTTTTTTTCTTCTAACCCTCATTTCAATTTTTTGCTCTTGCTACTTCTTCTGCTTCCGGTTTTCGCGCAGCCGTTTCCTCCGGATTCCAGTTTTCGACTAATCGATTTTCCTCAGGTAAACCTTATTTCTCTTCCCCTACTTTTTTCGAAATAGTTTCTTTTAAATTTTTTAGCGATGGTAGTCATTATGGACCGTGATGAACAAGGTAGAGAGACCGTTCCCTCTAATTCTAGAGAACTGAACAAGTTAAGGATGGCTTGTTTAAAACATGCGACCCGTCCTAATGGGGTCATAGATTGGAATGTCTACTTTCTTAGTCTTATAGGTGAAACGATAACTGATGGCTCGTCTGAGAGTGATAGTAGTAGCGACAGCAGTTCCAATAGTGATTGCATTTTCCTCCATGCTACTTCAGGTTCGAATCGGAATCAGGAGATTTGTCTTTTTAATCCTCCTTTAGTGGATCGAGAAGAGGAAATTATAACGGGTGTAGATATGAAGTTCTTCGCACAAGAAGTATCCAGTGTGACCTCGTTGTATACTGGAGATAGGGCGATCAATTTTATAAGGAGTGAGATGGACATCTCCTCCACGGGCCACGAAGAGGATGTGGAATTAATACATTGTGACACCGGAGAGAGTGTGTGCTCGCAGAATTTGGCGGGGGAGGAGACATACTATATGTATGCGGCGGTACTTGAGGAATTTGGGGTTAAACTTCCTCTTAGTCCTTTTGAAATGGATGTATTGAGGTTTATGAATGTGGCGCCTTCTCAAATCCGCCCGAATAGCTGGGCGTTTATTCGAGGCTTTGAAATTCTTTGTAGGGTGTTGGGTTTCGAGCCTTTAGTTGATCCGTTTTTGTATTTTTACGGAACCAAGGATGTTAATAGAGGAACATGGGTAACTATTTGCGCTCATCCTGGTAAGAAAATGTTTCCACCTTACGCTTCTAACTTTAAAAAGGACTGGAAAGACACCTTTGTCAAGGTGAAAGTGGCGCCTCATTGTTCAGTGGCCTCTGTTTTGCTGGAAGGAAAACCGAAGTTTCCATTGGTTTGGACCGCATCTCCAGCTGCTGTAATGGGTTATAATTTTGACTTGGACTAATCTGGTGGTATTGACTTGAGATCTGAGAGTGTGCTTCTCCTTGAAATCTCATGTTTGATTCTCCCAATGCTAATTTAGCTTCTTAAAAAAAATGGTTATGTAAATACAAATTCACTGTTCATAGAATTGAACTTTGCAACCATGCAACCACTCCCATTTAGGTTTATGTTTTAAAAATTCCTCTCACGTTTTGTACATGAAAGAAAAAACAGAGAAAGCTGGTACACATGAAAATCAAATTCACATTCAAATGTTGTGAAATCTGAATTTATAGTTTCATACTCCCTCCGTTTCACGATTATGGTCTCTTTAACATTTTTTTTTTCAAAATAATTGTCACTTTACAATATCAATGCAAGATTTATTATTATTTTCCACAATTATACCCTTATTTATTGAATTTCATCCAACTTAACTACTTCACTAATTACAATTAATAAGAGTGTTTTAGTAAATACAACTAATTTTACTATTGAAATCAACACAAATAATCATTTTCTTAAAAATCGTGCACAAACCTTAAACGACTAATATTGTGAGACGAATGGAGTATTTTTTTAGGTAAAAATTTATAGTTTCATAATTATTAATTAGTTTAATCACTAATTTTATCAAATACTATGAAATTAATCCACCATTTACCCGCTATTTTAACTGAACAGGGTCATGTTGAACACCACAACACCCTTTTGATAATAAAAAAAAGAAAAGAAAAGAAACTCAACTAGGGATGACAATGGGTACCTTATAGGTAGGGTACTATAGTGCCCTTCCTCAAACCCGTGTTTGTAAAAAATACTCGCACCTGAGTTTGTACCCTCGTGGACAACAACTTTAGTGTCATTCCTCATACTCTATGGGCACTTTAGTGCTCATACCTGCACTTATTACTCGCATATTAACTATGAAAAGACAATAAAAATACCACAATTGAAATAAAACTATGGTTCGATTTTTTTTAATACAACTCATAAAATATTATGAATCGTAGTATTTAACAAAATAAATAACATCCTTCAAAAATTATATACTAGCAAGAGGGATCAATTATTTATACACCAAAAATAAATAAATTATTTATCATATTATATAAATACGTATATACAGGTTGCGGGATTGTGCAATATATTTTCATTACTCGTATTCATACCCATATTCATTTAAACTTGAAGATAATACCTGGACTCAAGTTTGAATCCATAAAAATGAAGTTTTATATTATCCGTTGTGGTGTTTTTTTTAGGGATATCCATCGGTTCTAATTCTAAGTTCAATTGTGATCCCTAAACTCAACTCAAAATTAAAGGAGAGAGAGAAACAATTTAAGGTGCATTAAGCAATTAGCACACATAAGCAAAGCCTTATAAGCAGTGCGCGCTCATTCTCATTCTCATTCGTTCCTTTTCCAATTCACAAAATTGAAACAAAACCAAATTAGGGTTTCATCTTCGTTGCCAAAGATGGCGAAGAATAGTGTGCATCTCCCTCAAGAAGTGATAACCGAAATCCTGTTGAGGCTGCCGGTGAAGACTATACTTCGCTGCAAGTGTGTTTGTAAGTCATGGCTTTCTGTCATCTCTGATCCTCATTTTGCAACTTCACATTTTCAATTTGCTGCATCGACCAGACTTTTGTTTATAGAGTATCGTGATTCTCAAACCCTATCTATAGATTTTAATACATGGCTTGACGATGATTCTGCATTTTCACTAAATCCTGATTTTTTGCATCCCCGTACTCGTCCGAAAATTGGAGGTTCCTGTAGAGGATTTCTGTTTTTAAACTGTTACAGAGCCTTCTACCTATGGAATCCATCCACTCGTGTCCACAAACAAATACCTCTGTCTCCTTTAACTATTGTCTCCAATAGCAATGACAATATTTTCAATTTGCTATATGGTTTCGGATACGACATGTCAAGCTATGATTACATGGTAGTTTTGGGGTCCTTCAAATGCAATTACAGGAATACTAGCTCGATTGACTTGGAGATTTTCTCATTGAGAGCTAATGAGTGGGAAAAAATTAAGTTTGATTCTCATTTGCCTTATAGGACTGCAAGCTCTGTAGATGATCCCAATGTCGGGTTGTTCTTGAATGGTTCTATTCATTGGCTGGTTTATAATTATCAGACCAAAAGGGATGTTATCATTGCCTTTGATTTAAAGGAAATGACAATGTCTGAGATTGCTCTTCCAAATGATTTTGATATCAATTTTTCTAACGTTTATGATTTGTCGGTATTTCGCGGGCTTATCAGTGTACGGAATGTGGAGATGTCTACACTTAAGATATGGGTGATGCAAGAATACAAAGTGCATTCATCTTGGACTAAGACTCTTGATTTTTCTTTTTATCTTGCTCCGGAATTTATCCCAGTATGCTTTACAAATGGTGGTGATATTGTTGGACCAGTTGCTGATGGTGGATTAGCAAAGCTTGATGACAGAGGAGACCTGCTAGAGTATCACTCCTACGGTGACTGTTACTCTGCAATATCCCAAATAGCAGTGTATACAGAGTCTTTGCTTTCACTCCCTGATGGCACTGAACAAGCTTAAGATGACCAGTGATACCAAACTAGAAGAATTTGATTGTGAAATATTCGTAGTTACCATTTTTTATTGTGAAATATTTGTATTTACCATTTTACTGATATCTAACTTTTATTATGAACTCTTGGCATCATGAAGCATGGGAAGTGATAGGTGGAATAGTGAGATTGGAAAAGGAAAACATAATTGAGAGTAGAGTTGATCTTTATCAGCAGCTCAAATGCCAGTTAACAGATCGCACAGCTCTGCTGTTTCTTCCTTGCAGCCCCTTAGCGAAGATGAATTTCGTTTACTCATTTCCAGTTGTTTGTTTTGGATCCTAGGCTGATGATTCCTTTTGATATGAAGGCTATTGTTAGATTAATAAAAGTTACTTCAGATTGTGTTGGTAATTCAAGGACTTGTTCAATAAATTTCTTTGGTACAACTAAAATTTTCATGAACTGGTGAACTATTTGACCGGTTATATAAGTTGTCAATCTGTCATGTGTTCTGATCTGTCATAAACTCCAAACACGCATTGCTGCTTATGGTCGACTCTGAGTTGAGTCATATGGGCTTCCTTCTTCTTGTAAAGATAGTGTTGGACATTGATTTTCTCTGGATATACTTCCAATTCTCTGAGTTGGTATTATGCAGGATCGATTTCTAAACATGGGTTCCTCTTTTCCACGTCTTTTTCATTTAGGTTTTCTTGTTTTATTATTAAATTGGGTATTGTCAATTTGTATTTTTGCATCTGCATCCTGTTGAAAAGGTACAACTTGTATTGAGGACAAAAATGGAGCTGATATAACATTTTTTTTGTGAAAATTTTGACAGTATAAGATAATGTTGTTAATCTGTCTTTTACTCTTAATTAACAATTTCTTTCTTCTCGTTTATTCCATCATATTTCTTTTGACGTGAAAAAGAAATCTCCTTTAGTTTTTGAGTTCAAACAATAACCAAGGACCAAAGAGCTGAACTGAAAGTGTGAGTTCTAAAGAGTGTGTTTGAAAGTGAGACATTGGCATTGCTCTTAGTGCCTATAGTTGGTGATAATGAATTGTGAGAACAATAACCAAGTTTTATACCACTAAGTGAGGTTGCTTACATGAATCAAACGATGTAATAATGTTCTATCAAAAACACTATTTTTATCTTCTTTTTTTTTTTTTTGTTTTTTTTTATGGTTTTTCTAGGTCTTTCTTTATCTTTAGTGAAATGACTCATGTTTATTTTATTTACTCCTTACTACATAGTCCACAAGTCTTGTTTCTATATTCCTGAACCATCTAAATCTAGTTTCTTTCATCTTTACACTATATGTGCGCTTACTGTAACTCTATCTCTAATGTTATCTTTTATATTCCCTATCTCATCTAATCTTACCACACATCCAACACAACATCTACATTTCAGCTACACTTAATTAATTTTTGTGTTGATTCTTTACCGCCTAACACTTTGTCCCAAACAATATAACCGATCTTACGTTTTCATTTAAAATTTGCCCTTTTATTAAAATGCCCAACTCATTTGATATGCTAGTTGAAAGGCTTGTCGTATTATTACTATAATTGAAGAAACAAAATCAATTTGTTTCAATTTCGTTGCATACGTGAAATTCTTGCGAAATTTATTTCAACTACATTGTATAGATTTCCAACTAATGAGATGGCTATTTCAATTCACACTCATAGTAAGTGAGACGGTCTGTCTAAAGCTAAGTGATGTTGTATTCTTTGCTATGATGCATAAGGTGCATTACTGCAAAAATTTGTCTCAATAATAACTATAGATACAAATTACAATTTAATATATTGTATAAGAACCAACATAGTAAACCAAGTTACATAACTACCACTACAAACCATAGCAAATCAGGTTCTTGAGTTTGCTCATCCACTGGCCAAGATTAGAAGGGAAAAAAAAGTCTCTGAGCTCATGTTGCAAACCATATCAATGGCAACATTTTCTTCGAATACATGAGTTTGCTCATACTCAACCCAAGATTTGAAAACAAAAGGACTCTGATGGCGAAACCTGTATCTTTCTATAGCACTGATGGATGAATGAGGAAGAAATAGAGATGCTATGCTACTAACTATCACCAAAGTGAAAATACTGAAAAGTGCATTGTTAGATGAAGTAAGAACCCTATAACAAGGAGACAAACAAGTTGTGGTTGCAAATAAATCACGAGAAAAAGAAGATGAGAAGAATGAAGTTGGGCCACTATAAGCGAAACAATACATTTATAACTTAGAATTGCAATATCAATGTTTTTATGTTAACATCAATACTAATTTGTTTTCCCAATTGTCCAAAAGTCATTGGTATTGTTATATGTTTGAGATGACAACAAAGAAGTTGTTGCTTTGTCATCTGCGATGTGCTTAGTTTGGTCCTTTATCACTAATGTTTCAACAATTGTGATGTCCTTGATTAAGTGTGGGTGACAAAGTTTCTAAGAGAAGCACATGTTTAATAATGTCACTGTATACTCTTAAAGTGTAGGTGCTTTTTAGAAATTGTGTTGAAGTCTCTTCTGCATACTTTCAAACATGTCCTTGCAACCTGTACTTACTTGTGGATATTATACCAAACTTTCAACTTACAGTCTCTATTATTCCTAGTTGATTTCAATTATATTTACCTTGATCTTCAATTCAGAAACAACCAAAATTTTATCCATGGTTATTGGATAATATATGTCAGCATAATCCCTTAAAAGTTAGAAATACATTTATCAAAGAAAAAAACCAGTCTTTACTGTCTGAGATCATAAGATTAAAGAAACCATATATATATATATATATATATATATATATATATATATGACATGTTAAAACCAGATGCAAAAGGGTATACCGGCGAATCCCCTTAAGGATACGATGGAATCTTTACCGTGACTTGCACATTCACACCTAATGTATCGATCAATGATAGTTTACAGAATAAAGATATGTCGTGCTTATTTGTTTACTGGCTCATGTAATGGTGGCTGCAACATAGTAAGTAAAAAGAATTTAAACCATCCCAACATAGCCTAATGTGAGGAAGACTGTGGTGCCAAAACTTAAAGAAATACCTGAAGAAGGTTCGACATATGAAATCAAAATATATTTTGGTTGCTCTCAATGATATTGCATTCGAAAGTCAAAACCACTCTATATTAGTACGAATTAAACTAAGGAAGATATATATATATATTACTTAGTGGATAAAAGTGTTCCATTGAGCAAACTAAACTTTAAAGTCATAGTCAGTATGAACATCAAAATCAATATAAAAGCCCTAAACTCAATCCAATCAAACTTTTTGTTCTTGAATGAAAACCAAAACCTTATGCAGAGTAACACCTGACCCTGGAGGAAACAAACGTAAAGGAGTGCCGGAACAAGGGATTTCACTGAGATGATTGATAAATGATACAAGAGGCTTTGTTTATTGCAGCCCTTTAACATCGAAAACACAAGCTGTACTATCAAGTGAAGTCGAAACAAGATAGTCGCGATTAGCAGACACTTCAATGGAATTAATTATATCTGAGTGTCCACTGAATGTTATTACACATTCGGCGGATCGGCTATCCCATAATCTTACTTTTCCATCCAGGCATCCTGTAGCCACATACGATGCATCAAGCCATGCCAAACATGTCACTCCAGCCTGTCCATATAGCAACATTCCTTTCATTAGACATAATATGAAAATTTGTAGTTCCAGACTGGAGTATAATTACAACAAGAGCTCATTAAGTTTTGAAATACACCCTCTGATTCATATTATAATTTGTTTTAGCAAATCTATTGTCACATTTTATAAACATATTTTTCTTTTTCGGTTCTTGATTAATATGAGAGATAGTAATGGTTACGCAATATGAGAAGACAGTAGAACACAAGTATGACATTTGCCTAAAGAAAGGTTCGAGCAAACCTCATGGTCACATGTGTGTCGCGATAACGAATGCTCTATATCCCAGATGATCAGTTTTTTATCCAATCCTCCGACTGCAGCCCAACAATCACTGTTATACGATTTTAAGAGTCAATATTATTGATGGCTCACGTTTAATTTAAGAGAACAAGGTCTAGTTATTAGATCATATAAAAAACACAATGTAATAATTGAAAGGATGTATATAGGTGATTGAAATATGCAGATACACACAAGCTATCAAGATTATTTTTTAGCATATACCTTGGTGCAAATCCAACACATTCAACAGGTTTTGAATGTGAAGCCAGTGTATCAATAACCTGTTAACCATGATATGCATTTTTCTTAGAGACCGAAAGAGACACAACAAGACAAGTTGGTTAAAAAAAAAGGAAAATAGTATTAGGAATAAGAGGATTTGGAGACAGAAGATCAATAGAGAATTGAAAGCTTGAAACTTGAAATTGAGTAAAACTCATACGGAATCATTTTAGTAAAGGATACTCAAAATCAATACACAAGGCTCTATACATAGAGCTTATGGAGAGATTAACAAACAAACTAATTTCGTAACTAACTCCTAACCAACAAACAAATTTTATCATTCTCAAACAAATAGAGCAGAAAAATCAAATGCAATGAAAACACATACTCTTCCTGTATTGATATTCACAATATGGACAGATCCATCTACGGAACCAGTAAGTGCAAGAGTTGAAGTTGAACTTATGGACATGCATGTTAATCCCGCAGTATGATATGATCCATATGGATCACCTAGAAAGCAAATTTGAATCATTATATTAAATACTGCAGTTTTGGTATTAAAAATCATACTAGCCTATGATTTATAAATAGGAAAGAAACTATAAAGTGAAATTAACATACCCTGCACAATATGAATATTTTCTCCACTTTTTGGGTTCCATATTCTCAAGGTTGCGTCATCAGAACCAGTACATATTACTCTTCCTAAGGTATCAAGTAAAAGGAAATTGAAGAATGTAAAATATATAACACGGATAATAATAATGGATAAAGGAAGATCGATCAAGAAAATATGAAGAGAAATTAGTACCATCAGGGGTGAAATCACCGCAGACCAGAAAAGACATTAAGAAGGGAACTTTCATCCGCATTCCACAACCAAGTGGTGGAATCGACAGTACCAGCTAAGAGCGTGTGTCCTTTCGGATACCATCGGAGCCACTGAAAGTGAAAGATTTCATGGATATGATTAATTTAACCACTAGTTAAGGCATAGCAAAGTTAAGAATCTCACTTTACCTCGATGCCACCGTTAGGACCATTAAGCACACTACTCAAATTTCCATATACATCCCAAACTTGAACAATTCCATCCATGCTTCCAGATGCAAGAAACTTTCCATCATAGCTAAAAGCTAAACTAGATACAGAATCAGAATGACCTGCACAGAAGTAGATAAATAACATCAATTATCCAAGATCGAAAAATAAATATCCAATCAATTCATTAGTAGATTATGTATCGTGAAAATACCTCGAAGCTCAGAAGCCCTATTTCCTTGGCCAATCTTCCATAAAAATCCTCTGGCATCACCACCCCCTGTAGCCACCAAAGTTGCATCAGTTGGGCTGCATGCAAGTGAGAATACTTCATCTACACAGAAGGAATAGGAATTTCACAAGGCACCTTGAACACAATACATGACTTCACAATGTGAAAAGTGAACAGAAAAATAGAAGCATTCAATTGAAAAGGACACGAAAGTATATACAATTTTTACACTGAACAGCGTAAAAAGAAACATAAACAACAATGCAGAAATCTGACCAGTATGACCAGTGAATGTGTAGATAGGTTTCCTATCTGGTTTAGGAAAATCCAATGCTTCTGCAAAAACAAATTAGTTAATGCAGTGTAAAGCAGTGCATGTGAATTATAACATGAATAAAAGGGTAACTGTAACATAAAAAATAAGAGTTAGTTGAGAGATGATACCACAACTTCCACATTCAAAATAATTGTTTGAATCATAAAATTCTTCAAGAAGTGCAGTCATTGTATTTGCTCAGTTAATAATTGTGTGAACGATTATTGGAAAATGATATATTGTGCTTGTTATCAAGTGTGTGTGTGTGGTAACTAGGGTTACGTGGGCATCACGCAAGCTGGATTAAAATGGAGAACAAAAGAGAAAGGTGCGATGAAGTAAATTGATAGGATCCCTCTGTTAAGTATTTAAGGTTTTTTATCGTCAAAAAAAGGGTTTAAGAAAAGGTTTTAAGGATTATTGTTAATTATTTCCTTGTTTGTTGGATTAATGGTATCCAAATGCGGCTTTTTATTTGGATCCCTCTATCAGTATTCTTATTGGGAAGTGTCTATTTTGGATCAAAATGGTTGATCGATGGTAGAAAATTAAATAGTGTATTTTTAAAATTAAAATAATCATTCAATCATAATTTCCTTTATATAAAAAAAATACTAACAAATGTAAAGAAGCAAATATGGTAACAAGAGATTTTTGTATGTAAAAGGAATTTCGACTCTTCAATTACTTTTTTATTTAAACAGGCCAAAATTATATCATATACCAAACAAAAGGATCTCACCAGCATTTGGCGAAAAACAACAAAGTGAAACCGAAGGGCAATAAAAAGGTTATCCCAAAAACAAAAATGGGTGTTCCCGTGATATTAGTTCAGTTTGTAAGAATAATAAGGATATTCCTTTGAAGGTTGTCCTCTTTGCGTGACGTCTGTTCCGTAATCGCTTGCCAACAAAGGATAATCTGGTTCGTGGTGGAGTTATAGCTTCAGAGGATAGCTTATGCGAGGGAGGTTGTGGCAAGTTAGAAACTTCTTCTCATTTATTTCTACACTGTAATGTTTTTGGAGATGTTTGGCATATGATTCATCATTGGTTGGGTGTCTACTCGGTACTCCCTAATGTGCCTGCAGATTATCTCATTTAGTTTGGTTTTGTTGGTGGTAATTGCTCCAAGATGCGGCAATCCATATTGCATCTGATTGGGTATGCTACTACGTGGGAAATTTGGAAATAAAGAAACAATAGGTTATTTAAGAGTAAAGAATGTCCAACTTATCAGATTGTAGACAAAATTAAGTCTACAATCTTAAATCATAATAAGTCTAACTTATCATATTGTAGACAAGATTAAGTCCAACTTTTGAGATTGTAAACAAGATTAAGTATACAATCATAATATATGCAAGGTTCGGGGTTCGAATCCGGACACAAAAAAAGGGTTAACCCATCAAAGATTAATATTAAAATCTAAATCTAATTTCTTGCTTTCATCTAACAAAAAGGCTAAACGTTCACTCTATCAAGCAACTTAGCCAATATTTCATCCTTTTGCTGAAAATAACACGAATTTCTTTCTCTCAAAATAGCCGAAACAGTAGCCAACCAAACAATATGCATAGAAGCCCTTACTTTTTCTCAAAAAACCACACAACAAACTAAACTACAAAGTATGATCAGACAAATAAAGAAGATTCGCTAAGGATAAACTCGTTCATCACACATCCACTCTTCGATTGATTTGTTTGTAGTTTTTTTTGAGATTAGGTCCTCTTTCATTGATAGCACGATGTTGTTGTTTTGATTACCTATCTTTGTACATTTTTTATTTCTAGTCTTATTGAGGTGCTCATTTGATTCACCTCGAAAGATTGGGTCTTATTAACATATATGATATGAGCTTGTTCGCAAATTCATCCTTTTTGTTTTTAATAATTTTGAATTTTTGTTATATTGGTATACTTTATCCAACTTGAATGAATGAATATTGTCTATCTTTGTAAAAAAAACTCTATACTCTATTTAAATAATAATAATAATATCACATAATTCAAGATTTGAAACTTGATTTCTTTTCTAGTTTTTTTTGCATCCTTAACCTTTTAAAACTTCTTTTGTCAATAATCAAATTCTAAGATTTGAAACTTGATTTCTTTTCTAGTTTTTTTTTGCATCCTTAACTTTTTAAAACTTCTTTTGTCAATAATCAAACCAACTTTTCCTCTCAAACATGTAAATACATGTTCTTCATGTATGGTTTCGTATATGGATCGGTCATCGGTGGTTTAGACATTAGAGCACCTTATACATAGACTACTTAAAACATTAATATGTAAAGATGTTGAAAAATATCGCAAGTGCAAATGGTGTCATTACCCAAATATTCAAATAATCGATGGAACAAGAAATGCTTAATATTTATTGACAGATGAAACAAAATGACATTGCTTCACATCTATGGCACTGGGAAGAAACTTGCATCTTCTCCATATACATTTTGTGCCTTATCAATTACAAAATGAAATATAAAAAACCAAAACCAAAAACATAATTAATGGCTAAAATGGTGTGTTTTGAGTCAGTTCTTTTTGTTCATGTTCCTCCTCACTGCCTCAGCATTATCTTTGACATAATCAGCTGATTGTTTGGTTTTTTCAGCAGCCTTATCAGAAACACTGTCTGCCCTTGCCTCTGCCTCTGCCTTTCCATCTGCGCAAGTCTGTTTTACACTCTCAGCAGCCCTATCTGCCTTTGCCTCTACCTCTGCCTTTCCATCTGCACAAGTCTGTTTTACACTGTCAGCAGCATTACTGGCTTTGTTCTTAGTTGAATCCCATGCTTCTTGCATTGTCTGCTTTGCTTTCTCTGCTATGTTTTGCGTTGCCGATGATGCCTTATTAGCCGCGTCTTTTGTTTGGTTAAC
Organism: Medicago arabica; assembly: GCA_946800305.1. Lineage (NCBI taxonomy): Eukaryota > Viridiplantae > Streptophyta > Magnoliopsida > Fabales > Fabaceae > Medicago > Medicago arabica. The sequence continues at coordinate 41,108,166 of OX326969.1, forward strand.
AACCTGATTAATTCAATACAACTAAGCAATTAATTAATTTCATTGTACTAGTATCACCTAAAAGAAATTGTGATCACATAATTAATAATATGGTCATGTGTTACATTACATGGTGTCCAGTAGAATAAGCCTTTTCATGTGCGGATTCGTTCAAACTGTTGCTCACTGTTTCACTGACTCCCGCTCCTTGTTTGATTCCATCAGTGGTTATTGAACCATCTTCATTATGTGACTTTGGAACCTACATATTCATCACAATACATTATGAAAATATAAAGTAGTGAATAATCACACACACATTATAAACAGAAATGTGAATAATTATTTACTTGGATAAGTCTTGGGGAAGCTGCTGCAAAGACCCTAGAGTTCCAAGGATGAGCCCTAGCAATAGTTGCTGCAGCAGAGCCAAATTTTGGGAGGGAGGTGATAAGGGTGAATGATGCCATTGTTGAATTCTTATTTAGATTTCTTAAATTCTCTGTTGGGAAATTTGTATATGATTTTATTGCATTGTTCATCACTTTGTATGTAAAGTGTATATATAGAGATCTTGCAAGGTTTGTTTGCGTGCCAAGAGTAATTCACGCTCATAAGTGGTAGAAAAAAGAGAGATACATAATAGTGTCAATGCACTCATTTAGGACCCAGTATTATAGGATTAGTTAATTTAGTTGTTTGTTAAGGAAATATATACCACATGTAAATAAGCTACCTCTTCTTTTTTAGGAAAAATGAAGTTAAAAATCAACGAGTGGTCAATATATTTTTCTTGATGATGAGGTGACTATGCACAAATATCATATATTGGTGTTGAATTTAAGAGAGGACTATTACCAAAAATAGAAGAAATATATGTTATGCTGATCGGTAGAGGACAAAGTGATTAGATGTACGAGTACGATATATGCATAGAGATAATTGGTTGAGAAGAAAAACTCATCTTGTTCGATAATTTTTAATGAAAATTATCTTTTCTTGTATTAAAATTTACCATTATCAAATCAAATTTTTATGAAGTTATAATATCATAAGCTTTTTTTTAAAAGTATCTAGTGGGGCGCCTCACACATGCTAAATGCAGGAGAGAGAAAAAATAACTATGTAGATTAAAACGCACATTATATCAAATATTCCTACAACTTTTAGCATTACTTTTGAGACATTTCATATGTTTATGTGTTAAAGCATATTTTCCTAAAAAAAACAATTATTAGAGTGTACTACAAGTAGAATAATACGATTTTTATTTATTTTTATAAAATAATGCTCATATCATTTCATTAATAATAATATCATAGATACAATTGGGAATAGTAATAAAAATACGAATACGAGACAAAAATACGTCCGCCAACATGAGTTGTCTCATTGCATTGTCTCGTAATAAACTCAACTGGTGAGTTTTATTAGAAAGAAAGAAAAAAAGAGCTCTACAATCACACGAAATACTTAAATAGCATATGGCTCAGAAAAATCTTCCTTGTGACTATGGAATTTATCCACCGTAATTTTTGAATCTATCTCAAAGTCAACATGTTCTTTGTGAAAACCAAGAACCCATTATAATGTTATAAACAATTCACAAGTTTTCCCTTATTCAACGAAATAAAGAGGAGAATCATTCTGTTTTGACAACAAAATTATTGTTATCCTCTCGAATGCAATTTTCAATTCATACGATATTACATTTCAACGACCTTGATATGATTTTTTTTCTAATGAAAAATGTTAAAAATGAATTTATTAGATTAACATTTTATTTTTTTGTCTGAGTTTTAACTCATGCCCTCGGACTCTTTTTTTCTTTTTCGTAGCTCAAATCAATTGAGCCACCTAAACCCCGACCTTGAGACTATTAAATCCCCCTATCAACATAATAAGGAACAGAAAGTTGTTGGTTCATACAAAATTGTTGCGCCATCCTCCACACTCTTCCAAAAGATGTATTCCTCTATTCACCATTTGGCTAGTTTTCTCTTTTGTATAACATTTCATATCTTGTTATTGAAGTGATGCCAAATGCTCCACATAATACGATGATAACCTTTTAAATTTTTTGGAAAATATTTTCTACAATTAACTTTTTATAAAACTTTCAAATTTTATTGAGAAGTTTAAATTCAAATCAACAAGAAAATTCTTGAGAAAATTTAACTTTTGGTGTGCATATTCTTACTGATGTAGATGTGCAAGATATATTTTACTATCCCCTTGAATTTTTATGTAAATTATCTCTGCATGAAGGATTAGAGCAGAAAAACTCTATTTTTATGTAAATTATTCCTTGCATAGAAAATGATTTTGACATATGTTTAGCTTGTATTTTTAAGTTAAAATTTATTTTTATGTATTCTTTAAACAATGATCTTACGATACTTGTTAACATGATTTTTTTTTAACAGCAAATATTAGTATATCAGTAGTTATTATTATGTTAATTTTTGTGCTTTTGGGGCAGTGGAATGCAAAAGCTGGTTGTGGTGGCATCATTCATAATTTTTTCATACAAGTCTAAAGTCTTAAACAAAACACCTCCTCTGGTGAGTTAGTTTGGGGAAAATAAAGTAATTTAAACAACGAATTTGCAAAAAATCGAGTATGCAGAAAAATAAAGTAATTTATTTTAAGTGCCATATAAGGGAAATAATAGGGGACACCCGGTAGTATGAGGCACGCCACTTTAGAAGCTACTTCTTAGAGATATGTTATTCGAAATACATGTCTGATTTGAACATGTCTCCGAGTCACAAGTCCATCTTTAAAGACTGAAATAACACATAAGAGTCCAATAAGTCACTACAAAAGTGGCATAGGTGTCAAAAACGTGTCTTGCATAATGGCAATGTGTATGAATAGTTGTATCTTTGTTTTTAGTATTAAGTGTGCAAAATAATGTGACATTTTAGTCAAAATTGTCTTCCATAGTTATAATGCATGCCAATAGTGTTTTTAGTGGCATGTGAGTGAATAGTTTTATCTTTGTCTTTAGTGTACGCCATTGGCTGTAAAAGGAAAATAATTGTAACATCTTTCGTACAACTTGAATCAAATAAAATCTTAATATGTTTTAAGATAAACATGTTCTTCTAAATTTCTCTCTTCTTTCTGCCCTCAAAAACAAATTAATATTTGTGCATATACAACTTTTTTACACATTCAATCAAATCGCAATATTAGTCCAATTTTCTGAAGCAGTTCGAAAATCATCTCTACAAATATCAACTTGGTTACTTCAAAAAAAAAAAATCTACTTGATTAAATGAATGTGATAATTAAGTTTGGGACATCGGTAACTTTAAATATGTTGGTTGAAACAAACATTGTTTTACTTACTTTACTTAGTATCTATGGATGTTTCTACTTACTTTACTTAGTTGTTTATGGGTGTTTCAGTTTAAGACTTTTTTATTTAAACTTTATTTAATCAAATATTATAGTGTCTGTCTTCAAAAAAAAATATTATAGTGTCTAGACTCACGTTTAAGTATAGCAAAGTGGAGAATCATAAGTTCTTTTTGTCTTTCTCGTTGATCTAATTTTAATTGACAAATTAATTGAATTATTATATAATCAAAATACTTACTTTAACATTTATGAAACACACGCACGGTCATTTTATTACACATCCATATATACATCATTTCTGTTTTATTTTCCACCGTCTAGAAACTCACACGATTGCAAATGTTAAGATACTGATGGTACCTTTCATAAAACTGAAAGTTCATCTTAAAATTTGCTGAAAAAAGAAAAAAAAAATCATTTACAGAAAACAAATCGTAAGAGTTTAAATAAAAAATTAATAAATCAATGGTTTGGAATAAAAAATTTCCAATGGGTAAATTTGTCATGCCCCCAAGATAAACGTTGTCGTTCTTAAAGGGCAGCACCAATTGCCTCATCATGGAAAACGAAAGACAAAAACGAAAAAATTGAGAACATATCCAAAATTACATGCAATTGACACCATTTACAAGCATGCGAAGCTGAGCTACACCATTAGCAAGACTGCAAGACCTTGGAATTTTATTCAAATACCAAATGGTAAAGCAACACAACATTTATTCAACTGTCACAAAACCAAATAAGTACTTATTTATTCTTCCTTCAATCTAACTCAGTCACGTAAAAAGTAATCTTAGTAGAGTACAAATAAAGTAGACATCACTTGGTTAAAATAAAAATTATGAAATATATAAGCCATTAAGGCAATAACATGAGTGCATGTTTGGATTCACAATGAGTTCGAGAGAATCACGGTGGCCACCACGATTTTGACAAAAGTTATACTTCCACAAAAATCATGGTGCCGCAATGATTTTGCCAAACACATCACCAATCTAAACATGCACTCAGTCCTACAAATCCTAATGGACGATGAAACAACTCCAGACCATGCCAATTATTAGTTTATGAGCTTCAAGCAGATCCAACTGACTTCCAGAGCTTAACCCACTCTGCCATGGCATCAGCGGCTTTCGAAAACATAGGGTCGACCTTTCCAAGTTGTTCCTTCACTGATTTGGCCATCTCAACCACGCAGTCCTCTGCCGTCGTAGCTGATTGTGGCAACTTTACAGACTGAAAGAAAGGAACAACTTCCTCCATCAATTTCACCCCTTCCCATTCTTTCTTCAAGCTGTCTATGGCATTGCCTCTTTCATTTCTCCAAACATACGGCAGTCCACTTTTCACACCGAGGCTTAGGTGGTCGCATATAACTTTCACACACAATCCACACCATATATCTTCCACAGTTTCCCACCTGAGTTTTCCTTCACCTGCCAACACCAAAGCTGGGACCAATGCCGGGCCAACTAATTCTCGGTTAAAGGCGATGTTGATTCCACTCACTGGCAGCATGGCTCTCGTAGGAACGGTCAGAACTGCATCCACATATCTTGAGTTCCTCTGGGTTGGCTTGAGAGCCTGTGTTGGAGCATCTAGGTCTGCCAGATTGAGCCACAGTCCACACGACAGAGCACAATCAACTCCACTTCGGAGGCTAAATGGGTAGCCGCGAACAAAATCCGCACCCTTACGGAATGGATCATATAGTGTATTAAAGAAGAAAGGCGTGGCCGGGGTCTTGAGGTTCACAATATGCTGAGCCACAGCATCAACTACATTCCCCGCGTCATCTTTTGCTGGAACACAATCATCATCAATACAGACAACATACTTCTTCTTTGATACTAGAAAGCCAAAATATCTACAAGCGTAACCAGAGAAGCGAATAGAAGTGGAGGAACCCACCACTCGCTCAATTTCAGAGTTTGTATAGACATCTGCGCCAAATCCTTCAGGAATTTGGAGTTCTTCCTTGAGGGCAGGATCTTTGACAATTATGAGGTGGAAACGGGAGAAAATCGCCTTCCATTCATTCATAAAAGTAGTGAGGTCAGAGTGCAGCGCACCAATCACAATGTCAACTTCGTTGTCGTTGATAATTACTTGAGACATCTTGTAAGGTATACAATACAGATTATTTCACAAACAAAAAGTCTAGATTGACCTCCTTAATTTAAAACTATTGAGTTGGATTCAAACGTCTGCCGGTAGTTTCAATATTATCTTAGAATTTCTCAGAACATCCTGTATAATGATTTACAAAGATCAGAAAAGAAACGTTTGTCACTACAAGAATAACTACATGATAAAATTTTAAAATAACTCACTGGTAGGGAGAACAGGGGTCACAATATGTCGGATATTCAGTGCTTGAACAAGTGAGATTACTTCCTCATTACCTGTTGCTATAAACAGTTTCAGAACTTTTTCAGTCAGCTTTCCAGCTTTCAATATTCTCTGCACATGAAAAATTAAGAAATGCAATGAGGATGCTGAATGAAAATGACCAAAAGAAAAACTTCAGCGTAAAACAAAAGTGCAATGACTTTTCTACATACAACAAAAGGATTGAAACCAGATCTACAATATATCAAATCCAAATTATGAATCAAAATTCTGACAAGGCCAAATTCTATGGTAGCTGAAAAATTGTCAACAGGCATTGCTTATTTGATCAGATAAGGTCAAATGTTTACAGCAACAGGGGCAAAGCAAAATTTAATATTTGATAGCCTAATAGAAAAAGCACATGGTACAGAAAAATCTGATTCTGAGCCCTCCCAAATAAGAAAATGATGGAACCACTTAACTATCAACTCAAACCCGTAAAAAAGATAAATGAGTTCTATTGGAAATTTTGTGGGACACAAGTCTTGGTTATTTTTAAATATAGCATATGTTAGGGTCCGGGTGCTGAATAGGGGAATTGATTACAATTTCTGATGTGGCTTGTTTGTTGCAAGAGAGAATTGCTTCAGTATCTTTTCTGTTAGGAACATTTTGGGTTGGGCTGAGTGAGAATTATCACATGTTTGAGAGGGCTTTGCTCTGAGGTTAAAGGGAATCTCTTATGCAATATTTTTTCATTTTCTCTCCATCAAATAATACAATTTTTGTTTCTCTGTCTTGAGCTTCGGTTTCCTATGAATATACCAAAAGAAATTAACTAGAGAGACAAAGAGGTCGCTGCTACACAACCAGGTCCTAGAAAAATCACAAACCTAGACCGCAGCTAGACCCCAACTTCATGTTTCCGCAGCCACAATGTGCACGCAATTAAGGGCACATCAGCCACATTTGACAACAACTTTCGCAATATGAAAAATCACAAACATTGTACACACAACCTCTAGCCCTAATACCTCTAATCAAAGACGTGTGCTTCATGGTACACAACCAACAAAATCATCTAATATGGATAAGGTCACAGACATTGTTTATAATCATGGATCTATACACTACTATATCAAAAAAAATATCAAAAGGGTATAAATAAAAATTCAGAAAAGATAACCTTAATAGCTAGTAGTAACTATCTACGAAGATTGAAAGAGAGAGAGAGGGAGGAAGAGAATAAAAAGAATACCAGGAAGAGATCAAGAAGAATGTGATCAGGAATGGGAGAGAGATCGGAGATGTCGGAGAGATTATGGACGGCTGAGTCAATGGTGAGAGAAAGTAATGATGGCGGTGTTTTCATTCATTCATTCGATTACAGAACTAAGCGAGTTTATATAAACAACTAAATGAATAGTTAATTCTACCTATTTTCTCTCTCCTTCTCAGATTAATAAAGAATTGGTTTGGGGAACAAGATCCATTAATCTCTGTGTTCTTTCCGCCTCTATTTCTTCTTTTCAAATTAAGCTAACCATTTGTCAACGCAAAATCAATTAACATTATTGATTCATTGATTTTTGTTTACGAAAACAAACACAAAAAATAAAGATAAATGATTAAACCGATAATATTTTCTTCCACTTTTTCCTCTTCACACGCTTAACCCCGCATGTGCCATCATCGACATAATAGATTAAGACACCCCTTAAATAATAGATTAAATGAGTTTTTATCCTTATAAATGTAATCAATTTTGTTTTTAGTTTTCATAAAAAAAATAATAAATTACATGTTTTACTCTTGTAAAAAATTTCAACACATGTTTTTACTCCTTCTAAAATTAAAATTTGTTGAATAATACTTAAATTTTTGAATGGTTTAAGCATAATCAGACAAATTTTAATTTTCCCTAAAAAAACAAATTTTAATTTAAGATCACCTCATCAAAATTATAACTTTGTGCAATTGCCTCCTGAAACGATCAATGACCAGTATCTAGTCAATTCTCTCATACTATTCGTCAAATATTTTTTCAACTTTTCATGATAAGTTTCACGTGGGACCTCATTGACTTCCTTATCTTTCTCATCCACTTTGACATATATAGACTTGACTCTGTAGTATGTGATACATTTAGCTCTAACAATTATAGTGATATGGAACCTATTGACTAATACGATAGTTTTAGGAAAAACAATTGCGACAACAATCATTAGTGTGGTATCCTTGCTAGTCAAGATCACCTTTGATATATTGTCTTTTGAGTTCAAAAGATCAAGCAACATTTGTAGAATTCAAGTTAAGTTCTCCTCTTTTTCAAACGTAAGAAAAGTAAAAGCAACAAAATATGTCATCGGTTGAGGTTACCTAATTTATCTCAAACAATGATATTTTGTACACATTGGTTTTATATATGGATTCCATGATCAAAATTGTTGAAAAGGTTTAAACAACATAATAAATTCTGGATGATCCCAAAGTATATCCTGAAAAACAGTAGACTCGCATTTGATTATACATTTTCGAACATGTTTGTGTTTCGCCAAACATGTGAAGAGACGTTGCATCTTTGACTTTTCAACTTTGATGGACTTTTTTTTATCTTTCAATGTGCATTGTTGATTAAAAAAAATCCATCAAAATTGAAAAGTCAAAGATGCAGCATCTCTCCACATGTTTGATGGAACACAACATGTTAGAAAATATAGAATCACATGTTCACTTTTTTATACCGGTCAAATTAATTTTTATCTTACCCTTGAGATTCATCAAGATATGCCTAGGTTGCATCAAAACTCTTTGTTTGGTGAACAACAATCTTCTTCTCTTTCTCAGTTAATCTACCAGCAAGAAGACGACTTTCTAACTTTGGCTCCGTCTCATAGTTGTGAACTCTGTTATGAGTACTCAAACATCATTCATTTGTTTCCTTCTTTATATAACCTCGCAACCTAAACATGCACCTACATTTCTTTGAGCCCATGTTTTCGTGGTTGAATTTATTACTAGGTGGTTTGTAATCACCACTCCTTTAATGTGCCAGCACTAACAATGGATTATTTCTCCCATCACTTGAATTTACATATACTTAAAATAGATATCGCCTTTGTTGATTGTCGATAAATCCAATTAATCATATCATCTCTAACTTTTCAAGTATCCTCAGTGAAAAAGTAAGGCGTCGTGTCTACTTCATTGTCACCAGGTTTGGAAACTCCAGAACCAACAATAGAAGATTTCACATCAACAAAAACGTCAACAATATTTAGTTTCACATCAACGAAAGTTCCAACTATAAACAATTTCAATTCAACAGAAGAATTGACGTTACATGGTTTTAACTCAACACAATTATCTACCGTGTTTTCGACACTAACTATAAAAGAAAAACATTGCAAAAGAAAATACTAAAAATTAATTCAATCATTATACGCAACAAAATGGAAAAATACAACAAACTAGACAACTACAATAGTTAACCGATGTTCTTGAAGCGTGTGTTATCTATCATGGATATATATAGTAGTTAATGACCATTACGAGTTCATATTGGAATCAATGAAAATGATTAAAAAAAATAAAAATTCAACAATGTAAACGAGTTAAAAAAATACAACATCTTATATTTTTTAGGTCAAGTGAATGTAAAAACATTGTGACAATCCTTATGATAAAGTAACAATAGAATTAGCGTGTGACTGATTTTATTCGAGTGAGATTATTTCAAGATTTTTTGAGTGACAAAATTGGATCCTAGACTAGATAATAGGTACTTTTGTCTTTGGTAACAAGTTATGGTCGTAGGTAAAGTTACTCAAGGTTTTGCCTGCAAAAAAAAGAAGAAGAGTAAATCATTAAATCGGTCATTGTCTTTGTACCAAATTTTCAAATTGGTCTCTGACTTTATTAATAACTCAACACGGCCCCTCTCTTTGTCAAATGTTTCTTAGATGGGTCCCCAATCCTATTAATTGTTTTGTATTTTAAGTCGTCAACGTATCAAACAAGATCCAAAAGACATCATGCCATTAACCACTAAATAATATTCGAAAGACATTGCACCGTTAACATTCAAAATACAAAACAACTAACAAACAGAGTCAAGACCAATATGAAAACGTTTGGCAAAGATAATGACAATTTTAATTTGAAAATTTGACAAAATATAGACTAATTTGATGATTTACTAAAAATACATAATGCTTAGTTCTTAAAAATAAAACAAACAACGAGAAGAGGAAAAGTGAAAAACACACTAGCCAACTTAACCTGTGCTCCTCTCGCCGTCAATGGCAACCACGGCGGCGCTCCGCTCCCTTCTCCGCCGTTCACGTCCATCTTCACTCCTTTACCTGTCACGTATCCCCGCTTCTCATCCTTTCACACCTCACTCTCCAACCCCAACCTTTCTCGACGCGTTCCACACACGCGCATTCTCCACTGGCTCTTCCAATAACGAACTGGATACCGACTCGTTAGGTCTCGACTCGCCAGTTCACTCTGAGATTCTGAAAACAATCGCTGATAGTGCCGGGGGTGAAGATATCCCTGTTTTTCCCGTTCGTGTCGTCATTTCCATGCTCGAATCCTTTCACGATCTTACAGGATTTCCATGGTAACTTTCAATCTCTCATATTCTTATTACTGATAGTTACATATTATTTGGCTCTGTTTGGATAAACAGCTTCTCTGCAGCTTTGAGTACAAATGCTTTGTCTAAGTTATTTCTATAGCAAAAAACAAAACAAAGTTAAATAGTTTTCGTATTACCTATAAGCTGTTATTTATAAGATATATTTGAGAACTTGTGAAAATAATCTGATAATAGCTTATGAATAATGTCTTTAAGTTGTTTTCATATCTTCTCTCAAACTTCTTTTAGTTAGAAGTTTGTTATAGTAGTTACATTAGGATCACTATATAAGATGAACCCTACACTATTGTATCACACTATCAATTTTGAAATTAACACTTGTTTGGATTGACTTATTTTTGAGCTTATGCAAGTAAATAAAGCTTTTATGTATTATTCACAAGCTTGTCAAGGTAGTTTATGAAAAAATAGCTTATGAAGATACTGTTTTTGTTAGTGAGAACTTATGAATTAACATAAAAGCTTATTTATTTGCATAAACTATTTTTCATAAGCTCAAAAATAAGCCAATGATTGTTTGATCTTTGATTCTGATTTGAATGTCTGTGTTAATTCAGTATTTGAATATTCAGGTGGTTAACTATAATTTCGTCTACTTTGGCTCTCAGACTTGTTCTTCTTTGTCCTTTGGTTTTCACGCTTCACAAGCTTAAAAGGATTTCAGAGTTTGTCCCTAAATGTGAGTATCATGTGCTCAACTCGAATTAGTTCATTGCTTCTTTCTCTTGGCAACGTGATCAATTTAGATTTTAGATTATATTAGTTATTAATTTAGGCTGAAGCATAAATATTTAATAAATTTGCTCTGCAAGTTCATATTTAGCTGATTATTATTTCTTGTGTGTGCATAGATATATATCTTTTTCATTTCACAACGTCGATTAGGGCTTCAATTTTGAGTGAATTGATCCTTTAAAGTTGATTTTGGTTAAAATTGAGTTGAAGAAGGTAAAGTGGTTTACGTTTGGATACAATTACATTGAAGTAAAAGTGAGTTGATGTTGAACAATAAATTTGAGTGTAAAAATTCATTCTAGAATCATAAGCTACAATTTTTAGCTTCAAGTAGAATCAATTTTGGAGGGAAATCAATTCTATACCGCTAGAATCAAAAGCTACAATTTTAAGCTTCAAGTGTTTTTGTTCCTTTTATGATTAGAAAATGAGAGTGAATACTTGTTTATCAGTTACCACCTTTCTTATAGTATTATATACAATATTTTTTCCTTTCTTTTTCCGTAAGTATTTGATCTACTTAAATTATTATTAATTTTTGTTTGATTCCTTCACTTCTTAAAGTGCCCCCTCCATTCCCACCGCCTTTCTCAGGAAAGAGTTATATACGTCAGATGCGGTTCTTTGAAGAGAAGAGAAAAGCAGTTGGATGCCCTTCATACGCGTGGCCTCTGTTACCGTTTATTGTTCAGGTGACACATCTAAATTCATGGGAAACATTTGTGATGAACCCTAGAAAATGAATTTGCTTTTTCTCCTCCCTAGTTACCTATGTTACATTATAGCCAAAAACAACCACCAAGAAAGACTGTATACTGCAGTTGTGATGAGGGTGTAAGAAATTTCTAGACTCAGGTTATGTAATATATAAATAAAGAGGAAAAGAAAAACCATGAATGGTTTTAAATTGTAGTACTTGCAAATAGAAATTAAATAATGTCTAAAATCGGAAAAGGGAAAGATAGCAGCCTCGTCCAAAATAGAATATGTTTTTGATTAAGCATAAGTATTCGATAGAAAGTTTCTTCCTTTGCAACTTCGACAGAGCTTGCATTGCTGCATTGCTTTACCTATAAAAACATTGAGTGATACAATGTTGTTTAGACTATTGCCAATCATTTCTAGAGACCATACATTATCTCATAGCAAACCTTGACAGTTTATACTTGAAGAATTCCTGCATCATTGAGTTCAGGATTTCCAACAAGTTTTTGATGGTTATTTCTTCAATTTGAACTTGTTCCCGAGTCTGGGTATGCTCCATTTACCATATGCTCCATTTACTCCATTTAGGGTCTTGGATGAATGACATGTGGCTAAAAAATATTCAAGGGTTGAGATTTAAAATTAAAAATTAAGTTTTATTTAATAAATAAAAAAATTATGTCCTCTTGTTCCCTCCTCCTCTGTACGTGCACGACCACTTTTCCCTCTTCCTCTCAACGTCGCCGCCGCCATCAACTTCCGTCCACCACCGTCAATCACAACACCCATCTCTTCCCCTTCCTCTTATTTCTGCTTGCGTCGTCACTTTTATCATCACAGCGTTGTTTCGCCGTCGCCGTAATAAATCGATCCATTATTGATGTTGCTGTTACTGTTCTGCTGGTAAATTATATTATGCTTTGAACGCCGCCGTTCCAACCTCCACCGTGTGTGTTACCAATCCATTAAAATTTGATACAACCCTTACCGTGGCTTTATAATTGATTTGGAAATTTTGTTCAAAAACATCATTAAATTAAGGGAAATGCTAACCATTGCCCTAAGGGCACTTGATAAGAAACTTATAATAATAACTTTATCCTGGAAATTGTGCATTCAACTTATTGAAATAGTAAAAAGCAACTTTTTCTACATAAAATTTCACAATTATTTCCTTTTTTTGATTCCTTAACCATTGCCCTTAGGGCAAGGGCAATGGTTAGCAAGACCCTTAAATTAAATAGATGTAGCAATACCATGAACACATAATCTGTTTATCTTTTAAATCTGTGAATAGGAATTGGTTTGTGCAAAAACGGTGATGAAAGGCTTATGAGAGCAAGAGGGTGGAGGTTGCCGATAAGAGAAAACATAATTCACATTATTTTTTATTTATTAAATAAAACTTAATTTTTAATTTTAAATCTCAACCCTTGAATATTTTTTAGCCACATGTCATTCATCCAAGACCCTAAATGGGGTAAATGGAGCATATGGTAAATGGAGCATACCCGGACTCATTCCAAGGTTAGGCTGTGCCAAAAACCTCAGGAGAACTGTGGTCTTACAGATTGCCTACCAATAAAATACCACCAGAAGCTCAAGACCTTTTAGAAGATACATTTTGTTCCAACCAGTTGCGTAAATTAGTTGAGTTTTAGCATCCAAGGAAATTATTTTCCTTTCGTTTTACTCAGTTACGCTTTATTTCAGAGGATAGGGATTAGAAAGAAAGTACTTATAAATGCGCCAAAGGTAAGGATGTGAATCTTCCAAGGCTTTGTTTGCGAGTTTAGAGGGGAAGTGATAGAACCCCGAAATTCAAGATAAAGAAATTGTATTATTGAATGTAAATAGGTGAGCTTAAGAGCTCTACAATGGTGATAAAACAGAAAACGAAATGATAAACCAGAGTTCAGAGAACTCCTACCAGAGCTAAGCTCCTAGACCAGAGAGAATTTCTCTCCTAAACAACTCTTAACAAACTTTCCGAATGCCTCACTCTCTAGGCTTTCCTCTCTTTTATAACCCCATTCACATGACAATCAATGTCACATCTTTAATAATTCTGAATGGATGATTTAATTCCCTTTTCCTCTTCCCCATTCACGTGACAATTAGTGCCACCTTATTAACTAACTTTAACTCTCCATCTCTGAATCCACTTCGACCTTTCAGGTTCCTATCAATGCCACCCTCTTATAATAACCTTGTCCTCAAGGTTGGAAGTGGTTTCCATTACTTTTCTTGCTGCGAGGAGGTCCTTCAATTCGCTTGAGACACAAGTAGAAACCGAATTGCTTCAGGACACTAAAAAGGTCTGACAACGACAATTGCACCCCAAACCAAGAGGACCAAATCTTCCCTATATCATATACAAATTTCAGAAAGCTGTAGATTGTGGGGGAATTTCTCCAGTAGAGTTCATATGCAGATGTGACTACAACAACATTGAATTTTACCAATGATGATGAATACAATAACATGCCCTTCATGAAATTCTTACTCACAAAGATGGAACCATAGATGGTGAGGATGAAAAATTCATAGTGATGAGATGTTGACTTGAACTTCATTTTATAAGTGTTGTGTGTAGGAGTGAGAGCAATAGCATACAAGAATAGAATAGAAGAAAAGAAATCGGTTAAACTGTATGTTGCTACTCCATCGTATCCATTAAACCTTTCTCCATTAACAAACTGGGCAGCATTATTTAAATTGTGTTTTGGATCAGATGTGTCTTGAAGCAGACCCCGTAGAATTAGGATATGGATTTGGCCATCTAACACTTTTTTATCCTGTACCCAAATGTTATTAGTGAATAGGAACAAGTATCTTAACTCTACTTCAACCCTACTTGTAAATGCCCTTTGCATTAAACAATTATTATTACCTGGTATCTGAAGCGTTCGATTTAGGAAGATACTCAACTCACTAATTGTCGAATTTTCCCCTAGGCTTTCTGGAACTTTTCCAACTGAAGCGTAATCCATGTGCTCCGTCGGTGTACATCTCATCCTCACCGCCAATCTCTTTGCCCGTGTAGTCTGGGGTTGTGGAAGAGCCACCACTCTTAAACCCGTGTCTGGTGGTTCCGGCGGAGGTCGTGTGTTGGTTTCTGCATATTCCATCATCTCCAGACTCCGTTCTGAAAGTTTTTGCGACAAAGGTTTGGTCGATGTAACTATTGTTGCACATAGATTGTCATCTGGCAGTTTGGGACGATGTCCTCGCCATGACAGCGCCGTCGAAGGTTTAACAAAGTCCGGTGGTTTTGGTGGTGGCAATGGTGCAACTGAAATCTCTTCGTCCTTCAGCAGAGGCACAAGTTGTGATGCTTGGATCACTGCCTTAGTCCACAGAAATGTCTGTCGCGGTTGTTGTGGTGAATCAAAATTCGGGTGCTTCGACGGAGGCTGTAGGTTTGATCTCTGTGCACCTTGTCTCTCAACTGGCGTACTTGGCTCCATCATCTCTGACTTTTTTGCTGCGACGCAATTACAGAGAAGTTTTCCTTCATCTTGCTTCTTATTTTCCATTGACTGCTCAACAGAATCAATGTTTGATTCAGAAACAGAATTCTCGCTAAGATGGAAGGAATGAGATCCACCCCGATCTTGCAGTTTTGCAAAGCCCGTTAACATAGATTCACGAAATTTCTCAAAAGCTTGATTCAAGACATTTTCTAGCGTCTGCAATTCCAACACATCAAGATGTTTAGACATCTTCGGATCTTCATTAGCTCCTCTCGATAATCCGGCAGGTCGGACCATTGATAGAACCCCGAAATTCAAGATAAAGAAATTGTATTATTGAATGTAAATAGGTGAGCTTAAGAGCTCTACAATGGTGATAAAACAGAAAACGCAATGATAAACCAGAGTTCAGAGAACTCCTACCAGAGCTAAGCTCCTAGACCAGAGAGAATTTCTCTCCTAAACAACTCTTAACAAACTTTCCGAATGCCTCACTCTCTAGGCTTTCCTCTCTTTTATAACCCCATTCACATGACAATCAATGTCACATCTTTAATAATTCTGAATGGATGATTTAATTCCCTTTTCCTCTCCCCATTCACATGACAATTAGTGCCACCTTATTAACTAACTTTAACTCTCCATCTCTGAACCACTTCGACCTTTCAGGTTCCTATCAGGAAGGGATGGGGGAGGGCTTTTGAAAATAGGAAGGAGCAAGTGGAAGAAATAGATGACTTTGGAAGGACAGGTTAGAGGGGTTCATTTTTCTTCAAAATACAAAATCCTCCTAGTTTTGGGGAACGAAAAAATTGTTTTGGAGGAGGATTTTGGAGGCTTTATATGAATTCTTCAAATTCAATCTATGTTTTAAAATTCAAAATATATCAACCATAAGCATTAATTTATCATTCTCTAAAAAAACACTCTTTCAAAAAATGTGAAAGGTATCTCCATTTTCCCCTTTATTTCTCACCCCCCAAATCCCTTCCCTCCCCTCCCCACCAAACTCCCAAACAAAGCCGAAAAGTATACCTAACAAAAGGGGGATGGGGACTGTCAGAAAGGAAAAACTGACCGAATTCTAGCCAATTTCCTATCAATTGAACATTTGTGATTAAGAAATGGATATTAAAAAATTGTACAAGAATTTGATTTTTGTTGTCATTCATGAGAAACTAAAATATGGAAAAATAAAGTTACATGTTCATATGGTTTAACAAAAAATTCACTATGGTTCTGTGTTTTTAATTTAACTCCAGGTTCCCTGCTTTTTCGTGTGGATGTTTAGCATAAGGAGGATGTCACTGGATGGTCACCCTGGTTTTGATTGTGTAAGGCTCTAACGGAAATGCTGTTTTCTTATTGTGTCTGCCAATGTTGTCAAATATCAGCTATGGCCGCATCCTGGTAGATGTGGTGGCAGATTTTTTACAACCGCCACGGCCAATTTGTGAAGGATGGCGGCACCATAGCATTTTATGGCGGCTTAAAATGACATATTTTTGGCTTTCCGCCATGGTGCGCCGTCCGCAATCAATAACATTGGTCTGTGCTTTTCTTAACTTCCTATCGAGCAAACATAATTACAAGGTTGTACAGTTCCATGAATGAATAAACCACTTCATGAGATATCCAACATGAAGATCCAACTCAATTTGATTATATGGATTAGAACAATAACCATAAGCTTTAAAGATGCCTGCAAGTTATGGACTTGCAGCATTTTGGAACTTTATTGCTGTAGAGGCTGTATCAGTGTTGAATGTTGAGTATTAAGTATTAACATATATGTGTACCATATTCACACAGACACCCATCGTTTCTGAATGATTTAACATGCTAATTATTGCAGGGTGGTGCTTTATGGTTCCAGAATTTAACAGAATTTTCTCACGGTTATTCAGGGTTCACCTTTCCTTTTCTGATGGCTGGTCTTCACTATGTTATTGTTCAGGTAATGGAGTACTGAGTCCATACACATTGCCATGATGGATCTTTAAATTATCTCTATTTACCTTTTGTTACTTTACACCCCCATCTCCATGCCCATGTGCGTTAAAGGCACGACTTTAACATAAAGCAATTTAATTCTATTAAAAATAGAGAATCATAATTTATTATTGCGCTTTTGTGGCAACCCCCTTGATAAAGTTGGGATGTAGTTGAGAGCCAAGTTTTTAATACGATAAGGTATGATTACCGAGCCAAAATAGCTTGCAGACTTATTGGATCTAAAGGTAATTGACAATGGCTAGTGATTACTCAAGTTAGGCAATCAAATACCTGGTGTTTGCTTACTGCCTCTGTCATTCTGCTTATAATGATGAAATCAAACTTTGTTGCTTTTTATCTCATTTACTAAACAATCTACATTGCTCGTCCCACCAGCAGCTCAGTCAACAACAGAGAAATATACAAACATAGTATAATAATAATATTATACGTGCTATAAAAAATAGTCAGATTATAGTTTAATGCATAATAGAGTGAATTTATTGTTTTCTGTCTGAGATTTGTTTGGTCTGTGCAATTGTACTTTAAGTTAATTCTTGCATAGTCTCATTGGTTTTGCGAAGGGCATAGATAGTCAGTAATAGACTGTGTACTAATTTATGTTCTTGATTTATCAGGTAACCTTTAAGAAACCTATGATCGAAGAAACACAGGACATTTTTGACTTGTTATCCAAGGTGAGTATAACAAGTATAGAAGTTCTAATGTGTTACTTCATATTAATTTTCTTGAGTAAAAACAAAGTTGATCCCTGATTTGATTTCTTAATTTTGCATTTTCGGTGATTTAAATATCTTTATTTCATTTTACAAATAGTGTTTAAGAATGTGGTATATGCTTCTGTTCATCGAGTTAAAGTTAAAGGCAGTAGTTCAACAATTTAATGATAAATATTTCTGTTTATGCAGTACTACAAGCGATACTTGGACTTTCTAACATTGCCTATAGCTTTCATTGGCTTTTCTATTCCTCAGGTAATTTTAATCCTTACATATTGTGTTTTTTTTTTTTGAAGGAACATATTTTGTGTTGTCACTGTGTTAATTGGATAAATGACATATCTGAGATGCATTTTGTGAATTTATGGCAGTAGACCATATATGATAGATGGCCAGATGGATACTACTAGATTTCGAAGACTGTATGGTTTTTAGATAAGTATAGAAACCCAGAATTGACTACACATTTTACGAATAAAACTATGTTCGGAGCTATCTTTTTATGCAAGATATCTGTACTCTGTAGGCACTGCTGCGGTGGGGAATGGGGATGTATGGTTTCAGAAGATTAAGGAAACCTATAATTTACTTTTTAATATAAGCTACAATTTCCTCACAACCTATCAGAGTCTATTTTTGTTTGTTAGTTAATTTGATTAAACTCAACACAAAGTTAATCTCATGGAACCCGTAAAATCAAGATAAAGTAACTGTATTTTATTGAATGATAAAGATGAGCTCAAAGGCTCTACAATGGTGGAATAGCCGAAAAGAAAATATAATCAAGAGTCAGAGACTCTTGCCCAGAGCTAAAGCTCCTACCAGAGAGAACACCTCTCCTAATAGACTCAACAATAATAATCCTGAATGAATATCACTACACAATCTCACTCCTTCATATAGAAAATCCATAACTGAATTCTAAGGATTTCACTAACCAACTCATGCTCTCCCATATGGCCCCACTTTCTTCTAGAATATGTCAGGTGTCCTATCATAATCTGATTAATAAGGTAACTTGATCTACCTTGACTGCAGTGGTTGGTTGATACTAGATAGAGTTAAAAATACTGCAACAATTCAGTCTAGTGGTACATTCTCCTATTTTGAAACCAAAGGTAGAGGCTGTGATTGCAGTTTCTGAACTTGCATGAGTAGGATTCCCTTGTCAATTTGATCGGAACTTGTATCTTATTACAAAAGAATAGGGAACATTCCTAGATTACAATGTTGCACAGGTTCTGAAAGGGCACCTCCTAAAGCCAAATGGCCCCAAATCTATCAAATCGATAAGCTACCCTCTCTCTCTCTCTCACACGCGCACACACATAGGGGTGGACAAATACCCGCGGCATGCCCAAACCCGCAAAACCGAATATAAAAAATGACATTCGGGCGGGTCAATCCGGGTACACGGGTTGTCAAAGCCATTCCTGTGGTTCTGTATGGGTTCAATCGGGCGGGTCCGGGTTGGTAAAATCACCCCTTGATGACCGAATCCACCCGTACCCGACATATGTAGTACAGTGTAGCTGGCACTTTATTAAGTAGGTTCTGCAAAGAGGCAAATACATTGAAAATATGCACTGTCAACTATTAATCAATCACCACTCCCAATATTCTCTCTTATTTTTATCAATAAACTAATACTAGTAAATACTTATCAATTCCCAATTTATCTTTATACTTTTCAGATTCTCTCACCCACCACTACACACGTTTACCTACAAGTTCATGAAACCTTCAATGTTCTCCCTTTTTTTTCAAATTATTTTCTTTCCAACTCTCATCCCATTTGGATCATATCACATATTTAACCTTTCATTCATCCATCAATTTTTCCAGTCTAGAGGTGCAAGTATTATGTTTCATTTTAAATTCATTTCAACCCATGCATGTTCACTGCAATGTTAAGGAAGAAGAAAAACACTTGTTTCAGATACAAGTGAGGACGAGGAAGGCATCCATTAATCCTCCTCCTCCGAAATCATCATCTTTTTCGTGAAATGCTTTCAGCTTCGGCGCAATTTTATGTTTGGCACAAAACCGTTCAAACCGACCTGTCAAACTGAAGAACCGCTTAACCCGAACCCGCA
The DNA here is from genome assembly GCA_946800305.1 of Medicago arabica. NCBI lineage: Eukaryota > Viridiplantae > Streptophyta > Magnoliopsida > Fabales > Fabaceae > Medicago > Medicago arabica. Next base: position 41,128,261 of record OX326969.1, read on the forward strand.
AAAACCGAAGCTTTCATTTGGACGACGATGGGTTTCATTCCTTCACCCACGGTTTGGATTGGGTCGAGGTTCCGGGCCCGAACCCGCCCGTTGTCCACCCCTACACACATACACTTTCCTCTTTATTTATAGGCAACTACCTTATTATTTCTCCTAACTATATTTCTACTTACTAAGTTGTTCTAGGATTACTTATCAGTACCTATCCCAAATAAAATTGGTAACTTGAAACTATATTGGTTTCTCATAATTTTAACCAAAGATTATTAGTTAGCGGTCACATTACTTCAACATTCCTTTTGTGTATGTGACATTTTCCATTGCAGTTGGCAGTTGCTTTATTTTATGGAAAACTCATTCCATCTCTTCTTGCCATAATCTGAAAGTTGTAGTCTTAGTTACTGTAATTTATTCTTGCAGGGGAGCCAACTCTATTGGATTACCAATAGTTCATTAACGCTAGTTCAGGTTAGTAAGAAAACTTTGTGCATTTCAATGCCCCGTTTACTTTGTCAAAACATTTTTCTATTTTCATTTTCTAAAATTTGTTAGTTTTAGTTGCTAAAAGGAGATGCTAGACTTTTGAAGTGAACAATTGTGTGCATTTGGAAACATTGAAAATGCCAAAGAATTCTTTTTAATTATTTCCAAAATGCATGATCCCTAACTAGCATTTCATCTCCTTTCCATCACAATGGTTTATTTCAAGAGTGTTACATCTTATTAACTAGTTAAAATTAACATATTTTAGGAAAGGAAAATAGAAAATGTTTTCATAAAGTAAATATGGCCCAAGTTTTTTAAGTTTGAACTACTGTGTAGAATAAATCTTAAATAAACTTTGCAGCACTTTGCTCTTAGAAATCCGGCTGCCCTTGCAAAGTTGGGGTTACTGGACAAGAATCGTCAAATAGCAGCTTCCAAGGAAACTGATGCTTCTAAAACACCGCCTTTACTGGGGGTAAAAGACAATAGCACAACAGCAGCTACCAAGGAAACTATTTCTCCTGAAAAGAACCCTCTGGATTCACCTGAGAAATGGCATAAAATACCTATAGAGAACATGTCCTCTGTAGAACTGACCACTGTGAGTGGATAAGAACATGCATCATGTGTGATATATCATTAAAACATTATCGGCTCCAAGAATTTTTCACAAACTAGTGGTTTGATTTTGTTTTACAGCTTGCAGTCCCATTTCTAAATAGTAGCGATAAAGATAGTGCAATACCTTTGCTAAAGTAAGTTATTCTTTCAAGTTACTAAAGGAAGTTATCCTTTATAATTTCTCCAGTGTGGGAGAATAATAGAAAAGGAAACTCGCTTTGTTATCATAGTTCTTGGCCTTATTTCTGATTGACGGTGCAATGCTTTATTAACTCGCATATACAGACTAGCACTTGATAAGGACCCTGAATACTTGCGAGCTTTGGTTTTAATGGGACGGGTTCTTTTGCTGAAGCAAATAAATGATGAAGCTATTCAATACTTTGAGCGTGCAATATCAAAGGTGTGAATTCATATTTGCCTCCATTTTGTTTTTAATTTGCTACTCTGGTTTTATGTTTTATGTATAACCAACCCCACTTAGTGGGATAAGGCTTGGTTGTTGTGTGTTGTTGGTTTTATGTATAAAATATGTGGTCTGGTATTTGTTCCTCTGAACTATGACTTTTAATCGCTATTTTTCCTTTTTTTTTTTTCTTACACTAGAAATTTATTGTATCATTTCACTTCGTTTGCACCTTTAATGCCTAATTATTTACTGATTTTTCATTAGCTTTCACTTGCTGGCCTCCCAACTGATCCAGAAGAGTTTGATTTTTTGATTCTTTCATCCCAATGGGCTGGTATTGCCTTTGAACGACAGGTGAAGTGAATACTTCAACTTTATCAAATTTCTGTCTGGTTGTTTTTTTTTTGTTATGACCATAAAACACTTGAATAGGCATTTGACAGAGGGAATAATGTGATAGTTTGTTTATCAAATGGATCTTAGATCCGTAATACTGATTATCTTGTTGCCTTGATGAGAATTGCACCTTTATTCCTCTTATTAAAAAACAGATTTTGTCGTACAAAAAAAAAGATTTTGGGACTTTTTTTCTTCTTCTTTTGAACAGATTTTGGAATTTGGTTTGGGTTTAAGAAGCATTTGTATTCCGATTTTCAGTTTAACATCAACAGGCAAAATGGAACTTGGTTTGGGTTTATTGCCTAACTATTTGGCCCTATTAAGTCGATATGTACTACAGAAATCGAAAAGTATCGGGCTTTGACACGTATCTAATACCGATGTGTCTGATCCCAACAGGTGTCCAGAAAGTATCCAATAATTCTATTTAAAAACATTTCCACCGATATAGATGGGAGAAAGATATGGAACTAAAGACATGAAATTAAATGGAGTATTTTTTATGACACATTTATAGTAGAAAGAATATATTTTGATATAGATGGGAGAAAGACATGGAACTCCGCCTACTTGTTATGATCACAATTTTTTTTAATTAAAATTGTGATCGTCATATATTGACTACTTATATAGAATTTATGTAATAATGAGAAATCAGCACTGTTAATGTCTCTTCACAAATAAAAAAAATAAAAAATGTCTACTTCACAAATATTATGCTTCTAGTTCTTTCTTATTCTTTCCTAGAAATTGGATTTCATTTTCATTTTTCTTCAATTTTCTGCATGGCAGGGAAAGAAGGATGAAGCGCGTGCACACTTTGAAAGAGTTGCAAATATGAAGGAGCCTGAAGATACCGCTAGCAAACGCTATTATTTTGATGGTTTGCTGCTGCTTGCCAGGTACAACTTGGTTAAATACCTTAATTAGTGTTCAGACTTTCCTTTTCTTATTTTCATTTTGCTCATGGGATTGGATTTATTGGGTTTACAGCTCTTTACATGATTCTGGTCAAAAGGCTGAAGCTGCAAAGTATCTGCGTCTTGTTGTTGCTTATAATCCTGCTTATAAGAAATTTTTGGAACAATGTGAACAACATGAAGATATTGCTAGTGATCTTGCCCAAAGTAGGAGAGACCTCTGATTTCAGATATTTCACTGATGTCCATATTTTTTGTATTTTATGTATATCTAAACAATAAAGTTTTACCTCATCTTATTTTTGCTTTACAGTTTCTAATTTATATTTTGACCAATAATCAGCTTAGATGTCAGCTGCATTACATAATTATTTATACAAAATTGTGTAAATATTGAAGTGATGGCATAATTTGATCCTCCCTTGTACCCCATTTAAAAATAATCCACGTCTCTTCTGGAAACCACGAGTGTGATATTTCAAAATATGGTAAAATGCATTTAAGTTTTTGATGTTTTTTGAAAAACAATAAGATAATAGTATTTCGTAAACTTATCAGATGAACTTATTGATAAATGTAAAATAGAATAAGGATATTTTTAAATAGTCATTGACTAAAATAATTTGGCTGATTTTTTCTCGTCATTATTTATGTTATTGCACTATGGTTAATTTACAATTTAAACTAAATATTGATGGCATTGTCATAAAACAAAGAGAGAGAGAAATATCCACTAAATTTAATTATATTAAAATGGACTAAACTCCATTGCATAATTACTCTTTTTTAATGATAGATGTTATTAGTTAATTTGTTAGATTAATATTTACTTATTCGATGAATTTAAACTTAGATTCAAACTCTTTTTTTTAAAACTCAAATCAATTGAGCATTTCAACTACCCAACCCTACATTGCATAATTACTTATTGGACAATATTGTTTTTGTTCACATAGCAGAGTGTGTATTTGTAGGGACGACTGAGATAGTTTAGAGGGCCATGAACACTCCTTGCTTCTCACATAGGGGATTGAAATCAACCGGTTCCTTGTGATAAGTCAAATGCTCAAATTCATGTGAGTGCTTGATAAATGAGGTTAATTCTAATACACATATGACATCAGATATTTTTCTAGACAAGATATTAAGTATTGTTATGAACTTAAATACAAGTAAAAGTATAGATGTTAGTTGGTATAAATTTAGACCAAATATATCTTAACTTTCTAATATTTATCTCACCCTAAGTGTAAATTTTAGTTTGAACAACTGAAATGAGAAGTGTAATTTAAAAAGTTTAGATGTTTTGCAACTATGATACAATGCATCTATAGAATCACTTGATTCAAAATCAATAGTGTAGTCATATCATTGTTTAGGGGTTCAAATTTTATGTTAATAAATAGTCTAATTAATTTGAGCGAGGTCTAGAAATAATCTTTCTAACAAAAACATAAATTTCATCCATGTAAAGTTTTATTCTTCGCATTTTGATTCTCTAAAAAGGTTATTTTAATACTTCCTCCAAACTTTTCTTTTACCGAGAGTTAAAATACAAAAAAAATCCAAAATGACACAGGTGAAATCAGTGTTGGTAATTACGTAGCTTCTCAAAAAACAAAAAGTTACTGCTTAATCATTAAATTAATGACAAAAAAGGAACCGTGTATTCCAGAACAATCTATGCTGTGACTGCTTTGTAAAAAAAGCACAATCCAATACCAAAACACACGCAAAACAAAACAAAATCAAAAACAAAAGTTACACATATACCAAATCCAGCTACAAATACAGCAACACCTACTCAAAATTCAATTCTTTTCTTTATCCAACACCAACTACTTAATCGCTAAGAAACTCTAACAACACACAAAAATAATCATTAAATAATAAATAAATAAAACATTAATTGCTTTGGTTCTGTTGTCTGTGTCATAAAATCTTGATTTTCTCTTTCAACCAATTCATCAAAACAAGATCAACCCATTTCATCATTCATGTTCAAACACTCAAATCCATCATCAAGTTAGAATATTTTCCTTTCTTTCTCATCTGGGTCCCTCTCAGATTTTCAATGGCGTGTCCTTCAAATTCAATCACCTACAATGGTACCCTTTGTGCTTGTTTACCAGGACATGTTCTTGATGTTGTAGCTAAGAGTTGCAAACTCTTTGAAGCTGACTCAAATATTACCACAGATTCTGGTGTTGATTTCTATGCTCTTAAGCTGCCAGAGACACTTCCTGGATTTGATTCTCTTAAGAAGTTTACACAGTCACAAGCTGTGTTCTTGGAGGCTACACTTGTTATGCTTCTCTCTTGGCTTATGTTTTGCTTATTTCTTAGGTTTATGAGCCTTGGTGATGGTCGTGGCGTGTGGTTTAAACTTAGGTGGTTTGTTAGTCGATTGGATATTTGTTTTGCTACTAGACATTGGCTGGTTAGTACTTTATTTTGTTTTGATTTGATTTGTTTTATTACAGCAAAACTGTTACCAAGAGTTTAGTTACAGTTAATTATGTTTGATTAGTTAAATTAATTGTTGTTTAGTTAAGTTAGTTTATTACAACAAAACTGTGTATAATTAATTACAGTTCATTCTGTTTGATCAGTTAAATTAGTTGGTATTTGGTTGAGTTAGTTTATTACAACAAAACTGTATATAATTTAGTTGCAGTTAATTCTGTTTGATTAATTAAAACCAAAATGTATATAATTTAGATACAATTAATTATGTTTATCAGTTAAGTTAGTTGGTGTTTAGTTAAGTTATTTTATTGCAACAAAACTGTATGTAATTTAGTTAAAGTATATTCTGTTTATCAGTTAAATTAGTTGGTCTTTAGTTTAGGGTACTGTAGTAAAACTGTATGTAATTTAGTTACAGTTAATTCTGTTTGATCAGTTCAATTAGTTGGTGTTAAGTTAGTTTATTGCATTAAACTTTGTATGTAATTTATTACAGTTTCTTCTGTTTGATCAGTTTAATTAGTTGGTGTCTAGTTAAGTTAGTGTATATGTATTAGTTGAAAGTTAGTTTATATGTATTAGTTGAGAGAGTTATATGTATCAGAATCAGAAATAAGCATGAACTCATTGATTCCTATTTTGATCAATCGTTACAAATTACATTAAATATAAACCTTCTCCCTGAATCTCTCTGTTCAATATGAGTTGAGTTCCTGTCTTTGATTTCATGAGTCATGATGGTTCAGTTTCATGCCCCATAACCTAAATTTAAGATTTCATTCACTTAACTGATCTCACAATACAACTGCATTCATAAATTTGTTATATTGTTTGCCTTAAGAATTTATTTATTTTTTGCTTATAAAGTAGTTTAATTTGTTATGGTTACAAACTGAATTCGCCTTTTCTTCTAAATTGCTATTGTGACACAACTGCTTGTAGCTGTTCTTGAAGCAGAATTACAATATACGCATGCTCATGTAGGTTTATGTTGCACATGAATCAATATTTATTTTATTATTATCAACTATAAGTAAAATAATGTTGAGTACCATTTGTTTTCTTGTAGGACGATAAGAAAGTAGTAACCAAACGCAAAACTGAACTTGGTGGAGCTTTCTCCATAGCAAGTTGGATACTTTTCATTGGTTTATTTGCTGCGTGAGTCTCCGATACCTTGTCAGGATATATTAATGAGATCTATGATGTTTTCCTTTATTACGTTTCGATTTCTATTGTCAAAATCTTTATTTTTGACTCAACTTTCCAATTTCCATTAGATTGCTATACCAGATCATATCAAAGAGATCAATTGAGGTTCATAATATAAGAGCAACAAATGCACCAGAATTAACCTCATTTCTTAATGACATGGAGTTCAATATAACAACTATATCTAGTATGAGCTGTGCAAATCTACGTGATCTCGGTAACTTAGTTTCTGGAAATCCGGGATTTATTGACGAAAGAGTAGTTTCTCTGTCAACTTTAGTAAACTACTCATGTCACAACACAAGCAACGGACCAACAATAGCACTCAAGTGTAAAGGTTGCAAGCTCATCTCAGATAACATGTACATTTCGTGGCAATTTGTTGATCTCCCAAATAGTCCTGCTACTGCTGTTGGCTATGAATTCAATCTCGCTTCAACGGATAGTGCTAAGAAACACATGAGTTTTGTTAATGGAACGCTAAAGAATGGAACCACTTTTGATGATAGACCGGTTACATTTAGAGGGAGGCAATCAAATATTTTGAAGTTCAATCTGTTTCCCCGAATATACCGTAATTTACACGATCTAAAGCTCATTCAGCCTTTATTTCATGAGTTCCTCCCTGGTTCAGTTTTTCGCGATACAATTCAACTTCGAACGTCCCTTGAAAATTCTGTTGAAGGACTAGTCAACACCACATTGTATATCAATTTTCTCTCTGCTTATGTTGTGGAGGTTGATAAAGAGAGTATTTTGGGTCCTGGTAAGCTTCTTTCTGTATCTTGTATATGTAAGTTATCTTCTGCAATTTTCTCTCTGCATACTAGTCACTAAATAATATCAGCCTATGAAGCACTGACACTGCCATGATACTGAAACGCCGACACCAGTAATATTTTGAGAAAATTGAATAATTAAATGTAAACCATACGTGTCGGTGTGGGACACCAGATACGTCTTCAATCTGAAGTGTTGGTGCTACATATCAGCTGCTTTACCATCAAGTTCATCAAATCCTTGGATCTCTAAGAGCTTCCATCCTATATATTTGTTTCGAAAATGGAGATAACTTATGTTTACTATCTGAATTAGAGAATTACTGTCTTTTCAAACAAAAAAACTATTTTGTACTATTTAGGTAGGTCTAATTGAAATTACCAAATCACTTGGCAATAGTTAAATTAGGTTTAACCAATTGAGCCATGATTTTTTTCTATGAGGATATTTTGATCATAGATCCAACCAATATGGAATCTTAATAGAAATACCGACATATCTTTACTACATGTCTGCTTGAATATCCAGTTTTTGTGAACACCGTTGATCTTTCACCCTTTTCTGTTTTATCTGCAGTGAGCTTCCTTGCAGACCTTGGTGGCCTGTATTGCATTAGCATAGGCATCTTTTTCTATCTATTGATACAGGTATACTTCTTCCATTCTCGATAATTTTCAATTAGGATTCGTCAATAATTCAAACTTTGTACTATATGATGGTTCAATCAATATTGTCTTAACCTTGTTTTATAATTCTAGTGTGAATACAGGGTAAAGAAGCTCAGAAATGAGGATAGTGTTTTGCGGTCAATTAAAAATCGGTGTAAAGCTCAAGATAATTGGGATAAAGTAATGTCTTTGTTAACATCTGAAAACATCTTGTGTATTTCATATTGATTTTCTTATTGTCAATAATAGGCTTCTTTTTTTGAAGAAGTCAATAATAGGCTTCTTATATGTTTGGTTATATGACTAATACTTCTGCTTTTAACCAGCTGAGGAAATATGTAAAGTTTACCTATGGCGTTCTTACAATAGATGATGACAACTATGATAAATCTAAAAAGGGAGCTTGTTGTGATGGGTTTATGTTGCATTCAAGACAAAGCAGTGGATCATCACATAAGAGAAGGCAGCAAAGCAAAACAAGTTCTATAAGTTTGTACGAGAAACCGAGTTTACCTGCCAACAAGGTAAAGCTTTCACTATATATTCGTTAGTTTTTCTAGTTCACAATTATCAATGTTAGTCACGCGTAGGAAGATGTGATGTCGTTGTTAATCATAAGTGTCTAAACATAACTTTTTTATTGCTTATATTTGAAACTGTAGGGAGCAGTCAGAATGATTTGTTTGTGGCTAGTTTTTCTACTAAAATATATGGTTGCTGCCAAAGCATCTTTTTAAGATTAATTTCAATGTTTTCTTCCAGTCATTGATCAGCAAACCGCTTGGATCAACGAATGATTCGACACTGCATTATGAAAATACGGCAAAGCAGCATAGTGTTGGTTCAAGCAGTGATTTCCCACCATGTCAACCTCAAGAATCATCTATTATTGATGATAACTTTATTCCTCCTCCACCTTCACTAGGTATGCTAATAACAATTACCGATTAGTTGTTTGTTTTATTATATTGTCCAGCATACTTATCAGGTGATATTTCAATCAGTATCTTTTCGTGTGAAATAAGTTTTGTTGAATGTTACTTTGCTGAGTTTCAAAAGTGAAACTGAAATCTTAGATCCACTGTCTCCCCATCATAAATGTCTCTCTTGGCTCCATATTTTGTCTTGATATAATGCTACTGAACTTTGGTTTTGCTGTTCTATTATGATCATAGGTAACACTGCTAACAGTAACACATTATGTCTTTCAATTGATTTATCTGCTTAATAGATTGTCAATTATTTACCATTATTTAAAACTTATTTCTGCATTATTTGAATAGATATTTTAATGATACCTTTTTTCAAGTTTCGAAAATCGTACTGGGGTGCTTTTGCTACCTCTCATGGATATAACTTGTATGCAAATATGATGCAGAATGCAAGAATGGTTCTGAAATGGACATGTCCGATGTTCAGAAGAATCTCAAAAACCTGTACGAGTATAATGCCATGTTAAGGGACAGATTATCAGCTGCACAGTCTTTGCTCCACTCCTCCTCATCTAAGCACTCTTCCCAGATAAAGAGCAATGGAACTTAGTGTAGGTGTCTTTGCATCAACCGATCATCAGACCATTCCATGAATTTTACAAGCATCGATTTAGCTTAACAGCGGAAGTTGATTCTTGATTGAAACCTGACCAAGAGGAGTTAATGATTGTAAAATCTTTAAGTGGGAGAATATGCTGAATAGACCTCTTCAAAACCATAGTATTCCTCCTAGCCGAATATTCCTGCATTGAAAGCTGCCGTGTATGGACAAAGCATGATGATCCACATTTTGATTTCATCCGATATTCTTTGATGATTATTGTTGTCATCGTCTGATATTCTTTACCACTCTTCTGAAACTGATTTTCCATGTTCATATACGTTTTGTCAAACCTTGTATATAGCCAGTGCAGTATTTTGATTAAAGGAGAGTGGCACTAAATTTGTTTTTGCAGGCATTGTTATTGTCAGTAATAGTTCTTCAGAATGTAACATAATTTCCCATTTTTATTCTTTATGGATTTTTTATGTTATGATATGTTGAGTGACTTTTAATTTTCACTATAGATAAATTTCTCTAGAAGGGTGGTACAATTAAGAGCATCCAAAAAACATGTACATCCCTTGTTTGTAGGAATGAACAGACATAAACAACTGGGTTGAGACACAATCACAGATGGTGCCCATTACAAAGCATGCAAAAAGAAAGATTTATTGGTTGGTATAATACATAACATTTTTTTCCTAATAAAAAAGAAATTAGGGTGAGGGGATGGTGGCCATTACAAGGCATTGAAGACCTTTAGACTCCGAGCACTTGTAAAATTTTTACATTTATCTTACTCCAAAGAAACTAACTGGGCTCGAATTGTGTATACAATTTCAATTCTAAAATAGTATACAAGTTAAAGATAAATTATTTGGTTGATAGAATATTATGCAGGTGTTGTATATAATATAGACGCTGGCAAGTTAGAATCAAAAACATTTGCTGGCATGGTGGTTGGTATGCATAACTTGCACACTCTTATCACAATGTCGAATCTGGCAGCATATTTTCTGAATGAATCAACCGAACCAGGTCAACAAATGGGTAAATGGATCATGCCAACAAATGGGTCAATGGATCATGCGGTTGAACCATGGGTTAATGATATAACGTTCGGTTTATAAGCACAACTGATCTAAACTCCTGACCGGATCGACTCTGGGTCCTGTTCCCAGTTAAACTGGTTTGAAAGTATATCCGGTCCGATTTTAAAAACAGCGCTGTCAGGTCACAAAGTAGCAACGTACTGTTTAACAGAAAAATTCAACCCGAGGCTTCAAATCAAACCTCATGTCATGACAATGTAGGGGCCCCGATTCAACTGTGGGTCTGTCGTAAACAGACCTTGCATTTTGTAGGAGACCCAATTTCACAATTTTAATTATGATCTTGTAGTAGTTATTCTGATAACGACAGTTTAACAAGAACGAGAAAATTGATTAACTGAACAACGTTTGCAGCTGCAACCAGCACTATAATGGTCCGTTCAATGAAATATTCTTCTTTGCATTCAAATGCTAGAATAATTGCAATGTAGTATACATACTCATACTCATACTCATAATAGACATTTGTGGACACAATGTATCATATAAATATATTTGGTCCATTATCCCCAAGCCACTATATAACTTAGTGAGGATTATGCTTAAGAGCAAACGAGGCTTCAGGAGCACATTGCCTTCTCCACCAGTTTCTGCTATTCTCCATTCTCATATGTCTCTGTAGCCATAAACAAAGTGAGAGTAGAACAATTATTCTCAAAGCAACATTGATTGATTAGGCCAAATACTGTACCACACAAAGACAGAAACAAGTACGAAAATCAGAAATTCAAGAGGACATATCAACAGTGATATCATATCCTCCAAAAAACTCTCCATCAATATAGAGCTGAGGAAAGGTAGCCCAACTGGAATATTCCTGCAGTCCTCGGCGCATCATATCATTTTCCAATATGTTTTATTGTTTCAAAAGACGCATTCAAAGACTTCAAAATTTGCAACACAGTATTTGTGAATCCATCTTGTGGAAAGTCCTTGGTTCCCTCGATAAACAAAACTATTTTGTTTGAAGTAACAACTTTATCCAATGTGGTCTTCAATTCAGGAGTCAAAGCTGAAACAATCAAAATCAGAAAAAAGCCAAGTTTCATTTAAGTGACTTTATACTAATTAGGTGAAAACCCATGAAGGAAAAGAGGTTTGAGAAGTACCAGAACAGCGAATTGTGGTGGAAAAACGTTGTTTGAGTTGAAGTTTGGGTTGGGAATGGAAAATAGTGTTTTGTTTGAGGACAAGAGATGAACAAGGTGGAAGAGACAGTGACGAGGTTGTGGTTCCAGAAAGGTGGGAGTGGAAGCATGATGTTGTTGGGTGCAAGTGTAGTTGCAAAGGGAATGATTCAACGCACGAACTGAAAGACATGTTTGTTTGTTCAGTGCAAATGTTCCAGAAAGGTTAATTGTATTGAATTGGATAACATACCTTAAATATCTAAGTGCACAATCTACAGCGAGACTTCTACCATTTTTGAGAAGTATACTGCATAGAGGAAGCTAACTTTGTAACTATTGTGACTACCGGGTAGAGCTAGTATTTCAAAAACCAGACCGATGATTAACCCAATTGAAAAAAAAAAAAAAAAAGTTTATTAGTTTGTATAATACACATCATTCTACTATGTATACAATTTCAATTCTTAAATAGTATACAAGTTAAAAATAAATAAATTATTTGGTTGAGAGAATATTATGCAGGTGTTGTGGCAAGTTGGAAACAAAAGCATTTGCTTGCATGGTCATTGGCATCCGTCCTTTGCACACTCTTCTCACAATATCGAATCCGGCAGTATACTTTCTGAATTTTTTTAGGAGCACATGCAACTGAGTGGGTGAGTGAATCAACTGAACCAGGCCAACAACCAGGGTAATGGATCATGTGGTTGAACCATGGATCGATGCCATAACGTCCGGTTTATAACCACAACTGATCTAAACTCCTGACAAGATAGACTTTGGGTCCGGTTCTCAGTTGAACCGGTTCGAAAGGCAGTCCGGACTGATTTTTATTTAAAACGGTGGTATCATGTTACAAAGTAGCAACATAACAGTTTAACTACAAATTTCAAACCAAGGCTACAAACAGCATGTCATGACAATGTATAAGGAAGAGTTAGACACACTAGGGGGTCTGTTGTAAATAGACCTTGCATTTGTAGTAGTTATCCCAATCATGGCAGTTTAACAAAAGCGAGAAATTGATTAATTGATCAATATTTGCAGCTGCAACTAGCACTACAATTGTCCATTCAATGAGATATTCTACTTTGTAGTATTCAAATGCCAGAATAATTGCAATGTAGTATACATACTCATACTCATAATCATAATAGACATTTGTGGACACAAAATGCATTATACAAATATATTTGCTCCATTATCCCAAAGCCATTGTATAACTTAGCGATGATTATGCTCATGAGCAAATGAAGCTTCAGGAGCACATTGCCTTCTCCACTAGTTCCTGCAATTCTCCATTCTTATATGCCTCTGCAGCCATAAACAAAGTGAGATTAGAACAATTATTTTTGAGAAATTAAGTGTCAATAATAATATAGTCTTATCCGATGCTAAAAAATAAACTTAATAACTTATTCTTATGCAGTCAATAGTAACATCATGCAGTAAACATATGAAAGCTGGAGGACCTACTTGAAAGCAAAAAAACATTTCCAACTTTTATGGATCAACTACAAGGAAGCAAGGTATGTACATGTAACAAAGACTAATATGTGCAAAATGGCATTTTGTAAACATCAATTTTGTAATAGCTGATAAAAAACAATATCTCTGTCACCGACATGATAGAATATTTGTCAGGTTACTTGCATTTAAACCAATCTGGTCATCCGTTGTATTTCTAGTTTTCTTCAAAATCAATCTTTAGATAAAACTCTTTCCGTTTCTTCAAAAAATGAGAAGGAAAGTATATAGGCTAAACCTATAGTATGATATCTCCATTAATTTAACATGATAACTAATCAAATAGTAGCAACTTGATTAGAATATTTCCTAGCTCAATGTAAAATGTGAGATTTATCATAGCTCTTCTTATTACTAATTATCTATCCTTAGCTCATGTTCAAAGATTCCATCAGGGAAGCAAACCAAATTAAACAAGAACAATAACAACGAAGTCTTATACCACTAAGTGGGGTTCGCTAGATGGATCAAACGACACATAATGCTCTATCATATACCCTATTTATACCGAACTCATTAATCTCTAGTGATATGACTACTCTCCATCTGATACTCACCTTACTACATAATCTAGAGGTCTTCTATTTACATGCCCAAACCACCTAAGCCTAGTTTCCACCAACTTTGGTACTATAGGTATTACCCTAACTCTTTTTCTCTAATGTTGTCATCTCATATCCCATCTAATCTGACCACACATGCAACGCAGCACCCTCATCTCTGCTAAGCTTACTTTATTTTCATGTTGGTTCTTGACAGACCAAGACTATGTCTCATACAACATTATTTTAGCATTATCACCAAGGCAACATTGATTGATTAGGCTAATACTGTACCACACAAAGACAGCAACAAGTATGAAAATCAGAAATTCAAGAGAACATACCAACAGTGATATCACATCCACCAAAAAACTCTCCATCAATATAGAGCTGAGGAAAGGTAGGCCAACTGGAATATTCCTTGAGTCCCTGGCGCAACATATCATTGTCCAATATGTTTATCGTTTCAAAAGACGCATTCAAAGACCTCAAAATTTGCACAACCGTATTTGAGAATCCACACTGTGGAAAATCCTTAGTACCCTTCATAAACAAAACTATTTTGTTTGATGTAACAACCTTATCCAATGTGGTCTTCAATTCAGGAGTCAAAGCTGAAACAAATCAAAATCAGAAAAAACCCAAGTTGTATATAAGACTATATATTCATATTCTTATCTATGAAATTGTAAATAGTGAAAAATTAATTGAAAAAATTGAGTTAAAGATTGAATTGTGAATTGTGAAAAATTGAAGGGTGAAATTGAAATGGGGGGATTAAAGATTGTGACTTTAAAGTAATTAAGTGAAAACCCATGAAGGAAAAGAGGTTTGAGAAGTACCAGAACAGCGAATTGTGGTGGAAAAACGTTGTTTGAGTTGAATTTTGGGTTGGGAATGGAAAATAGTGTTTTGTTTGAGAACAAGAGATGAACGAGGTGGAAGAGACAATGACGAGGTTGTTGTTGTTTTTGCAGAAACATGGGAGTTGAAGCATGATGTTGTTGGGTGCAATTGTACTTGCAAAGGGAATGGTTTAACGCACGAACTGAAAGACATGTTTGTTTGTTCAGTTCTTGAGTTCAACTTCCAATCGCAATTCTCTTTCCGAGTGTTACTATTAGTTTTATCAAATCATGGATGAGGTGTGACAAAAAATAAAATGATGGATGAGGTCTATTATTATCTTTGACTAAAAATAAAAATTGTATTTGCAAAAGGTATCCACAAACATATTTTACTCATGTGACAAAACAAAAACAAAATTATTATTTGCAATTTGGAAATGATATCCACAAACATATCTTTGTACAAATGCAACTTAGAAGTTAACCAAAGAGTTAATAGCAAATATTAAATAGTAATTTTTATTTTTGTAATTAAATTTTGGGTTGAAAACCAGCCATTGAAGCTTTTGGTTTAACGTGAATTGCTGCTTTATAGAAAATGTGGGTTGAAAAACGCCGAAGCAAACAAGCTAAGTATCTTCTCAAGAATGAAAAGAAAAATGTTAACTAATATCTAATAGGTAGCATCTATAGTATAAAACATGATGAAAACAAAATTTAAATGGTTTTACTACAATATTAAAGTTGCACGCTCTCTCTTCTCCTTCTCTCTTGTGAGCCGTCGTCAAAACTCTAGTTTCTTCTCCTTCATCCATCAAAGAGGGGTGATTTAGGGTCAATTTTTGATCCAAAATCACCCCTCTAACTCATTTTTCTATTTCCCTTTTATTGAAATAAAGTGATTTTCACATCTATTTTGTTTTTTCTTTCGTGATTTCGTCGTCTTAGTGCGACGTTGTTTTGTTCGTCGTCGTTGTGCGATGTTGTTTTTCTTTCTTGTTTCGTTTAGGTATTTGTTCGATTCAGATTGTCAGACCAGCTTCGGTCCAGTGCAGATCAAATCAATGTCTTTGGAGTCGTCAACGTTGCAGATCCGGAGACATGAGTATTCCAGAGACTTAAATATAGTCATATGTGTAGGCGTTAGTACTTTGCCGTTTTATGCTATCAACATGGATGTTGTGAGTTTGTTCACAAATTCATCCTTTTTGTTTTTAACGAATTTTCATTGTATCGATGTACTATATCAATTTGAATGATTGTCGTTTATTTTTGTAAAAAAAAAAAGTGTGTAGAGAGAATACATGTGAATTTTGTAATAAAGATAGTAAGTAAGATAAATGACAGTTAAATCATTAGATACAAAGAAATATATAGAAAAAAAAACTATAAGAGAAACGATTAAGAAAAATTTCAAGATCGATGAATTGAATAAAAATACAGTACTATATTTTTATGGACTTTGTGTCTACAAGGAAAAATATGAGGCAAAAATATAAAGAATCTCACATTACAGAGGTAAAATCTATATTTTTTATATGTCATTTTTTCAAATTTCGCGTATATTACACGTTCAATTTGAGCAATTAAACTTTTGAATATTTGAAGGTGAGAAATCAAAGTTTAAAGAAGTAAAAAAAAAAGACTTTATTTTGAAAAGAAAAAACAACATGACGAAGGGATGGGTACCTCACTTGGTTGAACGGAATGATTAAAGTTGTTTAAAAGTTTGATTTCCAGGGTTCAAAACTTGAAAAGGGAAAAAATATTAACATAACTACTTTCTCTGGTCACGTTTATAAGCAAATTTTGTTTTTTCAAGTTCATTGAATAGCTGATGTATATAGACTATAATATAATCTATATACATAAGGATTAAACCCACATTTTCATCCCTGAAAGCGACACTCGCTATCTGGCACATCCCTGGATCAATGAAAATTATCAAAAGCTCCCATATTGTTAACCTCACTAGTCATATTAGTCCAAGACGTTAAGTGAACGTTAAGTATGATGATATGCCTATTATTTTTGCCAGGTTGGATGCTTATGTGTGACTTCCACATTGGAGAACGACAAAAATGAATGTAATGTCCCTTACATCTTCTCGGAAAAAAGAAACAAGCCCATGTCTTCATCTTCCTCCATACTCTCCCTTTCATCTTCCTCCATACTCTCCCTCTCAAAACATACCAAGGGAGACTCAAATAATGATCTCTGTGCTCCAGAAAATTTGATCTACGCATTAAGAGATTTTCCCAGTTGCTGGAATCTGGTAGAACAGTATAAGAGTTTTGTCAGTGCCAGAGAATGAAACCGTGACGTTGCGGGTGAGAGTACGGCGTCATTGTTTATATTTTTCTTCTTCTTTTAACCATAAAATCAAAACCCATGTGAAAAAAGAAGACGATGAATTTGTTCATCTTATCAATAACCCATGTTTTTCTTTACCCTTTTTATGTTAACAAAAATCCAATAAGTTTCAATCTTTCATGGAGGATATCAGAGTTTCAATTTTTCTTTTAATTAATGTAAAGTGAGCAACACTATGTTTTTTTTTCTGTATTAAATTAGTAACACTATTTTTCTTCTTGAAGATGAATCTCCATTGTTTTTCTATATTGAATCTGTGTTTTTTATTTGGGCGTATTTTGAAGGTTTGATTTTTGTGCTCGGATCTATAAGTTTCGGTCTTTTATATATTGAATTCCTATGTATTTTGTTGGGTTTGATTCTTAATTTTTATCCCCATAGTTCTGAACACCAAAAACCATGGATGCAAGAAAAAAGAGCATAGGTTTGCACATTAACAACCATGGAATTTTGAGGAAATTTATAACTTTTTATGTTCATTATGGTTTTGGGTTGTTGAGTTATGGATTTTGAATTGATGATGAAGATAAATATAAAGAGAGTAAATCAATTTTGAATTTTGATTTTGAATATGAATATGATAATTTCTAGGCAGATGTGTTGGTGAACATGAGTTTATGAGTAGTGTTGGAGAAGATGAAGGAATTGGAGGCATTAATGAAGAAGAAGGCAGAAACATAATTGTGGTTATTTGGTCTCTCGCCTACCAGCAACTTAGTCCCATGTTAGCGTGGATGGCCAACACAATAGCCGAAGTGGCAAGTACATGTCAGCACCGTTAACACCAAGTAAACGTCTTGGATGCATTTGACTAACATATCAAATAATGAAGGAGTTTTTTATTCATTAAATTGATATAAGGACTAGTGTGAAAACGAGTATCACTTTCAAGGACCTAAATGAGGGTTTACTTTATACATAAGTTATTCAATGAATCTAAAAAAGTAAATTTTGCTTATAAATATGGCCGAAGGAAATAATATACTAACATTTGCTACTAAAAAAATTACATGATAAACAACAACATGACCATTTTCAATATTAGTTTTTGGTAATAATTATTATTTTACAATAAATTTAAACTGATTTAACACATACAATATTACACATGTTAAATGAACCTTAAGGATATTAAAAAAATTACACTAATATAGCAGAGATCTCATTAAAGAGAACTCTTTCAAAAATTATCGTATGCCACTTTCGATGACAAGCACACGGTATTCTTTAGTAAAAGGCGAAAGAATAGTTCGCTATGTGCTTATCACATGGCTCCGTGCTTTTTAACTGAGTAAGTCCTTTTATTTTATAAGCTCGCTAGCTTAATTCAGTAGTCGCACCAGTCGATGTGGGACTAAGACATTAAACATACTGCACGCACATAATAATGCTTTTGTTTCCAGTGGATAGTCTGTGCCTCAGCAAATAGCTTCACAAATATGGTTTAATCTTTCTTCTAGATTTCATGTTTCGGATCATTTTAAATTTCATTATCAAAGCAGAACAAAAGGAATATTTTATTATGAAAAAAAACCCTTCTGTGGAATCAATTAGCATCAAAATTCAACACCATGTATAATGAAAATATGAAGCCAATGAGAGCACTATTTGTATTTTAGTCTACCAGAAACAAAGGTAATTTTGTGGAAATCTCCCACAGTATGCTGGTTTTCAATTGGTTGAGTAATTTTGTCCCTCAATTTTCTTGTTACTTCTTCAACACCTTCAATTGTTTCATGCTAGCTGAGGATGGTTTTAGTGAAGACTTTTGTGATGTATTGATTCATGTTTGGATTAAGGGTTTTAGAGGGAATGAGAGAACATGTTTTTCTTTTTGAATTAAAGAAGCTATAGAATTCTTTTAAAAATAAATTTAAGTGTAATTGAATTAAGGATCGTACTAACAAGTGCTTTTATTCAAAATTAGAAATGATTGATGAAATTTAAGTAGAAAAATGTACTTTTTGTTGTTTCAATGTATTGAATGCATAATTTTCGAGATAAAGTTTCCATTTTAAATTTCTTAACAAGTGCCCTTACCTAAGGGCACTTGTTAGCATTTTCTTTGAATTAATATATGATCATCTCTCATGTTGATTTTTCAATTCTTTTAAATCTCAATTATACACCAAAATATAGACTTAAACCTTCATTTTAACAAAGCTCGATAGCATGATATGAATGAATAATATACAATTAAGAAGAATCTGGCTTATCCCTTTTTCACCGTGTAAAAGAAATTGGTGTATTTAGAGAAATAAAAAAATAAAAACAAAAACTATTGATCTTCATCAGTTGAAATGTCAACCCCCATCAACGACAGTTCTTTGCGCAGTAAATCGACGTTCTTGAAATGTACACCCTTGATCCCAACTTCAGCTGCTGCCTGCACATTTTTTGGCCTGAGAAGACAATAACTATATAATTAGACACACCTTATGATAAACTACTTTGATAGGTTGGTCATTAGCAAATTCAAATGAAATAATCTACTTATGTCTGCCGCTTGATTAGAGGTGAGGCGGGATGAGGGAGAGATTTACATTGGGTGCCAAGATGTTAGTACATAAGCATTGCATACAAATCTGTGTGTATTTGTATTATTGATAAATTGCAAGTGATATCATGGTTTGGTTTTCATAAAAAATCTGATATATAGAAATATTAGAAACCTGTCATCTATGAAAATGCAATATTCTGGATCAACTTCAAGATGCCTCACAACTTCCTTATAGAATTCAGTATCTGGTTTCCTCTTTCCTGAAACACAATAAAAATGGCTCTATAATATTCAAGGTTTGCACAAAAGGATAGTTTGAGTGTATAGTTTGACCTTTAAATGATGAGTTTTTTTTTGGTCCAACTAGAATATAGATAATATCATAATCAAACAAAAAGATGACGAACACAAAAGGCATAGAGAGTGAGAGAGCCTACCAAGTGTACACGAACAAAACGTCCAAGATAAATATTTTGATAGCTTTAACTTGTCTTCGATCAACTGATACCTACAGTACAAAACATTACGTAGAATGCCACGAAAAGAAAACCAGATATCGCAATAGAAAATTCATTTTCTTACCATATAGGATAATTAGTAAAAGCATGCATCTCAAAGTTCTTTTTCTTTAAGGCAAGAAGCAATTGTTCAACCCCTTCTATGTATGAATACCCATTTCTCATACAAGTTTTAAGGCCTGTCATAGAAATAGAAGAACACATGCAAGTCAGTAGCTATATCAAAATAGTGTAACTCTAACTTATCTGCATTAATGTTAATAACAACCCAAAACATAATTACTATTTACAATGCCGTGCATCAAAACTAATTCACACTAATTCAAAGATAATATTTTACAGCAAAATTATGGTGAGTACTGGTACAGCGAATAACAAAAAACCAATCATTTAAAAGGAAATTAGCGCAAGCCCAAAACTCGTATTGGATTGACAGAAGTTCGCTTAAAGATAACTGCTCTCACCATCTCAAGCATTCTAACTGTTTATCCAGTACAGCTTAACCGGTGATTGAGAATTTGAGACGGTAAAGAAAAGACTAGGGTGGAATAATAGGAATTTACCAATAGGCAGTCGAATGTCCTTCTCAACTCTGACTTATTTGCCTTGCCAGTCTACTTCCTCTCTTTCTTCAAGATTCCATCAGGTATTTGCTCTTCCCTTGAATCTATTTTTAAACAAATTTTGTGGGGTGAAAGTGAGTTAGAGAGGAAAGTAAATTGGGTCAAATTTTGGATTTTGTTTGTAGTCGAAAGGATTAGGGGGATCAAAAAGATAAAAATATTTAATCTTGCTCTCTTGGGTGAGTAGTTGTGGAGAATGAAGGTAGACCAAAACCAATTATGGGTTAGATAGTTAGATCTCAAATACGGGTCGCATGGGGAAATTGGTAGGGGGAAATTAGATAGTTAGATAGTCTTGGTTTTCAAGTCATTTGAGAAGTCGAGTCATTTGAGAGGAAAAGTAGGAAATGGCAATGAGTCACGTTTTTGGAAGGATAAGTGGGCAAGAGAGATACCTCTTAGGGAAAGATTTAGTAGTCGTTAGGGCATATCTTAAACAAAATCAGCAAGGGTGAGTAAGGTATGTCCGGTTGTGGAAGGTAGAAGAGAGTGGCACCAGGACCTATTGTGAACAATAATTGGTTCAGGGGCTGAACCAAACTGTTAGACAGGTGAATGGAGGAGTAGAGCAGATGATGAGGGGGGATGGGAAGACGTAAAGGGAGGCACTTTTTCTGTTGCTGACACATACACAGTGCTAAAGAATATAATGGCACAAGGGAAATCACTACCGTTATTATGAAGTTTGGAATAACTTCATCCTTTGAAAGTG
This sequence comes from Medicago arabica, assembly GCA_946800305.1. Taxonomy (NCBI): domain Eukaryota; kingdom Viridiplantae; phylum Streptophyta; class Magnoliopsida; order Fabales; family Fabaceae; genus Medicago; species Medicago arabica. Next base: position 41,149,646 of record OX326969.1, read on the forward strand.
TGTGTTTGTTTGGAGACTAGTACAAAATAAAGTACCAACCAAAGATATGTGCTCTTGCTAAGACGAGAACTATTGATCCCACTCTAACATAATGTGTGGGAGATTGTGGCAAAATCGAAACTACTAGACACTTATTTTGAGTGTCCAATTTTTGCAAGTGCGTGGAGTGAATTAATCAAATGGCTGGGCCTTTGTTTGGTTGTGTCCGATGAGGCAGGGGATCCTTTGGTTCAATTCATGGTTCATTACAAGGTGGCAGAATTTTACACAAAAGGATATCCACAAATTGGTTTGCAGCTATAAGGATAATTTGGAAATTAAGAAATGTGCAACAAACTTCATAATATTAATCTTTATATTGCGCTGTACAGTAACTGAAGCGGAAATTCTGCAGGTTTTAGTTTGGACCGACATTCATCATTACATTCATTAAAGTTTGTGGGAATTTTGCAGCTGGTACTATTTCAATTAATCAAGTGGTGTGGAATTTTGGTGTGATAGACAAGACATTATATCTTTGTCTATGTGAATGGTTTTCCCATATGGTCCAGATTATCTTTGCTATTGTTCCTTGATACGCTACTTGGTATAAAGTGTTGCCAAATAGTGGTTATAGCGGCGATATAGCACCACAGCGTAGCTGAATTCGAACAAATAGTCATTTCTGCGATTCTGGATTGACATTACACTATAATAATCCAGACCATATGGGAAAACCACAGCTAATTTGTAACTCCTCCAAATCAGCTTTAATATTTAACCAAAATTAACATATGCAAGCAGCAATTCTTAAAAAAATGAAAATTTTGATGTATTATTTTAACAAGCAATCTACATATGATTAAGTTATATTTATATTTGTTCAATTCATCACACATAAGATTAAATACTAAGTGATCAACTCTTTAGTAACAAAATCTGAGACAAACCTTGTAAATCAAAATCCCTTCCATTCTTAAAAAACTTTCTTTCTAGCTCCGCCTGAAAGAAAATAAATCAGATTGATAAGAAAACTACTGATAAAAGCAGAAACTATCAAATTATCAATCCATTCAATGCAAAAGTTCTAAGTAATTTGAAGGTCATCATGAATGAAGATACCATCAAAATAAGCATACCCAAATCCCCCAATTGCAATTTAAATTAATAACTGTAAAAAGATTCAATCTTTATACATAACATGAAAAAGGGTCTTTTAATTTTGCAGTGAATTTTATCAAAGTGTATTGCTTTAGTTTTTACCTCATCAATAAGACCCTTTTCAAATTCAATCCATGAAGTTGGATGTTTGCAATCTATGAGTTCATTGAAAGACATTCCAAAGAATTCTGGGATGTCTTTGTAAAAAGGGTCACGGACAATTGTGTCCATGATGTCAAATAACAGAATTGGAAGTTTTCTGTTTGTGTTTTTGGGGAATGATGACATGTTTGTGATTGAATTTGACAGTGAAGGTTTTAAGTAATTTGTTGTTGGTCGTGTTTGTGTTCTAAGTGTTTTGTGGATTGAGAATGAAGAGAATGGTGTTGTGACATTTGGTAACACCATTTTTGCAATTGTTTTCATCTAAATTCATGGACCCGTAGCTCACTTTAATATGAATATGGATATGGACAATATTTCTTGTGAATTTAGAGTCCAAAGAGGAACAACTAAGGTAGGGTATGAGTATGACCAATTTAATTATTAATAATAATTTATATTTTTGGGGAGTGATTGGAGTACCAATAGGCATGATACACTACTTCAAAAACAAAAATAAGCATGAGGAATGAAAAGGAGATGTGTTATGTAAGTATATAAGCATTGTCTACTACATTTTTCACGTGAAATGTTGCATTAATATTGAGTTGGATTATTTTGAGACATCAAAATTTTGCAATGGTTTATACAGGTGAGTCGTGCTAACTAATGTCTCCATGTTTATTAAAGAATTTCTTATTTGGGAATGAGGTTTATTAAAGTATACATGGTTTTATGTATTTTTTTTTTATATATGATATTCATTACTTTCCTTATGTGGTAAAGTAAACAAAAAAACGATAAGTAGGCTCGCTATAGGAGTTGTGTGTCTTTATACGACTCTACTAGCGCTCTTATGAAGTGGTAGTTCTAATGGTAATAAAAGTAGTTAGATTTTCATATCACGACGAAGTGAGATATGAATTCAAGAATGGATGTAGTTGCAAGCACTTTGATACTAAGTTACTAAGAAAACAAGATGTGATATATATATATATATATATATATATATATATATATATATATATATATATATATATATAGACACACACACACACACGGAAAGAGTGTGTATTTTTCTTTGTATTGAAGGGGTGTATTCGTATAGCAAGGGATATAGTTGTTAAAGCCGTTACAAATGGACGAGTTTCAATGGATGCAGTTGAAAATCGTTGAAGACCATTCAAATTATAAGAGGTATTATAGATCACGGGGGTAACATGCAAATAATTGTTGAGATCCACCGTCTAAGTGAGGATTATGCAAGGAGCTCAAGTTGGATTGGACTTCGTATTAGTCCGAAACAAATATTTTTTTAAATAATTTTTTATCCCTAAATAAAAATAATTGGATAGATTATCAAATAAAAAATTTTGAAAAAATAAAAACCAAACAAGAACAAGAGAAAGATGCAAAAAGTCCCTCTAAGACAAGTGCAATAGCCATCTTCTGGGAAAGTAGTGGCTCCTCAGAATCAGCGACCACCATTTCCCTTTTGACTCAACCATCTTCTTCGTCAATCTTCACCCTTTTGATAACTATACACCCCCCTTCTCCACATGAATCACATGCTACTTTCCATACCCACAACCCAATAATTTCACCACCTACACTTCCCTTTCAATTCCTTCAGCCATGGTTTCTCTTTCAATTCCTTTCTTCCCCCTCACTCCACAAAAAACAACTTCACCTTCTACTAAATTTCAATCCAAAAACAACTACGTAAATCCATTTCATCACAACAATAAACATCACAGAAAAGTTATCTGTGCTTGCATCGCTCCTCCACAAAATTTCAAAGCACAAGACTCTTCCTCCATTCAATTCAATGTAACACAACAAAAAGTTTCTTCCTTTTTGCTTGCCCATCTTTTGTTTTACCTTTTTTATTCATTTTTTGATGTGGGGTTTGTGATTAACTCAATTTGGTTTTGTGGGTATCCATATCATCAAGTTTTTTTTTTTTTTTTGTGTGTTTTGTGACATGAAGTGTGTTTGTTATTTGTTAGGGTTCATCTAAATCAGAACAATTGAACACGGTGCGGGATCATGAGGATGATTCTGATGTTCTTATTGATTGTAGAGATGTTTACAAGTCTTTTGGGGAAAAGAAAATCTTAAATGGTGTCAGCTTCAAGGTGATTCATTTTCTTTACTTATCTTTTGGCCTTTAGGTTGAATTCTTATATATAATTCAATTGAGTGTGATATAAATTAGGATGTGTTTGGATATACAACTTAGTTAAGAACTTTTTCGGTATAAATAGTTGTAGTATAAGAACTTACGTATAAGCTATTTCCACGATTGAATAGGGAGTGAGGTTTAACTCTGTATAAACTGTGAAGAGCCTATAGATATATCATGAGTTTATTTTCATTAGTTGTTTCATTAGTTTAATTGTTGCAATCATAAGAGATTTGTTTAGTTTGAATTATAAGGTTAGGTTTATTGTTCACCGTCAAGTGAATATGATTGCTCATAGCCTTGTTAAGGCAGCCACTTCCAATGCTAGTCGACTAGTTTATGGCTGTGTTCCTCCTTGTATGTCACGTTATTTGATTAATGAAATGAGTTGAGTTTGCTTTGGTAAAAAAGAAACTATTCCAAAAACCCCTCTACCCCAGTGTTGTAATTTTATTTTGTCTAACCCTCAAGCTTTTAGAGGAAAGGGGACCCAAGTGTTTGAGACAAGATAAAGTTAAATGAGCTGTTCTGAAGATTAGTATGAAACGAACTAATAATTATGGGGTCTGTTACATGAAATAAACAACCTTTTTGTGCTCTATCTAATAACAAAAACCATGATAATTCACCGACACCGAATTAACAGTGAAAAGTTGTAGGATAACTTGCTGATTGAAAACTTACTAAAATATTTCCACCTTTTTCAACAATTTGAATAGATCAGACATGGTGAAGCTGTTGGAATAATTGGTCCCTCCGGGACTGGAAAATCTACAATTTTGAAGATTATTGCAGGACTTCTTGCTCCGGACAAGGTAAGCTTGGTTTAGGCATGTGCTTTTTATTTTGAATAACTGTGATAACTTTTTGTGTGTTAACTCTTATCCAATGACCAGGGAGAAGTTTATATTCGAGGTAGAAAGAGAGATGGTTTGATAAGTGATGACGAGATTTCTGGTCTTCGGATTGGATTAGTAAGTTTCATTGTTATCTGCAACATGCTTATTCTTAAGGGCTGTCACTTTTAAGTTGTAATTGTATTTATTTTTCTATGAACAGGTGTTCCAAAGTGCGGCACTTTTTGATTCTCTGACTGTTCGTGAAAATGTTGGTTTTCTCTTGTAAGACGTGGGCTTAATCTTTGTTTGGAAATTTCACTTCCTTTTTAATAGTGTTGTGTAAAGGGTGATAACATTTGTGTATTAATTGATTTTTGTCTTTTACAATCCTTGTATTTTTTGTTTCTGACCTTGTCAAATGTCCAGGTATGAACACTCAAGCATGCCTGAGGAACAGATATCGGAGCTTGTCAAGGAAACCTTGGCTGCAGTTGGTTTGAAGGTATACATCTTATGGGTGCAGTACTTGGTTCATCCATTAGCATCAGGCTATGAATACATCGTCTAAGAGTAGCGAAATTATATGTTTTCTTTCTACCATTGAGAAAGTAATTTCTTATAAAATAAATAACTCGTTATCCACCATTTTTTACAGGGAGTTGAGAATCGGCTTCCTTCTGAGTTATCAGGAGGAATGAAAAAGCGAGTTGCTCTAGCTCGATCTATTATTTTTGACACCACAAAGGATTCGATAGAACCAGAGGTATGTTAACCCCTGAAATTCCGCTCTTCCTATTCATAGATGTCCAATCCTCCCTCAGATTATCAACTATCTAATGCCATTCCGAGTGGTTCTCAATTATTATTTGAAACGGCTACACTAGGCAGGATTGTCTTTAGAACTTTTATATGCTTTTGATGAGTTTTGTTTATAAATTCAAGTGCTGTAAGTTACATGAATTAATTTTGTTTATTTAATACAATTATCTTCAATGTTTAATGTGTTAGCAGAACCCCAGTCAAGGTTTGTTAGTTAGTTGTAATAGGCTAATAGCTAGTTTGTTAGGTAGTTTGAGAGGGAATGACAGGGTATAAATAATAGGAATAAAATAATAGAGAGAAGTATTTGTGTTTGAGAGTTAAAATTGAGAGGGAATTCTGGGTATTTCGAATACATGAGAGGAAGAAAAGTGGTGGAATTCCCTCCCTTAATTACGGTCTTCCCCTAGCTGCCTTAACTGTGGCATTTGGTTGCTAAGATGGTGTCGTGTAACTGTCAAATCCTATCCTAGATTTGTTTTTCGAGCTGCCCGCATCGTCTGCCTTAATTGCAGTCTGCCCCTGACCACATTAATTGTGGTATTTGGGTTACCTGCATTGCATCCTCCAACACAATTGTACTGGGTGTGAGGGACTGTGTTTAGTCCTGTGTTGCCTCTAGAGATACCGCCTAAGTAATGCTGATAATGTTTGGGCAGTTCTCACCTTACAAGCTAGTATTATATGGTTGAGTTAGGTCCAACCTGAAGTCTAAGAAATAGAATAGAGAGGAGTTTTTGGTTTAAGAGAGGAAGTTAAGAGGGAAATTCTGGGTATCTCAATACATGAAAGGTAAGACGTAAAAAAGTGATCTTAACAACTGTGTTCTATTGGGTCTCTGTTATGTACTTCATTGATACTGTATCAAAGGAATTTCTATAATAAATGTGTTTCCGCTGTTTTTCAGAACCAGTATTAGTGCAACTTTCATAAGGAATAACATGACATCAATAACGCAGTGATTTTGGCTTTGGAAAATTATTTATGTTTTATTGTAGAGTAAAAAGAAAGTGAAAATCTATAGCTGAGTTTTGTAGGTTGCCACTTGTTACTTCATTTCTCTGGATTTACCTGCGTTATAGGTTCCTATGTTCATTAGCTTACCTAGGTTTCTGGCATTAAATTGAGTGTTTCCTGTGATTGGAAAACGATGCTTTTGGTTGTTTATAATCGTATTTTTTTCTCTTGCCTGTTAAAATTAGGATGCAGCTTATAAGTGTGTTGAAGCTTCTTCTATTTTGGCAGATATGTTACGTTTGGCCTCCCAAGTTTCAAAGTCCGGCTATTTTGGATCCCCTATTTTGAAAATAGCAATTTTGTCCCTTTAACTTTAGCTCCTTTTGCAAAAGTCAGGCCCCCTTAATTTTGACTCGTTCAACACAAACATAGACATGTCTATTAAACATTAGTTACCAACTATGATTATCAGTAAAGATTAAATAAATTTAAGGTTTAATAGCAGTTTTACCCCCTAAGAAAAAAAACTACAAAACCGCCCCCTAAGTTTTGCAACTGTAGCAGTTTTGGCCCCCCAGGGCCAAAAAAAAAATTAAACGTGGCACCTCACTTATGGTGTCACGTCAGCGTAGACCGAGTCAAAATTGGCCTTGGGGGCCAAAACTGCCACATGTGCAAAACTTAGGGGGCGGTTTTGTAGTTTTTTTTCTTAGGGGGCTAAAACTGCTATTAAGCCTAAATTTAAAATGAAATACACCTAACAACCGCAAGACTGACGCTCAAAACTGCCATGAAATACACCTCAAGACCCAACCAGAATATGAGAACGATGACATGTGATCCAGGTGAGTGCGGAGGTTACGAAGAGGCGCAGAATGTTGGGCTTAATGGAGTTAATGGCAGAGTGGAGGGTGGGAGTGATGCCGTGGGAGGCAAGGAATGAACGACGGAGAGGGTTGTGATGAGAGAGAGAATGTTAGAGGAGAAGGAGAAAAGGGCTTTGATAAGGATGAGGGAAATATCGTCGGTTCAAGATTCATGCCAAATGTGTCGGGCATCAAATTGGGTTGAAGCGAAGTGGACAAGGGCTGAGGTGGCGGATTTGGAAGGTAAGATGTTCGGTGAAGATGGATTGGTAGATTAAGAGGGTGTAGAGAGGGAGGGTTGTGAGGAGGAAGATTGTTGTGAAAGCAAGTTTGTTGGTGGATAAAATGTTGATTGAGTGGAATAGTATCTTGAATGGGGAGAAGCAGCGTCAGACAGCACCTGAATCGCACATTTTCACTCTCCCTCTCTCACTGTTGGGAGTATCATGGAGGAGGAAGACAATTTTAGGTTTCCCTCATTTTTATTTTTAATTTTATTAAATTTTTATTTAATCAATAATCATAGCTGGCAACTAATGTCCTAATAGACATGTCCATGTACGAGTTGACTGAGTCAACATTAAGGGGAGCATGACTTTTGCAGAAGGTGCTAAAGTTAAGGGGCGAAAATTGCTATTTTCCAAATAGGAGGGCCAAAATCACGGGATTGTGGCTAAAAGTGCTTTTTTAGCCATTGTTTTTTACATCTAAGATAGTACATATGATCATATTTTAATGAAATGTTCTTAGACATCTTAAATGTTGACCCTTGGATTCTGTGTGCTTTTAAAGTATGAAAAAATTCAATTGTTTCATGAATGCCAATGATTACGTTTAAGGAGAAACCGACATACTTGAGTATCACACGAAAAAAGTCGAGATCATTTTATGCAAAGAGTTCCCTCTTTGCTCATATCCTCTTCCTGGTTATTATATGTTCACAAAACTAGACTTCGTGGCTTTTAGTTATTTTGTTGCAACGTTAATTTTCCAACTTCTGATGTGCTTTCTGAAATCTTATTTGGTGTGACATTTACTGTTATTTAATCAACATGTAACTGTCTCCTTCTCGTTTCTCTCTTTCATGTTACTGAAAATATAAACAGCATTTTACACCTATATATAGGTGCTCTTGTATGACGAACCAACTGCTGGACTCGATCCCATTGCATCTACCGTTGTTGAGGATCTGATTCGCTCTGTGCACATAAAAGGGCGAGATGCACTTGGAAAACCTGGGAATATTTCATCTTATGTGGTCGTTACTCACCAACATAGTACCATTAAAAGAGCCATTGATAGGTAAGGATATTTCCGTGATGGTTGAACATACCTATACCTCTTTAATTTGCCCACAATTTATGTACCTTAGTTTGAAAAGATATTGCATACATTCAGGTTGTTGTTTTTACACAAGGGTAAGCTTGTTTGGGAAGGAATGACTCATGAATTTACAACTTCAACGAATCCGATTGTTCAGCAGGTTTGTTTTGCTTCAACTGTTACTGATAATATAATGAGTTGTTTCTGATATTTTTTTATTGTGGAATTTCAATTTTTTTAGGGCTATGCCTAAATTTAACATGTGGAAATGGTCACATAAATCTATTCGCAATGCACTGTATCTCACTGTAATTCTATGCTTATCTGGCTGTAGAACTAGAACATCCTTGACTAAATAAAACTTTCCTGAATTTATTATATGCTTTCTTTTCCCCTTTCATTGTATATTCATCACATAATGCAGCCATTCTTACATTGATAATATTAATAGCTGTGAAGTGTTATCATTTGTTTTGTTGTGGCAGTTTGCATCCGGAAGCCTAGATGGTCCTATCAAATATTAGAAAGTCGGGCTGCAGTCGTAAAAGATGTATTATTGCTTATCTTGGGTGCTATTGAGTGTGCAAACAGGAATTGAAATGGATGTAGCTTTCAAATGACAACTTGTGAGATGAGCAATAAATTGGTTGCAACAAGGATTAGAGGGTTTGTCACTTTCAGGATGGTTTTGGTATAAAATTTGGCATTCTGGGTTGTTTTGGAAGCTGGGAAGAAGAGTTTGTATTATATTGTTGTTAATGGCAACATCACAAGGACAGTATATTGCATGCACACCATAAGTACCCTGGAGAAGTAGGTAGCAGAGATAGATAGAACCCACTGTTTTAACATTATTTTTTCTATTCTATACGGTGTATATTTGCATTATGTGCTAAATTAAGTCACCTGCTGTTTTATTTTTTGTAAACAGTTCATTGTTATTAACTTCATGGTTTTGGATTTTGCCTAACCAACCAATTAGCGTCTGTCAGATTTTATTTTTACTAGTCCTTTCTATATATTTTGAATTATAAGCTATTTTTGCAAGTTATTAGGAGGAGATTACTAAAATGAGTCAAACATGATTTATAGATATGTCATAATGTCATGAGCTATTTTCATGAATTATCTCGGAGGTTGGATAACTCCACTAGTTTTAGCTAAAGGATTAAAGGAGTTGAGGAGTAAAAAGTTCAGGGTTAAAAAAAAACTACCATAACAATTCACATACTAACATTTGCATTCAAAAAAAAAAAACTCATGAATTCTCTCAAATTCACATGCTAATGTAACTCAAATGTGCGGAAAATAAACTCTTCCAAACATCCCAATATCATGAAGAAACAGTTGTGAGAATATCATTTCAAATCACAGTAAAAAAATTATATTTGTGACTTGTGAATACCTCCCACCACCACATTTACCTTCTTGTCTACACTTACCATTGTTCCCAATACTTGATCAATTTGTGGTTAAATGTAAAACAACACTAAAGAGGAATTTAGGTTCCCCACGACCAAAATAGAGCTAGGTAAATCTAGAATCATACATGTTCTATAAACGTAAACATGTTTTAAAATCTGCAAATTGATGACCAAGATCAAAATTTCACCATAACTAGACTAGATAAAAAGGCATGTTTCCTGCTAAGCCTCCACTGATTGTAAATAACATGGTATGGCATGTGAATAAATGTGATAATGATGTAGGACTTGTCTTTACTCGGATAAAAATTTCACCATAACCATCCATTCTTTTCCCAGCTGAATAATGCATGGTTAGTCTTTACAATTACACTCTATTCAGAGTCATGAATGGTTTAAACTGCTGGTCATGAATGGTTTAAACCGTTGGTGACTCACATCACTACATTTGGTTGTGTCGTTTCTGGGACACGGATGTCTATGTTCACTTGAAACAGGAAGGCAGCTACCAAATTACAAAATGGAATTTACAGGACAAAGATTGCCATTATGAGATGTATCAAATCAAGTTTTGGTTTGGAGAATGTACTTTCTTGTTCGAGCAGAACAGAATAGAACAACAACACCAAAATCAAAACTAACAAAGGCACTGATAAAGAAAATCCCTACAGATATTGGTCCATCCATCTTATCTTCCCTAAAGTAACTTCTTTGATTTGATGGAATTCTCCCATCCTCACACACTCCACTCGAAGATTCCAAGCATAAATCCGGATTTCCAGCAAATGCACCAGGAAATTTTCCATAACCTTGCTTCTGAGGAACATATCCAGAGAAACAGTTGTAAGACAGATTCAAGATGGTAAGACCTTGAAGGCTGGAAATGTTTCCTGGGATATGTCCTGATAGGGAATTATGCGACAAATCTATAGCTTTCAAACTCTGCATTTTCTGCAAACCAGGAAGCTGTCCATTGAGAAAATTGTTTGATAAATTCAGATATTCTAAGCCAGCTAGGCCAAATAAGCCCCTTGGAATCTCACCGTGCAATAAGTTATTGGATAGATCGATTCCGAACATCGATGAAAGATCATATGTGAAACTGAGTTGATTGCTGTCAGAAACAGCTACTGAAACTCTTGGTTCAAACACCTTTGTAGCTTCAACCAAAGGCTCTTTACAAGTAACATTCCTTGTGTTAAATAATAAGCTACCCTTCAAATTAATATCAGGTATAAAGCCAAAAAACTTGTTGTGTGACAAATCCATTGTTTCAATAGCTTGAAAAGCAAACAGCCAACTAGGCAAGTTTCCATCGAATTTGTTCTGAGCAAGAGAAAGATACCTGAGGTTTGTCCATTTGGTTATTGCATCGTTCAAGGATCCAGAAAGATCATTGGAACTAAAATCTACAATCTCCAAAGATTTACAACCAGCCAAAGTGAGTGGAATAGCTCCGGAAAACCTATTGTTGCTTATATCTAGTATCCTCAAGATATCCAACGCGTCAAATTCCGGTTGAATCACACCAGAAAGATTGTTATTATTAAGTATTAGAGCATACAACTGAAAGCACCCAACAATACTGAATGGAATGGTACCAGACAAAGAATTGTGTGAAATATCAATGACTTGAAGATAAGTTAAATTTCCAATTCTAGCAGGAATTTCTCCAGAAAGAAGATTGTGAGAAAGGAACAAAGCCTGCAAGCTTTTCAACTCAGTAATTTTCAATGGAATTTCACCAGAGAATTGATTGTGAGAAAGGTCAAGAAAAACAAGACCAAGTTTTTCTGTGGTCTCTGCAATTTTACTAGGAATAGGACCAGACAATTCATTATTACTCAAATCCAAAACAACAAGTTTCTCTGAGAACACAAGCCTTGAATATATTCTATACTTCAAATGGTTTCTTGATAAGTTCAAATGAGTCAAAGCTTGAAAATTAGCAATACAAGCAGGTAAACCCCCCACAATAGAATTGTTAGACAAATTCAACACAGTTAAGGACTGAACTGAAGCTGCAAAACAAGGCAAAGTACCTGTAAACTGATTGGAACCAAGGTTCAGAAGAACCAAAGACTGCTGAAAATCAACAAGATTACCAGACAATACATTGTTTTCAAGGTCGAAATACTTAAGAGACTTCAAATAAAGCAAACTTTCAGGTACACCTCCACTGAATGAACAAAAACCAAGATGAACTCTTTCAAGATTTGCAGAGAAGTTACCTAACCAAAAAGGCAATAAACCTCCCAAAGATGGATTCTCATTCAAAACAAGCTCAGTAAGATGCTTAAGCCTCATGAAAGAGTTTGGTATTCCACCATGAAACCTATTATGACTAAGATCAATAACTCTAAGGTTCAATAAGTCTCCAAAACAAACAGGTAGAGTGCATGTGAAATTATTGTGTGAAAAATCCACTTTTTCAAGATACAAAAGGTTGCAAAAATTGGGGTGGATTTGACCTGACAAATTCATACTGTTTAGGTTGATTGAAACCACTCTACCAGTAGTATTTTCACATGTGATTCCAACCCATGTGGTGCAATTTGAACCTACCCAGTTGGTTAAACTTTGGCTAGGGTCATGCAATGATGATTTGAACAATAAAAGATATTTTTTGTCTTGTGGGTGAATATCAATTGACTGAGAAAGGGTTGCACAGTGAAGAACAAGGTAAAAGAGTGTGAGATAATAGCAAAAATGATGATGGGTCATTGTAAAGGTGTGATTTTTATGAAGATGGAGAAGAATTTGAAGCTTTGGAAGATGAAAAAGAGGAACTTGGTGGATGAATTTGAAGATTTTGGAATAATGTGTGAAGGGGAAAAACACACAAAAAAAAAAAAGACAGAACAAAAAAGGAACAAGAACAAGAACAATAACTTACATTGGTGGTTTGTGTTGCAGAGATAAAGTGATTTGGGTTTAGATTGGATCAAAGAAAATAAAGTGGCTTTGATGTGCTTTCTTCCTTCCCTTTATTCTCTTTTCTGTCTTCCTTTTTCTTTTTGTTGCTAATATCTCTTCCCTTTTCTCTGTAAAACTTGGAACAGTTCTAGTTTTTTTACATTTGTAAAATTTTATATTCTTCAAGTAAACTACTAAATTCGATGCATGTCTTTGTAGAACATTTTTTAAACAGATCAGAATGAGCTGACAAATACAATGCATAATATATTATACGTAGGGGTTGAAGTTCGAACTCTAAGCACATCAGTTCTTCATATTTAAAATGTGTGAAGTCCAGAGCCATTAGAGTATCTCACCATAAACAATAAACTTTTTTAAATAGAGTTTTAATGGTGGTGGTTTGACTTAAATAGAGTTTTAATGGTGGTGGTTTGACGTCATTTAATGTAATGTTTTAACTTACGTGTTAATTCTAAATGTTTTAATTAATTGTGTATGTAAAATTGTTTAGGACAGTCAAGTCACAATCATTAAACTTTTTTAAATAAAACTTGAAGATTATAAATATTTAGTTTAAATATGTTTTTTAATTTCTATAAATATTTTAAAAAAAAGTTTTAGAACTTACAATTTTTCTTCGACTTTTTGTTTATAAAAGTTTTTCGTCTACAATTTTGGTTCTGCATTCAAATTAGATCATGCATATACTTCAAAATTTTGAATGAATTTTTGCATTAATATTTAGAATATTATAAGAATCTATGTAAATATATATATATATATATAATTTTTTAACAAAATATGAATTAAATCTGAATTTTTAAGATCCAGAAACATAAAAATTCATATTTAATTTATATCATTCTTAAAAAAATTGCGAGAAAAGTTTTTAATAGTCGAAGATTTTTTTTAAAGAGAGTAAAACGAAAAGTTAAAATATTTATAAGGATTAAAACATATTTAACCTCAAATACTTTAAAGAAAATGTTAATGAGTTCCGATGACACTCTTTAAGAACCTTAAATAATAATGTTTAGACTAAATCGATAACAATGTCATGTTTTACTTAAATTAGTTATTCCATTGTAATGTTATAGGTTAAATGAGAAGTGCTATTTGTTAGTAGTGAAAACGGACAATAAACACAAGAATATACATGTGGGTATGTTGCCTTTTTCTACCGTACCTGTTTGTTTGGTTGGACTCTTACCTACAAATTTGGTGCTTGACTTCTCCTGAGATCGCGTTGGTTTGCCTATTTATAGATTTCCTTAGGTTTTATTTTTCCTTGCTTTTCTTTTGAGGTTTTGGTTTGGTCCTCCTTCTTGTATATATTTTTTCTTTTTTTAATAATATATATGGAGTAGGTGGTAGACGATGGATGTTTCCGTAGGATGACAACCTAGTTGGGATGTTGTGGATTCATCTTGATGTCGTCTCTACCTCTTTGCTTATAAAAAAAAAAGTTTGTTGTAAAGGCTTAAAACATTTATTAAACTAAATTGATGATAAATGGTTAAATATAACTATTAAATTGATACGAATACTTAAAAATTAAAATATAGAGATTTAATTGATAATTAATTATTACATAAAGAGAAAAACTTTGTAGTTTAATAGAAACAAAGACCTTATTAAAATATTTAGATTTAAATGCACTTTTGGCACCTCAAGTTTCACCTTATTTTCAAAATAGCATATTTGGCCCCTAAAGTTTCAGCTTTTTTGCAAAAGCATGGACCCCCTTGATTTTGACTTGGTTAAAGCTGACATGCCACATTTTTTTGCCACATAGACTGCCTACGTGGATTTTAGAATAAAAAAAATTCTCTCACGTGACCTTTGTACAAGGGTTCTTTTCTTCTTCCCCATAAATCAATCCCTCTTCCCACTCCATAACCATTTCTCCTTCATCCTTCTTCAAATACAAATTTGCATCCTCCTTCTTCACTCATAAATCTGGTTCATCCTTCTTCTTCTCAAACACCATTTTTCTTCTTCACACATAAATCTTCTTCTCAGTCGATTTTCCCCCTTTTTCCCATGTGCTCTCCTTCATTCGCCTTGTTCCATCACCCCCACTATGCTCTTCCCTCCATGGCGTCACTTGGAAACTTCTTCGAACCGAAACTCTTCGCAAGCTTCACCTTCACATTTGTCTTCTTCGCAAACCGCAACTTCGATTTTCCCTTTAGAGAACGTTTCGTCATCCTCAGTTAGCTTTGGGTTCAGAATCGATTGAGATGAGAGTGAGTTTTGGTGTTAGGAGTTAACCTTAATCCCAATTCGATTTGGGTTTCTATTTTGGAATGGAATGGGTCAGGTGAGATAACACACCATTTATGTATTTTAATTTTAATAATATCCACTGTGGCAAAAAAAACGCGACATCTCAGCTTTGACCGAGTCAAAATCAAGGGGGTCCATGATTTTGCAAAGAGGCTGAAACTTGGGGGTCAAATGTGCTATTTTGAAAATAGGTGACCAAAATCATAAGTTTGTGAAATTTGAGGGGCCAAAAGTGCATTTAAGCCAAATATTTATAATCTTAATGCTTATTTGAGAGTGTTCTACAAAGTTGAAGACGAATTTGTTGGTTTAGGTATTTCTCTTCGCATAAGTTTTATGTACTGTTTCTCTCCTTTAACAAAAAACACATATCTCACTTTTCCATTATAATTATAGAAAGAAAAGAAATTAAATCAACTGAATTTCAAAAATCAGGTATTAAATATGTAAAGAAAATTAAATTAGATTTGATCTTAACTTAGACTAAATAGATTTTAACTTTTGTTTATGTTTAAGACGGAGGAAATACATGTTGCCTAATGTGCACACAAGCTGTGATTTTTGTTTGTTTGCTACATTATTCCGATTCTAGTAAAATAATTGGTTTGGCCGTGGAAAATGTGACATGTGCTTTGGGGTGCAGTCCTTACTTTCTTTCCCTTGCTCCACTTCTTTTTTCAATACGCAATGACATTGCATATTATATGTAGAGGCCAGAGTTTGAATCCCAAACACTTTACTTTTTCATGTTTAAAATGTATGAGTTTCAGCTACCAAACTATTTGACAAAAAAAAAAAAAGGTAAAGTGAAATCATCAAATATAATGTACTTAATAATATACAAGCAATTCTTCTTTGATCACAAACATAATAAAAAAATATTTAGACCCATAAAACAAGAGAAATAAATTACTCATATTATTTTTTAGGTTTAATAGCAGTTTTAACCCCATAACTTTTCCAAAATTACGATTTTGGCCCCTGCGAAAAAACTACAAAACCCCTCGTAAGTTTTGCAGCTGTGGCAGTTTTGGCCCCCAAGGCCAATTTTGACTCGATCTAAGCTGACGTGACAACCTAAGTGAGGTGCCACATGTTATTTTTTTTAATTTTTTTGGCTTTGGGGGGCAAAACTACGACAAATGCAAAACCTAGGGGGCGTTTTGTAGATTTTTCTTAAGGGGCCAAATTCGCAACTTCGTGAAAGTTAGGGGGCAAAAAATGCTATTAAGCCTATTTTATTCTATTTTTTAATTTTTCTTATCTAATTTTATGTCAAAATAGTTTAATTTGTGTTTGTGACAAAGGAAGAATTACCCGTAATACACTAGTGTAATTGTGAGTGTAACCATCATTCAAATGGTTAATGCAACAAACTTTGGAAAAACAATTATTAATTAATAATTACGGTAAAGAACTTTCAAAGCTTTCGCCTCACAGTGCAACAAATTTTGGAAAAACAATTATTAATTAATAATTACGGTAAAATACTTTTAAAACTTTCGCATCAATTTGATTTCGGTGTGTGTGAAGGATATAATTTGTGATAGTTACCCATTATAAGACTAAATTGTCTAATCACGGGATAATACGGAAAATATTGATGAATCCGTCATAATGTGATTTTGGCTCTTTGGGTACGTTTAATTTGTTAAGAAATGAAGATCATAATATGACAATTTCAGCTATACAATATTTGATTTGCAAAAATATTTCAGGAACATGATAAATTGGAGGTAAGAACTAAAATTATTGTCTTTAATTAACCCATATTACAACTTTTTGTTCCATGAACAAGTTGTCTGAAATACAAAAATAGTCCTTTGTCCATCAAAAATCATATAATAAGGTAACAAATTATTTAATATCATAAACGTTTATCTTGTTGTTTCTGCCTCGTGTTGCGTTGTTCTATACTTACTATTTACCATATCAAACACACTCGTAATATGTCTTGGATTTGGTCTATATATTCGTCAGCTTATGTTATGGGTAGTTTCATACCAATAAGCTCCAACACACCCTCCTAAGTTTCTAAGTTATATACATAAACATTATCACATTTTAAAGGGAGCCGAAGTTGTTGTTTTGGCAAAATAAAAGGTTCTCACTTAGTATAAAATTGTTTACATCTAAGTTTTCTATGGTTTATCTGGCAAAATTGTTAGATCAGATGTCATGATTGAAGTTCGAACTTCGACTCCTCCATTTATGTTTGTTGATTTTTCAATAGCTATTGTTATTGCATCTATCTACCAACAACAAAATTAAGTTGTTAACTTACAACAAAATTAAGGTTTAATAGATGCACATGTAGCCAAATGAAGGATCAATCAAGTTAAGGACATTCAAATATGAGAAAGTTGAGTCTTTCTCAGCTATGAAGAATCTTGAGGGTTGTGGGGAGCTATCAAAAGTAATAAAAGACACGCGAAACTGATAATTTAACCTCAAAGACCAGTGATCCATGTTTTAGCTTGAAGTAACATAAACAACTTAAATACAGAGAGCATTATAAAAGATATAAAGTCTTTCTACTATTATGCTAGACCTAGATAGATGGAAAAAGATATGTAATGTTTCTTATTAGTCTGACAATCTGTTGTGTGATCCTTGTGAAAAATTTGAAATGCTCACATCTCTTTGGGACATAAGACATATGTGTTCAAGTTAGTGGATATGTTTAAATTCGCCTCTGAAGTGGTTTTTAGAAAAACATTATGGTCACATATGTTCCTTTTATGAGAGAGAGCATGAACTTATTATGTGTTGGCACTAATATTGTCATGAGCCAAATTTGTCTAGGATTTGGTTGACCGTGATGTTCTCTTCCCAATCTTCCTCACATTCGGTTGAGGTTGAGGTTGAGTATTCTGATAGGAGATTAAATGGTTTTATTGTGTTATTTTAGTGTTTGCTCTTGTTTTATAGCGCAATGAATCTTTTAGTTTTGTAATTTTGTTAGTGTTTGTCTTGAACACTTTTTGTACTCAACACACGACACTTCTTGAGTGATCCTCCTTAGAGGTCAAAGAAATATATTAGAGAAGTCTTTCATATGCTACAAAGTACTTCTTTCGGTCACATTTATAAGCAAAAAATAAATTTTTAGAGTCATGAAATATTTACTGTGTCTGATCTTGATAGATATATTAATCATTCAATAAACTTAAAGAGAACAACACAAGACAAAACACCAGACAAAACAAATCCAACAATATTAAATGAACAATTTTTTGGCTTCTAGATTTTTTCATGGACAACAAATTATTTTAGTAGTAATATTTTAGAAAATTTACTTAGAAACATAAAAATTGGAGCACAAAACCCAACTTGGTGTATGATGCATTGTATTCACAAAATTCACATTCACATTAGAGAACACTGACTCTCACGCACATTCTCTGAATCTCTCTTTGTCTTCTATGTCTATCTATCTACAAGGTCCACAAACCGCATAACGCTTCTGTTCTTGTTCCTTTTTGATCCATCAAATTTTGTTTCTTTTTCTTTGTTTCAATCCTAAACAACATCGTAGTAACAATCTTCTCCTAAATCAACGCACTTTTCTTCATTAACTACTTCTTCGATTGATGGGCTATAACCTTGTTCTTCTTCCATGGCAATGCAATTGCAAATCTATTTCTCTCTTCCTCTTTTTCTAAACTTCATCCTTCATCGACCACCCATTAACGCCCTTCATCTTCTCCTCATCTTTCTCCATACTCTTTTATAGCCATCAATCACTTTTTTTCACCCACCCATCAAAAAAATTTCATCTTTTTTATTGATTCAGTGATAAATTTTTTTGACTCTTTTTGGTTAATTTGAATACCCTTTTGAATTTTAATGGCGTCTGTATTGGTTTATCATGTTGTGGGAGATTTAACGGTGGGAAAACCGGAGTTGGTTGAGTTTCATGAGACAGAGACGGTGGAATCTGCAATAAGAGCAATAGCGGAATCACCTGAAGGGAGTATACCTGTTTGGAAGAAGAGATCTCAAGGTGTTATTGAGAATAGTGATATGAGACAGACGAGGTTTGTTGGGATTTTGAGTTCATTTGATGTTGTTGGGTTTTTGGCTAAGAGTTCTTGTTTGGAGGATCAAGATAAGGCTTTGAAGACACCTGTTTCTGAGGTTGTTGTGAGAAATAATTCTTTGCTTAAGTTGGTTGATCCTGGAACAAGGTTAGGAAATTTAGTTTTTGCTTTGTGCTAATTTAATTGAATTTCAATACATGCTTTAGCTAGAGTAGATTAGGATACACGAAACAGCGACTTAGAGTAGACACTGACACGTGGGCATCGATAATAATCTGAAAAATGTAAATGATTGAATGTAAACTAGACGTGTTGGTGTCTGACACCGGGTACGGTGTCATGTTGTCAATCTGAAGTGTTTGTGCTACATAGATTAGGATCTATTTGTCTATCTAGCTTTTGTTTGTTGATGTGGTTTAAAAATTTAAAATTATGCCTCTTTTTTTTTTAATGATTTGTGCTGATTTGTAGTGAATTTAGCTTTGCTTTATCTGGTGTGTGCTGTTTGGAACATGAGGGCTTGATACCTTTAATTTTAATATTAAGCATTGAGATCTTAGGTGCCAGTTTATCTTAGCTTTGGTATCCTCTAAATATGTCATATGTGTTCAAGACATCAAAGAATGAAAATTGCCTGTATACCAATTATTTCCCTAGTTTGAGTGAGTGTTGTCAATTGTGGATTGCTGAAAGTAACAGTTTGTTCAAATTTCACTACGCTGCAAAGCTATGGCGTCATATAGCTGCTCTTTAAAAACATTTTGAACTAACAAGTGTATCGTGGAACAATAGCAATGCTGTTATTGCCGCTATTTGACAACATTAGTTTGAGTCTGAAATCCAGAGTCCTGTCCATGTTAGACTGATCACAACAAAATTTAACATATCTTCGTAATTATAATGTTTTTTGATGCTAGGTTGCCAAAAGGAAAAGGGTTGTCTAATGTATGTTAACAATCCTTTGTGTGGGATGCATGTTTACCTTTGAACTCAGGCCTTGTCATAGGGCCACCTTTTCTTCCTAATTTATGTTTCTCTCTGTTTTTTACTTTTAACTTTTCTTCAGATATTGATTATTCTTTATCTGTCTCCACAGAATTTGGGACCTTATATATGATCCTAAATAAACGTTGGCCTAAAAGCCTTGAATCTGTGTCTACCGTTCCTTTTTTAAGAACAGAGGTGAAGCATTTTAATATAAAAAATGCATAATATGTTATTGCATTTATCAGCTATTAGGATAAGCAAAAATATGATAAATGTTGCTCTACTAATGTGTGGTCATTCTTCTTATCATGACAAAAATGAAGTAAAAAAGTAAATGGTTTGGCGATGTTTGTCAATCTTTAGAAGCTTGATGACTAAGTATAATGAAACATGTTTAAAAATGTGTTTGGTAATGATCACTTAAAGCTTGAAAAGCTAGTTCTTGTTTGATTAGTTTTAGAAACAAATCCGGTGAAAATTTGGTTTTGAGCTAATCAGGTCATATCCGAGTCAAAAGTTTTTTCATTTCCCTCTTTTTTCTGCTTTCACTCCATCATAATTTCAAAAGAGGCATCAAAATTAATGGAAAGCCATTTGATGTATAAATAATTTGAAAAATTTAGGCAATATTCTGCATTTTAAAGCTAGTATGACTTGAAGTGTGTCATAACTAGTTTTGATTTGCACAGTCAGTTTTCTAATTTGCCAAACACACTCTAAATATGATATTTATCTATTCTGATTAAGGTTGATAGATGCACTGGACATGATGAAGCAAGGCGTGAAGCGTTTGCTTGTTCCGAAGAGTATTGTATGGAAGGGCATGAGTAAGCGTTTCTCGGTTATCTACCACGGCAAGTGGCTCAAGAATCCTGAATCTCCTAGCAGCAGCAACAACAATCTACCTGTAAACCTAAACGGGAACACCTCAGCTTCTATTCGTGATAAGTACTGCTGTCTCTCCAGAGAAGACGTACTCCGTTTCATCATCGGTTGTCTTGGAGCACTAGCTCCAATCCCTCTCACTTCCATCGCTGCGCTCGGAGCAATTAATCCAAACTACAGTTATATTGAATCCTCCACTCCTGCACTCGAATCAACTCAAAAGGTTCCTCAAGATCCAAGTGCAGTTGCTGTAATAGAAAGCATGTCAGACGGTCAGTGTAAAATCATTGGAGAAATTTCAGCAATCAAATTATGGAAATGTGATTACTTATCCGCTGCATGGGCTTTAGCGAATCTCTCGGCAGGACAGTTTGTTATGGGAGTTGAAGATAACGTTACCCCAGGGTCACCTCCTGATCTCTGCATCAATTCGGCAGCAGATAATGATTTGGTTAACGGCGGCGGTGGTTCGAGAAAACTGAAGAAATTCAGCAGCAGGAGTATTGGATTCTTTAGTAATTCTCCAAGCAATAGCTTCGGTTCGAGGAGCATGTTTCGAGGTAGAAGTACACCTTTGACATGTAAAATGACTAGTTCATTGGCTGCAGTCATGGCTCAGATGCTATCTCATAGGGCAACTCATGTTTGGGTGACTGAGGATGAGAATGATGATGTTTTGGTTGGTGTGGTGGGATATGCTGATATATTAGGTGCTGTGACCAAACCACCTACAATCTTCATTCCTGCTAATAAACCTATTGAAGAGTTTGGAAATGAAATTCAGTGTTGAATTTTGTTTTTGCTTTATGTTCTTTCAATGAGAGTGCCTTTGGCAGTTGTTACTTGTTTGGTGCTAAATTATATCCCATAATACATTCAGACTTAAAATGGATTTTTGTTATTTGCTTCTAGACAAGTTTTTATTATTTGATAATGGCAATAAAATGGAATAAGTAATGTTTGCATGTGCTATGATTGATGCAGTGAGAACATGAGAAAAACATAAAATAGTTTTGAAGAAAATAAAGAGAGGATACTATATCATGTATTATTTTACCTTTATTTTATTTTTTTGGTACAAATTTCTTTTCCAACCAGTTTTCTTTCCATTAGAGAAAAGAATTTTCATGTGAATTCTACAAGGCAATATTTTTCTTTCCTTCTTATTTTAGCTTCTCATGTAAACATTTTCCACATCATTCAGCCCTATCAATCTCAATCATAAGGAAAATGAAAAAAAATTTGTTAGCTTCTAGAGTGTGCCATGATCGTGATATTTCAATATGTCCACACTATTTTGGCGGCTTACATGTTTGACTAAACTATGATATTTCCTACCTAATTGCTTGCTGGCCAGGTTGTGGAACATGGACCACCAACCTCAAGATATCACTTTTTTTTAGAGGCCAGATTTGGCCAATCATATATAAAACTTAGTATTTTTAAAAATAACCAAAAAAGAGTAATTGTTCCTTAACGAGTGTCCCTCGTTAGCTTTCCCTTGTTATTTTTTTTTTTTTTTTTTTTTTTGTAATTATGATTATTTTACAGTAGACTCGTATCGTATGGAATTTGAACTCTATTGGTTGAACTTATACATCAAGCTCTTGTCACTAAGATAACATGATGTGCCTACATAGTCACATATATGACATCCCTTTGAGATTTTTTGATAATCTCTTTGCAAAAGACTCCTCTCAAATCTCAACCCGTCTCTTGTATTAGAGAAGACAACTACCTTAACAAACACATGCCATGGTTATGATGTTTTCTTAAACATCGTAAGTTTTGAGGGAGATTGTGAAGTAGCTTCAATAGATACGGTGTCAGTTTGTTTTGGTTTTTTTCTTCTTCCAGCAAGAAGCGTTTCTTCAACACCTCAAAAGTGAAAATTGAGTTTTCAATTATTATTGGTTTGACTTTTTAGAATTGCTTCTATCCTTTGAAAGCAATTCTTCTTAAAGTTACAATTTCTAACTTTTGACTTCCCTAAAATCAATTCTACATTAAACTGTCATCAATTTCATCACTGCCCTTTTTAATTATCATCAATTTCTTCCACCCTTTCTCCAACTATATCTATTTTTTCCCCTTCTTGAAACCTTTAATTTCCTTCACTTTATTGTCCACTTTTCTCTAACTCAACCATCCTTCCCAAATTTAATCCAAAAATTTATTACCATCAGATTATATAACAACATCATCTCCTACATGGAAAAATTGTGCTCAACCAGAAAAGAAATGAGAAATAATAAATATTAGCAATACAGATTTTAACACACACTTTTCAACATATTCTGTCTGATTGGTTAAAATTCACATGGACCCATCAAATTTATATGGGATTCACATGATTTGGTATGATTCATGTGAATTTTAACCAATTAAAAAGAGTGTGTTAAAATATGTGTTGTGTTGTGAATTCCGGCTCAAACCTCACACCAATGAATAACAAATATGTGTGGAGCAAAGGAAAGTAGTAACCACACTATCAAAGTGATCACAAACAACAACAACAACAGACCTAAAAAGAACTAAGTGTAGAGCTAATGACAATAACACAAACACTAACAAAGCATAAAGAGATAAGGAAGCTTAAAAGGAAAAACAAACACACAAGAGATGGTAACACAGTTCAGCCAATATGACCTACTCTGGGGGAGAGAGCAGCTCTCCAATCCACTATGAGAATGAGTTACAAAAGGTTACAAGAAATCAGCCTATACATAATCTCTACCCTTTGCTTGACTCTCCACACTCATATGATTTTCCCTCACCCAAGATGATTACAATGTTTATCCCAACCCAAGAGACCCTCCTTACAAAGGTACTCAACTCTCAAGTTCCCCCTTTGTAAACCCTAGACCTCTTGCTTCAGCTCTCCTTCAAAAACTGCAGAAACCACTTAAATACTAGTCACAAACGTCCCAAATCGTGTCACGATTTGGTCCAATCGTGCCACGATTGTGCTTTCCAACCGTTGTGACCAGTCCCTTTCAGGTAAACTTGCTGATGAAGTTGTTGAATCGTGTCACGATTTTCCATCTCAAAAAACATGCTTATTGCCAAGCCAAATCGTGCCACGATGCCCAAATCGTGTCACGATTTTTGGGCTCTCTACATTCACAATTTGAAGCCAATTTTCAACATGTTGATAACATTCATCTTGGTCTGTTAGTGAACTGTTTGGCTAAGATTTGTTAATTCAATTATTCTTGCATTATGCACCACTAAAAACAAGATAAAATTTCTCTATCTGGGCCTTCTAAAATCTTAAACAAATAATATACCCATTGTATCATTGACAAATTTGTTAGAATAGACAAATAGTTGCGCTTGAAGTATGATTATGGTTGAGTATAAAAAGTATGATGGTTAAAAAATTAAGAAAGAAATTATTTATTAAAAAACAACATGTTAATAATGTAACAGAAAACTATATATTTAATAAAATAATGTTGTGACTTGTGATCAATATTTTTCTAAAATTATTTAATGTCTTTAGGGTGCTAGTAATGTCTTATAAGAAATGTTGATAATGACTGCAAACTCTCTGTCCACATGGTCCATTACCATTGGGTGCTTGTACCCTTTTGGTTTCCATTCCAATCACTCAACTGACATTTTCAATAGTCAGATCTCAAGTATGATAAAAATAAAATTCGATTTAATCACATAGATCTCAAATTAATTTTTCTGATAAAAAAAGATCACAAACTAAAATTTAATGCAAAGGGCAAGTCAACCATCTGATACCTGATTGATTATGTGCTTGAAATTTGGCCTAATATTTGAACAACCTAACGTGTGAGGCAAGGCAAGTAAAGTTGTAAAAGTTTGAGAATTATTGAATGCAAAGTTCCTACTCGTTACGTTCAGTTACAGGCCTCATCAGTCATCAGAACTAACTAACATGGTCAATATACTTGCTAATAATACGAGTGTCCAGTATCGATTAATTAAGGAATCAAAAGTTTAACTCTTATATAATAATTGATGTATTTATATATTTTTTCACATTCATTCATTTTAGGATAATAATTTTCTATAAATCGTACACTAATTGTGAGACATGAGGAATATTATCTCTGCTCATAATTATAAAATATTTTTTTAAGATATTTTTATTTTATTTTAAAGAGTCTAGCGAAGAAATTCACATACACTAAGTTAAGTTTACGGGAACATTTATTAAAAAAAAGTTTACAGAAACAATACAACAATTTAATATACTCCAAATAACTACGAACATGCTTTTTTTATTGAAAAATCTTAGCTTTTCGAATCAGCCACACACAAGCGGATCCATTGGTTACTAGGATTGAGGCCAAGCATGGCAACAATGTAGGGTTGAGATGGTTTTTGTCTTCCATGTCCTGAACTCGATTGGCTTCAGGATGTCATTGTACTCGATCTCCGACCGGATGAAAAATACAACCTAAGTCCATATCTCATGGAAACCGCATTTTGGTCTTTTTTTATGAAAAAAAAGTCTAAAATCATGTAGTTTCAATAATCTTATTTTTTAAAACAAAAATAAATAAATAAAGGAAACAACTTGTTTAAGACTCACCTTAAAAATAAGACTATGAATATAATTTAAGGCTTTTTAATTTAAAAGAGGTAAAAAAAAATGAAACTTTTACACAAGTGGAGCAACTTCATATATCAATGTCCCTATTATCCGTTCCACTCCGTCTTTTGAAATCAGGAAACCATAAACCTAAACTCAGTTAATTCTGATTTTCCTTATCAAAATCGAGGTAAGTTAAGCTAGGTACCTAAAATTTTATTCCAAGAAGGATCAAACAAAAGAGTTTTTTCAACACTCGAAACCGGCATCAACAACCAATAATAAGCTCCAATGACTAGAAATTCGCCACTAAAAATATTTCTCCAAGTCTTGTCCAAAGTATTTTCCTACATACTAATGTTATCAACAACCAACTCCTTCCTTTTAAAAACCTAAACCTCCAACTACACCTAACACTCCCGCTGTAGGAGCCTTCAAAAAGGAAAATAAACCGAAAGCGTAGATAAGCCATCTTCGAACAAAACAAGATGACTTCCTATTTAAAATTACGAGATTTCCATCAAGACGACCCGAACACCCCACTTCTTCACATTTTAAAATGTGTGAGCTCTAGGCATTAGGCTACTTGACAAAAAAAAAATTAATTGGAGTTGGGTTAAGGCGTAATTATATATCTTTTTTGTCACATATAATATTTTATGTTTATTATGGATTAAAAATAATTAATTGGAGTTGGGTTAAGGGGAATGACTAGTCTTCCACATTGTGCAGAACCCGATTCCTCTCGTGGATGAATTCCTGGGAGAAATAGAATAAGTTTTAAACAGAAAATGATTTTTTTTTGGTTATATATTTATGTGGTACACAAGTTCTAAAAAGAAGTTCTTAACATACTCATATAGCATTAGCTATTAACAAATAGTTGAAGTGGTATACATCATACATGAGTAATGGCTCATTAATAGCCAGCATTTCTGCCAAAGGTGACGAAGAAAGCAGGTTTAAACTTTAAATTCCTTTTCACAAACCCTTATATAATTTATAAGATTTTTTAATTACAGTATTTATAAAAAGAGATATCATTGAATGATAATAGCAAAATATTCATGTGGAAAAGTTGAAAAGATTAGATGCCCAAATAAACAGTAACAACACGTACATAATACTAATTTCATCTTTGGATGTAGACTATTCGAACAACAAAATTAGATTTCATTGCATCCACTTATTAAGTAATAATAAAACAAACCAGACAAATTCTTATATATAAAAAGAAAAAAAAAACAAACCGGACAATTTAAAATCATTCGGATTTGAAAGCAAACTATACTTGAGTTGGGTTAATTTTTCTTTTTCTTTCTTTCTCCATGTACAACCTTGGTGACCACTAGTTCAACCTATTGGGTGTTTAAACGTGTGTCCGTCTCATAGTTAAGAACACCAATGTAAGATGATTGGATGTCTAGTTGAGCCAATAAACTATGGAGAATGCTAACCGGTGCCTTAAGAACATCGATTAAGCATACAAAACAAATAAGTTTTTATGAAAAAGTTGTGTAATCATTACTTGATCAAAAATAACATTTTATTTTTTCAAGACAAAATTTCTATTTGTAGATTCCTTAATCATTGCTCTGAGGGCACCGGTTAACATGACCCATAAACTACCGGTTAAACTCTATTATTAATATTTTTATATATTAACTGTTATTTGTAATTGTCATGCTTCTAGTACTTTCTTAGGACGCTCAAGATTATGGCAGGATCGTTATGATCTATTTGGAATACTATATTTTGAGTGTATTGTTTCATTAGGGAAGCAAGCAAAACGAATAAAAAAGTTATTTTATTTCTCTTAGATAATTTTTTTTTTTTATTCTCTTGTCATTTTAGTTTAGAACCCTAGTTTTTCATAATTTTTCTAGTTTTGTTAATGGGATAGGTTTTAGATATGTGACATCAAATAAATGTTCACTGTAACTAATTATATAATTATACAGTGAAGGTTTTTTTGGTAAAAAAATGACATAAATCAATTTTTGTATTTTTTAATGAAATTAAATATCTCTCCCAATTAATTTTTTTGAATTGGAAAAAAAAGAATTAAATATGAATTTTTAACCGCCAAAAATATAAAAATTCATATTTAATTCTTGTTTTGTTAAAAAATTCTAATTTTTTAAGAGATTATTATAATATTATAAATTTTACTGCAAAATTTTGTTAAAAAAATAATTTACTTTAAAGGAGGGACCGAAAGTGAAGATAAAAAACCTTTAGAGGACTAAAAGTCGAAGAAAATTTTAAGAGGGGTTAAAACGAAAACTTAGTATATTTATATAAACCAAAACCATATTTAACCATATTTTTTTTATATTCATTCTTGGTAACTATTACATTCACCAATTTTCTATTTATATACATTAAGCATATCAAAATATGGTATTTGTTACAAACTGTTTGATCTTGTGTTAGTGGTCTACTGTAAATAACTTGAACAAGAAGATGATCATGAAAATTGCACAAATAATTCTAAAGCATGTGTGAGATACATTAAACTTTAGGTTCGATTCGTCTGCACTAATTAATGTTAATCAAATGCAAATGGATATACTGCTAAAACTTCTTCATTATACATCAAAATCTTTAACGTGACTTGCACATTAATATCGTATGTAAATATAAATGATAATTACAGAGTTAAGTTTCTTCGTTCGTATATATTGGATAGTAGTAGTATATGTGTTAATGTAAACGATCTTGTATTCCAATGCTCATTCTAGTGCATAAAGTTACAAATTGGAGATGGACACGTCAATGAATTCTTTCCATTGACACTAGAGAAGAGTGAAACATTCTTGACCCTTGAACTTGAATAGAAAATAAAAAATATTTTAATATAAAAAGATGGAGGGAAGAAGTTTAAACTTGAAATTTGAAATACACATGAAGAGAAACATAAGAGAAAAATAAAAAATAAGAGAGAATTAATTCCCATGGACTACGTCCACACAGCGAATTTATATATAGGCCATTCACCTATAGAATTTATAGGCCATTTACCAAATACATGCTATATAACTCAACATGTTTTGTCAAAAAAAAAAAAAAAAACTCAACATGTAGTCATTTGATTAAGGAGACAAAACTTCAAATCAATCAAACATGTATTAGCATATTAGACAAAAATATGAACAACTTAATTTGCATGAACGTCACTTACACCTCACAAATAATAAATTGGAATAAAGAAGAGACATATTTGTTTGAATTTGATCACTCCATGTAAATGTATGCTTCCACTTCATTTCTAAATCATTGGTAACCATGTATATGGGGTACGTACTCACTTAGCTATCGATAAAGACCGAATTTTGAATTCTATGTACAGAAATTGAATCTATTCTCTATATTCTACATATATCTCATCAAGCCATTTGGTAATTCATATCCTCCAATAAGGACAAAAAAGAGAGCATTAATACTAATTAAGGCCAACCAAACCATACTTCTCTAAAGCTAATTAATTAATTGATATTTTTAATGAATTTTGAATGGTGTATATTTCGGGAACATCTACAACTACATATATGCATGGTGCATCCAAGCCCTAAAATAGTACAAGAGGCAGAAAATATATATATAGAAATTAAAAATTCAAAGATTTATATATTATGTGATGGACTAATTGATGCTCAAGCACAACACATGTTCCACTTTTATTTGTAAAGTTTTCTGACTGAACTTAAGATTAGTAATTGATTGGTGTTGTCACCTTCTAGCTGATAAAAGTAATTAATAGTGGTGACAGTATCAATCACAAGATGGAATTTAGGATGCTTGCATTATTTGCAAACTCACTATGTGTTTGCTAAGAATATTAGAATAATAGTAGGAAATAAGCCAATAATTAATAGAATTCAAATCCAAAAAACTATTTGTGAAGGTGGTGAGTGGACACCAAGATATGATCCGTTTTAATAGTAAGAAACTTACGTGGTCTCTAATTCTAACTCTACGTATGAATAAAACCTAATAAAAAGAATGAAAAAAAAATTAATTATTCTTTTTGTGTAAAAGAGAATTCATTTTGTATGTCTAAAAGTTTTATAGCCACACCTAATTAATGTTAAATAACGAATATTTTATATCTATAACATGATTAAAAAAACTCTTAGTGGAGTACTATTGTGTAGCTAGCTGCACCTCATTCTTAATTTATTCCGCATATAAAAAAATTGCGGACCACAAATATCACAAGGTGGCAACAACAACCACACATTTGCATGCACTAAGACATACTCGATCGTGTCACACCTCAGGAATCAATATATCTGCATGGAATCCAATTCTCTGAACGTCCACCAACCCATCTCTATATGTAAATTAAATAATTTCATCAGTGATATAGACAATTCTAAAATAGGAAAATTGACATGTTTTGGTGTATATTAAATTCTATTATACCTTCTTTCACTAAAAAGCTCTCTCATTTTTTTTAATATAGGAAAATTGACATGTTTTGGTGCATATTAAATTCTCTTATACCTTCTTTCACTAGAAAGCTCTCTCATTGTTTTTAATGAGATTGGTAACCGCAGTTGAAAATAGGGAACGCGAACCATATGCTTCCCGAAATTTTTACTAATAAGAACACAATATAAAAGTTTTGGATGTTTTTGCAACTTAACTGTGATTGCAATATTGTTTGAGTGATCACAATTCGCAATAGAGAATTGGAGCTACAAAAATAAATAAATAAATAAATAAATTTTTCTCTAATTAATTTCATTAAATACTCTATCCGTCTTAAAATGTAAGCAAAAATGAGTCAAAATAAGTTGATGTATATGGTACAAATTTTAAACAAAATACATTAATTTTTGTTGATCAATTTTTGCTTACATTTTAGGATGGGGGAATATATGTTAAGAGACTTAAGTATTGAAGATCAATTTAATTTATTTTTGTCTTTAATTAATGTTGATAATTCAAATTATGTAGTTGTTTTTATCTGTAATATTAAATAATATTTCCAATATAATTTCAACCGTAATTTACAACCCAATCACTGGAATAAAGGTTGGAGTTAAGCGCGGAGGAGGACCAAGGCAGTTCTCCTCGGTATAGGTCTTGTATGGTGGTCATGCTGTGATTGATGGATGACCCTATGATCTTCATCATATGCTGGTCAACTTAAAGTATGATGATAGTGTAGTCTCTCACGCACGTCCTCACAATAATGTCCATTTTGATTGGGCCTGATATAGGCCCAATCGAGAATGAAACCCGTCTTTGGTACACGCACCATAAATAAAATGACCTCAAAGGAATAAACTTATTGCTTTTGTTTGTACAATTTTTGTCCTTTTCTAAATGTTTGTGTATAAATACTCAAGATCAACTTACTATAGTGTTATATCATGCACTTTGCTTATAGCTAACAAGCTATATGTGTTGTGCAAGAAATTGGAGGTTTGAGATTATAGAGAAACCACACAAAAGAAAAGAAAACTAAAAAAAATGATTGGGTGGGAAGACGTGTACAAAGTTATTGTAGCAGTGGTGCCACTCTATTTTGCACTAATATTAGGCTATGGTTCTGTAAGGTGGTGGAAAATTTTCACAAGAGAACAATGTGATGCAATAAACAAACTAGTTTGTTACTTCACATTGCCACTCTTTGCCTTCGAGTTCACCGCACACATCGATCCTTTTAAGATGAATTTCTTATTTATAGGCGCGGACACTCTATCGAAGTTAATCATTGTCGCGGTGATTGCCCTTTGGGCTAAGTGTAGTAGCAAAGTAAGTTATTCTTGGTCTATAACAAGTTTCTCTTTGTGTACTCTAACAAATTCTCTCGTTGTTGGAATACCAATGGTGAAACCTATGTATGGACCTTTGGGTGTGGATCTTGTGGTTCAAGCTTCGGTTGTTCAAGCTATTATATGGCTCACTTTGCTTCTATTTGTGTTGGAGTTTAGAAGAACGGGAATAGAGGGTACTATAACCACTTTGAAACCGAAGGCTAGTAGCATTAGTAATGTGGCATGCGAAGGTGAAGAAAGTAAAGATGTGGAAGCAAATAACATAGTAGAATATACAAGTAGTAGGCTTCCTTTCTTCCAATTGATGAAGCGTGTGTGGCTCAAACTTATAGCAAACCCAAATTCCTATGGTTGTGTCATTGGCATTTCATGGGCTTTCATATCTAATAGGTATTCAAATTCTCTATGTATCTATATATTTCAAATGTTATATATATAATATAAATATATATGTGATTGAGTGTGATGTGGTCTCACGTATATATATACATGCAGGTGGAATTTGGAATTGCCAAGTATGGTAGAGGGGTCTATATTGATCATGTCAAAGGCTGGAACAGGCACTGCCATGTTTAGTATGGGTGAGCTTCCTACTTATATATAATTAATTCCTTATTATCACTATTATTAGCATTAAACATAGTTAGGGTGTTTTGCTATATATCTTGAAATAAAGAAGTTGAATATATGTGATGTGTTGATTCAGGTATTTTCATGGCACTTCAAGAGAAAGTGATTTCTTGTGGACCAAGTCTGACTCTATTTGGTTTGGTTTTAAAGTTCATTGCTGGACCAGCAGCAATGGCAATTAGTGCCTTCACTGTAGGGTTGCGTGGTGACGTTTTACGAATTGCCATCATTCAGGTTATTTATTTTTTTATTCATCAAACGCCATATATATACTTCCACAAAAAAAATAAAAAAACTCCAAATATTACAAGAGGCTAAAATCTTATGAGACAATTCATAATATGATCGACACACCACTTACTTATAGCATAGACAAAATCCTCTTTTTGTTTAGTAAAGACAATATCCTCTTTTGTGTTTGCCAAAAACCATTTCCATTGCCAAAAACTATTTGTGCAGCTCGTAGAGTCAAAGAATATATTCTCATTCTGTACCATCCAAATCATTCATATGATTCAACTATTCTAGAGAAACTAAAACTAAAAATGATTTAACAAAACTCCTAGCATCACTAACTCCACTCATATGTAGATTTGTTAAAATGGACCTGTTCGTTAGGTAATATTTTATTTACTCCCACATATGCGCAAATTGTTTCAGAGATAACTTTCAAACAATATTTTTTGTGTTTTTAAAGGCTTCGTAATTTAAAAAATCCTCATCTACATATATATTTTTATTCTGTGCAGGCAGCAGTTCCACAATCCATCACTTCCTTCATTTTTGCTAAAGAATATGAACTCCATGCCGAGGTTCTTAGCACTGCGTAAGTTTAAAATTTCTTCAATGTTGAATGGTTATACAATAGACAACATTTTTACAAATTTTTGCTAAATATGAATTTGTTTAGCTTTTTTTTTTCCTTTGATTACTGAATTTGTTAATCTAATAATATTTCAAATTTTTGGTCTCTACAGGGTGATCTTTGGAATGATTGTTTCGCTACCGATCTTAGTTGCCTACTACGCAGTATTGGAGTTCATTCATTAATATAGAGATACCATTTTTGAAACATAAGGGTTAAAGTTAAGGGGAACGATCCAAAGTTTCTTTTTCAAATTGATCAACTAAAAATCCAGTAACCCAAATGAATCGTGGATATATGCAAGTGCTTGAATTTATTTTGATTATGATTTCTGTTAGGTAGTTGGTGAATTATCCCACTAAATGTAACAAAACCTTGAAACCATTGATGTTTTGGTGCTGACGTTATTTAAACAATTTATATTTTTTAATGAAATTTTACATGGTTGTTGTGCACCCAAAAGTATAAATTTCATTTTTTTTTAATGGTTCATGAGAGAAAGAGACATTAGTAATTTGTAGTTTTTTCAAAACAACCATTTGAGCCGAATTACCTTTGTTTGAAGGAAAACGATCGAGCCAAGTTACTTTGATCACCAAAAGGTGTAAATCATTTTCATATACATATCCAAACAAATTACATCATAATGTCATATGTTATGGTGATTCTTAAATCATATCCACAAATCCGTTAAAAAAAAATCATATCCACTAATATCTACGTTGTAAAATACTTGTATAAATTAGAGTTGATAATTCAAATGACTTTGTAATATACTCCAAGTTTAAAAAATAACTGTAAAAAAATGCAAATTCTGCTCCTGTAAATTGACATTCTTTTTATTTTTGACCTCTTATTTTTTCATTTAGACATAAACTCGAGAAAAGTGATATAGATGTTGAATTTTTTTATGATAAGGAGTAAATTAATTTTGAATTTTTAAAGCGTCAAAATCTCAAAAAACAAAACAACATAAACATCGATCTAGAAATAGAATTTTGAGTTGGTTTTTTTGAAGAGACATATATATATATATATATATATATATATATATATATATATATATATATATATATATATATATAAAGGATGCAGAGTTTCATATCATTCTAAAGAAGCCTTAATTTATTTTTATTTTTTGACGTAAATGTGCAAAATTGCAATTTTGTTTCGAGTAAGCATATACTCAGGATCAAAATTTGTCTCTATTTTTCTAGCTTGTTTACAACGTCATAACAACTTCCACATGAACTTTTTGGAGTTTTTAATAAACAAATGACGAATTAATCCAGACTTTTTATTTCCCATAATTATAAATTTCTTAATCAATTAATAATTAATTCGTCCTTCGTTTAATTCTAAAGATCAATGTAAAACTACGAGGAGTTGTGTGAGCAAAAGAATGGAAAAAATATTAGTTGTCAATGTCAAGTAAGTTTATCATCTAATATGGGTTGCTGTATTTCTCTAAATATTGAAGAGTGAGATAAATGGAAAGTATTGCATGAGGATATTAGGATGATAAGAAAGGCCATTTGGAGTTTCGGAGAAGAATTGAGGTCAACATATGAGGGTGAAAGAATTGTTGAGGTGGTAAGGGAGAAAGTATTATTATTTAAAGAACCCCTAGATTTTTAAATTGCAGTTTTGTGGAGTTTTTTTAAAAAAATTATATGGATAAATATGTTAAAAGATGATTGAGAAATTTGAGTTTTTAATTTTTCATTTCTGAATTTGTTTTAGGAAGATTGATGAATAAAATGATGAACAAGATGATATTTTGCATTTAGAATTTTTATTTTTGATAAAATTTAACTAAAAAAATTAATTTGCTGTTGAGAACTTGCTACATCAGCTTCAAAACGATCATATAAGCAATGTTTAACAAGGTTAGAAGGAAAGGAGTAATGATGCAAATGTTGTATTACTTGGGAAAAAAAACATAAAAACTAAGTTGTTATAAACAATTAACTTAAAGAACTATAAATATTAAGAATTTTTTTTATTCTAATCCTTACAGAATAAAATCACATTTTTTTTTAAGAAAGGAGTAAAATCACATTTTTTTAATCTCTGTAACATTTTCTTTTGCATTTTTAGGAACCAAAAATATTGACGAAAAATTTCTATATACTAAAAATGCTGACGGTAAATTTTACAAGGACTAACATGTAATTTTCTTTTGTAGGGACTAAAAACAAAATTCTGGATTTTTATAGGGACCAAATACTTAATTAACCCAAAATTTATTAAAAAATAAATAAAAAATAAAAAACTTGAGGGACATTAACCTAACATAGGAAAACTTGAGGATTGAAATGATAAGATACTCGGGAATTCAACGCCTCTTTCACTAAATAAAAAACTAACAATTAACGACCAACATTATCCAACCGTCACAAACTTTTCAGCCTTTAAAAAAAAAACATTTCCCACTTTTTAACAAGGTCATGATCAATTGACATCATGATGTCAAACTTAATATATGATTGATAATTCTTTACTATATAATTATATTATAATTTAAATCATGTCTACACAATTGTACACTAATATGAAATCATTTGATATGTTAATTAAATAATGAACTAAAAAACAAGTTAATTTTGATATATCATATTCACATATCAAATCATTTCCGACTAATATAAAATTTTACAGACATAATCTATGTTATAATATCTCTCAAACCAACAAGGGATTTTGTAATACGGTTATTTAACAAAGAACTATCGTCGGTGTTATTTCATTAACTTTGACACAATGATGTCAATTTTCCAGGTTCCATACATACATATATTGGAAACAAAACAAAAAACTTCATTTGAAACTCACTACATAGTTTGTGGTGATAAGAGAATTATTAGTTGTTCAACGTTAATGATATGTTGTTTTGATTTTTTTTTCTTCTTGGTTTTGTCGATCAGTACCAATCCACCATATAAGAGTACTAACAATGATCTCTAGTATTCTCTAGTCACTTGTCATTCATTCATACGCACGAAAATCCAATCATTGGTGAGTGATAAAGCACCCCTTTTCCAAAAGAATGTCCAGGTTCATCAAATTCAAACAAAACTCCACCACCTTAAGTTCAGTACCACTGCTTCTTTTCATTTTTGCCACCTAAATTTTGTTCCTTTCAACACACGTCAACATGCATGCCACACCATAGCCAAATGTTCGTGCATGTTAATCAATCATACAGCTTTCATTTCAAATTTTATAGCTATAAATAGTACCCTTTGATCTCACTACTCCCTCATCTCATCATCAATAGCTAGCAAAGTGACATTAATTCAAAAATCAATATGGCAATCAAAGCTCCATTTCAACTTTTCATGCTGCTGGGAATTTTTTCCCTAGCCTCAGTTTGCGTCTCTTCTAGATCCGATCATGATCAAGAGAACCCTTTTTACTTTAATGCTAACCGTTTTCAAACTCTTTTTGAGAACGAAAATGGTCACATTCGTCTCCTCCAAAGGTTTGACAAACGTTCCAAAATATTTGAGAATCTCCAAAACTACCGCCTTTTGGAATATCACTCTAAACCTCACACACTCTTTCTTCCACAACACAATGATGCTGACTTCATTCTTGTTGTCCTTAGCGGTAATTAACCATTTATCAATTTATTACCTTACAAGTTAGTTTCATAGTTTTATCGTTTGGATATATAAATATATCATTTCTCACTTTACAAGTTAGTTTTACAAGAATAAGTTTAAAATGATATTTAACTTTAACTTGCAGGGAAAGCCATACTCACAGTGTTGAACGCTAACAATAGAAACTCCTTCAACCTTGAGCGTGGTGATACCATCAAACTCCCTGCTGGCACCCTTGGTTACTTGGCTAATCGAGATGACAAAGAGGATCTTAGAGTCTTAGATCTTGCCATCCCCGTTAATAGGCCCGGTCAATTTCAGGTAATATATATTGCGCTTGTATTTTTTCAACGTATCATTCTTAGTCTTAGTATATATATCGTATTAAATTGCAGTCTGCAACCGGGTACATATAACAATTTTAATGATTTCTACAACATCAAAATAGAAATTGATGCGTGTCGCATTTTCCAACGTTTCATCTTAATATAAATATTCACAACGTAATTGCAACTGCATGCTTAATTTTAAAAACATCTATACATGGATGTAGATGTTTTTTTTTTCTTTTTTTATCTCTTACCATTGTTTTTTGTCTGAGTCCTTTCCAACAGTCTTTCTCATTGTCTGGAAGTGAAAACCAACAATCCTTCTTCTCTGGATTCAGCAAGAATATTCTAGAGGCTGCCTTCAACGTAAGCATACAACACATACAATTGATTTATTTTGTATATATATAAATATATAAGGTTTTATTAAATGTGTGTAATTATTTACTTTGTCCTTGTTACAAATATATATAGTCCAATTACGAGGAGATAGAGAGGGTGCTTATAGAAGAGCATGAACAAGAGCCACAACACAGAGGAGGCCTTAGGAAGGATAGGAGGAGGCAGCAGAGCCAGGAAGCAAATGTAATAGTCAAAGTATCAAGAGAACAGATTGAGGAATTGAGCAAACATGCCAAATCTAGCTCCAGAAGGAGTGCTTCCTCAGAATCTGCACCGTTCAACTTGAGAAGCCGCGAACCTATCTATTCCAACAAGTTTGGCAACTTCTTTGAGATCACCCCAGAGAAAAATCCACAGCTTAAAAACTTGGATATATTGGTCAATTATGCGGAGATTAGAGAGGTAGAGCAAAAATTATCTTAAAAGATTATTATTAATTAAAGCGGCACTAATTACTATCGTTAAAAATATTAATGAATTTTCTTGTTAAATTTAATTTTAGGGATCACTTTTGTTGCCACATTTCAATTCAAGGGCCACATTGATAGTCACAGTTAATGAAGGAAAGGGAGAACTTGAACTTGTGGAACAAAGAAATGAGAACCAGCAAGAGCAGAGAGAAGAAGAAGAAAGAGATGAACAAGATGAAGAGAGAAGCCAACAAGTACAAAGGTACAGAGCTAGGTTGTCTCCAGGTGATGTTTATGTAATTCCGGCAGGTTATCCAAATGTCGTAACTGCTTCTTCGGATCTCTCTTTGCTTGCATTTGGTATCAATGCTGAGAACAATCAGAGGAACTTCCTTGCTGGTATACTATATTCTCACTCAGTCTCTTTCTACCAAAATAGTTTACAATAGTTTCCTACCAAAATTAAATTAAGATATGTTTATTTTTGTGTGATTTCAAATTTGAAGGTGAGGAGGACAATGTGATAAACCAGATACAGAGACCAGTGAAAGAGATAGCATTCCCTGGATCTGCTCAAGAGGTTGAGAGTCTACTAAAGAATCAGAGAGAATCTTACTTTGCAAATGCTCGACCTCAACAAAGGGAAAGGGAAGAAGGAAGCCAGAGAAAAAGGGGTCCTATTTCTTCAATTTTGGGAGCTTTTTAATGAGTGATCAAATATCAAGAATGTATGCTATAAGGAACTATAGCTCATAATGAGCAAAGAATAAAACGGCATTATCTTGTATCTATAACTAGAGTTCCACCTTTCTACTATGAATGAATAAATTAATCAAGAATAAGTTTTGTGATTCATCCTCTCTGCTACTTTTCCCAACAGAATGAGTATGAATAACTTAATCAAGCATAAATGGTGGATATATGTCCTTAAACTATATTTCATTTAAGACACCCATAAAATTTTATAATATTTGAGCACAAGACGAATCTAAGATAAGAGAAAAGGTGAAACAGCCCATAGAAATACAACTGCAGTAGAGAGATCAACACAGGCCAAAACAAGGGCCAAAGCAACGACAACAATCCACCACTTGGTGACTAAAACAAGAAGCACCAACCAAGTAAAATACAAAAGAAGCAAATTACAACCAAAATGGCAGGCCGAAACAATAAACCATTAGGACAACCAACCGAAGCCTCAAGCTGCCAAAGAGGCCAAAAGCCTGAGACCATAGTAGAAAAACTCATTACCGAAACAGCCAAATGATTAAACCGTTGCCAAAAATCAAGAGAAGTTGGAATCACAAACACACAAGTCAGCAATTCAAAAGAAGGACTTTACGTAATGAATGACTACATCCGTAACAACTCAATGATCAATTTTCGTCGCTTTTTTATTTCTAATGGTTTCATGTAATAATCAGCACACAATTATGTCTTAATGGCTACGGAATGCATGAAATTATTATTACACCATGAGCAAATCTCAACCAATAGGGAAGAGACATGTGTTACTTGTAGCACAAGTAACTATAGTGTAGTATAATTCTTTTAGTTAAGTAGTACATTTCCTCTTGTCTATAAAGCTTTGTATTCTATTCATTCAATCTAACGAGAATTTTAGTCTTCATTCAATTCATATTAATTATGACTTTAGTGGCTATTTATAGGGTTATAGTCTAGGCTTTTCTGATCATCCTTTACACATAGAAACTCTTGTAATCGTGTTTTTACAATTCCCGTAAAAGCTACGTTTCTTCAACAACAAAAAGAGCTATGTTTTCTTTCAAAAAAAAAAAACTATGTTTCTTTACTTCTTGTTTTGTTTTTACTTTTGTTTTTGCTCATCACTTTGATAGTGAGTAGTTTCCCATCTGTCTTGGAATTATGGAAAGTAGTTCAAAGATAAATTTTCATAATTCCAATTATTTATTTTTGTTATTAAGTTTCAAATTATCTAATTCAATCTTATTATTATTATTATTATTCAAGCAATATTTTTTATTTTATTTTTTGAGGAATTCAAGCAATATTTTTAAAATAAGAACAATAACAAAAATATTTTTTTGCAGGACCAATAACAAAAATATTGGAACGCCAAATTATCAACCTTAGTCCGTAAATTTTCTTCCAAATCTGAAGAGGTATTATGATTCTTAAAATTGTTTACCGATAAACAAAAACCTATAATATACATATCTG
Source organism: Medicago arabica (assembly GCA_946800305.1). Classification (NCBI taxonomy): domain Eukaryota; kingdom Viridiplantae; phylum Streptophyta; class Magnoliopsida; order Fabales; family Fabaceae; genus Medicago; species Medicago arabica. The sequence goes on from OX326969.1 coordinate 41,189,235, forward strand.
AAGAATCCTTTCAACAATATCATTTTTAAATTTTCATATACATGTATCCAAACAAATTAAATCATAATGTCAACATATATGTTATGGTGATTCTTAAATCATATCCACAAATCCGTTATATCATTTTAAAATTTTCATATACATATATCCAAACAAATTAAATCATAATGTCATCATATGTTACGGTGATTCTTAAATCATATCCACAAATCCGTTAAAAAAAATCATATCCACCGATATCTACGTTGTGAAATACTTGTAAATGCATGGGTAAATAACGTATAAATTAGAGTTGATAATTCAAATTGACTTTGTAATATACTCGAAATTTGAAAAATGACTATGTAAAAACAAATACAAATTCTACTTCTGTAATTTGACATTCTTTCTAGGCTTAATTGCACTTTTGCCCCCTATCTTTTGCCAATTGTGCGATTTTGCACCATCTCTTTTTTTGAGCGATTTTGCACCCCCGTTCCCCTCTTTCAATGATGATTTTGAACATATCATCGTTAAAACACAATTGACAAAAGATCGGGTGTAAAATTGCACAAAAAAATATGGGGTCCAAAATCGCATAATTGGCAAAACATAGGGGACAAAAGTGCAATTAAGCCCTTCTTTTTATTTTTGACCTCTTATTTTTTTCATTTAGACTTAAACTTGAGAAAAATGATCTAGATGTTGGATATTTTCATGATAAGGAGCAGATTAATTATGAATTTTTAAAGCGTTAAAATCTATATAAAAAAAACATAAACATCGACCTAGAAATTGAATTTTGAGCTGACTTTTTTGAAGAGACGTCTATAAAAATATATATAAATGATATGCAGAGTTTCATAGCATTCTAGAGAAGCTTCAATTTATTTTTATTTTTTTGACCTAAATGTGCAAAATTACAATTTTGTTTCGAGTAAGCATATACTTAGGATCAAAATTTGTCCCTATTTTTCTAGCTTGTTTGTAACATCATAAAAACTTCCACAAGGAATTTTGGAGTTTTTAAACGAGTGACGAATTAATCCAAACTTTTTATTTTTTATAATTATAATTTTTTCAATCAATTCATAATTATTTCGTCCCTCGTTTAATTTTAAGGATCAATGTCTGAAAACTATGAGGAGTAGTATGATATGCCACCGTCCCAATCCTCTCTGATATCTGATACAGACCAATAAACTTTGGAGTCAACTTCTTCGACTTCAAGGCACGACCTACACCGGTCGTTGGAGTAACTCGCAAAAACACATGATCTCCCTCTTGGAACTCAAGGTCCTTCCTACGCTTGTCATGATAACTCTTTTGTCGACTCTGCGATGCTTTCATCTTCTCTTGGATCATTCTTACCTTCTCGGTGGTTTGTTGCACAATCTCCGGTCCTAAAACCACACTTTCACCCGACTCAAACCAACACAACGGAGTTCTACATCTTCTTCCATACAAAGCCTCGAAAGGTGTCATTCCAATACTAGAATGGTAACTGTTATTATAAGTGAACTCTATTAACGGAAGATGACTATCTCACGCTCCTCCTTGTTCAAGTACACACACCCTCAACAAATCTTCCAACGATTGAATCGTCCTCTCGGATTGACCATCTGTCTGCGGATGATACGCCGAGCTCAACTTCAATTGAGACCCTAAAGCTTCTTGCAAACTTTTCCAAAATCTAGAAGTAAATCTTGGATCTTTATCCGACACAATGCTCGAAGGAACACCATGTAATCTTACTATCTCTTGAGTGTAAATCTCTGCTAACCGAACCATAGGAAAAGTGATATTGATCGGTAGAAAATGAACTGACTTTGTTAACCTATCAACAATCACCCAAATAGCATCGTTCCCTCTTGGAGTAGTTGGCAAACTTGTCACAAAATCCATGGATATACTATCCCATTTCCACTCTGGCACATCTAACGGTACCATCATTCCAGCAGGTTTCTGATGTTCTATCTTTGATTTCTGACAAACTAGACAAGAATACACAAACTGTGCCACATCACGTTTCATTCCAGACCACCAAAAAAACTTCTTCAAATCATGATACATCTTCGTAGCTCATGGGTGAATACTCAAGCTACTTCTATGGCTCTCTTCAAGGATCACCTTCTTCATCTCATCGCTGTCCGGAATACAGATTCTACCTCGGAACCTCAACACACCGTGATCATCGACTATAAAGTCGCCATCTGCAGTCTGGTTACTCGCAACAAGAAAATCTACAAACTTAACATCTTCTCTCTGCGCTTCTTTAATATTTTTTCAAAAAGTCATTGTCAATCCTCAACATTCCTAGCTTTACACTCTGGTGTGATCTTTCACAAACCAAACTCAAATCTCTGAATTGTTCCAATAGTTCGAACTCTACCGCCATCATAGCAGACATATGTAACGTTTTCCTACTTAAGGCATCAGCAACTACGTTAGCCTTACCCGGATGGTAATTCAAACCAAAATCATAATCTTTCAGTAACTCAAGCCATCTCCTCTGCCTCATATTTAATTCTTTCTGATCAAACAGGTACTTCAAGCTCTTGTGATCACTAAACACCTCAAACCTCGAACCATACAAATAGTGTCTCCAAATTTTCAACACAAAAACTACCGCAGCCAACTCAAGATCGTGGGTAGGATAATTTCGTTCATGAATTCTCAACTGCCTGGATGCATAAGCAACCACTTTACCGTCTTGCATAAGTACACCACCTAAACCCAACTTAGACGCATCACAATACACCACAAAAGGTGCTTCAGGCTTTGGCAAAATTAAAATTGGGGTTGTCGTCAACCGCTTCTTCAACTCATTGAAGCTACTCTCACATTGAGCATCCCACACAAAGGTTTTACCTTTACACGTCAATTGCGTTAACGGAAGTGCCAACTTAGAAAACCCTTATATAAATCTTCTATAATAACCAGCCAATCCCAAAAAGCTTCTAATCTCAGTAACCGACCTCGGAGTCTCCCATTGCGACACTGCCTCAACTTTAGACGGATCAACTGCTATACCATCACCAGAAATAATATGACCAATAAAACTAACTTCTTTCAACCAGAACTCACACTTAGACAATTTAGCATACAACTTCTTTTCTTTTAATACTTGCAAGACAATCTTCAAATGTTCAGCATGTTCTTCTTCGGATTTGGAATATATCAGAATGTCGTCAATAAACACAACCACGAAACGATCCAAAAATGCCTGAAAAGTCCGATTCATATACTCCATAAATACTCCTGGCGCGTTCGTAACACTGAAAGGCATTACTTTATACTCATAATGACCATATCGAGTTCTAAAGGCCGTCTTCTGCATATCTTCATCTTTCACTTTTATCTGATGGTAACCCGACCTTAAATCAATCTTGCTAAACACACGTGCACCCACTAACTGATCCATCAAATCATCAATCCTCGGAAGTGGATACCTATTCTTTATAGTTACCTTGTTCAACTGCCGATAGTCAATACACAACCTCATACTCCCATCTTTCTTTTTTACTAACAATACAGGCGCTCCCCAAGGTGAAACATTTGGTCTTATAAACTTCTTCTCAAGCAGATCCTCCAATTGCCTCTTTAACTCAGAAGCTGACATACGGTAAGGTGTCATAGACACAGGCTTCGTTCCAGGAACAAGATCAATCGCAAATTCAACTTCTCTTTCAGGAGGCACATCAGGAATCTCATCAGGAAATACTTCAGGAAAATCACACACCACTTGCAATTCGTCAATCTTCTCTTGATTCTCAATAGATACAGATGCCATTAGAGAAAACATCAAAATTCTATCTCGTTCAAATTGTTTCAGCTGCTTGGTAGATAAGAATTCCGCTCCACTTTCTTCCTCTTCAGACAAGAAATACATCGTCTTGCGAAAACAGTTGATAAGCACACGGTTGTACTCTAACCAATTCATCCAGAGAATCATATCCATACCCGTCAAAGGTAGACATACTAAATCCATCTCAAAATTACGATCAAACATAGACAACGAACAACTCAAACACACACGAGAAGTAGTCACCGAACCCTTAGCTGGAGTTTCAACAACCATCTCTCCACTCATATCAGACATAGTAAGACCCAACTTAACAGCACAATCATAAGCAACAAAACAATGCGTAGCGCCAGTATCAATAATAGCAACTAAAGGTATATTATTAATATAGCAAGTACCTCTGATCAAACGATCCTCGTTCTCAGTCTGAGTGCCGGTCAACGCGAAAATTGGGCGGGTAACTACGGGTATAAGTTTTGTTGTCATGCCTATCAAGAATCAACTTGTGAATTCTTTTTTGACCTCCTAACAAAAAAAAAATGATGTTCTTATGTTAGCATTTGTGAAACATTTTGATTACCATCATGAATATAACTTCTCGAGACTAACACAAATATATAAAAAGGCATGTTATTCGAATAAAAGTTTGAATTAGAACCATTTTTTATCCATTAAGTCAGAATAGATTATGACGAGTCTCTACCATTAGCATATATTATTATTTTCTATCTAATTTGACGCAGTAGGAAGCGTAAGCTAGCAAGCGCTAAACTCTATATTGAAAAGAAATAAGTTTGCAAGAGACAAACTTTTAAAAATATGGTTCCAAAATCCACCAAAAATTGAGAAACTCTCTTTTTTAAGACTTACAAACGTTAAGCTTAAATAGGAAAATAACAAACCCTAATAGGTCGAAAATAACAAATTGAAAACAAAACAAACAAATAATAAAATAATAAAACTAGGCTGAAATAATAAAATACTATAAAAATACTAAGGGAACCCCTCCTACAACATAATTTATGTAATTTTATCTTGGTATTATTTTAATGTTGTATTATGTTTTGCAATGAAATTGCATTCCTCGTTAATTCTTCAATATTAATATGTCACATTAACCTTGTCACCATTCAACAAGGCCCAAAAATCCAATTATGTAAAAGGATTGACAAAAGACTAAATATGTTTGATTTATTTAGTAAAGAACAAAAGGTTGTGTTTTATATCTCGAGAACCAAAATAGAACTTCAGTCAAATGTATAAGGAAGAATCGACTACACTGATCTTCTAATGTCACGGTAATTTGTTCAATCGTAATTATGTTTTTTCTTTTCTTTTCTTGGTTCTCTCATAATAATACAAGCATATTCTCTATAGTTAACTTCAATAATTCATAGGGAGGATGGAAAATTCAATCATTGGTGAGTTATGAAGACATATATATATATATATATATATATATATATATATATATATATATATATATATATATATATATATATATATATATATATATAAAAAGCTCCCCCTCATCCAAAGTAATGTCCAGATTCATCAAATTCCACCACCCAAGTTCAGAACCATGGTTCCATTTCAATTTTGCCACCTCAATTTTGTTCATTTCAACACACGTCAAAATGCATGCCACACCATGGCCAAATGTTTGTGCATGTTAATCATATAACTACCATTTCTATAGCTATAAATACCCTTTGATCTCAATACTCCCTCATCTCATCATAGCAAAGTGAAAATAATTCAAATCATTATGGCAATCAAAGCTCCATTTCAACTTTTGATGCTGCTGGGAATTTTTTTCCTAGCCTCAGTTTGTGTCTCTTCTAGATCCGATCATGATCAAGAGAACCCTTTTTTCTTTAATGCTAACAGTTTCCAAACTCTTTTTGAGAACGAAAATGGTCACATTCGTCTCCTTCAAAGATTCGACAAACGCTCCAAGATATTTGAGAATCTCCAAAACTATCGCCTTTTGGAATATCACTCCAAACCTCACACTCTCTTTCTTCCACAACACAATGATGCTGACTTCATCCTTGTAGTCCTTAGTGGTAATTAGTCATTTATCAATTCATTACTTTACAAGTTAATTTCTTAGTTTTATTTGTTTGGATATATAAAATATTCATTTCCTACGTACAAGTTAGTTTCGTAAGAATAAGTTTAAAATGATATTTAACTTTATTTCGCAGGGAAAGCCATACTTACTGTGTTGAACCCGAACGACAGAAACTCCTTCAACCTTGAACGTGGTGATACAATCAAACTCCCTGCTGGTAGCATTGCTTATTTGGCTAACCGAGATGACAACCAGGACCTTAGAGTATTAGATCTTGCCATCCCCGTTAACAGACCCGGTAAATTTCAGGTAGTATGGCACTGTTACTTTTTCTCATATCACTCCCAATCATGTATACATATTACAGTTTTAAATTGCGGTATGCAACAGCGTCTAGAGGTCTCTACAACATATCACAATATAGAAATAATTGCACCGCATTGGTCTCATTTTCCCACATTTTATCTTGATATAAATGTTTGTAACGGAATTGACTAATTATAACTTCATGCGCAATTTAAAACCATCTATATAAATGTTTACCAATGATTTGTCTTTGACTTCTTTCCAACAGTCTTTCTTATTGTCTGGAAGTCAAAACCAACAGTCCTTCTTCTCTGGATTCAGCAAGAATATTTTGGAGGCTGCCTTCAATGTAAGCATACCAACACACTATTTATTTATTTTACTATAAAGTATATGGTATAAATTTTCAGCCATTATCATTTATCAAAACATAGTCATTATAATACTTGTCCTTGCATATATTGTTGCAAATATAGGCCAACTACGAGGAGATAGAGAGGGTGCTTATTGAAGAGCAGGAGCAAGAGCGAGAACACAGGAGAGACCTTAGGGATAGGAGACATAAGCAGAGCCAGGAAGCAAATGTAATAGTTAAAGTATCAAGAGAACAGATTGAGGAATTGAGCAGACATGCCAAATCTAGCTCCAGAAGGAGTGTATCCTCTGAATCTGCACCATTCAACTTGAGAAGCCGCGAACCTATCTATTCCAACGAGTTTGGCAACTTCTTTGAGATCACCCCAGAGAAAAATCCACAGCTTAAAAACTTGGATATATTGGTCAATTATGCGGAGATTAGAGAGGTAGAGCAAAAATTATCTTAAAAGATTATTATTATTAATTAAAGTGATACTAATTACTATATAACATTAACAATATTTATGAATTTATTTGTTCAAATTTAATTTTAGGGGTCACTTTTGTTGCCACACTACAATTCAAGGGCCCCAGTGATAGTAATAGTTGATGAAGGAAAAGGAGAATTTGAACTTGTGGGACAAAGAAATGAGAACCAACAAGAGCAGAGAGAAGAAGAAAGAAATGAACAAGATGAAGAGAGAAGCCAACAAGTGCAAAGGTACAAAGCTAGGTTGTCTCCTGGTGATGTTTTTGTAATTCCGGCAGGTTATCCAAATGTCGTAACTGCTTCTTCGGATCTCTCTTTGATTGGATTTGGTATCAATGCTGAGAACAATCAGAGGAACTTCCTTGCTGGTAAACTATATTCTCACTCAGTCTCTTTCTACCAAAATAGTTTACAATAGTTTCCTACCAAAATTAAATTAAGATATGTTTATTTTTGTGTGATTTCAAATTTGAAGGTGAGGAGGACAATGTGATAAACCAGATACAGAGACCAGTGAAAGAGATAGCATTCCCTGGATCTGCTCAAGAGGTTGAGAGTCTACTAAAGAATCAGAGAGAATCTTACTTTGCAAATGCTCGACCTCAACAAAGGGAAAGGGAAGAAGGAAGCCAGAGAAAAAGGGGTCCTATTTCTTCAATTTTGGGAGCTTTTTAATGAGTGATCAAATATTATGCATGTATGCTTTAAGGAACTATAGCTCATAATGAGCAAAGAATAAAACGGCATTATCTTGTATCTATAACTAGAGTTTCACCTTTCTACTATGAATAAATTAATCAACAATAAGTTTTGTGACTGCTCCGCTCTGCTACTATTTTTTTTAATACTCTTCTCTACTACTATGAGTATCAACAGTATTTTTCCCTACAGAATGAGAATGAACTATAAAGTACGGACACCGGACATGGCAGGACACTGATAAGCCGACATCGTTAATTATTTGATAAAATCACATATTTAGTGTAATTATATGTATTGGTGTCATGTTGGTATCAGACATAACACATGTTTGACATCGAGACACGACTAATTCGAGTAGTATCTGCTTCATAGTTATGAATAATTTAATCAAGCAAAAATGGTGGATATATGTCCTTAAACTATATTTCTTTTAAGAACCCATAAAATGTTATAATATTTTGTGTTATGTAAAGTCATTTACTAAAGTTATGAAATTCTCTAGTTTTTAAATATAATTTTGTGCTTAAAAGAAGAAGCACCAAGAATAATCCACCACTTGGTGACCAAAACAAGAAGCACCAATTAAGTAAAACACAGAAGAAGCAAACTACAACTAAATCAAAACTGCAGAACCAAAGCCCTACACACACAAAGCTGTCACAGAGGCCAAAAATCTGAAAAACCATTGCAGAAAAACCCACTTTCAAATGATTAAAATTAAACTGTTGCTAAAAATCAAGAGAAGCTGGAATATCACAAAACCACAAGTCAGCAATTCATTACGGCCACACATAATGAATGAATTTTCGTCGTTTACGCTTTTTGATTTCTAGTGGTTTCATGGAATAATCGGCACAATTTTGCCTAGCTTACTGCATAATTATTGGTTTAGTGGCTATAAATAGGGTTATAATCTAGGCTTTTCTAATCATCTTTTACATATAGAAACTCTTGAAATCTTGTTCTTACAATTTTTGTAAAAGCTATGTTTCTTTACTTCTTGTTTTCTTTTTACTTTTGTTTTAGTTCATCACTTTGATAGTGAGTAGTTTCCCCCTTGTCTTGGAAGTATGGAAAGTAGTTTACCGATGAATTTTCATAATTTCAATTATTTATTTTTGTTATTAAATTTCAAGGTATCTAATTCAATCTTATTATTATTATTCAAGCAATATTTTAAAAATATTGGGATGCCAAATTAGCAACCTTAACATTGTTTACCTATAACCAACAACCAATAATATACATATCTGAAGAATCCTTTCAAGAATATCGTTTTTAGATCGCTCTTTAGTAGTTCAAAGTCACATATTAGTCACTTTTTAAAAAGTCACTTTTTTTTTTTACAAAAGAAAAAAGTCACATATTAGTGTTTTTTTTTTTAGGGATTTATGGATGACATTTAAAGATTTGAGATTTAGGTATTTGAGATTCAAGTTGGGAATATTAATTTTTGGTTCAGGGACTAAAGTGACCATTTTCTACTTTCACTTTAGTCCTTGTGACACACTTAATAGAATTATTTAACGTCGGAGACTAAAGTGATAACGGGAAGTGCAGAGTCATGGACTTCTTTGTATTTAATCTTGAGTCAGGGACTTATGCGATAGCGAAGTGCAAAGTCAGAGACTAAAGTGACTATTTGCTCAATTCTCATTACCATTTGCTGTTCTTTTCCTATCACGGTGATTTTTTCAACCATTTGCGCACTCATTTCTTCTTGATGCAATGTATCAAAACTAACAACTTCCCCATAAACACTTCTTTTCATTTAGTAGAATCCACAAATCTTGTATGAGAATCATTATCAACACACTTTAGAAGCATTTTTTTTAGTCAAACCATCATTCTGAACATAAATGAATTTATTTACGGTACATTTAGTATTCTCATCATGAGGGATCATTTTCTCTTTATCCACTTTAGCATGACGTAAGAAAAGTTATGACCAATGCTATGATATTGCAAACAAGAAAGTGACCGATTTTCATATTCAACATTAATAAGAAAAACAAATATTTTTCCTCAAAAAAAATACTTCTCCTTCAACCCACATTTTATCTCTAATTTTATCAGATGAATCAATATCAAATTAGAACTCTTGTGAAATATTTGAAAGATATATTTAGAGGGCAAAAATAATTTTAGGTCGTCAATATTTCGGAGTCATGTCCCAGAAAACAAACCCACCATCGCATTTTTTGTATGGTTATGATTCTTTAGATTAAAGTTGGGAGTTCGAAAAAATAATTTGAGGAAACCATGTTTAAGGCTCCAAGAAACTATGGCACAAACATGTTAGACACCTTCAACCGAAGAAGAAATAAATTCAAAGAATCTTCTTCCTAAATTGATTTTACCCTCTAAACCAGAATATTTTCCTCAATGCCTCAAGAGAATATATTGATTTGTTGGTCTCCTTTGGACAAAACCAACAAATCTAATACAAGATGGTCAAACAAATACAACATGAAAATCAAAAAATTGTGATATCAACAAAATACAACCTTCAAAACAAGTAGGAAATTTAAAATACAATACAACCAACAATAACATCAAGATAGAACCAGAAAGAATTGTGTCTTTTTTATGTAGAAGTCTAAAATAAAATAAAATAAAAAGAGTGAGGGTGAAAGTTAGAACAAACCATATGATTTTGATCACTCAATAGAAGAAAAAGAAATGGAGATGAAATTTTTTTATCATAAGAATTTTAAAACACAGATTAAGAACCTGAATTTTTTGTCCGACCTCCCAACCAAAAAAATGATGCGTTTGTTCTTTGTTGAGATTTAATGATCAAAATGACCCTATTATAAATGTGTATGTCCTTTGTTGGCATATGATAAACATTTTGATTACTATCATGAATATAAAATGCTCAAGATAACGTATAAAAAGGCATGTTTGCCAAACAAGAGCTTGAATCAAAAACGTGTTTTTATATATTAAGTCTGAGTAGATTATGACGAGTCTCTACCGTTAACATATGTTACTTTTGTCTATCTAATTTAATGTAATATTATCTTAGTATAATTTTAATGTTGTGTTATGTTTTTCAATAAAATTGCATTCCTAGTTTATTCTTCATCGTATATTAGTATGTCACATAAAACTCAATTATGTAAAAAGATTGACAAAAGACGAATATGCTTTAGTAAAGGACAAAAGGTTGTGTTTTAGAAACAAAATAAAACTTGAGTCAAATATACAAGGAAGAAAAAACTCCATTTGGAACTCACTTGTTATTTTCTGGTGATAATCGACTACAGTATTGATCATCTAATGTCACAATAATTTGTTCAATCGTAATTATGTTTCTTTTTCTTTTCTAGGTTCTCTCATTATTATACTAGCATTCTCTACAGTTACTTCAATAATTCATAGGGAGGATGGAAAATTCAACCATTGGTGAGTTATGAATTGAAGACAAATATATATAAAGCTCCCCCTTATACAAAAGAATGTCCAGGTTCATCAAATTCAAACAAAATTCACCACCCAAGTTCAGAACCATGCTTCCTTTCCATTTTTGCCACCTCAATTCTGTTCCTTTCAACACACGTCAAAATGCATGCAACACCATGGCCAAATGTTTGTGCATGTTAATCATATAGCTACCATTTCAATAGCTATAAATACCCTTTGATCTCAATAATTCCTCATCTCATCATAGCAAAGTGAAAATAATTCAAATCATTATGGCAATCAAAGCTCCATTTCAACTTTTGATGCTGCTGGGAATTTTTTTCCTAGCCTCAGTTTGTGTCTCTTCAAGATCCGATCATGATCAAGAGAACCCTTTTTTCTTTAATGCTAACCGTTTCCAAACTCTTTTTGAGAACGAAAATGGTCACATTCGTCTCCTTCAAAGATTTGACAAACGCTCTAAAATATTTGAGAATCTTCAAAACTATCGCCTTTTGGAATATCACTCCAAACCTCACACACTCTTTCTTCCACAACACAATGATGCTGACTTCATCCTTGTAGTCCTTAGTGGTAATTAATCAGTTATCAATTTATTACCTTACAAGTTAATTTTGTAGTTTTATTTGTTTGAATATATAAAAATATCATTTCTTACCTTACAAGTTAGTTAGTTTCATAAGAATAAGTTTAAAATAATATTTAACTTTAATTGTAATTTGCAGGGAAAGCCATACTCACTGTGTTGAACCCAAACAATAGAAACTCCTTCAACCTTGAACGTGGTGATACCATCAAACTCCCTGCTGGTAGCATTGCTTATTTGGCTAACCGAGATGACAACCAGGACCTCAGAGTATTAGATCTTGCCATCCCGGTTAATAGGCCCGGTCAATTTCAGGTAATATGGCGATGTATTATGTATACATATTATTATAGTTTTAAATTGCGATGTGCAACATCATCTAGAGATCTGTACACCATATCACAATAGAGAAATTGATACCGCATTGCTCTCATTTTCTCACATTCTTATGTAACGTGATTGACTAATTATAACTGCATGCACAATTTAAAACCATCTATACATATATATCCACATTTTCTTTTCTTCTTTTTCTTCGATCTCTTACCATTTATCATTGTTCTGTCTTTGACTCCTTTCCAACAGTCTTTCTCATTGTCTGGAAATCAAAACCAACAGTCCTTCTTCTCTGGATTCAGCAAGAATGTTTTGGAGGCTGCCTTCAATGTAAGCATACAAGCACACTATTTATTTATTTTGTACAAACTTTCAACCATTATAATTTATCAAAACATAGTCATTATAATACTTGTCCTTGCATATATTGTTACAAATATAGGCCAAGTACGAGGAGATAGAGAGGGTGCTTATAGAAGAGCAGGAGCAAGAGAGAGAACACAGGAGAGACCTTAGGGATAGGAGACATAAGCAGAGCCAGGAAGCAGATGTGATTGTCAAAGTATCAAGGGAACAGATCGAGGAATTGAGCAGACATGCCAAATCTAGCTCCAGAAGGAGTGCATCCTCTGAATCTGCACCATTCAACTTGAGAAGCCGCGAACCTATCTATTCCAACGAGTTTGGCAACTTCTTTGAAATCACCCCAGAGAAAAATCCACAACTTCAAGACTTGGATATATTGGTCACTTATGCGGAGATTAGAGAGGTAGAGCAAAAATTATCTTAAAAGATTATTATTATTAATTAAAGTGATACTAATTACTATATAACATTAACAATATTTATGAATTTATTTGTTCAAATTTAATTTTAGGGGTCACTTTTGTTGCCACACTACAATTCAAGGGCCACAGTGATAGTAACAGTTGATGAAGGAAAAGGAGAATTTGAACTTGTAGGTCAAAGAAATGAGAACCAGCAAGACCAGAGAGAAAAAGATGAGGAAAATGAACAAGATGAAGAGAGAAGCCAACAAGTGCAAAGGTACAAAGCTAGGTTGTCTCCTGGTGATGTTTTTGTAATTCCGGCAGGTTATCCAAATGTCGTAACTGCTTCTTCGGATCTCTCTTTGATTGGATTTGGTATCAATGCTGAGAACAATCAGAGGAACTTCCTTGCAGGTATACTATATTCTCACTCAGTCTCTTTCTGTATTGCCTAATTACAATAGTTTCCCACTAAAATTATATTAAATTGAATGTAGCATATATTAGTTATTATTTATTTTTAATGACATGTTAACATTAGTTAAAAGATTTGCTTCTACTTTATTAAGACATGCTTATTTTTGTGTGATTGGAAATTTGAAGGTGAGGAAGACAATGTGATAAGTCAAATACAGAGACCAGTGAAAGAGGTAGCATTCCCTGGATCAGCTCAAGAGGTTGAGAGTCTACTAAAGAATCAGAGAGAATCTTACTTTGCAAATGCTCGACCTCAACAAAGGGAAAGGGAAGAAGGAAGCCAGAGAAAAAGGGGTCCTATTTCTTCAATTTTGGGAGCTTTTTAATGAGTGATCAAATATCAAGAATGTATGCTATAAGGAACTATAGCTCATAATGAGCAAAGAATAAAACGGCATTATCTTGTATCTATAACTAGAGTTCCACCTTTCTACTATGAATAAATTAGTCAAGAATAAGTTTTGTGCCACCTCTCTTGCTACTATTTTTTTCTCATAATACTTATCTATGCCACTATATGAACAGCTTTTCTTTTCAATTAAAAAGAAAAAAATAAAGAGTATGAGTAACTTAATCAAAGCATGTAATAGTGGATGCACGTCCTTAAATTATTTGCATAGTTAATTTGATTATAGGTGTTAAAGAGTCCCAAATCGGATGAAATATGGCATTAGCATGAATTTGTAAGTGGTGGCAATTTTTACTTCATAAGTCGGTTTTGTGTGATTGTGTTAGATTCAACCACGATTTTTAAGATGGTAGATAGTATTAGAGCCTTCTCAAAATCCATTGAGTCACATGCTATCAGGTTTCCGTTATCGGACCGCCCAACATTTATGTCCATGCACCATTACCAATAGTGCTAGGCGTGAGGGAATGTGTTAAAGAATTCCACATCGGCTTAAAATTGTATAAAATTTATCTTTGCATTGAGTAAAGTAATTTACTAATTTCTTGAAATTCTGCCATTTTTCATACCACTTACTAGTCACTAGCTCATGTTTCTAACTAGTTTTCTTTGTGACCATTTCATGTATATTCTTTGCCAAACAATTTCCAATTTCACTACCTTGTGATTTTGACGATTCTTGCTTAACAATTGAAGAATTGCTCAACAGTGTATCAACGAGGCAGTGTCTCAGACAAATCAAGGTTATAGTTTGAGCTTTAGGAGAGATGAACTACTTGCAAACCTTTATGCAAAGTGATACTTTGAGTAGGTGATCTTGATCTGTTATAGCCTTGAGTAGGCCGTGATTACGGGGACCTGTAAAAGTAATACATCTTTTTTCTGCAATTATTAATAAATCTATATCTTGAAGGATAAACTCTATAAACAATATCAATTGTTACTGCTATCAATTTTCTTAATACTTGTGACTTTCTCAAGGGTTGTGTATTTAAAGACGGATGTAGTATAAGCCAATTGAGTGGTGAAAATACAAAGGCAATCAATAAAGAAGTAGCACAATGCGTAAGTGCAGTACCACGTGATGAGCTTAGCAATGCATTTAGATCGTTGCTCTTTGTCCTCCTATTTGCTCTTTGTTCTAGAAAACAACATTTAGAAGTTACTTTTTGAAACCTTTGAAGACACAAATGTCCTTCATAAATTTTCTTTCGAACAGTTTAAACATTTATGGGAGGCCAAAATAGCAACAATCATGCATTTGGTGTGGAGTCCTCGGATATAAATGCTGGCCATGGTGGGTCAATGGGATTGGGCCCTTGATAAGGAGGGAATGGAATTAAGAAATGAAGCCTAAGAGGAAGAGGGTGCAGTTTATAATTTTAAATTTATTTCGAGCATGATTTAGGAGACTAAATGTTGAAATTGAGTATAAATTTAATAGCCATATTTGGATAAACTTAATTATGTGCTTACAACATAAGTGTTTATCATATAAGTAAGTATGTCTGTATATATATAAAATATAATCAATTTGTTGTTAATATAAGCTATGAGTTATTTTCATAAGGTATCTTGAAATGCATACAAAAATAAGTTGAAAACAGCTTATTGACATTTTAGAAGTGTTTTCATAAATTTTTCCACAGGCTGACATGTTGTAATATCAATAGATAAGCTTAGATAAATCAATCTAAACAGAACTTATAAGTATTTGGGTGGCAAGGATTTTGAATGGGTAGCAAAAGTTTTGGACTATCGAGAAATTTTAACTATCTAGAAAATAAGATTACTCTGTTCAATTCACTATTCCTGGGAAGGATTTGTGGGTGTTTTTTCAAATTAGTCCTTATATTATTATTTAGTCAATGTGTATGCACCTAATCATATTGATGGAGATGCAAGTTTTTGAAGGAATTTACTATGTCAAAAGGTGATCTTCAAAAAGGTTTATGGAGTATTGGAAAGAGTAGTGGAAAAATTTACGCCTTGAATATATAACAATTCATCTTACATATGTATCTAATTAAATCACATTATAATGTTACCATGTTATATTAGTTCAACAAATATCTAAATTGTAAAATATGATTTGAAAACACAAATATCTAAATTGTAAAATATGATTTGAAATCACAAATGCCAAAATCTTAGATTAAACTAAATAAGATTGTTTAAATTAGATAGATTATAAGTTTGTAACTGTCATTTTGTTGAAGAGCAAAAAGACAAAGGAACGAATAGTTTGATATGAAAAATTAAGTTACCTGCAAGAGAGTAAAAAAAAGTAAAAGAGAAAAGAAGAATTTAAGAGACAGTAGAGAGGGAGATTGAGAGGGATGGGTTTAGAGGATCCAAATTCCAACCCCCAAAATGATCCTGCAGCTAAATATGGAACAAAACTTTACTTTTTATGTGCTGCAGCAATACATGTTGACTCACCATTCAACAAAGATGGAACAAACAAAGCTAGCTCATAAAAAGAAAATTAAGAGAAAATATTGAAACAGCTACTGTCATTCATTTCATCAATAAAATATGAGTCAAAACAAAATCCTTATTATATGCTTTGATGAACAGCACATGGGTTGGTAGCTCAGAAAGATTCTAAAATAATGTATTCAATACACCACATGCAACTTCAAAGCTTATAGCCGTAAGCCTCATCTTCACAAATTTATCAATAATACTCATAAGTATTCATGTTGTATAAATATTACATAAGTATCAGTATCATGCCAATTCTTATATAAGGGTTTTAATAATTCAAAGTTCAGCAGAAAGATAAGTAAAATCAGACCAAAAATTATTAGAGTCGGGAATAAATACCATGAACATCTAATCTTATGTGATGATGCATGTGATGTGAGTCAATTATGCAGTGAACTGAACCCAACAACTTAAAATTGCAAGTAGCTAAGGCTTAATTGGCCTACTCCTACCCAACTACCACACACCTTAATATATACAGTTGGGTGCAACAATATGCATTAATATCATTACAACTATCTTCTACAAAAACAATTAAAACTCATCCACAATGGGGCTTCTATCCAAAATTGTCACTCTTCACTCCTCTATCAAATGTATGTGAAAAACAAACTATATTCCATCATAGGGGTGTCCCACTTATCAAATTATGGGACCACACAAATCAATAAACATAACTATAGTATTATCTCTCTTCATAGATTATATCAGCTAAATGCCACCATTTTACTTTGATTACAAGTTTGGCATAAATATTTCATTTGTTAAATCTAACTAAGAGTAGTAAAGATACAAATTCAAAGACCAGCAACACTTGTTTATTATTATTATCAATTATTAAGATAAGAGCTTGTAATATATTAATTAACCAGCAGATCTAATTTGAAGCAAAACATACATACTATACTATGAGTGCTACTTTATGACACAAAATTAAACAAATGCTTGGGGAAAGTGATGAAGAGAGGTATAGTGGTAGCAACAAAATATTACCACCATATAATATTCAATAAAAAATTCATCAATATTGCAGTCTGCACAAGAACATCTTATGATTAAAATAAACAAATGAAAATAAAATTAAAAGATAGAAAAACACAACAAGTCCTCTTAACAAAATGAGAAAAAAAAGTTGTAAAGTTGAATCTTAGTCCTAGCCAAACGACAGACTCACTGAGCACTTACATTACTATATACATTCATTAAAAAAAAGTGAAAAATGATGATGATTATGAACCCCAATATCTCCATTTGAAGGGACAATGATCCTGATTCCTTATGTACTTCATATATAATATAATCATACATTGCTACTCTGACAAACAAACAATGTAACAATCCTAAAAATTCCGGTAAAAATATAATAAATAATGATGATAATAATTAAATAAACAAACAAATCAAGAACAAATATTCTTAATTCTTAACTTCTCATTCACATTTCACACTTGCAACATAATTAATTAAAGATAATAATCAATCCTCAATTTGAATTACTGTTATTATAACAATAAAATTATAATAATAGGGGAATTAAGCAAACTAAAAAGGGAATTAAAGATGGCATCCAAAGCAATTACAAGCCTTGGGAATGAATGAACATAAACCAAAAGGTTTATTGGGAATGTTGCAATCTATAGCATAGCAACAAGGAGAAGCTATGCAAATCCCTTTTGCTCCACCACAGCAAGTGCATATAGCACATATCCTGAAGCTTCCAAGTTTTCGTCTGCTCTCATTCATCATCATCATCATCTTACCAGCTTCCATCACAGGCACCATTGGAAATGACCCATTTGCTTCCTAATCATAAAAAAAACAATCTTTTTCAGTTTTTAGTACTGCCCAAAAAAAAATCTCATTTGCTTCCTAATCATAAAAAAATAATCTTTTTCAATTTTTAGCACTACCCACAAAAAAAAAAATCAGCTAGATCCATGAAGTAAATTCAAAAGGGTATACATATATTATGAGCAGAGAAAAAGAGAGAGGACTTACATGGACCAAGGTTGCTTCATTGGATAAAATGGAAACAAAAATGAGAGAGAGTATGAGACAATGAGAAGGAATCAACATGGTTGGTTTTGTAACAGACAAGAGCTTCATAGTCTTAGGTTTATGTTTTTCAAAAGGGTCTAGTTGTTAATCTTGTTTTTTTGTGGATGAGGTTTAAACTTTAAATTGGTGTATCATAAATGAATATTTGGTGGGTATTTATGTATAAATTTGTGAACTTTAGCTTGGTAAGATTGTGTAAATAGTTGAAATAACCCAAACTGAAGTGAATAACTAACTTTGAAGATTGCTACAAGTAAAGAGAAGGAAAAGAAAGTGAAAAAAGAAAGAAAATGAATAATGAGTTGGAAGTTGCAAGAGAGGGTTTGGCAAAGAAGAGAAAGAGCTTTGGAAACAGAGGTCACAAGAGTGACCTTGGTGTCTAGAAGTAAAGAGAAGAGTGACAGAGAAAGAGAGGAACTGTGAGATTATATTTAATTGAAAATATTGAACTAAAGTACAAAAACAAAAAAGAAATCAAGGGTGCAAAAGCTTCTTCCTTTCTTTCTCTCTCTACATCTCACTTAAATAGTTAAATGTGTGAATGCTAGTAAACCTAATAAAGTAGACAATTTGAGTATGAAAACTTTCTACAGTTTAGACTAGTTTGTTGACTCAATCTGTGAGGTTGGATCTTATGTTTATTTTTTGGGTTGGCGATAGATTTACAGAATTAATCTCATAATTTTAACCAAAATTATATTTTAGAGTTTCAACATAGGAAAAAGCTTTATATCATAACGATTGCATATTTGAGTTGTAGTCAAAGTCTCTATTTTTTGATTAATTTGTCGTGTATCATTGTACTGTGTCAAAGAAACATCAAACTCTAATAATTGTGTTCATTATGTATAGCAACGCTCTTTAACATAACATGTGTTTGTTTTGGCGATGAAAAATTAATTGTTCACAATGAAATGACTCATCTGAATCCATGTAAAATCATGGTGCTAAACGCACTCCAACATACGACATATTACCACTTCCTTGAATACAAGGTACGCAGGTGTGATATATTTATGGTGGTAGACTCTTGTTTTGTTAAATTCATCATCGCTCTAAACATGCAATTAAATTCAGTTAAACTAAGTGTTGTAAGTATTGTAGAGAAGAAAAAATATATAATTAGCTCTTGGGTGACCCTATTGTCTCTCTAACAAAATCTTAGTTTAGATTATTCAAAGATTGAATTTTGATAAATTTGATCCATTAAATTAATTTAGAGCTAAAATTTTATCAGAGAATAGATAGACTAGAAAGGATTAAATCCAAGGGACTAAAATGTGAGAGATATTTTTTGTTTATTTTTGAAATCTTAAAGATATTTTTACACTGATTAAAGTAATTACCAGAACACATCAATTAAAATTTCTATTTATATATAAAAAAAATATGTAATTTTTTTTAAAGGATGTCATTGTTTTATCTTGTCAGTATCATTTACTGTTCCTGTAAAAAATAATAAAAACAAGGGAAATTAGTGTGGACCTCACACTATTAGGTTTATGTGAACAAAAGCACTACATTAACTCATTAAGCATATGAACTTCACAGGTTCTCTCCTAATAATAGAGTCCAGAAAATGCAAGTTGGCACTCACCTAAGTTATAGACTTAGGTTAGAGAAGACACAATAGTATGGTACTTTATCACTGAAAGGGTAAAAATCGTGTGAAGCAAGATTGATTGTTTACACAAATTTAGATAAGATAAAATAAAGTTCTATTATGTCTTACTGTTAGAAGTGGTGTAGCTTTTGTCGTCAACATTATATTAGAAAATCAGAGAATATGATGGTACTACTACTCTTCTTGTCTAACCAAAACATTAAGCTCCAACAGCTTAAATAATTAAGAATAATCATTTTTAAGTTGGAATAAGCCTTAGAATACTGAAACTTTATATTTAAAAATATGTACGCCTTTACAAATTTCTTTACAAATTTATATAATGTAGTTTGATATTACTTTAAAATTTTAAACCAATTTGTAAATCAACCTTGGTCCTTAAATAGTTATACGTGAGACATTTTGGAGGTACATGTCTCTGTCCTTGAGAAACTCTGGCCTAGCTGTCTCCGACTCAACCAATGGTAACTTGTGTTTTGTTTTGATTTGACCCAAAAAAAATAAAGGCAAGGACTTGTGTCAAAGGAAAAACCGATCTCAAGCACACAATATGGATTTTCATTTTTGGATACTTAGATCTCAAGTACACAAATCATTCATTTATAAAATA
The DNA here is from genome assembly GCA_946800305.1 of Medicago arabica. Classification (NCBI taxonomy): domain Eukaryota; kingdom Viridiplantae; phylum Streptophyta; class Magnoliopsida; order Fabales; family Fabaceae; genus Medicago; species Medicago arabica. The sequence goes on from OX326969.1 coordinate 41,209,740, forward strand.
AATAATACATAATAAGGATTCGATCACTTCAACTCAACACCTCTAAGAAAATTCTTAATGGATTTGATCGTAACAGTATATCTTTTATCTATAATTTTTTTTAAAAAAATCTATAAATAATTATATGTTATTACATTTTAATATGAAAATGATGAGGGACAATGGAAAAAAAAAGAGTGTTGACTATCCTAGGTGAAAGGTTAGGTAAATGTAAGAGCTCTTTTGAGCAAAGTCTAATGTAAATGTAGTTGGGACAAGAAACTCCATTAAAGGTGACAAGTTAGGTTCTTTACTGAATATTAATCATCGATAAAATTGGTGGATACTTCGCACCTTAGACACAGCCTTGACTCCTCAGTATTTATTTTGTCAAGTAGTTTGGTTGTTAGGAATTCACCTCTTAAGATGAATAAGTGGAGTGTCTGTAGTTCGAAATCGACCCTTGCATATATAATGTAATGTCCATATCAACTGAGTTAAGCTCACGGAAACTGACTACCCAATTTAAATCGTTTGTTTTATTTATTTTATGTTACTTTAATTTACATTAAATTAAAAAAAATCGTCACTTTATTCATAGATTTAATCTTACTTTTAGTATCTACGTTAACCATAGTGAGAGTTTTATCATATTCATAGATTTAATCTTACTTTTCGTCTCTACATTAACCATAGTGAGAGTTCTATCAACAATGAAAATTGTTAATCCAAGACTAAAAATAAACGATGAGTGTTTGCAAATAACCTATTTGTGTATATTAAAAAAGACATTGTTGTCCCCGTGAGCATAACTCAGTTGGCAACATGCATTGAGGTCGGGGTTTGAACCTAGACATCTCACTTATTCACTTTGAAAAAGTTAAATTCTAGTCACTAGACTACTTGAAAAAAAAGACATTGCTAGTCTACTTAGTACAAGATCAATTATAAATGTTTTTTTTTAAAGAATCAATAATAAATAATTTGACGAGTTGACTTCAATTTTTCTAAATAGCTATTGTAGGTTATAGTCCTTCTGTGCTGCTTTAATTTTCATTTCATATAAGTAATTAATTACTTATTGGTTAAACTTTTACAGCATAGTTTTTGTGCTACTTGTTAGTTAAATTAAACACAATAGTTTTAAAAGCATGTATGTACTACCCTCGTAAAATTTATGCTAATTCCATCACTATGCGCACCAATAACATCAGTTACCAAAAATATAATGTACTCACAAAACATTAATAGGTCATATATTTTTTGTCTTGGTGTAAAGCAAGGATTAAATAATAAATACTCTCAACGGCTCCTTTAACGTTTTGTAAAATTACAATTCGCTCATTTATTGTTTATCTAAATTTTATATATACTCTTCACTAATTATACCTTTCCTTTTATGCTTTAAGATTAACGGAGTATTCCTTAGCAAATACCCCACTTTAAATTTAATATCCGAACACGATCTAAAATAAATATAAAAACACAAATGTTTAAAGCAATGCAAGAGCAGACAAGCACTACATAAATACTAACGAACAGAAAACAGTGTATCAAATTTGCTTATCCTATTCTTTAACATTGTGAATACTCAATATGTAGTACTAGTATGTATTCATTGCTCATTCCTTCAATCTTAATGATATATACTCTGCACAAAAAGAATAGTAATCCCACTAAAGGAAAATTTAAAACTTAAATCAATCTCTATGTATTTAGATATTTTTGCTTATTTAGCAACAAATTCATAACGGTGTATCCTCTTACCATCAATTTTTTCAATTTTTGTTTTGTTTTTTTCAAAGGGACCTCCTAAAGTGGTTGAGATCTCATTCTAGATGTGACTCATCAACCAACTAAATTAATGAAGCACTCCTTTACTCACTTGGCATGATCAAGTAGCAATACATACAAGTTAACTGCACTTTTCATGGATTATGAAGATTTAAGCAAGCAGCAATATCTACAAAGAAAGTGTACATCAAGGGCAACAAAAGGAAACAATTCCATTAAATTGTTCTTTTCAGATATTTAAAAACTGGCACAATTAAACAAACTTACCAAGATTTGGGTGGCAATTCTAGAATGCAAATATACGATCAGCCAAAATTGTGGATATACTTGTTATAACGTTTTCTATGAATCAAAAGTGGAAGTAGGGAGAACGAAAGAATCGACGTAGTACTTACCTGCATAAGCTTATAGATAACACTTGCCAAAATCAGTGGGCAACATATGAAGCACGTTGCACATGTATCTTCTAGTTTAGCCATAAATTGTTGCTTCTAGTAAAGCTAATAGAAAGGATTTAAAATTCCCAATTTGATTTAGTTGCATTGCATGTACCGTTAACCAAACTCCTGGACAGAAAGGACTACCACCTTTTATTGGAACATGCAGTTGAGACTTGATATCTGCAAAACAGCATATAATTAACGTGTGCTTTTGCTGCCGCCGAAATTCACAGTTTAGACTTTTGCCCTTCAACTTCTGCAAAATGAACTCTATCCAAGATAGTCATCACTGCAAAACTGACATGGAAAAGTAGTATTACAGATAAAACTCTAGAATAATAGGTTTTATTTTTACATGAGAAAATATAGATGCATAAATACATACATTACAATAATCAATGCTTCATTGGACAGCAGCTAAATTCTGATAAGATTGTCCAAAAAACTTAAAGATGTTGATCCTAATGTTGGCTTGCCATTGCAACAAATTTCTATACATGCAGTGTAAAAAAAACAAAAAACAACTTTTTGTGAAAGAAAAGGAATTGGTGGAAGATTCACACTGGAGCCAAACATTGATTTATTATATATTTCCAGAAAGATATTTTTTACACTGGAGAGTATTTTAAATAGATAGATTGGCTTAAGAACTGAAGAAATGTTCACATTGGATTTTGACCAAATGTGACAAATATTTATGAAATTTATACAATGTCACAGCATGAAATCCAGAAACGACTGGATTTGCCAACTGCATTCAATAGTAGATTGACAGAATCATTTTGACATGAACTCTGTGTTTGGAACTCTGTACATCTCCAGCAATGGGGAAATCAATTCACAGATTACGCTTTCTCCCCTAAGAAAAAAATTGTAAAAAGCAGATAACCCATTTCCAAGAGACAACATTATCCCTCATCATCAATGTTGTCATCATCGGAAGGATTCGGTCTAGTCTCTGATAATGAAAGCCTCCTTTGATTTACTGAGCCCGACTCAACAAGTCCTTCTGGTGATAAACTTAATGCAGCAGTTCCTGATGAAGAACCTAGCAGACGCCGTCCTGTGGCTTCAGCTAAAGGTGATGCGGATACATTATAGGTGAAGATTCCCATTGGATGGTCAAACTTGCAGCTTGGGCCAAATTTGCATATGCCATACCGCGAATAGAATACACAAAGTGGTTCTCCCTGCAGAAAATGGGACTACCTCTATCAGAATGTACCAACATCAATCAATGTACCAAATCAATGTGATGAGAACATTGATACAATAATTGCATATCTTATTATCTCTCTCAAATAACTAAAATAATGCATTTATTCACTTCACCCAATAAAAGGTCAATGTTTACTTTATTTCACACATTTGAAAGGAGAAAATAATGACACAAATATATGGATACATATTTAGGGAATGATATGACCATCAACAGCAATGCTGCGACAGATCAGAATTTGTTTAGATAACATAACCAGTAAAAAATATATTTCAAACATCGCATACAAGCTACTCTTTCCCTCTGTTCCCATATATCCCATACTGCCTCTGCTCTTTTTCCTCTCTCCAATATGAGACCATGGGATATTAGTTACTCCCTTTGCTGGTCGTGATTACTTGGGGAGCCGTTACCCTGTTTCCCATGTAACATCTTAGGTGGGAATATATCACAGTTCACAGACCAACATAGAAGTATTAATTTAAACCGTTATTACTGTTAGTAACTCGCCCTTTATTTGTTGCGTTGATAACTTTTGGAATGTGTTAAAAGCCTAGCTTTTAGAAACAAAGTGATAAAATGTTAAAAGACCAACAAATTATCATCATACAATACAACAGCAAATTTATCAACACAGAACGCCAGAGAAGTTATAATCAATCATCCTTTTAGCTCCAGCATTGAGTTCATAATTTCAGGAGAGAGAATGAGAGATAGATATGACATCCTAAATCAGATGACCCGTATTTTGAGTATAGGGTCCCAATATTCCTTCATAGAGCACAATGCCCAACAATTGTGATGGGTATATCTCTACTAAAATCACTGGATCCTGTCCAGAGCTAAAATTCAAAGGATACAAATATAAAAAACAGACAAGTGTAACGGCTTTTTTTTGGCAAAGGCAGAGAGATTTAAAGCTTAAAGAATAATGCAGTAAAATAATCCACAAGCAAAATTAAGAAGACTCGTTCATTAGGCCTTAGCAAACTCAAAATTTAAAACCTATGTAATTATAATGAAGTATAAATTCAGAAATAAATAATTAAACAATGAAACATAAACATGATATAGAACCCGATAACAAGATATCAACTCACAGGACGCAAAGGAAGGCCAAGGGGACTCAAAACACAATCAGGGGCAGGAATCGTCCTCTCGCGTGGATGGTGAAAACGACAGACTGCACCGAACTTGCAATCCCCAGTCTTCATGTAGAATTGGCATTCAGGCTGATCAGGTCTCTCTGGAAAAATGTTCTCCCTTTGCAAAGCATAGAATCCTACTGGAACAGAGCCAGAACGGTATTGAGAATATACCCCTTGGAGTCCTGCATTTTCTGGATCACCTTGGTGAGAAGTTCCATAGGTTTGATCATTTCTCATTGTTTGTTGTGGACTGTCTGATCCCATTTGACCCTAGAATAACAAATATTCCATTAGAATGGTGACACATTACAGTATTGGTAAGGTTTTTAGTACAAAGATAATTGCATATCTGCCATATTACATTAAATTAGAGGTTATAGGATGGTTAACCATATCATACAGATGATGCCTAGTTATTCTCTGAAAAACGCAGACACTGAAATTGCTCTTCAATGAAGGTGCAATTTTCCAGGAAAAAAGGCCTTTATGGGAGTACATGCCAATAGCCCAACTAACTTAATCATGGTGTCACGAACCAACTTTTCAAAAAGTTCAAGCGACCAGGTGAAAGAAGCACATGAATAGTTTTACGCTGAACAAGCCCCCCACCACACACACACACACGTCCTTTTGGAATAAAATAAAATAAAAATATCATAACACCATGTTACGAACCAACTATACCAAAACCTTAAGCTATGTGAAAACGCATAAATGATTTTAAATTCAACAAACAGAAACAATATGATACACTCCTGAGACAACAGTGCGGCTCATAATCAACCACGAGCATAGAATACCACGTCTTTCTATTCCATTGTTATAACCTATCCTACGAAAGATTGGATGATCTTACATTGTATGTACTCCACCCAGGCACTGAAACCACGCCTTGAGGAAGAATTAAAGGTGCATAACTTGAAGGGCCCTGCCACCTTGGACTGGGAATATATGACGAAGTAGACCAATTTGTAATTCCTGCCGCATATGACTGCTGACCTGCTGTAGTTGGAGACTGGACAGTAGGATAAACAGGAGAACCCCTCATTGGAAGTACCATATTACTTGGTTGAGGATGGTGAAATTTACAAGTGTTCCCAAATTTGCATTGACCAGTTCTTAAATAATAAGCACATTCAGACTCATTCTGCATACACAACAAACAGAGAAAATATAGAATTAGACTATTAATTAATATTAAGGATCCCATAAAACATTCAGGTGTAAGGTAATAAATAGAAGCATACAGGACCGCAAATTTTAGAAAACAAACAGAACATCAAAGAATGCTCTGAATCAAAGCATAGTATAAAAAGTTTACAAGGCAAGATCATTGCATGAAACCAAATGAGTAATGAAAAAAATAATTGTTCGCAAATTGACGACCATTTACTGACTTGGCTGTAAATACATATAAACAAGAGGGAAATTTTGAATACTAACTGGGCGGAGTGGATAGCCTAAAATATTCAAGGCAACTCTTCCAGCAACCCCAGCCTTGTCTTTAGGATGATGAAACCTGCATGTGGCTCCAAATTTGCAAGTTCCTGTTTTCAGATAGTACTGGAAAACACAAAATAGATATCAATATTTGTAATATGGTGAATACGTAAATACACAGGTACATATGTGTACAATGACTAAAACAATACTAGGGCTTAACATTATAGGTTTGTTATTAACATTGATATTTCATGCAACTAAACAGAATAAATAGATCTTAAGAGAAACGTGGATACATGTTTTTTTTAAGCAATTAGCACACTGGAACCAGTAAATTGTTAAACTGGTTTTTTTTTTGTTTCATGTCGGGCACTAAATGTAGGTACCTCTCCCGACCGGGATTCGAACCTTGGTTCAACACTTGTGGGAGTCCACCCCCTTCCACTAGACCCAACCCATGTTGGTTGTGAAACTGGCTTTTAATTAAAGGTAAACTGAACTAATTTTAAATGAAAAAAGACCAATTACCTTAAAATTCATGTAAATTCATGCATACAAAAAGCAACATACAAATTTGATCAACTTTCTGCCCAACTATACTACTTTCAAACAAATCTAAATAAGTCATTCCAGAGAGGCAGAGATAAAAAATGGATTACATGCATAATGCAACACTCATTGACAGCTTGTTCTTTTTAGCCCCCCACTGCCAATCACCATTCATCGAAGTGTTTAAACCTTCCAATCTTAAAGACAAAGGATGTCTTCCTTATATTGGACATGAGGACTCCTAATCTAATCATCGCACATAGATTACTTCTGTGACTTATAACATCATTATCTTTTATTAGGATTTTTTTAGGAGACCTTTTATTAGAAATTTGAATTGCAGTCAAATAGAAATAAACATTCATATGGGCTGATCTCTCAGGAAATTCCAAGTATCCTTGAAAGTTCAAATTGGTGTCAAGGCCTCATTTTAACCCCGGCCTTGATCATGGAAATACATTCTCTCCTTTTGCGAAATCGCCATTTGTCCAAATTGTCTATATATGGTCTCAATAAATTCCCAATGCACAGTTTGCAAAAATAAGTAAAGTTATACAGCGTTTGGTATAGTACGTACTAAGGTAGATCATTTTGTGTTTTATAATCATTTATCCTCTAGTAATAAGTTTACATATTTGTTATTCCTAGATAGGGGTTATCATTACTACAAGAAACAATCAAGAAGGCATCGAATGTCTAAATTAGCATTTATCTTTCAAACTGAAGACTTGGTCCAACTACAGTATTTTGTTGGGATTGAGGTTATGCAGTCAGAAATGAACATTGTCAGAAGCAGAGTTTCATAGACATAAAACAATTGCTTTAGTATTAAGTTTTGCAAGAGCAGACCTATAAAACTTATTTGTAATGATTGAGTTTCGTTGCACGGACGTTGGATCCAATCTAGTCATTCAACATCTAATCGAACATAGAAGCTGATTGCCATCTTATATGGGTTAAAAGTCTCGCTATGGACATCACTGCTACTTCATATGTGAACTCATGAGATGAACTATAAGGTATATTCACTAAATCTCTTCAAGCACATAGGATAACTTTGATATATAACAAACTTGATACACAGGACATGTCTGCCCCAGCTGACTTGGGAGAGTTGATTATTATAAATAATTTCCTCGTCTTGTATCCCTATAATTTAGGAGTTATTTTAAATTGTTGCTGGATATAAGTATATAACTATAAATTCAAAGGGCCTAAGAAGAAATCTCTCGGCCCATTCCAAGTGTTCTAAAGATTTCATGTTACAAATTTTAAACATTTTAAAATTCCTTCTATGAAATAGGAATTCACAGAGCATGCACATGAACAAGCAATATGCACCTTATGCAGTCATTTAGAAACAAGTACATGCCTGACATTCTGGCTGCCCTAACCTTTCTGGGAACTCCCCTTTCATCCGTGCAGTGGCAATAGCCTGACAATATTCAAAGTAAAACTTATCAGATACCTGTATTATTTAATTATGTCCGGTCAAATAGAAAAGCATCAACAACACGGCGCGATAGATTCAACATTATATGGCAGCTCAACAATATCATGTTAAAAATAATAGAAAACAATAAAAAGAAATTTTCTGCTTAACAGAGAATGTATCTGTAGAGAGAGAAAATGCTAAACACAATGCAAAGTAATCCACTCTAGAGCACGTGTGCGGGTAATTTTTTTCTGAAAGAAACCAAGCAAAGAACACTTGTTGAAAGAAGAATTTTAAGGGGCAGCGGCAAAACCAAGTAGTTTCAGTTTCAACTGCCTATAGCTGCCAGCACCTTGGAAATTAGTGATAATAAGGGTGTGTGTGGTGGAACAAAAATACAAACAAAGAATTTTGTTCAAGTATCAACAATATCAAATACATTCATAATAAATTTATAAATACATAGCTCATACCAGCTTCCTGTTAGGAGGATGATTAAACCGACATGTTGCTCCAAATCTACAAAGACCAGTTCTGATGTAATATGAACAATCTGGTTCTCCTGGATGCTCCGGATATGGTCCTGATTCCATTGTTTCACTTGGCCTCAAGCTCATTTGCCACATTGCCTCTGAAATAGCATAACATGTACAAGTCAATTTCTCAAAAGAAAAACTGAAGTAACATATCTATAAATCATCAATTTCACTTTCACCGCATTCCAAATAAACAGAAACTCAGAATCTTCTATTTATCATTATGATTATTTCAGTGTAACATAACTTGGCTTTAACTTATGGTTATGTATCTGAATCTGAAAAATGGAAGCATAGAAAGCTCCAAGTCACAGACACTGGCAGGGTCCTTGATGGGCCCACTCTGTGATGAAAAAGTTAACTCCTTTGTTCGACTTTTCAAAAGCTGTAGTGTCATGGTCTACACTACAGTTTCTTCACACACAAAAAAAAAAAAAAAAAAAAAAAAAATTCAAAAACATTCATAGATGAAAAAATGGTATACAAGTTTCCCTCAATTGCAATTTGCAAGTTGAATTTTTTTAATAATTAATACCTGTTCAACAAAAACAATTTATCTATCATGAAATCAACGGTCTCAACATTTATTCATAATTTAAAAAACAATTGTTCTTAATTTTCTGAGAAATCAAAGCTGCGATCGCAGCCTTGCATGCATATCTTAGAAAACTAAAATTAGCAGAAAATTAAAAAAAAAATGAAAAGGAAAGGAATTACTAGTTTGAAAAAGGAAAGACATTGAATAAAAATAGGATTTGAATTCGAGAAAAAGTTTATTGCAAAATAAAGCAGAAACATGAGCATGAACATTTACCAACAGAAACACATGGAACTGCAACTCAACCAAAAAACAAAAAAAAAAAAAAAAGGGTAGTTGGTTTGTAAAGAGTGACGGTTATTGTAAGAAGATTCTTAGATCTTATACAATAATAAGAGATTGAAAAATTAAGCGATGATGATGATCGGTGATGAAATGAAAAGAGAAGAGAACCTTGAGGGATGGCATCGTATTCCATTGATGCGGCATACAGAAGTATCAGATTAGAATTGGAATTGGAATTGGAATTGGAATCATGTCACACTCAAAAACTTCCAGCCCCACGTTTCGTTAACTCACTCCCTGAGATCAACCTCCACCCTCAACTCAACAAGAGAGAAAAACAACAGCGACTAAAACAATTGTAATAATAATAATAATTATATTATTATTTATTTATTAATATTGTAGTGATGATAATAAAAAGGAAAATGAGTGAGAGTGAGAGAAAAGAAAGAAAAAGAGAGAGAGAGAGAGAGAGGTGTGTGTTTTGCACTCCTCCACAAATGAGAACAAAGAATAAAAGCCAACCAACCAACCTCATCTCATCTATCTATCTATCTATCTATCTATCTATAACTGTTTCTTTACTGTTCCTAGTGATCCCTCGCTTTTTTCACCCGCCTTTTCCACAACACACGTTCCTTTTTTCTTCTTTCTTTTTCCTTTTTGTTTAATCCACATATTTTGACTTTCCTTCCTTTGTCCCTATATGTCAACTTGTTATAAATGCTCCTAAATTAATATTTACGCAACAACACTAATATTTGAACAATTATTTTATGAAAAAAAATTATATTTACATTATATTTTTACATTCTTTATATCGCTTTGACTTTTTGTGTCAAATCTATGTTTCTTTGTATATTTTAGTTATTTTATAAGTTGTTCTAAAAAATTGTTGTTTAAATAACACCGTTCTTTATCAAATAGTATAGAGTAAACTTTTTGAAATTTAATGATAAATTACTCCGTCCATATTTTATTATAAAATATTTTGTCATTTTCACACATGCAAAAATTGGAGATTATTTATTGAGTGGAAAGTTTTTTCCTCCTTCAATTTGTTCGCGTTAGTCAATTTCATACCCAGATTTTTTAAAATATTATCGAAGGTCCTTGCCATTAGACTTCGATCGGTTATATCAGATTCTCAGTTGGTGTTCATTAAGTGTCTTCAGATTCTTGATGACATATTGGTGGTTAATGAGGTTGTCGATGAATCCCGCAAATGCAATAAGGAGTTACTACTTTTTAAGGTTGATTTTGAGAAAGCTTACGACTCCATAGGTTGGGGTTACTTGGACGAGGTTATGATTTTGATGGGGTTTCCGACTCTTTGGCGGAAGTGGATTAAGGAATGTATAGGTACAACATCAGCTTCAGTCTTGGTTAATGGCTCTCCGACGGCGGAGTTTTATTTGGAGAGAGGATTGAGGCAAGACGATCCTTTGTCCCCTTTCTTGTTCCTTTTAGCGGCAGAGGGTTTTCATGTTTTGATGGAGTCATTGACTGCTCATAATCTCTTTTCGGGATATCAGATAGGAAGAAGCGAACATGTTGTTGTTTCTCACTTACAATATGTGGATGATACCTTAATTTTGGGTGAGAAGTATTGGGTCAATGTGAGGGGTATGTGTGTTGTTCTTCTTCTATTTGAATCTTTGTGTGGAATGAAGGTGAACTTTTCCTAAAGTCATTTGGTCGGTGTTAATGTTGAGGGGTCGTGGTTATCAGAGGCGGCTAGGATGTTGCAGTGTAGGCTGGTTCCTTGCCTTATGTTGCAGTGTAGGGCTGGTTCCTTGCCTTTTGTGTACTTGAGGTATCCTATTGGTGGTAATGCAAGACATCTGTCGTTTTGGGAACATATAATTGATCGCATTAAGGCTAGATTGTCGGGTCGGAAGTCTAATCATTTATCTTTGGGTGGTCGTCTGGTTTTACTGAAGTTTGTCATGTCATCGCTGCCTGTTTATGCTCTTTCTTTTTTCAAGGCTCCGGCAGGTATCATCTCCTCTATAGAATCTATTTTAAATTGTTTTTTTTTTGTGGGGGAGTAAGGACCACAAGAAAATAACATGGGTGGACTGGAATTATGTTTGCTTGAGTAAAGAGGTTGGTGGTTTGGGGGTAAGGAGAATTAGGGAGTTTAATTATGCATAATTAGAAAAATGTTTGGAGGTTGTTGGTAGATAGGAATAGTTTGTGGTTTAGAGTCATGTCAGCCTGTTATGGTGTAGAGGGCGGTCAGTTGGTTAAAGGAGGTTGTGATGCCTCTTCATGGTGGCGGGTTATCTCTACCTTACGTAGGGATAAGTGGTTCAGAGACCATGTCAGTCGTGAGGAAGGCAATGGAAGTTAACTATGTTTTGGTCGGATGTGTGGATTGGTGGAGTGACGTTTAGGGAAAGGTTTAGCAAATTGTTTGACCTCTCACGCTTAAAGGAGGTGTCTGTGTTTGATATGAGTCGGTTAGGCTGGGGAGAGGAAGGTGAGGCTTGGTAATGGAGGCGGGGATTGTTTGCGTGGGAGGAGGTGAGGGAACTCTGTTTATTACTTCAAAATGTGAATTTGCAGGTTGATAAGGAGGACAGATGACTTTGGAACTTGGAATCGAGCAATGATTTCAAAGTTCAAAGTGCTTATAAAATCCCGACTCATCATCACAATGTTGTTACAACGGTTTCTACAAAGGCTCTTTGGCACAAGGATATTCCCTTGAAGGTTGTTCTTTTTGCGCTGCGGATGTTCCGTAATAGGTTGTCAACTAAGGATAATTTGCGTCGTCGTGGAGTTATAGCTCTTGATGATAGTTTGTGTGTTGGTGGTTGTGGCACGGTAGAATCTTCTCCTCGTTTATTTTTACACTGTAATGTTTTTGGAGAAGTTTGGCATTTTATTCACCGTTGGTTGGGCGTCTGTCGGTGCTCCCAAATGTGCCTGCGGATTACCTCAATCAGTTTGGTTCTGTTGGCGGCATTTGCTCTAAGGTGCGGCTTTCTATTTTACATCTGATTTGGTATGCTACTGCGTGGGAAATATGGAAAGAAGGAAATAACAGGTTATTCAATGGTAAAGAATGTTCAACATATCAGATTGCTGAAAAGATTAAGTCTCTTTCTTATTTGTGGTTGAAGGCGAAACTTCCTAATCTCTCTTTCAACCACCATGGATGGTGGCTTAGTCCGTTCACTATGTTGGGCATAGGTTAACACTATTTCTTTCTCTGTTTTCGGTTTCTGTTTATTTATTTCCCTTTTTCTGTAAATATGTTGTGACTCTGGTTCGTTTCTTGGTACGCCTTGTGCTAGGAAGAACTTTTTGATTCAGTGATATATTACATTTTAGCCTCTTCAAAAAAAAGATTTTTTAAAATAATCAATACATATATGAATTTTAATTCATTTAGTTACTCCGTCAAGTTGGATCGTTAAAGGTGATGATGTGTGATTTTAAACGTTGACGTGGATTGTTAACTCAAATGTGACTTATTCAGTGACGAAATTGATCGAAAACTTTAGTTTTTCCTTGAACGTTTTTTGAATGAAAGTCATTACATATTGTTACATTGTCAAATCAATTCCTACATCATGCATTAAAAATCAAGATGGTCTTTGCATATGTCATTCACTATCAAAACGATCTTTGAATTATTTATCTGGATCCCTGATACAGTCAAATAAATGCTAAAAACTAAAAGAATTTATTTAACTGTTATTTATTACATTAAGTATGTTTCAAATGAAGTTTCATCCACATTGGACGTAACCTCCGAATTTTCATGCAAAAGTGTTGAAAACCACTTCAAATTCTCTATTTTCTACATCCACAAGTGTATGATATTATAAACCACTTGCAATCGTGGCTAGCAGCATGAGAAGAAGATACAATGAAAATAAAAAATATCAACTAAAATATTTGAGTTTTTGATGAAAACCTTATAATATAGTTTATATAAATAATATTTGAAGATGATGAACACCTTAGTATATAGTTCATATAAATAATATTCAAAGCATTATTGATGGGCAAACAAAATAAAAAGAAAGTGCTCACATGTAAAGGATTTAGACACTATAATAATATTTCAAGCAACGAGACGTCGCTTTGGTATGCTACCTATTCTTTTTAGTTTTCATTATTTTCTAATCTAATCCAATAATTCGGCATTGTACACTTATGAGTGAAAATATAAAATTGTCAATGTAAAAGATACGGCTGCAACATAAATGAAGTAGAAAAGTTACAATTTGATTGAAACAAATTGGTTCTATAAGGACAATTTAAATTTACCACGAAGGAAATAGACAATTTTGTTGAAACTGATGGATATATGAGATAAAACTCACATTTCAGTTACCTCAGTTATTATTCTTTTCATTAGGACCCCTTAAAAATTTAAAAGGGAAGTTAAGAAAAACACTTTAGAAAATGATATTATTGTAATTTGTCTGGATTTTCATGTAACATATATATAAGATTAGGACCCTTTTAAATTTGCATACACATTGCATGTAAAGTATTTGTTATTGTTGATTATCTAATACAAGTTTATATTGTATTATCATGTTTTTTATTACAAAGAGGGCCTAAGCCCATGGTATTATCATGTTTTGTTTGTATTCACTTATATGGGTTAAGCATTAGTGCACACCCTATCTCCAGATGGTGAAGAGTTCTTTCACCTCCTTATCGTGCTATCAAATCCCTAATCGTCCCTCAACCACCAAGAGTATAGCTTCTTTAGGGCTTTCATATGCAAACTTATGTTTATCATAACATATGCTTGAGGATGTAGAAAACGAAGAGAATTTCAAATGGTTTTCCACACTTTAGCATCACGAGATCATTTTGATAATTAAGATAAATATTTCAAGGATTGATTTGATAGTGAGTGACATAATTCAGGGACCATCTTGATTTTTAATGAATAATTCATAGATTGATGTGATATAACAAGTTGTAATGGCATGCATTTAAAAAAAGTAAAAAACAAAAACAATTTTTTTTTATCAATTTCATCCAGAATACGTGGCATTTGAGGTGACAGTCTAAATCAGCATTTAAAGTTAAATGTATCGCTGTTAACGGTGAGACTTGGCATATGGATCAATTTGATGTTGTTTGTAAATTTCAGGGACATTTTAGAAATTTCGAATAATTTGAGGACGAAATTGAACTTGTGCAAAATTCAAGGATGAAAATGTCTATTCACTCATTATTTATGCATATGGTTAGAGATTACTCAAAGGATCCGTGCATAAGATTGGAGATTGTAATTCTTTTCATGCAAAAATCTAGGGTTAGTATTAGGGTTTGGAGCTAGCTTGACATGATAGAATTTCACATTGTGTGTGAAAAATTATACTAAATTGCTTATTGACATGGTTACTAATAATTTCAAGACTAATAGGACAATTCCTTGGTTTATTCGGCGTCTCATGCATCTCTTGGATCATAGTTGGCACAGTCAAATTCACCGTACATAACGAGAAAGCAACAAAAGTGTTTATTGGCTTACTAATTTCAGCGTTACCATGGATTTTCAAAAATTGTAAGTTGGTTTGAGTAATCAAGAAGAATTGTATAATTTTTCATGATCAAGAACAAAAAAAAATACCAAAATTCATATTTCATTCTGTTTTAAATCTTTTTGGATATGTTGAAGACGGTAAAAAAATTTGGTTGGTTGTTTTTCCTTTAAAGGCACATGTACATTAGCTCTATATTCATTTGGTGGTTCTTAGACGTTGAAGTTGAAAATGAAAGTAAAATATGAGGGGAAGTAGGGTAATGAAATTGAGAATATGAATGGTGAAGAGTGGAAAGAGAATGACATATATGAAACATTTCATGAACGATCCCTAAAGCTTGTAAAATATTTTAGAAATCATGTACCTTTTCACCATGTTATCCTTCATTTGTCTTCTCATCCTCCTTCAAGGTTAGTCTGAAAACCTTCACTGCCTTACCACTATTGAGCTCTACTGTACTAATGTTGCACATTTGAGCAACTTCTTCCTCAACTAGATCCACTTCATCCCACTTCATTTCCTTTTGCTCCCTAATGGAAGCCCCATGACACTTCTTTGAAGAAGATGAACCTCCATTCTGATGACTCATGTTTTTCCTCTCTCTTTTTCTAATGATGTTTCTCTTTCTCCTCTCTACTTAATGTACAATACATATAACATATGCATATATAAAAAATATACGGCTTCTATTCAAGCAAGGTAATGTCCTTTTCCTTTCTTTTGTTTTAGTTTTGAATAAATAATGAATATTACAAAGGTTTATCTCAATAATTTTGAAGGAAATCATATGATAACTCTGTCACTGCCAACTTGTTTTTTTTAGCATATCTCAAGTAGTTAGTTACACTTCGTTTTTTTACTCTTAAAAACTTTATTTTATTTTTCACGTGATATGCATTGATATATCAAAAGAGAATTCACTTTGTTTCTTTTTCTTTATTTGACATAGGACAAGGTTCATTCATTGTTATGATTTATTAGGAGTAGAAAAAAAAAAACCATACAAAACTATTAAAATTAATTTTAACTCAAATAAATATTGCTTATAAAAAAAAAGTAGGATACAAATTATTGGTTACTATTATGAAAATTAAGGAGTACCAAAATATTATTGGATTTTCCTCAAATAAAAATATAAAATTTGATGAAATAATATTACTTGATCTTCAACGATAAATTAATATAAATCAATAACTACTTAAAGATAGTGGTCAGGTTAGGATGGTGTCAACATTTGAATGATGCTATGACATTTGTACATTATAGGCAAAATTTGTGATGCTAATGCTTTAAAAATTTGTGATGACGTTGAATAAACATGATTTAGTGGTGAACAATCATACTCAATTAACATGCATGTATATCTTTGAATAAACACACAAAAAGTATGACAACTAGCACTGTAGTTTTCAATGGTTATAAGCTATGATTCATCTTTAGATGATCTCTATATGTATATAAGATTGAATCTCAAGGAGTCTAAATATATTATTCACATTTCACCTCAATCACAATTCAATCGTGAAAATTGGAAGAATTTACTGAATTTGATCACTTTAGTGATTAACAAATTTTACTTTAACTAATAGTTAATGACCTCCTACTTTAAAATTTGATATACTAAAGATTATAATCATAATAAATGCAGAGAAATGATGAAATAACACATTACTTCATAAGTTTTAGTTGTACTCAAAACAAATATCTCATGTTTTGTAAACATACATTCTTATTTTAAAAAAAAATATTCTTTGTATTTAACACTAAACATGCTAAAAATAACGTGCATTATATATATATATATATATATATATATATATATATATATATAATAAAAGGAAAAAACGGGAGATATAGACTAAACCTGGAAAAAAACTAAAAAAAAAAAAAAAAAAACTCTATAATTCACTATCAATCCACATTTCTTTTTTTTGAGGGATATCAATCCACATTTCTATAGATTTCGAATATAAGTGAGCGACACATTATATATGTCAAAAGTAATCAATTTGTAAGTGATTTTAATCAATTTGTTGCTATGATAGGCCTCTTTATTTTGTTTTTAATATTTTTCTTTCTTACCGACTCTTCTTTTTGACTATATCATTTCTTTTTTGTCCTAGTCATTCTTAATTCATTCACAACTCATTATCCATCCAAAGAAACATGAACAACACTATAACACTATTTCAACACATATTTTTTCTTTCTGAGGCATCAAATCCTTCTCCACCACATCAAGACGTCACCACTAATTGTCATGCAATTTGTGTTTTTCGACGAGGTCTACCATCTAACGGTTCAATCCTAATCTCTTTCATATAGACAATCAACAGCCGAGCGAAAATTCACAACCTCAGTCATTTTCTATAAAAAATGAAATCTTTAACATCACCGACGACGTTCAATGCAAGCGATGCTAAATGATGGGAGTGTTTTCATTGTACAGTAAAAAGTTAATTACTTTTTTTTTTGATAAAAAAATTCAATTACTTTAAAATCAACGATTTATATAATTATTTTTTAAAATAAAAAGTAAAATAAATCATTTAAACTTTATAAACCATCCATATGACCTTAACTTTGACGCTGCAAAGTACAAGACCAAGTCATGATTAAAATTCATAATAATTTGGGAGAATATCAACATTCAAAAGAAAATAACATTTAAAATAATATACTTTAAGTATGTATCTAAGTTGATCTTTGGATAATACCTAAATACATTTCGAAACTTGTAATGATTAAAAATATATACACTTTAATGGGAAAACTATTATACTCAAATAACATGCATGTATATGTTTGGATACACTCATAACAAGTATGTTAAGCTGTACTTTAGTTTTCATTGATTATATTTATAGGTAAAGATCCATCTTTAGATGATCTGTCTACATCGTCGAGCAAAATTTTGAACGCTTATTTACATTTTAATAAAACCAATTATATATGTATATATCTTCAATTTGCTTATATTTCCACTTAAGACAAAAGTTTTGGATTACTTCTCAAAATGGAAATATTTCATATGAAAATAACAATGTCGATTAGAGTTGAAAACCAAAACATAAATTAATATTAATTGATTGATCGATTCATGAGTATAAAGTCTGCAATCAGCCAATGCAACATTCATGTTGAAATAAAACATGCAATGGTTGCAACTTTCACATAACAATTTCAAAGAAATCATGATATCAGTAACCATGCTCTGATATCATTGAAAAATTGTTTCTTTTACGATTTTCGGTTATCCTAAAATTTACACCCAAAAAAGTTGTTTCTTTTAAATACTCAATTTCAAATTATGATTTGAATTTTTTTGAAATATTCACTGAAGGATAATCATGGTATCAATAACCATGGTCTGATATCACATGTAAGTATTAGTTTTTAAATTGATGTTTACATTCGAGTGTGTCTGGTAAAAAGAAACTATAAGTTAGCTGATAGTTGAAAAGTTAGCTGATTAAAATAAAAAGTATTTGGTAAAATTAACTGTTGAAGTAGCTAATAAATATAAAATGACATAAAAGAACATGTTTGTGTTTTTCATTATAAATCATATATACAATTTTTTATTACTTAATGTATTTCTTTTTCAATGTTTAAATTTATTTCAAAATATTTTCATCTCCCAGATGATAAATGTACTTATTAATTCAATTGACAATTTTTATTTAACAAAACTTTCTTTTCATGAATTTTACTTAAACTAAACTTGCATCACTATTTATTATAAATTTTATATAAAATTATCTATCATTGAATTAAGAGCATGTAAAAAGGAATGTGAACAAGAAAATTTGAAAAGTCATACCATGATGCTAACATGATGCAAAACGTGGGCAGTTATGGGTAGTTTTTTTAATTAAAATTAAATTAAACTAAATTCATAAAAAGTTAAAATTGGAAGAAAATATAAAAAGTTAAAAGCTCAAAAGCTACTTGAATTAGCTTATCAAAAAACGCTATAAGCTAACGAAAAAAACTTTTTACCAAACACGACTCATTCTACAAAAACAAGCTTATAAGTTAGTCCAAGAAGCTATAAGCTAGCTTATTTGTGTTACCAAACGCAACCTTCCATCATTTTACATGAACACTTGCATCCTTTCACATGAGTCATCATAAATTAACTATAATAATTAAATTATTCTTACATTACAACCCAAATAGCCCTTTGCATATTTATTTATCTTTTTTAATTTTAAGGATCTTTATCATATTCATCTTCTTTAACTTCAACCTAGACAAATTGTATCATTAGAATTTAGATATCTCATTTCATATGATCATTTGAATTTTAAGAGTCTGACACCACATGAACAATTCCAAAAGACCTTAAATCCATACATCAATTCTTAGATGTGATCTCAATGAATATTGCATGACCAAAAAGAATAATTTAGATTACCGATAAGATCTATAAGAAATTTAAAGAAATTAATAAAAGTTTTTGGAGTAGGATTCTCTACATTCATAATTAAAATTTCAGTAGACTCACAAATCACACCAAAGCCATATATCTTCAATTGTTGAATTCTTGATTCTCACCACTGAGTGAGATGAAAATAAGAGTGACCCTTTTATTACAACCCTTTCTATCGGTTCATTGGTTTGTATGATTTTTGTCTTGTCTGTAGACACAATAATTACATTTATTTGGGAATGAGTTTTTTAGGTTTGAAACCTATTTCCAACATAAATGACGAAGGAAATAAAACAAAGATCTTAGCATTTTATATCAATCAATAAAATTAATCAAAAATACATATGTTAACTAAAATCTTGTTTGGACTTATCACATGAGCACTCTATATAAACCATTGTAATTTAGCATACAGACATGCATACATGAAAAGTATTTAGTTGTAAACATTTTTTATATATAAAAATACAAAAGAGAAGTTAATTAAGGCTAATTTTTTTAGAGAAAGTTAATTAAAGCTATTGACAAAGAAAATTAAAATTGCTAAGCTTTTTTTCGAAAGTCGCAAAAACTGAAAGCCATGCGTAAAGTAGCAAAAACCGTGTTTGGGGATCTTGCATCGAAGGTTCTCTCTCTCCGTCACCTTCATTCCAATTCACGCAATCATAAAATAACTCAGATCCGAATCAAACCATAACCAGATCCCACTATACGATCTATCTTACTTTCTAATTTTCTTCTTTATTTTATTTTTTTTGCTCTAAATATTAAAATGAAATTAAAATAATAATTAATTTTCTTTTTTATCTTCAATTTCCTCTTCTCTATTTCTTCTTTCTTTCTTCCTCTTCTTCTTCCCTCGCAAATTCAACCGCCACAGATTCACCATGGCACTACGTTTCAACAACAATGGAAGAATCACCGTTCTCGCTCTTCTCCTCTGCTTCGTCGTTCAAACC
Organism: Medicago arabica; assembly: GCA_946800305.1. NCBI lineage: Eukaryota > Viridiplantae > Streptophyta > Magnoliopsida > Fabales > Fabaceae > Medicago > Medicago arabica. Next base: position 41,230,028 of record OX326969.1, read on the forward strand.
TTCGCTCAGGTCAGCTTCATTTCCTTTCCATTCTACGCGTTTTCATGCATCAATCGCCGCCGTAATGTGTTTGTCTATATCCATAGGATTCTCTGGCTCACGACGACAGGCAAGAATCCGGTGGATCTGTGGATCTCGGTCGTCGCGCCAAAGTAAGCTTCATTAATTTTGTTCATTTGAATTGTTGAGGAAATTGAATCGGAACTAGATATGAATGTGTGTGAATGATTTTGTTAACAGGTTGCGTTGAATGATATAGAAAATGGTTCGGTTATTTCTCTTAGCTTGGATTCTTCTGGTGTTGGACTCTTTGATGCATTCTTTGCTAGTTTATCAATGATCCTCGTTAGTGAGGTTAGTTTCACAAAACATTGCTCAATTTTAATTTCTAATTTAGTTTATAGCTTCTGTCGTAGTAATAGTAAGTTTTGTCAAGCATTATCGCTTGATCTAACCTTGATTTTAAGAACAAGATGTGTTTGCATTTGATTTTATTGCATTATATAAACTAGTGAATAATTTTTTAGCTATAAACTGTGATAAGAGCAAGAGGAATTTGAGAGACGAGTGTAGTTAGAGGAAGCTCAATTTGGTTAGATCAGTGAAAGTTTGCGATACGGAGTCAATGACACATTTATGGAAATAAATCGACTAGTTGTTATTGTTAAGGGTGTTTGGTAAAAAGTAGTGGATAGCGGATAAACTAGTTGATAGCATATGAACTTAAAGCAGCTAAGCTAGTAGATTGAATTGAATTTGTAATATTTCGTAAAATTATCGGTTATAATAGTTTCTAGCTTACCTAACTGATATTTAACTATTAGTAATTAAACTGAAGTTGATTATAGATTACCTTCTAGCTTACAGAAGCTTCTCCGTTATAAAAAGTTTGTACGAAAAAGTTCTTATGAGCTTATAAAGGTTGAACGTTGAAGTTAAATGAGTGATGTTCTCAAAAAACTGAGATGCAGATGCTAATTTCTACTCAATCGAGAAATGATTGTTTAAAATACTAATTGTTATTGCATTTGGGGCAAGATTCTTTAAATATCATCTTTCTATAAATGCTTTTTAGAACTTTATGCGGCTAGGCTCTAGCTATGATGTAACGAGCAATCGGATTGTTAAGAATGATTTTGTTGCTGTTGTATGTTATATCTTTTCCATTCTATTTTTACGTTATGGCTTTTAACTGAAAACCTTTTTTCATGCTAGATTGGGGATGAGACATTTATTATAGCAGCTCTTATGGCTATGCGTCATCCTAAGTCAATTGTCTTGTCTGGTGCACTAAGTGCCTTGATTATAATGACGGTAAGTGCAACAGTAATGATTTAGCTTTAATGTTCCTGCTTTTCTGTTCTCATCAAGGAATGCTTTTTTACATGGTGCTGTAATGGACTGGTTTTAGCTAATATAGAGCACCATTTCTTGGTGCTTTAACTCCTTTTATCAATGGCATCGAGATTAAAGTTATTTGTTTGTGTCCATCAGGTACTTTCTACAGGACTAGGAAGGATTGTGCCAAATTTGATTTCAAAGAAGCATACAAATAGTGCTGCTACAGGTAAACTTATCAGCGATACTTACGCATTCTTGAATCATAAAGGCTGAGTATGCACTCGGCACCTGTGACGAGAGCTACCATAATTAACATTGTTCTGGTGTTCCTGTTTAATTTCATGTACTTTTGCTATACGTTTCAATATTAATTGATTTTGTTTGTTTCATTCTATCTATGTCTTGCTTCTGGAGTTCACTAATATAATTGTTTCCAAATCTCCATTCATTATCTTGTTTTTATGGATAGTTGCTACTTTCATTTATAAGTTCAATTTTTTTGTAAGATGAAGCTAAGCCGATCATTTTTTTTGTCATACGCAGTTCTTTATCTTTTCTTCGGGTTACGACTGCTGTACATTGCTTGGAAATCAGATCCAAAATCTTCACAGAAGAAAGAAATGGAAGAAGTATGTCGTTAATGACTCTCTATAGTAAAATATCTGCCACAATTCAATTCTCTCCATTTATACTATAGCTTGTACTTGTACAGGCATGCAACAAATGTATTGCCTCAAGTTTCTTTTGTTCTAGATGGCACATTTTTTTAACAGTTACTGTATTTCTGTTGGTTATAAATTCAAACATACTGACTAGTGACCTTGATGGCTGTTTAAATATGTTAATATCTTGAATCTTAATATAGATGCAACTCTTCAGGTTGCTAGTTTGTTTCTGTTATAGTTTCCTTGTTACTCCACCTGGTCACTTGCCATGGGAGCAGAGCTCAATTAAATACCTGTAATTGTAAACATGCTGTAACATTCAGGGATTCGATGGTTGATGATGCATTAGTTGGTTTAGTTTAAAGAAAAGAGTCAAACTTGGTAATTGCTAAGAATTTGTTCTTGTTAACTAGGTTGAAGAAAAACTTGAAGGTGGACAAGGCAAAACTTCATTTCGGCGGTTCTTTTCAAGATTTTGTACACCCATATTTTTAGAGGTAATGACAACTCTTGCATCATTCTCTTTACTTGAAGATAATAATAATTTCGTAACACTTTCTTCTAATTTATGCAGTCTTTTGTTTTAACATTCCTTGCTGAGTGGGGTGATCGTAGCCAGATTGCGACAATTGCAGTAAGAAACCATCTCTTAGCTCAACACCCTAAATATTTGATTATTTCCTTATAGATTTTGTCTCCAGTCTTTAATTTTTGTCGGTGGTTATTGTTTTTATTCTGTATTCGTTTCGTACTTTTGTTCATGACCTTCAATTTTCTTGTGCAGCTGGCAACACACAAAAATGCAATAGGAGTAGCAGCTGGGGCCACTATAGGACACACGATATGTACCTCGGTGGCAGTGGTGGGAGGAAGCATGTTGGCATCTAGGATTTCCCAACGTTCTGTAGCCACTGTCGGTGGTCTTCTCTTCCTAGGCTTTTCTTTGTCTTCATACTTCTACCCTCCTCTAGATTAATACAAGTGCTGGTTGATCTTAATCGTAGTGACTTGTTTGTGCTTCTTTTTACCTTAATATTTTTTTTCACTTGATGGTTGTCTTTGTTATAGAATTTGGTTTGTTGTATCTACCTACTCCCTAGGAAAGCTCGATCCTAATTGGAATATAAGATTTTGTATCCCATTCATTTTTGTAAAATATTTTGAATAGACAACCATTGTTATTGTCATTATTTTGGAAGGGCAAAAAGTATACCCTTCTCTCCCACTCATCGTTGAACTTTGAAGACTCCCTTACTTTTGAATTTTGGAATTTAGCATGTTGAAACTATAATGTGGACCATTTCAATAGATAGTCATGCATATCTTTTAAAGGTGGGACGGCAACATCCAACAAACACGATTTAAATGATGACTTTGACTAGCAACTCTACACAATTATTAAATTAAGCTTCAAATTGTGAATTAGAAGTCTTGCTTTTTCCTCGTCAAAAAAGAAGACTTGCTTTACAGATCATACTAATCGAACATTATCATCAATTATTATTTTAGGGTATATGATCAATTAAATGATGGCATGTAGAACAAGTGTCATGCAAAATAAAAAAATTGGCATATAATATATGTAATGTAACACAAACCAATTCAAGATTTAAGGCATGAATTAAATAACTAGATGATCTCAAGACTGCAAAATTATCTGACTCAACAAACACCGAATCAGTTTGTAAGAAAATTCCAGTTCCTGTGAAAACTCTCTGTATCATCTTTTCAGTTATTATATAATTTCTCTCATCAATAAACTGGTCTTAACATTATGCTGAAATTTGTATATCTATGAATAAGCTTTGCAAAGTAAGGTTGGGTGACATTGGCAACATTCCATTTTATGGGTTACCGTTACTTTGGCTCTTGTCGGAAATTCACCAAACATGTTTCATTGACCAATTTTCACATTGTTAACTTTCCATTTCATTCTCGTTGGCGCCAACCATGTTCCTTTCTTCACTCCACCACATCCATTGGGTCACCACCATCACCATCACTTGGTGCCCTTCATGGCCACTACTTCAAGAACGGTTCTCTCCAAATTTTGAATTCGGCTAACTATCTTTTGACTCTCTATGTTAAATCCTGCAACTTGAACCATGCCCGTAAGCTGTTTGATGAAATTCCCCACAAAAACACACAAACATGGACAATTCTGATATCAGGTTTTACGAGAACCGCCTCTTCAGAGACGGTCTTTAGCCTTTTCAGAGAAATGCAGGCAAAGGGTTCGTGTCCAAATCAGTATACATTGTCTAGTGTATTCAAGTGCTGTTCAGGTGAAAACAATATTCAATTCGGTAAAGAAATCCACGCGTGGATTCTCAGGAATGGGGTTGATGGAGATGTTGTGTTGGAGAATTCTATTCTTGACCTTTACTTGAAATGCAAGGAATTTGAATATGCTGAAAGTTTTTTTGAGTTGATGATTGAGAAAGATGTTGTGTCGTGGAATATAATGATCGGTGCGTATCTACGTGAAGGAGATGTGGAGAAGTCTCTTGAGATGTTCAGGAATTTTCCTTACAAGGATGTTGTGAGTTGGAATACTATCATAGACGGGTTGAGGCAATGTGGTTATGAAAGATTAGCTTTGGAACTATTGTACCGTATGGTGGCACATGGGACAGAATTCTCTGCAGTCACGTTCTCGATAGCGCTTATTTTGGTTTCCTCTTTGTCACTTGTGGAGGTTGGGAGACAACTTCATGGGAGGGTCTTAAAATTTGGCCTCAATAGTGACGGTTATATTAGGAGTTCACTTGTGGAAATGTATGGCAAGTGTGGTAAAATGGATAAGGCATCTACAATTCTTAAAGATGTACCGCTGAATTTTTTGAGAAAAGGGAATTTTGGAGTTACATGCAAGGAACCAAAGGCAAAGATGGTTTCATGGAGTTCGATGGTTTCTGGTTATGTTTGGAATGGAAAATATGAAGATGGTATGAAAACTTTCAGGTCAATGGTTCGTGAACTGATTGTAGTTGATATTCGAACTGTTGCAACCATTATTTCGGCCTGTGTTAATGCTGGAATTTTGGAGTTTGGTAAGCAGATTCATGCCTACATTCAGAAAATTGGGCTTAGAATAGACGCCTATGTTGGTTCATCGTTAATTGATATGTATTCTAAATCTGGTAGCTTGGATGACGCTTGGATGATTTTCGAACAAATCAAAGAACCAAACGTTGTCTTGTGGACTTCAATGATATCTGGTTGTGCTCTACATGGTCAAGGAAAGGAAGCAATTAGTCTTTTTGATGGAATGTTGAATCAGGGTATCATTCCTAATGAGGTTACTTTTGTAGGTGTTTTAAATGCATGCAGCCATGCAGGGCTTATTAAAGAAGGGTGTAGATATTTTAGGATGATGAAAGATACTTATCACATTAACCCTGAAGTTGAACACTACACTTCTATGGTCAATCTTTATGGTAGAGCAGGTCACTTGATTGAAGCAAAAAGCTTTATCTTTGAAAATAGTATATCTCACTTAACTTCTGTATGGAGATCATTTTTATCTTCGTGCCGACTACATAAAAATTTTAACATGGGAAAATCGGTTTCCGAAATGCTACTTCAAAGTGCACCATCCGATCCAGATGCATATATTTTGCTATCAAATATGTGTTCTTCTAATCATCGATGGGACGAAGCTGCCACGGTAAGGAGTTTAATGCATCAAAGAGGTGTTAAAAAGAAGCCTGGTCAATCTTGGGTTCAGCTAAAGGATCAAATCCACAGTTTTATAGTGGGAGATAGGTCTCATCCACAAGACAAGGAAATATATTCATATCTGGACTCTTTAATCGGAAGATTGAAGGAAATTGGATATTCTCTTGATGCAAAATTGGTCATGCAGGATGTAGAAGAAGAACAAGGGGAAGTACTCATTAGTCATCACAGTGAAAAACTTGCACTTGTCTTTAGCATCATTAACTCTTCGCCGAGGACTCCAATTAGAATCATGAAGAACCTCCGTATTTGTACCGATTGCCATAACTTCATCAAGTATGCATCTCAGCTTCTAGAACGTGAAATAATTGTCAGAGATACACATAGGTTCCATCATTTTAAGCAGGGTAGTTGCTCTTGCGGAGACTATTGGTGACAAGAGGTAAAAATGTATCTACAGCACAATGTTGAATCTTGATGCTATGAAACCACTCATCATAACTTCTTGGTATGCATGCACATTTAACCTTATCAGTTCATCTATCATATATTGATTTTGTTATCAGATGCTAGACTGAGCAATCAATTCAAACTTAATATCATCTATACTGCATCACTATCTGTATATTGATACAAAATGTTGATAAAGTACATCATCAGATCGGATGAAAGTTACATTCTGAGACTGGTATGCTTTGTATTTGTAACTAACATTTTTTTCTATCTGATATATTATGATTTTTTATATTCAGCATCCAAAATGACCTAGCTCAGTTGGGCCAGTCAAACAGGACTGGGCTAGGTTGGTCTGTTTACAAGGCCCAATAAGTTTTTGCCTTTTTTTTGTTTGTTTTGAAAACTCGATATCCGATCTAAGAACTGATTAATCCGAGGGAACCAATCCCACCACCAATAAGTTTTTACCTTTAATGTTGTGAACTGAAGACAACTCAGCTTATTTAGTCAACCCAAATTTTAAAAATAAATGTGTTAAGTTTATTTTAGAATACTCAATAGATTAAAAACATTAAAGCATGGAACAATTGCATAGAGAAAAATTTGTGGATATTTTCAAACCTTAATTACTCAACTTTGTCGCCACAAACTGACAGAAGATATCCAAAGCATCAAACTGGACCCTATTGGATTAAAAAAAAATTGGGTGAAAAAAATGTGTTAAGTTTTTACCTTGAGGGAATGTTGAAACCTTTAGATTAGTCTATACTGTCATACGTTTGTATATGACACAGGAGCACATGACTCACCTAATTGTGTTGAATCTTGATGCTTAAGGGCGTGTACATCAAGGAAGCTTTATTATTCCTCTCTACATTCTTCTAGTGCTCAGTGACTTTAGTAGTTAAACATTATTACCAGAGGAAATCAACTCTTGCATTGCATCATGCATAAATATGTTTTTTATGATTGATTCAATAAATCACGTCATATCACATTTGATATAATGATATTGTAAAGACTTATTAATTTAATAGTGGAAACAAGCTTATGCATGGTGCAATCTTGAACCCGTTTGTTATAGTTTTTTTCAAAACAGATTTTTGTAGTGTAATATGTTTTTGTTATAATTTTTTAGGTTAATTAAGTAAATGGTCCCTATAAATATTTAGAATTTTATTTTTAGTCCATACAAAATAAAATCACATTTTTTAGTCCTTGGGACATTTTCCTTTAGTATTTTAGGGACCAAAAATGCTGACGTAAAATTTTACAGGGACTAAAAATGTTGATGGAAAATTTTATAAGGACTAAAAGTAATTACGGAAAATTTTACAGGGACTAAAAAGTGTGATTTTATTTTGTAGGGACTAAAAAAAAAATTCTGAATATTTATGGGACCATTTACTTAATTAACCCTAATTTTTTTAACAAAGAAACTTTCAAGAAAAGCTTCAAATGAAAAATCCGTTTGAATAGGTTATCTTAAAATGTCATTCTAAATATTTCATCATTTTGTTAAAAAAAAATTTGGATACTAAATTTTGAAAAAATTTCTAAAAAAAAAATGCTATTTCAAATAGCTTTTCATAAAAATCATTTTTGAAAAATGTAATTTTTACTATGTAAAATCTCAAACAATGAATATTTAAGTTAGTGAATGTCAAAATCTCTTTTTTAACTTATGCTAAATGAGTTCGAAATAACTTCTACTATTTTTGACCAAATTTCTAAAAAATCTATTTTTAGAAATACAAAGAAAAATCCATTTTTTTAGAATCTAAAACAAACGGGCCTCTTATTTCAATTGTATACTATAGAATTGACATTAAATTAGTCTCTTAAATAAAAGAAATTTGGTTATTAATTTAGTCTTTTTTGAATTTGGTACCATAATTTGGTTATTAATTTACTCATGACTCTTCGCAACCCTATTTTGGTGAGTTGTATGAAGGCAGCGAGTAGGAGGTCTAAGATTTTTCATTTTCAAGCAGCTTGGCTTCATCATCCAGACTATAAACCTTTAGTTCAATCTACTTGGAGTCACACTATTGGTAATGTGATCTCTAAGCTTCAAGCGGTCCAAAAGTCTTCAGAGAGATTTAATTATGATATCTTTGGTAACATTTTTTAAAATAAAAGACAATTGAAGGCTAGGATCAAAGGAGTGCATCAACAACTTGATTATTGCCAGTCTTATGATCTTATCAATTTTGAAAGACATTTGCAAAATGAGTATAACAAGGTCTTGGCTCAAGAGGAGATGTTGTGGTATCAAAAGTCAAGAGAGAATTGGATTAAATTTGGAAATAAGAATACAAATTTTTTTCATGTCCAAACCGTCATTTGTCGAAGGAGAAATAAGGTGGTTGGCTTGAATATTGATGGTATTTGGTGCACAAATGAATATTCTTTAAGAAGGGAAGCTTTATCTTACTTTAGGAGCTTATTTCAAGAGGGAGGATCAACCAGTCCTGTTAGCCTCCACTTGTCTCACTTTCCTCATATTAGTATTGATCTTTATGACTCTCTTTGCCTGAACCCAAGTCTTGAAGATGTCAAGTCTGCTCTGTTCTCGATGAATTCTTATAAGGCTCCTAGTCAAGATGGGTTCCAACCTATTTTCTTCAAAACTTTTTGGAATATTATTTCCACGGAAGTTCATAACTTGGTTTCCATTGCTTTTCAATCAGGTACCATCGATCCGAAATTTGTAACACCCCGAAATCCCGACTTAAAATTTCATTCAAATAATCAGAGTATATCACAATAAATCAGGATGTCACATTTCATAAAATCTTTTAAATCAAATCGAATAATAATTTATTCTTAAACAATGTTCAAACATAGCAGCGGAATTCATAAACGTCTCAAAATCTTAAATAAATAATTCTTGGCACAAAAGCCTCATAAAACATCTCAAATTAAAGTTGCGTCACAAACATCATCATTAGTCAACATGATACATAAAGGAATAGAAATAATGATAAATCCCCATCCCGTTACGTATCAGAGCTCCTAAGACTCCACAATAACCTCTCACGTCGTCGAACCTAAGCTTGGTCACCTGCACTTGCCCACAAGGCGGCAATTCCAACAGAAGGGGTGAGATTCACAACAATTATATTAACATATAATCCAAATAATCATGCTTAACAACAATAACGATATTCGTCACATGTAACTGAAAACATCTCAAGCTTCTACGTATTATAAATCATCTTAGAATATCTTCACAACACAACCGTCTCAAAACATCTCAGACACAGGACTCGACAAATGCAACTCTAACATCTTAACATCATGCATGTGGTACCAATATTTTAGCTTTAATAAGTTTCACCGTCGCTTTGAACAAATGTTCCACCGTCGCTTTGAGCATAAGCTCCACCGTCTCAAATTATGCAAATGCATGAACTCGACTCATATACTTAAACAAGTTAATACACAACATCTTATCATCATATACGACTCTTTATCGACACATGCAATTGTAACAGTACATGACAGCAGCTCAGCACACTTAACATATGTATATACAGCACAAAGTTATCATCGCAACATCATTTATACTTCATTCATAAACTTCGCTTATTAAGTATTTAATCATAGATTAACGCCAACACTTAAATATCATCTTACAGCGTCATTACAGGTTCTAATTAGGTCTTAAACATCTCTAATACTATCCAAAAGTCTACCCTCAAAGCCTCGCTCAAAACAGAGTTCTAAAACTCAAGTTATAGTGGTCTGAGACCACATTTCTCGCTATGGCGAGTAGTTCTGCTCGCCACGGCGAGCTACTTAAATTGCATTCTGCCGGTGCTCACTACGACGAGTGTTGTTTCTCACCTCGCGCGCACTAAAGGGGTTGCTCGCCACGGCGAGCTCAGCTGCTCGCCTCGCGAGTATATACCTAACTGCTCGCCACGGCGAGCGGGTCTGCTCGCCACGGCGAGCTATCGCAGAGGGGTTACGGGTTCGCTCGAAACCTCGCCAAAACTCATCCAATTCTTCGTTTTATGCCTCTAATCTATCAGAGTTATAGTCCTAGTGATTAATCTAGGTTCTGTAACAGGTTTCTATATCAATTCACATCATTCTAACATCAATTCATCCAAAAATCCACTAAACCCTAGCTTATGAAATCTCTCAAAACTACCTCCTAATTCCTTTGTTAATCATAACAGATGAATTACAGTAAATACAATTGAAGTTAGGCTCACCCTTACCTGGTAATATTGCAGAATTGGGGTTCCCTCTTCTCTAGCCACTTTTCTCCCTTTTTGCAAAAGTCTGTAACGTACTGACTGTTTCTTTCTAAACCTAACTCCCTTATATAATTCTTTCTATTCTCACTTATCCCCACAACTCTATCTTATTTATGAAAACAACCCCATCTCTCAAAATATTTGTTATTATATCACATCTTAATTTTCATCACATATTTTATTTTATTAAACAATAAAATAAACGTCACACCACAACATCATCTCATACGACACAAACATTATTAAAATCATATAATATATAATAATATACTATATACTCTAATAAAATAATTAAATAAATAAAGTGGGCGTTACAAAATTGGCTGAGACTCTTATTGTTCCTATTCCTAAAATTGATGATCCTATGTCTTTGAAAGATTTTAGGCCTATTAGCCTTTGCAATGTTATGCTAAAAATTATTTCTAAGGTGCTAGTGGGGAGGATTAGACCTCATCTAAATAATCTTATCAGCCCTTTTCAAAGTAGTTTTATTCCTAAACGAGGTACGGCTGATAATGCTATTATTGCACAGGAAATAGTTCATAGCATGAATAAAAAGAAAGGGAAAAAAGGTTATCTTTTGTTCAAAATTGATTTTGAAAAAACTTATGATAAAGTAGATTGGAATTTCCTTCGTATTACTTTACATGATTTTGGTTTCCCTACTTCCATGATTACTCTTATTATGAACTGTATAACCTCGTCTACTTTATCTTTGAAGTGGAACAACGGAAAACTAGAGAGTTTTATTCCTCAAAAAGGCTTAAGGCAAGGGTATCCTATGTCTCCTTATCTTTTTGTCCTTTTCATTGAAAAACTTTATATGTTAATTCAGGATAAGGTTCAATCTAATGAGTGGCAACCGATCAAAATCTCCAACAATGGTCCAGCTATCTCTCATTTATTTTTTGCAGATGATTGTCTTTTGTTTACTCAAGCTAAATCCTCTCAAGCTAGAATAGTGAAAAAGGTGTTAAAGAGTATTTGTCATGCTTCTAGGTTGAAAGTTAATATTCAGAAATCTAGATTTATGTCTTCTGCTAATATCTCCAGAGGCAAAGTGAATAAATTTTCTTATATCGTTCATTTTACTCATCATACTCAATTAGGCAAGTACCTTGGTAGGATAAAAAATGCTGACTTTGCTTATATCATGGATCGAGTCAATAGCAGATTGGATGGTTGGAAGACAAAACTCCTTAGCCGAGCAGGGAGGGTGACGTTGGCCCAATATGTGGTCTCTGCTCTTCCTACATATTCTATGCAGAATTTATGGATTCCTGAAGGGGTGTGTAACCAAATAGATGCTTCTATCAAACAATTTATTTGGGGAAGAAAGCATAGTCATTGGGTGAATTGGAAGATGATTACACAACCTAAGTCTAGAGGGGGTCTTGGAATTCGGACAGCTCGTGCTTCAAATATATCTATTCTGGGAAAACATGTTTGGGAATTGATCCATAATCCTGATAAGCTTTGGGTCAACCTTCTTTCTTCTAAATATCTTCATGGTATCTCTATTTTAGAGGCGACAGATTATCAGGGGTCTTCTTGTGTTTGGAAGACTATTACCAAGACAGTTGAAGTTTTGAAATCTGGTTTCAAGACTAGAATTGGAAGAGGAGAGGTTTCTCTTTGGTATGACAAATGGTTGGAGGATGATTATCTTTGTAATCTTGTCCCTTATGTTCATATTAGTGAAATTAACTTGAGACTGAGGGACATTTACCATCACGGCCGCTGGAATTTCTCTCATCTCACAACTCAGATACCTCTTAATATTCAACTCCAAATTCAAAGTATCTTCATCGATGAGTCTTCCCAAGACATCAAGATTTGGACTCATTCCCCAACAGGTATGTACTCTGTTAAGAGTGGTTATCAGTGGTTAACTTCAAACTCTCTTTCTTTTGCAGGTCCGACAAAACAGGAAACATGGCAATGGATTTGGAAGCTCAACCTCCCAGAGAATCTGAAGCATTTTATTTGGTTGACTATGCATGGCAGCCTTCCAACGAATGCATTTCAGGCTGGTAGACATTTAACTTCAGATTCATCATGCAAGAGATGTTGAGCTAGTATTGAGTCACTTCTTCACATCTTTAGAGATTGCTCTATCTCATTGGCGATCTGGGATGCCTTGTTTATTCAACAAAGATACAAATTTCAATTCTCAGGATTTTAATTGGTGGTTCAAACATTATGCTCTTGCTCCTAATGGTAATATCTTCGTTATTACATGTTGGGTCTTATGGAAGACACGAAATCATAAGGTTTTCAATGAAAATGATTGGGTAAATTGGGTTTGTCTTAGCCATGTTTATTCTCTTCATTCAGATGTAGTGGTGCACCTTTCTAATGATACACTTCAAAAACTCATTAGACAGGTTAAATGGATTCCTCCTTTGAATAATATCATCAAAGTTAATGTGGACGGTAGTTCTCTTTCTAATCCTGGAAGATCAGGTTTTGGAGGTCTTATTAGAAACAATAATGGTGATTGGTTGTTGGGTTTTTCTGGATTTTGTGGTATTACTTCTTGCTTGGTGGCCGAATTGTATGCCATTTTTCATGGTCTTCGTATTGCGTATGATGCAGGCCACAAGAACATTATTCTTGAATCTGATTCTAGGATGGCTCTTGATTTAATCATGTCGGATGTCCAAGCTCATCATCCTCATGCTCCTCTAATTAGTCAGATTGTCCAACTGCAACATCGAGATTGGATTGTTAATTTTCATCATGCCCTCCGTCAAGGCAACGAGTGTGCAGATTGGCTTGTTAAACATGATGATTCTTCTTCGGATGCTCTAAAGTCTTAGATTGTTTGCCCTCCTCAACTGCATCATTCCCTTCTAGATGATGCTCTTGGAGTTGCTCGCTTGAGATTGTAGTTTGGTTTTGTTCTTTTCTTTTCTTCTTGATAAAAAAAAAGTTTAATGTTTGTCTTGATAAACATGCGACTATTCAAGGCATTATCTAGTATTTCAGTGATGGAAATAAATTATCTGACATTATTTAAATCAACGAATTAAATTCTGAAGTGTTACTATATTGAAGTGAAAACTTGTTGGAGTTATTAAATCAAGTAAAAGTCATTTCATAATTTTATTTTTTTTGAGAGAAGTCGTTGAGCTTAATTGCTCTTAGTCCTCTATGCTTTGTACGGCTGCCCTAATCATGGACTAGATGAACAAACAATTGTTGTTTAAGATAAAGACAAAATTACAACTATTTTTAGTGCTTAATTAATTGACATTACAGGAACAGTTTCACCTTTATAATTTTTATATATGTATTGTCAATATGGTTTCGTTAGTTTTTTGTTTCTTAGTGAAAGAAAAGTAATCAAGAGTTAATTAATCTAAAGCTTTATTACTTAAGTCACTAAGCTTCCGTTAATCAACATACATCAGATTAAGTATAAGTAACGCACTCGAAGGTAGACAACTCAACCTGCTTCAACAAACCCATTTTGATTCTTACAATCAATGATGCTTCTTCATATTGAAGAAATAGTATATATCAGATTTGGTCTCAATCTTCTCGAGGTGGAGATTTATTTGGACGTTTGCTTGGAATGCAATACTCCTAGTTCGAGTCCAAAACAAGTAAAGGATATATAAGGGCTTTTATTTAAATAAAAAATATAAATTATGTATTTCATAAACTAACCAATTACAAGGAAAAGACTTCTAAAAAAATAATAAATAAAAAGGAAAAGATAGATAAGAAATAATTAAATATTGTTGATAACTTATTGTAGAAGAGAGGCAAATAGCACTTGAAGGAGAAAATTATGATGTGATCTATTATCTCAATGTGCATAGGTTTTGGTTTCACTTTATTCATCCACTACTCAACCAACTTTTTATATGCAATGTTCGTTATAAGTGACATGATTTGATAGAATTATACATTGCATTATATGTCCGAGTAACACACTCAATTGAGTAACACTATGTGATTGCTCCATTTTTTCAAAAAATCATCACACTCCTCTTATACGTTTCGATTTTAATTTTTTAAAGTGGTTTAATTTTTTTTATGATATAAGTTAACTAGGTATCCTCTACTCGAAAATATAGAGACTAATCCTCCAAATTAAATAGGACTATAATAAGTGGCAAAACACTCAAGATTTAACATTGTTACATTTTAAGTCTAAATTCAAATTCACAACATATGGTTAAGTTAGCAGAGACTTGAACTATCTTTTAGTTTCTTAAAGAAAAATATTTCATTGACACTCATACATCCCTTTAACACCTTGAGAGATAAAGAAATAGAGAACAATGATGTGATAAAAAAAATTAACCATTTTTTTAAGACATCAAAATGGAATATATTAACACTAGCAGTGAGCCGCTTCAGTACAAGGTATACCAAAGAGGCACCCCTGAAAGAGAACAGTCAAGCAATATTTACAAAACTACAGTCAGTCGATACCCAGACATAACATAAGGTCCGACCACCACATCTGAGTGTCATGTACAAACAAGGCATTATTAGCCTTAAGCCACCACAATGAATGACTTTTAACCTTTTCTAATAGTTGTTCTATGCTGGTTTGGAGAAACAAATGTGACACTGATTCGTCGTGACCGCAACCAGTAACACACCCTGCTGCCTTGAAATTGATTAAACCTCTTCTGACAAGGTTTGTTTTGGTTGGCAACTTGTCTCGCATCAGCCGCCAAGCGAAAAGGGAAACATTTATTGGAACCTGTTTATGCCAGATAAGATCATTTATTTCACCCGTTGGGGGGTCATTCAGAGTTGTCAAAATGTGATAGACGTCGCTCACGGTGTACCCTCCTTGGATGTCTGGGTTCCACTGCCACCTGTCAGGAATATCAGACTGCAAAACAATAGTATTAAGAATATGCCTACACTCCGCCACCATTTCTTCCTCCCACACCCACAACCTCATCCTCCACCTCCACGTCTCTCCCCCGTCCTCCCAACCAAGCAAAAACATGTCAGCCACCGTACATAATTTATTATTAGTTAGATCAAAGAGGCGGATAAACCGCGTACGTAACGGCACTTCTCCTATCCACCTGTCATACCAAAAGAAGGTACTAGTTCCATCCCCAACCCTTTTCGCCACCCTCTCCGCAAACCAACCCCGTCTATGTCACCTATCCCATCCCTAATCTTCGCTATCTCCCTCCACCAAAGAGAACCACTCCTGCCCCCCACATCCAACCTCCTTGCCTCCTCACCATACCGCGCCACCAACACTCTATACCAAAACCCATCTCTATCCACCAACATCCGCCAACACCATTTCCCTAATAAAGCACTATTAAATTCCCTTAACTGCCTCACCCCCAACCCTCCATACTCTTTACAAGAACAGATTGAACTCCAAGCAATCCATGAACTTTTCCTGTTATCCTCACTCCCTCCCCAATTTTTTATATTAAAAATAGATTCAATTATAGAGATTATACCTGACAGAGCTTTGAAAAAGAAAAGAGCATGAACAGGAAGCGAAGTCAGGACAGACTTTAGAAGGACTAACTGGCCTCCAAAAGAGAGAAAACGACTCTGCCACCCCGACAATCTAGACTTAATTGTATGCAACACAAGATCCCAGAATGCTAACCGATTCAGATTACCTCCAATAGGAAGACCCAGGTACAAAAACGGAACCTTGCGCACTTTACAGTTTAAAATTGAAGCCGCCTCATTCTACCAGGAATCCACAATATTAATTCCAACCAGCGAACTTTTATTAAAATTTACCTTCAAGCCTGACATCTCTGCAAACAAGGTCAACACCGCTCGCAAGGCATGCACATTGGCCCAGCTCTTTGTACCCGATAACAAAGTATCGTCTGTAAATTGTAAATGGGACACGGTGATCGTATTAGAAGTACCAACCATGTATCATGTATACAAGTTATTCTTCACCACCGAAGTCATCATAACATTCAGCCCCTTTGCTGCTAACAAAAATAAAAATGGGGAAAAAGGACCCCCTTGAATGAAGATATAACATTTATCACATCCCTTTAACACCAAAAAGAGCAACCCTAAGTTAGTAGATGCGTTGTAGTATATATAAGTAGGGGTGAAGTTCTAACTTAAGATTCTTCACTTATTAATTTTTGAGGTGAAATTCTAACCATTAGACTATCCTATAAAAAAAAGTATTAAATGAGTGTTAAAAAATTATGGGAAGAAAGATAATTGCTAATTATAAAAATATGAGATGTCCACATATAAGTGCTTTTAAATTAACAAGTCGAAATCATGTGTATTCCACTATTGCGTATGTGTGTATGTCCCTTTCACCCACCAAACTAATTTATTAATGATATGTAGCTTGACTATGTATACGTAATCATAGCATGCTTCACAACAAATTGAATCCTAAGGGAGTACCCCATCCCCATGTGTGTCTTACTATATTATAACTACAATATAACTTGAATAGCTATCTATATATTGTAGTTGTTATATCTCCATTCAAGGGTTGCATTTTTTGGTAGATCAATTAATTAAGCTCCAATTCCAATTGAGATCTTCACCTATCCTAAGAAAGAATGAGACAGAGAATGGAAAGGCTTGTCATTCTTCCTTTCTCAGCTGGTTGTATCTCTGAGGCCAGTGTTGCTGTTGGTGTTCCACACCCAAGAAGATCAAAACCTGCAGACACCATTTCACCACATGATGCAATAAGTCTCTTCCTATCTCTTTTACTATGATATCTGCAATCATATATTACATGCTAATAACAACATTAATTCTATGCATTACTTCCCTTAATTTTATTTAGCCAGCAAAATAAATAAAATAAGAGAAACACAAACACACTTAATTATCGATCGGTTCACACGTTTAATTGTGGATTTGAATTTAGTGCAACAAAAAATTTCTTGTGTAAAAATGTTTTACCACCTAGATTTCTAGTTAAAAATAAGTTGTTGCATCATTGAATTGTGATAGAAGATCCGAGTCCGTTTATAAACAACACCATTAGAGCGGTCAATATATAGATTTCACTTCCGTCATTGAATGAAGTTTATTGATATTACTATATTGTATTTTTAAATTTGATTTGGTGAAGTGAAAATATGAACGATGTATTTTTATCCGATGGTCAAATTTGTTGTATTCATCAATAATGTAGTTCTTCCATTCTTAGAAGTATAGGTCATAAGAAAATGTATCAAAAAAATGTTGTGGGAAAATATTTAGCATTTGATATTATTTTCCTAATTTCTTATATTATATATATTACTAAATCACGATATATTTAAATTTATGTATATGTTTATTTATGATCTGTTACTAATTATGTGATATGATAAGATTAGAAGGATCTAAAGGAGTCGAGGATTCAGAGATTTTGTCTGGTGAAAGTATGAAGAATTCTTTGAGATTACTTGATGCTGTTCCAAAGCCTAACCTATCCTTCAACAAGCTGTTCAAAGGCTTCAAGAACTTTTCTCAGTTGTTTGGTGAGTATGCAAGCGTGTGGTTTTCACATATTAATTTTGTGGTCCATATATTAATTTTTACATCTCTTTTTATAAATTAATTTATTCAATATAGAAGTTTTGATCACAAGTTTTTGTAAAAATATCCTCCCTAAATAAGCATTTTTAGAATGAAACTTTTTATTATCTATCATTTTAATTCGTGTGTGTGAATAGTAGAATTACATGTCAATGTTGGTGAATGCTTCAACTAGTCTCCCTTTCCCACCTCTAATATCTTTTATCTTCAACCCGGTTTTTTGAGTCCGAACGATGAAAAGAAAGGAACAAGATAAACACAAATTAAAGGCAATTTGACATTATTGATCTTACCGACAATACTAACATGTATATAAAAATAAAATTGTAGGAATTAAAACCGAAAAATTATTATTTGCTTGTAACTAAAAACATATTTAAGTCTAAATTTTTCATGGAATTCAAATTTTCTTTTATGTTTAACTGCAGTGGAGAAAGAAGAGGACTTAGAAGAAGCAGAAATGGACATGGAAATAGGGTGTCCAACAGATGTACAACATGTGACACACATTGGTTGGGATGGTGTTACTACCTCATGTGCTGCTCATGACCCAATGAGGGGATGGGATTCTCTCATTCCTCCTGAGCTTCTCTCTGTAGCCTCTCAATCTGTACAGCCAAAACATGAAACAACATCTCCCATCAACATCATGCCTTCTATTGCTTGATTAATTGAAGATTTTATCTTTTAAATGATACATGTATGAGAAACTAGAAACATGGAAGTGTGATTCATTGTTGTGGATATATACATATACAAATATATTATATAAGTATATATTATGTGAGTTAATTGCATTTGTATTAATGTTAGTCATGATTAATTTTCTATTTATATAAGTTTAAGATTAAACCAAGATAAGTGATAAGTTCTTAATTAATACCTCTTAAAAAAAAATGTATAATAATTTATACACATGACCTCTTGAGTTGGAGTGAAAGTATCTGGAAGTTCTTCATACATGCGTGGCATTTTGGATCCACAAAAGTTGAGTTAAAAAAAAAAAAAAAAAAAGACTTGCGCTGGAGATATTCTTACACAATTTAATGAAAAGAGTGAAGGACAATATTGGACATGCATCGCACTATTTGGAACTCTTGTCTAAATGTTTGTGACTTTGTGTGTAGCACTGCACTATTTGGATACAAGTTCATCTTTATTTTTATGCTGATACGTTAGATTCTAAAAGTTGGATATAAATTAAAGATTTGATCTTATTCCTCCAATTCTAAGGTAAAAAAAATGCTCTAATCATGTGAAATTTGATCAGGAGCTAAGTACAATCTATAAATATCATTTAAATTTAAGATTAAACTAATTAGATACATTTGATCGAGATTTTTTTTAAGGAATACATTTAATTGAGAATTGAATTTTCAATTCATCTAATATTGAGAGCTTTATTTTTAATGTAGAAATTCAAGTGTTATGAATATTTTAATTAAAGACGGTATAAAACTAAATTAATATATCATTAAATTAAAATTAAAAAAATTAATTTTAAATATCAAATAAACCACATACAATTGTTTCTCCTTCGTTTTCATGTATTAGATATGACTATTGAAGTTCTGCCATTTACTTAGAACACCATGCATTAAAAATGATTTTAAAAGTCATGGATATCATATGAGATGCTATTATATATGTTAGACATATAAAACGATCGTAAATTGTATTATAATACCTTTTATAAATAACTTTCGTGTCTATTCATTTCAATTGAGTTCAAGAATTTCAAGCACGATGAAGATTCCTTAAAAAAAAGTACGATGAAGCTACTTACCAACTACGGAGCCAAAAAAAAATCTTAGGTGGGCGACAAATTATTATTATTTAAAAAAAGTCATTTTAAAGAAAGCTTTTTATAGTTTTTTAAAAATTATATTTATAATATTTTTTTTCAATAATTCTTTTGACAAATATTTTTTTAAAGAAATATTCAAATGAGAAATTGGTTTAAATAGTGTATCATAAATAGTCGTTTTAATTATTTTATAGTTTTTTCCCTAAAAAAAATTATTTTATTGTTTTTGTGCGACTTTTTTGGATGATAAAATTTCTCAAAAAAAAATGCTTAAAGTGAGAAGCTATTTTGAATAGCTTCTCATAAAAATAATTTTTGAGAGATATATTTTTTGTAAAAATATGTGATTTTATAATGTTCAATTTTTAACGATGAATATCTATATTAATGGATGCCAAAAATACTATTTTATTATATAACAAATGAGTCTCAAATAATTTTTTATTATCTTTTGTTCAATTTTAATAAAAACCATTTCTAGAAATACAAAAAAAAAAATCCTAAAAAAATAAGAATATTTGTTTGAAAAATAATATATTGAACGAGCCCATAGACTCACATCTAATACTAATTTACTTTTCAATATAAACTATCATCATATCATTTAGAAATTGTCATGCAATTACCGTATAAGAAAATATTATTATCAATCAACAAAAAATACGGTACCATTTTCTAAATGTATATTTTTTAAGTTACTTTTTCCTAAACTAAGTTTTCATCAAGTTCTATTTAGTTTAACTACAAGATAGTTGTAACTTGTAACACATATTTAGAGAGAGGAGGGTGGGTCACAATATATATATTTATTTTTTTTAAGTCAGAAATGCTTTTGTAATTTCTTAACGTAGCTTCGCAGACGTCTTCATCTTGATCTTATCCTTTCATTATTGTTGGAGATGGATCAAATAAAACAGATCAAGTATTTGATGAAAGGTAGTTCCTTGTTTAAACTGAATTGAATGAATATCATGTAAATATTCGATTAAAAGGTCAAAAATATTGATTGATTAAAAATTACTTTGCTTGAGATTTTCGTTGACAAATGGACAAATGGAAACATGTTCTTATTTTGGTCAAACAATTAGGCGAGGGTTTTGAATTGTTGTCGAGCACGCACGAGGGTTTTGGACTATTGTTCTATTGTTGGAAAAAAAATCGCCCATGTTTGACTTTAGGATAAAACAATGGTATGAGTGAGACCCAATAGTGAAGCGACTTTGAGTATATCGACAACAACGAACATGTGATCCACTTGACCAACAATGTTTGGATTAGATTTAGGTTGACGATTGATGAACTCGCGACAAATACTCAGTACTCGGAGTGAAAGCAAAGTGACCCCTGTGTTGAGACGCTAAATTGATTTGAGCAAAGTTAATTACTCTTAACGATTGACTAACTATAAACCATTGACCCCTGTGTTGAGACGCCAAAGTGACTTAAGCAAATTAGTTACTCTTAGTGATGGACTAATTATAAACCACTTATCATAACTAGCTAGTCTGTCGTAATAATTCGTCATTACGGTTGACACTAATAGTGTAAAAGAATTCATGTATAAAATCTAAATCGAAATTTTTTATTCTTATAAATTCTCATCATCTGTTATGTTTAATATTATTAATTTTTTTCATGTTAGCGTCGACAACAGTTTTGCACACATTTTGCGCGATGTTTTTCGGTGCTGCAATATCTAACCGGATAACTGACCTAACTAACTTGTCGGTGTTATGACAGGTACGCATTTAGGTTAATTCAATGTGTGCATTGATCAAACTTCCATATTAGCAATTTTAGTGAGTTCCATTCATTAAACACTTTCTTAACTTAATAAATTATTATCTACTCATAAGTTGACGATGCTTGATATATCCAAGTACAAAAAATGCAAAAACAACACAAAAGGTTTTAGCTCTCAGTGAGCAAAGAAGAAACATCAACAAGGATCTTAGGTACAAACTCACAAGAACATGAGAAAATGTTAAGTATTTCAAGAGAATATTAGGATCCATTATTTCACTAAAGACCTCACTCTTAAGTGGTGTGTGGTATGAAACATGAAATCACTATCAACAAAAGTATTGAAGCAATACACTCACAAATAAGAATAAAAGCACACAAGCAATATAACCGAATAAAGTAAAAAGTGAATATGACTTGGAAGAAAGGGAAAATGAAGTACGAATACCCAAACGGTCAAAGAGATAATGGGAAGAAAGAGCCTCTAGAGCCATGCTCAATCTTTTCACAAGCAGGCACAATATAGAAACTGCACATCTTCACACAGTACAAACATATTAACAATACATAGAAATCATCATGATTATGAAATGAAATGATATACGCATTCATAAATTTTCTTATGTCATGTGGTACCAACCTAATTCTGAAGTATTTAAAAAGGGATGTGGTACTATGTCAACCCCAGCTAAACAATCAAATTCAAGTCTTCATAAAATAGAAGGATTGCATGATAGCTCCTAACATTACCTGCAACTATAAGCCACATATAAATTCCCTCTTGATGACCCCAAAGTCAAACAAGTAAATCTCCATTATCTTCCCTTTACTGTTATACTTCTCCAATCATTAAGTAAGTTTGTCAAACCCTACCTATCGTAATGATAAGCATAGAAGGATGAATAATCGACCCTCACATAGACACACAAAACATTGGATGTTAAACCTTAGCATGAGCACTAGCATTGAACCCTCGCATAACCTTCCTCCCCTCATCATCCGAGGCCACACCTTAATGAGGACCATCATGGGCATGAGTCATGTATATTTCACAATTCACATTTTGCATATTATGTAACACATACATAGTCACAACTTCACATATTCACAACAATATATGATTCACATTTTCACAATTCACATCTTCCCATGTTGGTACTTTCACAAATACACAGCAACGTATTCTCACAGCTAACACTTACACAGGCTGACAATTACACAAGCTCATAATCACATAAATTCAATATTCATTTATTATGACATGTAATCCCATATTCATATCATTCTTTCACAACTCATTCAATCACAATTCATGAAACATATTCACTTGACATACCAATTCTCACAAATCATAATAATAGCAACAATTACAATATTCCATTATTCTTTCACATAATAACAATAACATATTTGGAACTATCAATAGGGACTACGACCTACAACTCAACAAGCATTTATAGTAAGAAATACATCAATAACACCCATGACAACAATTTCACAATTACTCAAACAAACATAGGAATGATATAATGGAAAAGTTATCCTTTGGAAGTGATGTCTGTTTCTATCAAATGATTGTCATGGTCTTGATTCAATGGTAGGAAAAGATAGGAACAACAAAAATAGTTTTCTCAAATTGATAGTCTATTCCACTTGTGTCTTCAATGTGTTTGAATTTGTACGTTATATATGAGTTTAAAGTGCCCTTGTACTCTCGTAATATATTTGCTTATAATAAAAATTTGGGAATATGTTGTATAATGATGATTACTCATGGACTAATCAGAATATTATCTACTAAGAACTAATTAATTCTAGTAAACGAAAAATTAATTTAATTATTCACTAGAAATTTTTTAGCCATCTTTATTAAACTGTACACAACCTATTTGCTTGTCTCCATACAAACCCAATACTAAAATTTCTATAAAAATAAGAAAAGATAGATTTACAATGGGATATGATAGCACCAAATCCGGAGATATCATTCTTAGACTTAATAAAACTACCTACCACCCTCTTGAATTAGATATAAAGTTGAATTCATATATTTTGCTCTCTTCTTAAAGAAAAAAAATTGATCTCTTGTGAGGCCTAAGTCAAGATCTACATCTTAATTAAACTATAACTGCTCATGAGTAACTTTAAATTCATTCCAATTAGCTCTATGTATTCTAAATAAGAAAGACCTTACTTAAGATTTGGTTAGGAACAATTTGCCCTTTTTGTTGTCAACATGATATACAACATGGATTGTCCTTAATCACAATCCCCCACAGCCCTTGCCATATACTTGGCAAACCAATTTCAACTATCAATCAAATTAATGTCAATATCATGCTATAGTCACATTTTTACTTCAGAGAATCCATTTCCATCAATTTTTACATAATTCAATAATTCTAATAAAAGATGAAAAACATAAGAGAGTATTGAATTTAACATTGTAGTAATAAAGTGAGATTCATAAAGTACAGCATGTAATTACATCCATCATCTCATTAGCACACATAAGCAACAGAAACTAAGAGTAATTAATTTGTTTACTTGACAAAGTAAGGAAGGTCCAAAACATAAAGAAGGAAGTAAGCCCAAGTAACACCAGAAATTCCTCCAAAGAAAAACCCACCAGTGAACTTGGACCAACCATCAGCTGTTTGGAGCGGATCGGGCTGCTTCTTACGGCCCGTTAAGGTCAAAGATGGAGCAGTTGATGCATCACCTTCATTGAATGATGAAACTCCATAGATTGTAAGGCAAATGCTGAGGATAACAACAAGCCCAGCAGCTGCAAGAGAGCCTGCTGATCCGGCGTATTCGGTGTTCCTTAGAGGCCCGGCTTTAACGAACGGGCCTACGAGGAAGAATCCATGGGCTAGACCGACTTCAATTCCCCTAAGTAGTGGGTTTACTGCAGTTCTGTAGCCTGGTAAGTTGGAGAGGTACCATGCAACAAGTGGGCTTGATGTAACTGGAGTTTCAAGGCTTCCAATGAATGGGTCACCATTGATTGGTTGAATCACTTGGTAATTTGGCTGCAATAATGGAATTTTCCAATTTAAAACTAATTAAGATATGTTAACTAAAATTAGTCATTAATGGCATCTTATTGAACGTTAATGATAAGATTTATTATATTATAACCCAAACAATGTGTTCCTCAGCATAAATGGTACATTATAATTCATATGTTAAGTTGTGTTTCTATCCTATTCATGAGTCTCATTCTCATATATACCATTATAATTCATATGTTATAGGTGCCAAGTGATGAACAAATTACTTCATAAATAAGTTTTTCATTCAAAAACTTCAGAACATCTGATCACTTAGTTAACCTTACTACTCAAACCAACCTATATAATGAACATGTATATAAACGTGACAACATATATACCACTTGAAATCTTAATCTATAAAAACATTATTCATATAACTGAAGCAGCTCATGAAGAGGTATCTTAAAAAGAAAGATAGATAAGGTGGAATGGACTATGGACTAGCAATGACTAAGCAAAGAGAGTAAGACATATATAGGAGGAAGTAACCTACCTTTTCAGATTGGATTGCCTTAACAGTGAAGTTAAATTGCCTTCTAGAAGGCAATTGATGAAGTGGGGAAGAGCCACAAAGTCCTCTAGGTGTGACCAAAGGTCTAGTGAAGCTGGACTTGAGTTGGCTTGCCATAGGAGAAGCAGCTGCCATGACTTAAGTTCTGTTGATTCCACAAGCACAGAGAGTTGTTACACACACTGGTAGAAAGGAGGGACCAGAGTGGCTAAGTACTTCCATAGTTCAATGCAAATTCAAGGTTTGTGGCTGTTGAAGTCCCTCACTTCTCATTGGCTGATATGCATTTCAAAATCTTATCCCTTTATCCAAAACAAAATCCAACCTTTTATATTTGACTGATATTTATATGTTTTTATGGACCGTTCGGGTTGAGTAAAGAAGCCCATCTTTCAAAGCCCACATGACAAGTCGTATAGAAAATTGCTCTTCTCCCATACAAAATTGTTCACTCCCACGTGAACCGACCAAAATACCTCCAAGGATATGAAGCCCTAATACTTCAAAATGGAGTTGTACCCATATCGGATACCGATACTCCACGGATATTCGCGGATACGTACCCACGAAGTATCAGAATTAATTATTTAAATTTTTAAAATATATTTTATCCGATACTTATTGGATACTTCAAAATACACAAGGATACTTATAGGATACTTCACAAATACGTATCCTAGAAAAGATGAAAAGAAAAAAGTGAGACAATGTTTTAGAAATTCAGTAGAGATGTATATGATTCAATTTTAGATATGCATCGGTAGAATTGTTTCTCGATGAACCACTTATAATTCTTATGGATGAAGGTAACGAGAGAGGGGATTCAATTAATCAACATTTGATCAAATTTGTATTGAATGCTTCTCTCCGTACCCCAACAAATGAAAATATAATATGGTTTATAAGAAAACTTTACATGCATATAATAAGGGTAATCGTTTTCTTCAAGTATATTTACATATATATAAATTTTAATATAAAAAATTTGTTGACGTATCTCAGCCGTATCGTATCCTAAATTTTAAAAAATTCGCTTATTTGCATATCTGTATCATATCGTACCCGCATCCGTACCTGTATCTAGACTTCATAGCTCCAAGGTGAGTTAACTCGCGTTCAATATAACTAACTCACTTTGACCTATAACTTACCTGAGTTACTCAAGTTAGTAACAAATACATGAAAATGTGAACTTCAAATATTTCATTAGTAACAAGATTAAGTTTTAATAGGGATAAGAAATTACCGGACAGAAAGTCGCATCTTCTTTGCTTACTAACAACACGTGCTGAAACAGAAAGCAGTTGTCTTATATCAGGAAAAGGTCTCAATGCACAAACAACACATAAATAAACATGTACAAGGATCAATCCAATGGGCATACAAAGTAGCATTTTCTTTAATATTCTCTAGATCCTTTTTAATCTAATAAAGGATACATGGAAATGAAAGAGGGGAAATACAACATTAACCTTATTCCTAATCAGACATGTAAGAAAAAATTAGCTTGAAATTCAGAATCTCTCATTTTGACTTCAGGCATAGAAAACCCATCATAATCCAAGCTAGGGCTAGATAGCCAATTAGCCACACTCTTTCGATTTACCAATACACGTTAAAATGTAAGCAAGCCTCAGCATGTCCGATAAAATTGGCTCTTCTAACCATTAAAAAATGCCAGTATTCATAGAGAAAGACATATTGCCGCACCACAGATGTTTTTTAAATGTTCATGTTATCCATAAAGTAAATGTTAGAGCTCGATAAATTAATGTACTACTTGTTGCTTAGTACATCAAATGTTAGAGCTCAAAAAGGCTTAAACAAACAGAAACTTATTCAACACAAGAGACGTCTAGGATGCCAAGTTCCCGACGAATATTGAAAAAGATGTATGAAGTGAGCGACTTATATAACCTGTTTGAATTTGTGGTGCTTTAGCTATTCTCCTGTCCGAAAGCACATTTGGTCATGATTTGCTGAAGCTATATGTTAGAACTTCTCACCAAACGTCCAACGGTGTCTAACATACCGCTAGGCTAAACATAATCTTAGTCAAAGTGTCAGCTATGACTGACTTTTTGTGAGAAACATGCTTGAATACACCATCAACTTTTTCAACATGATCTTGTAGGAAATGATGTCAAAATATATTTAGTTCTTGAACGTAGTACTGATTTTTTTTCGTCAAATTGATGGCAATGGTGTTGCTTCAACCAAATAATTTGCGTGCAACAGCTCCCGACATCAACATATTCTTTCTCGACATTAGACAAGGCAACACTCGCTTGTTTCCTGATATGCCAAGAGACCAGTGATAATATATATAGCAAATAAGTGACAAGTATATATCGCTAATGCTTTTCCTATGTATTTTGCAACTAGCAAAATACCAATAAGACTACAATCACATCCCTTGGGATACCCAGAGCCCATACTTGATGTTCCGTGGAGATATCTAAGTATGTGCTTAATTGCTTTTAAATGAGATTTCTTAGGAGGCGTTTGATGCCAAGCACACGAGCAAACGCTAAATATAATGTTCGGCCTAAATGGCATAAGATACAAGAGAGATCTGATCATAATGTGGTATTTTCTCTATCTAGTTAAAATTTAGTGTTTGATAACTTATAATTGTATCATGTCATGTCTCATTCTAGTGTTTGATATAGTGGCGGAGGTAGAGGGGGTCTTTGGAGGTCATGATCCCCCTCCATTTTCAATAATGTTTTTTTATATACTACAATTAAACTATATTAGAATGTTTCATAGACTATATTTTAAGCTATGGTCCCTTCAATTAATCTAATTAAAATATTTACCATGTTATTAGATTAATTGAAAACTAATAACATTAGTTTTATATGTTATAGTATTTTAAATCATCTCATATGGTCCTTTCCATACATCATATTTTAAATGGAATGAATCACAATGATATACATTTGTAAAATAAAAAGACTATTTAAACGGAAAAAAATAGCAATTGTCGTTGATGGATTTTATTCCATGGTGATAAAATCTCATGTCTTTCACACTTGTATAAAAGTTTTGCATTTAAAAAATTATTTTTTAATCAAATTATGTTTTGTTCGCTAAAAAAAGTGTTTGTTGTAATATATTAATCCTAAAACTTATCGTATTTTGTCTCTGTAGTAAAAACTCAAAAGTGTTAAATACTTTTTGAAAAGTAATAAGTAATGTTATCTTGTTGACTGATTCACATTAGGGCTGCCAAAACCAAATAGTGCCAAAAAAGAAAAATGAGCTAATTAGTCAGCAGTAAACTTTGACAATATTTGTCGTATAATTCTAATACTTGGTCCATACTCCACGTTTGCCCAATACAACACAATAAAAAAAACTTATTTTTTTGAAGAAAAAAAATACTTTTCTTTATTAGTTTTGGAACGTCCTTTTGAACACTTCTTAAGAATTTGTTTGACTTAACTTGCTTTTTTATGGATATTTTTTATTCATTTTGTTGCTTCATTGGGTGAAAGATGACAATTTCAGTGACATCAAAAGTTTGTTCGCCACATTAGCTTGACCGTCCAAAATAATTAATTTGACCATAAAGTTTTGCAGATAAGCAATTAGACCACACTCTCAGCTGCCCGCCATCTTCTTTCCTTTGTTTTTAAAATTCTTTTAGGAGAAAAACACTTCGATATTATTTTTCCCGATTTCCTTTTTTGACGAGTCTGTAGAAAAAATATTTTCATATTTAAATTGTTAAAATCATTCAGAAAAAAATGTCAGATGCAACTAAAAATATGTAAAATCCTTTTTATATTATTAAACTGTTTCAGAATCAGTTATCAACAATGGACAACTTATCAAGGAGACACATTCTTCAGCATAACGCTCAACCTTGTGTGGATGGGTGCGGTTTGATGGAAGACTTTGATCACTTATACTTATCTTGTGACTATTTTGAAAAAATATAGGATGTCATTTTGCATTGGTTTGACTTTATAATGGTTCAACCAGCGTAAGATTGTAGATTATTTTTTTCAATTTGAAACTCTAGGCGGTTTTTTTTTAAAGTGTTTGCATTGTTTTCAATTTTATTGGGCTCTCTTGTGTATGAAAAATAATCTGGAATGAAAGAAATGCTCGGTTTTACATCAACAAGAGTCCTCACTACAACAACTGTTTGTCAAAATTAAACTTCAAACTTTCTGGTGGATGAAAGCAAAATGCGTCATTGCTTTTAATTATCACTTGTGGTGTCTTAATCCTCTTAATTATCTCGGCATCTTTTTGTAACGAGTTTCCTTTTACTTTTGTTCCTTTTATCGGATTGTTGATGTAATTGTTTTGACTATCCTGTTTTCAGACATTCTTGTGCTTGAATTGTTAGGTTTTGTGATGGATGAAATTCTATTTTAACTTCTTAAAAAAATATTGCTCCACTCCTTTTTGTTTTTTAAAATAATTAATTCATAAGGATATTTTAGTTTGGATTATCATATCCAACAAGTAGCCCATGAAATGGCCAAAAGTGCAATAGGGAAAAAAATTAGATGGGTTTTGGATAAAAGAAATTATTGCCATGTGTCAGTACATTCTTTTGTACGTGACTTGTCTCTTTATTTTGTGTTTTAGTCGTAAAAATAATACATATTATTAATATTCAAAACAATATTAGACATTGCGTAAAAAAATCATACTAGACATTGAGTTCTTTATTTTTGTTGTCAAACTGACTAAGTTGAGTATTTACAACACTTGTTGTTCTAAATAGTAAAGATTTTGATGGACTCCCCCTTAAATAAACTCTTGAGTTAAAAAAAATTAAAATATTATCTTCGGCTTAAATACCCGTTATTTTACTGTTTGAAGGGTCATCACATAATCTGTACTTTCATCGGGATAGCGGCTCATGGTCATCTCATAGCTAATCATTGTTAGAGCAAATGGGACAGATGGGTTTTGCTTACCTTTTTTTATATGTGGGAATGAGGAGGAAACCACCCTCTACATGCTTACGGATTATATTTACGTAGCCTAGCATCTAGATTAGTTAGTTCAATTCATATCGCTAATTTTTTTTCTCTTATTTGAATTGCAGAGATTGAATCTTTAAGAATTTGAATAGCAAAGATTTTGAAGAGCAAGAGGAAAATTGAAAATATATTTTCATGGTGGTGTGTTGGAATCTTAGGACCTGGAGGAACAAATCCATTTTTAAATAGGGATTTTAATGGCCTAACGACACGTCCTTGATTATACTCAAGACTGCTAAAGAGATAGATCGATGTGGGTATACTCCGTTTTAAGGAAGGCTTAGGCAACATGAGATCATGTACAATGGTTAGAAGCACTCTCAATAGATAGTAATAAACACAGGTATATTTGATCTAATGTTTTTACATTATATATAAGGATAAAAATAATTCAAATAGATATTAGGGGTCTACGACCTAACTTACGTTTAGTTTTGGTCATGCCAAAATTTATTTTTATTTTAAAAAGGTCAAAGCTTCTTTACAATCTATTTAGTTAAACATGTCAAACTATAGGTCATCAAAAAAGTCTTTTGGGCCTACTATGTCTACCAATTAACTTAAATAAATCTAAATAATAGTTTTTTTTATCACTATTATTATTATTACTATTATTATTATTATTATTTATTTTTTGATAAGGCCAAGACACACCGACATAGAAAGGAATGGAAGACATTCAAACGAAGTTGGAATGTCTTACAAATTTCAGTCTTTGCCAAATGTTCATATATTAATAAAAAAAGGAAAAAGAAATACAAAAAAAATCTGGGAGGACATAAACCTAACCCAGTAATCCACACAAAGTGTAAGCATACCCAATCAGGTGATATGAAAAAAATAAAAACAACATTAGTGGATGTCTAAAGTGCGGCGTATGGACCAACCGTCAACACGGACAAATCTAAGAACCATCAACTCCTTGCAACAACAACAACAAGCATAGCGTCTCTTTTGAGCTAAACAATCCAACATCAAATAGACTGATGAGAATTTCTCCTGGCGTATGAATCGTCTGCCAACACAGAGGCGATCCAAGATTCATCTGCTCCTTGTAGAAAAAACAGCAAGCCTTCAATGCCCTTTTGGGCCAAAACCATCCATTTGAACACATCGTCGCGACTCCAAACTGAGTCAACACACACCGAAACTTGGACCTTCGTACCAGCAACCAATCGGTCTGAATTCAATCAAGGAGGATTGACACAGATTTAAGATATCCCCAATAAACAAGATAATCAAACTATTTTATGATGTATGGTGTATAGACCAATCGTCAACACGGATAGATTCATGAACCAAGCCCCTGCAACAAATCACACATGCATTAACAGCCCTTATGAGCCCTTCAAACAACACGCGAGGCAAACCAGGTCTGAGAAAACACCAAAAACACGAGAACAACTTCACAGGGGTCTCTGATCAGCGATAGCAACCACCAAATCGCGGAGACAGTGGCACCAAAATCCTAACGCCGGAAGGTAACACATTGATCTGGAAACCCAAAAGAGTCACACACATTAATATCTCACCCATCACAAGCCACCGGAGGTGAATAACAACCATCAGTCGTAAAAACCATTGCGATTCTCCACCGGAAACGAACAGATCCCGCTGTTGAATCTGAATCTGAGCAGTGACTCACAAAATGGGATCAAACCCCTACCACGAACCATCGGCGCATCCACCGGAAGAACTGATGCCGTAGTCGTGTGGATGGCGAAACGCCGATCATCGCACCATCCACCACTGCGTCTACATCTTGTACATGAAGGGTTTTGAACAAGGGGATGATGGCGACGAGAAGTGAAAAGAGTTCAGGCGGCGGCGATAAAAATTTGATTTGATAGAGGGGTGAAAAGAGTTCAGCGCCACGTTTTTTTGTTAATTCCAATTCATGCTAAATTTGTTAATAAAAACTATTATTATTATAATAATAATTATTATTATTATTATTATTTTAACTATAATTTTATTTTGAAAGTATTGTTAAATCATAAATTTTCTATTTTTTTTAATTTAAGAATACCAGTTGCCTTAAATTTTTAATATATTTGAGAGTAATATATTTTTTTTTAACACTGAAGAATTTTTATTAATAAGGTGATGATAAGTACCGTAGGCAATAAACCCACCTATAAGTTAAAGTATAAGTAGTACTCACCCTACCAAAACAACTCAAAGAAATATACAATCCAAAGCCAACTCATCGTTGTGGCGGATGATGTATGGTATCCGCAGTGGTGTCGGTTTGGAGGTGAAGAGTTGGTTTGACGATAATGTTTGTAGGGTAATTGGAGGAGGGAGTGGCACTTATTTTTGGACCAACAACTGGGTGGGTGGAGTTCCCTTGCGGGTTCGCTTCCCCCGCCTTTTTTTAGTTTTCCCAAATAAAAATATAACGTTTGTGATTATTTAACAACTAGGAGTGTTAGAAAGACTCACTTTCTAATACTATGTAACAATTATTCTCTTATTGAGTGAAAATCGTGTGAGTTTCATCTCTTTATGTCTGATCCATTTCTAAATCGTAAAAATCACCAATATTTTACTCAATCAGAGAGTGAGTGTTAGAGAAAATATTAGAAATAGAGTATTACTAGCATTTCTCTTTTAACAATTACTAGGTGTATAACCCGTGCGTTGCACGGGTTTGATCAAAATGATGCTTGCAATTTGCCTAAGAACCATACCCAAACAATATTTTTAATTTGATCCACCAATTTTCCTACATTATCCACCCCAACTTAAAATATAACATTGTTTCTAATATTTCAAATACACCATATTGTTGCCAATCAAACCAATTGTTTAAACTCCTTTACTTGACTTTGTTGTAACAAAGCTCTAAAATGTTCTCTCTAATTGTTATGCATAGAACCTGAAAACAAAATTAAAAGAAAAACAATATCAATCTTGTTGAAAAAATAATGTGCTCTCTCTAAAAATAAAAAACAACATCAATCTTTTTAAGAAAATAATGTGCTCTTTCAATATATAATGATACAAAATTGAAGAATATATCCAAGAGTTGATTGAAGAAGGTGTAGAGAAGTATTTGTTGTGAAATTGATATCAATAGAAGGCATGCAGGAAACATCCAGGAATTGAGGGAAAATGAATGTGGTGGAAGTTGTGGTTATAAAGGGTGAGTGGGAATTAAAAAACAAACACGCTTTAAATTTTTCTATTTTGTAAGTTATAATTGAAGGAATGTTAAGAGTTACATCTAGTGATGATGGTGTAAGAAATTATGGAATGTTTAAATAGTTTGTTAGGTGCATAAACCATTGCTATTAGATTCTTAAAACATGGCTATAGAAAAACAATGATGGTTCTGTTCATTAACCTAACATCTTTGTTATTTTTTTTGTCTAGAGTGAGTTCATAACCCATGTATTCTAATTTCTAATGCATTGTATGATTGAGTTAGCATTATTGTGAAAGAAATAAATGTGTGAAGTTAGGTATTAAATTAGTTTATTAGATAGAATAATTAGAGAGTGGAAATTAAGCTTTTTTTAGAGGTGCCACATAGACACGATCCTAGCATTAGAGTGCGTTAAGTTTAGTTTACAAATAGAAGAAGATATAAATAGATAGATGCTCCAAAGATGCGACAACCATCTTATTCCTCAACTCCTCAAACTTGTCATGCTTCACAATTTTTGTTAGAACATCTGCATCATATATAGTAGTAGGACAATGTAGAGGTTCTAGCCTCCCTTTGTTTACCTGATCTTTAATATAGTGATTCATTGTTTAAATCTCTTTACGATAAATTTTCACAATATTTTTTTAGATAGGTAAAGTTTCATAGTGCTTAATTTAAGTTTAACAATTAGATTGGAGAAAAATATGACAACTTATAATTATTTTCTTGATTTACGTTGTATTTCAAATAGTTCAAGTAATATTTTTTTTTATTCATGTGGTTCATAATCTTCACATATTCTTTTCCCATAACTTATAATATATTAAAACAGATTCCTGAAATGATTTTTTTACAACTCATCAATTATATGCTACATAATTACCTCACATCCTCCTCTAATTTAACACCACACTCCAAAAAATCATTCCCAACACTTCTTTTAATTTATTTCTCTTTTTTTTTTTTGACTAACTCTTTCTCACATTAGTAACCATAAAAAAAACTCTCTCACATTTTCTACTCTCTACGCCTTTTTTAATGGAGGATAAATAATAACTACAATTATATTAAGAAAGGATGGTAAATCTTGTAACTTGAAATTACTTGCATTATTGTAACTATTAGATTAGATAGATTGGATAGAATAAGAAAAGGTGAGAAGTTATACTATATGGGAGAATGTTTTTTTAGAGGTGACGCATATGCATAATCATAGCTTAAAAATAATGAATCAAGTTTAATTTATAGGAAGGTCTTAGAGGTACCATATCATCATAATTCTAGATCAAGAGTAACTCAAACTTACTTTACAATATAATATAGAAGACAAATATATAATTGATAGAAACACTTATACATTCAACCTTAACCTCATACTTTCATATATATATATATATATATATATATATATATATATATATACACACACTTCATTAAATCAAATATAAAACTATTGCTAATAAATTTATTAAATCTTAATTAATTAAAAGAAAACAACTAAATGGGAATAAAGTCTTTTAATTATCCTTAAAATAAAGTAACAATAAAACTTTCCCAAAAGAGTGTGAGTATAACAATTTCATGAGCTGCACTCAAATTTACTCTTAGTTTGAGAAAACTCAGAAAGTATGAAGATCAACCAATTTCATGGTCAATGGTTAAATTTTCATGTTGTTACGTTCAAATCATCAAAACATGATTTTGTCTCTCAAATTTCACGAAGATCAAGAACATTCCAATAGAATTTTGAATAGATGTGTGCTTCTACAATTAGTTACCTAGACCTTGAATAGATATGTGCTTCTACAATTAGTTACCTAGACTTTGATGTTAATAACTCTTATAAAAAACTATTCAATTAAAAACATAATAAGAGTATTCTTATTCTATCTTATTACAAAGACA
Organism: Medicago arabica; assembly: GCA_946800305.1. NCBI lineage: Eukaryota > Viridiplantae > Streptophyta > Magnoliopsida > Fabales > Fabaceae > Medicago > Medicago arabica. The sequence continues at coordinate 41,265,166 of OX326969.1, forward strand.
TGGATGATTCTTACTTTATCTTATTTGACCCTTTTAGATTTTTGGTGTTGAGAGTTTTGAGTTTCTTGTAAGCTCCATCCAAATTCTCCTCCATCTTATGACAATTAGTTGAGAAGGAAAAATCTCTAATATTTATAGGAACAACCACGTGATGTCTTGGAATAAAAATGAATAAAAAAATATTCATTTTTTATGCATTTTTAATATGTTTCCTTCCATGTTTAGTGAACTCTTGATCTCATAACAAAGTAAAATAAAAGATAATAATGAAAAATACTTTAATTTCAATGAAAACAATACAACCACCATTTTATATATGAAGCCTCCTTTCAACAAAACTCTTCCTTTTTCCAAAAACTATGTATGTGAAATCAAAGAAAAAATATCCATTAGAGAATATATAAAATAATAAAAATAGAAACACATACGCAAAGTTTGAAGAGAAAATCAAAACTATCAAAAATTAAAATGGAAGAAGAAATTAAAAGGATAACATAAGCAACATATATATATATATATATATATATATATAAAAGCTTAGAAAAAAATGAGGTGGTTTATAGTAAACTTGTGTGTGTAAAAGGATTGATTAGGAATATGAATAATTTTAAAATGTAACCGCTCAATATTAATAAAAATAACTTGCATTAAGTGAAGTAAATGAAGTGTTTTTGAAACTGATGGAAAATAAAAGATAGATAGTAAGGAATGCCTAGTAAAGAATCAAGAACAAAATAGCGCCACATGACATAAGTATTAGAGATTAGTTACAAAAGGGAACATTGATGAAGTGACATATAAGTAAAATGTAGGTTAGAATACATGTATATAGAGATAGAGATAGAGATGATTGATTGTTAATTTAATATATTTTGTATAGATGAGTGAAATCATTTTACCTATGTTTTCCTAGCAAAGACTAACATGTTGGTCTATCCACATCTTATACATGTATTATATTGATTTTAATTTAATTTGCTTATTTTAATTTTGTAACATCTCAGAAAAATTGTTTTTTTTTTTAAGTTAAACTAACCTACTTAAATTGCCTTCAGAAAGAATCGAACCTGAGATCTTGAGGAGGAGCACTCCTAAATCTCAAGTCAATACCACTAGATCAACCCAAATGGGTTTCATAAAAATTGGTTTAAAAGAAAGATCGATTAAAATTGTAGTAAATATCTTTTAGTTCCTCAACTTCTTCTTTTTTTTTTAATTTGACATCATATCCAATGGCCAACTAATTTAATTTTTTTAGTTCCTTAAATTATAATATAGGTTTAATCTTAAATTTTAAAAACAATTGAATTGATAAGGACACAAATACTTTTTGTTGAGAGGGTCTTAAGGGTACAATACATATTTTTTTACTTTTTTTTTTTTGACAAAACAATACATATTTATAGCAACCGAATTATAAATGATAAACTTTTTTTTTAAATTTTTTTGACAAATATAAATGATAAACTTAAAAGTAAAACTGGCTAAAAAGATAATTCATACACAACAACAAACCATGTAACAATTTATTGGTTGTTTTTTCTATTAAAAAATAAAAAGAAACAGCCATGTAACAAACTTATCCAATTTCCATCACACAATTGGAGTTTGTTCCGATATATCATAATTCGGTGAAAGTTTAAAAAGATATTGATTACAAATACCGTTGCTGGCACTACCATTTACCATTATCTTCTCAACTTAATTTACACACAAAAAAACAACGTATTAATCTTTTCTTCACCAAAAAAATAAACAATATATATATCCAACAAAATACGCTATTTTATGGAATTTGTTAAGTGAAGAACCAATAAAAGAGTAGTTTTAGAATCCAATAAATAAATAAAATAAACAGAATCGAAAATAAAATAAAAAATTGGCAATATTCGGTGCGCTTTCCTCGGACCCCGCCAATAGTAATCTTAGTTGTAAATCCGTTTCAAGATTCAGAAAACCTCGCTTCATTCAAAACGACACCGCATCTCAAATCCTTCTTCTTATATAAAGAACTAAGAATAAGAAGAACAAGATGGAACATTCATTCAACGATTTTTAGCATTAGATTAGAAGATTCTCTCTGAATCTTAATCGAATCGTTTACACGCACACAAACACTATACACATTCAATTCAATTCAATTCAATTCGATTGAATAATGGGGATGATAGTTGAAGTTGAAAACATTGATGAAGACGACGACGTTTTGATTCCTCCACCAAATTTCTCCATGGTTGAAGATTGCATTTATCGATCTAGTCTTCCTAAACCTTCCACTTTTCCCTTTCTGAAAACCCTCAACCTTCGCTCTATCATGTTAGTTTTTTTTTTTTTTTTTGTTTTCTCTTTCCAGAATCGTTCTTCTTTTATTTTTTGTTTATTATTATTGATATTGATGTTATTTATTCGTGAATTTTTGCAGATACTTGTGTCCTGAACCCTATCCTGAAGAGAATTTGGAGTTCTTAAGGGAACAGAATATTCGTCTTTTTCAATTTGGAATCGAGGGCAAAACGGTATTTTTTTATTCATATCGTCATATATGTGCGTTTAATCGTGCTTATGCTATTTGAATTTGAATGTTGTTTAAGGTTTTTGATTAATTGAAATAGGTTTAAACATGATAGGATACTATGATTAGTCTTGTAAATATATCACTTTTTTGCTTTTAATGTTGGTAAAGAAAACTTTGTTTGTTTGTACTTTGTAGTCCTTGAAAATATATACCACTTTGAAGTTTAAATTTTGCTTTCTTTGATTGTTTATTTGAAGGTAATTATGGGTTTATGTTTGGTTGGCTATTTAGGGTTAGGGTTAGGGATGAGGAATACTAAAAGTGTGCCTGAGGCACTAGTTAAGGAAACTAATCTAGAAATATTCACCAAGTGGTGAAAAGTGGTATATTCAACTTTTTGAAAGTTAAAAAATTGTTACTTTCAACAAACAGTTTATATTTTCTTAACCAATGCCCGTGAGTACACGTTAGGGTGACCCCATAAAGGAAAGGGGGATTTGTGGTTTATCATGACTATGGGTTGGTTTTAGTTATTGTCATGTTTGTGGAGGATTATAAAGTTTTTGAAGTATGTGGATTGTTGTGTTGACTGAGTTTTGGTTTTGTCTGCCTTTATTATTTGAGTTAATGACTCTGTATTATTTTCACTTTGCAGGAAGTTTCCTTACCTGCTCTGAGGGATTCTATTATGGAGGCTTTGAAAGTTTTAGTTGGTAATGAATTTGAATCAAGCTTATTCGATGTTGAGATGCAAATTTTTTGTTTTTATATATATTTTTAGTTTGGTGCTTCTTGTGCTTATTAGATAACTAATTCCTTAATTTTGCGTGCTTTCAGATGTGAGAAATCACCCTATTTTGGTTCATTGCAAACAAGGAAAGGTATAGATTGACTTGCAATTTATCATCTCATTGGTTTTCTATTCCTTCTAATTTTATTTTTTTATGTTCTAACCATGATTTTTCATCTTTTTGCAGCATAGGACTGGGTGCCTTGTTGGCTGCTTCAGAAAGTTGCAGAATTGGTGTTTGTCTTCCGCGTTTGAGGAGTATCAGCGATTTGCTGGTGTTAAATCCAGGGCAGCGGATTTAACATTTATAGAGAGGTTTGACCTCGTAAGTCTTAGGCAGTGTCTTTACAGCATCATCTACCAGTACCAAGGTGCTTCAAAGAAGCGCAGGTTGATGTACCAAGATGAGAATTTACAGAAACCCCGGCTGACATCATTTTAGCTGCACCGGGTTTCAACTCCATTATTTGATTGGGTAGAATTTATACTTCAAAGTAGTTGCTTGGAGTTACTGAACATTATTATCCTTAGGCTTTTCAAAGATCTTTTGAGTGCTGCTATTGCATGCATACTTGTCTTTGGTTTCCAAATTTAATTGTTTTAAACATCTCACACATATACAGTGGTGCAAATACATTTTTTTTTTCAACGGCTGAGTTATGAGATTAATTGTAGGCTTCTGAAGCCACGTATATTGAACCTCTCTTTGTGTATAATTAATTTTATTCTTTTGTTCTAAGGATTGGATCCATTTGGATACACATCCTTTATTCTTTCTTTCTTTTTCTGTATAAAAAAATAATAAAAGAAGGGCGTTGATAACTCTGCAAAATGGAGGCTGAAACTCACCAATGATTTTTTAGAGGTTGCAGTCTAAATAGTGTCATACTTATTGTAATTTTTTATGGAAAGTAAGTTAATAATGCTTTAACCAAAGTATTACCACGGGTTGTACCAAAGAAGAATCACATTATTTTAGAACTGAATGAACAGATTAGACTAAGCTACCCTGAGCAACTACAAGCATCTTCCTGGAGAATCAATCAAATCCACCTGAGGAGGCACATGTTCCATCGAATTAACAAGCAAGATTCAAAATGCCCTATATCATTAGCAATTAACAACTATTGCTATTGGTGTTTTTGGTTCGTGCAACTTGCAATGCATGACTGAAATGTCAGGGTCCCATGAATAGATGTATGTACACCTTAAAGGAGCCCCTACAAAATACTTCAATGACTGCAGTATAACCAATATAAAAGGATGTAAAAATTTAAACTCGACAACAACTCCCGCAAACACATTCTTAGAGCATCTAATGGGAGCAACTAAAATGGGTACACTAAATTACTTTTCGTGGGATCAAGTGCCATGTAGGATTTAAGCAATTCATAGTTAATTTAAGTAATTTTTACTTCAATGTTAGTTGTTTATAAGGAATCAAAACTTGACCCTGCATGTTTTTAATAATTTTTTAATGGATTTATTAAAATGGTTGTTACATTGCGTAGTTTGATTGACTAAAATAGTTATGTATGTTGTGAAGTGAATGTGAATTAACATGCATCCATTATGCCAATTGAAACTTCCCCAATCTTCCATCTATCTATCTATCCATCTATTATTATCTATCTATCAAATAAATTAAACCTTCAAACTATAATCTTAACACTTCATCAATAATATGCACGACTTTCACCATGTCAATTATAATCTTAGGTGTCACCTCTAAAAACACATTCCACACACATTCAAAATACATCTAATATACTATACTACTCTTCTCTCTATTGCTAACAATTAAGGGTCTGTTTGATGGTCAGTATATGATATATACAGGATATGATATAAAGCTGGATAGAGATAGGATATGATAAGGACATGATAAACATTATCATATCATGTGTTTGATGCGCACATGATAACAAACATAATATTATTATAATTAAATGAAAAACTTGCTCTCATAATTAATTAAATACTATAAAAATGACATGTTATTAATTACAATAGAAAATACATGTCATCATTATTTTAAAAATGACAATATTTTAAAAATAGCATAATATCAAGACAATAATTAAGAAATGATCTCCTAATCCCATCAGGATAATTTCTAACCCAGCTTATACTCAGGATAAAAATTACAAAGGAAAGTCAAGATAGGATAGAAAAATGGTTTATTTTATCCTATCATTTTGGTGCATCAAACATGAGATTTAAGCAGGATATGATTAATGTATCATATCCCGTTTCTCTATCCTGACCATCAAACGGACCCTAAGTGCAGAGAACTTGTACTACATGTGGCTATTTTTTGCATGTCTATCGTACCTGTAATACATCGCTGCAGTGAATTACTCTATCATGTCCTTTTTTTTGTCTTGTCGCAAAGGTGGCAGCTGAATAAGAATTTTTGACCAGAACCTTAGCTTATATTCACCTCAAATTTTTATGTCGAAATTTTAATTACTTCAATTTTTGTTATTGTTGAAAAACTTATCTTATATTTATTTGAATTTTTTTAATGAAAACTTAACATAAATTAGTTATTTTTTAAGGAAAAACTTATCTTAATTTTACTTGATTTTTTTTTTTGAAAAACTTATGCAAAGTCTGAAAAATAACACTGTAAAATAAAAAACACATATTCTAACCCTGAAATTCGAGATTCTTATTTAACTGTGTAATATAGTCAATTTGTGGGTGAAACAATTTTTGCTCAGATTTTACCTAACTATCGATCGAAGTAAAATATAGACCATATACATTTGAACTTTAAACTTGATTGAAATTTAAACTTTCAAATATTGAAAGTTTTTTTTAAAAACAAAGTATTCAATAGATTAAAAAAGAAAATGAGCACAAAAATATTTGAAGGTGTTATGTCTTTTTGTCGTTAAACTTTAAAGAAAAAAATTGTTTTTTCCTTTTTTCCTTCGAGTGCGGGTTGTTCTGAGACTACCGCATATATATGCGCTTCGTTTGTAGTTCAGTTATCTTGTGGCTCACATGATACGTCTTGCGCCGTGGTAAGATTAATAAATTATGATAATTAAAAAAATAGTTATTGTTGTAGTTGTAAAATGAAATTTAAATAAATGTAATTTTGTTATAAAATTATATATATTGAATTTAATAATATTTAATCCTTTAAAAAGAAATAATTTTAATGCTATTGTATAGTATAATAGAATAAATAAATAAAAAAGTTAAATAAATGAGATATGTGATTGCAAGTTTGTTGTTTCATTGAGTAAAGGACAAATTAGTAAAAGAGAAAGTAACAAGTCAATATATGAAATAAGGGTTATTACTATGTTTTCTTATTCTAACGTGCATGGTATATCTGACAGGAAAAAGACTTGCAATAACCAGTCATTTAAGGGGTCCAAGTTGGACCAAAACTCTAAGTGGTGCAAGTTAAATGGACCCAAACCAACATAGCAAAAAACCAATATGCCAAAGCACCAACATACCAAAACGCCAAAATACCAATATACGAATATTAAACAAATTTATGAAATTACCAATTCTTTCAACATTAAACAGAAATACACTTTCATAAACGAAAAGTGTTTATTGTCGTTGTAGAGTTCACAACCACATGCTACCTGATAAATTAAAAGGTCGTGTATTTGTAGGGCGTCTAAGTCCAGATGAGCATAAACATGTTGAAGATTTGACAAAGCGTCATGTTCCACCGAAACACATATTTTTATCATTGCAAGAGAGATTCAGAAATTGTCAATTGGGTCACCCAAATATACAAGAAGAGTATGCTGAAAAAAGATGTGAGAGGTCCTATAAAAAAGATATAATATTTGTTGAAGTTGATGGAAGATACGAAGTATGTCAACTGAAATAGAAGATATGATTGCTCAAATGTGACGAGAGAGATATTGTGGCCACATCTATAACCAGTCAAGTTGTTGAACTGATTGTGTTGATTATGGATAACACGTATAAAATAAAAAAAATACAATTGTCATTGCTCGAAATTGTAGGAATGGTATTAATATAGTTGACATTGCGACGACATTTGCTTATATAGAATCTGAGTGGATGGAAAAAATTTGTTAGGTATTCAAGAAGCTGAAAGTTCCTTTTAATTTGGACCATCAACTATTTGGGTCCAACTTGGACCCGTTGAATCCAAACCACAAATTTGTTAGAAAAAAAAGCCCAATAGTTTAGATTACTTTCAATCAACTTTTATAGCGAGTTGCCCATCCTTCAATGTTCATGTACTTGGTAGCACCAAATCATTTCATTTAAAAAACCAAACTTCTGTTTTTTTAGAGTGCTGCCGCGTTAATAATTTTGTTTTTTAGGAACGTTAATAAATTTTGTTTGAGTGTTGTTGTGTTAATAATATTTTAACATATTTTTTAAAAATATTAAATATACGTACGTTTTTTATTGTGCTAACACGTGTAGATTATCAATGATATTTTATAGAATTTTTTTATATAGATTAAAATTATAAGTATATAAGCATAGATATTTTAGGGTATAATTATTTGCATAAACTCTTTTTCATAAGATTTTTAAGGGTATAAGTTTTTTTTTGAAGGAAAGGGTATAAGTTTTTATAAGTATTAATTTTTTTTTAAGGGTATGATTATTTGCATAAGCTCTTTTTCATAAGATCAAAATAAGCTCAATTCAAACAGGTCAATAGATAAAGTTTTAATTATCAACTTTAAATGGTTATCTATACTATATATATATAAAGAAAACAACTCATTTCAACTCTTTTGGATTGACTTTTTCTCTTTTCTAAAATTGTCTTTAATTTTCAATATAAATAACACATGTAACAAATAAATAAGAATAATTTAAATATTTAAAAAATATAAACAAACATGATATCAGTATAAATATATCTCCAGATTTTATTCTTTTATCCTTTAAAAAGTAAAACAAACTATATGAGTATATTTAAATTTACTTTTTTATTATTCTAATTATACCCTTAAACAACTTTTAAGGATTGTCGTTAGTATCATTGAAAAAAACAAAACTTTAGATTATATTTTTTGTTATATCGTGTGTGTCATTGAAATCGTTATTGTTAGTTTATTCGTTATAATTTGAGAGAAAAAATATTTATATTTATATTTTTAATCAAAATCAAAATTTGATAAAAAAAACATTCTTGATAATTTTCAAATGTTAGCGCAATAAAAAAAACAGAAGGACGTACCATCTTTTCGCTAGTTTTAAAAAAAACTTATATGGTTATTAACCTTATGTGAATAAATAAGATATAATATATTAGGTGACCCACAATATAATTTAATCGGCCTTTTAAATTTAAGTGAGAAGCATTTTTTTTTTTTTAGTTGGTCTTAAGCTTGAAGCATAACAATGATATTCATTGACAGAGAAAACTCACTTCTACGGGTCTCATACTATAGTTTAATAAGCCTTTTAAATTAGGGTTATGTTAACTTGTGCCCTAAGAAGCTAAAAATAAAATTAAAAGATAACTTTTGCATTGAAAATATAAAATTTTAAATTTTTAATACAATGAATGTACAATTCCCAAGAAAAAGTTTCTATGTTTAGTTTTTAAACTTGTGTCCCAAGAGCACAAATTAACATTTCCCTTTAAATTAATATTTTAAAACACGTAGAGTAAAGAGAATTGATACAATGACCGCTGCTTATTGTGTCCCAATTGCTTGATGCCTTGTATTTTTTTCCTCATATGTTTAAGTACAGTATGAAAATTTATGTATTCATCAAAGGTGATTCAAATTTTATATTCTTCAACCTTTTGGCTTAATCCTCTATTTTGGCTTAATTTTCATGTAATATTTCAGAGAGAAATTTCGTCAGATAGAAAGATAGAAATTTGATTATATGGGTAGAAGGTGAAATATCTTGAGTATACGATAAAAATTTAGGCATGAGGCCGAAAAAAATGAGTTCATATATACATATCTGGAGTCCTCTCGGCACGCTAGGATCGTGTGTCCCATATATTGACATCCATGACCTGTCATTTACTGTCAAAGATGTTATCTCTTCCAATGACCCCTACATTGAGATTCTTTATTCTCAACTTCCTCCCATGACATCCGATCTCATCAACAACATCCATCTTAATTTTAATGATGTCGTCGAAGATGCTTACATTTGGAATAATCACAAAAGTGGTGCATACTCAACTAAAAGTGGTACATGGCTCCTAAAAAATGCCGATCCGGCTAGTCACAATTAGGGGTGTAACGGTTCGGTTTGGATTGGTTTTCAATCAAAATATATCCGAACCGATGAAACCTTCATCGGTTCGGTTTGGTTCGGTTTTCACTGTTTTTCAAAAAAGAAACTAAACCAAACTAATCGGTTTGGTTCGGTTGATCGGTTTGTTTATCGTGATCAAAATTTTCTAGGGATGCACTTTTTATTTAGTGTGTATATATATATATATATATATATATATATATATATATTATAGTTTTGTTTATCGTGATCAAAAAATTTGTTACTATAGGGATACACATTCAATTTTTGTTACTGTTGACAAAATTTTCTAGGCTTTACGGTGTTCTAATATTTTTGAATGGCTTTTACGGTGTTCTAATTTTATGGTGCGCCAATCGCAATTCTTTTTTTGAATGGTTTATTCTAATCTTCACTAAACAATGACATATAAGTTATAACGTGTATAAATAAATCAATGATATAGAAAATGAACATGGAAAACAATGAAATATAATGAGTATAAATCAATGGCATAAACATGATAAAACTAACCAAGAGATGAACGATCTCGGCCGTGGCGATGAACAATGGATTTGGTGTGGCTGACGGCTATGGTTTATTTTTTAGTAGAAATGAAAGAGTATGACTGATGACATGAGATGTCAGACAAAGATGAGAGAAAGTGAATGAATTAAAAAAATATTTTAGGTGGACTTTAATTTTGGGTCTAACCTTAAGTTTGTGTGAGGTAGGATAATATTAGTAAAATAAGGAGTGTGGTTATCATCGGATTGGTTCATCGGTTTCACGGATCTCAAAATGAAAAACCATGAACCAAACCAAACTAGATCGGTTTCAATTGGTTGGGATCGGTTTCAAACCGAACCAAACAAGGTCAGATATTTTTTTTCAGTTTGGTCCGGTTTGGACTATCGGTTTCGTTGGTTTAGTCCGAACCACTTACACCCGTAGTCACAATATGCATTTTCTCTCTTGGTCGTGGATTTGGAAGCTTAGGCTTCCTGAAATGTATGAATTTCTCTTTTGGCTGGCTTGTCACAATGCGGTGCCTGCTTTATCTTTGCTTAATCACATAAATATCATTTCATTTGCTACCTGTACTCGTTGTGGACTTCAAAATGAAACTATTATTCATTGTGTTCGCGATTGTAGTTTCTCCAAAACAATCTGGCAGTACGTCAGTTTCACTAGTGAAGATTTCTTCTCTAATTTATATGCGCAGGGCTGGCTTAAATTGGGTGTTAAGGGTCCTCCGACTCTCACTTTCTCGGCTGCAGTTTGGTGGTCTTGGTGTCATCGGAACTAAATGTGTTTAAGTAGTGTCACTTGATCTTTATACCGCGTTGCTTGCAACATAAAGAATTCAGTTGAAGTCATTAAGTCTAGCTTTTCTCCTATTGCTTCTTATGCTACTACAAATCGATACATAAAGTGGAATAATAATAATCACTCTTGTGCAATCCTCAATGTAGATGGTAGCTGCCATGGATCACCTGTTAGAATTGGGTTGGAGGGATTTTGCGTAATAATGATGGTCGATTTATGTGCCTTTCCCGGTTTCATTCCTAGTTCGTCTGATATTTTGCTTGCTGAGCTTTTTGCAATTTATCACGGTATGATCATGTCTAAAGGATTTGGGGGTTGATGAGCTTGTTTGTTACTCGGATTCCCTTGTTTGCATTAATCTAGTTAATGGTCATGTCAAGAAGTTCCACATTTATGCGGTTCTTATCCAAGACATAAAAAATATATCGATTCTTGGTAATATCACAGTTTGTCACACCCTTAGAGAAGGGAATTTATGCACGGAGTTTATAGCAAAATTCGGTGCTTCTTCTAATGATGACTTTCTTCTTCATAATTCTCCACCTGCTGGGTATGACATTCTTCTTTACCGCGACACCATTGAAAATTTCTACCTTAGAGAGTAGTTTGCTTGTGTTGGCTTTTTTCTTTTTCTTTTCTTTTCTTTTCCTGTTTGTTTATTATATTTGTAACAAAAAAAAATACATATAATAACTTCAATGCTTTTTGTCAAAAAAAAAAGTCAATACCTTTTTGTAATATAACATTCAACTACTACTGTCTCTACTTTTTTTTTTTTTTTTATAACGTTTGTCTACTAATTCTATTTTCTTATAAATTCAAATAGCAATGTAAGATTTTTTTATTTTTTTTAAATTTGGGGTCTATCTGAGGTGAGAGATTACCCTACTTATAAACTCATATCAAGAGTTTTATCTATCCGATGCAGAACTGGAGTTTTTCCCAATATTTTTTTGACAACTCAACCATAGTTTAAAATATCAAATGTTCTTGCGCTTAAGCGCGGGCAGAGCTGGTCCTTCGAAATTGAATGCCTTAGGTGAATCATGATATAGTGCCCTTATAAAAATAAATAAATAAAAATACACAAGGATAAAAGAAATGCACAAAAAATTATTGCGCATTTTCATTTGACATTACTATACAAAAAGAACATGAATATGAATCTTTGAAATGTGAACTAATTGACTCTTTTTTTTTTTTTTTTGAAGAAATCAAAATGGAATTATATATATCACCAATAAACCAGCAGATCCCAAGCACAAGGAGGGCCTAGGAGACCACTACAAGTTACAAGAGTTCACGAACAACAAAACAGCAAACAAATTAGCCAATACCCAAACAAGTTAAAGGGCTTGACCACCAGCTATGCGTACCATAAACAAACACCACTTTTTTCGCCTTTAAGTATCCTAAGGCTAGCAGTTTGACCTTATCTAGCAGGCGAGACACAGTAGTTACAATATTATTAAAACATCTATTGTTGCGTTCATGCCACATCACCCAGGTACAAAGAAGCCAAATGAGCTGCAAAAACGACCGCTTTGCTTTGCCAACACCGAGTTGTGAAGAAAATTGCACCAGATGGTCGACAACAACGTTAGAATCCACACCATCAAAACCAATCCAACCGCGCACCTGCTGCCACAGAGGAGCAAACACGGGACAAGCTAAGAACAAATGAGCAGCCGTCTCGACGTGACCACAGCCCGAGACGCAAAGAGCATCACCCGTAGCTAAAACACCTCGTAAAGCCAGATTGGCTTTTGTTGGAAGACGATCTTGAATCAGCCGCCACGCAAAAACCGAGACCTTCACAGGAGCTTGATGATGCCACACCAACTCGACAGGAATATCCAGCGGAGCCTCATCACCACCAGTCAACAAATCATAAGCTCCCCTCACAGAGTAACCCTCTGCAAGATCAGGAAGCCACTCCCAGGAATCTGAAACAGTAGGAACCAAAAAAAGATCAAGCAGTAACACCCTACACTCCTCTAACTGGGCCTCCTCCCACGCCCAAAGCCTACGCCTCCACCTCCAGCCCTCCCCATCAACCTCCAGACCCCTAGAGAACAAAGAAGCTACTGTAATAGATTTGTTCTTAGACAGGTCATATAAGCGCGGAAAGCGCTCACAGAGCGGGGAGCCTCCCAACCACCTATCCATCCAAAAGAACGTCGTCTCCCCATCACCGACACGCCGCCTAACATTATCACCAAACCACCCACCACCTATGTCACCCACCCCGTCACGGATCCTACCAACCGCCTGCCACCACAAAGAAACACTCCGGCCCCCCACCTCCAACCCCCCATCAGCGTCACCATAACGGGCGACTAGAACACGGTACCACAAACCATCCCTATCCACCAACATCCTCCAACACCATTTACCGAGTAAGGCCACATTAAACTTCTTCAACTTCCTCACCCCCAAACCCCCATGCTCCTTTTTAGAACACAAGGATTTCCAACCGATCCAAGTAATTTTCCTAAAATCCTCACTCCCACCCCAAAAGAAATTATTCAATAAAGAGTCAATGGAAGAGATTATACCTGTTGGAGCTTTGAAGAACGAAAGAGCATAGACAGGCAGAGAAGTCAGGACAGATCTGAGGAGAATCAAGCGACCACCGAAAGAGAGAAATCTACTGTTCCAACCTGCAAGTCTAGATTTAACGCGATTCACGATTGGTTCCCAGAACTTTAGCCTTTGCGGATTACCACCGATTGGCATGCCTAAATACAAAAAAGGGATTTTTCCCACGCGACAGCGCAAGACCCTAGCCGCCTCATTCAGCCAAGAAACAGGAATATTGCCGCCCACCAGAAGACTTTTGTTAAAGTTCACTTTCAGGCCAGACATAGACTCAAAGATAACAAGCGCTGCTCGCAAAGCCCGCACGTTCGCCCAGCTCTTGGTCCCGATCAACAGAGTGTCATCCGCGAACTGAAGGTGAGACACCACCACCTGATTAGCTGAACCCACAATATATCCGGTGAATAAATTATTTTCAACCAAAGTCTTCATCACAACGTTGAGGCCTTCAGCTGCAAGTAAAAATAAAAAAGGGGAAAGGAGGTCCCCCTGACGTAAACCTCTTTGTAAACTGAACTCCTCAGTGGGGCTGCCATTGACGAGGATAGCAGCAGTAGCAGAAATCACACACTCCCGAATCCATTTCCGCCACAGAACCGGAAAAGACATCCTCATCATTACCGAATCCAAATAACCCCAGTCAATAGAATCATAGGTTTTTTCAAAATCTACTTTAAATAGCAGAAGCTCCTTTTTAAGTTTACGGGCCTCATCGACCACCTCGTTAGCAACCAGGATGCCATCTAAAATCTGCCGGTTCTTCACAAAAGCAGACTGAGTCTCCGCCACCACACTACCCATCACCTGCCTCAGCCTGTTAGCCAAAACTTTTGCTAGAATCTTGTACATACTACCCACCAAAGAGATAGGTCGAAAATCGTTTAACCTATCAGGGCTGTCGACCTTCGGAATGAGCGCGATGAACGTAGCATTGACACCTTTCACCAACTTACCATTTTTATGGAACTCGGAAATATACCTCATAACATCGACCTTAACCTCAGCCCAAAACTCCTTAATAAAACCAAAGTTGACCCCATCAGGGCCAGGACTCTTAAAACTCTCGCAGTCCCATATCGCATCCTTAACTTCAGCTTCAGAGAAAGGTTTGATAAGGCTACCTCCCTCTCCCGCCGATAAAGTCCGAAACTGAAGGTTAGAAATACTAGTTCTGTCCACTTCGGTCGCCTTAAAGTGATTTTTAAAGTGATTGAACACAGCCTCGCGAACCGGATGGACTCCCTCGATTCTCACCCCATCAACCACAACCGAATTAATGGCGTTACGACGACGACGCGACGATAGGACAGAGTGGAAATATTTGGTGTTAGCATCACCTTCTCGAAGCCATAAGTTCCGCGATTGTTGCCAGCTAATGCTAGCCTGAAGCCTAGCTAGGGAATGCAGATTAGCAGAGACATCATGTAACTCAATACACTCGTCCGCAGACAACTCAAGAGATTCTCCTTTCGCGTCCAACCACGCAATCTTCTCTTTCAAAGATCCAATCTGTGCAGACAAGTTTTGCGAATGGGATCCATGCCACTCTCTCAACGCCAACTTCATTAATTTGAACTTTTCCTTTAGCACATAACCACCCCACCCTTCCACCTGAAGAGACCTCCACATATTCCTCACAAACAGCTTGTAACCCGGAATGTCAGACCAACATTTGAGGAATCTTGAGGGGCGCGGCCCCCAATTCTCTTCATCCACCAAGAGCAATAAAGGGCAGTGATCCGACAATCCTCGAAGATGAGCGATTTGCACGCAGTTCGGCCACATGAGGCACCAGTCTTCCGTCAAAAGAAACCGATCAATACGACTCATAGACTTACCATCGCCCTTAAACCAAGTAAAAGAACGCCCACTCAACGGCAGGTCACGCAGCGCATTCTCATATATAAAAAGGTTGAAAGGGCCAAAATCCAACGATCCTCCCGTAGCACTCACAGAGCGCCGTTCTTCCCTGCATCTAACAACATTGAAGTCGCCACAAACACAAACCTTCTTCCCCCTCAACAACTGCAGGCGAGCCGACAGAGACTCCCATAAAGCCTGTCTATCGGAGCCACCACACGGAGCGTAAACATTAAACAAATAAAACTCCTCATCAGAAGATATGAACCGCCCGTGAATGCTAAGAACATGGTCAAAACTACTAGACGACCAAACCTCAACCTCTGACGGGTCCCACAAAGTCAGAAGCCCTCCGGACGCCCCAACCGACGGACGAAAAGAAAACTCCACCGAACCCCCCTCCCACAGCGACAAGCATAAACCTACATCACAACCTTGAAGTTTAGTCTCCTGTATGCAAAAGATCCACGGTCACTTATCCTCAACCAAAGCACGAGCCTCCTTTCTCTTATTAGGACCCCCTAGGCCCCTAATATTCCAGGATATTAGCTTCATCTCACACACCCTCCCCCCAGCACCCCTCTCACTCCAGCTACTCAAGTTCCTGACCACCCTCTCCAGGTTCTCCCACCCCTTCCGTTGCAACGTTCTTCTTCCTTCTACCACGTTTGGTCAAAACCCCAAACCTATTAAGGGACCCCTTAAACTGCACACCAATAGAATCCCCTATGCTACGAATATCCTCCTGAACCACCCTCTCATTACCTTGCAAAACCACCCAGTTTTTCCAGTCTTTCGACACTGACTCAGACGAACCAGAGTCTTCAGCCACTTCCTTGGAAACCAGCGACACCGCTTTCTTCAACTTAGATGATCCATGAAACTTGCGTGCCCTTTTCTTCAGAATATGCACAACCGTAGATCTATCCTTTGGGGGTAGCCTGGCCACCTTCTTCAAGCTAAGCATAGACTGCCTCAACACCCCGTTCCCCTTCTTGCGTCTCTGCCGATTGACCTCTGGCTGGGAGTCTAACCCATGGGACCTTGAGCCCTGACTTGAACTCGACCGAGAAGGAGAATCCTCCCCTACTTCACAAGGGTTCTGGTTCCCCATCCAATCCAAACTCCATGGGCCAGACGCCCCAGAAAATTCTGCCCGAGTAGGATGCGACACCTGCCCATCGACCCTGCGTCCTGATATAGGTGGCACACCACCATGACCATACTCCTCCACGCCCTTGACTCCTCCCACCTTGTTTGACGACGTGCATTCAGTCGAAGCAGTGCCCACTTGCGGCGACAGAACCGGCTGCTTACCACCGATAAAAGCATCCTCGCCATGTTCTGTGGGCCGAAGAAGACGCGCTTCACAGGCGTCCAGGTTTGCTCCCAAACCATCCGAGTCCCCCACCTCTTGACTCAACTGACGCTTCCCCTCATCACCCACCAAGTCCTGAGCAAGCTTATCCACCAAATTGACCGTGTTAAGATCCAACCCAAGATCTACCGGCCCCTCCTCCTGCTCTGACTGTGTAACACTAATGTCATCTTCTTCTTCAAAAAGGCACGCATCATCCCCCAAGTTGAAACCCCATTCCTCAATGATCTTCACTCTAACGAGATCCCCATCGACTAGAATCTCCTCACAACGATTGATAATCTCAAAGGACGCAATCGCGACCAAGACGCGCGCGTAATCAAACCTTACCTTCTCCATCGAATCAGAATCCAAACGCAAGAACCTACCGCAGTCTAGAACGCATAGTCTAAAAAAGCTTACATTCCACGCTTGAAGCGGCACCCCGTAAATCCGCAGCCACGCCCCCTCTGAAAAGGGAAAATCTGCCTTTCCCACCGGACCACATTCATGAAGAAGAGGTCAAAGAACTCCTTAGCTTCTTGAATGATCGCGACAACATCAGTATCAGCAGAGCTACGGATCAACACCCTCTCCGCTCCCATCGGTGTGATCTCCAAATCCGCAAAACCCGCATCCGCAATTCTATTCTGGACATCTGGTATCGACTCACCGTTAACCACCGATGCCACCACCCCTTTACTCGCCCATGAGATATCCTCCTCCTGAGACTTATACTTGCGAACCAGTTTTTGGATTGAAGGTCGCCCTACACCCACAGACGCACCTTGACCAACTCCTTGACGATCGCCTGACGTAACCCCGACACTCCCCTTGGAAACAGGCCCACTCTTAGGCACGTTGATAACAACATCTCCTATCCTAAAATCCTCCTCCGGACGACCAAAAATCTGGCCCTTAGCCGCAGCGTCCTCCCTCTCAAGGCCCGCCATACCTACACCTACTGAGACTTTGTCTCTAAACTTCCTAAGCCCGACACAATCTACCTTATCACTACCTAGCACACCCGAAGGACCACCGACTCTATCATATTCCATCCGAACTCCAATGGCGCTACCCCCACCACCTTCGCCCTTCACAACCTCACGCGCCGCCTCCTTATCAAACCTTGCCACTTTAGCCACAATTTTAAAGTTACCAAAACACACAGAATTCACAGCTTTTAGGAGTTTAACAACATCGCGAACATTTGAATATCTCACGAAACCGTACACCCCCCCATCGCGTTACGTCTAGCCGGCACGACTACCTCCTCTAAAATGCCACACACCTCCAGTCCTTTACGTAAATGAAAATTCGAGAAAAGCGGAGGAAAATAAGTAAAGTAAAAAGTAACGAACTTACGTGCATTCGTGGCCTGGGGTTATTTTGACTTTGTAATGCTTCTATAACTTTGTTAGCAAGTATTTTACATAATGATGGTAGTCTCTCGTTTGTTTGACTGGATTAAATTATATTTGAAAACTTTAAATGAGTTTTTTCTTTGACAAAACTTTAAATTATTTAAATAATATATTTAATATATTATAATACATATACACATATATTTAAAAAGTTAAGAACGTTTGTTTGACTGGATTAAATTATATTTGACAACTTTAAATTAGTTTTTTCTTTGACAAAAACTTTAAATTATTTAAATAATATATTTAGTATATTATAATACATATACACATATATTTAAAAAGTTATCAAAATGAGTAGACCATGTCATTGTTTAAAAATAAAAATTAAATTGACAAAATCATAAAAACTTAAATAACCAAGCGGATAATGACAAGAATATTTAATCGGGATTTTTCTTTTATATTGTTTTTGACTTAGTGACTAACACATATCGAAAATAAACACAAGAGGAGTAGGGAGACCTGAAATCGATCTCGGGATTCAACATATAGTTGTCACAGTCAAACCATTAAGTTATAACAATGGGGACGATAATAAAAATAAATATAAATAACCAAGTTGAAAATAAAAAAACATATTTAACCATGATTTTTTTATATTGTTGTTGACCTAGTGGCTAATATATACTGAAAATAAACACATAAGAAGAGTATGGAGACCTGAAATTGAATTAAGGATTCAAGATAAAATGGTCACAGTCAAACCATTAGGTTATAACAATGGGGACAATAATGAAAATAAATATAAAAATGAAGTAAAATTATAAAACCAAAAAGATAAAATAATGATGACAATTTCTCATTTGTTTGATTGGTTTAATTTTATTTGAAAATTTTAAATGAGTTAAATAATATCTCTAATACATGCATGTTAAAAATTTAAGAAAATTGGGTAGACCATGGAACCTTCCGTTTTACATCGATATAATTTTCTCGATGTAAATTACATTGATATTATTTGGCGCCTATTTCATTTTAATTTCTTCAAAATAAAAAAACTTTACATTGATATATTTATTTGGCGCACCTTTTATTTTATTTTATTTTTTATATCATCAATTTTGAAAACATAGTTACAAACACACAAATGTAAACTAGAATTACGTCCTCGGAAAAACAAATCAACCTACCGATTTACTACTACTAATTTTGGTCATTTCTCGAAAGTTTAGTTTATAATCTTTAATCCCTATTCATATTTTTTTTAGAGAAATTCCTATTCTGATTTTGTGTAACATACTTTGTTGGCAAAGTCGTATCCGACTTGAGAGATTACTAGTTTTTCTTTCGAGGCCAAATTTCTTCATTTTAACAAAATAATATTGAATCAAACATACAGTTAAACGCAATAGAAAAAAGAGACAGGCGAAAGACGAAACAGACGTTGATAATTATTTGAATCCTGCTCTCCCCCTGCAAAATCCACTACCGCCCTGCAGCCAGAACGAAAATACTCCTGCGCAAATTAACTAGCGCACGTGTAAAACTGTGCGTTAGTTAACATGCGCTGCGTGACTTAAATATGTGTTAAACATTGCGTGACTTAAGCCAGACACTGCGCAAGTTAACTTGCGCACAGATTTAACACATGCGCAAGTTAACTTGCGCAGTGTCTGTGCAGCAAATATAACGTGCGCAAGTTAAGTCACACTGCGTGACTTAACTTGCACACTTATTTATGCAAAACAACTTTGAGGATCTCTTTTTTCAAAACAACTTATTTGAAACAGTTTACTTATACAAAATAGAGATCCTAATAAGTTGTTTTGCATAAAAAAAGATGTTCTGAACAAGTTGTTTTGAAAAGTGAGATCTTGATAAGCTGTTTTGCATAAATAAGCTAATTTGAATAAGTTATTTTGAAAAAATAGATCCAAATAAGCTGTTTTGTATAAATAAACTGCTTTGAATAAGTTGTTTTGACAAAAGAGATTCTAATAAGCTGTTTTGTATAAATAGGTTGTTTTGAATAAGTTGTTTTTTAAAAAGAGATCCTAATAAGTTGTTTTGCATAAATAAGTTGTTTTGAATAAGTTATTTTGTAAAAAGAGATCCTAATTAGCTGTATTGCATAAAAAAGTTGTTATGGATTAGTTGTTTTGAAAAAAAGATATCTTGATAAGTTGTTTTGCATAAATAAGTTGTTTTGAATAAGTTGTTTTGAAAAAAGAGATCCAAATAAGTTGTTTTGCATAAATAAGCTATTTTGAATAAGTTGTTTTGAAATTGCATAAATAAGTTGTTTTGAAAAAAGAGATCCAAATAAGTTGTTTTGCATAAATAAGCTATTTTGAATAAGTTGTTTTAAAAAAAGAGATGCTAATAAGTTGTTTTGCACAAATAAGCTAATTTGAATAAGTTATTTTGAAAAAAGAGATTCTAATAAGCTGTTTTGCATAACTAACGCACATGTAAAACTGTGCGTTAATTAACATGCGCTGCGTGACTTAAGTCACGCATGTGTTAACGCTGCGTGACTTAAGTCAGACACGGCGCAAGTTAACTTGCGCACAGATTTAACACTTGCGCAGTGTCTGTGCAGCAAATATAACGTGCGCAAGTTAAGTCACGCTGACATTGTGCTCATTTTGGCTGAGCGTGAGTGTATTTTGCTGGGTGATATTCTAATAATTTTAAGAGTTATTTTGCAAATAGGGGACGTCCTTATCTCTTTATCCCCTGTCCGTTTTCCTATTTATAAATATCGAGTTTATCGCTCTCGACCTCAAACGCTTTCTTTTTTGTTCTTGGTTTAGGGTTTTCTTCACCTATTAGGGTTAGGGTTCAATTTTCCCCTTTTTAATCCCCAAATCAAAATTCAATCAAAACCTCAAATTTCTCACCTTTTCTTACTCAATCATCAATCAAGATGACGGGAAAAGCGAAGCCAAAGAAGCACACGGCGAAGGAGATCCAAGCCAAGGTTGACGCGGCGCTGACGAATCGCGGCGGAGGAAAAGCCGGTTTGCTTGATCGGATCGGTGTTGAAAAGGGAGGACACGCCAAGTGGGAGTGCCCTCACTGTAAAATCACAGCGCCTGATGTGAAATCGATGCAGATTCATCATGATGCTAAGCATCCAAAGATCCCTTTTGAGGAAGAAAAGCTTGTTAACAAACATGCTTCTACTGCTGCTCCTGCTGAATCCTCCAAGCCTCGCCCTGGTGTTCGTGGTAGCCTCAAAAAGTGATCTCTATCATCGTTGTGCAACTTTAATCGACCCTTCATTCATGGCTTTTACTATATGTTCTATTTTGTAATCTTTTTCTTTTCAAGTTGTCTTTTTTAGAGGTTTATTGAATAATCTGTCAAATGGGTATGCTAGGTACTTTTATGCTTTTTTTAATGTCAAAATGATGCATTTTGGATATGAATGTTGTTATGATGCTGTGTATGAAGTGGTGCTGAAAAGGGTTTTTGATGGGAATTGAATTCAGTTGTGCTGTTATTGATTTGGCCCTTCTTAAAGCCTTGAATGTAATATATTGTTCCCTTGATGGCAGTTAATATGATGGTGCTACTAGTTACTACTATATGTTGTTCTGTGATCAAATAACTTGTTTAATCCTTTGATCATAAGCTGGCTTGAGTTGTTGGTTAAGTTTATTTTTGTTATGTTTGATTTTGTGGCAAATTTTCCGCCTTAGCTCAGTACTGAGGCAAGTTTTTTATGTCTATATAAACATGCAACAACACAACTGAATGTCAGTTCAGAGGCTCAAACGCCAAACTGAACATACACTCGGTGATTGTCAGTATTAAATCCGTGGCAACGAGGTTTGGTAAAATTTCTATGGTGATGTCTTGTATTAAATTTTAAGGTTGGTTTTCGGTTGGGCTTAGGTTATGTGCCTTTTGTAGCTGCACAGTCGGCCAAACCGGTGGCAGTTAAGTTCATTGAAATACGGATTGTCCGAATGTAACGGTTACCAGGGTAGCTGACTGCGTAACCTTAGATGATTGTGACCCAGAGGCCACAATCCAAATTTGTTGGTTTTATGATGAATGTGTAATAATGCAACTTTTGCCCTGCATTTGGTTGTTATACTATATTAGGTCAGAAGGATAACTAAAAGCTACTAGGCAGTGATACAATCTAGACATACGGATGTTATTGATGATATCTTTTACATGCTGGATTTTATATAATCTGAATCTCTATTCTGGAGAAATTTAGCCATTAAGCATTTTGAGTGATCCTCTGTTCCTTTTCCTCTTAGATATATAATGTACGAACATGGATTTCCTGAATATCATATATATTTTTGGCGTGAATATTATGATTTTATTTTTTATGGTGGTATCTTGGTTTTTACATTTTTGTATTGGCCCTCTTTAAATTCTTGTGTACGTCAATGGATGCCAATCAAAGGATAGTTGATACTTAGAAGCATATTGGATCGTCATTGAAGAAAAAGTTGTCTAGTTGAAAAAGTAGACGGTTGTTAATTGGAAGGAGAGTGACTTTGGCTAACTTAGTTTTGTGATTAAAGGATTAATACAATTACAAGGTCATTTGCTGTGGGGTGGTAACGATGAAAGTAGAAAAATAACATGGATAAGATAGGAGTGTTTGCCAAAGTGTCTTGGTATGTCAATAATTAGGAGATTTTTAATATTTGAATCTGACGACGCCTTCAAGATAGAGACACCGCTTGATATGAATTGTTCTCCTTTAAATATGGTGACTTGCATAAATACATTTGTGGCGATTTTGTTGAGTTTGGAAGTAAGAGTTCTTTGTAGTGGATCGACTTGGTGAAAATTGGTGTGGGGGTGCGACATTACTAATGGGTGGTCTCATGATGTGGTTAGAAGAAAATCGGGAGATGGACACAATGTTTCATTTTGCCTTTGAAGGGTGTCTTTCCTAGATTGTTTTCTGTTAGTGTTTGTTAAAGAGGCAAGAGTGGCAAATACGAGTAGTTGGGTTAGGGTTGAGTGTGGAGTTGGCAATGGAGGACGCCGTTGTTTGCATAGGAAGAAGTTGTCAATGAATTAACACTATTGTTGGCGGTGTTGGGCCGAATTTAGAAGGTAGTGATGAGTGGATTTGGTTGTTGAACAATGTGGAGAGGTTCTCAATTGGTTCTTGTTATATACACTTGGTGTCACTTATAATTGTTCAATCTAGTGATCTGGTTAAAGGCTTTGGAAAAGGTGTGGAATGTTGATGTTCTATCTAAAGCCAACGTTAGATTACTTCAAGGGAGACTAGCAGCTAGAGATGCTTTGGAATGTTGATTCATCTCTTATTCTCTTGTCATTTCTCTAATAATGTATGGTCCACCATACATAATCGGATGGATATTAAAGTTGTAAGTCATGTTGAATGTGTTCAACATCTCTTTATTCAATGGTTTTATGAAGATTGAATGACTAATATTCCGAGTTCTTTTAAATTTCAACTTATCAAGTTTAAAGCAACCGGTATTCCATCTTTATTCAATGTTTTGACTAATATTCCTAGTTGCTTTCAAATCTAATCTATGGAGCTTAGAGCTTCCCTGATGCTAGAATAAAAGTTAGGTTCTTAACTTTTTATTCCAGGTCCATAAAGTGTCAAGAATTTAAATTTGTTTTCATCTCTTTCCACTCTAATGCAAAGAACTTTATTTTTGTTCTTTAACTTACCTTAAGTGGACCTTACAATCCACCTACAATGGCTACGAAATGGTAGTGAATCGTTCTCTACCGTGGCCACCACATCACACTCCTCCGGTAGCACAAAACTTTAAAAGAGTATTTGATGCATTTGATTTGCTAAAAAAATAAGGACAAAACATGACAACTCAAATTGTACAGTTTTGTAAAATTGTTTCAGGGACATGACAAACCGAAGGCAAGGCCATGACAAAAACAGAAATTCTTGTTCCTCATCCAATCACAATGCAACTTTTTGTCTCACTTACAAATTGTCTAAAATACTAAAATAACTTTTAGTCTACAAAAAATTGTATAAGATAAAAAATTATTCAATACCATAAAAATTTATCATGCATTGTTCTGTGTTGTTTTTGTCTTGTACTGTTTTGTCCAATACTTGCCGTTTTGCAAATCAAACGCATTCTAAATGAGTGCGTAACTTTCACTAAAATAGACTTGTTAACTTACTTTGCATCATTATAAATAAAGTGGCATATGATGTTTTAGAAGGAAATAATTAATACTACATTGAAAAGTGATAATGATCTTTATTTTAAAACAACTTTTTTTTTTTTTTAAAACGACACTCTTTTAAAAAAAAGAAAAAGGAAAGATGATTATGAGAGCACCGTTATTTTATCTCGTACATGACACTAAAAATCTCATACTGAGGCATGCATGCCTGTATAAATTGGTATCATGTTTCATGAGAAATATATAATCATTCCATGAATTTGGAGTCCAATAGTATAGATTTTATTAAAGTAACAGAATCACCTACCAATAACTAGTTACAAGTACTGGTATGCGAAGAACACCATACTTTGTTCAATTGTTTCAATAAATACACAAGGCATTTAAAACAACAACAATGATATGACAAAAGAGATTAACCTACCATACCAAGAACTAGTAACAAAATGTTGGTATGGAATTTGTATAAAGACACTAGAGTTTGTTTCAACGAGTATCTAGAAAACTTAAAATGATAATGATTGACTCAAGTCCTTCCAAAACTAAGAAAACCAAAACCTGCTGTTGCTAATAGCTGTAAAAATGAGATTATGAAGGGAAATTTTGCATGATACTTTGATAAATGGCTTGTGATGGTGATGGTGGAGTGTGTGAGGTACTTGCTTCATCAAGAGAGGGTGCACATGCAGCATATGAAGATTCTTCCCTCAGCTCCTGTTTACCCTTTAAGGATCCTGTATCCATATCCCTCAACTGCTGCCCTGAAAGGTAAGACTGGATAGAATTCATAGGTTTTTCATAGTTAAAATTAATTCCAGCTAGAGAATAATTTCCAGACGAGGGAAGATTCAGCGGTGGTGGCATTTGAAATTCAGGAAACATTGAAGCAATAGGTCCTGTTTGAGGCACAGCAACATGGTCAGGGATCGCTCCGTAGATGCCATAAGGTATGATGTTATTCAAAGAAGAGTAATTCATTTGAGATGAGGAGGAAGCTCCAAACTTCATATCATTACTGAAACTTCCCATCAAACTTGAGCTCAGGAAATCATTGCTAAAACCAGGTTTTCTATCAAAATGAGATGGAAGAGTTCGATGAGTTTCAGAACGCGGGATAACGGCACTCCTGTGTAACACATTAGCACTTGAGCTTGCATGATTGTTATTTCTAGCAGCAGGAACCTCATGGTTATGCTTTCCCTCATAAGTTGTAAGAACATACTTTAGATTGTGTGCAGCCCTTTCCACATGTTTCCTTACGGTACATCCAGCACTTGTGCATTTGTAGTAGCTCCTAGAAGAGATGGACAAGAAAATGTTACACGCATACTAGCTCATTGGCTCAAGTTAAAAAAGCATGAATACTATATCGTAATATCTTGATACAATTATAAGCATTGCTTTCAATGTTGTCAACCGCAGACTGCAAAAAACTGCAGTTTTGTCAAAATTCTACCATGCAGCAGCCAGCAGTGCTATAATACCGCTATACACACTATTTGAAAACATTTTGTACTAATTATCATCTCACAAACAATAACAGTTTGTTCAAATTTCGCTACATTGACAGTATTTCCTCCTAAACAGACGTACAGATGCATAAAGAAAAAGCAATATGACTACCTTGGGTTTGGATTCCCTTTGACAACCTTCTGTCCATACTTTCGCCAGCGATAACCATCATCAAGTACATCGATGTCACTCTCACTTTGGACTATCACTCGTGGTGCACGAACAGCCCTTGGAGGCATCATTGTTTCAACCGGGTTGCTCTCCTTCTTCCTGCAACAGAAAATCAAACCAACAACGTATATAGATTGTCTTTCTATGTGTCTTGCCAATGCTAAGATGAAGACAGTATCAGATAAAATGCAATACCTTCTTTTCGATTCTGAGTCAGAATCTTCAGAATTGTTTTCAGGTGATAAGACTGCTTGAGTGGCTCCATCTTTATCACCATCGTGATTAGCCAGTGCGGAAGAATGCTCCGGAGCGTCGGCTGATTCAAGCATACCTTGAGATCTAGCTCTCTTCATAGAATCCGAAATCCCGGTCACGTCAGAAGGTTGGGATGTCCTTTCTTGACCATCAGGCTTCCATTCCGGATTGTGTTTTGCATCTTTTCCTCGTGACTGAATGTTTCCCCGTACGGAATCAGCATCAACTCTATCATACGTTTCATTGGATTTAGTATTTTCTGATATTTCATCACTAGAAGGTGCTGATCCTCGACGACTTGAATTTGGTTTTGCATGGTTATGATTACCCCTGTAAATGATTTCTCTTATGTGGCCATCATGTGATCTTTCCACCTTTTTCCTGACCTGACAATTAGACTGATTACATTTGTAGTAGCTTCTCGGATATTCACCGCCTTTTACTTGTTTTTGGCCATATTTCCTCCAATTATAACCATCCTCTGAGGTCTTTACTCCTGCTGCATGAGATGTCTCTTTCTGTTCTGCTTCTAGGACATGATGTTGTCCGATATCCTCGCTGTGGATTGAATTTTCAAGCAGAATGCTTTCATCGCCAGCTAAATAGTCATTTGGAAAATCTTCTGGGAATGAAAAATCTAACAGTTGCTGATCTTGAACAAGCATTTGGCTGTCTCTATCTCCTCCATTCATCATGTGGCAATTATTAGAAACCTGGTGAATTCAAGGTAACCAAAATATCACTTAGTTATAAAGCTTTCATATCTTGGACAGTGTATGAGAAAAATATAGCTTATAGGACTGAATGGGATATTTGTTTAAATTTGGTATTATCTTCATGTTTAAGTGTTTCAAGTTTATGGCTGGCTATTTCTATTGTTCAATAACTATGCTTATAAATCTTAATGGTTATCATCTACGTCAAAAACGCTTAAATTACACAAAGTCACAAAAGTTTTCTCCCTATTCTTCACAAATTGTGTTTTCCTTATGTGCTGACAAAAATTGATTTTGATTGAATTGATCTATGTCAAAAGGAAATAATATAAAACAATTTGTATTTGGATATATTTACGGAAAAAAGTGACTTGTTTGGATAGTTTGGTCAAGCTTTTGATTGTGTGTGTATGCTACTTTTAAAAAAAAAATATGAGACTTGATTTCATGTCACCAAAAAAGTTGGAAATGTAAGCATTTGGGTAGAATTTATTTAGGGTTGGAATGAATTTTTAGGCTTGGAAACCAAAAATAACTAATATGTGGTAATCCAAACATGTGATTATGTAAAGGTGTAAGTGGTTCGGACAAAACCGACGAAAATGGAAGTTTAAGCCAAACCAAACCAAAAATGCATCCGACCTTGTCTAGTTTGGTTCAAACCGAACCGAACCAATCTAAATCGATCTTGTTTGGTCCGGTCTCATTTTTTCATCTTGAGATCCAAAAAACTGATGAACCCAACTGATGCTAACTCCTCCCTATTTTACTTATATTATCCCTCTTCACACACTTATGATTAAACCAAAAATTATACTCTAGCATAAAATACTACTTGATCCATTCACTTTCTCCCATCATCGTCTCATTTCATCACTCAGACTCTATTTCATTTCTACTAAAAAACAAAACCCTAGCCGTAAACCACACCTATGACCTAACCCAACATTCCTCATCATCGCTGAGATCGTCCATCTGTTAGTTTTATCATGTTTATACCTTCAAACTTTTACTTTTGAAAATATATATTTTTCTATGCTTGTTTTCTATTCCTTTTAAATATTGAGCAAGGTTAGTTATAAAAAGTTGTATGAAAAATAGAGAACATGAAAAAACAAAATATGAAATACAAAGTTCCATGATTTTTTTTAGTATGAAGTATGCTTTATGCATGAAATACAAATTTGTGAGAATATGAATATTTTAATTGTATTTTCAAATAAACCGATCAACCTAACAGATCTAAACTGAATCAAACCGATTAGTTTGGTTCGGTTTATTTTTTGAAAAAGAGTAAAAACCGAAATAATGAAGTTTCATCGATTCAGACATTTTTTTATTGAGAACCGATCCAAACCGAACCGTTACACCCCTAATTATGGAGGTCCTGGCTGTGGAACCAAACATAGACTCAACTATTGTACTGTCTTTTCAACTAGCGGCTATAATTTTGCTATTGCATAGCGGAATTTGAAGAAGAAAAAAACTATTGTTGTTCGATATGCTATTTAGTACAAATGATTGTCAAATAACAGCTATATTGATGCCATAACACTAACAAATTGCATTTTTGACGATTTGCAATTAACAACACATGGCATATAATTGGTGCAATAACACCAAGCATCAACAATTTGATAAACAAATATTGACATGCCCATGATAAAAAGTAAAAAACAAAATACAACCCTATGCTTTTTTTTAAGCTTAATAGCAGTTTTAACCCCCTAACTTTCTCAACGTTGCGATTTTGGCCCCCTAAGAAAAAAAACTACAAATCCGCCCCCTAAGTTTTGCACTTGTGGCAGTTTTGGCCCCAAGGCCAATTTTGACTCGGTCTACGCTGATGTGGCACCCTAAGTGAGGTGCCACGTGTTTTTTTTTTTTGCTTTGAGGGGCTAAAACTGCTACAGTTGTAAAACTTAGGGGGCGGTTTTGTAGTTTTTTTTTCTTAGGGGGCCAAAATCGCAACTTCGTGAAAGTTAGGGGGTGAAAACTGCTATTAAGCCTTTTTTTTAATAACAATTAAAATATTTAAGCTCACCTGATTTAGAGAAGCAAAATAGGGAGACAAAGAATCAACATCAAAATTGGATTGATGCTTGAAACTGGAAGAGGCAGTAGACACATCCACTTGTTTATGTTTGAATGAAGTGATCATTGATCCTTCACCGGCGAGAGGTGGAAGCATGGTGAAACTCCCGGTGGTGGGAGATGGCATGGCCTAAAACACATTAAAAAACAAATATCAAAATGAATGAGTGAATCTCCGTTTAGATTATCAAAATTGTAACAATCGGGATATTTGGTCTCAATATTTATGAAATAAAAAATTTGTCATTAAAATTAATGTTGTTCAATCAATATAGTCGAATCAATTCAATCAATTTTAATAAATTTGGATTGCAAAATAGAGATCAACGAAAGTTTTAAACATATTTCAACAAGACATGAGCTAAACAACATGCTAACTTAGCATATATTGTTAGATGGGGAATTAATTGATTGATACCTTCAACCTCAACAACAAATTTGCAATTTCATAAATTTGAAAAATTAAATTAGCCGACCACTGCACACATATAAATCAAATATTGAAAAGAAAAAAACATCCTTTTAAGTTTTCGATCATCCAAATTATATGTGAGACAATTTGATATCTATAGCTACGAAATGACAAATTAGTCGCTAAAATTGAAGATCGTCAATCAGCTCAGTTGAATCAACTTGGGTAAATTTAGATAGCAAAATAGAGATCAATGAAATGTCTAGAAACATATATTAGTTCAATACGACCAAAGCAACATGCCAACACAACATATGTTTTTAAATGACATTGGGAATGAATTGATTGACGACCTTCAACTTCAAGAACTAATTTACAATTTCGTAAATTTGAGCAACTAAATTAACTAATGTGTACAATTTCAATAACAAAAATGATGATTAATTCACTAGTCTAAACTTGAAAAAATGAAAATGACACGTGTGATCATAGCTATACCTGAGAATTAGGAAGCATGACAGGGGATTCAAGCAATGCAGTGGGACTAATCCCAGGTGGTATTGTGAGCCATGGTGATCGAGTTGCTGGAGAAACCAAAGACGTTGTTGCACCAAAACGAACAAGTCCTGTGTTGATTTTATTGAAACCCCTTCTCTCAGCTATGCTTCTTTTTGGTGAAAAATCAAAAAAGTTTCCTTCTTTTGAATAAGAAACATTGTTGATTTCCCCACCCCCATTTTTGTTTTCATTGTTATTGTTGTTGATCTTATCGTCGTCGTCGTTGTTGTTGTTGTTTTGTTCCATTTTTGTGTGGGTGGTTGTTGCAGTGAAACTCAACTAAGAAAAATAGAGAATTTTGATGTTGTTATGTTATAGTTGATGGTGGGGTTCGGTTCAGCTCCAGAGAAGTGGAGCTGAAACGAATGAAATCGAAAATTTTAAGCTTATTTTGCAATAAAATTCTTTTTCACCTCATACAACACACACATAAAACATAGCACCTCAACACTTATATAAATATACAATTATTTCTTGTGTAATGAATGACACAATTGTTAATTTCACACATATTACGTAAAGACGACAATTTAAGAATAATAATAATTTTTTTCAAATTAATTTAATTAATTGGTCAAAAAAATATTATCAAGTATTTTCACCGTTCTAAAATACACGTCACTTTAACAAATTGCACATGAGTCAAGAAATGTTTTCCTTGACCAAGAAAAAAAGAAACATTTTTAATTTTGTATGGAAAAGATAAATTATGAAATACTTTATTAAATTATTTTTATGAGAAATAAAAATTAAAAGAATTAAAAAAAAAAGTAAAATGTTATCGTAGAATAAAACAGTTTTTTGTCATACTAAATGGACCTAGTAATATGCACCTAAGTTTTGCCTATAAAATAAAACAATTTTTTGTTGTTGCTAGAATAACACATAGTATTATCCCCTAAAAAACACATAATATAAATTGCACGATTTTTTTTAAAATGTTTGGTCAACTTTACATTATTTTTTCTAGAAACAAGGAAAAAAGATATTTCACTCAATAATTTAATTTCACGATTCATTTAGGAAAAATATAATTAATATTGCATTTTAAATTAAAAAAAAATCCATTTTTCATATTATCCTTAAAAAAAACTTCCATTTTTAATATTAGTTGTCTAAAATATCTCAAAAAATATTTACTTAAAGAGTGCGTGTAAGCCCTCTTTGTAATAAAAAATTAATGTTTTTTTTACAAATAAAAAAATTACTTAAAGATATGAATGTGAACAGACGTTTTATTTTATATTATCAATAAATAGTAATAATAATAATATCAAACTTTGCATATATAGATCATCATCATTTTATACTGATAATATTACATTGCTGAATATCGTTTTACTCGATACATATTTTTTTTTTTAATTTTATCGTTGGATTGTATGTTTATATCATATAGATCATTCACGTAAATTTTTACGAAAATCTAAATCATTTTATATGTTATTGAGATACAACAAGATTAACGGTGTTCTATAAGAAATGATTTTAGATTTTTCGTAAAAATACGTGAATGATCTATTTGATGTAAACTTACAATTCAACAATCAAATTTCAAAAATATACGTCGAGTAAAACGATATTGAGCGGTGTAACATTAAATCAGTGTAATTTGATCCATACACACACAAATATATATATACATATATATATATATATTAATTTGATTTGTCAAAAAAATAATAATATTAATTTGATGAATCATAAAACTTTTTAAGACAAGCATTCAATTAAATCACTCTATTATGCTACTTTTTTTAAATTAGTTGTTAAAATACATCTTTCAATATCTACGTAATAGGATGCATGATGTAAAAAGAGTTTACTTACACTTACACTCTAAACGTATAAAAGTTTTACACATGCGTTCAATGATGTGTTGCCACATTAATTAATGAGATATGACACATCTTGGCTAACTCATTAAATGATGTGGCAATACATAGTTTTTCTAAACAAAGACAAATATATTAAATGAAAAAGGTTTATTTGGTCCATTGATCCCCTAATTAATTTCTTTTCTTATTGGTCCCATAATTAATAAAATTCACGTTTTAGTCCCTCATATTTTCCTCTGTTTGACAAATAAATTCTTTCTGTCAAAGTATTAAAACTGCCGTTAGTATATGCCCACGTGGCCAATCCTACATGGCTAGTATAAAAAGACATGTTTTTTTTTCTTTCTAGAAATACAGAATTAGGGTTTCCTCTTCTTCAACTTGCCTATTCTTGAAGTAGATAAAATAGTCACAAGGAATGGGGTGTTTGAATTGTGACCCTTTAAAAATTAAACTTGTAACTTAAAAGTGATTCTTAAGTTTTAGACTTGGAATAGTTAAGTTTGTAAACTGACTTCAGAACGTTCTGAAGTAGTTATGCAAAACAGTTTAAATATGTATAAGTGTTTGTGTGTGTTGTGTATACTGAAAATAAAGAGTATAAGGAAGAGAAGAAGAACACACAAAGATTTATAGTGGTTCATCTAATGTGGGCTAGTCCACTCCTCACAATCTTGTGAGAGTTTCCACTGTGATGCTTGAGATAACCTCTTAAATCCTACACCTTTCAATCCTGTTCATCTGAACAATTACAACAAATGTATTCTCTAAGCCTCAGCATGCTTGCACCTTCTTGCTAAGTTACCCACTTAGACTTTTACAACTTCTACTCAAACTAACAGTTTAGTACCCCTAAAGCTAGATGAGACTTTCTTTACGATTTGTATGGAGTTTGAATGATCGAAATCAAACAAGAGATGAATGAAGGGAGAATTTTATCTTTTAGAAAGATAAGAGAGAATTGATTTACATTTTTAAAGACTTCTTGGAATCTTTCTGATGATCAATTTTCGCTAAAGCTTCAAAACACTTTTATGTTGTTTTTCTTGTATGCGTTGCAATGGTGCAAGTAATGCTGAGCCTTTCACTTTTATTTATAGAGTTATCAGGCTCTTGCAGCCGTTAGAGGATGACCAATGGTCTTGGGCCCCACTGACTTTTACTTGAAATTCTGGGTAAACATTCTGAACTTCAGAATGTTGTTGTGTTCATCAGGATATTGTTCTTGGGTTCATGTGGATGAAGGCCATATGTGTTTCTAGGTTTCATCATATGAATATCACATAAATTTTTGGGTTGTACTATGAAGATTGTTCTTGGACGTACTTCAGAATGTTCCTGGGTCAGATCTTCTTTGAAATCTGTCTTAGAACTATCGCAGGATTGATAAAGTGGAACTGTCACTTCAAGCCCATGCTTTAGGGGATTTGGTTAGCTTTGTACAGTACCAACTCCCTTATGTGTCGAATTCATGTTGAATAAGACTTGATCTTGCTTTTAGATTTGCTTTTTACTTTCCAACCACTGTATTGTTCATGTCAGAAAAAGCATGGAGCAGGATCGAACTTTCTGAACTCAAGAGACTTCAGAATGTTGTTAGACAATGCCTTTCCAGATTTGTCTTAGAATGCGTGCATGAGATAGGAAAATGGATCTGCATCTTCATGCCCATGCTTTTGGGGATCTGCTGGTCTTTGTACAATACCTGCTCCCATATGTGTCTAATTCTAATTGAATAAGAGTTGAGCTTGCTTTTTTGCTTTTACTTTTGCTTTTCACCAACTGTACTTGTCTATCAGATTTAAAGCGTGTGTTGGAAACAAACATTCTGAAATCAAAATGTTCCTTTGTTTTACTTAGGATGATTTGTAATACATCCATTTGATGTAATCAAATCCGAATAGTAAAACATAAATGAAGTGCATCATGTAAAACATGTAGGATGATATTCTTAGAGGAATATTTCTAATGTTTGCAATTCAATTGTTCATAAGTCTTTAATGAACAATGAATATGCTTTTTGTATTTTATCCAAATAAATGCCTTTAATCTTTGATTGATCTAAAGTCATAGTATTTTTCTTGACTTTTATTTATGTCATGCGAACCTTGAATGTTCTTGATAATGTTCATATATTTCTGGGCTTGTTCTTGATAAACCTTAAGAACAACCTTCTGAACTAACTTCAAATCTTCTGAACTCTGACTAACCTTCTGAACTCTGACTGAGTTTATAGGCTTTAATGTTCTTTGATCACATGATTCTTGGTTTGATTTATACTTTGTTTGTGTCTTGATTAATCACTCAAGAACACACAAATACCAAGATTTATCAAAGTCTATTAATCCTTTAATCATCATAGATGTCTTTAATGATTTCTTGATCCACAATCGAAATCCTTTTCTGCATTCTTGGTGTGGACATTGAATTTTGGGTTTTCTCTAACAAACATTCTGAACAACCTTCTGAACTCCTTTTGGGTCCATACATATGAACTTCAGAATGTTTCTTCTGGGTTTCTTCCTTTTTGACGGTTGTACTTTATGTTGAACATTCTGATGTTCTTAAACATTCTACTGTTCTTCAACAGTTTGAACTTTATGAAAGTTATTTATTTATTTCCTTCAAAAACTACTTCAGCATATAAATGCGAGATCATTTGTTTTGACAAACAAGATGATTCTTTCTTTGAAGTCCAAAAGAATATTTCTTTGCATCTAGTTCATCATTGCTTGTAACCGATGACTTCAAATATTCTTGTTTATCCATAAAGTAATCATTTAATATTTCTGGAATATTATGGGTTAATGTTCATGATCATTATGAACTCCATTCATATGAACATTATAAACTCTGTTCATACGTACATTCTGAACTCTGAACTTCTTATCTTTAGAAGCTTTGAAAGTGTGATACTTTG
Source organism: Medicago arabica (assembly GCA_946800305.1). Taxonomy (NCBI): domain Eukaryota; kingdom Viridiplantae; phylum Streptophyta; class Magnoliopsida; order Fabales; family Fabaceae; genus Medicago; species Medicago arabica. The sequence continues at coordinate 41,299,875 of OX326969.1, forward strand.
AGGAGCATTTGAGAATCTTCCTAACTTGTATGCATATTTCCTTTTATCTTGTTTATCCAGGGAGGATCTTCAAATCATATAACATAAAACTCAATGTGATTTTTGTCACATAACTTCAAGCACATTCTTGTGTAACTTGTGATGTAAGTTCTCCCATCATGATTCAAGTTCTTCCATCATGATTCTTGAGCGATGAATCTTCATGGAGATATGATATTGTTGTTTCAACTAATGATATACTCATTCTTTCATTGTTGATTAGATATAATGCACTTATTGATGTGGGTGGCTTCTAGCTTATCCACTTGTGTGATTCCTGTTGTTTTAACAAAAACTCAAGTGCAACCATCAGTAGATCACCATTCTTAAAACTTATTATTTATTCCACGAGGTTTGTTATAATTAAAACATTCATCAAAAATATTTTCGCTTCAACACTTCGAACCTGAGAAGAACAATCACTGAATGTAAGTGTGGTGAAGAAACAGTAAGTTGTACGGTTACTGATAATACAAATCCAAATTATGGAAAAAGATTTTAGGGATGCAAAACTACATGGATCACTTTGATAAATGTTGTAGTTTTATTTTAAGTTTAGTTTATGAAGAGGTTGATTATGACAGGAATTTGTTGATTGTAAAGATGCAGGAAAAAAATCTTAAGATGAAGAATGAATTGTAGAAAACAAGATCACGGTTGAAGAACTCCATGATTTTTCTGATTAGCATGTTTTGGGGTTGCCTGGTGTTAGGGACAGTACTACTCTGCAGGATTAGTGGCACATGGAGTCATATGTATTTGAAATAGTTTGATTGTAATAGAATAGATGATGTTGTGTAATGGCTCGTATGAATGTAGTACTATTATGATATGAATGAATGAATTTGTAATATCTATTTTGAATGAATGAATATTTATGACTTTGTTTGATTAATGCTTATTGTAATGCCTATAAATGAATGAATGTGTTTGATTAATGTTAGGCAATTTTGTTTTCACATACTTTCAGACCTAAATAAGTAGAAATATATAGATGAAGGATAAAGATAACTTAATAGTAATTGGGACCTTACAAATAATCTGATTTATTACACATAATTTTGCACTTAGTTATTACATCAAATTGAATCAACATAAAATGTATGCACTCAATCAATAGTTCAAAACAAGCATTGGAGGTAAATTATACTGAGGCATTACATTAAAATAACCATTAGAGGTAGCTTTTACTTAGGCATTACATCAAAATAAGCATTAAAGGTAGCTTGCACTTAGGCATTACAACAAAATATGATTAAGCATAGGTATCATAATTTTCACTTAGGCATTACAACAACAAAAAAAGGCAAAATAAGGCAAACTAATGTTGAGTTGAAACTGCACCCTCAACTATAGACACTTTATTTTTCTTGCATTTACTTCTTCTAGTGATGTTACAAAAACTTTCTCTTTTTGCGTCCTTTTTCTTGTTTTTGCAGCAGAAGATGATGCATTTGCAGTGGAAGCCCTTGTGATTCCATCTGCAAATAATTCACCCTCTTTATGTGTTTCTTCACCTATTTCAACACCAAAGTCATCTTTCACACCTAGCTATTCTTCTGAGTCCTCAAAATTAATGTATAATGCACTGTCTTCATTGCCCTCACCATCCCAATTTGACCTATTATCATTGACTAACTCATCCACATACCCATCCTTATATTCTTCATGTAACCCATCATCAGTAGGCCCATTTCCCCCATTTTCATTTCCTACATCAATTGGCCCATCTACAATACTCCCCAAACTTAAACCAGTGAGACCATTATTTATTCACTCATTCACCACAATGGATCCCACATAATCTCTTTCATCCACCATAATGGGCCCCACATAATCTCTTCAACAATCTCTTCCACCAAAACTCCCACATTTTGTATAGGATACTCAATCAAAAGGTTCATATTTGCAATACGTGGTTGTTCCCCTATTGTATGTTCTACATACAAATGTACCTTGTCATACATTTCTATTATATGGCTCATTTTTCTACAGCCTTGGTCATCCCTCAATCTAAGCAGATCATCCAATAAATTAGGGTCATGGGCCAAAGGGACCTTAGCATTGGGTAAACTAGACGCTTTAAATTTGATAGCATGGAGAAGTAACTCCAATAATTTGGGTCACACTTTAGTATTGTTTCCACACCATTATATCCAACATGGTGAAAAGCATCAACCCCCCATGGTGAAGTACAAGCACAAACCTACCTTTAAACTGTTACGAATCGAAATAATGGACCAAATAAGCTAAACATAAAACTTAACCAAAATACACTAAATCCTAACCAATAAATATCAAATAACAAAGCAAAAAATTGACATGATAAAAGGAAAACCATAAACCACTCAGAAAAACCAAAACCCTAAACCGGAATAAAAACCCTAAATATAAAATTAAACGAAAGATGAATACAACCTCGTAAATAACTTCAAACTCGTCATCGGAAGCATCCATTTTTTCGAGTTCGCAGCTAATTTCAGGTTCCAGTTTCTTCTTCTTTTTCTTCTTCTTCTTCTTCTTCTTCTCCTTCGATTCGCGTCTTCTTTCTCTGAACTTTGGCATTCTTCTCACTTTCTATTTCAAAACCAGCCTTTGTTTCTCTCTCTAGACAACAATAGCCCTTTTATACTAACCACGTGGGCACTCACTAACAGTTGTTTTAATGTTTTGACAGAAAGGATTTATTTGGCAAACAAAAGACAACACGAGGGACTAAAATGTGGAATTTATTAATCATGAGACCAAACTGAAAACTTGAAATTAATTAGGGGACCAAATGACCAAATAAGCCAATAAAAAAGAAGTACATAAAGCTGAAGGACATAAACCTAGCATAGCAACCACAAATCAGCCTTAAACGGGCAATGCATAAAAAATTAACAAAAGTGGTATAAAAAAAACCCAAATGGACCGAAATCCATTAATGAACCCAAATTTTTAATGAGTCCAACACGGGGCCCGAAACTAGATTGCAAAAGAATTGATATGTAAAAATCTCAAAGCATCATATTGAACTAGAGACAAGATTGAATAATCATCCCATCCTTTTGAGGAATGATGAATGAACCAACCGCCAACAAATACAAACTTAAGTACCAATTCTCCTTGTGCAAAAACAACAAGTTTAATCGCCCATTTGAGTCAAACAAACCAGGACCGCGTCGATAAACTCAATCATGATCATCATCCACCACCATGAAGTGGTAAGTCTACAAGCAACTTCAACCCATTTGTTTGGAAACAACGAGTTTCAAACAAAATGAAAAGGAACCATATAAGAGCAATGAGAACCAACCCAATCAACCATCAGAGAGACAGAATATACACACACCTCAATCATTTCCAGCTTTGAGTTATACAAAACTGTCGCGAGAGAACCCATGATTGAAGGAGAAGTTATAAGTAATAAATTCCCTAACGAGTTTCAATATCAAACGAGATATAACCACCATCGGAGCTTTGACGACATGTCTTTTGTTGAACAACCCCAACAAGGTGTGGAGGTGGTGCGATTGTTTCTTAACTACATCGTACCAGAGCGCTTTGATGTGAGGGGAGGAGAAAAAAATATGAAACGGTGGAGAGAAAATAAGGTGGTGGAATGAGGGAGAAGAGAGGAGAAAGAGTTTTTCCCTCAAATCTTAGATATGTCCAGATTTCATGTGGCAACACATCATCGGATGTATTTGCAAAAAATTTATACACGATAGTGTATATAAATTATACTCGTATAAAAATATCATTAATGCATATCATTAGTCCGTCATAATATTGTTTTACTTTTATTTTAGACATAATATTCATTTACTGATTTCTTAAAATATGAAAAAGCATAAGTTTTTTTCCCGTGAATTTAGATCAGTTTGTATGGACATTGCATAATATATATATATATATATATATATATATATATATATATATATAAAGAAAACTACCACTTTCAGCACTTTTGAGCTGAATTTTTCCCTTTGCAAAAATACCTTCAATTTTCACTATAAATAACACATATAACAAATAGATAAGAATAAATCTAAATATTATAACAAATGTAACAAACACGATAAGAATATATATGATTTTTTTCCTTTACTATTTAAAAAGTATAACAAACTAGATGAGTATATTTATACTTACTTTTTTATTATCCAAGTTATACCTTTTGTTTGTGTCATTAAAAAAAAAATTTAGATTATATTTTTTTGTTATATTGCTGGCGTCACTGAAACAGATAATCATGATTAGTTTGGTTTGTTATAACCAAAATTTCATAAAATAAAAAAAACATCATTCATAATTTTTAAATGTTAGCGCAATAAAAAGAGCGGAAAGACGGACACGTCTTTTCGTTAATTTATAGAGAAAAAAAGTTTTTTTGTTTTAATGCATGAAGGAGCCAGAAAAAGAAGAAGAAGAAGAATAACTTATAAAGTATACACATCTTAACATGAGAGAGACCGAGGGCATATATGTTGTTAATAGTTACCACACGTCGAAGGTGAAATATTTATACACGATTGTTGTGGAAAAAGTGACATGTGAAAATCACAAACAAACACTTTATGATATATGGAATTTAGTTGTTGTTCATTAAATCTATTTGCAACCATTTTCGGATATCCAATTTTATATCTCAACAATTAAGCTCCTAATTAATTATCGACCAAATCTATCTATTTTTTTATTAATTACTAACTGTCTATCTATTTTTATCAATAACTACACTATACGAGTTGCGAGTGTTATGCCTTATCTAATTCAGGGTCGTCCAAGTCATCAGTCACAATCTTATCTAGCTACCGACCACTTTTTCCTTGCTATTGTTTAAATCACCTCTTTTTTATTTTTGTTAATATTTTTTTAATTTACCATATACATTTCTTTTAAGAAATTTTATCCACTTGAATGCAGAGCTTGGACCTTGGGGTGTGCAAGAAGCTCAATGGAATCGGGCATTTTCAAGGTATAGGCCTAAAAAAAAAATTAGATCTATTAGAATTGTGTATTCTTGTTTTTGGTGTTAGGTGGATGTTCTTTTGGGAGGGTGGTTTGAGGTTCCTCATGTATACCGCATATATACAACACATTGTATTTACCTTTTAAAAAAATTAAATAGAACATTGTTCTTTTAATAAAAATACATTTTTATTTTATTACGAGTTTCTTCTTACTTGCATAACCGAGCCTCCGGATTCGTAGGAATAACCCTGCTTGAATGCTTTCAGATTGTATTATTTGGCCTTGTCACATATTAAATATCTCTCTCTTTATATATATATATATATATATATATATATAATTTATAAAAAAATTAAGGAGGGGGGCATATAATTTCAATTTAAAAATAAAAAATGGGAAAGGAAAAATGATCTTTAATTGAATTAACATTAACAATTATTTTGCAACTTTTGTAAACAAAAAAAATTATTTTTTTCCTAAGCCAAGAGATTGGTGAGGTATCAAGGAGAAGCGACGACATCCCAACTAGGTTAGCACCTCGAAGAACCTCCATCTTATACCGCCAATCTCAGAGAAAATTTTATTAAAAAAAAAAAAAGGGATTATATGTACAAGAGGGAGAACTAGGCCAAATCCCTCAAAAGAAAAGCAAAAAAGCAAGAAAGAAACATAAACATAAAATCAGCTGACTATGGTGACCTAGAACGAGGTATCCCACTCTGGTCCATAAAGAAGTCAGTGTGCAAAGCCTGAAGTAACACAGAGAACCACGGATTTAGTTTTTGTATTACCAAAACCGCGGATATTCCAAAATAGAATATTCATTGAGAAATTGGGGATGATCTACCCTGAGAACGGGTTTTATAAGGTGATTTTCCAATCTGAATTTGCTACCTAACCAGTTGCTCCTGTTTTTTTGGATAATAATGAAGTAAAAGGAAAATATGCATTTGCCTTGTCATATTCATGAACACGGTTCCATAACTCAAGATCATGCTGCATGTTTGGATTCATGTTAGTATTTTCATAAACCACCAAAACATTGTCACCATTCTCATCAAGCTCGACATGTGTCACCACGGATAGGGAGTTCTGTGCTAGTCTTTCCATTTCCAAAACCGCCTCTTTGTCCACAGGAATGGAGCTAGCAATAAGAGGATTGGGACGGGGGCTAGCCTGCACGTCATCGTGCGCTACAAAATTATGAGTCAGCATGTCTTCCCTTGCATAAGCGAAGGAATCCAAATCAACAGTTGCACATCATCATACGCAACTAAGGATGTATTCGTCACAGGTGCCTCCAAAATCCGGGGAATCTCCAGACTTACCGTGCACTACGTAGTTCAATTCCAACACCGGTCTCAAAGGCAGAGTCCCTTGAGGGACTTCATCAGCAACTAAGTGTGTCTGTGATTCTGTTGGACTTGTAATTGTGTCAACAGTTGCAGCTGTGTCTGTAACCGTAATATGAGGCTCTATAGGAGCTGCAAATGCTTTCGAAGAACCAATACCGGAGGGATTTTCCTGAATGGGCACCCACTCAAGCTTCTTGGAATGTACCTGCGCCTTCCCCTTAGTGACCTTTTCCTTGGGGACAATGCCTTCCTTCCTCGGGTACAACCAACGGTAATTAATAACATCATGCCCAAGTGTCTGACAGTGAGAACAGAAGTTCGGAAGCCATTCATAGGCCACTGCTACACCAAAAGGAAATCCATCCCTCTCTACCATAATCTCTTGGAATATCTTCTTAGAAAAATTAATGTCAACCAAAACTCGTGCATATTGGCCAAAAAGTCTCTTTGTTGTTGTATTATCAATGATCAGCGGTGTGCCAACCGCGCTTGCAATTTCCCGTATCGTACATTCCATCAAATATTCTTGCGGTAATGTCATTAAGCGTACCCAGACTTGCGCGTGAGTGTTTCTTTGATTATGCATATTGAAGTCCATTGCCCATTCAAATAGTCTTAATACCACAGGTTTCAAATTGATAGTTTTCATCGCCCAAACAGTACGTAAATCGGATTCGGAGGCAAAAGATAACTCATAAAAAACCCTCCCGAAAGAAAGCAGTGTCCAAGGACCGGTAGTTTTCCATTGTATCATGAGGTTACAGTGACAAACTATTACCACTGAACATAGACAAATAATAATAAATTAAATAGGGAAATGCTAACCATTAAAATACGGTTAAAATATGTATTATTGTATATTAATTACTAAACAATTATTATATTAATTAATATATGGTTAATACAAAACTTTAAATAACTTTTTGAATATATAAAGTATAAAACAAAATAGTATACGATGAAAAAATGAAAATATTTTGAAACATATTTCAAAAATAGGGAAAGCATTATTAATTATATTTATTTTTAACAAACTAATTATGCTTATGACCAATTTATAAAAATAACTATAACAATTACACTAATGACCATTTTATAATTTTGTCATAAAAGATTTAAATTTTGTTTACAAAGTCAAACTCATACACTAATGAACAATTTATAATAGTGTTCAAATTAAATAGGTGAGTGAACAGTAAACCGCTCTGGCGATTGATTATGAACAGTAATTCGAAACTATTAACCTCTGTCGTTTCCGTCCAGTCATGGTGGCGATGACGGTTTTCCATTGAGATTTCCATTTTCTGAACTCGGTTTTGAATCATCTGTTGAATCGCTGTTCTCCTTTGACGATGAACAATAACTCGGAAAAGGGTTTGCACTGTTCTCAGTTCTCACCCCTTTTTCGAGTTATCGCTTCTAGGTTGTTTCTTCACTCGGTTGTTGATTTGTTTTGGGCTTCAACAACTGTGGGTTTTCTTTGTCCTTCTCTGTAGTGACTGGATTGTAGTTATGAGTTGGATTTTGACTATTAGCTGCCTATTTTATTGGATCATCATGTTGCTCCATTGCCGGTTTCAGTTCTGGTTGGTTTTCCAATCATGTCTGCTCATGTCGTGCCATACGTCTACCCTTGGCCCTACTTAGTCTCTGCTCAACCAAAGCCTCATGTGAATTCATCTCCATCGACCATAAACCGCAGTTTTGCGCAGGCTCTCCTCAACAAAGTTGATGTTTCTTCAAATCAACTTCCAAAACCTTGTTTGGAAGGTAATTCACTTTCAATCAAAATTTCTGAAGATATTTATCAGTCTAGGCTGGCTAATTGCAGTAATTACCTCCATGGTAGACTTGTTTTGTCTCGAGGAGATAAGCCATTTTCCTCTAACGAATTGCGTGAAAAATTGTTGCAATTGTGGAAACCCCTTAATCAATGGAAAATGATTCCCTTGGGTCGAGGTTTTTTTGAATTCCGATTCTCAAGTGCAGATGATCTTAGAAGTGTCTGGTCGAATGGAACTTGGAGCTTGAATCCTGGATTGTTACGTTTATCTCATTGGTCACCGGATTTTATTCACTTTAAGCAGAATCAAACTCATAGTCATGTATGGGTTCGTTTTTATTATCTCCCTTTGGAGTATTGGCATCCTAGAATCGTTTTTGAGATTGTTGGAGCTATTGGTACAACTATTTTAATTGATGATAATACTACAAATCACTCATTTGGTCACTATGCTGGTGTACTAGTAGATATTAATTTGGCTGACATCCTTCCTGATTCTTTGTGGGTTGAAAGAGAAGAATATGTTTTTGACATTGAGATTGAGTACGAAAAACTTCCTTACTTTCGTTTCACTTGCAATTCTCTTAGTCATTCTTCAGATCATTGTAAAAAAGATCCTTCCAATAAAATTGCTCGTGAAATGGTTGCTCCCAATAATGATCATGTTAAAAAAAATCAAACAGAATTTGGTCCCCAAAAGGCAAGTGGATCAAGTGCAAGACTGCAACAAAGTTGTGGCAGATGAAGACCCTAATATTTTTTATATAGTAAGGTCTAAGGAGGTAGCAGCTAGTGTGTTGGTGAGAGATCCTATTAACCTGGATGAAGAATCTTCTGGCATTTCTGTTGGAGTAATTCCTATACAATCAATATAGGTTGAAACTCCCATTAAGCAACCTAAGCAACCAAGAGAGAACCAACATAACACACATTATCCTGATATGCGCATAGTTGGTCCCTGGTGCAATGTCGTGACAGACTTAGACTATACTCAAGATCCCCAATGTGGTAAGAGTTCTTTCAATGTCACCGCTTCTGAAGTTGTTTTAAATACCAATGGCGCTTCTGGTAAGATTTTTTCTAGGTGAATAGTTGATAATAATGTTTATCGCATTGTTTTCTACTCAATTACATTGGTTGAAATGTAATTCATGCATCTTTTGAATCTACTTTTTGAAAATACTAACGGATCAAAAAATAAAATAATAATGTGATGAAAATAATGAAACAAATTAAAATGTATTTAATTAAATACGAATGAAAAATAATAATTAAAATTTATCTATATAAATAAATTTTATTATTCAACGTTTCTTCTCACTTTTTTTAATAAGGCAACAATTTATTTATTTATTTTATTTAAATTAAAAAAAAGTAAATAAAATATTTACAACTTTCCATATGTCAGAGTTTCTATGTATAAAACAAAATGCTTGTAAAAAAATGAACAAAAGAAAATGAAAATACGCGTTAATATTCAATTTTGTTCAAAACCAGCAAATTTTGGACGGCATCCTGATTGCCAATGAGGTTGTCGACGAGGCACGTAAACTTAAGAAAGAGCTCTTGCTTTTCAAAGTGGACTTTGAAAATGCATATGACTCAGTTGATTGGGGTTATCTAGACTTGGTGTTGGCGGGGATGTCTTTTCCGGTTTTGTGGAGGAAGTGGATTCGTGAATGTGTGGGTACAGCCACTGCTGCTGTTCTCGTCAATGGCAGCCCTACGGAGGAGTTTCGGCTGCAGAGAGGGTTACGTCAGGGGGATCCCCTCTCCCCTTTTTTATTTTTACTAGCAGCTGAAGGCCTTAATGTTGTGATGAAGGCGTTGGTGGAGAATAACTTATTCACCGGGTATTCAGTAGGTTCGGCAAATCCGGTTGTGGTCTCTCACCTTCAGTTTGCGGATGATACCCTGCTGGTAGGGAATAAGAGTTGGGCGAACGTGCGTGCTATGCGGGCAGCACTTGTTATCTTTGAATCTATCTCTGGTTTGAAAGTCAATTTTAATAAAAGTTTACTGGTGGGGGGAAACGTCTCTGAGTCTTGGTTAAATGAGGCTGCTACGGTGTTGCGTTGCAAAGTGGGCAAGATCCCCTTTATGTATCTAGGTATGCCGATCGGTGGCAATCCGCGGAGGCTAAAGTTTTGGGAACCTATCGTTAATCGTGTTAAATCTAGACTTGCTGGTTGGAATAGTAGGTTTCTCTCATTCGGTGGTCGCTTGATTCTCCTCAGATCTGTTCTGACTTCTCTGCCTGTCTATGCTCTTTCTTTCTTCAAAGCTCCAACAGGTATAACCTCTTCCACTGAATCTTTATTGAATAATTTTTTTTGGGGTGGGAGTGAGGACTTTAGGAAAATTACTTGGATAGGGTGGAAAACTTTGTGCTCTAAAAAGGAGGATGGAGGTTTGGGGGTGAGGAAGTTGAGGGAGTTTAATGTGGCTCTTCTAGGTAAATGGTGTTGGAGGATGCTAGTGGATAGGGAGGGCTTGTGGTATCGTGTTTTAGCAGCTCGCTATGGCGAGACTGATGGGAGGTTGGAGGTAGGGGGCCGGAGTGGTTCTTCGTGGTGGCGGGAGGTAGGTAGGATTCGTGATGGGGTGGGTGACATTGGCGGTGGGTGGTTTGGTGATAGTGTTAGGCGCAGGGTGGGAGATGGGTCTGCGACGCTGTTTTGGTCGCATAGGTGGTTTGGTGGGGCCCCGTTTAGTGAACGTTTTCCGCGTTTATTTGACCTGGCAGAGAACAAAACCATTTCGGTTGCTTTTATGCTCTCTGGGGATCTGGAGGGGGCTGGTGTGGGTTGGAGGTGGAGGCGCAGGCTTTGGGCGTAGGAGGAGGCTCAGGTGGAGGAGTGCAGGGCGTTACTTCTTGATTTCTTTTTGGCTCCTAATGTTTCAGATTCTTGGGAGTGGCTTCCGGATGTAGCAGCGGGCTATACGGTGAGGGGTGCTTATGATTTGTTGACAGGCGGTGTTGAGGTTCAGCTGGATTTACCGTTTGAGTTGGCGTGGCATCATCAGGTCCCTGTGAAGATTTCGGTTTTTGCTTGGCGTCTGATTCGGGATCGGCTTCCAACAAAGGCCAATCTGGCTTTTCGGGGTGTTGTTTCGGTGGAGGAGCTCAGTTGTGTGGCTGGTTGTGGTCAGGTTGAGACGGCGGAGCATTTATTCTTGTCTTGTCCCGTGTTTGGTCCTTTATGGCAGCAGGTGCGCGGTGGATTGGTTTTGATGGGGTGGACCCCAATGCTATTTTAGATCATCTGGTTCAGTTTCCTCAGCAGGCAGGCGCTGGTAAAGCAAAGAGGTCATTTCTGCAGCTCACTTGGCTCTTATGTACTTGGGTGGTGTGGAACGAACGCAATAATAGGCTGTTCAATAATTCCATTACTCTTGTGCCTCGTTTATTAGATAAGGTTAAACTGTTGGCTCTAGGTTGTCTGAAAGCTAAACATGTCGTGTTTGTTCATGGCACGCAGATGTGGTGGTCAAGCCCGTTAGTTTGTCTGGGTATTGACTAATTTGTCTTTTTGTATTGAGGTTCTTGAATCTTTGTAATCTTTAGTGGTTTCCTAGGCACTTCTTGTGCTTGGGTTCTGCTAACCTTGAGTTTTATATAATTCCATTTTGATTTCTTCAAAAAAAAATATAACTAATAATAGGGTTATTATTTCCCCTAAAAAAATAGGGTTGTTTTTTTGAACAAGGCGAATGAATTATATTCAAACACTAACCTATCTTCCTCAGGTACATCGGTATGTGTCAGGTTTACAACAGTAACTCCTGGTTCAGGCTCCTCAAAAACAAGTCTCACCTGCAAAAATAAACCATCATACATTCAACATCACTACATTAATTCATCACCATTCAGCATGACAACATCTAACACACAACGACAATTTTGAAAATTGTCATCACAACACCTAAGACACAATGACGATTTTGAAAGATTTTGAAAAGAAGTCATCAATGGCCATCTAAACTGTGATATCGTATTATTTTATATGTCTAAACAAGTGTGATTCAACAAAAATTAATGCAACATCAACTGATTCTTTACAGCATGATATCAATGATCACAACGTGATGGTGACTTATGACGAGTAATATTCAATTTTGTCTATGAAATTATGGGACAGTTTCAACTTAATCTTCTACGGTATCAATATTTTAAAATGATCCCTAAAACTGTAAAAGAATTAATCTAGGAGTAACTATCAAAGTTGGTCCTTGAAATTTTAGGGTTGTATCAACCTAGTCCTCCAACAATAACATTATCTATATTCCAAAATGATACTGGAATGGTAAAATGTTAATCAAGTCCGTCCCTATGTCTGAATTCACTATCAAATGCATCCTTAACTTTATTCAATTAGTTTCAAATTCATTCACGATATGTCAACTTAATGTCATTCTAGCAGTGCTGTCAATTGCAGCGGATAGGGTTAGAGAGCTGCTGTAGCTGCTATTTTGTACTAAAGAGCGTATCATAGAACAATAGCGGTTTGTCTAAATTCTTCTATGTTATAGTGGTACAGTGCCGCTATTTAACAACAATGCATTCTAGTCCCTGCACATACAAACGGAGAGACGAATTTGATTGAATTTTAAAATCATTTTATAATATCAATAATATGACGGTCTAGATTGATAGAGCCTTACAATTATTTTAAAATCATTTTATAGTCCAATGATATTACTAATAATAGGGTTATTATTTCCCCTAAAAAAATAGTGTTGTTTTTTTAAACCACATCGATCTCTTCAGCACAAGGCGTACCAAAGAGACTACTAAATATACAAGTAGTCCAATGAGAAACAACAAAACAGTGCTAGTCGATACTCAAACACATTAAGGGATTCGACCACCACAATAGGGTACCCAAAAAAAAACATATTAAGGGATTCGACCACCACAATTGGATACCCAAAAAAAAATTAATACATGAAGAATATTTGTTTGATCAGAAATACTTTACATAATTTTTATGCATATATTTTTTCCCAAAAAGCTAGAAGTTTTTTCAAAAAAAATAAATCTAGGGGATATATAGACCCATAACGCGAAAACAACGTTAAAGAGTGAAATGAGGGTAACATTTTTGTTAACATATTATTTATTAAAAAAATTGTTAACATATTATTGAAATTCGGAAAAAAAAATCTATGTGAAGAAAAGAACTAAAAAAATTTAAAACAATTTTAAGTAGTTATTAATTAAAATATTCATTGTCTCTGTTGTTACAATCAAGTGGTTTGGATTTGAAGACATTTTATAGAATCGTGAAATCGATTTGGATCACCACATTTCTCCTCCTCATGTGTGATTATTTGAGTATGATTTAATACTACGTCAATAACAAAAATAAATTATCCAGGAGCTCATATTTTTAAGGAAAGACCTAAGGTTGACTATTTTCAGCCAATAGCTTGTTTTTTTGAAATATATTTTCAGCAAATAGCTGATAGGGTGAAAGTGGAAGCTCTGGTCTTCTTGGAAAACTTCCTTACTTTCCATAAATGGAAGAATCCAACTAGTGAAGTATGTTGTGCATAGTACGTTGTTGCATGCAATTTCTTACTTATTCCTGGCATTTCTTTGATTAGAGAAACTGAAAAATGGATAAAGAATTTTTTACTTTTAGTGGTGATGTCTCCAAAAGGAAGCTTGTAACTGGTGATCTCTGCCTTTAAGAGATCCTTATTTATTCAAAAAGGATCATGGAACCTAGTTGCATTGGGCATCTACCATTTGGATCAAGGACATTCCCCCATCAAAGTATTTGTTAGTTTGGAGGCTTATGCACAATAATGTTTTGCTGAAAATTGGGAAAATTCTGACATGGGTTCAGCTTATCATGAAGAGATTCCTCATCAGAATGGTTGGACACACTAGTAGTTAGTGTCAGACTCAGCTCTAGTGGTTCAAGCTTTCAAGAACTCTTATACTATTCATTGGTAGCTAAGAAATTGCTAGAACAACTATAAGGATTATTGCAAACGTGAATTTTCTGGTTTCACGTGTCTTTAGGAAGGGCAACATTGTGCATATTCTTTAGCTAATCTAGGTCTTTCCTTAAGTCAACTAACGATCTGAAATGAAGTTCTTATTTATATTAAGGAAAGCTTAGTGAAAAATAAGCTAGGTGTGCCAAATTTTAGGTTTATCTATCATGAAGATGGTCTTGGTCTAGCGTGTCTAGTCCCCCACCTTTGTTTGTTGTTGTTCCTTTTTCTTTTATATATTTTGGAGTGCTTGTTGTTCTATGCTACTTCACCTTTGTTTGTTGTTCGAGTAAATTACGTTCCCTTCCCCTAAAAGATACTAATATTACACTCCCCTCCCCGTTGTTTCAAAATGCACACTCCCCTCCCTTGCTAATTAAAATGTAACACAAAGACTTTCTGTTAACTTTTCTTAACTTTCGTTTGCTTAGAGATGGAAATTAATAATAGAGATTCAAGCAAAGAGACCTATGTAAGGATAAAATGGGATACAGTCTTCTCGAATAAGGAGAAAGGGGATTTGGAGGTTGGGCGGTTAAGGAAATTTAATATAGCATTGTTAAGTAAATGGTGGTGGAGGTTGCACAATGAGCGTGGTAGTTTCTTGTTTAGAGTGTGGGCAACAATGATTGGGGAGGCTGCCCTATTTTTACACACAAAGGGGAAGAGGGGTTCGGTGTGGTGGAGTAATTTAGTCAGTATTGGATGTGGTTTTGCTATGTTTCTAGTGTAATTCTTTGCATTTGAAGACAAATTATAAGTCAGTTAGAGGAGTTGTCAATGGTTTGAGAAACTTATTGTATGGTTTTCATTTGGCTCGTTGTAATTCACTTTTATCCTAAATCATGCAACTTAATAGGTGTTTTGAGTCTTTTTAATGAGAAATCATGTAAATCGGCAAAATAAGACATCACGTGAAGGATCGAAGATATGAAGATTGAAGTTCAATGGTTCTTAGAAGGCATTTGAATACAATACAAAGTGAATAAAATTTATTTGAAATTCCAAGGCATCACATGACGAAAGAAGGCTTGAAAAATGGTCAAAAACTACAGAATTCGAGCACCTCATGCGCCCCTGCGCACGGAACCATGCGCCCTTGCGCATGAGAACATTCCTTGTTGCCTCATGCACCCCTGCGCACCAAGTCATGTGCCATGCACATGGACACGAGCAGGGAGTGTTGTTTGCTTGTTTTCCAAGCCGTTTTTTGTGAAGAAAACCCTATTTTCACTCTCTTAATCCCTATGTAATTATACACTATAAATAGAGACACTTATACAAACTTTTATTTATTCATAAGGCTAGCGGTATAAGGCAAGGGTCAAGCATAAGGAGCTTTAATTCAGATGATCTTTATCCTCCTCTTGTACTCTATCGTATGTTTTGCAATGATGTTGGTTGCCATCAACAACTAAGCCTCTTTGATTAGGTACCATTATTTTAATCCGTCATATTGACGCATACCGGTAAAAATAGTTACCATCTTTCATTTTGTCCAATAATATAGATACTCTTCAAGTAACAATACAAAGTACTGCTAAGCGAAGGACACCATACTTTGTTCGATTGTTTCAATAAATATCCTACAGTGATATGACAAACGAGATTAACCTACCAAAATATTGGTATGGAAATTGTATAAAGACACTACAGTGTGTTTCAATGAGTATCTAGAAAATTTAAAATGATAATGATTGGCTAAAGATCTTCCAAAACTAAGAAAACCAAAACCTGTTGTTGCTAATAGCTGTAAAAATGAGATTAGGAAGGGAAATTTTGCATGACACTTTGATAGATGGATTGTGATGGTGATGGTGGAGTGTGTGAGGTACTTGCATGATCAAGAGAGGGTGCACATGCAGCATATGAAGATTCTTCCTTCAGCTCCTGTTTAGGCCTTAAGAATCCGGTATCGATATCCCTCAACTGCTGTCCTGAAAGGTAAGACTGGATAGAACTAATAGGTCTTGCATAGTTAAAATTTATTCCAGCTAGAGAATAATTTCCAGACGAGGGAAGATTCAGTGGTAGCGGCATTTGAAATTCAGGGAACATTGAAGCAATAGGTCCGGTTTGAGGAACAGCAACATGGTCAGGGCTCGTTCCGAAGGTGCCATAAGGTATGATATTATTCAAGGAAGAATAATTCATTTGAGATATGGAGGAAGGTCCAAACTTCATATCATTACTGAAATTTCCCATCAAACTTGACCTCAGGAAATCATTGCTAAAATCAGGTTTTCTATCGAAATGAGATGTAAGAGTTTGATGAATTTCAGATTTCGGGATAACGGCACTCCCAGGTAAGACATTAGCACAAGTAGAAGATAAACTAACATCACTTGAGCTTATGTGATTGTTATTTCTAGCTGCGGGTACCTCGTGGTTATGTTTTCCCTCATAAGTTGTAAGAACATACTTTAGATTGTGTGAAGCCCTTTCCACATGTTTCCTTACGGTACATCCAGCACTTGTGCATTTGTAGTAGCTCCTAGAAGAGATGGACAAGAAAATGTTATATGCATGCTAGCTTAAAACTCGAGTTAAAAATGCATGAATACTATATTTCGTAATATCTTCATACAATTATAAGCATTGCTTTCAATATTGTAAATCGCTGATTGCAAGAAACGGAAGTTTGTTCAATTTCCGCTACGCAGAAGCCAGCAGTGCTATGATGCCGCTATAGACACTATTTGAAAGCATTGTGTACTAATTAGCATATTACAAACAATAGCCACTTGTTCAAATTTCGCTACATTGACAGTATTTCCTACTAAACAAACCTGCAGACGCATAAAGAAAAAGCAGTATGACTACCTTGGGTTTGGATTCCCTTTGACAACCTTTTGTCCATACTTTCGCCAGCGATAACCATCATCAAGTATGTCGATGTCACTCTCAATTTGGACTACCACTCGTGGCTCACGAACAGCCCTCGGAGGCACCATTGTTTCAACTGGGTAGCTCTCCTTCTTCCTGCAAAAGAAAATTAAACCAACAACATACATAGACTGTCTCTCTATTTGTATTCCCAATACCAGCATGAAGACAGTATCAGATAAAGTACAATACCTTCTTTTCGATTCTGAGTTGGCATCTTCAGAATTGTTTTCAGGTGATAAGACTGCTTGAATGGCTCCATCTTTATCACCATCATGATTAGCAAGTGCTGAAGAATGCTCCGGAGCGTCGTCTGATTCAAACATACCTTGAGATCTAGGTCTCTTCATAGGATCTGAAAGCTCGGTCACACCAGAAGGCGGGGATGTCCTTTCTTGACCATCAGGCTTCCGTTCCGGATTGTGTTTTGCATCTTTCCCCCGTGACTGAATGTTTCCCCATACCGAATCAGCATCAACTCTATCACATGTTTCATTGGCTTCAGCATTTTCTGACATCTCATCACTAGAAGGTACTGACCCTCGACGACTTGTATGTGGTTTTGCATGGTTATGATTACCCTTGTAAATAATTTCTGTTATGTGGCCATCGTGTGATCTTTCCACCTTTTTCTTGACCTGACAATTAGACTGAGTACATTTGTAGTAACTTCTCGGATATTCACTACCTTTTACTTGTTTTTGGCCATATTTTCTCCAATTATAACCATCCTCTGAGGTCTTTGCTCCTGCTGCATGAGACATCTCTTTCTGTTCTGCTTCTAAGACATGATGTTGTCCGATATCCTCGCTGTGAATAGAATTTTCAGGCAGAGTGCTTTCATCGCTAGCTTCTTCGGAACGAGATATAGGTATGTCAACATTATTGGTGTTGACAATCACATCATCTACCATTTTCACATCATTGTAGAAATGGACTCCACTATTTCTAGCTAAATAGTCGCTTGAAAAACCTTCTGGGAATGAAAAATGTAACAGTTGTTGACCTTGAACAAGCATTTGGCTGTCTCTATGTCCTCCATTCATCATGTGGCAATTATTAGAAACCTGGTGAATTCAAGGCAAACAAAATATCACTTAGTTAGAAAGCTTTCATATCTTTGACAATGTATGAGAAAAATATAGCTTATAGGACTGAATGGGATATTTGTTTAAATTTGGTATTATCTTCATGTTTAAGTGTTTCAAGTTATTGGCTGGCTACGTCTATTGTTCAAAAACTATGCCTATAAAGCTTACCACCTATCAACTACATCTAAAACGCTTAACTGACACAGTCACAAAAGTGTACTCCCTATTCTTTACAAATTGTGTTTGGTTTTGTGGTGACAAAAATTGATTTTGATTGAATTGATTTATGTTAAAAGTAGTTGAATATAAAATGATATGTATTTGGATATATTCATGAAGGAAAAAAAAGTGACTTGTTTGGATCAAACTTTTGATTGTGTGTGTTAGCTACTTTTAAAGATATGAGACTTGATTTCATGTCACAGAAAAAGCTAGAAATGTAAGCTTTTGGGTAGAATTGATTTGGGGGTTGGAATCAATTTTAGGCTTGGAAGCCAAAAATAAATAATATGAGGTAATCCAAACGTGTGATTCTGGGGTGCCTGGTTGTGGAAGCAAACATATGCTCAACCATTTAGTGTGTTTTCAACTAGTGGCTATAGTGCCGCTATAGCATATAGCGGAATTTGAAGGAAAAAAAAAACTTATTGTTGTTCGATATACTATTTAGTACAAAGGATTGTCAAACAACAGCTATAGTGATGTCATAGTACTATAACATATTGGAATTTGAACAAATTGCGATTTTCAGCGATATGCAACTAACAACATAGGACATATAACTGATGTAATAACACCAAGCATCAAAATTTGAGAAAAAAATATTGACAAGCCCATGATAAAAAAGTAAAAAACACAATACAGTCCTTTGTTTTTGTTTAATAACAATTAAAATACACAAGGCACCTGATTTAGAGAAGCAAAATATGAAGATAAAGAATCAGCATCCAAGTTGGCTTGATGCTTGAAATTGAAAGAGGCAGTAAAACCGGAGGCGGTAGGGACATCCACATTCTCTTGTTCATGCTTGACAGAAGTGAGCATTGATCCTTTATCAGTGAGAGGTGGAAGCATGGCGAAACTCCCGGTGGTGGGAGATGGCATGGCCTAAAACACAAACAAAACAAAAAAACAACCATTGAAATAAGTAAATTTCGTGTTTGATCCTTAAAATTGTAAAGAATCGGGCAATTTGGTCTCAATAACTATACAATAACAATTTTGTCACTAAGATTAATGGTGTCGCTAAAATTAATCTTTTTCAATCAATGTAGTCGAATTCAATCAATTCTAAAAATTTGGATTGCAAAATAGAAATCAAGGAAATTCTTAAACATATTTCAACGCGACATGAGCTTAACAACATGCTAACTCAACATATATTGGGGAGTTACTTGATTGATGATCTTCAACCTCACAACATAATTGCAATTTCATAAATTTGAGTAACTAAATTAGCCAACCACTATACACATAAAAATTAAACGTTGAAAAGAACAAACATTTACAAGTGTTCGATCATCAAAATTACAAGAGTGAAACAATTTAATATCTATAATTACTAAAATTGAAGTTTCCTCGAAACAACGCAGATAAATTTAGATAGCAAAACAAGATCAATGAAATTTGTAGAAACAAATATCGGAGCTCAACGTGACCAAAGCAACGGGCCAACTCAGCATATATTGTTAAATGACATAGAGAATGAATTAACCGACAACCTTCAACTTCAAAAATAATTTACAATTTTGGAAATTCGAGCAACTAAATTAACCAACATATACAATTTCAATGACGAAAATGATGATTAATTCACTAGTCTAATGTTGAAAAAATGAAAATGAGATGTGTGATCATAGCGATACCTGAGAATTAGGAAGCATGATGGGGGATTCAAGCAATGCGGTGGGACTAATCCCAGGTGGTATTGTGAGACATGGTGATCGAGTTGCAGGAGAAACCAAAGGGGTTGTTGCACCAAAACTGATAAGCCCTGAGTTGATTTTATTGAAACCCCTTCTCTCAGCTATGCTTCTTTTTGGTGAAAAATCAAAAACCATTCTATCTTTTGCATCAGAAACATTGTTGATTTCATCACCCCCGTTCTTGTTCTCGTTGTTTTTGTTGTTGATGTTATTTTTGATGTTGTTATCTTGTTTCATTTTTTGTGTGGGTGGTTGTTACAGCGAAACTCAACTTAGAAAAACATAGAATTTTGACGTTGTTATTATCTTAATGTTGATGGTGAGGTGAGGTTCAGCTCCAAAGCCCCATAGGAGTGGAGCTGAAACCAATGAAACTGAGAATTTGAAGCTTATTCTGCAATGTAAATCTCTATTTCACTCCATACAACACACACAGCATGGCACCTCAAAACATACATAGTCATTTCACACGTATTAAGTAAAGTCTATAAATTAAGAATAATAATAATAATTTCAACCACACAAGTAAATTATATTTACACGTGATGATTTAATGGTTTAATATGTACGGTTTAGATGGTGTTTTTCATGACAACAAGCAAATTTTTGTTTCACTATTGCTGTGGTGTTTAATGGTTTAATATGCATGTGTACGTGTTGTTCGATATGAGGAGAGACTAAGCAAATTTTTCGGTTTAATTAAATTTCACTAAAAGAAAAGGAAAAAAAAAAGTGTTCTCTCTCTTTCAAAACAACCTTATCCTTATTTAAAGGAAATTTAAACCGTTTTAGTCTCTAAATTTTTTACAAAATCATAACAACCTCTAAAGAAATGTGGAATGAAAACCATACTTGGTGAAATAAATAAATCATCAAATATAATTTGGCAGCTAATTTTCTTCAAAAACAATAATTGAGTTCTATCTTTTGTCAAAAAATAATAATTGAATTCTATCTATATTATTGATAACGTTTTTTTCCGGCTTATTAAATCGGTCAATCCATTAACTTAATTGATTGTTTCAATTTGGTCCTCTAACTATAATTTGTACCAATTTGATCCCCTATATTTTGCTTTGTTACTAGTTTTAGTCATTCCCGTTAATTTATCTTAAAAAACGTTAACTTATGTACCAATTTGATCTTCTATGTTTTGTTCCGTTACTAGTTTTAGTCATTTATGTTAACGTTTTTATGAGAAAAATAAACAGAAAGGACTAAAACTAGCAACGGAGCAAAACATTGAGGACCAAATTGGTACAAATTATAGTTAAGGGACCAAATTAAGACAATCAATTAAGTTAAGGGACCGGATGGTTGAATAAGTTTTTTTTAATGAGTCTATATTGATAACTTTTAATATTCAGCATTTTGTTCTTAGTATTTTCTGGGTAGATTCTTCTTCTTTTTTTGTCAAATTATTCTTACCTTTTTAATAAGGCAACATTCAATTTATGTAAAATTATTTTTTTTGAATAATTTTTATGAGTAAATAAAATATATACAACTTTCCATACGTAATACTTTCTATGTATTTAAAGTAGGGGTGTTCAAAACTGAACTAATCCAATAGAAAAACCGCAAACCGAACCAATCCAATAGAAAAACCGCAAACCAAACCAACCCAAACCGAAACCGCAAAAAACTACATTTTGTTCGGATGTAATCGGGTCATTTTCTTGCTCAACCGCGTGATTTGGTTTGGTTTGCGGTTTTCATTTTACCAGCCGAACCAAACTAAACCAAACCGCAACATAAGAAAATTGTTAATTAAACATATATACTCATAGAAACTCAATGGAAACTATTAAAAAATTCATACTTTTCTCTTGTTAGATTCCTTCTTTGTTTTTTATTTAAAATCTTAGTGTTTTGCATTTCTTAAAAAATAGGATTACGTTTTGTCCATGTTTTTAACTTGGTCTATGTTATTGAAAACATTGTAAAATGAAAATAAAACTGTAATATTTGATGAAATTTAAAACATTGCTGAAAAATATGTTGTGTTTTAACTTTTTAATTAACCTCATTTTAATGTTGGAAACAAAAAAAATTATCGTCTCGAAAAAAACCGCATCAATCAATCCAACCCAAACCGCATTAGTTTGGTTTGGTTTGGTTCGGTTGTTATTTTTAAAGTCAACCGAATCAAACCGCACCGCAAACACCCCTAATTTAAAGTAAATTCCTTCAATTCTACCAAAAAAAAGAGTAAATTCCTTCAAAAAGTATTAAAAGTAAATAAAATACTTGACCAAAAAAAATATAAAATTTAACTACTAATAAGGTTAATTATTAGTTTAGTCAAAAACACTTTACGGAATAAGTTTTTTTTAAAATATCTTATTCCATAAAATGTTATTTTATTAAGCTTAATTTTTTCAATAGTTAAAATTATTAATACATGGACTTTACAGAAAATTTTGTTGACCAAAAACACCGTATAACTTTGAATATACTTTTTCGGTATAAGCTAAAAGTATATAAAAAAAATGAACACTAACCGTTGTCGATAATCTACCATGGAGACAATCATTGTTTATTATTTAGATAAGTCTTGAACATACATATCATTTATTTATAATTTTTTAATAAAATATTTAATAAGCATTCAATTAGTTTAATCTAGCATCTCTAACAAAAGTTCTAAATTAATCATATCAAGAAACACACATATATTGCAATGATTATTTTAATAAAAAATAGGGTTAATAGGTATTTACCTCTGTAATATAGGTTATTTCTGGTTTTTTCCCTGTAAAATATTTTTTTTATTCACCCACCTGTAAAATATTTTTTTTTATTTACCTCTTAATAGGCCAAACAAAAACCAATTTTTTTTTCAAGAAATTTTCGTTTTTGTTTGACTTATTAGGGGGTAAGTCAAAACAAAAAAATTACAGGAGGTAAATCAAAAGAAAAATTACAGGGTATAAAACCGAAATGACCTATATTACAGGAGGTAAAGACCTATTAACCCTGAAAAATATTATGTGTTGCATTTAAAATTGAGGTGTTTAATTTATCAAAAAAAAATTGAGATCTCACGCTCAATAAGTATCCAATGGGGGTGCCTCATAGGTTTGCTGTATTCAAATGAAGAGACCCTTCCATTGAGATGGTAAGGGCATTTGTTAAGGTATAAAGAATAAACCTTATTTGGGAATTGTGTATCCAACAAATTAAAACTTTAAAAATGACATTTTTCCACATAGTCTAAAACTTATATATTGATTGCTTTTTGAATGCTTGATAAGTGTTCTAAGGGCATTGGTTTGCATAACCTGAAAAGAAAAATATCTTGGGACATTAAAAAGTGTTAGGAGAGGAAACAATTTATAAATAGTATATAAACTGAAACTAAAATTAAAATTAAATTTATCTATATGAAGAAGAAAATTAAAAGGTTTAAGTAGTTATTAATTAAAATTTTCATTGTCTCTGTTGTTATATCCTAGTGGTTTGGTTGTGAGGATATTTTATGTAGATCCTAAATTCAAACTTGGATCTACATATTTATCATTCTTTAGGTGAGTTTAATTGAAAATGTGTTGGCTAGTAAAACACTAACAAAAAGAATTAAAAATTAAAATACAAAAAATAACATAAACCATATTATAAACCATATTTCGATACAACTCATTGTCTTTCGAAATCGTTTTGCAAGAATATGATTTCTCACTATCATTATGTGTCACTTAAAACACAATGGTCTTTTAGTACTTAAAGAAAAAAACAATGCTAGCTTGGTAAATAATAATTTTTTCAAGGTATAGGGAAAAAACTCCTCATAAGTTGACCTGTAATAGAAGGTTCCGTCATGGCTTCTTCGCCAAGCTATCACATTGTTCTCATAGGGAACCAAGATACTTACCAAGGTGAAAAAGTATGGCTAAATTGAAGACATTAGGGGAAAACATTCTTGCCATTGGGTCAATTGAAAGAATATCACCAAACCCAAATCCCATGGGGTCTAGGAGTTCGCACAACTAGAAACTCCAACATTTCCTTATTTGGCAAATACATTTGTGACTTGTTACACCAACTTCTCAAGCTTTGGGTTCAAATGTGAATGTCTAAATATTTGACTAATGCTCATATTCTACATACTCCTTGAAGATTCATGCATTTGACGTGCTATTACCAAGATTGTGGACATCCTTGGACCAAGATTCACATGCAGAGTTGGTAGAGGCTATATATCTATATGGTATGATAAATAAGTGGATATCAATGATGTTTAGTTTACTTGTTGGCGCCTCTGGGATTTTAGGCAACGAGTTGCTTAGTTTCTCTCTTGTGTTTTTTTCTTTCCCTCTCACAAAAAAAAAAATGTGTTTCTCAAAATAAATGTTTGTGTCTCTCACCCACAAAATAGCTAAAACTATCCATAAGGTTTCCAAGAGGGACGGTACATGCCCATTACCCACAATTTAACAACAGAAAGTCAATAAATATCCAAAAATATATTAAAATATGATCGAAAATCTCTTAAATCAACGTGTGAGATGTTAACTTTATTTACCATAAATACAGGCACAGCTTAGACACAAACTTCTAATTGACCATTGATCATATTATTATACAATTAAAAAAGAGTACTCCAAGAGCAATTTATCAACCATTTTCAAAGCAACTAAAATATACCCTTTAACCTATGCACACTGATTCAGAGTCCTCGACATCATCTTCAACAGCAACACTGGTTACATCTTCTCTAGTAGTCGTCATGCTAATGCTGGAAGCCTCACCAATTGTTTCTGGCACACCTACACTACCATGTGTCAGGATAGTCTTTCTCTTGCTTCTGCTGAGTCTCCATTTCTTCAACAACTCAGAAATCTCACTCTCATCTCCTGATAATTCTCCAACTTGTAATTCTCTATGTTCTTCATTTATCACTTCACTCACCCTTTGCTCACTAAAAGTATCTTGTGTGACAAGAAAGATGAGTGGCCTGTAACAATATAAGAGAAGCATAAGTAGCACAATGTACACATATAATGACACCCAAACATAGAAAGTCCACTTCCAATTCCGAATCAACTCTTTAGCCCAAGGTAAATGGGAGTTTATAACAATTTCAGCTTCATATAGTTGTGGAAGTGATGAAGTTCCTGCTCTTGGATGCAGGGTTACTCTTATAGCATTGGTTCTTTGATTTTGTTCCTTGTGCCTCAATATTTCTACATTGATTTTCTGAGTCTCAGCTGAGATTCCTAGCACCAATGGCACACCCATCATAACTGTCCTTGCAAGTCGAATCGGCGAGCTTCGAAACCTTAACATGCATGGTTGGCTTGATTTTGCTATCACGTTTCCGTTTACTGATAGGAGCTCTGCTGTCAACTGCAAAACAAGACTTTACCTTCTATAGTTGTAATCATTGATCACATATTTGTTTTTGTTTCTTTTTACCTTCTATATTCTCCTTGTTACACAATTCGAAACAAGACTTTAAAATAATCATATCCAATTGATTCATCAATTCTAGAGGCAAAAGCTTTAAATTCTAACTTCATTTAGTTCAACTCACTTTTATGTAAATATATCTCAACATAATCACTTTTTTATGTTCAACTCACCTTTGGTTAGAATCAATTTTACAATTAACTCATTCAAAATTGCAATTAATTCATTCGTAATCAATTTTTGTCACCGCATAACCAAACACACACTAAGACATAACCAAACACACACTAAGACGGACACGCTTACAAAGAAAATGCAAGTAAATGGCATAGTTATTATGAACAGAATTGCATGAAATCAAGCATGTCCAAGGAATCTAAAACATATGCATCTCCCTCATTCTATTGGCACTAAAAAGGACAAATTCATTCAAAAACCATATCACAACTCACATGTGTAATTCAGTGAAATCTGAGAGACAAAAAAGCATACCTGAAACACCCCAAGCTCTCTATTGAAGTCAGATTCAGGCATCAAGAGGGACAAAGAAACAGAAAATGTGTGACCAACTGGAACACGTATATGCTTTTTCTTAATATAACCCCAAGCAGCACTAATTCCACCATTAAATGAAAATACAGCTGTAGGATGAGCATCAGTGTAATCAAAATACAAACTTTCATTAACAATGACAGGTTCCTCCACCCAAAACCGAACCAGCCCAACTCCCACCACAGAAGCCAGAATCAGAACAAAGAACAGAATCATGCACACATATGCAGCACTCAGAAAACAAAGTCCCAGTTTCTTAAGCAATAATATGCTACCATAAGCTATTTGTGAAGGAGCATTGTCTTTGGTTTGCTCATCATGGTGGTAGGAATTAGATGTCACTGTCAGAAGAGAGTAGAAAGGGGAAAAGACAGAGGCCATGCTGTTGTAGAGTAAGTCTGCTGGTGTGGGAAAAACAAATGAGTCTTTTTGGTTTTCCCCCATGGAGATGGATAGTTAAGTTTCATAGATAAGATAGCTAAAACTGCAGTTTAGACTTGAGAGGGAGAAATTAATAAAAATTAATAAGAGGCATGAGACAGATGCAGTGTTGTTGCATGCTGTGGCAGAACAGAACACGTGTCATTTGCATGAGAACAAGACCAAGATGCCGTGGCAAATTGGCAATTTGCATGAGAAAGAGAAACATATTGATATACTTGCATGGTTTTTCTATTTTAGTTGATTATATATTGAATACTGCCTCTTCCTTCTTTCCTGCACAAAACACTCGCGTTCTGCAGCCTTGTCGAAAATACTCATACGCTAATTAACTAACGTAAATATACAGTTAACTTAACTTAAAATTTCGTATTTTTTACACATGCGTGACTTAAGTTATGTCGCGTGAGTTAACTCACGTAGAAATTAACATCTACGTGAGTTAACTCACGCTAGTTCAAAGAAATGTGTATCATCATGTTCTAACTTTTGTATAAAGTATCATTTAAAGAATAGAGTTGATGTAACCTGATTACTAAGTTAAGCGTTCTGGTGAAAAGTAGTAGATGAAATTGTAGATAACACTTTAATTGTTCCGTCCTGATTAGTTATTTTGCATGATTTTCATGTTCCATTGTCCTTCCTGCTGTTACACTTAAGCCTTCGTATTTTGCTTACCTAAACCATGCTTGTCCATCACTCTTGTTTTCTGTGGCTAGGATTTCTCATAAAATTATTAGTCTTTCCTTTCACTAATCTATTTATTCTACTCATAAGTTACTGACTAATCCAAGCTTTGTAGTTTGAATTCTCAACTGTTACAAACCACACCAAAATTGTCGCCAATTCCTAACACACTCTAATCATTGTCATCAGCTTAAAAGAGAATCCTTTGACATATTAACCTGCTCATTAACTATAATCATGCCCAACAAAGTGAATCCTTATCAACAATTCCATTCGTCACATCTTGCGTGCATTTTCATCACAGCAAACTCCAGTGATGGAGTTCCAAACTGCAAGCTTGTCAGGCATTTCATCAAATATCTTGTATTTTGGTTCACCAAAAAAGTCTCAGAGGCTAAAATTAGTTAATAAGCTCATTAGGGTGCCGTTTTAACTAAGAACAAAACCTAAGAGCTCATACAAGGACAGTACTTTAGAAAAGTGGTGCCTAAGCCATGCAGTTTGACCGTACAAAAAAGTTTCACATTGTTTGAGAATTGAAACCAATAGCTGTGAGAATTGAAACCAATAGCTGTGATGATGACACAAAGTGTGTGATGGCACGAGATGAATGTCCGTTTGAATAAAACATTGATCCAAGTCACTCTCAGCACACAATTAGTTTTTTTTGCTACCTTCAGTATGATTGTGACGCCTCATTTCTTATGGATAACTTAAAAGAGACTGATCAATTGATCACTTGTCCCACATGTATATAAAAATAGTACAGTGTGCCATTCAAAAAAAAAAGTAAAAATAGTACAGTATGAGAATCAGGCACGAGAGATGTTTAGGAATTTTACAGCTGCACAACCGACAACAATGGCTGCCCTTCAAAAGTAGTGAGTTTGGAATAAAAAATAGTTAGTGTGACTCACTTTCTACCCTGTAAATCATAATGGTCGCAATGGGACAGATATTTAATATGCAGAGAACACAATGCATAGCATCATCTTTGATACCTTTCCTATTCTATGTCCAAAAGTAGTTAGACTTAAAAGTTAGAGGCAGAATCACGTTGCCTCATTCATTACCCCAAGGCCAAATCCCCCATATTGCAAATTTTATGTCTCCCCTCCGGTCTTGAATTTAAGAAATAAATAAAAAAATTGCACATATATATTAAGAAAGTGGATTGATTGCATTTAAATCATTGTAAAAAAATAGCATTTTTCCAATTATGCCCTTGTCTTGGAAACATGACTTTTGAACTCCACCAATGAAAAATCTTTGGAATGCGTTAAACATTGGAATGTGAAACAAATTGGATAAAGTCGATGAGGTTAAAATTGGAATAGTGACATTTAATAGGATGACTTTTGTATATTTTTGCTCACATTTGAGACTAACAATTTTTTTATTTTGTTTTTTACATTCGAGACCGAAGGGAGTATATAAGATAATTTCGCATCTCTGAAAGATAGACTTTACAAAGCAGTATAATTTTTATGTATCAGCAAAAAGCAAAACGAGTTATAACGAATACAAATTCATGTGGTAAAAATTCATGCACAGAGTTTTGTTACCGTATGGTAATGAAGCAAACGGCTCATCTCTAACTCACTCCCATCCATCAGAAATCCTTAGGCTTAGGATGCTGCTATGTGGAAATAAGAGACAAAGGAGAGATGCACCATACCAAATTTATAACGCACTGATACCGATCTTTCCTTCATTTGGTTTCTAGACTGCAACATCATTCTACGGCAAACAGAATACAATACCATCGTTTATTAAAATATGGGCATGTGTATATTTTGCATTTGGATCTCTCTGAACATAGTAATAGATGCAACCATTAACACAATCGCGGAGAGTGAAACAAAAAAAATATGTTCTCATGACAGCAATTCAAAAGAGAGATAAAGCTGGTGTAAAATGGACAAACAATCCAAACTACTTTCATTATCATGGAGACTGAGAGTGTTACAATTTTGTGGAAGCTAGGAAACTAGGGTCAAGAACACAAACAGAAAGTACTACACCATGATATGTCTTGCCTGCCAATAATAAATATATAGGCCTTACATATGAATTGAAATCAAACAGAAAGCTCTGTTCGAGAGATCAGAATTCCATCGGTGTCTGCATAAAGCCATTCCCCATCACCGATCCTTGTCCCAGCAATAGTTATGGGAACATGCTTTTCTCCCATACCTTTCTTATTGGCTTTCATGGGATGAGAACCAAGAGCTCTCACCCCAATATCACAACCATTGATCTCATCCACATCTCTTATACATCCATTGACAATGATACCTGCCCATCCATTGTTCTGTGCTTGAACTACAGGATTACCACCCAATATTGCACAGCGCAAACTGGCACCCCCATCCACAACAAGCACTCTTCCATTGCCTTTCTCTTCAAGAAACTCCCGAACCAGGACATTGTCTTCAAACACCTTCAAGGTAACTATAGGTCCGGAAAATACCTGTCTTCGACCATAAATCTGAAAAATTGGCTGAAGGGCGCGAAGCTCCCCACTCAAAATTAATTGAGGGTTCGCATCACACACTTCGGCAGTGGTAACCAAGGCCATTTTACTTCAAGGAACCTGCAACAGCACAAATAATAAACAATTTCAGATTTACAAACGAAATTGAAGATTATGATGGAATTTAGATAAAAGAAAAGAAATCCAGAAACCCATAGGAAAAATATACGAAAAGAATCCTGCAATACTATAGCTTTTCATACAAAGCACGCCTGGTTTTTATATATAATAGAAATTGAAATCAATTAATTAAACATATAATTGATATGACAACATGCAAATCATAACGTTTGATCTCTAATTTAAGAAACTTCGTCAAGACATATTTATAAGCAAAAAATAGTAAGCTCAATCAATTTGATTGGAAAAACTCAATTACACATGTATGTATATGATATATATAAACCAGCTTACATTTGGATATAGGAAAAGCAAGAATCAAAAGTAAATGGTATGATAAATCCATATGAAATATAATAGAATTAACGTCACGGTGAGCGAATAGTATATAGAAGAAAAGGAAAATCAAGTAATTATAAATTGTAAAATCAAAAATCATGCGATCGAGATCTATGAAATGATTTGTATAAGAGACATAAATACCGATGGATGTGAAAATGGATCTGCAAATTTGAATGAAAATGGAAGAAAGCGTCGCGTTGAGTTTGATTGCGAAGTTGATACTCCGAACAGATTTTGACACAGTCTTAAAGGGGAGAGAGAGAGAGAGAGAGAGAGAGAGAGAGAGAGAGAGAGAGAGATCAGCACGTTATCAACATTCAACAGCAGCACAAATGTCTACCTCCCACTTGAAGAGAAGAAAAGAAGGTAAACGAAATATTCGTTTTTTTTTATTGAATTGTTTTATTTCAAATTTATTATAAAGAAAAGAAAAACAACAGTTAAATACAGTAAATAGTTATTTTCGTTTTTTAAGGTGTAATGAATAATTACAATAGGTTCTGTTTATTAAATTTTCAAAGCACTCTTAGATTATCCGTTATGTTAGTCAAAATAATTATTAACATTAAAATAATCATTTAGTGTTGATAACAACTCTTTTCTTATAAGATATTATAGAACAATAAACAAGTATATTAAAAGACTTACATGATAGAGTTAACGGAGCATTTTAACATTGGAAATTATTTAGAGTAACGGAGTTAACAATCAATGATTATTTTAAAATTTCGATACATTGAGTTATTACTATGACTACTCGTTATACATTTAGATACATTAAATACTAATAATTTTTTGTATTCATATGGGTTATATGTGCGCAATTGCATATGGGTTCAAATTATCACAAAGAAACGCTCTTTTATACTAAATTAGACTCAGGTACATTTTGAAAGATAACGTTTAAATTTTTGCATGGTGTGATGTTCGATAGAAAACGAATAAGTTCTATTATACGTATTGATGTTAATGGTGTTCAGGTGGGGGTGTGGTAGGTGTTCAAACAACTGTTTTTAATCATTTTAAAAATTATTTTAAGTTTGTTGATTTGGAAAGGTTTCGGTGGACAATTTCTTGTTTCAATCTATCGATAATCAAGATAAGGTCAGGTTGGTGAAACCTTTTGTAGGGGAAGAGATGAAGAAGGCGGTGTCAGAGTGTGATAGCTAAAATGAATTGTCATGTTTCGTGGAAGAGGTAGATTATGGAGCGTGTAAGCTTAACAATAGCTTCTATGTTAGTAAATGGAAGTCTAACATGTGAGTTTAAGCTGGATAGGGGATTGGGGAAAGGTGATCCTTCATCGTCATTTAATTTTTTTGTTGTTGAATGGGTGAATGTAATGTTGAATGCTTTTTTTTTTTATCAAGAATGTAATGTTGAATGCTTTAGTTGAAGCTGGCCTTTTTTTATATATATAGAGCAGGCGTCACATAGTAGGGGTCAATATCTCATCTGTCAATACCTCTCACTTCCCTCTTTGAGATTATTTCAGGATTAAAAGTTAGTTTGCATAAAAGCTTGTTGGTGTCTGTGAATGTGTCGGACATATGGGTTGGAGGAAGCAATGGTTATGCTTAATTGTTGTGTTGGTCAAATTCCTTTTTTTATATATTGGCCTTCCCATCCCATAGGAGGTTATGCTTTTAGTGTCCTCTATTTGATTGGGTTAAGAAAAAGTGTGTGGTGGGTTAAGAAAAAGTGTGTGGGTAGCGGGAATCTTTGGTTGGATAGTCGATTAATTTCTTTTGAAAAGATTTTTATGAGGGAAATGAGAGAGTGGAGAAGTTCACCAGGTAAAATTGGACCATGTCTTGATCAGGAGATTGGAGGTTTGGGGGGTTTATAGGATTATGGAGTTTAACATTTCTCTGCTAGAAAAATGGTATTGAAGGATGCACGTGGATCAAGGAGGTTTATTGTTTAAGGTGTTGGTGGCGTAGGGCTTAGAGTGTGGTCGTGAGAAGGAGGGTAGGCTTAAAGCGTTGGCATGGTGGAAAGATTTATGGTTTCAAAAGAGGTGTTGGGATGAGGGTTTGGAATTGGTTTGATGATAATTTTGTAAGACCGGCACTTTTTCCGGTTAGACTCGTGTCTGAAAGGAGACCTCGTGCAATAGTTCGGTAATGCTTTCTACTCGTGCAATCACAATCTATATTTTGAATCTCCACATGTGATCACAGAATATATACGTTAATAAATAACATTCTTAATTACTATAATTAAGTTAACAGGCAGGACCCTTTTCTTCAAGAAAAAAGTTGACAGGACCCTATATTTTAGAGATGGGGGAGGTGGTACTCTTTTTTTAAAAAAAATTAAAAAAAAAACGAAGTAAACGAAATTCCACCAGACAGTTCGACACCACCAGGATAATAAACTAAAGATTCAACACATGACAATATTCCTAAAACCTGTATTATTATTATAAGTAAAAAAGATTCAAGTCACGAGCATCCTATTCATAACAACTTTAACCTTATTGACCATTCGCACGCATCCCAAAATCCTAATTCAATCAACACCAAAACTTTCTGCCAATTTTAAGATACACCCAGACATTAATGTTCTGGCTATACTATCAAAAAACAGAAAGGACCAATGATATAATACGGGACACTACTTCAAAAACTTTCCTTAAACAGGTCCATTTTCTTTATTTGTATGAAAAATTAAAAATATCAACCCTTAATAGTTCGCTGCAAGATCTCTGGTTTTATGTCAACTTGTGAATTGTCTTCATGTCAATGACCTCCTTAAGGGTCCCTTGATCAAGATGATCCCACCATTTAAATAAGAAATTGTCAACAATTAGTCTGAACCAGGGGGACAGCTTCAAACCTTCCTCACCTGCATCAGCTTTCCTCAGCAGCTCTTTCAACTGATCACGGTTAACATATTTGATATCAGCCACTTCATCAGGATTTGGATTAACGTTAACATCCCGGACAATGAACAGCAAATAATCCACTGCAATCAAAGAGGGAAAAAAGATAAGTCAATGCTATCTAAAGGAAACGTCCCTTCCACAACCATAAACTCAAAAACTTATCCTGTTAGAATTAGCAGCAGCATAGATTACGCACGTATACCGCTGGAATAAAAACATTGCAAAAAGCAAAAGTCGATTGGAGAAGCTATTAGTGGTGCATGTCTAAATTTATATGCTTGGATAACCTAAATTACTGTGCACCAATCCTAGTTGGATACTTAAAAACAACAAAAATCAGCTTGCAGTAAAACTTGGAATATGTTAAATTAGCTTACCTTCATGCTCTCCCCATTTGCCATCAGAAGGTGCCTTATAAAGTATGCGACCCAATGGGGTGAACTGGTCAACTGGTACATCTTGAGCAGGAATACCGACCTCATCCAACAGCTTCCTCTGAGCTGCATTTCTTACTCCTGGTAATACAAGGAGTAAAAATAAATAACAAAAAGCTACAACAACAAAGTACATCATAATCTTTTCAACACACACGCGCACACACACACACACGTATATATATATATATATATATGTATATATATATATATATATAAAAGGTAAACAGTTTATACCAAGGGCATTCTCTTCAATAAGCTCAGATTCTCGGTGCAGTGGATGGCTACAGCATGTGTTCGTCCACACAAGAGGGAATGTTACCTTTGTTGAAGAGCGTTGCTTCACCACAAAGAACAAAGAATCTCACTCAATAAACAGACATATAAGAAAGAGTCTAAGACATGAAAACATGCATGCGTCATCATAGAGATTTTTTTCGCCAAACAGTCATTCAGAAGGGGGGGTAATAAAAAAGGCAATAGCTAAATTCAGATTTAGCAAGAAAAACAATTTGGACAAGTGGCAATCAAATGTCACAATTTTGTTCATATTTCGTATTAAATAGTTCAATGTGCAAGTCATATTGATTTTGTTATCAGAATAGGAGGTGTTGAATGCAACTCGTCACAAAATGATATTACTATAATGATCACTCAATTATTTGAATGCAGAACCTTCAACAAACGACTAAATTATTTCTTGATTTTCTTTTTTCTTGTTTGCTACTGAGAAATTGACAATAAGACACCAACTCCGTTGTAAAAGGGATGCACTGGCGTAGTTAACAGCAAATAGCAGTTTCCCCTTTCACAGACCTTGAACCCAGAGGTCCCGAGTTCGAGCCCTGCTAGTGCCCTAGGAGGAAAATGCTAACAAGTGCCCTAAGGGCACTTTATAAGAAGTTTAAAGTAGAAATTTTATCTTCGGATTTGTGTATTCAACACATTGAAACATCAAAAAGCAACTTTTTCTACATGAAAGTTAGCAATTGTTTCCATTTTTTATTCCTTAACAAATGCCACTTGTTAGCAAGACCCAAAAAAAAAAAGAGCAGTTTCCCCTTTCAATATTAAAACAGGGTCTATAGCCCACCTAGTGATTTGAATGCAGATGTAAAACTAAAAACTCTCTAATCAGCGTCTACAAAACACTAAAACAATAATATGAAATAAAGATGCACATGAAAACTATCACAACAACCAAGCTTTATCCCACTAAGTGGGGTCGGCTACACGAAACCTATTAAAACCAATAAATTTGGCACAGAAGGATAAAGATATTAAACATCATATTATAAATAAAAAGCATACCTGAAGAAGCAACTCATGCTTCGAGTTGAACAGGAATACACTGAAAGCTCTGTGCAGAAAATTTCCAGATTCAATCTTTTCCCATAAGTGGCCTGTAAAATTGTTGAAGATCAAAATATGAATAAACCGGGCCTATGTCCCAAGAGCAGTATTTTTACTTCAGGAAGTCAAAATCCACATACGCATCGGAAATTTGCTTTTTTATTTTAGATTCCCACACAACAATTTGATCAAAAGCTACTATTAATATATGACAGATAAAATTTAGAAGTTGCAATTCTTTTATGCCTGAGTAGCAGCTTATTTGCATTAAAATCAGTGACGAATTCTAGAAGATAATAAATTATTAATTTAATAACTCTTATCATCAAAATTTGTAAATGGAAAATTGACGATAACTTTGCAAACATGTAAAATGCATTATCTGAATACTGTGTACATAGGCATGGTCCTGACTTACATTTGTCATTTAAAAGCCCTAAATCAAAACACCTCATCTATATCACAACACCAACATATGCAGACACAATAAATCAAAGAAGTTTATACTTTTAACACCGTATGAATTACAAGGTATCAAAGTACCCACACAAAAATACCAACAAACAATGTGAATCCTTTCAAAAATGGAAGATCGACTTACAGTTGTATTTGGATTCATGACCAACAGCACGATCATTCTCGTCCACTAAAATGCATCTGCAAAAGTTCAAAAACAAATAAACAATTACCAACTCAATGCAAGATGAAGAAACATGTGATACATTAGTAAAAGTTGAATTTAAGATATCTAATATAAACAGATCTGGAAAACTGAAGAAAAAAACAACATACAAACTTCTCTGTGAACCCACAAGAAAGAAATGTCAACCCTGAATTTTATTAGATTGAGATCCCAATGTATTTTAATCAAATAAAGGATGAATACATAATTACATATTTTCTCGTGCAGTTATCGAACAAGCTTACGTTTGCTGAGCATTATCAGTAGAAAATTACAAACTAACCTCGATAAAGAAAAGTCATTTCTTAGTCAAAAAGCTAAATTTCTAGATCTAAGTTCTAAACTCCAAAAGTAACGGAAAACTGGAAAAAGGTCAATGGAGCCAAAAATTTAAATAAACAAATCGAAAATTAAAATCTTCTAAATAGCAGTTCTTCGTGAAACAATTCATGCTAATGAACGACATACATACAAAAAATACCAAAAGCAGTAGCCAATTAGTCTAATTGAACCCACACTCACACCATGCATATCAAAATTTCGTACGAATTTATGCTCCTCTATTTTTTTCCGTGAGTTGTGTTATTTGGACACACAAAATTCAACATTGCACAGAATAATCTCTCGATCTAGTTTTTTTTTTCCTTCCGATGTGAGAGAAAATTATTAAAAATAAATTAAACCCTGCCAAAACCATATATCAATACAACGTCAGATGTCAAATTTTGTGTTCCCAAAAGATTTAATCCTTTTTCAATAACCCACATCAATTTCAAGAAAAGGTAGCACCAGCACCAGTGTTGTGTAAGACGCACCCAAACTACGAAACACTAACGCATACATGGACACGGATATGACATCACTAATATTAATTTAACAAAATTGAAGTAAATGGATGTAATCATTGGATACCGCGTGCCGGTAATCGACATGTGGACACCGGATATGACATCACTAATATTAATTTAACGAAATTGAAGTAAATGGATGTAACCAATGGATACCGGCACGTGGATCGCACGTGTCGGTAATCAACACGCATAACCGACACACATTTAATCTGAAGTGTCCGTTATAATTACATTTTTTCAAAATTTAGTTATACTTACGCAGTTACGCAAACAAATCAAGCATCACAAATCCAATCAAGCACAACAGAGAACAAAGTAAATCAAGCATTACAAATCCAATTAAAGTCCAACGCCAATGAACTAAAACAAAAATCCAAAAACCCTAAGAGTTCAATTTGTTCAGCTACATATTAATTCATGCTTTGAATAAATAAAACAACAATTAATAATAAATGAGAGCAATTTCACAAAAACCTAGAAGGTAAATAAGAGAGATGGAGAGGGATAAAGAAACGAACTCGTCATCGAACATGAGACGGCGTTGGACAGCGTCCATGCCAGCATCAACAGCAGCGACAGGAGTTTCACCCATGGTGGACAGAGTGGCGGAGAGAAGGGTTTTGCGGCGGAAGGAAAGAGAAGAAGAACGAGATCTGAAAGAGGAGTGAGCGAAGAGTGTGGGGATTATGTTCCATTTAAAGTGCCGGCTCAGAGTCGCGACGATTGAGGATTGTGCCATTTTCCTTCGTTCATCGATCCTTATGTTAATTGTACTAATTATTAATCTAATGCCCGCCTACCATTCTAGTAGTGTTTTTAGGACCAGCTTTTGTAAGAAAAAAATAAATAGATTGAACTCCGGACTCATCACGGTTAGAGCGAGAGAAGAAGAACGAATGAGTTAGCTATTAATTTATCGATTGAATCAATCTTTATTAGCCACCAACATCTTTTATCGATTAAATGTCGTCTCTTTCGGTCAAATTGATTGTTCTATCAATGTGACCTAATGTGGTCAATGAGATTTGAGTTGTTGTGCGATCGATGAAATTTGAGTTTAGTTGATGAGGAGTTTTACGCAAAGAAGTGATGTCAACTATCTCTTTAACACGATGATCCTTTTGAGTTTTACGCAAATAAGTGATGTCAACTATCTCTTTAACACGATGATCCTTTTAATGAGTAAGGTGTAAATACCTTGTAAGCACTTATAGGGTTTGAGGTTTAAGAGTGTTTGGACGTGAAAGTGCAAAAGACACAAATTGTAGCATCTATCCAAACATACATCCACTTTTCCTTTCCCGCCAAAACAAAGAAGCACTTAGTTCATAAAGCATATAAAAGTAATAATTAATCCTTAAATTATATGAAATTTGACGATTTAATCTCCAAAGTTTATCGGAACCTATGATTTAATTTTGAATAATATAAATTAAGTTAATGAATTTCATATACTTTAGATATATTTTAAAAACGAAGTCGATCATTTATTAAAAAAATAGTGAATATGTTATTGGGAATTTATTTGTAAAAAAGTTTCTGAATTTTATATCACCAACCACAAGATTTCAGAACAATACATTGTAGAATTTGAACATAATCTCATCAATTAGATCAAATTTATCTTTTCTAACTTCTATTTTTTGTTTGAAGTAATCTTAATCCCTAATCAAGACATGAAATTTGTCCACCAATGATTCAAATTAAAGTTGAAATCTTTTTTCTTAACATTCAACCATTGTCAAACAAAAATGTTAACGTTATCAAGAAAAAAAGCAATCATCATCTCCTTCTGATCGAACACCCTGTTATTTAGTTCTTTTCAATATAATCCAACAACCTGCCACTCAAATTGCATGTAAACAACGCCAAAACTCTTTACTAAACAAGTAACTACTACAAAATTGGAACGCATGAACCTAAGCATCGATAGACAAAATATTGTGGACACCTAGCCACTTTAAGATTTCTCTTCATAGACCATCGAAATAAATCATATTCAAAGAACAAGTTATTGGATATTTCATCATTTCCGCAACCACTTAAGCAAAGTAAGAACTCAAATGAGTCATGTCAGGATCAACTAAGTTATCCTTTGTTGACAACCTACGGAGAAGTAATCTTTAAACAAATAAAGATATTTTTAAAAGAATCAATTTGTTTCGGATAAAATTTACAATCTCAATCTTTAACTAACTAAATTTTACGAATTAACATGGTGTGGTATTGCTATTTGGTATTTCTTATTGGGAAAAACTCAAGTCCTACATCGGATAGATAAGACTCATGATAAGAGTTTATATAGAGGAGGCAATCCTCACCTCACAAGCCGGTTTTGTGATGATGAGTTAGGTCCAACCATGATTTCTAACATGGTATTAGAGCCCATCGAATTCAAGGGCCACATAAACATATTCACGCACCAAACCCAAAGAGTGTTGGACATGAAGGGGTGTATTGGGTAAAACTCAAGTCCCACATCGAATAGATAAGACTCATGATAAGAGTTTGTACAGAGAACAATTATCACCTTACAAATTGGTTTTGTGAAGATGAGTTAAGTCCAACCATAATTTCTAACATTTCTTACAAGTGCATACCGAAAACCTAATGTTGGAAGCGTTCAATCCTTCGATAAGGCATAGCAAAGATACGAGCATTGTTTGTTTGCCGCTTGATAAAACTAATCGTATAGGTGTAGTTTTGATTTTGATTAACAAGCCTCCTACTTTTTTTTTTAGCATAATAAGCCATTGTCATAAGATAGAACCAACCCCACCAAAAAAAGATTGTCATAAATTCCCTCGTGTATTATGAATTTATGTATGCTTTTAACATCGATCCCATTTCTCTAAAATAAAATATTGTCTATCGTTTATTTATAATAATACATACATTAGACTATAGATCAACCCCACCAAAAAACAACTCCTATATGTGCTCGTGGAGCTCGTGGCAAGCGTGGTTGATATATAGTAATGGCTGATTTTTAGAAATGTCTTAAGTAGACGTCAAACAAAAAAAATGCCTTCATTTTAAATTGGATCTCGTGTAAAATGAGGACTGATTTGGTTTCTGTTTTCTTTTTCCTTTCCATGGTGTTTGCTTAATTAAAAATGAAACAAAATTGTGTATGCATTACAGAATGCATTCTTATAACTTTGAACTTGATCTTGTTGAAAAATGAGGATTTATTTGGTTTCTGTTGTTTATTGACCCTTTTCTTGCTTATTTTTACATTAAATTGTTCTTTTGTCTCATATTGATTGTCACAGTACTCAATTTGTATATAAAAAAACAAAATATATGTCTTTTTCAATGTAATACTTTTTTTTTAATTTGTATTTACAATAATAGGGAAAAACATATTGATAGTTGACAATGATAACTTGATAAAATAATTATTATTTTCAAAGACGACATATCTAAAAAATTAACGATCCTAACAAATTGTACATAAAATAATTTATGCAAAAAAAAATTGTATAATACTTCTTCCGTTCCATAGTGAATATCCCATCTATAAAAAACAAAAAAAAACAAAATTATTGCTAATTGATTGATCATTTCGATTTTCAATAAAATATGAATTGCTCTTTTTCAATTGTATATTTTTATTAGGCTTAAATATGATTTTCAACCCTGTAATTTGGGCGAGTTTTGATTTTTGTTCCTGCAACAAAAAAAAATTGAAAAACATTCTTGCAAAAAAAATTTGTTTGGAAAGGTCTCTGACTCCACTATTCAGCTGAAGTGGCAAGGTTTTGGCCACGTGGCGCTAAGGTGACATGCCACATAATATTAAATTTTAAAAAGTATTTTTAAAATTTTGGAAATTGTTTTTAAAATTAAAAATATGTAAATAATTTTAAAAAATTTTAAAAACAATTTATAAATTCTGAAAATAAATTGAAAAATATTAAAATAATTTTCTTAATTTTTATTGTATAATTTTAAAAATAATAATAATTTTTTTGAATATTATATTCTGAAATTAACTTTCCGAAAAAAAATATATTTTTTTTAAATTAAAATTTTCGTAAAAGAACAAGAAATTAGATTTTTTTTTAAATTATAATTTATTTTCGAAAATTATAAATTTTCATATGATGTCATTTAAAAAATATATATTAATTTCCATTTTTTTTCATATTTAAAAAAATTTAATTTTTTAAATTATATAATCGGAATTTTTTTTAAGATTTTTTTTAAAAAAAAATTATTTTCAGATTTTTTCATTTCGAAAAATAGTTTTCAGAATTTTAAAAATGATTTTTAAAATTTAATATTATGTGGCATGCCATGTGGCAAAAGTTGCACAGTCAGCAATTGCCACGTGGTCAAAACGATGCCAAATTAGATCAGAAGTGGGGCCAAAGACCTTTTTCAAACAAAAATTTTTTGCAAGTACGTTTTTCAGAAGAAAAAAAATTGCAGGAACGAAAATCATATTTAAACCTTCTTATTAATATAACTTGCATTATTTTGAAGTACTAAGCATCTTTCACTTGCGTGTTTATGATAACAACAATAACACTGATATTTAATAAAGATAATCTAGTAAAAGTATTATTGCATTTTTTAATTGAAAAATGTTAAAGTGCACGACAAGATGTGTCGTGCAAATCCCACGAATTTCTTGGCTACTCTCTTGCATATTACTTTTATAAAAAATGGCCATGTTTCTTTTCTATACCAATTGTAACGTTGTTGTTCCTTATTTGAAATAACATTTCACATGAAATCACAACTAGTAATCGACTTTTCAAAGGTGGTATTGAAAGTAATAAGACATTACAACGCTCTAATGGTGGTAAAAAGAGTATCCTCCCATGCCGGTGCCTTCCCAAGTGTTCTCTTTGCCAATGTCGTTGACGGAACTTGTGAATGTTTTGAAACTAGGAGCATGCTACACACAAATTGTTGTTGGTGGTTATGCAGTGGTTGGCAACATGCGGCGGCAACCAATTATGGTGTTATGATGGTAGTTGGAGCGACAATGACCATCATAACAATAGAATTGGTTGCGTCACTATGTTCAATAATTTAAATGACCATCATAGCAACTGTGTTTTTAATCATACAATTTTCTTCACTATGTTCAAATGAATCCCTTATTGTGCATCTCAAGCTTTCAGCATGTGTATAACTTAAACACTACATAATAAATGAGGGTTGTTGCATGAGAGGGATGGTCGATAAGATCCGGATATTTTATCTTTTCATTTTATGTTTACAAAAAAAATTTGTTACGATCAAGTCTTCGATGCTATGTATTTAACAAGTGCACTATGTTATTTTATTTAAGAAATGAATATGTATTGTTTTATAATATTGTTGTGGGGTTGTCAAAAGCTTAGCCCACCGTAAATTAGGATTCATTTTTACTCAGGTCAAACTGAATAGAATCTCCTTCTCACCGTGGATCTTCTCCGTCTCAATGAAGCCTCATAATGTCTTGACGGCCCATAACAGCTATAATTTACCACATTAATGGAAATCCTTCCATAACGGCTTCCCCATTATCACATTGTTACTACATAATAGTCTCTTCGACCCTATATAAAGATCTCTTGACAAGCTCACAAGGTATTTATCACTGACCCTATATAAAGATCACTCGCGCTCCTGCTTATACACTGACTTGGGCGTCGAAGCACCAACAAGTACAACACCCCCTTAACCTCAACAGGGTTGTAACCACCACATCCTCAGTGCACCACCATCAACGATCAGAGCCCCATATGCATGTTAAACCATGTGATTTTGAAAAGCTAACTAAAACTGGTGTGAATATCTTGATCAAATAATGTACGGATATTTGATGTCCCTGCAAAATTGGCACAAGGTAAATTTCTCAAATCAATGGCTATATACTTGTATTATATTTGCTCTAACCTCTACAGAGAAACTAGATAGAGGAAACCTACTCCAGAACAAAGAGTCGAGTTATAATACAGTCTAACAATATTCAAATTCCACTTCAGTCTGCAATTCCAACAAATGGTCGGTCGCAAAGACCAGGTATCTTCAACAACAACATAGTCGACACCATCACCGTTCCTGCACGACCTGAGACTAAGGATACTAGAATCCTCTTGCTCTTGACAAATGCTCCATCACCAACCAAGAGTCTCTGACATTATCGTGGGTTTAGGTTTTCATATATTTAGCATTTGATTTCAATCATATAGGTTGAGAATAATATTTCACACAAAATCAGATTCAACGATATGCGTGATTAAGAGCTGTGTTCAATTAGAAATTGATTGATGATCTCCCAAGGAATAATTAATCCAAATTATGCCATAAAAAGAAAACTGACATTTCATATCTTGCAATCAATTTCTTAATCATTGTTTGATTATTTATCACAATTAAATTTGTTGTCAAAATTTAAGTTAACAGAATATTTCAAATAGTCCCTCTTTTACTTGGATGAGCAGGAAATAATTAATGTCATCAAATTCCAATCTCGGTCAACCAACTAAAAGGACCATAAGCCTATAAAAGTATTATCGTACAAGGTTCAAAATGCTTTCTACTACAAAGGTTTTTATCATGCTAGCTTGGTTGACAATGAGGATGCAAGAGAACTTGTCTCAGACTTCAAATGTGCCATTCACCTCTAAATGGTGTTGCTGGCAACGGCAAGAGTTTGCAAGAAGACTCAAGTTACATAAACTTTGTTGGAAGACTAGTTTAATTCTAGTGAGAAGTTGGATAGAAAACACAATATGAAAAAACTAGTGTGTGTGACTTAAAAATGTCCCACATTAGTGAATCACCTCAACTAAGTGTTTATATAGAGGTGGGGGACCTCCAAGGGTGTGCCAATGGGGTACCCACTTTTGTGAACGAGTTAGCGCTTAAATATTTAAATATATCATCACACGCGCGACGACGAAAAGATATTTATTTTTTATCACTTAAAAATGAAAAATTAATTAATTAATTAATTAATGATCATTATCCGACTTTTGTGAACGAGTTAGCGCTTAAAAAATTAAATATATCATCACACGCGCGA
Source organism: Medicago arabica (assembly GCA_946800305.1). Lineage (NCBI taxonomy): Eukaryota > Viridiplantae > Streptophyta > Magnoliopsida > Fabales > Fabaceae > Medicago > Medicago arabica. The sequence continues at coordinate 41,343,252 of OX326969.1, forward strand.
CGACGAAAAGATATTTATTTTTTATCACTTAAAAATGAAAAATTAATTAATTAATTAATTAATGATCATTATCCGACTTTTGTGAACGAGTTAGCGCTTAAAAAATTAAATATATCATCACACGCGTGACGACGAAAAGATATTTATTTTTTATCACTTGAAAATGAAAAATTAATTAATTAATTAATTAATGATCATTATCTGAAAAGCGCTACGCGTAACAAATTAATTTGTTGCGACCCAACCTGATCTAAAACGCGTATCCTGTGTCTTTCCTCTCTTCTTCCGTCGACTTGTGTTAACGAGTTTCTTCTTCTTCTACCTCTTTCTTTGGTTGCAAAGCTATAGGTTGTAAATGGATTTTGAAAAAGAAATTGAAACCTAATGGAACTGTTGATAAATACAAGGCGAGCCTTGTAGCCAAAGGTTTCAGACATAGAGAAAATATAGATTTCTTCGATACCTACTCACCAGTTACTCGAATCACATCCATAAGGGTACTAATTTCCATAGCAGCATTTTATAAATTAATTGTACACCAAATGGATGTGAAAACTGCTTTTTTGAATGGTGAGCTGGAAGAAGAAATCTATATGGAACAACCTGAAGGCTTTGTGGTTCGTGGACAAAAAAGCAAAGTCTGTAAGTTAGACAAATCTTTGTATGGTCTTAAACAAGCCCCTAAGCAATGGCATGAAAAGTTTGACAATTTAATGATTTCAAATGAGTTCAAAGTGAATGAAAGTGACAAATGTATTTATTACAAGCATGATAAAAACATTTGCACAATCACATGTCTTTATGTAGATGACTTGCTCATCTTTGGGTCAAACATTCCTACCATAAATTATGTGAAATCATTGTTGAGTAACAACTTTGATATGAAAGACCTTAGAGTAGCTGATGTAATTCTTGGCATCAAGATTACTAGATCAGATAAAGGAATATCCTTGGATCAATCTCACTACGTCGAGAAGATCTTAAGGAAATACAATTACTTTAATTGAAAACCTGCAAGCACACCTTATGATCCAAGTGTAAAACTTTTTAAGAACACTGGAGATGGTGTTAGACAAACTGAGTATGCGAGCATCATTGGTAGTCTCAGATATGCCACCGATTGTGCTAGACCCGACATCGCCTATGTCGTGGGTCTGTTATGCATATTTACAAGCAAGCCAAGCAAGGAGCATTGGCATGCAATTGAGAGAGTCATGAGATACCTGAAAGAGACTATGACATTGGGACTGCATTATCAAAAATATTTTGTTGTACTTGAAGGGTACACTGATGCAGATTGGAACACCTTATCAGATGATTCCAAAGCGACCGGTGACTGTATATTTAGCATAGTTGGAGGAGCTGTTTCTTGGAAATCTAAGAAACAAACCATTCTGGCTCAGTCCACAATGGAATCTGAGATGATAGCACTAGCTACTGCTAGTGAAGAAGCGAGTTGACTAAGATTCTTGCTAGCTGAGATCCCTTTATGGAAAAAATCGTTACTGATTTTGTTAATTCATTGCGATAGTACCGCAGCTATTGCAAAGATTAAGAATCGTTATTATATTGGAAAGAGACGACAGATAAGGCGAAAACACAGCACGATTAGAGATTGTATTTCTAATGGAGCGGTTAAAGTTGATTTTGTACGTACGAATGAAAACTTAGTTGATCCTTTGACGAAAGGGCTAAATAGAGAGAAAGTCCGAGAAACATCCAGTAGGATGGAACTAATGCCTATTGCTCACTGAATGATGGTAACCCGACCTATATGACTGGAGATCCCAAGACTTAGGTTCAATGGGTAATAACAAGTCATGAAGTGATAGAACATGCTATGAGAAAAAAGAATATAAAAAGCATGATCCTGCAGTGAAAGAAGGATGAGTTAATTGTAACTCTTAGTGAGATCTATACTCTTTGATTGAGTGGGGTACATAGCTACATGAGTACGCTTGATAGACTCACCTATATGAATGTGGAACTGAGGCCGGTCCTATGAAATTTCGATGCAAGATTCCTAGAGTGTTCGTTAAAACCGGGATACACGTGCATGGCCATAAACGCACGGGCTTTTAGAACACACCTAAGAAAAGGTTTGTGTGTGGATTCTATGTCTGAGATAGAGTTCAATGATGTAAGCAACTCTTGTTAAATCAAAATACCTTCCACTATGCAAAGGTTCAAGTTGTTGGCGACACCTTTGTTTGTTAGCAAATCTTATGGAAACATATTACGTTATTTCTCGAAACCATTTTAAAGTCAAGTGGGGGATTGTTGCAACGCTAGTTTAATTCTAGTGAGAAGTTAGATAGAAAAAACACGATGTGAAAAAACTAGTGTGTGTGTGTGTGTGTGTGTGTGTGTGACTTAAAAATGTCTCACATTGGTGAGTCACCCCAACTAGCAAGTGTTTATATAGAGGTGGGGGGACCTCCAAGGGTGTGCCCTTGGAGTATCCACTTTTGTGAACGGGTGAGCGCTTAGAAAAATAAATATATCACACGCGCGACGACGACGAAAAGATATTTATTTTTATCACTTGAAAATGAAGAATGAATTAATTAGTATTGATGTTAATGGTGTTCAGGTGGGGGTGTGGTAGGTGTTCAAACAACTGTTTTTAATCATTTTAAAAATTATTTTAAGTTTGTTGATTTGGAAAGGTTTCGGTGGACAATTTCTTGTTTCAATCTATCGATAATCAAGATAAGGTCAGGTTGGTGAAACCTTTTGTAGGGGAAGAGATGAAGAAGGCGGTGTCAGAGTGTGATAGCTAAAATGAATTGTCATGTTTCGTGGAAGAGGTAGATTATGGAGCGTGTAAGCTTAACAATAGCTTCTATGTTAGTAAATGGAAGTCTAACATGTGAGTTTAAGCTGGATAGGGGATTGGGGAAAGGTGATCCTTCATCGTCATTTAATTTTTTTGTTGTTGAATGGGTGAATGTAATGTTGAATGCTTTTTTTTTTTATCAAGAATGTAATGTTGAATGCTTTAGTTGAAGCTGGCCTTTTTTTATATATATAGAGCAGGCGTCACATAGTAGGGGTCAATATCTCATCTGTCAATACCTCTCACTTCCCTCTTTGAGATTATTTCAGGATTAAAAGTTAGTTTGCATAAAAGCTTGTTGGTGTCTGTGAATGTGTCGGACATATGGGTTGGAGGAAGCAATGGTTATGCTTAATTGTTGTGTTGGTCAAATTCCTTTTTTTATATATTGGCCTTCCCATCCCATAGGAGGTTATGCTTTTAGTGTCCTCTATTTGATTGGGTTAAGAAAAAGTGTGTGGTGGGTTAAGAAAAAGTGTGTGGGTAGCGGGAATCTTTGGTTGGATAGTCGATTAATTTCTTTTGAAAAGATTTTTATGAGGGAAATGAGAGAGTGGAGAAGTTCACCAGGTAAAATTGGACCATGTCTTGATCAGGAGATTGGAGGTTTGGGGGGTTTATAGGATTATGGAGTTTAACATTTCTCTGCTAGAAAAATGGTATTGAAGGATGCACGTGGATCAAGGAGGTTTATTGTTTAAGGTGTTGGTGGCGTAGGGCTTAGAGTGTGGTCGTGAGAAGGAGGGTAGGCTTAAAGCGTTGGCATGGTGGAAAGATTTATGGTTTCAAAAGAGGTGTTGGGATGAGGGTTTGGAATTGGTTTGATGATAATTTTGTAAGACCGGCACTTTTTCCGGTTAGACTCGTGTCTGAAAGGAGACCTCGTGCAATAGTTCGGTAATGCTTTCTACTCGTGCAATCACAATCTATATTTTGAATCTCCACATGTGATCACAGAATATATACGTTAATAAATAACATTCTTAATTACTATAATTAAGTTAACAGGCAGGACCCTTTTCTTCAAGAAAAAAGTTGACAGGACCCTATATTTTAGAGATGGGGGAGGTGGTACTCTTTTTTTAAAAAAAATTAAAAAAAAAACGAAGTAAACGAAATTCCACCAGACAGTTCGACACCACCAGGATAATAAACTAAAGATTCAACACATGACAATATTCCTAAAACCTGTATTATTATTATAAGTAAAAAAGATTCAAGTCACGAGCATCCTATTCATAACAACTTTAACCTTATTGACCATTCGCACGCATCCCAAAATCCTAATTCAATCAACACCAAAACTTTCTGCCAATTTTAAGATACACCCAGACATTAATGTTCTGGCTATACTATCAAAAAACAGAAAGGACCAATGATATAATACGGGACACTACTTCAAAAACTTTCCTTAAACAGGTCCATTTTCTTTATTTGTATGAAAAATTAAAAATATCAACCCTTAATAGTTCGCTGCAAGATCTCTGGTTTTATGTCAACTTGTGAATTGTCTTCATGTCAATGACCTCCTTAAGGGTCCCTTGATCAAGATGATCCCACCATTTAAATAAGAAATTGTCAACAATTAGTCTGAACCAGGGGGACAGCTTCAAACCTTCCTCACCTGCATCAGCTTTCCTCAGCAGCTCTTTCAACTGATCACGGTTAACATATTTGATATCAGCCACTTCATCAGGATTTGGATTAACGTTAACATCCCGGACAATGAACAGCAAATAATCCACTGCAATCAAAGAGGGAAAAAAGATAAGTCAATGCTATCTAAAGGAAACGTCCCTTCCACAACCATAAACTCAAAAACTTATCCTGTTAGAATTAGCAGCAGCATAGATTACGCACGTATACCGCTGGAATAAAAACATTGCAAAAAGCAAAAGTCGATTGGAGAAGCTATTAGTGGTGCATGTCTAAATTTATATGCTTGGATAACCTAAATTACTGTGCACCAATCCTAGTTGGATACTTAAAAACAACAAAAATCAGCTTGCAGTAAAACTTGGAATATGTTAAATTAGCTTACCTTCATGCTCTCCCCATTTGCCATCAGAAGGTGCCTTATAAAGTATGCGACCCAATGGGGTGAACTGGTCAACTGGTACATCTTGAGCAGGAATACCGACCTCATCCAACAGCTTCCTCTGAGCTGCATTTCTTACTCCTGGTAATACAAGGAGTAAAAATAAATAACAAAAAGCTACAACAACAAAGTACATCATAATCTTTTCAACACACACGCGCACACACACACACACGTATATATATATATATATATATGTATATATATATATATATAAAAGGTAAACAGTTTATACCAAGGGCATTCTCTTCAATAAGCTCAGATTCTCGGTGCAGTGGATGGCTACAGCATGTGTTCGTCCACACAAGAGGGAATGTTACCTTTGTTGAAGAGCGTTGCTTCACCACAAAGAACAAAGAATCTCACTCAATAAACAGACATATAAGAAAGAGTCTAAGACATGAAAACATGCATGCGTCATCATAGAGATTTTTTTCGCCAAACAGTCATTCAGAAGGGGGGGTAATAAAAAAGGCAATAGCTAAATTCAGATTTAGCAAGAAAAACAATTTGGACAAGTGGCAATCAAATGTCACAATTTTGTTCATATTTCGTATTAAATAGTTCAATGTGCAAGTCATATTGATTTTGTTATCAGAATAGGAGGTGTTGAATGCAACTCGTCACAAAATGATATTACTATAATGATCACTCAATTATTTGAATGCAGAACCTTCAACAAACGACTAAATTATTTCTTGATTTTCTTTTTTCTTGTTTGCTACTGAGAAATTGACAATAAGACACCAACTCCGTTGTAAAAGGGATGCACTGGCGTAGTTAACAGCAAATAGCAGTTTCCCCTTTCACAGACCTTGAACCCAGAGGTCCCGAGTTCGAGCACTGCTAGTGCCCTAGGAGGAAAATGCTAACAAGTGCCCTAAGGGCACTTTATAAGAAGTTTAAAGTAGAAATTTTATCTTCGGATTTGTGTATTCAACACATTGAAACATCAAAAAGCAACTTTTTCTACATGAAAGTTAGCAATTGTTTCCATTTTTTATTCCTTAACAAATGCCACTTGTTAGCAAGACCCAAAAAAAAAAAGAGCAGTTTCCCCTTTCAATATTAAAACAGGGTCTATAGCCCACCTAGTGATTTGAATGCAGATGTAAAACTAAAAACTCTCTAATCAGCGTCTACAAAACACTAAAACAATAATATGAAATAAAGATGCACATGAAAACTATCACAACAACCAAGCTTTATCCCACTAAGTGGGGTCGGCTACACGAAACCTATTAAAACCAATAAATTTGGCACAGAAGGATAAAGATATTAAACATCATATTATAAATAAAAAGCATACCTGAAGAAGCAACTCATGCTTCGAGTTGAACAGGAATACACTGAAAGCTCTGTGCAGAAAATTTCCAGATTCAATCTTTTCCCATAAGTGGCCTGTAAAATTGTTGAAGATCAAAATATGAATAAACCGGGCCTATGTCCCAAGAGCAGTATTTTTACTTCAGGAAGTCAAAATCCACATACGCATCGGAAATTTGCTTTTTTATTTTAGATTCCCACACAACAATTTGATCAACAGCTACTATTAATATATGACAGATAAAATTTAGAAGTTGCAATTCTTTTATGCCTGAGTAGCAGCTTATTTGCATTAAAATCAGTGACGAATTCTAGAAGATAATAAATTATTAATTTAATAACTCTTATCATCAAAATTTGTAAATGGAAAATTGACGATAACTTTGCAAACATGTAAAATGCATTATCTGAATACTGTGTACATAGGCATGGTCCTGACTTACATTTGTCATTTAAAAGCCCTAAATCAAAACACCTCATCTATATCACAACACCAACATATGCAGACACAATAAATCAAAGAAGTTTATACTTTTAACACCGTATGAATTACAAGGTATCAAAGTACCCACACAAAAATACCAACAAACAATGTGAATCCTTTCAAAAATGGAAGATCGAATTACAGTTGTATTTGGATTCATGACCAACAGCACGATCATTCTCGTCCACTAAAATGCATCTGCAAAAGTTCAAAAACAAATAAACAATTACCAACTCAATGCAAGATGAAGAAACATGTGATACATTAGTAAAAGTTGAATTTAAGATATCTAATATAAACAGATCTGGAAAACTGAAGAAAAAAACAACATACAAACTTCTCTGTGAACCCACAAGAAAGAAATGTCTACCCTGAATTTTATTAGATTGAGATCCCAATGTATTTTAATCAAATAAAGGATGAATACATAATTACATATTTTCTCGTGCAGTTATCGAACAAGCTTACGTTTGCTGAGCATTATCAGTAGAAAATTACAAACTAACCTCGATAAAGAAAAGTCATTTCTTAGTCAAAAAGCTAAATTTCTAGATCTAAGTTCTAAACTCCAAAAGTAACGGAAAACTGGAAAAAGGTCAATGGAGCCAAAAATTTAAATAAACAAATCGAAAATTCAAATCCTTTAAATAGCAGTTCTTCGTGAAACAATTCATGCTAATGAACGACATACATACAAAAAATACCAAAAGCAGTAGCCAATTAGTCTAATTGAACCCACACTCACACCATGCATATCAAAATTTCGTACGAATTTATGCTCCTCTATTTTTTTCCGTGAGTTGTGTTATTTGGACACACAAAATTCAACATTGCACAGAATAATCTCTCGATCTAGTTTTTTTTTTCCTTCCGATGTGAGAGAAAATTATTAAAAATAAATTAAACCCTGCCAAAACCATATATCAATACAACGTCAGATGTCAAATTTTGTGTTCCCAAAAGATTTAATCCTTTTTCAATAACCCACATCAATTTCAAGAAAAGGTAGCACCAGCACCAGTGTTGTGTAAGACGCACCCAAACTACGAAACACTAACGCATACATGGACACGGATATGACATCACTAATATTAATTTAACAAAATTGAAGTAAATGGATGTAATCATTGGATACCGCGTGCCGGTAATCGACATGTGGACACCGGATATGACATCACTAATATTAATTTAACGAAATTGAAGTAAATGGATGTAACCAATGGATACCGGCACGTGGATCGCACGTGTCGGTAATCAACACGCATAACCGACACACATTTAATCTGAAGTGTCCGTTATAATTACATTTTTTCAAAATTTAGTTATACTTACGCAGTTACGCAAACAAATCAAGCATCACAAATCCAATCAAGCACAACAGAGAACAAAGTAAATCAAGCATTACAAATCCAATTAAAGTCCAACGCCAATGAACTAAAACAAAAATCCAAAAACCCTAAGAGTTCAATTTGTTCAGCTACATATTAATTCATGCTTTGAATAAATAAAACAACAATTAATAATAAATGAGAGCAATTTCACAAAAACCTAGAAGGTAAATAAGAGAGATGGAGAGGGATAAAGAAACGAACTCGTCATCGAACATGAGACGGCGTTGGACAGCGTCCATGCCAGCATCAACAGCAGCGACAGGAGTTTCACCCATGGTGGACAGAGTGGCGGAGAGAAGGGTTTTGCGGCGGAAGGAAAGAGAAGAAGAACGAGATCTGAAAGAGGAGTGAGCGAAGATTGTTTGAATTTATGTATGCTTTTAACATCGATCCCAATTCTCTAAAATAAAATATTGTCTATATTTATTTATAATAATACATATATTAGACTATAGATCAACCCCACCAAAAAACAACTCCTATATGTGCTCGTGGAGCTCGTGGGAAGCGTGGTTGATATATAGTAATGGCTGATTTTTAGAAATGTCTTAAGTAGACGTCAAACAAAAAAAATGCCTTCATTTTAAATTGGATCTCATGTAAAATGAGGGCTGATTTGGTTTCTGTTTTTTTTTTCCTTTCCATGGTGTTTGCTTAATTAAAAATGAAACAAAGAAGCACTTAGTTCATAAAGCATATAAAAATAATAATTAATCCTTAAATTATATGAAATTTGACGATTTAATCTCCAAAGTTTATCGGAACCTATGATTTAATTTTGAATAAAATAAACTAAGTTAATGAATTTCATATACTTTAGATATATTTTAAGAACGAAGTCGATCATTTATTAAAAAAATAGTGAATCTGTTATTGGGAATTTATTTGTAAAAAAGTTTCTGAATTTCATATCACCAATCACAAGATTTCAGAACAATACATTGTAGAATTTGAACATAATCTCATCAATTAGATCAAATTTATCTTTTCTAACTTCTATTTTTTTGTTTGAAGTAATCTTAATCCCTAATCAAGACATGAAATTTGTCCACCAATGATTCAAATTAAAGTTGAAATCTTTTTTCTTAACATTCAACCATTGTCAAACAAAAATGTTAACGTTATCAAGAAAAAAAGCAATCATCATCTCCTTCTGATCGAACACCCTGTTATTTAGTTCTTTTCAATATAATCCAACAACCTACCACTCAAATTGCATGTAAGCAACGCCAAAACTCTTTACTAAACAAGTAACTAGTACAAAATTGGAACGCATGAACCTAAGCATCGATAGACAAAATATTGTGGACACCTAGCCACTTTAAGATTTCTCTTCATAGACCATCGAAATAAATCATATTCAAAGAACAAGTTATTGGATATTTCATCATTTCCGCAACCACTTAAGCAAAGTAAGAACTCAAATGAGTCATGTCAGGATCAACTAAGTTATCCTTTGTTGACAACCTACGGAGAAGTAATCTTTAAACAAATAAAGATATTTTTAAAAGAATCAATTTGTTTCGGATAAAATTTACAATCTCAATCTTTAACTAACTAAATTTTACGAATTAACATGGTGTGGTATTGCTATTTGGTATTTCTTATTGGGAAAAACTCAAGTCCTACATCGGATAGATAAGACTCATGATAAGAGTTTATATAGAGGAGGCAATCCTCACCTCACAAGCCGGTTTTGTGATGATGAGTTAGGTCCAACCATGATTTCTAACATGGTATTAGAGCCCATCGAATTCAAGGGCCACATAAACATATTCACGCACCAAACCCAAAGAGTGTTGGACATGAAGGGGTGTATTGGGTAAAACTCAAGTCCCACATCGAATAGATAAGACTCATGATAAGAGTTTGTACAGAGAACAATTATCACCTTACAAATTGGTTTTGTGAAGATGAGTTAAGTCCAACCATAATTTCTAACATTTCTTACAAGTGCATACCGAAAACCTAATGTTGGAAGCGTTCAATCCTTCGATAAGGCATATCAGAGATACGAGCATTGTTTGTTTGCCGCTTGATAAAACTAATCGTATAGGTGTAGTTTTGATTTTGATTAACAAGCCTCCTACTTTTTTTTTTAGCATAATAAGCCATTGTCATAAGATAGAACCAACCCCACCAAAAAAAAGATTGTCATAAATTCCCTCGTGTATTATGAATTTATGTATGCTTTTAACATCGATCCCATTTCTCTAAAATAAAATATTGTCCATCGTTTATTTATAATAATACATACATTAGACTATAGATCAACCCCACCAAAAAACAACTCCTATATGTGCTCGTGGAGCTCGTGGCAAGCGTGGTTGATATATAGTAATGGCTGATTTTTAGAAATGTCTTAAGTAGACGTCAAACAAAAAAAATGCCTTCATTTTAAATTGGATCTCGTGTAAAATGAGGACTGATTTGGTTTCTGTTTTCTTTTTCCTTTCCATGGTGTTTGCTTAATTAAAAATGAAACAAAATTGTGTATGCATTACAGAATGTATTCTTATAACTTTGAACTTGATCTTGTTGAAAAATGAGGATTTATTTGGTTTCTGTTGTTTATTGACCCTTTTCTTGCTTATTTTTACATTAAATTGTTCTTTTGTCTCATATTGATTGTCACAGTACTCAATTTGTATATAAAAAAACAAAATATATGTCTTTTTCAATGTAATACTTTTTTTTTAATTTGTATTTACAATAATAGGGAAAAACATATTGATAGTTGACAATAATAACTTGATAAGATAATTAATATTTTCAAAGACGGCATATCTAAAAATTTAACGATCCTAACAAATTTTACATAAAATAATTTATGCAAAAAAAAATTGTATAATACTTCTTCCGTTCCATAGTGAATATCCCATCTATAAAAAACAAAAAAAAAACACAAAATTATTGCTAATTGATTGATCATTTCGATTTTCAATAAAATATTAATTGCTCTTTTTCAATTGTATATTTTTATTAGGCTTTAATATGATTTTCAACCCTGTAATTTGGGCGAGTTTTGATTTTTGTTCCTGCAAAAAAAAATGGAAAAACATTCTTGCAAAAAAAATTTGTTTGAAAATGTCTCTTGCTCTACTATTCAGCTGAAGTGGCAAGGTTTTGGCCACATGGCGCTAAGGTGATATGCCACATAATATTAAATTTTAAAAAATATTTTTAAAATTCTGGAAATTGTTTTTAAAATTAAAAATATGTTAATAATTTTAAAAAACAATTTATAAATTCTGAAAATAAATTGAAAAATATTAAAATAATTTTCTTAATTTTTATTGTATAATTTTTTTAAAAATAGAAATTTTTTTGAATATTATATTCTGAAATTAACTTTCCGAAATTTTTTTTTTTTTTAAATTAAAATTTTCGTAAAAGAACAAGAAATTAGATTTTTTTTAAATTATAATTTATTTTCTAAAATTATAAATTTTCATATGATGTCATTTAAAAAATATATATTAATTTTCATTTTTTTCATATTTAAAAAATTTTAATTTTTTAAATTATATAATCGGAATTTTTTTTAAGATTTTTTTTTTAAAAAAGTTTCTTTTCAGATTTTTTAATTTCGAAAAATAGTTTTCAGAATTTTAAAAATGATTTTTAAAATTTAATATTATGTGGCATGCCATGTGGCAAAAGTTGCACAGTCAGCAATTGCCACGTGGTCAAAACGATGCCAAATTAGATCAGAAGTGGGGCCAAAGACCTTTTTCAAACAAAAAAATTTTGCAAGTACGTTTTTCAGAAAAAAAAAAATTTGCAGGGACGAAAATCATATTTAAACCTTCTTATTAATATAACTTGCATTATTTTGAAGTACTAAGCATCTTTCACTTGTGTGTTTATGATAACAACAATAACACTGATATTTAATAAAGATAATCTAGTAAAAGTATTATTGCATTTTTTAATTGAAAAATGTTAAAGTGCACGACAAGATGTGTCGTGCAAATCCCACGAATTTCTTGGCTACTCTCTTGCATATTACTTTTATAAAAAATGGCCATGTTTCTTTTCTATACCAATTGTAACGTTGTTGTTCCTTATTTGAAATAACATTTCACATGGATCTCAGGTCAAACTGAGTAGAATCTCCTTCTCACCGTGGATCTTCTCTGCCTCAATGAAGCCTCATAATGTCTTGACGGCCCATAACAGCTATAATTTACCACATTAATGGAAATCCTTCCATAACGGCTTCCCCATTATCACATTGTTACTACATAATAGTCTCTTCGACCCTATATAAAGATCTCTTGACAAGCTCACAAGGTATTTATCACTGACCCTATATAAAGATCACTCGCGCTCCTGCTTATACACTGACTTGGGCGTCGAAGCACCAACAAGTACAACACCCCCTTAACCTCAACGAGGTTGTAACCACCACATCCTCAGTGCACCACCATCAACGATCAGAGCCCCTATTTCATTAGCCCACATCCTCAGTGCACCACCATCAACGATCAGAGCCCCATATGCATGTTAAACCATGTGATTTTGAAAAGCTAACTAAAACTGGTGTGAATATCTTGATCAAATAATGTACGGATATTTGATGTCCCTGCAAAATTGGCACAAGGTAAATTTCTCAAATCAATGGCTATATACTTGTATTATATTTGCTCTAACCTCTACAGAGAAACTAGATAGAGGAAACCTACTCCAGAACAAAGAGTCGAGTTATAATACAGTCTAACAATATTCAAATTCCACTTCAGTCTGCAATTCCAACAAATGGTCGGTCGCAAAGACCAGGTATCTTCAACAACAACATAGTCGACACCATCACCGTTCCTGCACGACCCGAGACTAAGGATACTAGAATCCTCTTGCTCTTGACAAATGCTCCATCACCAACCAAGAGTCTCTGACATTATCGTGGGTTTAGGTTTTCATATATTGAGCATTTGATTTCAATCATATAGGTTGAGAATAATATTTCACACAAAATCAGATTCAACGATATGCGTGATTAAGAGTTGTGTTCAATTAGAAATTGATTGATGATCTCCCAAGGAATAATTAATCCAAATTATGCCATAAAAAGAAAACTGACATTTCATATCTTGCAATCAATTTCTTAATCATTGTTTGATTATTTATCACAATTAAATTTGTTGTCAAAATTTAAGTTAACAGAATATTTCAAATAGTCCCTCTTTTACTTGGATGAGCAGGAAATAATTAATGTCATCAAATTCCAATCTCGGTCAACCAACTAAAAGGACCATAAGCCTATAAAAGTATTATCGTACAAGGTTCAAAATGCTTTCTACTACAAAGGTTTTTATCATGCTAGCTTGGTTGACAATGAGGATGCAAGAGAACTTGTCTCAGACTTCAAATGTGCCATTCACCTCTAAATGGTGTTGCTGGCAACGGCAAGAGTTTGCAAGAAGACTCAAGTTACATAAACTTTGTTGGAAGACTAGTTTAATTCTAGTGAGAAGTTGGATAGAAAACACAATATGAAAAAACTAGTGTGTGTGACTTAAAAATGTCCCACATTAGTGAATCACCTCAACTAAGTGTTTATATAGAGGTGGGGGACCTCCAAGGGTGTGCCAATGGGGTACCCACTTTTGTGAACGAGTTAGCGCTTAAATATTTAAATATATCATCACACGCGCGACGACGAAAAGATATTTATTTTTTATCACTTAAAAATGAAAAATTAATTAATTAATTAATTAATGATCATTATCCGACTTTTGTGAACGAGTTAGCGCTTAAAAAATTAAATATATCATCACACGCGCGACGACGAAAAGATATTTATTTTTTATCACTTAAAAATGAAAAATTAATTAATTAATTAATTAATGATCATTATCCGACTTTTGTGAACGAGTTAGCGCTTAAAAAATTAAATATATCATCACACGCGTGACGACGAAAAGATATTTATTTTTTATCACTTGAAAATGAAAAATTAATTAATTAATTAATGATCATTATCCGAAAAGCGCTACGCGTAACAAATTAATTTGTTGCGACCCAATCTGATCCAAAACGCGTATCCTGTGCCTTTCCTCTCTTCTCCTGTTGACTTGTGTTAACGAGTTTCTTCTTCTTCTACCTCTTTCTTTGGTTGCAAAGCCATAGGTTGTAAATGGATTTTGAAAAAGAAACTTAAACCTAATGGAACTGTTGATAAATACAAGACTCGCCTTGTAGCCAAAGGTTTCAGACAAAGAAAAAATATAGATATCTTCGATACCTACTCACCAGTTACTCGAATCACATCCATAAGGGTACTAATTTCCATAGCAGCAGTTTATAACTTAATTGTACACCAAATGGATGTGAAAACTGCTTTTTTGAATGGTGAGCTGGAAGAAGAAATCTATATGGAACAACCTGAAAGCTTTGTGGTTCGTGGACAAAAAAGCAAAGTCTGTAAGTTAGACAAATCTTTGTATGATCTTAAACAAGTCCCTAAGCAATGGCATGAAAAGTTTGACAATTTAATGATTTCAAATGAGTTCAAAGTGAATGAAAGCGACAAATGTATTTGTCGTACCCTAATTTTTGACCAATTTATTTTTTATTTATTCGTACGTTGATCGTTTTTCAGTCGTCCATTCGCGCGCTAATTCCCGTAATATCTGTTTTTGTTCGTACTTGTGGTCGCATTTATTTTTCGTTCGTCGTTTATTTTTTTTAATGTCGCTCGCGTATTTAATTTCGTGATTTTTACTCGCGTTTTGTGCGTATTTTAGTATAGCGTAATGTTTGCGTTCGTAAAGTTCATTTTATTCACGTCGTCGTTTTATTGTTTTATTTAGCGTAAAATAGCCGCGTATCTCAGTCGTATCAGACGAAATTTCGGCAGAGAGGTATTTTAAAATACCTCATTTTTTGGTTCCGACGGGATATTTTTATTATTTCTTTTATTAATTTTCGTTTTTAATTATTTAATTATTTATTTAGTTATTTCTTTTTTTCATTTATTTATTTATTGTTATTTATTTATCAGATTTTATTTTTTTTATTTTTTTAAGTCATTTTAGTCCACTTGTCAATTTATCTTTGGTCCTGTCCAACTTTTTCTCCAAGAAACTGCAGGGGTATTTTTGTTATTGTCAGTGTATCAGTGAACAGTACTATAAGAGTACTGTTCACGCGTCAGAATGGTCCCCCAAGTGTCAGAAAAGTCACAATCAAGTCAGATCAGTCAAAAAATCATCAAAAAACACCAAATAATTTTCTCTTTCCAAAATTTTGGATCAAAACTCACAAAATACTCAAGAACATGAAGAACATCACATGAACTTCATGAACTTCAAAACTCAAAAATCATCACAACAACCATCAAACAACATTTTCGGCCAACCACCAACACCAACACAAAACCCATTTTCGGCCAACCACCAACACCAACACAAAACTCCATTTTCGGTCAACTACCAACACCAACACAAAACTCCATTTTCGGCCAACCTCTAAACACCACCAAAACCCATTTTCGGCCAACCTTTAAACACCACCAAAACTCAAAGTTCGACCGAATCCGAACCAAACAAGGCAAATCCGAACCAAACAAGGCAAAACCGAACCGAAGAAGAGCAAAAACGCAAGGAAAAAGAGGAAGAAAAACCGAACCATTTTATACTCATTTAATGAGTTGGGGCGGGTCACCCATGGGTTGACCCAGTACCCGCCCCAACTCTTGTAACCCATGACCCAAACCCATTGTTACTACTATTTTGCTGTTTGTACCCCCTATCTGCTACTGCACCCCTGCATTTTTGTAGTAATTTTTGTTTTTTTCCAATTTCATGCATTTATCTTTTTAATTAATTCACATAAGATTTAAATTATATTTCATGCATTTTTATTAGTGTCTTAATCTTCATATCATGCATTTTTTTTCATTTGTTTATTTAAATTTTATCTCTTATGTTTTAGTTCATTTTAGGCCATGAAGTAACATTTCATATTTTTTCTACTTTGGTCTAATGTTTTAATTATTATGCATTTATTATTTGATTATGGTTTAATTCCTATCGTATGCATTTTGTTTAATTAGCATTTCAAGTATCATGCATTGTATAGATTACCTATTAATTTAATTTCAAACTCATGCATTTTTCTAACTAATATTTCTTTTTTTTCGAAAATTTGCATTTCATACTTTTTTAAATATGCTTAATGTCGTGCATTTTATTTGGTAGTTATTCTAGTATGTGGTGTTCTCTTTATGCTTAATGTTTCGGTATATTTCGTTTTGCATCTCACGCATCTTTTAATTTTTTTGTTATGTATTTATTTATCATACTTAGTGTGTAATTAGGGAATTGATGTAATTTATTTTCGCGCATTTTTTCCTTTTGAGACAATAGAATGTATTTAGGGTATGTAATATGTAACCGGCACACGCACTGACACGCGCACCGACACTTCACTTTATTTATCGCTTTATGCTTATTTATTTTTCCGCCGTTACGCGATTTCATCGTTAGTTTAGAAAAAATATTTTCTTCAAAAAATCCAAAAAAATCAAATTCAAATTTCTTTTAAGTAAACCTTGGTTTGTAATCCAAGTGATTTTCTTTTATTTTCCTTAGTCAAATGTTAATTAATTTAATATCCACATTAGACATGGATTTCGTGCAATTAAAATTAATCAACTTCATCGTATTTTCTTCTCATGCCTTGAGGCCTCTCATCTCTTCTTAAAATCTTTTCAAAAAAATGTTAAAATCAATTCAACTCATCAAATAAGTTCTTTAGCCGAACTACTTGATTTTGATCCCGATTTATTTGGGTAAGTATGCAAAGGGTTTCGACCCTTCCAAATCAATAAAAATAACCAAAAACATGCTTCATCTTTCTCCTTTCTTTCACTTTAATTTTTAAACTCTTTTGATAAGTAAAATCAATTTAGCGCAAGATTAGAGAATAGGTAGAAGGTTCCTATGGGATACCATAGTCGGTTCGGGTGCTTAACACCTTCCCCAATCGAAACCAACCTCCGAATCCAAGGTCTATAAGGGTTTTTACTCACTTTTTCCCTTCCCGCGAATAAAAGTTGAGAGTTCAATGATTAAAGGTTCAAATCCGATCAATGATTTTGATACCCGAAAATCACGAGCACAATATTTATTACAAGCATGATAAAAACATTTGCACAATCATATGTCTTTATGTAGATGACTTGCTCATCTTTGGGTCAAACATTCCTACCATAAATTCTGTGAAATCATTGTTGAGTAACAACTTTGATATGAAAGACCTTGGAGTAGCTGATGTAATTCTTGGCATCAAGATTACTAGATCAGATAAAGGAATATCATTGGATCAATCTCACTACGTTGAGAAGATCTTAAGGAAATACAATTACTTTAATTGTAAACCTGCAAGCACACCTTATGATCCAAGTGTAAAACTTTTTAAGAACACTGGAGATGGTGTTAGATGTAACGCCCTAGTTGTCGATTATTTTATTTCAGTTGATCTTAATAAGTTTTTATGATTTTAAATAGTTATGTAGATTTTTGGTGTGTTATATATTTTATTATATAGTTATTTTGAATTATTTAATTAATATAGGTGATAATTATAATTATTAGAAGGTTGGGGAGTAAGGTGAATTATTTAATATTTTAATAGGAGTTAATTAGAATTAATGAGAAGTTAATAGGTATTAATAGGAAATAGAAGGAAAGAAGAGTCAGAATCAGTTTTACGTAGAAACAGTGAGAAAACAGAGAAAAGGGAGAAAAACCTAGAACAAGAGAGAAGAAGCAAGAGGAGAGAAGAACGCTGCTTTTTCAGGAAGATAATCTAAGGTAAGGGTGAGACTAACTCTCAACTTTAGGTCCTGTAATTCGTTGGTTAATGTAGGGTTGTTAGGGTTGATGAATTGAATTAGGTTAAGATGAATTGATGCCAATAACTTAATGAATTCATGTAATTGTTGTTGTAAAATGCTGTTCTGATGTTAGAATGCATAGGGATGATGAAATTCACCAAAATTGATCCTTTAGGTGTTGAATTTGGGGTTTAGGGTTGAAAAGTAGAAGTTTGTTCGTACAGTTCGTAGTTTTGTCAATCGCCGTTCGCCACGGCGAGTAAACCCACTCGCCAGCGCGAGCAGAGCCTGTGTAGCTCGCCACAGCGAGCAGACCCACTCGCGAGGCGAGCAGCGAAATCCTAGTAGCTCGCCACAGCGAGCAGATGCACTCGCCACGGCGAGTTGCTTAATTAAAAAGTTGTTAATTGTCTTAATGAGATTTTTGGGTGAATTTTTATATCAATTTGAGTGCCTTAATATGTTTAGGGATGAATGGCACCTTTTTACATAATTAAATTTGGGTTTTGGGAACTTAAAAATGAAGATTTTAGGTGAAAAATGTCAAAAACGCCGAGAGCAACTACTTTTGCTCGCCTTGAGCTCGCCACGGCGAGGAGCTCAATTTTCTGAACTCGCCACGGCGAGTAAGCAACTCGCAACGGCAAGTAGCCCAATTTTATGAACTCGCCACGGCGATTAATACTGTAGGTTACCCAAGTTGTTGAATTTCGTTGTGATGCTTCGTTGTGATCTTTGTTGTGTCTTGTCAAATTAAGTTGGAGTCTTATGTCATAGCTGATTATGCATATAGTAGTTGTCGTTGCTGTCGTTGGGTTGTATGTAGATATACACCATTGAGTCCATTTCATACTCATACCACTGTTGAGGGCTCATGCCCTGAAGTGTTTTCACTCAACCGTTGAGGGCTTATGCCCTGGAGTGTTTATCACTCAATTGTTGAGGGCTTATGCCCTGGAATATTATTTCATTCAAACCGTTGGGGGTTTATGCCCCGGAATGCTTAGCATTCAACGCGCGTAAAATGGTACCACATGCATTTGCATTAGTCGCATTGTTGTCATATTTGTTGTTGTTGTTGTTGTCGGTTGAGTTGTCGGTGTCGTTGTTGACAATGTTGTTGAACTGTTCAAACTATAAATGATGATTGATTATTCATTATACCGTTGTTGTTGAATTTAATTGATGAATTATGTTATCTATTGTTGTTTGTGAATCTCACCCCTTCTGCTGGAATTGCCACCTTGTGGGCAAGTGCAGGTAACGAAGATTAGTAGAGATGTCGGCTCAAGTGTCTTAGGGCTCTGATACGTAACGGGACGGAAATTTGTTGCTTGTTTTCTCTTTCCTTACGTATTAATAATGATTTATGAAACTTTTGATGAGGCCTGCGTGCCAAAGACTCGTTTAGTTGTTTTAAACTAGTTCCGCTGCGAAGTTTTGAAGGTTGATTTTTATTGACTGTTTTATTGAAGAATACTTATTCATCCGTTAATCTGGAGATTTTATTTGAATGAAAATGTAGCATTCCGTTTTTGGTGAAAAACTCTGATTTAATTTGTTAATTAATAACTGTTGGGAGAACGGGGTGTTACATTAGACATATGAGTATGCGAGCATTATTGGTAGTCTCAGATATGCCACTGATTGTACTAGACCCGACATCGCCTATGTCGTGGGTCTGTTATGCATATTTACAAGCAAGCCAAGCAAGGAGCATTGGCATGCAATTGAGAGAGTCATGAGATACCTGAAAGAGACTATGACATTGGGACTGCATTATCAAAAATATGTTGTTGTACTTGAAGGGTACACTGATGCAGATTGGAACACCTTATCAGATGATTCCAAAGCGACCGGTGACTGTATATTTAGCATAGTTGGAGGAGCTGTTTCTTGGAAATCTAAGAAACAAACCATTCTGGCTCAGTCCACAATGGAATCTGAGATGATAGCACTAGCTACTGCTAGTGAAGAAGCGGGTTGGCTAAGATCCTTGCTAGCTGAGATCCCTTTATGGAAAAAAATCGTTACTGATTGTGTTAATTCATTGCGATAGTACCGCGGCTATTGCAAAGATTAAGAATCGTTATTATAATGGAAAGAGACGACTAATGGAGCGGTTAAAGTTGATTTTGTACGTACGAATGAAAACTTAGTTGATCCTTTGACGAAAGGGCTAAATAGAGAGAAAGTCCGAGAAACATCCAATAGGATGAGACTAATGCCTATTGCTCACTAAATGATGGTAACCCGACCTATATGACTGGAGATCCCAAGACTTAGAACATGCTATGAGAAAAAAGAATATAAAAAGCATGATCCTGCAGTGAAAGAAGGATGAGTTAATTGTAACTCTTAGTGAGATCTATACTCTTTGATTGAGTGGGGTACATAGCTACATGAGTACCCTTGATAGACTCACCTATATGAATGTGAAACTGAGGCCGGTCCTATGAAATTTCGAGGCAAGATTCCTAGAGCGTTCGTTAAAACCGGGATACACGTGCATGGTCATAAACGCACGGGCTTTTAGAACACACCTAAGAAAAGGTTTGTGTGTGGATTCTATGTCTGAGATAGAGTTCAATGATGTAAGCAACTCTTGTTAAATCAAAATACCTTCCACTATGCAAAGGTTCAAGTTGTTGGCGACACCTTTGTTTGTTAGCAAATCTTATGGAAACATATTACGTTATTTCTCGAAACCATTTTAAAGTCAAGTGGGGGATTGTTGGAACGCTAGTTTAATTCTAGTGAGAAGTTAGATAGAAATAACACGATGTGAAAAAACTAGTGTGTGTGTGCGTGTGACTTAAAAATGTCTCACATTGGTGAGTCACCCCAACTAGCAAGTGTTTATATAGAGGTGGGGGGACCTCCAAGGGTGTGCCCTTGGGGTATCCACTTTTGTGAACGGGTGAGCGCTTAGAAAAATAAATATATCACACGCGCGACGACGACGACGAAAAGATATTTATTTTTATCGCTTGAAAATGAAGAATTAATTAATTAGTTAATTAATGATCATTATCCGAAAAGCGCTATGCGTAACAAATTAATTTGTTGCGACCCGACCCGATCCAAAACGCGTATCCAACTATGAAACCTAAACTTGCGGATCAAGTTGACTTAATCCCTAAGCTACTCGGTTTTAGGTTACGAACTTTCCCTATCAAAGGAGAGCTTGCCCCACTCAATATTCACACCGAAATTCACAGTCGATGATTCATGTGCCCTTCCTCTCTTCTCCCTTCGACTTGTGTTAACGAGTTTCTTCTTCTTTTACTCCTTTCTTTGGTTTCGATAAGAGCGGTTACGTACCGTAACGAGTGGTGTTAATCGAACGATTAACCCATATTTTTGAGGTGTATATCCTCGAACAATTACATATTGTGCAGTACGTAATTGAATAGTGATTTGGGCTGTTTTATCCTGGAGGCGGCACGATTGTTAGTCTACCTTGCACAAACTTTGATAGTGCCGTGAAACGTCTTAAAGAAAGCGACCTGGTCGTGACTCAACCCAATAATTCCCTTGGTAGTGAAATCTGATTTTTTAAATACGAAAACAACAGACTTCAACCTTCAAATCATGTACAAAGCCCATATATAATTATGTTTAGCAGTCAAGACATGTTCTAGTTATTTTTTCCAACGTAATCTTTACAAGGATCATGACATCAAAAAGGCCACAACGCTATTACTCGCTAGTGACAATCTGAATACACGGACACCGTTGGACCAAAAACACGTCATGTGCAACTATTATATCACATGACAACAAAAAATGAGCATGAATTGTTGTTCGCCCGACATGCGGGCATTAGTTCTTTGATATTTGTTTCCAAAACAAAAGAGTATGAACACATCCTGCCTTGTAAAGAGCAGCACTCCAAAATCAACACTAGAATCAAAGAATGATGGAAAAACAAGCTGAAAAGAGTCCTTCGACAGCACCAGTCCAACATTTTCCGACATCTCAACAATGTCAAAAGGCTTCATCGTTCTTTCCGACATCAAATAACAAAAAATTGGTGCAATGCCACAATCTAGCTTGACCTCAATATGAGGGTATTAAAAATCTACTTCAGGCTGTAATCTTGACAATTATTTCGCTGCACCTGCCAAGTGATACTCACCGACATCAGTGTCGGAACAGGAAACTAACTAGGAAGCTCTTATACTATAAGGGTTCGTTTGATGGTGAGGATAGGATAGAGACAAGATATGATATAAAGCTGGATAAAGATAGGATATGATAAGAACATGATAAACATTAATCATATCATGTGTTTGACACGGACAAGATAACAAACATGATATCATTATAATTAAATGAAAAAATTGCTCTCATAATTAATTAAATATTATAGAAATGGAATGTTATTAATTATAATAGAAAAATACATGCTACCATTATTTTTAAAATCGGCAGAATATCAAGATAATAAATAAGGAATGATCTTCTAATCAATCATGATAATTTCTAACCCAACTTATACTCATGATAGAAATTACAAAGGAATGTCAGGATATGATAGGAAAATGGTTTATTTTATCATATCACATTGGTGCATCAAACATGAGATTTAAGCAGGATATGATTAATGTATCATATCTGTCTGTCTATCCTGACCATCAAACGGACCCTAAGAGCTAAGAATAATGACTCAATCATACGGACAAAGCTATCAACTAGCTCTCAAATTATTCTACATATTAAATCTCTATATGCTCCATCTCGTGTGACTAGATTGTAGATGGTGCCTGTTATATTTATTTCAACAGTGAGCTGAAATTTCAACACTGAATGCATACTATACTTTCCTAAATGTTACAGCCGAGAAAAAACAACCATAAAATTGTTTGAGGTAACATATCCGATCAATACAAAATTATGTTCTCTTAACATTTTATTTTGTGCAGAAAATGCTACTGCCACGTCAATACTCCCACGAGGAGTTGCTCAAAGAAATTTTGAAATCCACATGGCTCGCACACACGACTCTATCTTGGTATGAAGCTGAAATTGGTTATTCCCAGTTTTCTACAAGATAGAGTCTGAAGCTGCAGGATGTTCGGTAAAAAGAGAATCCGGAGCTGATAAGTGTGAGTGTGTGACGACTCACAAACATTCGTCGCCATATTCCTCTTCATCTTTTGTAAATAATCTAATTATAAGTCAACCAACGACCATGCGTCACTAACTTCATCGTCGGTTCAGGTTCTTAATATTTCTTATCAATTCTAAACATGTTATGTCAATTGCATGAAATTCCAGCTTAATATTCAATGAAGTTCCAGCGTGAACAATTAAGTTGAATTCATTTGCATGAAATTGCTACTTACCACACAAGAATCAAACACAATTTATGATTTACTTGATGTTTGGTTTGCTTGCCACCTACTGCTCCGGTCTCAAATGTAAGTAACTTTTTACTTTTTAGGTTATTTCAATAAATGATGTATGTGGTCTATATTATATACCACATACATAATTTTTTAAATGAATCTAAAAAATGAAAAGTTTCTTACATTTGAGATCGGAGGGAGTACAAAAGATTGCACAGGCTGATGAACTCATTTACAGAGACAACAAGTTTCATATTATTATACATACAACACATATGATCTTGTTTGACTAGCAAGATGTATTTTATACGATCAGCTCAAAAACAATTTTGCAGGAGTTATAAGTTATCTATATAATCATAACCTGATCAAATAAAGCTAGAACTCAAAAGGAAAGCATGAAGATACAAACTTCGCTTACTCTACATCATAGCAGGCCAAGCTCTGATATAAAAGTATCCCTATACACTTAACGGTTGATCATTATTTATTGATACTAAAATTGACAAACTCTTTTGGATATAACTCCTATTGTGGACTTTGTGCTCATTCATCCGGAAGACATGGGTGCATTCAGACATATGCACCATTGTATATATCGTAACAACACAAGATCTAAAGGTGTTTCAATGCACCGATCTAGATATACCAGCATCAGATTTCGTCACTGAAACAAATTGATCATCTTCGTATGTGACAACTGACAACCAGAGGTAATGTGTTTTTGAATAATTGTGTTAATATTCTAACATCATATCAGATTAGCACATCAATGCTTTCAAAAAAGAGTCGTGGTCAACAATATGACACATCGCTTCACTATGCGAGTATTTGTGATCACTTCAAAAAGAATAGTGGCTAAAGCGACCAGCCCTCGTGTGGTCTACTCTCAAACCAAAAGAACCACAATCCCGGTAAAGTGCTCTGATTCGAACGTGGCATCGAAATCATTGTCGGTACAGGTTCTTAATACTTTTAAGTATATTAACTTTAAATGAATCTAGTTCAATACATTCCTTTGGAATGAAGGATTTTACATCTCTAGTCGTTAAACATGAGAGCATCTAGTTCTCTTCAGAATTTTTATAGGCTGATTAATTAACACAGTGATTACCTTCACACTGTCACAGTGAACTCTTCTACGCACCGATCCTACAACACCAACATCATTGTCGGTTCAGCTCCCATATTTCACAAAGCATACAAAGTTGCAGAAGGTTTAGAGAATTTTGCAGATTAAATGAACCAAAGTCGCAACTCTTTGTTCTCAATATCTATATCTATGATAAAATCTAGATATTATTTTTTTGCAATGAAATTAGTATTTGCAGGCTGCCAAACAAGAAAAGGAATCGAAACAACAAAGCTAAACAAAATTCAGATAACATAATTCTTCCTCTGAGCTCATGCTCTTAGTTAGTATAACAATGACACGACAAATAATTAGGTAAAACCTACATCCCATGACAGATACAGTCTGCGCCTCCTCGGTGAAGAGAACTTTACCACAGGTTCCACCACCAAGTATAAATAAATTTGAGTGAATAGGCAAAAAAAACCCCTAAAATTGTAACTCTCGTCAAAACCCTCTTGACTTTTAAGAAACTTCAAAAACCCCTGAAATTGTCAAACGTTAGTCAATTACCCCCTCCGTTTGTTTTGTCTGTTAAATGACTATTTATTTTTTTCTTCATCTTCTTCCTTCCACTTTTTTCATCATCATCATCAAGTAGCCATCAAGTAGATATCGCCCCATTTATTAATTTCTCCACATATGGCTTCACCAAATCAGTCAGAAAACTCGCAATCTGAATAAACTTGAATAGATCAAAGTTAGGCATATGTGTGTGTGGGTTGTATTGTGTATTGAAAAATGAAATGGTTCATATGAACCTCTGTCTCTGAGCATATGGTTCATGTTCTTTTTGTGTAGGAAGATTTTGTTCATTCAGAGTCTGTTTATTAGAACAATGATATTTGATGAAACACTTTTCATCAAAGAATTTCATTTAGCTTATTCAAACAAATAAATATGTGAAAAAGTTCATACAGGGAGTTCATCCAGTATTAAAGTTTAAGATCCTTCAAGCCGATATCTAAATGCCCAATTTATCTTTGAAAACTATAAACAAGTTATGAAAAAAATGATCATGTAGAAAAGTGGAATGAAGAACGAAAATGGAAATCATATACTAATAGAAAATCTAAAAAATTGTAACAAAAAAACACCATGCTACTGTTCACTACCTCAATGTTTTTATTGTTGTCACAGGATGTGGGCATGGTTTGGCTAACCATATTAACTGTACTGAAGTGTTGACATGATTCGGAATAACCAAACCGAACCGTTTAAGATTTGTAATTAACCGAACTGAACCAAAGTTATGGTTCGGTTAACCATTTGCTTGCCTATTAACCGAACCGAACCAAAATCAAATTTTTAAAACGAAATGTATTTTTTCATCCTTTTGCTAATTTAATTGTGTTTTTTTGTCCTTTTTAAATTTAATTGCAAGGTATTCGAAACATTATTATTATATTAAGTGTAATCCATCGATAAATGTTTGTTTGTGGATAATGGTGGTGATGAGGGCAACCGACATTGTAAACTAGTACAGCAGTATTAATATGGTTGCAAGGTTACGGATGGGGAAGCATGTTGCTGCGAGTAGAGAGTATAGTATACTGCAATTTGATGGCTGATGATGATTCGCAACAATGTGAATGTAAATAGTTTAATTTGTTAAGGGTCCGTTTGGTTCGAGAGTTTTGGAGGGGAGGGGAGGGAAGGGGAGGGGAGATTTTTAATTTGATGTGTTTGGTTCAATTTGTAGAAGGGGAGAGGAGGGAAGGGGATGGGAGCAAATCTCTTTAAAATTTTATTGCATTGTCATAATTATCCTTGAATTAATTTCAAATCTCAATATTAATCTTGTAACAACTTTTATTATTATTAGATTATATTATTTTGTAACAATCATATTATTATTAAGTTATTTTATTCTTGTAACAAATTTTATTATTTTGTTATATTTTTCTTATAACAACTTTGATTATATATTAAGATATGTGCTATTTTTTTACGGAAGTAATTGGCAAAAAATGCAAGGATTTCAAAGAATTGCTCTTATAAAAAAAAAATACGATGCATGGAGCAAAATACATGAGCCAGTTTGAGATAAAATAAACAGCTTAGGTATGCGCTACTCCTTCGTCGGTTTCTGAAATCGTAAAAACTAGCAGTTTCTTTTATTTAATTAAGTTTAAGGGTAAAACGGTAAAATAATATTAAAATCTCTCCCCTCCCCTCCCCTCGCTTTGCGAACCAAACACGTTTTTAATTAAAAATATCTCCCCTCCCCTCCCCTCCGTTAAAATCCCTCCCCTCCCCTCCCCTTCCCTCCCCTCCTAATTCTCGAACCAAACGGACCCTAAGAGCCATAAATTAGATTAATTTTGGCTAGTTTTGTTCAAAGCACTATTGGACGTCATTGAAACAGAGGATCTTCACCCATTGAAATAAATTAGTAATAGACCCGTGCTGCACGGGTCACGTAATATTGTGGTGTTCATATAAAAAATAATTACATTGTTAATATTGTCAAATGTTAAAAATATTAAATGGAAATTATCGACACTAATATAATGTTTTTATTGAATATTTTTTTTCTTATATATAGAAAAATATGTTAAATGTTTGAATCGGGTATCTTGTAGATTTTATTTTCTTATGTACGCGAAAACAAATTTTTATACATATATGAGAAAGTCAATAAAATAAATTTTTTAAAACTCATAACTATTTTTAAAATATCAACATCAATGTAGTTTCTATTAAATAAATTTTATTTTATATGCAAAACATCGTTCAATGTTTGCATCAACCCATTGCAGATTTTATGTGTTTTATCTACAGAAACAAATTTTTACGTAAATATATGAGAAAGATGATATGATCAAATCGTTAAAACTCAGTAATATTCTCAAAATATAAACATTAATATAGTTTTTTTCATTGAATAACTTTTTGTTTTATATGCAAAACACCGCTCAATGTTTGCACCGCATCCGTTGCAGATTTTATGAGCTTATTTATACATAAATGATTTTTATGTACGTATATGAGAAAATCGATATGATAAATATTTGGAAACTCATGACTATTTTCATAATATCAACATCAATGTAGCTTCTTATGTATATATATATGAGAAAATCGATATGATAAAATTTTGAAAATTCGTGACTATTTTCAAAATATCAACATCAATGTAGTTTCCTTTAAATAAATTTTTATATGCAAAAACCGTTCAATGTTTGGACCAAATCAGTTGCAGAATTTATGTTGATATGATAAAATCGTGGAAACTCATTAATATTGTCAAAATATAAACATTGATTAATATAGTGTTTTTATTGAATAACTTACGTTCAATGTTTGCACCGCATCCGTTGCAGATTTTTTGTGCTTATATATGCACTAGCGTTCAGACGGGCACTCCCGTGCCCGTCTGTCCGCTCTTTCTACTGCGCTAATGCATGTAACTCATAAACAGTATGTTTTTCAACATTTATGTTGATTTAGTTTTTTTTATATATATATTTTGGAGAAAATAATTAGATTTAAAAGAATGACCAAGCTTGATCAAAAAGAGAAGTATCAAGGTTGATTAAAAAAAATGTAAGATATGTAATTCATGCACTTCTTTGACATGGAGTTACTAAATATATATTTAGTTTTGTGATGTATGTTCATCTATCTATGGAGGATGAATATACATGAAACATGAGTGACATTTATGGGGTTGGGTTTGATGAAGACTTTAAATCTTTCTCATTGCTACCACAATTTACAGAAAAAGAGTACACATATGCTCTTTTATTATTTCTCAAGCCATTTGAGTCTGTCACATAATTTAAAATTTAATAAATCAAAGGAAAATCAATAGAAGAAATACGAACAAAACTTCAACGACACATCCAAGTCTTGCAAAGGACGAAGACATTTTAAAAAATATGAAAGAATATTTACACATTAGTCACACTACTTATTCAAATTTTGCAATATTTTTTATTGTAAAAGCCAATGTAACATAGAAAGTGGAATTTTAATTAAACTGTGGCATATAATTGATGTTAGTAAAATCAATTATATGCTCGTCTGTCTGCTTTTTCTACTGCGCTATAGTATATATGTATTTGACTATATGTTTCTTTGTATATAAGCAATCACATTAGTTTTTTCTTTACCCTTTGTTTTTTATAATTTATCTTCATCATAAATAAATATGTATGTATGTGGATGACACGAAATATGAATTCCCAGCTATAAGGTCATTATAAATAACACATGGTAAAACAAAGATAATATAACGACATACTAATATAAACACATATTAGAACATAGATGAAATGAAAGCTATAGTTGAAATCATATTAATCGGCATAAAATCAGAAGCATTAATACATTGATTGTACTCTTATCATCTCTAATGTTTCATTTGTCGTCATTGATTGCGCATGATGGGAAGGCCAAACATCAAATCAGAATCAGAAGCATGTCTCATTTCTCTGCATTTTATTTGATGCAAATGATTTTTATTAGTTGTTAATCGATAAGACTAAATTGTACATTAAAAAGGCTATAAAACATCGTTTAAAATTTAAAAAGTTGATTACCGTTTAAGAATTGTAGCTAATTCTTCGTACACCCCTTTATCAATAATTTCTTGTCTTTCGAAAAACTACAAATTAATTGCAAAATGTTATATGAAATTATAATTCATGGAACATCATATAGAAGAGTAATATATAAAGCTTATATATAAAAAAAAAAAAAAAAAACCTGATGAATAGAGATATCTTGTCTTAACTTCGACGTTGTAGATTGATAGCTCTCCGTTATTATTGGATTGTGCAAATTTCTAAAATAAATAAATTATTGTTTTGTCTCAAAGAAAACAACAAGGAGGGCACTTTTCAACGAATGAATTTAACAAATTTTGAATAAATCTAACTAAACAAACAAATATATAAGAGATTAAAAACCGAATGTACCCTCACTATCAGGCATTTTTCAGAGAAAAGAGCATGCAAAACCATAGTCACATCAACATCAATAAATCACATGTAATTCTTTCAAATCAATTAAATGCTACCCTCCATGTTCTAAAAGATTGCATGGATACAAAAGGGATAAAACTTCATCTCCATGGAGGCTGAATAAAAAAAGACGATGAAACATGACAGAAGTAATAATGAGTGAGAAAACAATTAGTGAAATAAAAAGGAAAGAGAAATTGTCATCAAATACTGCTTAATTAAACCTAAAGTTGGAAACGACGTCAGACCTTTTAGAGGCACCGCGTCTTTCTCCATTCAAGGCATGTCTTCCTCTATTATAATGACTATACTTTCTATCATGTTTCCCTTTCTCTCCTGTAACAAAAAAGAAGAAGAAAGAAATGACATTCAAAAAAGGAAGAAGAATAGAAGCAAGCATAAAACTGAACAAACAAAGGGCAAAAGCAATAGAATTAAACAAACATGGCTGGGATGATCACAAAGATTCCATATTCTTCCTCTTTTTGTTTTGTGACTCGATAATATGTAAAATGGAAGCGAGTGAGGAAGGATCCACTTCGTTGTTAAATACTCCATGGCGAACGTCGTTGTCGTTGTCGCGCTTCTTGACAGCGCCCTCCTTATCTAAGTCTAGTGTTGTTGTGCATTCGACTAATCCACGTTGTGAGTCTACATCTTTTAATAATATGTTCTAGTCTCCATTCATCAAGAATTTGGATCACACCAAAGTGAACGGTTTAGAATTAGCAAAAGGATGATATATATGCAAAGAAACATGAAGACAAAAACTACTCACACCCCAAACAATCCAAGTTACACCCCAAAATTACTACTATACCCTTTAATTAAAATAAAAAATTCAATATAAACTATGTAAGCTTAATTTACTGTGTGTATATATGTATGTTTGATTCTAATTCTTAATACTTTTGAGAATAGAGAACATCACAACACTTTGTATTCTCCCTACTTTCTCCATCTATTCACTGGTCCATTGGTCTATATCAAAAAATAGAAGTTAATAAAAAGAGAATAATACAATACATAGAGAAAAGAAAAATTAGGACTTAAAGTTCATACAGTGAATCTCCTAAAAAAATAACACAACAAATATTCATGAAGTGGCCTCCCAAGATATTCCAACTATTGGCCTTCCACACATCCTATGCACAACGCAAACCCACGACAACTTAAAAAGAGAATGCCGCAATGCAAAAACAGTAGCCATGGAAAATAAAGAATGACAATCTTTTTTTTTTTTTTTTTAAGGAAAAGAATTATAATCTTGTAGCCATGGAACTGAAAACACAACAGAAAATAAAAAAATACAACCGAAACAGGAAAAAAAACAAAATCAAGAGCAGACCATTATAAAAAAATGTTGCAGCAATGCTCCCCCATTTCTTAAAAAAAATAAAATTGAATCAAAAGAAAAAGTAATACTGATTCTCTATCTCTATGTTCAAGTCATCCCTCTAGAATCTATATTCCCTCTAATATCTTCCTATCAATGGTGCGGGTTTTTTAATTTCATAGTGCAGTTACCTTTTGTTTTTGAAATTTATTGTAACCAATTTCAAATTCCAACCACTTAATTATAATTTATTTTCGTAAAATAGTTGCAATAGGGGAAGGGTAAAAAGGAAAAGAAAATATGTCACAATAAAAAGATGTTTTGCCTTTTTTAAAACAATCCTTTTTTTTTAGGTAAAAACATCTATTGGTTTAGTTAATTCCTCATTTGATTTGATCCAATAGTATCAGGCGGTGCTAGTGCATATTTGATCATGCATAGATTTTCTTTTTGGGATCCAAACAATCAATCATACATTAACTTAATGATGAAGAGTATAAAGTGATACTTCTCAAATCTTCTAGTTAAGAATTGATATTGAAAGTTTTGAGTTGAAAACATATTCTTATTCTCTCTTCCTTTGTCTATTTTGTTGCTTGTGCAATTATATGTATGTGTGGGTTTAAATATATTCTTCTTATAAAAAAAGGATATAATCTTAAAATAAGAAAACAAAATTGAATTGGAATGAAAAACAAACCTTATTGTTGTAGTAGATATCCAATGAAAACATTCGTCCTACAAACACTGCAAAAGGGAATTGAAGGAAAAAGGAGGAAAGTTTCTATTGCTACAATCGTTTTTGTTGATGGTTTTCTTACTGTAAAAATAATCAATGAATAGTGAGAGAAGGAATGAGAGAAGACAAATATTGGAAGAAAACATGATATATATTCATTTCAATTGTAGAGGAAACTGTCATTTCGGAAGTTAAAAGAAGTTATTTAAATTTAAAAAACAAAAACCACCAAGGCCATTATAGGAAAGTAAAATAGGCTATACCAAAACAATGTATTGCCTTTATTAATAGGTATAAATAAATAACTTTTTATGTACATATATGAGAAAATTGATATGATAAAAATTTGAAAACTCATGACTATTTTCAGAATATCAACGTCCATGTAGTGTTTCTATTAAATAACTTTTTATTTTATATTTAAAACACCGATAAATATTTGCATTGCACTCGTCGAGGATTTTATAAGTTTATAATGCAGAAGAAATTTTTTATTTAATGATATGTGATAGTCGATATGATAAAATTTGAAAAATTCGTGACTATTTTCAAAATATCAACATCACTTTATTGTTTGTCCAAAATCATTATTAATAATGTTTTAAAAGTATTCCAAAGATTTCTTAATTTTGCATCCAAAAAACAAATATATGTGATTTTTTTTTATATCGATGGATAGTTTCATAATATTTATTTTGAAGTCATCTTTTAAAAAACAAATAAATTGATTCCATAGTTATCTCTAAAGATTTGTTAGAGTTGTGATGACCATTATCCGTAATTGTTTTAACAAATTAATAATTTCATAGTTATCCGTGGAAATTTGTTACATTTGTGATGATCCTTATCCATAATTAATTTTTTTTAAAACAATTAAATTAAATATTACAAAATGACCATTTTGTACATGAAATTAAGGAGATCATGAGTTTTAAAGAGGACGATTATGTAATCTTGTTGTACTTCAACTTTCATATATCGTTAGTAGATTGGCTCCACTACACTCTTCTTCTAAATTACAATGATAATCAAAATCGAGTACAGTTCATAATGGATAATAAAAGATGAAATACCAAAGTTTATTGCTATTACACAACTTGTGTTATATGGTTATGGTTCGGTTCGGTTTGGATAACCGTGATTATTAATGGTTCGGTTCGGTTAATTAATTGTTATAAAAATAATGGTTCAGTTCAAAAATTTGTGAAATGGTTCAATTAATTTTGATATGGTTCGGTTCGATTAACCGGATCGGTTCAGTTTTTGGTTATTTTTGCCTACCCCTAACTGTCAGCACATGGTTTTGAACAATCTTTACCTTTCTCAACAGCTAGAATCTAGAAAATTATTGGAGTTTTGCTTATTTTGTACCTAGTCAAAAGATAGGATCATGTCACTTATCAAGCTCTTTTATCTAATCAATATAGTAGCTTTCTAAAATATCAATCCGCTGTTATTTCTCATTTGTAAATGCTTATAATTAGATGGCTAATTGATGATGATGATGAAAAAAGTGGAAGGAAGAAGATGAAGAAAGCAACAAAAAAAAAAGTCATTTAACAGCCAAAACAAACAGAGGGGGTAATTGACTAACGTTTGACAATTTTAAGGGGTTTTTTGAAGTTTCTCAAAAATCAGGGAGTTTTTTACGAAAGTTACGATTTCAAGGTTTTTTTTGCCTATTCACTCAAATAAATTTATGTAAAACCTAAATCCCAAAACGAATATGGTTTACGCCTCCTCGAGGAAGAGAACTTACCACAACAAGTTCACGACTTCGGACACACGTTTAGACCAACATACTCTTAAACGTGAGCTGTAACGCCCTAATTATTTAATTATTTATTTTACTGAGTTAAAGTCTTTTATGTATATATTTATTTATCTAAAGTTGTGTTATATGACTTTTGGTGTTTAATTGTTGGTTATAATGATATTAAGTGGTATGACTTTTTATTAATGAATGGTATTTAATTAAAATGAATAGAGGATAGGTAATTTGGGAAATAAGGAGAATAAGAAGTTAAGAATATGAAAGGTTGAGGGAGAATTAGTCAGACACGTTCAAAACTGAGAAAAGAGGAAAAAACAGAGAAAAAGGGAGAAGTCAAAGAAGTGAAGAGGAATAGAGAAGAGAGTTGCTAACCTTCTGAATTCAATAATCTAAGGTAAGGGTGAGACTAACTCTCATTAATCATAAAAATGAATTCTGAATTGTTGTTGTCGTTGTTGTTGAATTGAAGATTGTAGAGAATTAGGTTGAATTGAATGAAGTGGTTGAAAACAGTGATTAATCATATGAATTGTGTTTACAGTTGTTGTTCTGATGATAGAATGATAATAGGTAATGTTTCTCATCAAAATTGAGTTTTGGGATGTTAAATTAGGGGATTGGGGTTGAAAAACTGATGTCTGTTCTTGTTGTTTGTAGCGGTGCCTGTCGCCGCTCGCAACGGCGAGTGAACCCACTCGCCCTGGCGAGTAACACAGTTATCGCTCGCAACGACGAGCAAATGTGCTCGCGCCTAGCGAGCAACCTTAATTAAAAAGCGTTAATTGCCTTAATGATGTTTTTGGGTCAAGTTTTATATGAAAATGAGTGTCTTTAAATGTTTAGGAATGATTAGACCATTTTGCAGAATCAAATTTGGGCATAGGAAAGTTAAAAATGAGATTTTTGGGTGAAAATTGATCAAAAAGCCAAGAGCAACAGTTTTTGCTCGCCATCGGCGAGTAGCTGAACTCGCCATAGCAAGTGCCTAAAAATTGAACTCGCCACGACGAGTTGTTCAGAGGCAGACTACCACATTTCGAAATCTTGCGTCGTTTTTAGTTATTTCTGTTTGGAGTTGGCCTTAGGCTTAAATATAAAAATTATTGATGTATATGACCTATACCCAGTAGCTTTGAAATGATGTG
Source organism: Medicago arabica (assembly GCA_946800305.1). Taxonomy (NCBI): domain Eukaryota; kingdom Viridiplantae; phylum Streptophyta; class Magnoliopsida; order Fabales; family Fabaceae; genus Medicago; species Medicago arabica. The sequence continues at coordinate 41,377,684 of OX326969.1, forward strand.
AGAATATTGCATGGAAGGATTGATATGATTTAATTGAAGTTGTTGTTTAATTGTGAAGTTGTCGAAAATATTATGTTGATTAATTACGAAGTTGTAGTTGTTGTTGTTGCATAATAATCATTATGTCATTGCATAAATGTTGTCTAGCGAAGGGGGCTGTAGCCTGTCATGCTGTAGCGAAGGGGGCTTGATGCTTGTCAAGTCGAATTACGACATTAACGAAGGGAGCTTGATGCTCTGTTGGTACCACATGCATATTTACGTTGTGTTGTTGAGTCGATGTTGATACGCTGTTTATACGAAGTTGTCTATAATGATTGTTGCTGTTATATGATAATTAATTCTTTCATAAGAATGCTTGTTATTACATGTTAATTGATGTTTGAGAATTATTGTTTATTATTGATGAATGTGAAATCTCACCCCTTCTGCTTGAAAATGTTGCTCCTCGTATGAGTAACTGGCAGGTGATCAGGAGTAGTTGCTGTTGTGAGTTGACTCTCTCACGCGCCGTCTTAGGGTCGCTCTGATACGTAACGGGATGAGAATTTATTCATACGATACGTTGTCTTGTTACATGTCTTTTCCATTTTGCTGTTGGACCACTTATAAGTGGATTTAATTATTGTTGTTGGAGTTGAGGCCTTAGTGCCAAATTTTGTTGAAAACATTGATTACTTTTCCGCTGCAATGTTGTTGAAATAATTATAGACTTTTTAGTGGATTTTTAAACGACGATTTGATTTAATGAAGTGTGACATCCTGTTGATGTTGAGAACTCTGATAAGTTTAAGTATTATTTATATGTTGGAAAAACAGGGTGTTACATGAGCCCTCAATATCATTTGAAAAAACAACTTCTAACAAAAATAAATTAGGGTAAATCTGGTCCTCTTTTCGAGCTCTTTCCCTCAACTGAGTAAAAATATTAATTCTCTCCCTCAACAAGTTTAGTCGACATAAATGGTATCGTTTCTACAATAGTACAACTCTACAAATCTATAAGTGTTCTTCTTGCAACAAGAACAACACTCAATAATTCGACTAAACTACGCCATTCCACTAGAAAAAAAAAGCTTATTCTCAAGATTTTTTTTTGGAAAACTTGAAAATTAAAAAGGAAAAAAAATATAAAACTTGAAAAAATATGAATTATCATATAGCGATTTATCAACCTTGGATTGACCTCAAGATGTTAACTTGGAACTTTATAGTGTGTTATTCTCAAGGTCTTAAATTGATTCTTTCAATGTCAATTTTGGTGAGTAGTTTGATTTTTTTTTTTAAAGAAAAAAACTTCATTCACTAGCCAAATGTATATAAAAGAAGCAAATGAAATAATTTGTATACCAAAAATAAGTTACATGATTTTTACACAGGCACCCAAAAAATTAATTAGATGTAAATTTGATCTGTCGTAGCAGGCTGTCTGACCCGTTTAAGGCCGACCCTAATGGCCTTTGGGTTTTATCGTGTCGGACCGAAAAACCATATTGAAATATGAGTTTGAAAAAAACCACCTAAGTTTGGTCCTGCAAGGGCCGCGGGCAAACGGGTCGGCCCGTATTAAAAATTATCATTTTTTTTATTATAAAAAGTTCTATAAAATTTCTTATAATTATATTTTTAATAGATTTAAATAATGCTTAACATCACAAAAAATTGCAAAATTTCGTACAAATATCACAGACAAAAACGGTGAGGAAAATAATTTTAAATAAATTACGTATGTTATGCTTATGAATATTTATATGTTCGATCTTTAAAATTAAAAGTAACGAAATCAGTAAATATAATTTATTTTATTACTTTCATATGTGTGTTGATTCGTTTAATTCTCACTTTTATTTTTTAATTTAATAATCAACTAAGCAAAGAATTATTTAAAAAAATAATATATAAATGTAAGTTCAGATTGTAACCTAAGAGGGGGGTGAATTAGGTTTCTAGGAATATTGGTTAATTTTTCTTAGTTTAGCGTTGTTGATAATTTTTCCGGTAAATAATGATGAAGGTATGAATGCGGAAAAATAAAAGAGTAAGGGAAGAAGAAAATACACAAAAGAATTATAGTGGTTCCCCTCTAAACCTTAGGGTACTCCACTTCCTTCATACCCCGCGAAGGATTTCACTATGTAAAGAATCTTTGTTGCAAAACAACCTTAATCCCAAGAGCCCCCTAACAATATTTCTCTACACACCAAGATATCACCCCACTATCTTTTACAATGATTCACCAACAATGGTAAGAAGCTTTTTACAAAAGCAATTGAAGAATAATGAATGTATGACTGTTATGTTTTGATCAATATCGCAATAACATTAAGAACTTAGTGCTCATAAAACTTTATTGTGAATGTTAAAAAAGTGGACAAAGTTTTCATAGCAAGTTGATGAAAGTTTGAGAAATCAAGTGATATTGAATATAACAATTGAGATTGAAAGATGTAATCAGAATGTTAAATAATTTGTTTTGATTCTCAATTGAATTTATAGAAGTCAAAAAGATGTTTATGAAACAATGCTACTTTTCAAAAAGTTTTATCAATAAATAGACACATATTTTAAAAGACACCTATTCATAATAATGAGTTTAAGAAAAAATTAGCCGTTGACATTTTTAATATAAAAAATAGCCGTTAGTTCAATAACAAGTTTTGCATTCAATAATATAATTAAATGCAAACAAATTTGTTACGGCAACTCATTATTAATAAAAGATAAATATTAGTAAGATATTATTCAACAAGTAAATCAACTCATTGCATGCTAAAATTATTTCAAAAGCCAAAATAATAATTATTGAATTTTCGAAAATCAATTATGGTTTTCATGCAAAAACATTTTAATGCAAAATCACATTTATATGAAAATCATTATGAGTGTGTGATTTATGTTTATGAAAACTTTAACATTGCATCATACGGGGACTTAGAAAAAATATTTGTAATTATTTTCTGAGCATTCTAAGTCTTGTTAAGAATGATAGTGTCAAAGATAAGAATCATACTTACAAGAATATAACTATGAAGCCCAAGTCCCATTATCTTCATTCTTCAACTTGACACTCCATATAGTTTTTTTTTCTTTTGTGACGTGAGTTTGTTGTCATCAAAACCCAGCCAAATCTAAGAAGGAAATCTTCTTCATAATAAATATCTATGATTTTTTTTAAGGAAAATATCTATGATTTTTTTGTTATGCGGGTTAAACAGGCTACTCGCGGCCCAAAGGGAAAAGCCAAAACGGGTATTGAGCTCTTAGGGTTGGGGTAAAAACCCTATAGAAATCCAGACTCAATATTTAGAATTATGCTCTTTACCTAACTATTTTTGCTTGCTCCCAACTGAAAAGGCGTAATTGCCCTTGCGTGGTGACTTAAGTCACATAACACAGCAACACAAACACATAACGCATTCACTTTCAAACCATCCAAAATACGATTTTTCTCCCCATTTTTTTGAATTTCACCAAACTCAGCTAAATCATCATCAAATCACGCAAATCAACAAATAAGTGTTGTTTATCTTCATTGTTTTTTTTTTGTTTAAATTTTTGATTTTTTTGAAGAAATTTGATATTTTTAGGTTTTTAGAAATTTGACTTGCATGTTAGTTTTTACGATTGTTAGTGATGAATTAAGTTAGGAATTGTAGTTTACATATTGTTTAGAATGCAATGTGTTAGTTTAGGGTTTAGAAAGTGTTAAATTTTTAAGTTGATTTAAAGTTACACTCAGTGAAAATTTGTTTGTTTTTTGGATTGTTAATGATGAAATTAGGTAGAAATTGGTTGGTTAATGTTGATTATAGTTAGTTTGACTACAATGTGGTAGTTTACGGATTGAAATGACACTGTCGAAATTTAAGTAATGTTGTTGAATAGTTAGAAGTGACACAATGTCCGTATGAAATAAATCATTGATTTTTTGCTTTTTGAACTGTTGTGCAAATATGTCTCAGAGAGCTGACAAACTTAGGTTAGAGAGGGAGTCTGCTACCGGTAGTGCACGGAGAGAAAAGGAAGCACTGCGCCCCTCCTCCTCATGCTCCTAGTCAACAAAGAGGTGGACCCACGAGGTTTGGTGGGGGTGATGATGCGGTAGGAACATCGTTACAGGCGGGTGTGTCACATATAGTGGACCAGATCATCCAAAATATCAGAGCCGTAGTTGACAGCGTTATGGAGGGGATTCCTGATTTTTATTCCAACCCTGTTGTTGCCCTCGTTATGGAGACCATCCGGCAACATTATCGCGAGCTGGGAGGAGGTGTTGGCTCCGCGGAGGATGAGTAGGAGCAGTAGGGTCTTTTTTATGACTTTTGCATATTCGTAGTTTTTGATGACATTTTTGGGGGGTTTTTGATGTAATACATTTCCACTCGCGCGTTTGCGCATTTTTATGATATTTTGATTAGTTTATCGGTTTTTAATTTTGCGTAATTTTTTGTGTATGTGTATGTTAATTATCAATGAATGAATGATTGTGAATGATTGAAATGTTGAAATTGAATGAATGGATGTATGAATGAATGAATATGCTGAAATCAAGTTTCTGCCTGTTTTGAAATACTGCACAGACTCAGCGTGAATTAACTCACACATGAATATTTTGAGAAGTTTGATTGGGAGCGAGCAATTTTGGTTGGGAGAAGAGCATAATTCCAATATTTAACACCTAAGCCCTACAATTAATCGGGCATGACATGCCGGTCAATATGAGCCATCTTGTTTTTACAACACTAGTTGTATATGTAAAAAATTTATAGTTCATATGAACATAGCTCAATTAGCAAGAGCAATGTTTTGTCATATGTTGAGGTCAAAATTCTAAGTTCCAATCAACCAATTTTTATTTTTTTACAAAAAACGGTGGACGACTTTAAGGTGAATTATAGCTATTATACTACTTTATTGATTTTTTGTTTTTGTTTTTTTACAACTGTGCTGTGGTGCTTAAAAATTAATTTCTTACGGTAAATAAACATAACATTTTATTGAGAAATTTATGATGAGATGTTAAAATTGTGAATTAGCGAATATTGGGATCAAAATTACATCTAAGGCTATAATATAATACTCGTGATGATAAATATCTTTGTGTGTTCATAACCGAACTCAGTTCTGTCCTTTTTTCTTTCTCCTTCTTCTATCTCTCTCTCTCTCCACTGCTTCTTCTCTTCCCCCAACAATCACCACCGAGTAAAGACTCCCCGATCTTTCGATCCCAATTCGTCTTAGTTTATGAGGTATCATTTGTTTTCTCTTATTATTATTATCGTATATTTTTTAATTTTAATTAATTTTTTTGATTTGGTTTATTTTTTTTCGATTTACGCCATGTTGATGCAAATCTTTCAGAATTTCCCATTCGATTATGCGAAAAAACGATTTTTTTTGATTATTTTCAGTCATGGGTATCTTAGATCTAGAGAGTTATGGCTAATTAGGTTTTTTTAGATCCAGAATCGCCCCTTTTCGTTAATTAGGTTTTCTTGATTCTAAAAAATTATTCTTTTGATGATTTATAAATAATCTGTCATGTTTGGTTTCAATAGATTTACATTTCAGTTCATGGAATATTTTTGTTCAATTTAATTTAGTTTAATTTTATCGTTTATTGATATTATTTTTTGAATTCTATTTAATCAGTAATCCTTTTTGTTCATAATCAATTTCTAATCTTTGTTGTTTTTCTTGCAGCTCCAAGGAGAAACCCACTCTCGGGTAAGATTTTTACTCCACTGTCCTCTTTTCGCTGTTCTTTTAATGTCATTTCATCAATATTAGTATTCATGAACTATTTCTATTGAGTTTAATGTTAATTAAATTTGAAAGCTGGTAGTTTTTCATTCATAGTTGTTATTTAACTCAATTATTTCTCTAACATAGCGAACCCACTTAATTAATTTATTCTCTGTGAAGGGCTTATATCTATACTTTTTTGCACCATTTATGCAAATCGTATTTGTGTTATTTTTTTTATGTTCATATAATCTGTTTTAAGATTCTTATTGGTTGTTTTTCTTAATCATCAGTGGCACGCGGATTAAGACCCGCAAACGGAACATCGCAGCGCCTCTGGACCCTGCAGCATTTGCTGATGCAGTGGTCCAGATTTACTTGGATAATGCTGGTGATTTGGTATGTTATCATAGCATTTTACATCTATTCATTTGTTGATTATTTGTATTGCACACACTGTTATGTTTTGATGTACTTGCAAAACTGATTGAATGATTTATGTTTATAGGAACTTATTGCAAAAAGCATTGAATCTTCTGACCTCAACTTCTCAAGATACGGTGACACCTTTTTTGAGGCAAGTTTACTAAACTAGCAGAAAATTTGCTGTCTCTCTGTTCATTTTAGTATTGCGTGTTTTATATTTGCTATTTTGATATGACTGTAGGAGAGTTAGATGCATAGTTCATGTTATTATTACATACATGCTTTGCTGATATCTATATACTAATACTATAACTATTGTAGTTTGGCGTGCTTAAATCTTTTCTGCTATTTGAAAACCTGAATCTTTGTGTGTAAACATATATCTCCTTTTATAGCACCTACTAGGCACTTCTATAATCTGGAAAGGGATGGAATCTCCCTACCCTTTGTATACCATTCTCCCAGGGGATCTGAAGCCAGTCTTCACATTTTTCAGCATCGTAGGCGTAGCCATTTATACCATACCTGTAAAATAGACCAATGATTAGTCTCAGATTTTGGTAAAAATAGGACATCGAATACACCATTTAATTTTCTTACGCCATTGACTAAACACTAAAGCATCAATTAGTTCATCTAATTTCAATGTTCTCAATGCTTTGTGATATTCTATTGCCTGTTGATTTCTATCCAACTCACAATTGTCTTACGAATCATTTACTGTAGGTTATTTTCACTGGGGGCCGCACACAACCTGGAACTACCAAGCCCGATGAGGGGGAACGCCATCCTTACTCCATAATAGAGTATGAGGCAACACGTGAAGTCATTTTACCATCTGTGATCTACATACAGAAGGTTTTGCGGAGAAGGCCGTTTCTCATCAAGAACCTTGAAAATGTCACGCGAAGATTCCTCCAGTCCTTGGAGCTTTTCGAGGAAAATGAGAGGAAGAAGTTGGCAATCTTCACAGCACTTGCTTTCTCTCAGAAGCTATCTGGTCTCCCACCAGAGACTGTGTTCCAACCACTTCTTAAAGATAACCTTGTGGCCAAAGGGCTAGTTCTGACATTTATAACCGACTTCTTTAAGGAGTATTTGATTGACAACAGCCTTGATGATCTTATTGCAATTCTCAAACGGGGAAAAGTTGAAGATAATCTTTTGGTCTTTTTCCCCCCTGCAAAAAGAACCAATGAGTCTTTCTCTGAGCATTTCAGGTACTTCTTACCTGCTAGTGAAAAGGATGCATCTTTAATGATGATACTTCAAAACGTTTATATATCAGGATTGATTTGATTTGTCTAAGCCAATGGTTCTTCTATTTTATTTTGCTTTTGGCAATTGCAACAGCCTTGATGGTCTCATTCTATGAACGATTTATTATTGCAGGATTCTGATTTTGATAATATATTTGGGTGCTTGACTATGTAGTGTTAAGTTAAATATTCTTTTAGAAGGGAAGGTATTCAAGTCTAAATTAGTGTTCTGGGGATGTGTTGAGACGTTTTTATCCCCCCCCCCCCCCCACCTCTCTTTTATGCCAATGCTCAAGAAGTGGAATTGAATGAATTTTACAAGACCTGAACCGCATCACAAAATTTGACGTAAAATGCATTAATGCTAGTGGTTTAGTACCCAATCTTATGATATCCTCAGTTTGGAATTATATGAACCCACTGTTTCATGTTATTTGCTTGAATTAAAACATTTGCTAATTGGTTAACACAAGTTTTTCTTTTTGTTAGTTTTCTATCTGTTTGAAATATCTTGGAGTGATATTTTTTTTGAACGGGAAAACCATCACACTAACCATTGTATCCAATTATCTGGGAGTGATTGATAAAATAGAAGACTTTGTTTCATTGAATTATTTTGACATTTTCTACAACTGGACTGGTAGACTGTTTTATCAATTTTATTACTCTGTTAATTATGATGGAATTTATGAATACGCTTATTCATTCATTGTCAACTTTTTAGCAAGGAAGGACTGACCGCCTTGGTGGAGTATAATGAAAAGAAGATGTTTGAGGTGACACTCAAGGAAATGAAGTCTGCTTTGACAACACAGATAACAGAGGAGGCTGATATATCTGAAGTTATTGAGACTGTGAAGCTTCGGGTTAGAGATGCTAAGTTGCCTGAAACCGAGATTGTGCGGATCTTATGGGATGTTTTAATGGACGCTGTTCAGTGGTCAGGGAAAAATCAGCAACAGAATGCAAATGCAGCCCTGCGCAAGGTAACCTTTAGAATTTTGCTTCGATGCCAATTTCTATTTGCTTGAATTGAAATTTTCAACTTTGTTATGCTGTACATTGGTATCCTATTGAATAGCAACCGATGTATAGAATGTTCATGTTTACCTTTGTTCATCTGATGTCCGTGGCCGTAATACAATGTCCTTGACTGTAATATGTTCATTGGTTTGTACTTTTGTTATGTTGATGTTCTGTGCGTGATTGTGGAGGGGCTTAGCTTACCATGTTATGGTGTGTGGATAGTGTTCTTAGATGGTGTTAATACGCACAGTTTGATTATCTATGATTATGCTTTTAGGGAATGGATTTTCCATCTGATTGCTTATTCAGAAAACCACTCAGTATTCATGCTGATACGTGACATTTTTCTTCATTAAAGTTGTTGACATCACCCTGTTTACGATAAAGGTGAAAACATGGGCAGAATTGTTGAATACTTTCTGCACCAGTGGAAAACTTGAGCTGGAGCTGATGTACAAAGTACAGATGCAATGCTATGAGGATGCTAAGCTGATGAAGCTGTTCCCTGAGATTATTAGATCTCTTTATGAACAGGATGTGCTGGCTGAAGATACCATTCTTCATTGGTTCCGTAAAGGAACAAACCCCAAAGGAAGGTAAGCAGTTTTTGTGAACATTTCTTCTGACTCAAAAAAATCTCGGTATAAAGTTCATCTTTACAGAGTCTGTCATAACACCTTGCCACTACTAAACTTGTTACTTACAGTTGCTTATTTATAACTGGTACAGGCAAACTTTTGTGAAGGCACTCGAACCCTTTGTTAATTGGCTGGAGGAGGCTGAAGAGGAGGAATGAATGTAGCAGAGGTTCAGGGTTGAAGATCTTTAGCGCTTGTATCATTACCTGTTCTCTTTCTTTGATATTGAATCAAATTCTCGTGAACTTGATGTGCCTGGTACTAATAATATATTTCGTTGTAGACTGTTTACATCATCCGTCGAGCCCTCATGGTGCTTGCATGTTTTCCATACACATGAGAGATTATATGCTACATGGATGTATTACTGTATTTTGAATGTTTTACCTTTATAACGGCTCTTTACTGTTGGTGACATAATCTTTTCTTCAATTTTGATGGTATTTTTATTAGCTTTGTCTAACGCAAGTATTATAATGCATTTTGTGGCTGTACAAGGGATAAAAGAAAGATATTGCTATATGAATGATCAATTAAAATAGTTAAATGTGTTTTTTCTTACGTCAATCTAATTTTGAGACAACTTTTGTTTTACCATCGGAAGTTGGTCATGCCCCGAGAGAATGATTTAAGACTTCAGATTAATTCTAGTCCTCGTTTCTCAATCATTTACCTCCTCAGCTCATTTAAAAAATGTATGTTTTAGACAAAAAGGAATTGGAAAAATATAATGATAAGCTTATATCAAATTTATACAAAGTATTTCAAAAGTATCAATACTCACGCTTACTACCTACACCTATTAAAGTTCATCGATGATCCACGCTCCTTAACTTATCAAGAAGGTAATTCTTTCAACCATATAGTACTTCCATGTATGTGTGTCCTTGTTTCCTGCTTGTGCATTTAAAAGTCAACTAATTTAGGAGATGAACAAAGTGGTTGAGATGGTTAGATTACATGTGTGTGATGTGCCTTGAGGAGAATTGATTTCAATAGAATTGATTTTGGTTAAAAATGAGTTTAATTTAATGTAAAGTGATTTATGTTTGGATATCGTCACAAGAAAAATGCTTTGTATGAAAAAGTGATGTTTGGATACTGTGTCAAAATTGCTTTTGGAGGTGTAAATGACTAAAATGGGTTTTAAGTTTTAAGTTGCGGATCAATTTTTTTGTTCAATTTTAGTAAAATATTTAAAATTTTGTATATCATTTTTTAAATAATTTTTCTTCAACTTAAAAATAATAAATACAAATATAACCTAAAAGCATTTTTTTTAAGGACGTAAAAACACTTTTTATTAGGCTTCTTTTTACCCATGTTTTCATAAGTCAATATCTATAATTTTTTTGCTTTAGTTTATTAATTAAATGAAAGGGGTGATCCATTCGTTAAATAAGGGATAACGATAAGGGACTTCCAAAATTTTTGAAGATAAAGGGATGTACCAAAACAAAACAAAACAAAAAAAGGGGGTCTTAGGCTTTGGAATCCATAGCTGAGATCCAAACACCCCCAATCTCAGTCAAATCACGGTGGATGGCTGTAAACGTGCGTTTTCCTGCATGATGAAACCATATAGATTGTGAAGGTTAGATTAGATTTCCTGCATGAAACGCAACACACTTTTGGATTAGAAATGTCTTCCCCCATGCATGTAATGACGTAGTTTTATTGTTTTTCTTCCCCTCACCTGCGAAATAGATTAACGAATTTTATTTTTAAATTATCATTTTTTTAAAAAGAAAAATATCAAAATTTCAGTGTATCAACAAAATTTGATTGTAACAAATGATGAAAAAATTAGCTGGCTATATATGTTTTTTAAATTATTAAGAAACCAAAATTTCGTGTAATAGATTTTAAGTTGTTTTTTTAGTACAAGTTCAATAACAACAACAAACGACACGACACGACAGTGTTGTTGATTAAGCGATGTGGTGTCTCACTCCAATCGCTAACACTTTCTCATTCTCATCCATCATCTGCAAATGCAAACCATCCAATGACACTCACAACCACGCGCTCGACGCCGGGTATATCCGACGCGCCGCCCTCATCGCCGACAAGTCCGCCGGTTTCACTTCCCCTCATCCCAATTTCGGCTGCGTCATCGCCACCCCCTCCGGCGATGTCGCCGGTGAAGGTTACCTCTACGCGCAAGGTACCTCCCCCGCCGAAGTTCAGGCTGTTACATCCGCCGGCGAGCGCTGCCGTGGCGCCACTGCTTACCTGAACATGGAACCTGGTGACTGTGACGGCGACAACACTGCTGTGTCTGCTCTGCTTCAGGTTTCTTGTTATTCAGACTTCCTATTTGTGACTGACAACGTTGTTTGTGTTTGTAGTTTATTATTGATCATGTGTGTGAAACTAAACTAGGGTGGGGTCAAAAGGGTTGTCATTGGAATGAGACATCCTTTGCAACATTTCAGAGGCAATGCTGTCCGTGCTCTTAGAAGTCAAGGATTGCAAGTTGATCTTCTTGGAGAGGAACTCACTAGTAAGATTATAGAGGTTTGTATTTACTATTACTATTAATGTGTTTTACTTTTGGGTTTCTTTTATTTTAATTCAACAAGAAAATACACAAGTTTACACTGACTTGTGGTTTTGTTGAAATAAAAAGTTACAGTGAACTTATTTGGGGACAGTGTAATAGCAGTTTGTTCAAATTCTGCTATGCTCAAATGATATAGCCACTATTTTACAGCACCTTGTATTGAACTGCATATTATGGAATAATACTAGTTTGTTAAAATTCTGCATTTGATAACACTGATTTTGGTTGATTGATTCGTTTCTAACTATGGCTAATGCTAGTAAGTCGCGTGAGGGTCAATCAAAATGAGGTAATTGCATTCAACTCCCTTTGAAATTGAAGGGAGGTTGATGCAATTTTCCTAACAAATGAGGGTAACGAGCGTTTGTTTAAAAAATCAAAGATGTTTATGTGTTACTTAAGCATACCTCGCGGGGTATGAGTGCAATTTCTCCAAGCAAAATCAAACCTTTTGTTGTTGAAAAGGGCAGCTTTTGTTACTATTAAAGTAAATAGTCACTTTGGTCCTGACTTAGGATTAACTACAAAATAGTCTCTGACGGTGCATTTCTAGTATCACTTTAGTCCCTGACGTTAAATAATTCTGTCAAGTGATGATGTGGCAAAGGTTTACGATGACATGACATATGATGTGTTAGGGACTAAAGTGAAAGAAACTCAATAGTCACTTTATTAGTAACCCAATTTGTGATTCATAAGTTAAATCATAGTAGTTGATTTTTTTTTTTTAAGGAAAAGCATTTGACAGCAATACCTTAAAAGTACTACTGAACTAGGCCACTTATTTGGTATCTGCTGATTCCTCTCGAATCATGCCGTAGATGATATGATGTTATAACATCAAAATTGAAGATAGTCCATTTTCAATATTTGATGTGATTAAATAGTGTCAATAGGATCAGCACTTGAACTACAGATCAGCACTTCATTCACAGGATGATTCCCTGATATTTTGTGTGCATTAAGTTTTTTGTGGCAACCAAAGTATAATAATTTTAGATTTCCCTGCACTATAGAACTAGAGTCATATTTTTACTTTTTTAAGGCCTAGTTTTGTTAGCATCAAGTTTATGGGCTTTTTTTTAATTGAGATAAGTGTTTGATTATTAACCAGTGGTTATGGAGAAGTTATATGGAAGAGCTTCTGAAAATGTTGCAATGAAGATGCTCATTTCAACTCATAATCATATTACAGGATAATTGCAATTTTATTTTGCTTTAAGTTGTTGTTGAAAAGTTTATCCAATTTTGCTAGAAATCGTTCATAGCTGCAACTACTAAAACTAACAACTTATTAGGGACCTTAGTGAGAGTACGTGTTTATTGTCAAAGATCTAATTGACAGCAAGTATGCACAATCAGGGACCTAACAACATGTTGGTGTTTAATGGAAGATTTGATTTTGAACAAAAGAGAGAATTAGATGACATTTAGGCATTTGAGATTCATTTTGGAGATATTGATTTTCGGTTCAGGGACCAAAGTGACCATTTTCTACTTTCACTTTAGTCCTTGTGACACCTCATACTTCTTGTCAGCATAATTTTTTTGCCACATCATCACTTAACAAAATTATTTAACGCCAGAGACTAAAGTGATAACGGAAGTGTACAGTCAGGGACTATTTTGTAGTTAATCCTGAGCCAGGGACCTTTGTAACAGTGAGGTGTAGAGTCAAGGATCAAAGTGACCTTTTACTCTTACTATTATTGAAGGATGTGCTTTACTGCTTTTACTAAAAATTTCTTATCAGTTCTTTATGTGCTGTGGTTAGTGGGACCAAAACCTTTAGCTTTTTATTCATAGATATGCATTCCTATGTTGCCTTTTATTTACAGGATGCCCAGAAAGAATGTCTTCTTGTTAACGCCCCTTTGACTTGTAGAGCTTCTTCGCGTGTACCCTTTTCTGTTCTCAAGTATGCCATGACTCTCGATGGTGAGGGTTCTGTTCATTTTCATGTTATTTTTCTTTCTTGCACGAGTTTTTAGTGTAGAATCTCGAAATTGCATAAACTGTTGGCTGCGTTTTCTTGTCTCATTACCTTCCTGGTCCAACAGGAAAAATTGCTGCTAGCACTGGCCATGCATGGTGGATAAGCTGCAAGCAATCTAGAAACCTAGTTTTTGAGCTGCGAGCTAGAAGTGATGCAATAATTGTGGGAGGAAATACAGTTCGAAGGGACAGTGAGTACCATCATTATCATTATTTTCTATAAATTTCTGAAAATTTGACCCTTCCTTTAAAATTCAATCAGATCCAAGACTGACAGCAAGACATGGAGGCGGGCATATGCCGATACGCATTGTAATGTCTCAGTCCCTCGATCTTCCAGAGGAGGCAAACCTATGGGACATGTCTGAGGTTTCTACCATAGTTGTAACACAGAGGGGTGCAAGGAGAAGTCTCCAGAAGCTGCTTGCGTCTAAAGGAGTTGAAGTTGTAGAGTTTGACATATTAAATCCGCGAGATGTTATGGAGTATTTTTATGATCGAGGGTATCTTTCAGTTTTCTGGGAATGCGGAGGAACATTGGCTGCGTCTGCTATTTCGTCTGGAGTAATTCACAAGGTTTCATTTATCTTTTTCATTTTCCATAGGAGAAATTGAAATGGTGTTCCATTTGTTATTGGTATAGATAAGGCACTTTTCTGCGGTTCTAACTAATTTACTGCTACGGATTAGATGGAAATAGATTATCTGCTGTAACTGTGTTACATCGTTACATATCTCGACCACCCAATCTAAATCACTGACCCAGATTGTTTAAAATTGATTTACTGACTGTGTAATCTGAATCGTCTCACCTCAAATCAACGGCCAAAATTATTACTGTGTGGTACTTTCACTGCAGGAAGTCTGGATCTGCTTTAGATTAAGGGCTTATTAGATAGGCAACAGCAGGGTCACATAGTTGGCTTTATCTTGTTTTGGTTTTACCTTAAAATATGTTGGGATAACTATGATATTTATGTCTGTCAGGTTTATGCATTTGTTGCTCCTAAAATTATTGGTGGAAAGAATGCACCATCTCCTGTGGGTGATCTTGGGATGGTTGAGATGTCACAAGCTATAAATCTAATCGATGTTTGCTATCAGCAGGTTATTCAGAATTGATTCGCTTTTCCCTTTGAAATACTGATACCGTTTCATTCCGATTAAAAAATATATGTCTAATCTATGTATCTACCGTTGAATCAATCACTGTAATGCAGGTTGGTCCGGACATGCTTGTTAGTGGATTTCTTCAACCGTTGCCAGATACGGCACCAACAATTCCATCACCAGAGGAAACTTTTATTGCTGACCCTACTGTCTCTCCATACGAATCCAGCATCATATTTTTCTATAAAACATGGGATCCTCATGGTGCATTGTCAAATTTCTCTCCTCATCCCATTCAAATGCCCGATGAAAATGGCGAAAATATGACTTGGTTGAGTGTGGAGCATTACTACCAGGTAATTTTTTTTGTTGCATAGTTTCTATTTTTCCTTTGCGGTATTATTGTGTTGTTTATAAATTTAATTTGATGCCTAGGCGCACAAGTTTGTCGGAGTGGATGATACTATTGCAAAGGATTGTTTGGAAAAGATCAAATCTGTAAAAAGTCCAGAAGAAGCTGCTAGAATAGGAAGGTCAATACAAAGGCAGCATCCTGATCTGGTATGACCCAACTCGTTTTTCAAACATTTCTCAAACTCTTAGGGTCTGTTTGGACTGACTTATTTGAGCTTATCTGTTTGGGAAAGTTTATGCATAAAATTTATTCTCATAAGCTCTCCAAGATAGTTTATGAAAACCACTTAAAACTTATATGGAAACAATTTGACTTTATTTTATCTTTTGTTTTAGAAATAGCTACATATACATTTAAATGATAAAAGCCTTAATAAGTTAGATTGGTTCTTTTCCCTTTGCTCAGTGTTTTGATGATTGAAACTTATTGGGCCTGCAGATAAGGCCTGATTGGGACAACATGAAGATCGATGTCATGTACTCGGCACTGAAATGCAAGTTCTCAACATACCCACACTTGAGTTCTATGCTGCTTTCAACTGCCGGTTCGGTTCTAGTTGAGGCTTCTCCCCATGATCTCTTTTGGGGTGGAGGTCGAGAAGGAGAAGGCTTGAATTATCTCGGACGACTGTTGATGAAATTGAGATCAGAGTTTCTTGAGGAATCATCGTTGTCGTCAACTGAGTCTCCTAGTTTAGCAGTATAATATTTATAAAGAGAGAAAAGAAACAATATTTTTGTTGTAGAATTACCAACATTACTTGTTGTACAACACATACCATAGTGAAAGGACATCAAATTGTCAAGGAATCAAAATTTTGAAAGTATTTATTGGAAAGTATAGTTTTTTTTTCTTCCAGATAATCAATGCATTAAATGCTATATTTTTCCGGTAGACACTTCTCGTTTGTTGATTTCTTAACAAGTGTTTTAGGGATCCTTTTTAAGAGGACCTTAAATTATAAGCAACCGTGTTATTAATTTAATTTGTTAACCAAGCATTTTGTTTATAAAATTTCATTCATAGGTTTCTTTCTCTTGTTTATTTGTTTTGAAGTTTGTTTTGATTTGAAGTATATATAAGAGGGGATCATTATTGGTAGATGGATTAAATGTTGCTAATATACTATTTTTCTGATACATTTTAATTATTGAGTAAAATTCATGGGATGATCATTAAATCATGCCAATTGCCAGCTTTGTTTTTTAGTGCATGTTTGGTGTTGCGGTGGGATTGTCGAAATTACAGCGGCACCGTGATTTGGGAAAAAAAATTCGGTGTAGTTTTTGCTAAACAACTGTGCCACATCATAATTCTTAGCATGTTTGCTTGTTTGGTATCACAGACACAGTGGACTTGCCAAATTTACAATGGTTCACCGTTATATCAAACTTGCAATCTATCAAACTCAAAGCAATCCCAAACATTAAACTCATACTTTAAGCGAGAAATTTCACCCAATGAAAAAGTACATTAAGATTTCTTGATGTTTGTATAATAGGCATTATGAAGAACCTCACAATATACAATATACATAGTGTGACAGATAAAAGTGAGTACAACGTTGCTGGTTAAGCTTTTAGTACATGATGACCTGCCGGAGTTACTCATCCCTTTCAAAATCTCCATTTATGTTATGAATCACAGTGGGGGCCTGGGAGGTGGGCTACTCCATCGTGGGAGGTGTAGCTAGCATTTGTAGTTGTGGCCCCACGTTGGGAGGCAAATGGTTGATGATGAGATGTGTTTAATACCAAAGAAATACGAACAACACGTATTTTAACACACACCAAATCACGTGGAATCCATATAAATTTGGTGCGACTCATACTAAATTGTTTTCCCTTCATAGAGGTTACAAATTACATCTTTACGTTATGCATATTCTTAATCAAAAAAGAATTCTATTCTAAACATGCACTAAATAATGTGGAACTCGGTTTTTAAATTGACAAGAGGCTTAACGAAATAAATTGATTGAAAACAATAGGACATGGTTATCTCTATTTGGCCAAGAGAAGAGTGAGATAATAACTAAAAATTTAATGAAATGGGGAAGTTGGTGGTTGTCAAGTATTCCCTAAGTCCTTGTGTCACGGGAGGTGTCTGTGATCAATGTGGACTTTTCAATCAGTCGATATTCAAGGACTGTTTGTTTGTTTGCATTAAAAACAAGTGATTAAGCAGCAACCACTACTTCAGTCTTCAAGTCACTGTTCACTGGAACCATTGAAGCTTCAAGCAATCCTGTTTCATCTCATCCATAATCACTTTTCTGGACAAAAAAGAAAAGTTTTGTATGACGGTGCTAATCACATAATATGCCAAACATGGGTTTTGTTTTTTTGAAAGCATATTAAATTCTGCATGTAAAAAGATACGTATAAGTATTTTTCTTTGAGAGGTACGTATAAGTATTTCTTAATTAAGAATATTTTGAATTTAATGAAAATATATTGTCAGTGTATATTAGTTTTATTGTGAGATGTTTCGAGAATTCATCCTATTATTATATATGTTTGTTTTGTAACTCCTTGATTTTAAAAATGATTGTGAAGTGCTAAATCTTTTTATATTTTTGTTCAATCGAATCCTTTGTAAGATATATTTTTTTTTGGTTGGTGGTCAGAGTTTGATCCTGAACAAATATGTATTATTTCTACCGCTACGAGGACCCTTGTAAGATAATTTTGTATTATTATATAGGGCTTGTTTTACTCTCTTTTTTGTTATACAAAATTATCACTTAAGACGTTTACAATTCGACAAATTATTGAAGCGTTTAAAAATGAAATAGACTTTTATGTAAGGCAATTGTAGGGGTGTTCGGAGGAGCATTGAGAGCAATATTGAACTAACGTTTTAGAACCACATATCTAGCCAAATATTTGAAGATAATATGTATATACGCGGCATCTCTTTGTA
This sequence comes from Medicago arabica, assembly GCA_946800305.1. Lineage (NCBI taxonomy): Eukaryota > Viridiplantae > Streptophyta > Magnoliopsida > Fabales > Fabaceae > Medicago > Medicago arabica. The sequence goes on from OX326969.1 coordinate 41,395,789, forward strand.
TTTTTTTCCCCTTTTTCTGTGAGCTTTGAATGCATCTTGCATACACTCGATCAGAATAATAATTTGCCATTTCAAAAATAAAATAAAATCATCACACACACACACACACAAACATCCAACATTTAGTTCATTCATAATCGATATGAGATTAATCACTCACACTCGAATTCAACAATCTTTTCCTCAAGTGTGAGTATCTCACATTCTATACGTGCACTATTATTATTACCAACAAACTTATTGACTACATTGTTGGAAGACTTTTGAGACAAGGATCAAATATCATGATCTCATTATTCTCCAATCAAGTCAAACACGTGCTATAATATTATTTGTTGGAGAGTTTGAAAGAGCGTCGAAAGTAATGACAAATCAATCCTCCAAAACCACGAGAGAATGAAACACCACGTCTTCATCCAAAATCTTTAAGCATAAGATATATAAGTCATCTCACTTATATTAAAAATATTTAACTCGTTCATAATTAATATGAGATTAACCACTCATACTTTCTTTTGACGGATTTAACCACTCAAACTTAAACTTAACATTAACATATCTTACCGGTTACCACCCTTAAAAAAAAAATCAACATATCTTACGAGACTTATAAATTATAAGATCAAAATCATACCAAAAATAAGTCTATAATAAATAATTAGTCAGACTTAAACCATAAATTTATTTTATCGCGTAAAGCTGGGTCTAACTCCATGATAGCATATTTCACCCCCTATTGGCAATTTAGAGCACAGAATTGAAGTCCTCATGCCAGGTCAACAATATCTTGTGTAAATAGGTTGTTTTCTGTATTGTTTATTAAGGTTTTAAAGCGTGAATTTGTTCAATGTCAAACAACTATAGTTACACCAGACACAAGTCAAACTTTTGAAAAATCAGTTCATCAAAGTGGAAATGTTGACACGGTTGTTTTGGTTTAAATAGTACATAGTCTTTATTTTTATTGAACAATTTTTTTCACTTTTTTTTTTCACTATTATTTTAGCCACGACAAAACATTAGTCCTGGATCGGTTCCTATTTGAACCCCTTCGCCCAAAAACCAACCAGAGGTTAACACAATTTTTTAAATGATAAATAATACTAAAAGACAAACAAATATTTCAAATATGACAACACAGTTAGAGAGAGATATTGAAAAATGGTAAAAATAAAATTGAAAATAAGGAGGCATGTTTCACGTTTTAAAGAGTCAATGTGAACATTGTACCCAGAAAAGAAAATCAATGTGAACATACCAGATATATTGAGATATTGTGACCCTTTTCACCAAAAAAAGATATAATGGGACCCTTGATGCATCCTTCAATTATAAATATATAATTTCTCTAAAAATAATTGTATAATTAATAATGCTAGTTGCATATTTATTATATAAACTAACGAAGTGATTTGAAGATATATGTTACCATGAGAGAGACTGATAGAGCAATAATCATCCCAAATAAGCAAATTACAAGATAAGGAGGGAACTAAACAAAAACATTGTTACAAGTTTTCAATGTCCCAGCCAATGTGGACATTGATTGTTGATGGAGATATTGGGACCCTTGATGCACCCTTCACTATATTCACTAATAATAATGCTACACATTGCTGTAAAGTATCTTGAATTGAAGCAATAGTAGATTATAATGAAGATTTTAAGGTTATGAGATGATTATCAGGGTGACTTCTTTTCGTAAAAACCTTATGATTACTTAAGGTTTTGCCGTCTTGCTCCCTAAGGCATTAACCCTCATAGCTTTTCAACCAACAGGTTTTCCCATGAAGATTCTTGTCTCCACAGTCTTCCTCCTTTCCTCTCAATTCTCCTCCTTTCTCATTGTCTAGTCCCTTTTATTTAGGAAAATGCAAGTCGTATGCATTAAAAAGAGATAAGTTATATTAGAAAGAGAAAAAGAAAAAAAAAAGATAAGTTTTGAAAAATGTTATATTATACCCATCGAACCTGAGACCTCGAGAAAGAACACACTTCTAGATCCCAAGTCAATACCACCATATCAATCCAAGTGGGTTAGTTTTGTTAATTTAACGCACCTATTTGAAGTTTATTGAGTTTTTAAGTTTTCAATAAGTCCTAAAAAGGGTAACTTGTGTTCCACAAATCGAGAGTTAACTCTTAAACTCGTCTAAGTTTACGTTTTTAGGTGTCAAAAACGTGTTAATTCGATTTATGGTGAAATCAGAAAGTTAGACGAGTTTGACCGAGTAAACACGTGTTAAACTCGTGTAAACTCAGACAAACTCATTCGAGTTTTACAACATTATATTAGCTTAATTACATATGTGTCATGTATATAATAAATTTTATATAATTTTAATTTTATGTAAACTCGTACAAGTTTACGATTTGAGTTTACATAAGTAAAACGAGCTGAGATAAATTCTCAAGTTGTAAAACCTTGAAGGTAAAAGGTAACATTGCATTAAATTAATAACTTAAAAGACATATTTAAAACTTAAAGAACTAGTCTGATATTTTTGACAAACCTAAAGGACCAAAAGATGTATTTGACCTTAAATTTGATAAAAAAAAAACTTAATATAGTGATTGTTAATTTATCGGTTTAATTGTAGCTAATATACCAACACCTTTCAATATGTGAATATACTCTCTCTCTCTCTCTATATATATATATATACCGACCCTCCATTATATACAGAAAGGATGTGAGCTTGACTCAATTTGTAAATGTATTGCATCGTATATAGGTGTCGTGGTTTGAAACACGGGCATCCACTTTTTTTTTTTTAATAAAGGGAAGGTTATTCTTACGGGTCAGGATTTTATTATTGCAAATGTTTATGCTCCTTGTGATATAAATGCGAAACAAAAACTTTGGGTTCGATTGAATCAAGTTATTCTTGAGAATGGAGAAGCAAATGTTTGTATTTGCGGGGATTTTAACTCAGTTAGAATGGTGACAGAGAAGAGGTAGAAGTGAGATCTTCATACAGTTGGATGCAAACAACTTTAATAATTTCATTGACGGTAGTTTTTTGATTGTGACTTGTAACCAGGGCCGTCTTAAACAATTCGTTGGCCCCGTTTTAATCTTATAAATTGGCCCATGATAAAAATAAAAATAAAAACAATTTTTTAAAGTAAATTATAATAACATCCCAATAATTCTAGTTGTGATAGATAATTCGTAGATTAAATAAAGGGTTTTCTTCTTCAATTAAACAAAATGAATTAGTTGGGGGAAAAAAAGTGATTAAAATTAAAATATATTAGGCCCCACGAAAAAAAAAAGCAGTGTAAAGGAAAAAAATATAAAAAAGACGCCTAGCAGGAGTTGAACCAATGGTCATGCAGTCATGAACATAATGACTTACCACTAAAGTATTCTTAATAATCTGTCAAGTTCTTGCTCTTACCTCTATATAACACTTACTATAAGACCTTACATATAAAAAAAAATATGGGCCCCCAAAAATTTGAGGCTCGGTGTCGTCGCCCAGCCCCGACGGGCTATGGGCCGGCCCTGCTTGTAACTGACATTGGATGATTTATCACTTTTAGCACATCTTGTGCGGGGTGAATCACTTTGCTTTTGAGCATATATTCCATTTTGATTTGTTAAAAAAAAAACATATTTATAAATTATGTTTCTCATTCTATATCATCGTAAATTGTGTATTAGTTATTTTTTATTATACTATTAGTTATCTATAAACTTTTCACATGTGCAGCAAAATTTTATATTCACCATCCGTATAAATTAATTTTAATTTAAAAGGTACACGACATTTACCTTTTAAAATAAAAATAAATAATATAATACATATTATTTTTTTAGGGAAATACCTATTTTATTTGTCTGTTAAATTGTTAAAGGGCTTATAATATGACACCAAGGCATTGAATTTCGGTGAAAAAAATATGTTTCCGGTGAAATGGGTGGTGGAATCAGAGCTTGAGGAAGGGGTCGTTATTATATCGAAATCTACTTTCACCAACTTCTTCTTCTTTTTTATCAGAAAAAAAGGTGGATGAATCCACACCAACCTTTATAATGTAGATACGTAGATTCTTTTTTGGTACAATGTAGATGTATAAAGATCTATATGCCAGTTGCAATTCATTCAAATAAATTAATGTTTACAAAAAGATACAGAGTGTACGCTTTGTTGCTAGTGTTCATTGATTATTTTATTTTAAATTTATTGATTAAATTTTTTTGGTAAAGATTGACTACATTTTTTTGGTAAAGATTAATATTTTTTTTCTCTTCCCCTCAAAAGGAAATTAGTATTTTTCCACTCTTAATCTATTTCTTGTATTAATTAAACACATGTTAAATCATATGAGCATAATCCATTTGATAGAAATGTTACAATACGTAAAAGTAAAAGTTTGAACCTAAATTTTCCAACCTAGGGCTATTAGGTTGCCATCCCGACTTGACCATCTTCTTCCCCTTTCTATTTCTTGAATAAAATGGTCTATGTGTGAAGCTTTAAAATCCTTTGACATATATGTTGTGTTATCTCTCTCTCTCTCTCTAATAAAATGCTCTATGTGAATTGACTAGCCATCTTCATACAAAAAGGTAGAAAATTAAGGAGTCTTATAAACTTTAGGAAGAGGAGCCGATCTCGCAACCTACTCTAGATATTGCTTCTTATACACAACTACACGAGCATATCCATGTGTTTTAGTTATATCCCAAAGTACCTCTTGATTATATTAAGCTACGAGGTTAGGATCCAACAATTGTTGTTTCGGAGGCCTATCCTCAACTGCAACTAGGGGGAACTTTGTTGAGCCTAGACTTGAGGTGGGAGATTTCTCCATGGATGCTCTAAGTCCACTCACCATTGTTTCTCAAGACCATATTTCAACCACCCAAGTCTTTGACTCAGTTTTAGCCTTTCACGACCCAAGTTTTCTTGAGAAAGAATAAGCTCCCTCATTCGGCTGCTCTAGCATCACATATCTTTTACTAGGCAGAAGGGCTTCCTTGCCTAATAACTTACACATCTATTTTTTCGAGTTTGGTTACCATGATAATTATTTTTAGGTCTAAACAATTATTAATCTAGATTATTAATCAAGCAAATAGTAGCTGAAAAGGGAATTGATTATAAATTTTTTTTTTAGCTTGAAATGTGGTTGGAATACTTTTGTTCAATTTAATCGGAAAAGACATCGTCGTTTGGAGATTTGACAATCGTCGGGTTGTATATGGTGATAAATGCTTAAGGACCAAGTTTTGGTGCTGTAAATTAGCACGCAGTTTTCAATCTCACCTGTTCATCTCAAATCAAATGGTTGAGATCAAACGAATGTAATTGATTAGAACACCCTAATGTAATAGCCAGGAATCCTGTTCCAAGTGCTTAATGAGTATAATGGAAATATTAATTAATAATGATGAGCTGGAAAATTCGTAAAGTTGGATGTGTACATGGTCGCTGAAGGTTCTCCTACGGTTCAAACTTTTCTTTGACGTCTTGCTCGAACGTTTGCCTTCCTTGGAGAACGGTTGGCATGTTTTTTTCCTTATCCTTGTAGCATTATATCATTATATAAGACATATTGCAATATATCATGAATGTTGTGGACAATTTTGAGAAATGTTTTCTTCAAGGCCTGTCCTGCTCTTAATAGGAGGAATACAAAGCTCTGTGAAGGGATATTAGAAGATTAAAAGTAAGTGATGTCGTAAGCAAACTAAATAAAGTGATGAATTGGTGATTGTCTGCTCGCACCAAATGGCTTTGTTAAATGTAATATGCTGCCATGTGGGAGTTGGAACATGTATACGAAGATGGTACACGCCAATTTAAATCGAGTTGTATTGTTTGAATAGCCAATTTTTGAGACAATTATAGATTTACAAAAAAAAGTATTAACACATAAATTAAAGTAATAGAGAGAAAAAAATAAAAATATAATGTGAGTATAAAAGAGAAAGTTGTCACAAAATAATTGTATAAATCTGATTTCTTTTTAAATTTGATTTCTCTACTTGGTACGCATTTTCCATGAATGCTAGTGAAGGTGAAGCAAAGAGACTTCTAGAGTCCTTTATTTGGCTCATGTTTATGGAACTAGATTGCGTTATTAACAAAGCTAAACTACAACGAAATTTAGAGGTCTTTAAGTAATTTAATTGTAATAAATTGGTCATTTAAATTTTTTCGTACCGCTTAAAGCATCGACAATAGAGACACTCATTTTTGGGTACTTAAATGAATCTCACGTGTACACATCACTCATTTATAATTTTTTAATACTAGTACCTAATAAGTACTCAACCTCTCTAATCCAGCATGTCACACAAAATTCTTAAATGTGATCCACTGATCAATTATCAATAACTTTATATAATTATATATCAACTTAATAATATTAAGACAATGTGAGTCTCACTTAAGAACGAGAGTCTAATGTGAGACCCTCGGTCTTATAGGACCCCAATTTTTTTTTCTATACCTTATAGGTATCTGTTAGCTAATATTTTAACCTGTGTATTTTCGACAGGGAAAAGAAAGTTCAAAGCTGCAAAATTCTCTAAATGATTGGAAATTTGCTGGGTTCAACTGATACTGAGATCATTCGGCAGAAGCCACAATTCGACAGACAATTAATTTAGTAAAGAAGTTGGTTTCAAACGTCCAGATTCGTGGGAGGCAAGCAATTTCTGATCGAGGAAATGTGGTTCTTAATTGTTTAGTTTTGTATAAATAGTAGTTTTTCATAAGAAAAATAGATCGCAAATCATTTATAAAATTCTAGCACTCGAAGTACTAGTATTTAGAGAAAAGAGTTAAATAATGAATGTAATCTGATTTGTTGAACCACTTTTACATTTAATGCAATGTAATTTACATTTCTTTAAATTTCTGCATTAAACTTTTAAGTCTTTTTACTTGCATTTTCATTATTACTTTATGTAGAAAGGCAGTTATTTTCATACAAAAAATAATTCCACTCATCTTGTTCATAAAACAAACTATGAATTTGATGAACGTTCATGTATTTTATGGAAAAAGATCGTACAATATATCATAGGATTTCTGGTTTGATCCTGCTTGTAATAATCAAAATTAGTCATAGTGTTTACCAAAAACACTGCTAAACAGTATTAGATCTTTAATGTTTAAGATCTCACCATTGAGGATGATCTTAGGTCCTTTAAATTAATTGATTGTAACAAGTTGATCCTTTAATTTTTTTAGTACTAATGAGGTTCTTTAAGTTATTTAACCGTAATAATTTGGAATATTTTAGATATTAAAAATATAAGTTATTCGGGACTCAAACATTATAATTAAATAACTTAAAAGACCTAATTATTACAAAAAATACTTAAAACTAACTTGTTGTAATTAAATAATTTGAAGATGTAAGTGGTACGAAAATACTTAAACAACATCTTGGATATTAATAACTCAATAAGATTGGTAGATCATATATGGGTTCATTATCTCTAAATGGAGGGACCTTTTGTCTTTAAAAACAATCTATAACAAACAAATGTAAATTTTATAAATTCACTTTTTTTAAATATATGTTGTTAAATCTAGTCCTAAAACACTCTAGGGCATCTGACTTAGATGATAAAGAACTTCTCTCAGCTTAATCAGAGAAAATGAAATAATGTTAAATCTTTTAAAGGATAATTCTGTTTCAGAATAATCTATATAGTTCAGTGCAGAGGATATCACATTAAAAAAAAAAGCAATGTTCTAAAATATATATCTTCCGGTCACTATTATAAGCAAAATTTTAAATTTTAGATTAACTCAATTAATGATGTATATGATCTTTATTATAGACCACATACATTATTTAATAAATGCATATAAAATATTAATTTTTGATAAAAATAGTGACCGAAATGTGTAGATAATTTACCGTATACTTAATATCAGAATGAAGCGACTTAATCATCGTGAGATATTGCAAAAGATATGAATACAACTTATGAGGAATGTTAACAACACTCAATTTTCAACACTCTCTCTAAGACCCACTTTTTTATTGGATGAAATCAGTATATGTCCCACCATTTTATTTGGGTTCGATTTTCAAAGTGTAAACCCACAATAATTTAAACCAATAAGAGAGTGAGTATTAGAGAGAATGTTCAAAAGAGAGTGTTGCTAACATTACTGTACAACTTCTAACCGTGTTTAAGGAAAACTTGTAGATAATATGTAGCCTGTGACTAACCATAATTCTATAAACCCACTTGTTATGAAATGCAATCCAAAAATTTATATGATAAAATATCAATTAGTACATATTAATTATTTACAACAATTCTATTATTCAAAAACTCTCATCCAATTATTCTGAAGTCATATATTATTTTCGATCATATTTACAAGAAAAAATTGATTTTTTAAATTTATTGAGTAACTAATGTATCCGATCTAAAACATAGACCAAATACATCAATTGTTAAATGAAATAAAAAAGTCAAATGTTAAACATTAAAAATTAAAATATTTAATTAAAAACAATAATTTTTTAGTTTAAAATTGTTAAAAAATGTCTCGGAACATTTATTAGCAATATCCATCGATTAATACCCACCTTTCCAGGTACTCATACAATTTTTTGACTCAATTTCTTGAGGATAATTTCATAAAAAATATAGAAAATCAGAAACTTTATCCAAAAATAATAATAATGACATGTTTTATTAAAAAGTCTAAAGTCTAAAAAGGCTTTCCCCGTTTCTTCAGTCTCCACATAAATCTCTCTCTCTCTCTCTCTCTCTCTCTCTCATCAATTTTTCTTCACTTTCTCTCTCTAAAAGCGACGTTTTATATAAACTCAACAACACAGTACCGAGTTTCTGGATCATCGCGATCTTCATGCTCCGATTGTTTCTCCATTTTCATCTTGTCCGATTCTCACTCATTCCCAATCCATTTCTCTCTCTTCACATTGTCTGAACCAACCCATTTATCTTTTCTCATCAATTTCATTCCCATCATCAACCTTTCATCCAAAAGCCTCTAACTTGCTTTCTGGGTCTCACAGATTCACCCTCCACCTTTTTTTTCCCTCTTTCATTTTGTAATAAAAACTCAAAAAACAAAGATTTTTTTTCCCCTTTTGTGGAAAAATTCAGTGGATTACACAGATCTGCACTTTATGTACATGTGTCGTATAAAAAAATAGTTCTTTTGTTCTTTGGTTTTCCAATTATATCTATTTATCTATATATTTCTATATCTCTTATATCTTATCCTTATCTTAATTCATGATTGTAAATGAATGAATGACTTCAGTTTACCAATCACAATCAAAAAATGTGTAATTTAAACTGTAATTGTAGTAAAAGTTTAAAAAAAGTAATGGGCTATTGAGTTTTGAGGTTGAAGGTGAAGTGTTTGTGAAAAAGGCTCAATTTTTGTGTGTTTTTGTTAAGTGGGTTGTGACGGATTCATCAAGAGAAGAAAGTTTTTGTTCAGGTGGACTGGATTGTTTGATAAGCATTCTAAGGGCCCTAAAGATGGGGTCCTGCTTCTCTACGGAAAGCAGGAGCCCTCATCCGAATTCGCCCTCGTCGTCGTCATCGACTTATAGGAAGAATAGAAAGAACAGTAAGAAGAAGCTTGGATCAAGAGCTTCTTCTTTTGAGTATTGGAGGAATGAGCCTCTTCATAAGATTCATGATAGGATCTTTCTTAATGGTTCATCTCAATTTGCTTCCTTGTTTACTCAACAAGGAAAAAAGGGTACCAACCAAGATGCTATGCTTGTTTGGGAGGTTAGATCTTTTGCACATTTTCTATAATTTAATGTTGTTTAGCTTTTGCAACATTTTTTATTAAGTTAGATTTGTTCACAAGCCTTGGATTTCGGACCTTGCAATATTTGCACATATATATTTGTGTTATTAAAATCGAAAAATAATTGTGTGGACACTTTTACTTATAAGTTTTATAGCGATCCTTGTATTTGTTTTGTATTTTCTCTTGATCAAGCAGAGCATTCCCATGCTTGCTTTGCAAGTTTATATGGTTTTTTACATGGTAGCCTATGTAGCACTAACGCTTGAGATCAAAGGCGTGTCTGGTGTCAGACATATGTGTTGGGTCTAGTGTCAGAGTTGTAGACACCGATCCTTATCCATAATTCAGTACATAGTTTACTATGTATAACAATCTCTTCTATTTGCTTATGTAATTGTGCATTGAGGATCTAATATTTTATTTTGCTGAGGTCACTTGGTGAAATATGACGAATGGTTCATGTCCTGAATGATCCCAGTAGTGCTTGCCTACCCATTATGTGATTTTGAGAGACCACAATAGTTTAAACTGATTTGGTTAAAATTGAGTTTGTAGCAAAACAACTTAATTTTGTAGCTATGTCTAGACAATTGCAATTGTTGATACTTGCTATTTGATTTTTCGGTTGATTGTTTTTAATGGTATTTTCCATGATTCTGTTTATCATACATTGCAGAACTTTTGTTCTAGAGAAGATACAATATTTTGTGGAGTTTTTGATGGCCACGGTCCGTATGGTCATATGGTTGCAAAAAGAGTGAGGGATTCTCTTCCTCTAAAACTGAATACCCAATGGGAACTTAATGTATCTGGTGATGATGTCCTCAAGGAGATTAGCGTTAATGCTGCAGGAAGTATGAACTCGGAAGATGCCACATTTGCATCTGCAGATGAAGAATCCAGGGTATCCATTGATGCTGAGGAAATAGAAAAACTCCCAGAAATCTTTCACACACTTAAAGAGTCCTTTCTGAAGGCATTCAAAGTTATGGATAGAGAATTGAAGATGCACCAAACTATTGATTGCTTCTGTAGTGGGACAACAGCAGTAACACTGGTTAAGCAGGTATTGGCATGCAAACCTTTGGAAAACGAGCGACTCTCTCGCATTCAGTATTGTCAAATAGTGGCTATAGTGTAGAAGAATTTGAATAAATTACTATTGTTCTGCGATGCATTATTTTGTACAAAGTGTTGTCAAATAGTGGCTATACAGGCGATATAGCACTATGGATGTAGTGATGCGAAATACGAACGAACTGCTATCTTCTGCAGTCCTTGATTGACACTACTGCTTGCATTTTATTTGTTCAATTAAAATTGTTTGCAAGGAATAATTTTTGACCTTAAGAGTTGTATTTTCTATAGGGTCGTGATCTTATTATTGGAAATGTTGGTGACTCTAGAGCTGTGTTGGGTACAAGAGAGAAAGACAATTCTCTTGTTGCAGTCCAGTTAACTGTGGATTTAAAACCCAATCTTCCAGGTATAATTCTTGCCTACTTTATTCAACAGTCGTTTCAGACCATCAATCATCTTAAATCATACATGTGCATATTGCCCATAAGTCTTCCCTCACATATTTTTCTCTTTAACAGCCGAAGCAGAAAGAATTCGCAAATGTAAAGGACGTGTTTTTGCTCTCCAGGATGAACCCGAAGTTTGTCGAGTCTGGTTGCCAAACAGTGATTCCCCTGGCCTTGCCATGGCAAGGGCTTTTGGAGATTTTTGTCTGAAAGATTTTGGTCTGATATCTGTTCCAGAGGTGTCATACAGAAGACTCACCGAGAAGGATGAGTTTGTTGTCATGGCAACAGATGGGGTATGAAATTTGACTTCTAGTGTAATAATAATTGCACTTGCCTCTATTTAGAACCAGTTTTTTTTTTGTCTTAACCCTTTAGTTCTCAGAGGAATGGGACTATGCTAATCCGGAGTTTGGCCGGAAAGAGAGTAAAATCTGGCCAATGACTGTTTCAATTAGGATTCAAATTTGGGTATTCCCGATCGATTCGTCCCTAGTTTAAGTATATGTTTTCTGTTTTCATTTCCTGTTTTCAGGTGTAATTACAAAAATGTCACGTTTTCACTTTGTTTCCTGTTTTCAAAGGTTTGTACGGAAAACAATGAGAACAGAAAAATATAGTTATTTTTTACTAATTTCTTTACAGTGACATTTTTGTAATTAAAATTGAAAACAGGAAGCGGAAACATGAAAACAAAACTTTTCCACAAACCAAACAGCCCTTAGTTTTGTTATTACCATCACCTATCTTTTTCATTTTTGCTTTTTTCCTATATTCATCTAAAGTTATGTGCACTTCTTTATGGCCAGATTTGGGATGTGCTATCTAACAAGGAAGTGGTAGACATTATAGCAGCTGCACCACGGCGTGCAACAGCAGCTAGATCACTGGTTGAGACAGCAGTTAGAGCATGGAGATACAAATATCCAACTTCGAAAGTCGATGACTGTGCCGTGGTTTGTCTCTTTCTAGACAAAGGCATGCAAAAAATATCAACCGCTTCTCATGCCAACAAGTCCAAAGAGCATTGTCCTGGTTCAGGAATTCAAGTCGGCAACAATGGTGATAATGAGGAAGGTGTTTCTGAACCTAATGCTCTAGAAAGATCAGGAACATGCAGGAAAGCCAATGACAATAATAATACATCACATGAAGATAAAGAAGAGGAAGAGTTTAAGGAAGAGGAAGAGATTGATCCTGATTTAGAGAAAGAGTGGTCTGCTCTTGAAGGTGTATCGCGTGTCAACACATTATTAAACCTTCCAAGATTTGTTCCTGATAAAGAAGACAAAGCAGCTGCAGCAGCAAGGAGCAAAAAACTCAAATGAAATAATTCAACCAAGGAATATTAAGACGGCCCTTTACTTTTTTGTTTTTGTTTTTTGTTTTGTTTTTCTTCATATTATTATAGATACATACATTTTTTCTTTTGTTTTTTTGTTACATGTTTTTAGTTTATTCCATTCCCACCAATTTGATGGTTTTTTGTTTTGGTCTTAGAAATTTGTCCGGGCTGTTTTAGCATGTCTGGAAACATGTCCTTCCTCTCTTGTGCGCTTCAAAAATTTTGTGAAATCAAAACTCTTGATACTTTATAATTTTTTTGTTTGGTTGGATAAAGTGTTGATATTTTTTTTTGTTGGTAAATTCTAGCGTGGTTCACGAGTTTGCATCACTTTATTAATTAATTATTAATGTCTTATGCATGTTGTTGTATGAATGATAAGGAAATTGTGATAAGGACAAGCATAGTGTTCTTTTTGGACCCAAATAAGCTTAGTGGTTAGATTAAAAAATCAGATGAAGTGGTGTATATTATTTCAAGCTTTTACATCTGTCTTTTTCATATGGAAATTAATGTGATGATGTGGTTTATAGCTGGTGCCAGTGGTAACTCGTATTTGTGGGGTGTGGTCATTGACAGCAGTGTGCTTATACATAAATGTCAAGAAATAAAATCAAAGAGGGGGTTGTGAGTTGTATCATGTAAGTACAGTTCGGATGGTAGCTGCAAATATATTTGATATGCAGAAGCGCAAGTTTGAATTTATGATTCTCCACTTTTTAAAGTTTAGTGTGTAAATTTTGTCGTTAAACTCTACAAAATCAACAAGGAGCTAGATATATAAATTCATAAAAGTGATGTGATCATGATATTAACATTTATGTTTACGATGAATACTCCATTGAATCAAACTATACTCAAGTGAAGAAATTATTAAAAAAAAAAAAAAATCTTTATATAGTATGTACAAGCTTCGGTTATTACCATCAACTTTTGTTGATTCAACTTTCTTTTATATATAAGACTCGAGGTAATAACTAAATAATTGAGCTCACATAGTTAATGAGTTCTACCAAAGACGAATTGTTTAAGAGAACCAGGGTTTAATTCTCAGCGAATTAATTTTTTGCAAGACTTTACTTGTTTTCCAGCCGAATTACAGATTACCAAAACCCCTTTTCCCTTAGAACTAAGGAGCTAACACCATACTTATTTGAGCACCTTGAGGTCTACTCTCACTTGACTTAAAAGTGAGAATGAGGAAAAAAACACTTGCTTCTTGATTAGGACTTGTAAACGAGCGAATTGTGATACTTTGGAGTTGATTTTGTTTATTAGTTGTGTGACTTGTTAAGCAAGTTAATGTAGTTAATTTAGTTTGTTATGGTAGTCAAATTACTTGGTATATAAGCAATCCTTCGTTTGTATTTGTTTCTTTTTGAGAAATTCTGATCCTCACACAAATCAAAGTTGATTACTATCTTCTTCTCCATCTTATCCTCTCTTTTGATCCCTTTAATTCTCTCTCAATTGAAATCATAATTGGTCCAACATCTTTGAGCACGTTGAGGTCTACTCCGGTTTGAAATGAAAATGAGAATACAAACATAGGAACACCCTCACCTCGCTCTTCAATATTAAATTTGAAAATTGAGATATGAAACCAATTAAATTCACTAAATGTATATAATAATCCCTTACACATGGTTAATGCAAGGGTGAATCGCATGTAAAGACACAAAGTTAATCACTTAGCAACTTTGTGCACATATATATACGTTTATTATTATAATTTTGGTTGGTGCATTTACAATTAAATTGATTTTCCTTCCAACCAACGACTGTAAAAATCAAGTGCTTCCCGTGGCTTATATTCCGGTACTGTGTGCCCAGCTCCCTGCACCACCAAACCCATACATATCACTATAAATAATATGTCTAATAAAATTAATTGGTTTGAATTGCATTTAATTTTAAGAAATTAAATAAAATCACCAAACAAACTAATTGGTTGACATAATGTGATAACTTGTACATTGCTTTTGTTTTGTATTTTAAGACTTACCTTTACTGTTAGGAAGGTAAGGTTGTTCTCATATGCTTGTAAGTACCTGCATCAAATGAATAGGTAAAAGCCATTTCAATTAAGTCAACATAGCTTTAATTCTTTTATCAAGATTTGAGATGTATATTTGGAAGGTGCATCCAAACATGCTAGTTGTAAAACTTTATGAAGGCAATTATTTTTGGTAGGTAGTGAAATATGTGAGAGTGAGAGAGAAATTAATGTACCCAGCAACTTGGTCATTAGAGATCCATGACCTCCATTCATCCACCACCTTGTATCCCAAAGATCTGGTCCAAGCCTCACTTCCAGTAAATGGTACACACATATCATGATCTCCACTGCCATAAATTAATGCATGATATTAACTTTGAAGATCCAAATACTAATGTTAGTCAAATTCAAGAAGTAAGATGCATGTTGATACCTGAAAATAAGTGCTCGATAGCCCAAACTTGTTAGATTCTTGTGGTAAGGAATCATGCCACCAGCATCGTGTCGAAAACTTATCCTATCAGTGCATAATTGCCACACACCACTTGCCTGTGCTTAATCATAAATTAATTAGTCCTCAATATATTTATTTTTGCCCTTAGTGTAATTAAACTGAATCATACTCATACTATTAGAAAACAAAGTTCAATTTACGACAAAAAGTAGTAGTAAGTACACACAAAATCAATTTTATTGTTAAGTATTAAAAAGTCAAAGTTGAACACAAATTTTATTTTTACTTTTATGTCTTTAATTTTTTAGTACACACATAGTGTAGTAATAGCGGTGATTGCATACCTTATCAACATGAATGGCTTTCCTAACTGCATCGTTGTTTAGCCACAAGGTTGCTACTTCATCATTCTGTGTTTTGCCAAATCAAGCAGAGTTAATATCATTTTATTTTAATCATAATAATTATCAACATCAGTTAGTAATTGAGATTTGTATAATATCTTAAAGATCTATCAAAAAAAAAAAACAACCCGGTGCACTAAAGCTCCCGCATACGCAGGTCTAGGAAAGAGTCCCACCGTTTGGTGTATTACGCTGTTTAGGATTTGAATCCGTGACCTTTCAGTTACATGACAACAACTTTACTAGTTGTGCCAAGGTTACCCCTTATACACGTGATCAATAAATGTATATAAAACTTTTACCATAAAAATTAAATTCATATAAAAAAAACTTACAACACAAGGGACGTGTCTCCTCCTTTGGGCAGCCATTAATTGAGGCCATAAGGTAACAAGGCCATCTCTGACTGGTGCTCTAAAAGGCCAAGCTCTACCAAACATCCTCTTTCTAACTTGGAGAGGTCTCTCTGTTGCCCCTAATTTTTGGAAACTTAATGGCAAATTAGAGCTTCCATTTGTTGCACTTTCAGGATCATGGTAGCATGGCTCTAATATATTGTACACATTAAGCCCCTCAATAGCCTGATACGATCAATATACCATTCATCAATATTAATATTGTTGATATTATTCATAGTAATGATAATAATATTAACACTAATACTACTAATAGCTCTTGTATCTCGTTCTCTATGAATTTCTCACCTTACTAACTTTGTCCAAGTTCTTATTGCATGTACCACCCACAGGATTAGATTGAGAATTGTAATCGGGTCCTTTGCAAGTAGCTTGCACGTTCTGCAAAATATAATTTGTTTATAGGGGGAAATAAATTTGTATAATCATAGAAAATTAAACATGAGCACATAATGAATTGATTGTTGGAATATTTTTGTTAAACACCATAAATCATGTATAAAAGGTACTATTTTGTTTGCCAAAGAAAGTAGTTGTATTTAACAATTTACTTCCTTCCTCCTCCGTTCTATAATATAAACAAAAATTTATAACAAAAGTTAACATATTTAGTTCAAAATACATCAACTTTTGTTGACCTATTTTTACTTATATTTTGAAACAGAGAGAGTGGTTATTAAACGCACCTCATACATAGTGTCGGATATAAGGCCCATCCCATGCACAAATGGGATAAAAGCATAAGCATCGCCGTCAAATATTGGGTCCGTAACACCATTTCCCACCATGTAACCCTAGGTATACACCAAACAATAGTCAAACAAAACTAACGACAGGTTAATTAGTAATTAGTAAATGCGAAAATAGTTTAAGGGAGTACTAGTATACTACTATTTGCGACAGTATGTGTCATATTATATACCTTCAAATTAATCACGGGCTTTGCACGACTCTGGATTCCTACACAAATAGTTTATGCTACAGTTAATTTCACATCATTGATCCTTATTTAATTTTTAACTTTTAGTCAAGACTTAATAATTTTTATATTCAAAGAAAATTTAAAGGTTTATATAAGAAATGACAAACTTGTTGAAAAATGTTAGTACAATGTAAAATAATATACCGTTACCTTTAGCAATTTCAAAAGCTAGAGTGGGTACGTAAATTCCAGCATAAGACTCCCCAGAAACATAAAATGGATTAGCCTGGAATTCTGGAAATTGCTCAAACCACTGACAAGAAAGAAAAAAAAATATTTATTTTTGTCTTCGGTATAATTGCGACAAAAAAGCTAATAATGAAGATTAATTAACTTGATCAAATATCTATCCTTTCAAATCAAATGTTAAATCTTAATTGAAGTGGTAATTGCTTCTCTTCTTGGAAAGTACCTTTAAGAGGAAAGCATGGGTATCAGAAGCAGTTTGTAGGTCCCCAGTTAAGTATTTGCTAATGTTATTTGAGTAAGAGAAGCCAACGCCCGTAGGTGAATCCAAATATATAATGTTGGAAACCTGAAATCAATAATAGATGATAAATTTAAATGATTTGGATTAGATGTTGTCACACGAGGCATCTTGGTTTTCCGATCGAAATCGGATGATCTAGATTTTCAAACAAATTGTTTTATTTTTTACCTGTGAATATAAAATACCAAACTTAAAATTTAAACAACCTGATTTTGAATTTGATTAGACGAGATATGGGTGAGACATGTGACGACACAAATTTAGATCCAAATATAAAGTTATCGTTAAATGTACTTCAAATGCATGTTTAAGAAAACCCTTTTATGTTTAATTTTTAAACTTGTATCTTAAGGTAAGAACACAAATTTGTATTTCCCTAAAAATATTTGGTCAAAAGGAGGAAAAGCTTCTTCATTATACTACTGGTAACTAGAAGCAAATAAAGCATTGTTGACTTTAGGGTGTCACGTGTTCTTAACCTTCGACCAGCTGTAAGGATTGTTATGCAAAGTGGGCAGGTTCCCTTTTGATTTTGCAGCCTCAAAGTTGAATGGCCCTGCATTCATTCATATACCACAGTCACATAAATAAATAAATAAATTATTAACTACATTTATTCAACGTGATGAAAGAACCGAGAGAACGATAAAGTGTTATGTACTACTATGTCCTTGACTCAACATTTTTTTCCTTTCAATGTATGCAATGCATCGTTAAAACCGACACTTTTTCATTCTTTTAAAACTGGAGAAGAGGTCAAATCAGCATGATCTATCATGTTAAAACTTAAAAGTGATAAAACATGTTTGAAATTCAAATGTTGCATAGGACTATGAATCCAACCAGGGCAGTACTTCTTCCGTGTCAAAATATAAGCAAAATTGATATTTTAGGTTCATTCATTTAATGATGTATGTGGTTCATAATATGAACCACGTACATCATTAAATGAATGAACCTAAAAAGTAAATTTTGTTTATATTTAAAAACGGAGGGAGTAATTAGGTACAAGTTAATTAATCAAATATAGAAATACTTCATTGAAATATGTGCATTATATTTAATTTTTAATTTTTTAATGAATTGAATGAACAAAATTTTATGAAACATTTCTTCTTTTGAGTTTCTTAACATATGCACTAAGGACACAAGTTAACACTACCCTTAATTTATATATGTGCCCCGCCCATACGGGGGCAGTTGAAGAATTAAAAAATTTAATGATTTTAATGAGAGTGACATAAATAAATATTAAGAGTAGTATTAGTTAGCATACCATGTTCATAAATAAAGCCATCGAAGCTTGAACAACCAGGTCCACCATTCAGCCATAGAACAACTGGATCCTTACTTGGATTTCTTTCGGAACTAACAAAGTAGTAGAACAGATTCTTCCCACTCTCAGCATTTCCATCAATGCTTATATATCTGAAATTAATCAAAATTCAAATAATTAATCACATCAAATTAAAATATATTTGATTTATGATTCATAAAATTAAGATATAATGTGTTATACATACCCTGAGTAATGGTTGGAGAGGAATTTTCCGGAAAAACCAGGGAGTTGTGTGATGAGAGATCCTTGAGGGGCAGCTTCAACAAAGAGAACCAACAAAAGCATGCAGAGTGGTACTACTAGTAGTAACTTGTTCATTATTTCTGGCTTTGTTCTTCACTCTGCAAATCTCACTGTGTTGTCAAGATGTACAAATGTACAATTGATGCAGTAAAGGAAGGAACCACGCATATATATAGCTAAAAGTACATGCTAACAAGTGTCTTAAATGCGACAAAGAATCTTACTTTATCTTGAAAATATAAGTCAAACATAAATAAAATTGATAATTTCTTCTCTTTTTTTGTAAGAGAAAAGTATCATTTCTTATTGCTTAAAGAATGCTCTAACCTCTAAAAGAGACATTTGTTATCATTTCCCATAATAAATCATGAAAGTGGGACGTGTATGTGTAAGAATGAAAGTTTATTAAGAAGATAAAAAATGAAATGAAAGTTTATTAAGAAGATAAAGAATGAAAGTTTAAAGTGTTGAAAGCATCATTCCCAAAATAACATTTCTTTTTTAAACTTATCAACAAATGTCCTTAAACCTTAAACCATCCACAATGCAACACTTCATTTGAGTGCTTAAACAGACCTTTGACCTTTGGATGTCACTTGATTTATAACTAATACTTATTAAACACAAAATCTCTTCAACCAAGCACTTCAAAAAAAAATGTTAATGGGTCACAATAATAACTATATTTCATTAAATTGTAACAATAATTTATCTATTCATTCATAATTATCTAATTGTTTGAAATATTAAATTAATTCAATTATAATAAAAAGTGTACTATTTTTTAAAAAATTATTAAAATTCACAAAATATTATTAAAATGATAATAAATTACATAATTTAAATAATAACATAATTAAGGAAAAGTGTACCATTTGTTGTAGTAAAAGAAAAATTGATTGAAAACTCAAATTCAACATTGATTGATCAAACTTAACTTTCGATTATCATCGATACTGGAATAATCCCATTCCGTGCTTTACTCTTGTCAACTGGCTAGAACGGTATCTCGTTTTCTAACTAGGGGTTGTTTTTGTATGCATTCAAATTGTTGATGTCACAGTGAATGTGCTTATTTAGCATGGTCGAAATAGGAGAAGACTCCCCATTATAGATGATCTTAGATCATTTGTTAACAATTTTTCTTCTTTTTAATTGTTGTTCATTGTTTAAGACACAAATCAAGAAAACTAAAGGAAAATACATATTTAATCTTTTATGGGAGAGGGACATGCACCTGCTAGCTTTTCTCTAGTCAAAACCAAAGGAAATTGAGATCCAGAAGTGGGGGTACAAATTGACTGCAATTACAAAATGATGTCGTCACAGCAGTAGAACTTCTAAAATTTGGTTTATAAAATAGGACTTACAATCACAATCATTTTATCTCATGTAATCCTTTTTCCCAAAGTGGACTACGTCATTTTACAGAAAACAATTTCATGCAGTCACACATTTACATAGTAACTGATCTAATTAGATGGCTTATCTTTTGAGATGGATTTAAAACATATTTGGTGAAGTCTCTCAATGTACGATGACTTTAACACTTGCTTACATGTGGTTTAGGTGTTAGACAAAGAAATACACACATTTGGTTTGGATTTTTCTCAATAGAAATATTAATTAATTAAGAGCACTTAACTAAAAAATGAAACAAAGACAAAGTATTTGGTTGGCTATTATTTATTTTAATTGACTACATCATGGCCAATGATATGTGGTTGTACAATCAGCATGGTTGTTCTAGTGGGTGGGGGACTGCCCAACACCGGGACCAGGATTTTGTTTCCTTCGTGGAAATGGAATAATGGAATACTAGAAAGTTTAATCCGGCCCTTATTTATTTTTTTATGTTATTTTATAGGAAAATATAATATTTTTAAATATAACAACTTTTGTATTCTAACGTGGAATACTGTGATTGGGGAGAAATGCATACATAGTCACATACACAAATAAAAAGCGACTAGACACATACATGAATTAAAAAAATCAAAAGAAGAAATAATTGAAATATTTGATTAAATTCTGTCTCATTTATTTTGCTCCATTTGTACAAGTGTGTTCAAACATATTTTATTTATATTTGTGTTCAAGTAGTAGTATCGTGTTTGTGTTTTAGTGATTTTGTTCCATCATCACCCTCTGTTTAAGTTGCACCCCAGTCTCCAATACAATCTACTTTTCAACCCTTCTCCTTTCTTATTTTCCAAATGTGACTCTTATATTGGTATTAAAACTCGAATGTGTGGTAAACTTCAATTGAGGTTGAGTTGATAAGAAATTTTGAATTCAACCTTTGACTAGAACAGTCATTAATTGTCCACTCAATAGTGCCCTCTTTTTTTCAGATTACTTTACCAACTAACGGGTAATGGTACTAGTGCTTAGTAATTTGCTATGTTGTGCTACATCAATTCAGAATTTCAGATTTTTTTTATTCTTTCACCCACAGGCTTAAGTTTCTGAAGCACCAAAAACCTTATCCCCAAATATACCCTTGCCTTGTCCCCATATCCAAATTCTACTTCTTCTATTCTAGTACCATAATAAATAATAAACTAAGCAGCATTACTAATGACAACAAAATAAATAGTACTAATTAATTAAACTTGTTTGTAGACACATGATTGGTTAAGAAAGCACTTAATTCTAACAATTTATTACAGTCCTACAAGGAATCTATTACTTCTAATTTTATCTTATATAGTAGCACATAAAAAAGAAGCAAATATGAAGAAGTAGTAGGAAATATACAGATAGAGATAGAGATATCTTACAGGTGATGGAGGAGAGTGGGTGTTGTTGGCAGCAGCAACTCCAAAAGCAAAAGTGAAAATGGAATGCCTCAGTCTGAGAAGAACACAACGGTTTTATAAATAAAATCTTGTGTAATGTAATGGAATAACAAGAAAATACTTCACGGATTTGGCCAAGAAAACAAAACTGAAAATGCTAAAAAAACGAAATAACGACGGATATACCAAAGTTATAGGTAATACCAACAAAACTAGGGGGTTTTACCGTAATAGTGTAAAGTGAACAAACAATTTACCCAAATAGTACAAAAATGTTGAATTTACGTGGTTGGGGAAGTTGCAAATACAATTACGACTTGTCGTTTTTTTTACTAAAATACAATCTCACATGCAAACAAGGATGGCTCATTGTAAAAAAAACAAGGATGTCTTATTCTTTAGTTTTGTTTATGAGAATAGATCCTCAAGATTTCTAATTTCGACTTCATACTATTTTTCATTGTTTATCTTAAATTGGAGGTCGGCCACGGTGATACTAAATGCAACTTGCATTTTTTCTTTTTCTTTTTCTTTTTGAATTAAATAAAAAGATCTTGTTGTTAAAGAGTGTCTGAAGTATTTTTTAAGTATTCTAATTCAAGAAACTAAATGTATTGAATATAATAATTCTCATTAAAATTGACTATTTAAAAGTTTTAGAGAGTGTTACTAAAAAATTTCCATAAAGTTATCTTTATATATCTAAATGTTAAACAGTGTTGCAAGCAACCCTGGTTAACTTTAACCCCGATATTTATGAAAAAAAATCAATCTAGAGATTCAAACTCATGCCATGTTGGCTACTTCAAAGCATTTTAATCATTAGGTCACTTGTTGTTTTTGTGATATCATTTGGTTTCCACTACATGATATCCAATATTAAACTTCCTTTTCAAAAAATCAATTAATTCTTGTTCCTTTCTTTCCAAAAGGTTTCGAACCCTTTTTTCTCCTTTCTCCTTCGCAATCTAAACCCAAAAGTCTACGGTTTTCATCAATTTCTTCCCCTTTTTCCTTCGACATATGTCTTGAAAAATGAAAATGTAGGTGATCTTACAGGCTTCTATAGTTAAATTACTTGATATGTTTCTCATACTAACTTTATACAGTAACTTTTTTCTTTAATGTGTATTTTGAACTATTTAATTACCTCATTGTTTAAATTTTGCTCACTGTTTAGATTTTGTATGACGAGTTCCAACTTTTGTGTGTTTTGCTCATTGTAGTGTTTATTGAAATGTTATACATAATACATTTAAACATGTCGACAACTAATAATATAGTCAACCTGATGCTTATATATGAAAATCGAAACAAACTCGTGCATCGCACGGGTCGGGGTCTAGTTATTCTAGAAGTTGTAAATGCCAACAAGGACTTGAAGACCTACCCTTTGAATTGTTTTCAGAATACTGATCTTCCCTCTGCACAAAACACTCCTGCCCTGCAGCCATGCCTATTTTACCCTTGCGCTAATTAACTAACGCAAGTGTAAAACTATGTGCTAGTTAACTAACGCTGCGTGACTTAAGTCACGCAAGTGTAAAGCACTTCGTGAGTTAACTCTCGAACAAATTTAACACATGCGTAAATTAACTCACGCCCAATATGTGCAGAAAACCAGAAGAGGCCGAAACCTTTCTTTTCCCTGTTTTTTTATTCCTTCTTTCATACATTCATTCATTTATTCATTCAATTGCATGCATTTTTCATTATTCGTTCAAGTATTCATTCAAATAAGCATTAACTCATAAACAAATCACGAAAATTAAAGGATCAAAATAACAGAAATTGTCATAAAAGCGCTAAAAAGCGCAAATGTATAGGATTACATCCAAATCCGACAAAATGTCATAAAAAACACTACACAAAAGTCATAATGCCTAAACCACCCTACTGTTGTGGACTCCCACTCCTCCTCCGTGGAACCGGTATCTGCTCCAGTATGCTCCACTCAGACTGTATACCCTGCATCATGCGAAGAACCTCTGGATTACTAAACACATCAGGATGCCCCATAACACTATACTCTGACTCTGATGTTGTTGATGATTTGGTATGGGTCAGGAGGATGTCTGGCCCACTGCTGGTCAACAAGAACCTCCTCGTAAGGAGGGACATGATGAGGTGGGGATTGAGCTGCGTAGTCAGGAATGACCGCATGGGAGTTCATAATAGGATGTGATACTCTAACGAACCATCTCATGTACCCCCTACTATGAGCCCACGACTCGTCCTCTGGCACCGGTTCACCCCTCTGCTGCTGGCTGAGGACATGTAGAGCAAACTCCGTGAAGGTCTGGGCCACGTCATCTGCCGCAATAAGCTCAACAACTGTAGGAGACCTAGGCCGTGTCTGGACATACCCGTACTACTTAAGAACCCGCTCTAGCAAGTGACGGACCACCATGTCGCTGCCGGCCATGATCCACCCGGAGTACCAGCGTATATCATGAAATGGCGTAACGTCTCGTCGACTCTCGTACGGTGTCCATATGACCAGAGAAAGATCCAACGAATCAATGACATCTCTATAGTGTCCAGGATCCGTAAAGCCCCTAGGAGGTTCCCACTGACTCACAAGCGGGGCAATTGTCAGGTCGTATACATCGTTAAGAACCCTCAGAATAAGGTTCGTGAAGTGCACCAAAGTCCATCCCTGCAAACACAATGAATCAAATTTATATAAGCACGAGTATTATACAAACAAGGTAAAAAAGAAGAAAAACAAGTTAAACAAGGCACAAATTTACGATCCAATAAGTAAAAAGAAGAAAAATAAATATTACCACAACCAAGGTCATGTAACCACCACAGGTGGCCACAAATGAGTCGGAGGTCAGAGACAGCTGCTCGTAAAGGAATGCAAGTCTCATCCCATCCCACGACCAGCTGTCCAACTCGTCCCTATCTTGCAGCGCAAGTAGCCACATCAGATTAATGTTTTTGTTGTTCTTGGGGGGAAAAATGGTCCATCCAAGCAAGAGCAACAAAAACGCCTTAACGCAGGCTAGCCTAACTTGAGCTCGCTCGATTTCCTCCTCCTCCGTGTCAATCTCAACCAGCTGATTACACCTATTCAAGAGCTCCTCGTAGCGCCTCTTCAGTACACCAAAACTGCTATAAGGACCACTCTGTCTTGCCACCTCCCTAGCGACAACCTCCACTGTAAAAAGTAGGTCCACCTGCATCATCTCCATCCCCTCGTCACAGGTTAACTCTCTATCAGGAAGGAGCCTCCCAGTGATGGGGATGTCGAGGAGACACGCCACATCATCTAGTGTGATGGTCATCTCTCCAACATGTAGATGGAAGCTACAGGTCTCCTCATGTCATCTCTCTGACATCGCACAAACGAACCTGTGAGAGATGTTCTCGTATCCACTAGTCAGGAGGGGAGTAAGACCAGACATATTCACTTATGAGCAAAACCAATTGTTTTGTGCTCCCGGTTGAGGCACCGTCAAGTTTTTAAGGCTCAGCTTCTTCCCGTGCGAGATACCTTTCACCCTATGTTTTTTCCGAAACTGAAATACAAAAACAAAAAACAACAAACAACACCGTTAAATAAATAATAAGTAAAATTAACATTAAATATATTTTAACATAAATTTTAATTCTAATATTAAATAAGTAAAATAATAATTAGAATAAGTTGTATAAATAGTAAAAGAAGTAAAATAAACATTAAAATATACTTACATCGGCATCAACCCATATCCTGCATGCCACATGTCCACCAAAACGAGGTAAAACCGAGAGGTTAGAAGGCCCCCTACATAGCTGTTCGGTCCGGCCTCGTACACCACCCTCGGCACCCCCTGAAAACGACCCCCAAACATCATCATCCTGCTGAGGCTGAGCCTGAGCCTGAGGCTGCTCAGGCTCCTTAATATCAAGCTGCTCCTCCTGCTCATGATGATGCTGCTGATGCTGATACGCCACAAACTGATGATACTGGTGAGGCTGATGAGGCTCCTCAAAATGATACACCTGAGATTGAGGATCCTGATAAACTTGATAATCTTGTTGATACTGCTTCGGGTCCAACGTCTAGGATGGACCAATCTATGACGAAGAGGTCCCAACAACATCAACATTGGCAAGTCTCGTGCCCCCCACTCTCCCTCAACCTCGGCCATGTAAAGGAGGGACTACCACTTGCTTCTCCCTCCGTGCACTACTAGTGGGGGCAGACCTCCCTGCCCTAAGTCTGTCACTCCTATCCTGAGGCGGCTCAGGCGGTCTCTGAGACGTATTCCTCCGAGACATATCTGCACAACAATTCTAACATTAACAATTCAATCCGTAAACTACCACATTGTCCTTAAACATACTATAACCAACATTAACAAACTATTTTCTAACTAATTTCATCATTAGCAATAAAAAAACAAATATAACCATTGTGACATTTTACCAAACACATAGAGTGCAATTTTTAAACAACTAAGAAATCTAACATTTTCTAAACCCTAAAAAATATCTAAACAACAATTTCTAAGTTAAATCATCACTAACAATCATAAAAACTAACATGTAAGATAATTTTTTAAAAACCTAAAAAAGTAAATTTTCTTCAAAAAAAAATCAAAAATTTCAACCAAAAAATGCAAAAAAGTGGGATAATAATCACTTACTTGATATTGTGGGCGAAATTTGCTTTGAATGACGCAAGAATGATGAAAATCGGATTAGGGGTGAAAATATTCGAAGTTAGGAAGTTTGGAAATGAGGGGTATGTGTGTTCTGTTTTGCTGATAAATGACTTAAGTAACGCTGCGTGACTTAACTAGCGCAGCGCTACTTAAGTTGCACACAAATTGCAACGTGCGTAAGTTAAGTCACGCAGCGTGACTTAATTAGCGCAGGGGCATTATCGTCTCTTCAGCTGGGTCAAAGCGAAATGTACAGGGGGGAGAGCAGTATTCTTGTTTTCAAATTGTTAATGGGCTCGATGTGACCCAACTCAAAATGGGCTTGGAGTTAAAAGAGTGAGAAAATTGTTGTACACACATGTTATAAGGCTAAAAAACACATGTAAAAGACGAAAATGTCCCCGCGGCAGTTGACTACAGAAGTAATGAAACGGCGGCAGTTAACTACCGAAGTTCTTTCGACCGTTAACTGCCAACGAAAAGGAAAGAAAAAAAACATCGGCACTTAAGTGCCGAAGACTTTTAGCAAGTGTACTAAAAATATATCGAAGTAATAAAATTTATAAGTTCGTATCCACAGAGACTGTTTCAATTTCTACTCGACAAAAGCGTTAAAATAAAGGATATATTAAATTTATATTTGCCTTTGGCAGTTGGATTGTTTTTGTAAACATAAACGGAATAAAAAGCAATTAAAAGTTGGTTTAAGAAGATTAGAGGGAAGTATGATTAAGACTTTCGAATCCTCTAACGTTCTCCTATGGTAATTTGCACTCCTAGTTCAATCAATGATTATCTAGCCTAACGACAGATTAACAAAGTAACTCCACCCAATCTCTTGACCTAGAATTCTCCCCGCAAATGATAACCCCTTAATCTCTTAAGTAAATTCGAAGTCGTTGGAGGTTTTAATAGAACGTTAATCCCTATGTCATAACCTAATAATGATCTATCTCTAACTTGATTATTTAGGTTAAACTTATTACCTAGATCAGAGTCAAAAGCTCAAAAGCCAGGGTTAGTGGTCATTCAATCTCTAAAATCAATTTGCATATTCATAAAGCTAGGGTTAGTAGTCAATGATAAACATACAAAAAGCATTAACATAAAGTAATATGAATTAAAACTAGACTTTCAAAGGAGTTCAACAAATTAATATTCCCATAGGGTTACATCAGATTCATCTCAGTCTCAATCACAAAGAGAATTAGCTACTCATATTCATAGAAATAAACAACGTAAAAATAAAACAAAACCAAAACCGAGAGTTTCGTAGTTGCCGACGTTGCTCCTGAATTTCTTTCCGATTGGTGTTGTTGTGTGCATACCGTAGCTCTTCTCAATCACACATAGTGTTGTGCGTGATGCGTATTCTCCTCCTCAAAAACGTGAATTTCTTTATGTGCAGCCTCCTTTTATATTTCCATCACCAGAAACTAAAATCTCCCTGTGTGTGTCGGCTTAGCCACTGGTTGGGTCATGGCTTTATTGTGTATTTCTTCCTTTTAGAATGATGCCCACGTTGGCAAACCAACTCTTCCTTTTTCTTTTCATGTAAATGTTCTCTTTTCCTTTTTATTTAATACTCACTACAAATTAAAGTAATAATGTAATACATGACTCTAAATAAAAAGTGATAATTTATTTATAATGACTCTAAATTATATACTAAAACTAATAAAAAGAGACTAAAAACTTAATTAAAATGACTCTAAAAATGTGCATGAATGTCTGTCATCAACTTATATGGAACTTTGTCTTTCAGGTACCCAAGTTGTGATATCAATAATGGCAATTATAGAGAGGGTTTGTCTAATTTTGTCCAATTAAAGACCCTTTAACTTCTTCTTTTATTAATTTATTCTAAATAATGCTTGAAACTAACTATATATTAATCCTTAATAATGGGTATGACTTCATAATGGGGACCAGCGACAATATATATTTACAAGTCAAATTTCCCAAAGTATAGTATAGTATAATATTTTTTTTTTAAAAATTGATATGAGTTCTTCGGCACTTAAGCGTTGATAGGTTTTTTTTTTCGTCGGCACTTAACTGCCGCCGATTCTTTACTTCGATAATTAACTGCTGCGGAGGAATTTTCATCTTTTACATGTGTTTTTCAGCCTTACAACATGTGTATACAACAATTTTGAAAGAGTGACCGAGGGGAATAATTTTCTAAACAACTCTCCTCACTTTCATTTTTTCTCTTCAAATACCAAGAAAATATCAAAACATCTCCGGTGGCAGTTAACTGCCGCTCACTCCCCAACATTAGTTGAGTGATACTTAACTATTGTGAAGGTATTTTGATATTTTTATGATATTTGGGAGCAAAAATGAAAGTCGAAAGAGCAAAATCCATAATTTCCCTCCTACCTTTAAATCATACATCTCCACTCTACAAATTAAATTAATAATTTACTCTTCATTCTAATAAAAAAAAAATCTAATTTTATTTATGTAATATAGGAAGTTGAATTTGAGTTTGTTGGAACACAGTGGAAGTGAGGTGGAAGAGTTTTGTTTCTTAAAATTGTGAGGAATAAATTTAGGTTTTATGGGGATAGGAGTGAAATCGGAAGAATATGGAGTAAAATTCCATGATAGGGATATAGTGGTCTTCAAAGGCTCTCTTCAAGAACTTTCAAATGAAAAAAATAAATCTCAATAAAGCATATTTTCCCACCCCACTTTTCTAAAACACCACGCATCTATTTGGAAGGATAGTTTTGGATAGAAAATTATTAAGTATAATGTTTCTGAAACTACACTGACAAAGTAAATTTAGATTTGGATTTTTTTTAATTACATGACTTCAGTTATGATCTATTTGTATATGAATAAGTGGTTGCGAGTATGACTAGTGATAAAATCCATTTACTTAGATTTCAAATTTATCCGACTATAATTTATTTACTTCTGTTTTGGACTGGCCAAAAGTCCATACTCGACATTTAACATACCCAATACTTTTTTGGTCCAACAATCTTTCATTGAGCAAATATGAATTGAGAATGCTCAAATGCAACACACACCAAATCTTCAACATGGATATTCCATATCACGCTCTTCAACTGTCAAAAATCTAAGATTCCCCAACATCTGTAACATCTCCGACCATCAAAACTCTTCAACATTCATCAGTCACAAAACTTCGTCATTCACAACAACCTTCTAGTGACTATCTTGACAGTCACTCCATTGGTTGTATAAAACGGTCCTTAGACAACAAACTCAAGGTACATATAATCTATTATTATTTACTCTATTTTAAACTGGAGCATCAAATCAAACCGACATAACGATACTTCTGTTACACAACCACGTCAGAGAATAAGATATGAAACCCCCAAATGGTCATGGTCCCCACAATCTATTGGGTGGATCGTCCACAAATGTTATCACATGCTCCCGAACATCCACATCACTAACCGTGTAGACAACAAGCCCTCCATTCTAGGTTGTCTAGTCCCATCGACATAAATAAGGCACCTCATGGACCTTTTACACGAAGGATTTGAAATAAATGCATCTAAACTATGTTGGAGAAACAACCACATATATATTCATATAATGTTTACTGAAGTAAAACTTCAAAATTGATTTGTTGATTTGATAAGTGCCTGGAAAAGATTTGTAAGATAAATGATCCAAGATAAATTCATTTATGGATGTTAGTTGTTAGGAATATGGCTAGATTTACGATCACAAACCCTATAATATGTCTTTTCCACGTTACCTCTTGATGATTTGGGGGTAATTTACCCCTCACAAAGAAAAATTTCATTTTCTTTATTTTATTTTAAAAATTAGTTACCATTTTCATCTAAAGAACATCAAACTTATTCATCTCGTTCATTTAACATGTGATCTTCATCCCCTTCATTTCATAATCGAATCATATTTGTTACTAGGGGAAATTTACCTCCAATTCATTAAGGGCAATGTATTTTAATTTTTTCTTACAATTAGTTATCATTTTCATCTCAAAAACATTAATGGTGTATTTGATTTCGAAGTGAAGTACTGAAGAGAGAAATATGAAAGAGTATGAGAGCATCCATATTGGTGATGTCTTCACCATTTAAGACTTGGTACCTAATATGTATCTCCAATGTGATTTTTTTTCCAGGGTCTTCTAAGACTTAGGGTCTCACTTAAGACATCGATGTTTAAGTGGACCCCACATTAAATTTTCTTAAAATAATCATTGTCATTGTACTATCTCTTTTCACTATGTTTAAGTGTTTTAAATAAATAGATATTTGTGGAATCCATATAGACATTTTGTTTGAGGGTGTCCATTGAAGTGGTTGAGTACCTATTAGATACTATTATTAAAAAATTATAAGAAAATGACGTGTTCATGTGGAACCCGTTTAAAACCTCAAAATTGAGGGTCTCCATTGTGGATGCTCTGGGAAGAAAGAAAGATGTGATAAATAGAGAAGATTTAGGGTATTGTTTGGTACAAGTGAGAGAGAAGAGAAATAGAGAAGAGAGAAGTGTTGATTATTTTTGAAAGTACAAGAATGCCCTTGAAAAAAAAATCCTCTCATCAACAATTTTTTTTATTTAATTCAATTAAATTAATTGAATGCCTCAATTAATAAACTGAATTTATTTTTATTTTTAATTAATTTTAATTTAGAAATAAAATAATTAACGGTTTATTAAGTAAATGAATCCAAGAAAAAAAAATCTACATGATATAACAACAACAACAACATACTAAAGGGCAAACAAGTTAAAATAAAGGGCAAACAAGTTAAAATAAGAAAATCAGTAACTTCCCTCGCCTCTTTTCGCAGTTCAGGAGAGAAGTAAATAAAACGTGGGTTCCATCTCATATTTGTCTCTTCTCTCTCTTTCATGTGTGTTAAACAAGAGAAAATGTTATTTTCTTCGCTATTTCTCTCTTTGATGTATCTCTCTTCGGGCGTTTCTCTTGTACTAAACAAAATGTAAGATTTCTCTTTCATTCAACAAATGACTTCCATCTCATTCATTTTAAAGTTGAATCATATTTATCATTAGAGATAAATTACCCCAACTTCATGAAGGGATAACGTAGGTCTCACCTAATAAAATAACAATATTATCGTATTAAATAACTAATCAAGAAGTCAAAGGTTAATGAGTACAATAGACTAATCAAGAAGTCAAAGGTTAATGAGTACAATAGGATCTATCATTGTTTTTCAAAGCAAAAGCATTTAAGTATATAAACCATCTGGGTGTATAAACTCCCCATCCTTAATATTGTTCAAGAAATGCTTTCTCTTAGTCTTCAACGCAATTTCTGAATTCAAGAGATTTATCTGCTCAACAGCGTTGCTAAAGCCATAAGGAGCAGCCTCCAAACATCCTTTTCCGACTTTGAATCATAGTAATCAGTTGGGCCCTGCCCAAACTACCCACAAACCCCAGGCTCATCTTCACCATGGCATATT
Source organism: Medicago arabica (assembly GCA_946800305.1). Lineage (NCBI taxonomy): Eukaryota > Viridiplantae > Streptophyta > Magnoliopsida > Fabales > Fabaceae > Medicago > Medicago arabica. Next base: position 41,427,696 of record OX326969.1, read on the forward strand.
GGCATTGTAAAAACTTACATGAAAAATTTGCCAATTTGAAAGAAATTTACTGTTATATCTTTATCACCGTAACATGTAACGAATAAAAGGCTTAACTTTGGAACATGAGAATGCATTAGTGTTATATCTTTATCATTGAGCTCATTTAACATTGTTCAATTAATTTAGTTTTCTACCGTTTGGGTGTTATTATGAAAAGAAAGGAAATGCAAGAAATAAAAATGATAATATCCTCCACTTTGACAACATAAATGCACAATCCTTTCGATTATCAGATGTGGTGGTTAAATCTTTTCAATTTCTTGTTAATGTCACTTTACTTCTCTCTAGCATTCATTGCCCGGGGCAAGATAAGTAAAGAAAATTGGTTAATATAACTCTATTTTAGCTTCTTCATAAGAAAGAGATGTATGTGTCTTTAAGATATATGTTAAAGATTCAAAATTAAAAATGATCGATGAATTTTACGTAGAAAAATATACTTTGTTGTTTTAATGCATAGATCTATAAGTTTTAAGATATAATTTCAATTTTAAGCATCTTAACAAGTGGACTAAGTACGGTTGTTAACATTTCTAAAATTTTTTCTTCCATTTTTACGAGACTTAAAAGATTAATCTCTAATCAAGTTGTTTGGGTTCCGGTGGCAAAGAGCTCCTTCCAAGAACGTGCTTGGGTAATAACGGGTTTGATTCTCAGAAAAAATAATGTTTGACCAATGCATATGCCTCTACGCACAAACCATATTAGTTGTCCATCATTGGTGAATCGAAAACCGATACGAAAGAAAGAAGAAAGAAATAAAAAGAAAAAAAACTCTAGGGAGACATTTGGTTCGAAATAGTAACGGAGGTTATTGTATTTTGTAAGCGAGGGGCCACCTTATCCAAAAAAGAACATGAAAAAGAAGAGGCTGTTGTTTGTCTACGTATCTGGTTTGTAATTGTAATCCCCAAACAACACACTATCCTCCACGGAATGGGGAGACATGAATCTGACACCCGCACTTTCTTGTTCTTGTTCTCTCGCCGCCACTTCTTCTCTTTCCTCCTCCGCCACACTCCACCGCAACATAGTAGTACGCACATACACACCCTTCTCCTTCCGTCATCACCACCACTCTTCTTCATTGCGAGGTAACATATATAGTTTCATTCTTTCTCTCTTACACATGCACACTGATACATAGAAAGTTTTCAGTATATTGTGCAGTTGATATATATATGTTAGGTGATATGTGTTTTGCAGTTGTCAATGATGCTGATAGGACTGAACTATCATCTGACGCCACAGCTGAAAAATCTTACTCAGATGCTGCTGATAAAATGGTTGATAGTATGGACTTTGGTGAGCTATGCAATGAGTTTGAGTGCAACAGTAGTCCATCGGTAGAATCCACTGCAAGACAACTTGCTCGTGATATATTTGAGCTAAGGAGTGGGAATCGTGCACTTGGAACCTATGCTGTTTCTGTCACTTACAAGGTATTTCTCTTTAATGGTTTTCCTTTGGAATTTTAATCTTTTATGCTATGCATGTTTATGATGTTTTTTGTTGTTTATAGGATCCTATCAGGAGTTTTACCGGTCGTGAAAAGTATAAGAGACCTCTATGGGCAATCACTGCACTTGAAAACCCATCTGTGGTGAGTTTAAATTATGGAGTTTCTTCTTCTAAGGAAACAACTAGTCTACGAAGCTATAGGGATTATGTGATTTCCCTTTTGATCAATGCTTGAGTAGATAGCAAAATGTTCAAACTTGAAGTGCTTAAGTTTTTCCTTTTTAATTTGATGGGATAGAAATACATTCAAATAGCGGTGCTATAGCGCTATAGCATAGTGGAATTTGAACAATTTGCTAAATTGCTATTTGTGATTCGCAATTGACGGCATTAATATGTGCACTTACTACTTACTAGTGTCTATCTTTTGCCACTAATCAATTTCATGTCTTTGATTTCAAAACTCATTTCCTTCTCAGATATTCCAACCATTCCTTTAAAAACTTCCATTTGAGGTAACTGTCTAAGAAGTGTAGAAGTTATTAAAATTAAACATGTTTCAACAAATTTCACTTTATTTATTCTATTAAATTTCACTTTCACTTATTAATATTAAAAATATAAATTTGACAAAAAGGATGGTAGGATTGTTATGAAACCTGTTTTGTTTGGTTAACAGACTGTGCAGGAAATGACAATGCTGTCAACAAGTGTTTTAAGTATCAAGTGGACAATTAGAGGGAGGCCTAAATCGGTTCTAGCCGGTGTAGGAGGAGAACTCATACTTAGAGTTACTTCCAAATTTACGCTTAACCAAATTAGTGGACAAGTCATTCAACATGAAGAATTGTGGGACTTATCATCTTCATCGGCTAGTGCTCAAACATTTTTCTGGTCATCGCGTGTTCTGTTTGCTACGGTTGAATCTGTGAAAGATTTGGCTGATAGTGCCAAGAATTTGAGTGCTAATTTTTCAACCAAGAAAGAGGACTCTGATATTTATCCAGATCCTTCTGGTGATCCAACCAAGGTGAGTTCTCTTATCTAGAAGAATCTTAAACTTGTGGCTTCATCATCTCATCTTTTATCTTAAGGTATTTTGATTCCGTTTTTGATAGACAAACTAATTAAGCACTCAGAGTAGAAGCGCTTATCTTTGTTTTGAATGACAAAAATATATAATATATACGATAAAGTATCAGAATACACCAAAACCACCGCCAAAACAGCAATAAAAAAACACCTGTGGGCCAACTCACGCCCCAACAAAGAACACAGAGCTACCCAGAAACACCACTCCCACTCCGCAGACATCTTGAGGGGAGGACGGACAAAGGGAGGCAAAGAACCCACCCCCACTCCGCAGACAGCCTCAGGCTCGACTCCACCACAAAATCTTACCGATTCCAGCGTAGGACGGGCTGCACCTCCCACTCATACTAGGAGCAAAGACTAGCATGGCACTTCGCAAGGAACCACTTTCAAGCTAAGAATTTCACTCTATCCACCACAGGCTCCACCGATGGCAAGCCACCAGAAAAGATTATATCATTCTGGGAAGTTCAAATGGTCCAAATAACAACATGTCAAACTAAAAGCAACCCTAATCTAACTCTCTTCCCCAACCCTAAGCCCAGAAACTCAGAAACTGTTGGGTTAGGCCTAGGGGAGACACACACACCCAACCCAACCACCTAGAAACTTGATCCACACAGTAAGAGTAGACGTGCAAGAGATAAACATAAGCGCTTATCAAATAAGTGTTTATGTATAAACTATTTTTATAACAAAAGATAAAATAAAGTCAAAATGTTTTCATATAACCTATACTCATATAGGTTGTTTTCATAAACTGTTTTGGATAGCTTATTGAAAATAAGTTGAAAACACCTTATGGACATGTCATAAGCTGTTTTCATAAGCTTTCTCAAGTAGTCTCGCAAGGGCTTATGCTAGTCAATAAACTCAAATAGATCCAATCTTCTAGTTTATTTCTTTACATTTTTTACCATTATTACATGATGGTATGAATGCTTTGTAATAAAGATAATCATAGAAAATTGTTCATGATTGTATTATTCATTTATTTGGACATGGCTAATTTCTTTTCATGAGTTAATTGTTGGTTTGTGATTTTATTCAGTTCTTCCAGAGGGATGACGGCTTTCAACAAGATGTACTCCAGATTGCACTACTCCTGGCAGTTATATATTTTGTGGTACAAGTTCTGAGGATAACTTTGTAAAAAGCATGCCTGCCTTATTGTGATCTGCATTTTACATCTCTTTATTCATGAATATATCTATCTGCGTAATGTGTAATTATCGGCATATAATCATAATGTTGTTTTTCAAAGTTATAATGAAATTTATGTTCTAACTGTGTATAAATTGAGAAGCTAGTATGACTGTGTTTAGGACTGAAAGCTGAAAAATGAAAAATTCTGCAATCATAATTCATAAACTTAGATGTATGTGAATAGCTTATAAATTGTCATTGTTTGCAAACAGTTTTCAGCTTATTTTCATAAGCTCCACTAAATATATAGCGAAGTTCATGAGTTGTTTTAGAGTATGGGGAATTTGTTTTTTATTTTCACTTTGATCGTAGAAATAGCTTATATATATAAATAAACTCTATATGATAAGCCCTTACTGAATAAGTTGTTTATTCAAACATCTGCAATCAGTTGAGGGAATTATTTTCATAGTAGCATGTTGTTGCCTACCTAAAGTTTCCTGGCTTAAGAAGAAATCTTCAATTGAATGACTTGTTCATTTTCAAGAATTATCCATATATTCCAGTCTGAGCATAATATCCTTGGTAAGTTCTATCTTGAATATCCTGGTCTTGATCTTAATTATCCATTTATAATTGCTATAAATCCTAAAATCCATAGTCGTCCATTTGCACTTTTTTTCTAATGGCATTGCATTAAAAATGAAACCAAACAAAAAGTAGCCAAAAATAACTTTGAAGTTTTGCTCACCCCTTTCTCAGTTATATTTCACTCTATATGAGAAATGGTTAAAAATATATGCACAAAGCACAACATTCAAAGAATTATGTTACAACAAAATGAAATAAATGCCACCCCTCATATAAATTAGTAAAACTAGTCATTTAAGTGCTTAGCATGGCAATTATCAATAAAAAGAATGTCAATATTCTTCCAATTAACACTGTGGAAGCTGAAGAAAGATCATGTGCTCCCACTGTATATACAGATCCACTCTTTTCATCCTTCACTTTAATGCTGGTAGAGCCTAAAGAATCAAGAAGAAAATGCCACACATCAGTATCAGCACATTTAAGTCTAAAAGCCAATAATGTAAGAGTCATAAGCAGGGAACTCACAATTGAAATCGGTCCATCCAATGACCATATTTTCAAGATCATATACAACTAGTTTGTTTGACAGCACCAAATCTGCAATTGGAAATATATTGATGTTAATAAATGATATAGTCATTCCAAAATGATTAGAATTATAAATTTGAAATTAGCACTAGTTAAGTCATGTGTTATATTTTATTCAACATCTTATGTATAGGGTACAAACACAACTATGTGGAGGTTCTCAACTTAACATAAAATACATCAGAAACAGTTAAGAGGGTCAAAATGAACAAATTATGCCTCTTATACTAACTTTATCCTAGAGGCAAGAATAAATTATAGTTGAAATTGAAATTTCAAACTTTACCTCCGAGAAGAATCAGGTCTTTTCCATCCTTAGTCTGTGTATTACTTTTCAGCCAGCCGATACAATAAATATCATCCTGGAGTACAATGAAGAGAAAAAGAATATCAAGAAAAAGTTTTTTTTTAACACCTGAAACAAATATCTGAAATCCTAGTTTTTGAAATAAGAAGTAGCATTATATAAAACAAATCTCATTGTAAAACTATCCAGATGGAATAACCAACTATCCAGATAAACTCTCATGTTCGGTATATGAATTCACGTAGTGGTTTGAAATTATGAGTATAACTGTCATATAAAAATAAATTTAATTGCCGTTTGAATAACTATCTAGCATCCACAAAGTTTCTCAAAATCAGAAGCTAGGTACAAATGCAAATTATGCGATCAAGTTCATACTCACTTTAAACAGGAACAGGTAGTCATGCGGATAAACTGTCAGAGAAAGCCCCTCGAAGTGAAACTTGACAACTGGAAATCCTTCATCAAACCTGCACATTAAACAGTAGATGTAGTCAATTTAACAATAATGATATCGGAAAAGAAAAACGATTGCCACAAATTAATATTGCCAAAAAAATAGGACTGCAAAATGTATTTTCTACACGAAGTAAAATAAAGTTACAAAGATAAGAGTCGTACTTGTCAGAATAATGAAAACAAGTAAATTGGTCCTCGACAATCATTAATTTCAATCCAGGCTGCCGACCCAAAATCTATCACAATGAACAATCATTCATGAACATTCAAGTGGAAAAAATTGATTCACTTAACTCTGAAGTGATACTTACCTTTGTTACTAACTGATTGTAAATCGAAGCCGGAAGATAAGCCAAGGTTGTACCACTATCTATTATTGTTCCTCTTCCATTTCCAGAATCAAATAAATCTAAAGGGAGCTGAATAGGTTCCCCGTCAACCTCCATGTCCTTCAAAACCACATTGTAGTGTGCCCTGAAACAAATTACTGTCATCAAACAACTGAACAGATTGAATACCCTGGCTACAGATAACATGGCATGAGACTAAAAAGCTAAGATTCTGCACATACATTCTTGGTACCAGTGGAGTAGTATTAAATTTTGGCTCCATGACTTGCCCTATGGAAAATATTCCTCCTCCATGGTGACTATCAAGGCAGTGTGAAAATATTCTTTTCACCTTTCCAGAAGCAGCAAGCTGTGAAAGCACAGAAGAATTTGCTTGTCCAAAACCAATTATTCCATCAAGGGCTTCGTCAGAAGACGAACTCAATGACCCAGATTGTTTAGCACCGCACCTGTCATCAAGTGAATGTTCAGAAAGACATAAAACTAAGGCGGTATGAAGAAAAAGAAACGATAAAACTAAGGTTAGGAAACGAAGATGGTTTCAAATGTTCAATATTCACTGAGTAATCTATCTAGTATCTACGTGTATCTGTGAGTGTGATGTAAGCAATAGAAATCACACTCACCCAAAAATCACACTGCTATTGTCTGGTACGATATGGAGATTACCACTAACTCTTTCAAACGTAAGAGAATCCTTCACAAAGGATCCGGAGGTTTGACTTCCATCTCCATAAGTTATGCTGTATGGACAGGACATGTCTTGCTTGCATCCAGAAATTGGACCAGCATATGTGTCAGTGCAGAAACCGTCATCACAAGAAACCGATTTTGAAGTTTTCGAGCCGTTAGGGTCATAGAGGGTTAAATCCATCTGCAGCATGATAATTAAAGCAGCAACTCTCAATATTCTTATATTTCAACCAGAAAACATGAATATTAAAGAAGTTTAGTTTAGGTACATACACCAAGACCACTCTTCTTGGGACATGCTGTGCAGCCTGCACAATTCACCCAAAGAATGTCACTTCCTGTGTCAACTTGTACATAGAAGTCCTTAGCAGGAGAGCCAAGCCCTACTTTGGTATAATACAACCTAACCGAATGAAACCAACAACATTGATTAAGCATCCACATGAAAATGCTGATAAATGATAAATTTATATTCCTTATCATACTAGATAATTTGCAGCAGAAACAGACATAAAAGAATTTAACCAATGAATCACCAATTTTATTTTATTTTTTTGGGTATCCTCCACAAGCTTTGATACTTTAGACCGGTTATAGGACTAATCTCTCTTTGGTGCTTAAGCCATAACTTAAAGTTTGCGAGGATCAAACTTTGGCCGTCCCTCACAAGCTAGGCGCTGCTTAACCCAACTGAGCCACGCCCATTGAATAAACACCAATTTAATCCTTTAAATTATAGGGACCTGACAATTTGGTCCCTAAAACTAACAAAATTCCAATAGGATCCTCTAAATTTAAAATCATTGAATACATTAGTCCCTCCAATCCCTCCGCCTCACAAAAATTACAAGAATTTAACCCACTAATTCAAAAAACTTATGTGGATGAAAGTTTTTACTTTTTGTAATCATTATAGAATTTCATTAGTACCAATAATCAGATTATTATCCAGCTCATACAAATTCATCACGGATTAAAACAATGATTAGAAGAAAATAAAGAAAAGGGAAGAAAGCAAAAAAAAAAAAAACAAACCCAGTTGAAGAAGGAAGACCATTGCCACCAAGAGGAATATCAACAGCAGCAAGAAATCTACCACGTCTCCTATCATCATGAGCTTTGATGGCATCTAAACTTTGATGAGGTCCATTGAATTTACGTTGAACAGGGAAAACCAAATTAGCATTGGAAACATCAACAAACAACAACAAGACAATAAGAATGAACCCTCTAACACGATCCATTATTTTACAAACGTAGCCTCAATCAAAAGCAACAAAAAAGAAAGAAAATTGAAGAGATGGTAGATGAGAGTCTAGTTCATTGCCCGACCCAATTGATAGAGAAATAATAGGGTCGGTGAAGAATAGAGGGAAAGAAGAAGGAAAAAGAGAAGAGAAGAAAAGAAAGAAAGACAAAAAAGAAAGAGAAGAGAGAGGAGAGGGAATTTCGCGGTTTCAACGGCAAACTATAATGTGGTTTTTTATTAGAAAAAACACGCTGAAATTAGTTAACAATGTTGTCTTGCCGTCCTTTGCTTTGCTTCATTCACTTTGTTCCTTCCGTTTGTTTCATGTCATGTTCCATTGCTTCCCCCCTTTCCTTGTTTTATTCATGCAATTTAATACTAATAAATAAATGACTCCTAAAAAGAAAATATAAATAAATGAGTTTAATTGTCTTGTAAAAATTTAAAACTGTGTATAAAAAATTTAAATTTTGACTTTTAATTAAATAATAATTATATTATTTTTATTTTGGTTGTTTAACCAATGCATTAAAGACGCTCTTTAATTCTCCTTTATTTATTATCATTTAATTCACATTCATAATTCTAATTCTTAATAACTTTCATTTGCTTCTTCATGTTTTTCTTGGAAGGCCCCAAACGCACACGCCATTGACTCCATCAGTCATCTATATTCTATACACCCAATTATTGGCAGCCTAACAATGAATTTTTTTTATGGCCCTTTTTCCTTGTTCCCATGTCTTCCTTTACTATAAGTATTCAACCCGTGCATTCATTAAAATACCTTTAAATATTATTATCGTTTACTACAATATTTTTATTGTTTGATTTTATCATAGAGACAACGAAAAATCCCCAATATTATTTCTTTATGAAATTTGAGAAAAATTAACCTTTACAACGACATGTTATACTTAAAAAATTGTATAGATTTGATTTTAATAATAAAAATTTCTTTAATTGGCTAAAAAACTGTAATTTTGATAGAGTCCACTTATAATTTTTTCATTTAAGTACACTCAATTTTGATTTATATATATATATAACAAATTTTTAAAAATTGGGAACTGAAAAAATAAAAAGCATTTCATTTGATAGAATTATAATTAGAACTGCCTGTTTAAAAAATAGTTGAAGGTTTATTGACACTAAAAAAATAAATAATGGTTTATAGACATTAATATGGAACAATCTTAAATTCATTTTTTTTTTTTGTTATATAAGAAAATGTGCATAGCATATGGTTTAATCTTTGGTTGTTTTTCCTTTTTCATCTTTTAATTATGTTCTTGTATGCATCAACTTCTCACTTTTAATCTATTATATATCTTACTTAAGTTCTCTCATATTCATTAAAAAATCAATTTTTGTGGCGATAAATTTTCTTTTACGTTCCCTAATTAAGTCCCTAAATAGTTGAAGTCATTTTGTTAATGAATTACTGTGACATTTAGTTGTAATATACTATAAAGTTAGTTTTAAATTTGAATAGTGACTTTACTTAAGGTACTTAACAAAATTTCGGTTAAAATATTTAGGTTTAATTGTAGTTTTAGTCCCTTAGTTTTAAAATCATTCAATTTGGCCTCACCTTCCGATTATTGGATTTAAGTCCTCGATATTTAATTGTTACCTTAATATTATTGGATTTAAGTTCGCGCTATAGAATTGTTAAATGATATGAATGTGATCTAATAATGTCAAGAAATTGCAAGAATATCCCTAAAAAAGTCAGACAGTTATCAATTATTGATGAATTATATTAGAAAATGTAAATCATACATTCAATGTAGCTAGTTTAACATAGATTTCAATTCATTACTTTAACCATTAACCAAATTTAACATAAACACAATTAAAATTTATCTTCAATAAATAGGACGATCATTTTTTGCCCAAACCTTCCTCAACTTGAATATTACATTAAAAATAGACAATCATACAAACAACCTTGAGCCACCACATTCGATCATAGAATTAGTCCCAGTTAACGATGGTAGCATACATCCTATTAGGAGGATTATTGATCGTGAACAAAATAACGTCACCAACTTTTAGGCCCTTTTCAAAAACAAAGTCGTACCATCCTCTCCTATGTATTTCTGATGTATGTTTTTTGACGTAGTGTGAACCTCACAATCATAAGATTTATCGGTTTCTTCATCAAAAAGGAGAACTTTAGATTGATTGATATACAAACCATTCTCCGCAACACGTCGAGGAAAATGCTACAATAGATTTGTCAAAAAATCATACAAATTATAATTAATCAACAACAACTTAACAACATGAAAACAATAAAAAATGCTTCGTAAATGTCACTAACCAAAACATTGTTTTCATCCAAAATAGAAGTAGTAACATTATACTTCCAATAATGAACATCGATATTTTGAACATTCCCTAAATTAGTATCATTGACTTCAACTTCAATCTCATTCATTTTTCCTTCAATCCAAATGATATATAACATAAACAAATATATCATATTTTTCAGCCATTAAAAATAAAACAGAACCAAAGAAAGCTTCATCCATAAAAGGCACAAACAAAAAAGTTATGCAAGAACCCATGACATTTTCCACTTATCTATACTTTTTAAGTTTTTTTTTTTTATAAAAAAATTATACTTAATAAATGATTTTTAATTAAGTTTTATCGATATTATAAACAATTTTAACTACAATCTTAATTTCAGTTTAACTAACAATATACATTTTAGATAGATAGATAAATAGATAATGATGTGATAAGAGGAATAATGAACACCTATGGAGTGAAATATACAACTATATCATAGACGCTGAAAAGAAACAAAAAAAAAAAAAGAGAAAGACAAAAAAATAGATATAATTTCATTGAAGTAATTCCAGATATAACAAAAAATTCGGTGATAAATATAACCTTCCACCATACTACTAAATCAGCAAAAATAATTCAGCATAAAAATCAAAAGATCGGTGATACAACGTCTAACAAAGATAATAATGAAAAAAGCTTCAATTTTAATGTAAAGATAATCACCTTTTCACATAAGAAATGTTGTTTCAATAAAACTCTCCTTTTTCCAAAACCCTACAAAGAAAGGATATCCATTAGATAACAAAATATTAGAAGGAAATGCACATGAAGTTGGAAGAGAAAAAAACTATATCAAAAAATGAAATTGAAGGAATGGAAGAGACAAAATAAGTTAGAAATATATATACATAGAAGCTTCTTAATTTTTTTGCCTAATAAACTATAAATGGATTTTTTATAGGCAAAAAATAGAAGAGTGAGAATAATTTTGAAATGTAATCGATCATTTTAATTAAATGGACATATAATGCATTTATTATGAAAGTTGCTTCACATGAAGTTGATGAATTGTTCTTGCAACTGATGGAATGTCAAAAATCAAGAATAGACATAGTTAAGAAAAGAAAATGTTTTAATAATAGAATAAGAAAGGGTGGGAGTTATATATATATATATATATATATATATATATATATATATATTATTATATATTATTATTATTATATATATAAAGAAAGGTGGCAAGGTTTCAATCAGCAGGGAATGAGTAATTAGAGCTCAAATAGACATGCCACATCATCACAACTCTTGCATAAGAATAACTCAAGTTTCAAATTCAAAGATATATATATATATATATATATATATATATATATATATATATATATATATCAAGTAAGATCACTTCTTAAAATAGGTGAGAGGATTCAATGTTAGCCATTAGATTAATCTTTATTATGATCATTAATTTTAATAAATGTAGCGTAACATTAATCCCCTCCCCTTTTCCTTTCTTCCTTAAACAAAAAAATAAAAATAAAAACTCTGCATTTTCTCCCTGTAGTTTTGTTCTTTCTTTCAGTCAGCCAACTTTCATTTTCTTCAACAACAAAAAAACAGGAAGATTTAATTGTTCTGGAGACAAAAAAACAATAGCAACTTAAGATAATTTACAACAAAAAAAAAGAGCTTATTAAACATTAAGAAAATACATAATCCAATTGTATTGCTTCTGCGATGAAAACCAAACAACAAACGAGAAATGTCACAATAGTAATAATAGAGTTTGTGACCCACAGCTGTGACAATCGGCAAAAAGGGCGGCGACAACAACAATTGGGTGTGTCTTAGTTTTGCAAGAATTTACAGATATTTTATTGTGTAGATCATCATGATTTGAGGTGTTCAATAGATACAATTAAAACATTGAACAAATTCTGAAGAAAAAAAATGGAACAAAATATGAAATGGTTTCAGAAACCAAAACACATAAGCTATGGCGAGAGAGAATATGAAAGATCAGCATATGCATTGTTTATTATCTCAACCGTTGATGATAATCCAATTTAATTCTAAATCTTCATGGACTTCGTTTGTGCTGCATTTGTTCAATGTTCATAGTTTTTTCATTGAATTTCATAATTTATCCCAGATTCAATTTTTTTTGTAGTAGTAGTGGATTGGTTGAAAAGTCATGGATTGATGCCACATAAATGGCTTTGTGGTGGAATCGGAGAAGGCAATTTAGAAAAAGGAAGAACATATCTTAGAGAGAGAAGAAAGGAAGATGGGTGAATATTGCGCCTTCCGAGAAAACAAACCAAAGAAGAATTGTGTGTACCTATGATAAGATAAATTTAAACTGGACCATTAATATTCATCTAAGGGTTATAATTAAGGGCAATGCTATATCTTCCGAACGGCTTTGCTGGCGATTATCCCGATTACACTTACATTGTTACATTTCTTTCATATATACATGGCTATTATTTAAAATAAAAAGAAAACAGGCCATGTTAGTGAAAGAAAAAAAGACACGTCCTCAAGAATGAAAGATCCACCATCAAACCGGCATTTCAAGTGTATAGCTCAATGCCTCAATCCAATTGGAAGTATAAGAAGCTATATAATAATTTTAACCCAACTAAATGCACAAGTGGTGAGTCCAGTATTGAGGTAATACAAATTTTCACCCAAAACAAATAATTATGCAAGCTTTCACCAATAAAATAATGCAAATGGATGGTTGCATATCAATTCAGGACAAATTCGGGGTAATCTGTCTCGTGAGATTCAGCATTACTTTATAATTAAACCCTCTCATCTCTCATAATAACACTCCTCTCATTTGAAATGCCCTCATATATATATATATATATATATATATATATATATATATATATATATATATAGATAGATAGATAGATAGATAGATTGGTGATTTGCATTCCTTTTCAAAAGTCTTAAAGGGAACTTAAATTAAGACTCATGATGGAGTGATGCACCACAACTTTTAAACCGTGACGAACCCACTTGTTTTATATGACTCAATGACCGGAAAGGAATGACGTATCGTATTCATTTTTATCCTATCTTTTTATGGTTACGTTTGTTTTAGCTTAAAAAAAATAGATTTTGCGTTAAAAGAATTTAGAGATTTTTTAAAAAAATCTAAAGGCATTTTTTTATTTGTTAACTATAATAAAAATCATTTTTTTAAGATTTGAAACTCTTACACTTGAATTTCTTGCATTAAAAAAAATTAAAAAACTATTTTTTGTCAACAAAAAAAAGTACTTGAAATAGATTTTCATTTTGAAGTTAAAAATGATTTTTTTAGCAAAATGGTTTTTTTAAAAATCTAAAACAAACACAACAAAAATTAAAAAATTTATTTTTTACTTAAAAATATAGATTTTTTTTCAAAAAAAATCCAATACAAACAGACCCTAAATTTCAATGGTCTAAATGTTTCACATTATTTCGGGGACTCTAATCCCTCAATGACCCAAAAGTCTTAAATATATCAAGGTCGAAGTCGTCCTTTAATGAGTAATACATGAAGGTCAAAGATATCCTTTAATAGGCCAGACTGTATTTTAGGTCCATTTTCCATGCCATTTTTCTCTTGTTCTTTGCTCCTTCAAAATGTAAAATGGTAAAGAGTTGAAATCTTATTTCAACATTGCATAAAAAGTAAAAACGTAGAATTTGATTAGTCCCCATTTTTTTTTTATAATTTTAACCTTTTATAAAAATAAAATTAAGACATATTAACCATGAAGTAAAATTTATGATTGAATCATCCCTTAAATGAGAAAAAACACACTTTAATCCCTCACAAATCACAAAAAACACATTTTAGTTTGTTACATTTGAAGAAGCTAACTACACAATTCTATTACATTTACGTCTAAATTCATATATGATACATTACTTCAACGACACAACAAAAGCCAAAATCACCACAAACAGCTCATATTATTTCCGATTTGTTTCTTCCAACTACAATTGCATTTCATTCAACTGATATTTCATAGTAGCCAGATCCATCTTACATTTACCAATTTTAGCTTCCACGTCTCTCTTCATTTGTATCTCCATCACGTCTATTCCCTCTTTAACCGAATCTCCGTCACTTTCATGTTCCTCTTCAACACATTAACTTTGGTTTTGAGTAACCTCTAACTTAATAAATTCATCACCCTAAAAGAAAACGTAACATTAAGAACTATTATTATGGAGGGGATATATGAGACGGCTTGGTGACTACAGTGGAGAGTAAGGAAATGAAATGATATGGAGGTTAACATAGTTTCTATGTGGAACTGTTGACCTCCATGTCATTTCATTTCTTTACTCCTCCACCATAGTCACTTAAAAATGTAATCTATTATTCTGCGCCGACAAATAAAAAAAAAATCAATTATATAGTTTCATTTTACAAGATCATATTTGATCCTCCGACAAAACAATAAAATTGCATGTTAGTCCCTCACAAAATATTAAAAGAAAAAAATATTTAGTTCCTTTACAACATTAAAAAAAAAAGAACTCAGTAGGTATAGATGACCATAAAAGAATGTGAACATTAAAAGGATAGGAACGATCAAAAATAGAATAAACATGATTAAGATAAAGATTATCTTAAAATAGGAAGACTAGAGAAATATTTATTAGGATTCTTATTTGTATTTGCAACATGCAGACATTCTTATCTTATTTGATTAATCGAGTTCCACTTTCATATCGAGTCTTAGGTAATGTTAGTCATGTTTGATTTACGCTTTCATATTTTTATTTTGTTTCTATCTTGTAGAATCTAGAGTCGATGTGTTTGGTTGTGTTGCACTTGTTCATGTTCACAAGTATTATTGAAGTAAGTTGGATACTTACGCGTCACATGTTTACGTATGGGTTATGCACCCGAAAAAAAGAGGATACAAATTATGTTATCATCATCCCAGTCGTAAGTACTTTGTATCAAAAGATGTCACATTCATGAAAACGTGTCATACTCCACTCGTTCTCAACTACAGGGGAAGAACATGAGTGGTTTCGACTCTAAGTTCGAGTTCTTAGTCCTTCGTCCTAGCTACTCCAAAACACATATTTTAGTTCCTTCTTATAGTCCAGCTTTTGAACTCGATTCCTCATCTACCTTAAGTCATATTATTGGTTCAATTGTTGAACCTAAATCTTCCAAATTTGAGTTGTCGCCTAATTTAAGTCTTATTCTTGGTTCAAATTTGAACCTGAATCTATTACTATTATGTTCCTCGATTGTCTTCTGCTTTACATGAATAAACACCTTCAGAACCAATTCTAGTGTATAATAGAAGAAGTAAATTTGATTTGCTCCTAAAACAACTTCAATTTCGTTAGCTAGAGGTAAGGATTCAAAAAGATTACTTTGTTGGTGACATTCAGATTGTTTGATACATGTAATACTAGTCCAATTGATTTACTCATTGGTTTGAAAAAAGGATAAAAAGATCTCGTTGTTTTAATTATGGATATCCTATTTATTGATTTGTATCCTCTAAGCATATTTCCCGCAATATCAAAGTTTTATTACAATTGTTGACATTGTGAGAATCCCATAACACGTCCAAGAAGCACTAAAACACAAAAATGTGTTGAAGATATGGATGAGTAAATAAACGCACTTAAAATGGGACTTAGGAGATTGTTGAGAGGCAAGGTGGCAATCAGCCAGTTGGATGCACATGGATCTATATAGTAAAACACAAATAAGACAATACTCTTGATCGTTATATGGCTAAAATAGTGGCAAAAGGACGTACACAAACATATATTATTGATTATTTCGAGGCATTTACATCCCCGAAAAATATGAATGATGTTCAGATCTTATGATCTCTTGTTGCTTACTCTGGATGGAAACTACACAAATCTTATGTTAATAATGTGTTCTTGCATGGAGATATAAAGAATGATGAAGATGAAGTGCATATGGAAATTCCTCGAGATTTTGGTCTCACAGGTGGAGCCAACAAGGTGTGTCGATTGAAGAAGTCTTTATACGGGCTAAAGCAACTCCTTTAGGTATGATTTGGAAAATTCATAAGGCAATGGTCTACTTAGGCTATAAACAAAGCCAATGGGATCACAATTTGTTCTTCAAAACGTTCACAAGAAGAAAAATTAAATGTACTTCTTGTTTATGTTAATGATATCATTGTTGCATGATATGACTAGACTGAGAAACAACTGTTCTAAGAGAAACTATAAACAAAGTTTGAGAAAAAACTCTTGGACAACAAAAGTATTTATTGGGAATTGAGGCAGCCTACTCAAAGAAAGACATTTTCATCTCTCAAAAGAAGCATATGCATAATCTTTCGCATGAAGCAGACAAACTTGAATGCAAACTTACAATTGTTTCCATTTAGCAAAATTACATGACAAGATTTTAGGAGCAAAGTATCATAGTTGACAAAGGTCATGATCAAAGATTAGTGAGAAAGTTGACTTACCTAACACACGTTAGATCAAATTTGACATATCAATCAGTATGACAAGTCATTACATACATGACCTGAGTGTGAGATACTTACTGGTTGTAGACTATGTTCTACAATATCTCAAAGTCACTCCAAGGAAAAAAAACCTTGTTTAAAAGAGGAAGAAACACACTTGTGAAGGCTTACACTAATGTTGATTATGTCGATTTAGTGAGTGATCAAATATCTATTTTAGGATATTGTACATTTTTGTGTGGGAACCCAATTGTTTGAAGGAGTGAGAATAAAAATGTATGTGCTTGATTAAACGCTAAAACATATTTACAATAAGTAATAGAAGAAAACTTGTAAAAAAAAAGAATAGAAGAAAATATCACTTTATCGGCTGATAAAAATGAGAAATAATGTTCATAAATCTTAAGTCAACCGACAAAACAGTCAAAATTATTGGAGTGAATATCGTGACTGAGATTGAACCTCAACTCCACACTTATATTTGTGAGTTTTTAATAATTATTGTCATATTTGGTTATTTTGTTAGTTTGTTTTCTAATTCAAGTTTACTTAGTGATATAATCGAACTTAGTGATTAATCACATTTAGTTTTTTGTTTGTTATGAATTAGTTACAAGTTTGTTAGAAACTAGCTTATATGGTTAGGGTTGGTTACATAGCCTGTGTTTCAAGCAACCTAACTTGTTCTAATATATAAGCTACCTCTTTATACAACTGTTCATATCTTAATAATACAATTCATTCTCTTCTATTCTCAATTAACCTTCATTTTTCAATTCTCTAAAAATCCAACAAACTCATAAAATGTAAATCTTACTTGTTGAACAAGTAAGCATTGCCGCGATAACATTTTCACCTAATAGAAAAAAGAAAAAAAATAATTTTTTGGCATAAAAAATAAAAGAGATATTCTAAGGGAATCTTAGCATCCAATTATGTAAAAGAAGGGTCACAAATCACAACTCCAAAAGAATATCATACACAATCGCACATCTCTTTCATTTCCGTTTCATTCAAAATTACCAATTCCACCCTCATATTAACAACTGCAAAAATACCATACACAAACTCTAAGGACAACACCGTCATTTCATTCATCACTTCAATTCCTCTTTCCCCTTCACATCCACCACCACACGACCAATATCTCAGAGTCCAATTCTTCACACTCCACATGCCAACACCAATGGCTCTTAATCTCTGCACCTCCCCTAAATGGATTGGCACCACCGTCTTCGATAGTACTTCTTCATCGAAGCTATCACTTGGTTCCTCTTCTTCTACTACTTCATTTTCTTCTTCCATTTTGAATTCCAAGAGTGTTAATCTCAAGAGCTTAAGCTTGAAAAGAAATGGGAGTGCGAGTCTCACTGTTAGATCAAGCTTGGAAACTACGGGGCCCACTGTGACCGTCGGGCAAGTTACTGAAGTTAACAAGGATACGTTTTGGCCCATCGTTAATGCCGCCGGTGATAAAACCGTCGTCCTCGACATGTACACCCAATGGTATATTTTATTTCGTTACTTATATAATTAATAATTAATTTACTATTAACTTTTCTTATCACGAATCTATTATGATCAAAAAAAGAATTATACTTTACCTTGCTTCATACAATTCAACCAAACTTAGAGAATGAGGGTCGAAGGTATCCAAATGGTTTATGATGATAAGTTATCTGAAAGAGTTTATGAAATTAAGTTGAAAATAGCTTATGGATATATCATTGAGTCTTGCAAAGAGTTGCACAAGTGTTTATGTCATTAAGTTAAGTCTAAATAAGCTCTTTCAAGCGTTCTCTAAATATGTTTTAAGGAGTTTGAATGTGTTTTAGCAAGTAATATGATTTGGTAAACTGTAATTGGACATCATGCAAATCCTGTTAATACTCGTGCGTGTATACTAAAACTCTTTACTTTATGACTTTCCCTGTTTTCTGTTTTACTCAACCATGCACGGTGTTACTAGTTACTTTCACTTGGTGTCTATTGATCAGTGCATCTTGGTGATATAACCAGATATCACACACAAAATTTTCCTAATTTATGATTATGGCATTTCACTTTTGTGTGACTTGATTGTTGGTTTCTAAATTTCATAATGTTTCCTCTCTCTCTCTCTCTCTCTCTCTCTCTCTATATATATATATATATATATATATATCTCCCCGTTTTTAACTGTGCCTTATGAAGTCTGTATAGGCACACATTTTGAGTATTTGACAGACATAAATAATCAATTGTAGATCAAGTTTATATTCCTCCTAACACGTCACTAAACAACATCAATGTGTTGTATCGTATCTCTATATAAGTGAGGTTCAAGACAAATCTCTTCAAGGTCACACGAAGTACATTATACGATGAAGATTGGGAAAATGTTTTCTCTAAACTAAAGGGTTTATTGGATTGGAAAGTGAGAAGTTTTAAATTTAATAGTTGTGAAACAATCAACGGAGCACAATTACATAACACCAAAATATTTTATGCATATCCATGCATTTTACCATAATTGCAAGTAGTAGCTGTTAATTTTCTAATAAATGGGTATAACTATTCATTTTCTGCTATGAAGTGAATCCTTATATCTTAATTATGCAATGCCTGAGTTTGAGGTAAAAATAAGAGGTAAAGCTTTGTAGGCTGAGTTTGAGGTAATAGCATTACTAAAGTACTTACTTTGTAGGCTGAATATCAAAAGGAATATTCAGTGTTCAGTGTTCTTATAAAAAAAAAAGAGCATCATACTTTTCGGTCACGATATGTTTAGCGAAAACCAATTCAAGGTGTGGTCATTGGCTGAGGTTGTGTTATTGACTCATTTTTTAGGATATGATGTAGAAGTAGCCAAATCAGGGTGTGCTTGTATATAATTATTGATAACTTGCTTTACTTGATTTAGCTTGCAGAAGAGTAATTTTTTTTCGATCTTTCTCCATGTGCATAAGAGTGGATTGTTCATGACTTGTGAGTGATATTGGGATGTCATGTAATCTAAATAGTGATCAACCAGCTGATCATTTCATTAGTTTTTAAAAAAGGGAGAAGCAAGTTTCTTTAGGTTACAACGAAAACAAAGCTGATAAAAAGGTTAATTGATTTTGGTCATTCAAACTCAAACTCAAAACTCTGATGTACCACTGGGGTTTGGCGCAAGACCGCAAATAGTTGGTGCACAATGTGTGAGTGTTTGTAAACTCTAGGGTATCGAGTTCACTTCCTACTAAAAAATAAATAAAATCAAAAATCAATCTCTGGTGTGGTTTTTTCAGCAATGATTATTTTAAGGATCATGATTTTGATTGATCCTTTATGACATTCTTATCCCTGCTGCTAAATATTTAGTGGAGATTTGGATATGATTTATCATGAATTTTGCAGGTGTGGTCCTTGCAAAGTGATAGCTCCAAAATACAAAGAATTAGCTGAGAAGTATTTGGATGTTGTCTTTCTAAAGCTTGATTGCAACCAAGATAACAAGGTATGGATGTAATAATGTACTAAATAGTAGATAGTCTATGGTTGCTCATGCTTTCTTGGACTGACACAGTATTTAATGGTTATTGGCAGCCCTTGGCTAAAGAGCTAGGAATTAAGGTGGTTCCCACTTTTAAAATTCTGAAAGACAACAAGGTTGTAAAAGAAGTAACTGGAGCTAAATATGAGGATTTGGTCTTTGCCATTGACACTGTTCGTTCTAGCTAAACAATATTACAACTATTCTCTTGCTATGTAAAAATATCATGTGTGATTCCCTCTGTAAGTATTTCTAATGCAATTGTAAGCTGCTGAGTGGAAGATGAGGAAATGTCACCATGTTGTTGTTTTAAGCTGTAATTGATTATTCCCTATGCATAGGGAAAAGTTGCTTAAAATTATTTCTGTTACCAACTTGAACATGGGCTATCTATATAGGTGGCTCAGATTGCTTTTATTTTTATTTTTTAAAATAAATCTACGTTAGCTAAATGTAAGTTGAGTCAGTGCTGTCAAGGGATACCTAATGTACATGGGTATTATGGTATGTGCAAAATACTGTACACTGAATGATGTCTAGCAACGGAGGAACTTCTCTCGACTGAAGATCATTTCGGCTGGACAAAACACAGGTGTTTTGCCACCCTGTTGTGTATTTCTGGACGGAAACATGGGTTTTTTCTACCCCGGAGTACATTTCTAGAATCTTGTGTGGTTGTTTAGAAATGCGGGGTGAGAAAATTTACTCCCAATTCCTAAAAAATCTCCTCGTAAAAAAATTACTAAAAAAATCTTTCATACGACTCTATGAATCAACCAAAGTTTTGATCTTACTCATAGAGTCATAGTTAACCAACGTAGGATTTTTTTTGTCACCTACATTTATAGTCCTTCCAATTGGTTAATGTAGGTGACAAAAAAAAGAATGAATCTAATGATGAAAATCATCCTCAAAGAAATCCTTCATATGCAAAGATCCTAGCAAATCCCAAATAGTTTAAATTGCTTGGCAGTCTTGTATATGAGGTAAAGATTCATTGGCCTTGCCACATTTCGGACAAGAACCATCTGATGTCAAAATGATGAGAGATTCGAAGCAGATATGTAGGAAGGTTAATATAAGGTACATTGCCATAGAAAATGCTTTAAATTCTCGAGACACTTAAAAAGTTTGAGACGAGAAAATGTTTTTTTTTTGGTACAAATAGAAAATGTTTTCTAATAAGCATATGACTGAGGACATAACATGCTAAAAGGATATGTGTTGGTCTGTGGAAAATGTGAACAAAATTACAAATGGAATAAGATCACATGTGCAATCTTTGTCTAGCGATTTATCATACCACTAATACACTTTTCATTTGTCCATTTTCAGTAGGAAATCTGAATGTAACTTATTGACATATTTTAAAATAGACCTACAAGTACAAGAGAGATACCTTGAAAAGAATGGCAATTAAAATATACAATAATTTTAATTTACAATAATTTTCAACTGTACTAATAACATGTTTGGTTCCGCGTTTTATACGGCATACTTGCACCCAACTTGACTTTTCACCATGATTTGCTGAAGCAACAAATGCAAGTTTAAGTGTCAAACGTGACAAATCACCGTACCTTCTTTTAGGAAATGTGACACGATACCAAATAGATGTCGACTTCTTTTAGTAGCCTTTTCACCATTTTACCTATTTTTAATCATTTTCCCGTGTGTCCGAGAATTAGTTCAATTGAAAATGATATTTTTCATTTCATCTATTTAATTTTTTTTTTACCATTCCAAAGACATTATAAATTGAGCATGATTGTCCACACAAAAAGGAGTTGTCCATTCTTTGTTCCAATAGTATATACCAGCCACGTTTATCTAACACATACAAAACAATTAATTAACCATGATCAAGATGATATGATGATGACTATCCTTCTGTCATTCATGTGATGGAAGCAGAAGTAAAACCCAAAGAATGAAACAAACAAAAAATGAAAACGAATAAAGAAGATAGATTTGGATATGATTAATTATTAAATTAAATCAAGTAAATGAAAACAAACAACAACTGGTAGTGGCGGAAGGACCAACCAACCAGAATTACCTGTAAAAATACGACTGTGTTATAAAGTTTGACTGCATCCACCAACCAGACACCGCCACGTCAGAATGTCTGATGCGGATCGGAATGACAAAAATACCCCCAAATTGCAAAATGAAGTTTTTTAAGGAAAGAAATCGTTTCTCCCTCCATCAGAGGGAATGAAGCAGGTGGAGGTTTCTTATTTGCTCGCGTGACATTACTAGTCAAATATATTGGGCGCAATCATACTCTAAAATTAAACCAAATTAAATACATTACTTTTCTTATCACATTTATTAAATTATCATTTCCCTCATTTAATTTATAAAAAAGAAACTGAAGTGAGTGTGAGTTTCAGTTTCAGAGCTCGCTCGGTTGTATAAATCAAATTGAAAAGAAGAAGAAGAAGAGAAGTAAGTAAAAATGTGTGGGATATTCGCGTATCTGAATTACAACGTGGAAAGAGAGAGAAAATACATCTTACAAGTTCTGTTCAACGGTTTAAGACGGTTAGAATATCGTGGTTACGATTCCGCCGGAATCGCCATTGATTCTTCTTCTAAACCTCAATGCTCTTCCGATTTCACTTCCTTTCCTCCTCTTGTCTTCCGTCAAGAAGGCAACATCGAATCACTCGTCAAATCCGTTTACCAAGGTCCACTTCTTCTTGATCTTGATCTTTTTTTTTTTGTTGAATTTTTTATGTTTGACAATGCAATTGTGTGGTGGAAACAGAGGTTGGTGAAATTGAATTGAACTTGGAGGAAAGTTTCGGCACTCATGCTGGAATTGCGCATACGCGTTGGGCTACACATGGTGAGCCTGCTCCACGGAATAGTCATCCTCAAACTTCAGGTCCTGCTAATGAGTTCATGGTTGTTCACAATGGTGTTATCACTAATTATGAGGTACTAACTCTTGCATTACATTACTTGAACTCTCATTTCATTTTCCTTCTTGAATAGTATGTTATGATCATCACTCTAACACGTCTTTTGGAAGACATGTCTGACACGGACACATGTGATTACACTAAATTAGATCATTTTCTCAAATTATTAGTGTCGATGTGTCAATGCGTCTGTGTCTGCGTATGTGCTTCATAGCTGTCATGTAGATTTTAGGCTTTTTCAATCATGTGTTTATTGTTATTTGTTTAGGTTTTGAAGGCGACACTACTCAGACATGGCTTCACCTTTACATCTGAAACGGATACGGAAGTCATTCCCAAGCTTGCCAAGTTTGTTTATGACAAAGCAAATGAAGCGGCAGGTAATTGTGATTGCTGAATTTATATGATAATAGGATTGAGTTATGTATTGTATGGCTCTCTTTTATTGAGTTATGTATTGTGATTACTAAAGCACGATTGAGTTCTCAACCCTTTATTGATGTAATTGGTAATTGTGATGTTTATGTATAAACTGTGAGTAGAAGGACTGAAGGTGGAGACTGACAAAATGACCAGTTTAGTACTCAAATGCTAGACTGAACTTTTTTTTTATGAATTTGTTTGAAAAATAGTGTTGCCATTTGGTTCACAATGATATGATAAGTTTGCGTGTTTTGAGTTTGAATTAATGCGGCTTAAGTATTTTGGATTTTTCTTATATTTGTGTTTTTGGAGATTTATCACTAAGCTGCTCTTTATTAAAGGAGTCTATGCGGGTTAAATATTGTGAATTCCATTGTGGACGGTGTTGGCTGAGTAGCTCTCCAATCGTGTTGCAGGTGGTCAGGTTGTTACCTTCAGTCAAGTTGTTCTGGAAGTTATGAGGCATCTTGAAGGAGCCTATGCACTTATTTTTAAAAGTCTACACTATCCTAATGAACTGATTGCTTGCAAGCGCGGTAGCCCGCTGCTCCTAGGTGTTAAAGTAAGTTATATCCAATTTAGTGGTTGAATTGCTTAGGTCTTTTCCTGGAAATGATTGTTTTGGTTTTACCTGTTTCTCTTGACTTCATTGATAACGCTTCTAGTTTGACAGCCTAAAGAATTCTTGAGGAATGTAGTTGTTTTTGTCGGCATTCAGTGTTTTGATACATGAAAGTGGGCCAATTGTTTAAATGTTGTCAGATATTTTGTTTAAATGCTACCGCTTTTGCCGGTATTAGCTGTCATATATTGGGAGCTTAAATTTCACTTTATATTGCTTGGCTTATCAATTCAAAACAATTATTAATTTAAAAGAGGGAAATGAATAACTCATTTTGCATGCATTGTCAGTGCTACTGTACTGACAAAGAAAACCCTTCGAAATAATCTTTAGTTGAACACCATAATAAGCCTAAGAAGACGACTTTCGTACAAATCCTCCCGTAAATCATCACTTGACCCATCCTCTTTTTCTTTCTATCAAGTATTTCGCAATACCACCTTTTATAATTTTAATTTATTCTTCATGGTTAATGCGTAAATTGATTGAGGATGAAGAACCTCTGATTGACATTGTTTAAACTGATTATTGCTCTAAATTTCAGGAATTGACGGAAATTAAGGAAAACGGTTCAGCCTTTGAGGAAAATAAATTCCTATCAAAGGATGGAAAGCCAAAAGAACTGTTTTTGTCCAGTGATGCTAATGCTGTGGTTGAGCATACCAAGAAAGTGCTAGTTATTGAGGATGGTGAAGTTGTGCATCTCAAGGTAGATACAGTAACCTCCCTTTTTGATAAAGTAACCTAACCCTCACAAATACTTCCATAAGAATGATGTATTTTTTTGCTAAGTTTGTTTTCATGACTTCGCAGTGGTTCACTTTATCTTTCCCTTAATTTCCTCCGTTTTTGGCATGATTGCTTATATAATTTATAATTCACAGTAACTGTCTGTTGCATTTGGTTGATGAATCTATGTGTCAGTTATAAGCACGTCAATTTGAAATAACATATTGTTTTACTTGGAAATGGTTGGTTGTTTAAGGATGGTGGAGTTTCTATTCTGAAGTATGAGAATGACATGGGAGAAAATGGTGCTTCACTCTCTAGAACTTCTTCAGTGCGACGTGCATTATCCGTTCTTGAAATGGAGGTTGAGCAAATAAACAAAGGACATTATGAGCATTATATGCAGAAGGAAATTCATGAGCAACCAGAGTCTCTAACAACCACAATGAGGGGGAGGCTTATACGTGGGGGATCTAGCAAATCCAAGTCTGTTCTGTTGGGTGGACTGAAGGATCACCTCAAAACCATCAGGCGAAGTAGAAGAATAGTTTTCATTGGTTGTGGCACAAGTTATAATGCTGCTTTGGCAGCTAGACCCATCTTGGAAGAACTTTCTGGTCAGTGCTGTATGACTTCATTTTTTTTTGTAAGTTTTGCATATTTAAAATATGTGTTAAAATGTTGTATTATATACATTACATTGCAGGTATTCCTGTTACTATGGAAATTGCTAGTGATTTATTGGATCGGGAGGGACCAATATACCGAGAAGATACAGCTGTTTTTGTTAGTCAATCTGGTGAAACCGCAGATACTTTACTTGCACTGCAATATGCTTTAGACAATGGTGCATTATGTGTTGGGATAACAAACACCGTTGGCAGTGCAATAGCAAGGAACACGCATTGCGGTGTTCATATAAATGCCGGTGCTGAGATTGGTGTGGCAAGTACCAAGGTAAATGTTGTATTTAAAGGATGTCGTTTTCTTCATTTTTATATTTTTCTATTATTGATTTAACCAACAGCCTACTCACACATTTACAACTACTATAGGCATACACAAGTCAAATTGTAGTGATGGCCATGTTAGCTCTTGCAATAGGAGGAGATACTATTTCCAATCAAGCAAGAAGAGAAGCTATCGTAGATGGTCTTTATGACCTGCCAAGTGAGTTTCTGTCATTTTATGAAATTTGATTACTAGAAATTAGTATAGTTTCACTTAAATAAGATAAATTATATGAAATGTAAACATGGCGATAAAATTGAAGAATATACCATGCGACAAATCTCACATTTTAAGTAGCTTGAGTCAATCATACAAGAATGACAGGGCGATAGAGTTGGATGTAATCATGTTAACCATAGGATCCATGCAGAGCGCATGAAGTGAAGGAATGCTTTGACCGTAATTTGTGATAAAAACCACTTGAGCTCAAAGGAAAATCTACCTCTCCACTTTAAGACTTGACGTTGGGTATGAAACTAAATTTTGGGCTGTCACAAGCTAACTAGAAAACAAGATTAGTGTTGTTGAGGTGAAAATATTACTAGATGAATTAGTAGTCACACAAGTCAAGATAGACTTATAAATTTTACCGTTAGAGAAAAGGTAGAGGTCGCTGATTGTAGAATGTTTTCATGTGTGGAGAAGACCTGTGAAAATGCCGGTAAGGAGCAAGGGTAGATAGAAAGAAGGATATTTTCATTATTTGGAGGTAGAGCGAGATTAAGGAAAACTATTTGTTAGACTTAAATGATCTAGCTTTAGATATGATTCATGCCAGGGTTTAATGGTGTTTTTATTCAACTAGTCAACCTAGCCTAGTGAAAATTGTTTTGGTTGCTGCTTTGTGGGTTGCTACAATTAGTACGATCAAACAACATCTAATAAAAAGTTTTTAAGAACAAAACTCTCACAGAGACTTGTCGCCTGCCTTATGTTTTGCTTGGAAGGAACTCCTTTAGCTCTTAAATGTTTTATGATAAAAAAACAGAGAGAGCGAGAAATTAGAACTTCAGGGATCATTGACAACTTTCATTTCAATCAAACTTTTTTTATGACGAATCCATCAAAATACTGAAGCAACTCAGGAGCAGTTCTAGAAGTAATCTAATTAAAATGTTGAATTGTAGACAAAGTCAGAGAGGTGCTGGAGCTTGATCAAGAGATGAAGAATCTAGCAAATCTATTGATTGCTGAGCAGTCTCTTCTTGTATTTGGGAGAGGATACAACTATGCAACTGCTCTTGAGGGAGCTTTGAAAGTAAAGGAAGTGGCTCTTATGCATAGTGAAGGGATACTCGCAGGAGAAATGAAGCACGGTCCTTTGGCATTAGTGGATGAAAATCTTCCTATTGTTGTTATAGCTACACGTGATGTTTGCTTCAGGTTGGTTGTTTTGACTGTTGAGTAGCTTTATGATCTGAAATTATGAGTTTCATATTGACATCTTTTACGTTTGGCAGCAAACAGCAATCTGTTATTCAGCAACTTCATGCCCGTAGAGGTCGCCTGATAGTTATGTGTTCAAAAGGGGACGGTGCTTCTGTATGCCCTGGTGAATCTTGTAGGGCAATTGAGGTTCCACAGGTTGTGGACTGTCTTCAACCTGTAATTAATGTAGTTCCATTACAGGTATGTTTATATTCTTTTACTCTGCTTTATTTTATCCTTACACTTACATGTTTCAATATTAGTGTGTTCGAGATTTAATTATTTGTCTGGCTTTTATATAAACATTTTCTCAACTGTGTTGACAATGATTGTGTTCATTAGTATTCCTTGAGCTTCTTGGTATTTTCTCATTTTAAACATAGATATCAGTGTCTAGATTCCACATATGCAAATTTTGCAGTTCTATTTTCTTGTCATCTAAAATAATAAGCTAGCTTCTTCTTATGTATTCTTCAAAAGATTTGTGTATATGGTATATACTTTAACACAGTATTTTTTTCTGATGCAGTTACTGGCATATCATCTCACTGTACTGAGGGGATTTAATGTCGACCAGCCTCGTAATCTTGCCAAGAGTGTTACAACGCAGTAGAATAGTTTGTTTACCAAAGAGAGAGGGGCAATTTCGTTGAGTTCTCTTTCTATTATCAAGGCCCTTTATTATAGCTCTTCCCATACACTGAGACATGACTGTGGTTGATGAACACTTCAATTCTTTATCATAGACAGGGTGGCATACTAGCATATTGTAAATTGATAGATGTAGGCTCACTGATTTATCTACAAACCACCTTCTCACCAGACAAGAGTAGACATCAATCATTTGAGGTATTTCATGTAGTATTTGTTTGATATGGTTGGAGTGAGTATCTTTTTTCGATAAAAATCATTTATGGCTCAGCCTTACATTACAGAGATGTGTTTGAGGCTGAGCCCACCACACACCCTTGAAGAAAATGAAGTTCTAAACCAGCAAAAACTGTCCATTGGCAACTTTTTATATCAAACAGCATTGAACGATGTTAGCATATTTTATAGTTCGAACAAAATTGCAAAACTGTCCAAAATTCAATTAGTCCTGATCGGTATTCACTCAGGCTTTAAATAATAAAAAGCATTTCAAAATTCAAACCTAGTATCACTGTATTTTTGTCAAAAAAAGTGTGTTTTCTACTTTTCTACGTGCTCTGTAAAAAGAAATCTATCTTCCTATCTATTTATCGCTGTATTAAAATGAGACACAGACTCTAGAATTATCATCTCAACCTTTTTAATCTTCTCTGTTTCTGTCGCGAATTCTTAACATTGCTATTCCTTGGTTTAGAACCTTTTCAACTTTTCTTTATCTAATAACACTATCAATTTCATAACTTATTTACATTCATTTGTCCTTTATTGTATATAAGCTTATATTGATCATGTTGATCAATAATCATTGACTTCATAAAGCCTTATGTTTAATCATTACAAAATATACTGAATAATTAATTATACATAATGAAGATATTATAGAACGCGTATATCATTGAGTTCATAAAGCCTTATTCTTAATTACAACTAAAAAATACTTAATAGTTATAATGCCATCTTACTTATCTTATTAGTAAATATAAGAATGCATATAGCATTGAGTTCATAAAGCCTTATTCTTAATTATCATAAAATACTTAATAGTTATAATACCGTGAATATAAAGTCTCATTGATTATTTAAAAGTAATTATTACACAAGTTTTAAAATAACCCGTGGATTGTCCACCAGTCATTGTTAGACCGGATGTTGTGATCAAGGTTAAAGCCTTGACCCTTTTACTTGTATGTTTGAGATTTTAACGGTTATTGTCATTTTGTCTATATACAAACGGAAAAAAAATATTAACTCAAAGATTGCACGAGTCTTGAGGCATACATGAACTCTAGAAATCTCCTGAATCCAACTCTGATAAACTTTCCTTTGTATAAAAAGAACGTTGGATATATAGCTACTTGCTAGTGGAGGGTAGATGCACTCACCAGCTCGATTTTTTTTCTTCTAAATATAGAAACATGACAACTTTTTAATGATATATGGCGTCCAACATCAAAGTAGTAGCTAGGCCTAGTATCTTTGTCATTACATAAGAAAAACATCGCACATCTTTTAGTTTTTTTATAAAATAAAATAAAATAAGTGTCATGTTCTATTTCTACGATAAACTCCCCTCACAACCTTACTACCATGCAATACTTGAAGGTCCCACAAGCCATTTGGTTCAATGAATGCTAAATATCTTATCATTACGCATTTTACAAATAGGTATCATGAATTTACCAAAAAGATACCTATTTGATCATTTGAGCTAAGGAAGAAATAAATCTTGGATGCTCCTGAGATATTCACTTCATATCAAATTGACTAAAGTTGGATTACGCGTTTAGTGTCACAATTCATTCTCACCACAGCTCATGCAGAAGTCGACAATGTTCATTTATAACATCTATAGTTTTAGAATAACAAAATTGAAAACCTTGTGTTTAACATCTCAAAACCAGCCTAAAAACTTGCTATTTTCATATATTCTTGACAGATTTTCACGCACTTGTGAACTAAAAAATATCCATTTACCAAAACACATCTAAAACGTGAATCAATTCAGTTGAAGCAAAGGTTTAAGATGACTTATGAAATTGATTTTACAAATTGATTTTGGATAAAAGTGAGTTGAATTTAAAGTAATTTATGTTTAGATATATTTATGTAACAGTGGATTTAACGATAACTACAAATTCTAGCTTCAAATAGAATTGATTCTTCATGCAAAATGAATTCTCATTTAAATCATCCAAACATGATTAAATTAATTCTACAACCTCTTCTAGAATCATGTTTGACCCTTCAAAACCTCACTAAAGTGGCTACGCAGAAACTCTGCCAAAGCCAAAACGGTGGATAAAATATCCTTTGACCTCAATCATTCATAATCTAGATATTAGCCAACTACAGCAATTTCCATGTTCAGTCTACACAAAAATCTTGTTCTGTAGGACCATGTGCCGGAACATAATGCAGAAATTAGAATTGCATGTGGAACAACAAACAATTTTAAACAGTTTACAAAAATACAAATTATTGGAGAAACCTGCCCCACTGAGTATGAATTGAACCAGAAAATTACAAAGCAAAAATTGAAAAATATAGGCAAATGGTCTACGATTTCTTTAAAAGAACAATGGGTACTCGCAATATAAATGTAGGCATAGCGAATCAAATCAAAACTAGTCACAATACAAGAAAGAACCACCAACACATTATGCTATTTTATTAAAATAGTTGAGTCTACATAAAACAAACCTGAAAAACTTGTGTGCAAAAATAAAAATAGCAAAAAAAGATAACAAAACCTTAGTATTATATAGAACACTATTGGCAAAATCAACCATATCCAACATTCCTGACTAGCACAGATTTTGCCAAAACCATAGGCCAATGTAGCTGACCACCAAAATTGTCATCCTTTGTCCCTTGACAGAGGAGATTGATTCCAATCCAAGCAGAAAAGGAAAAAGACTGACTGTACAGAAACAATATCACAAGACCAACCACAGGCACAGCTAAGATGATTGATCTATTTGATCTATAATCCTGAAATGCAGCAACAAGCTGATCTTCTACCAAACGGCCCTCAGCACATCATCACTATCAGCATCAACCTGAGTAAATTAAACACCAAATTAATCAAAAATTTCATATACCCCACTGATAAAAAACATAAATTTCAGATACCCAACAAAAAAGAAACCAACAGTTCCTGAAAGCCATACAATTGGTCATGTTTGTTACTATATATGATAATAAGTGCAGATTTTTTTGTCAAATCAAATCAGTCTTCACAAATGCAGAAAATGATGGTTTGTACAAATTCCGCTATGTTACATCTATACCGCCGATATAGCTATTGTTTGCAAGGTAGTTAAAATCGGGATTTTAAGGAAAATTGGAAAAGGCTAGTTGAATTGTGGAATCCTAAGATTGTACAAAATTCATAAATCTCAAACATATGCTAAAAAAAAACCTTAAATCACACTTGAATAAATTTAAATTCGTTTGCATAATTAAAACTTGAAACACCTATTTGATTAAAGCACTAAGACTCACATAACAACATAGCTCACATAACAGCAACATAAAACTTGAAATACATATCTAATTAAAACGTTTAATCAAAATCATAAGTGTTAAACAAAACAACTAAAGCTTCTTAATGTAGTTCCACCCCTGCAATCATAATCGTAGAATCGTTTCAAAGATCGTAGATCATAGCGATTTCCACAAGATTCCACCAAAATAAGATTTTGCTTATACTCATAATCGCTGAGGCCAAGTATAATTGTGCGATTTGAATTATGATTTTAACTGCTATGATTATTTGACAACACTTTGTGTTAAATATCATATCGCGGAACAAACACAATTCGTTAAACATTGCGCTAAGGCAGCTATTTAACAACACTTGTTATATGGCAATAGAATTGTCTACTGACAACTGACTAAGGTCATGGCCTGTTTAACATGAGATCATAGCTTGAAACCTCACTCTAATTATCAACACTATTATTACACCAAAAGAAAAACTACATGGATATCATTCATGAATCATACATAGATACCCAACCATAAAAATCACAAATTTAAGTACCCAGATAACCAAAATCATGAATGTCAAATACCCAACAAAAAAAATCACAACTTTAAAATACCCCAATAGCAAAAAACCTGAATCTCATACACCAAATATTAAAAACATGAATTTCATATACCCAACAGTAAAAAATCACAACTTTAAGATACCCTAATAACAAAGACATGAATCTCATATACCCAACTACAAAAAAACATGAATTTCAGATACCAAAAACAGAAAAAATAAATAACAAATCAAGAATGGATGAAAAAAACCTGAGGGTTACAATCAGGAGGATCTTCAAAGAGAGACAAAGAGAATTGTTTATCAGCAACACCAACATCAAAGTGAATGAGACCAGAGCTAGGTAGATCAACACGAATGCCCTTAACAGGAAACCACAAGAACAGTTCCTGAGCAGTCATACCAGATAATCCTCTGATCTTGCCATAACCAAGGGTACCCTTGATATTAGGATCATAGTGAACCTCGTTTTCAAACCTTGCATTACATGGTTCTTTCATCCAAACCTGGAATTCACCACTGGTTCCGTTGATCTCATACCTCGTTATTCCCTTTGGTAGAAGCCCTACGGGAAGACCCTTTGCCCTTAATTCATCGTATATTGTTGTTGAATTTGAACCGTTTGCGAAGGTGCATAACCATGAAACGCTAAGAACAAAAAGAAGAAGATGGAAATTCGATGGAGAATTTGAAACAGCACTAGCCATAGCCATTGAGAGAGAGAGAGAGAGAGAGAGAGAGAGAGAGATGAAAAAGCGGAGATTTTGGAGAGATGGAAATCCTCTCCTTTCCCTTTCCTGATTTGCTCCAAAGGGCAAGTGAATCTAGTAAATTTATTAATGTTTTTTGAAGAGAAATTTGTTATTTTTATTGTTTTTTTCGGTTCTGTTTTTTTTTTTTAATATGTTTTTGTTTTATGATCATGCTAATCACTTAGAACCAAAGGATGATGCTAATCTTCTAGGATTATGCTAACTAACCACCGTATTTTAAGCATTTATTAAGAAAATAAATTAATTATGTTTTGGTTTAGGATCATGCCAATCTATTAGGATCATGATTTTGAGAAATATTAGGATCATAACTACCATAAATAAAAATAAATAAATTTTATATTGAAAATATCATTTTTCATACTTATAAAAGTTAACTATACAACCTTTCCTGTTTCTTTACTAGAAAAAAAACCATTCCTCTTTCAAAAAAAAAAAAAAAAAACCTACACAACCTTTAAATATAGAGCAAATGTTAAAGAGTATCATAGAGGTATTAGTAAAGAGAACAAAAATTATAAATATAGTATTAGAAAGTGAAGAAATGATGAATTTAATTTTTTAAAACTTTTAAAATTGTAGTTCTCTATTGTAAAAAAAAATTAGTTTTCTATTAAAAAAATTGACATTAACATTAGTTATTAGTGACGCAAGTTGTTTTTTTTTTTTTGGAGAATTTTTTTTACCCTTCTCTCTTGTCTATGAAACTCATTAATTTTTATATTTTTTTATAACAATCTTTCATTTCATGCTTGAAAAAAACTTCTCATTTCATAAAAACAAAATCCTTTCTCTTAATTCCAATTATTATTATTATTATTTTTGGTACAAGATTCTTATTATTTTTCTTATATTCTAATTATTTTAAAAATCTTAAACACAATGAAAACTCCTAAATATTAGTTGGATGCTAACGAGCGTCCTATAGAAAAAAGAAATGGTATTTTATTTTTTACATATATAAAATTGATTGTAAAACTTTCGAGACATTGCTAATATTTAATTTTCTTAACGAACTTATTATAAATTATGAAAACTAATAAATGTTTTCGAGACACTCTTTAAAAATCTTAAATTGTCAATTTTTATGAAAATTTGTATATATATGCATTGAAAATTGAAATATTTGATTTTTTTAAAGAATAATTTCTTAACTTTGAATTTTTAAAGAGTGTCCCCTCCACTTGTTAGTTAGCAAAATCCTATAAAATAGCTCAAATATTTTTCAATGATTAAAATATATGAAATGCTAACATGTGTTTTAACAGAAAATTCATATTGAAAATTGTGATTTTTTTAATGAATCAAGAATTGTTGATTTCAATACATAATTACCATTTGAGAGTTAACACGCTGTCCCTAATACGCAAATTAGCACAACCTTAAAATATTTCCATTCTATTTCCTTTTTTAATGAACTTAACAGCAGATGGTGGTGAGGAGGTGAAAATAAAAGAAGCAGGAACAACATTTTTAGAGTGTGTTTGGATTGAGGATTTGGAAGGGGAATGGAGGGGACAGTTTACTTTTCGTTTTTAAATTAAGGACTATATAAAATGTTTTTCTAAAATAAATTAAGTGTGATTGAAGTATTATATGATTATCTATCTTACTAATATGTTAACTTTTTATAAAACATTTCATAAGATCCGTAATTTAAAAATGAAAAGTAAACTCTCCCCTCCCTTCCCCTCCCAAACTCTCTATCCAAACACACCCTTAAACATCAATCTCTACGTCCATTTTCTGATTACTTACTGCTGCTATCTTGAACTCATTTTTTGTATACTCACACTTCAACTGTACGACGCTTATATGTGCAAGATAATTTGTATTGAAGCTAATATTCTTCAATTTACCACCTGAGTAAGCTACATGAAAACCTTGAAAAAAACTATGATTTCATGCGGTCGGGATTTCCTGATTTCACACAATCCGAAATCCGCACATTGTTAACCATTGGATCAAGATCTAACTGTCTGGATTAATAAAATTGACACATCTTGTGAATCGTCTGATCTTAGTCTAACGGTCACAAACGAACTAATTGTGTAAATCCAGTGAATCCATTTTTGCATAAGAAAGGATGGGAAAAGAAAGAAACATGATAAAAATTAGAATGCAATGCTCCCCTAAGCTTAAAAAGAAATTAGAAAAATGGAAAAACAGAAAACTTAGAATAAGTATCAGATACATTAACTTAACCGAAAGTTGAAACCAAAAAAGAAAAGTTCACCAAAACATAGTCCAATCATGTAGAAGTTAAAAATATGAGTAGGGTGGGAACAAATTCATTTTAAGCTACTAATTCTTCTCAACTGTGTACCACTCCAATTCACAACAAAATCTTCCTACAGCTCCTCTACCTGGGGGTTGGGGATAGATGATACACCTCACACTACTCAACTACCACGACCTGCAGATTATCATCCCGTCTACTTGAATACTCCGTCAGCTCTATGGTTCAATCACAAATAGGGGCTGCAAGGGAAGAAAATAAATCAAACTTCTAATGACAAGGATATTAGTTTTACTTGTGAGTACCAGTCAATAGGGTCCGAAATATACTTACAGTACCAACGGTTACAGGCTTAGCATCTTCTGCGATTATTTCAACTATAGTCCCTGACTTATCAGCCTGCATAGTACACAAATATAGTCTTAGATGCGACATGAACATCAGACAACAAAACCACTACAACTCACATCTTTTATTGACTTTTTTATTTGCATTTTGTAGTTACAAACCAAGTTAGAAATCAAATTTAAGCATATTTATGCATTTTTTTTATCCAATGTTTATTGTATGGAGATGTCTAACCATAACCCACAAAAACAGTGAAGTGAAGTGTACCTATTCTAAACTAAAATAATAAATGCAATTTGCCCAATTGATTTTAGTAGTAGAATCAGTACTATTTTTAAGTACAAGATTTGATAACTAGTTGAACACAAGCTATTTCCTCCTTATGAATGACATAAGAATACAACTACTAGAAGGATTCTTTGCTTTATCTATTCTGCTTGAAGAACTTCATTGTTACAAATTCTTTATACATATGTGAAGAACACCTTAACAAAAAAAAAAAAACCTACACACGTGTTAACAAACTTGTGAAACTACTTCAAACTTTAAACTACTCTGAATCCTTATTTAAATACTAACAAAACCTGTTCACATATTATGAAATATGGACTACTGCAGAAAGGTACCATCAAAGAGAATAGGAACAAAGCCTACCAAAAAAGAAAACAAAAAGAACAATCATCCAGAGGAATAAATCCACGTATATGCTTTCTCTTTCCTCCTTTATGTGTCTCATTCAGCTTTTCTCAATATTTGATTACTTGGACGTCACATTTTCTCAGTAAGTTATTGTTTCATGGTTAAAGGCATCACAATAACTATGGTTTTATTGTCAAAAAAAATTGAGGGGTATTGTCAAAATATATAAAACAATATAATAAATTGAAAATCCTAGATACTTCTAAAGTGCAGCACATAATCCTAAAATACCAACAAAACAAAATGAGTAGTGTAGTATAGATCGTGAAAGCATCGGAAAGCAACTTGCAGGTTGTGTTTGAGGCACTTACCAAACATAAAAGCTACTTCAAATCATTTCTCAATAACAAGGGAGTACCGATAGTGCTAAACTTCACATTCAGAGGGAGAGAGAGCAATAATAGTGCTAAACTAAAATGTGCCTCAGTTTCCAAGCTATGTTTGTATATTAGGTTTTTATGCTTAATCTATGTGGGACTTGGCCTTTTCAACACATCCTCTCATGCCCAACACTATTGGGCTTGGTAAGTCTATATAAACGATGGGTGGCCCGAATCGGTAGGCTCTGATGCCATATTA
Source organism: Medicago arabica (assembly GCA_946800305.1). Classification (NCBI taxonomy): domain Eukaryota; kingdom Viridiplantae; phylum Streptophyta; class Magnoliopsida; order Fabales; family Fabaceae; genus Medicago; species Medicago arabica. Next base: position 41,464,487 of record OX326969.1, read on the forward strand.
GGCTTTATATAGGGTCTAACTCATCCTTTAAAACCGGATTTCAAGGTGAGGGGTGTGACTCTTTATAAACTCTAGTAAGACCTTATCTTTAATATAGGTGGGACTTGGTTTTTCCAATATATCGGATCATCAGAGAGCTAGTGATTTATTTGGATGTTCAGGCTAAGATATTCAGAATATATCACCAGGTAGGACTACCAACAAACATCAGCCAACCCTTATAGGCTTATACCAACTACTGAGGAGACGAGGTCTCCGAAAAACAATATTCAGAAAAACAAAATAGAGCGAGGCATACCAGGAAAACCAGTGGTGGTAAAAATCCGAATTTATGTTTGAGTCAGTTTCATAGACCTGAAAGTCATGTGATGTGTGCTGCTCTAGTTAAGGAACATCTAAATAGTTATTTTTACCTAGCCCTCACATTTGAATTTTTGTAGAATTGTTGGTGAAAAAATGGTTTTCCCACAGCCGGCAGTAATTCTTGTTGAACAAGTTCCAAGGAGAGCAAGATGTTATGGCAGTGTGTTTCATATGTTGTTCTGCGGCATCTTCAGTTGAGGTGGAATTTTAGATTTTTTGGGAAAAATCTTCACCCCTAGACTTGTTTTGTGAAAGGCTTGTTTTATGGCTTCACTCTAGTGCTCTTCACATGGTTCTTTCAAGTTTTCCTTGGTTATTCAAACAAAGGGAAACAAAGGGATAGTAAAACATTTTTGTGTTATGAGGAATGCTAGCAACACCTTTTCAGAACTCTCTTTATTCGTGAGGCCAATACAAAACTTTGCTCAATAATGAATAGGGTCAAGGAGTATGTTGCTAGCAATTCTCTTGTATTAATGTTGTCTCTGCCACACTTTAGTTTCGGTTGTTGTTTTAACTACGGAGAATACCTTAACCTCCTTGATGCCTCTTCTTTCATTCCAATCATATTCTTCAATCCAAACATCACTTGCTGAGTTGACGGTTCCTAACTGTCTACCTAACATGTTCCTAGTAGTCATTATGCAGCTCATGCTACAAGACCCTCCTAATTAACTAACACAATAAGATTTGAAAACAGGCTTGAAGCGGGAAATGGAAAACAGAAATCCACAATCAAAATACAATGACCATTCTACTTCCACTTTTGAACATCTTTTATTTTTCATTTCCATTTTGTCAAATTTCTGCCATGGCATTTTAGCATGGTGCATTTTGTGTCAGTCGTTATTGACCCTAACACCTATTATATCTGTCGCGTTTCCTCCATAGGCCGCAACGCTATGTTTATATTGAAGTTTTTTGGCTAACTGCCATAATCCACCATTGATAACACTGCTGCTATCCAGTAATTAAGATTTTCCTTTGCAAAAACAAGCACCTATATACTTTGGTGTCATAAACTAATTAAATTTTCTTGACAATAACATATATTAAAGTAATATAAATCTTTACCGAGGGAAAGAAAAATACAAATATGGGCATAGAAGAGTGAAAAATCTAAATCATGTGAATGAAAATACTATCATGTGGTACCTTATATAGAGCACTAAATTCAACATTTAAATAAAGCAAAGAGGAGTTGGGATCCTATTCGTTTAATGGAAAGTGCCATTTAGAGGGAGATAGACTCATTGAATATAATAATATTATTTTTATCTCTCTCCAAATAAAATAATATTATTATACTCAATGAGTTTATCTCTCTTCAAATGGCACTTTCCATTAAATGGAGAGAATCCTAACCCAGCAAAGAGAAAGAATGAGAGGCAGTGAACAAGTGCATCTTACAGAGGAGTAGGGATCCTCTCCATTTCTCAAAAGAAATGAAGAGTTCCATTCTATAGTTTTATGTGTATAATCGCACACATTTGTAAAACATGTGACATATATTACGCATTTATGTGGCTTTATACACACAAAACTATAGTAATGAAGCTCTTCATTTCATTTGAGAAATGGAGATGATCTTAACCCTTATAGAGTCATAGTATGTAGAATTCAAAATTTTAGACAGCAGTTACCATAAAAATAACATAAAAACTTTAAACTTACTTCAATTTCATTCATCAATTTCATTGCTTCAATGATGCACAGGACTTGCCCCTTCTTTACTTCGTCTCCCACCTAAAGAAAGAATCCTTCATATAAAGCTGCCAAAAAGCATTATACAAAGAATAATTTATAATTAAATGGAAGATCTACCTTCACAAACGGAGGTTCACCCGGTGCAGGACTTCGGTAGAATGTCCCTGCCATGGGGCTTTTAAGAGGCGGACGTGATGATTTAGGTAGCTTGACAGGAGGGGGAGAAGTTGGTGTTGAAGGAGCAGGAAGAGCCAGAGTATGTGATGGCGCAACAGATGGCGCCGTTTGCGAAGGTTGTGAATACAACACTGCAGGTTGAGGAGCATATTCTGGTTGAGGCATAGCCTCTTTTTTCCTGATTATTACTTCACAGTTTAGCTGCTTCAGCTTCAATTCTACAATGTCTCTTGAATCAACAAGCCTGCAGTAGAAAAATACACAAGAAGGTTTAATTGCTCAACAATGTTGAAAAATTTACTTAATACCAATAATAAGTACTCCCTCCGTTCCAAATTAACAGTTCTTTAAGATATCTACACAAATATTAAGAAATGCGATAAATTGGCCAATGGACATAATAGTTTTAGCAAATTAACCCTATTTACTACTATTTTCTTATTTTAATTACCACCAATTTTCTTGTTTTGAAAGTTCAGCACAACCAATTATTAACAAATGTGTGCTTGATAACTTTTGGTTAATGAAAAGTTGCAATATAAACTACATGTCTCATATATAATTAATGAGGAAAAAATAAGAAGGTATAATTAATGATGCATTGGAATGACAAAGCGACACTTAATTTGATTTTTTGTTTTACTTTTGGTAAAACAACTATTAATTTTGAACAGAGGAGTAGCATTTATCAAGTTCAAGACTGAAGCAGCCGGTTACTTACCTGACAAGATCTGCAACTTGAGTAAAAAATTCAGAGATTGATTCTTGATCTGCCAAGACTGAAGAAGACGGTTCAACTGAAGATGCCGTCGGTGGTTCAACATCTGATTTGGCTTTAGGAGACACATCATTGGAAGAACCATCAAGGGCAACCTTGTTGAAGCCAAAAAAGAGAGACCAAAATCAGCATAGAAACATATGTCTCTGTGGGCACAGTGCGCACGTATCTATCAAGAGAACAGATTTCGACAAACTTATAGTTTACAGCATAAATGTATGTATTTTATCACAAACTCAACCGTTAATTTTCCAACCAATGATTGTAATTTTGTGTTATCTTATCCTCTAAAATGCCCTCTTAGATTAAATGAAAATCTAAAAACTCACATAAAGCTATTTTACAGTAGCACCGACACTTGAGATTTGAATAAACAACTTAATTTGCAGCATATAGCATAAGCGCTTATCATGATTAGCGTTTACGTGTAAGTTACTTCTATAACAAAAGATAAAAATAAATTGAATTGTTTTCATATAATCTAAAAGCTGTTTTCATAAGCTATCATAGAAAAACATATGAAAATAACCTGAAAACAGCTTACAAACATGTCATAAGTTGTTTTCATAAGTTCTCCAAATCAGTCTCTCAATTGTTCATGTCAGTAAATTAACTCAAATAAGTCAATTCAAAGAGCCACAAACCTCTCAGGTGGTGTCCGACACTGCGTGTCAATATCATGTTTGGTGTTGGTGTCTGTGTGTTCATAGATATGAAGTGTAAAAGGGAGAATGTTTACCTCATTTAACTGAGCCTTAACCCTGGGGCATGATAGCATATGATTAGGTGGGCATCCCTGCACACAGAGATACATAAATTAGTGAGAATTCGAATTAAAAAGAAAGTATAAATTCAGGAAGATAAAATGTACCTTGGTGAAAAAGCGGAGAGAGTTGTTGGAATTAGGAGAGAGACGAGGGAAAGAGATGGAGGAATGAGAAAAGCGTGCAGATTTGGTGGAAGCTGCTGCAACAGTGACAGTTGCAGCAGCAGAAGGTGAAGTGGAAGACAACGAGGAAGCCATGAAACTGAAACTCAAAGAAGCAAGTTTTGATTGATGTCGGATCGATGAAATCTAAGGTACTTACTCTTGTTGTGTTCAGTGGGGTAGCTCAACTACACTAGCACACTTACGATATCCAATGCATCTACCTTTTTTTTTCCAAGTGAATAATATCTTTTACTCTCTCATAAGAAAAAATTACTTTGAAAACTCATACAAAAATAAAAAACAATTTAGGGTTCAAACTTTATACTCGAAAAATACAAAAGAAAAAAAAAATGTTAACTCTTTTAGTATTTTTAGTTGAGTTGGGCATTCAAAGTTTCAAACGGAGTGAATCACGTGTATTTATATTTTAAATTTGAAAATGATGAAGAAGTATCAATTAAAAAGAAATTATTGTAATTAAGTATAAGGATTAGGTTTAGTTGTAAAAAAAAAACATTGATCTCAAAAATTTCGAGTTCAAACTCTATTAGTACTCTTGAGAAGAGGTAAATGTTTGTAATTGTTATTTGAACGTTAAAGACTTTATTGCATTAAGTATTATCTTGCTTTAAATTTCTCATATAAAAAAAAATATTATAATTAAAATCTAAATTTTATAGTTACATATTCAACAATGCAAGTAATTGATAATATCTACATACACCATAGTTAATCCTGCCGAACCTAAGGTTTTTAAGTCGATGACGTTGAATGACCTTTAAGTAAGACACTTTCGTCAGTTGTTGCTTTTCTCTATGTCGTCTGTGGGCTTCTTCTCCAACTAATGGGCACGCACGTGCTCCGACGCTCAAATCAGTGAGTGGAGTGGGACGATAAGTGAATATGTGTAGAGTGAATGTACCTCACCCCATGCGTGTGAGCCAATATTTATCGTGAAAATTTAAGGTTTTTCCCCATGTACTTTACCTAGACAACTATTTTGGAAGGACGCTCGTAGTACTTTGAGGAACAACTGTGAGTGTTTGGTCTATGGCAGGTTTGTACCACAGATCCTGCTGGTTGTTCACCTTTGGTCAGATTACTCCTGTTCCATAGACCTTGTTTGGTTGTTTACCTTTGGTCTGTGTGCTCATATGCAACGAACCTTTTTAGTTGTTCTCCTTTGGGTTCGTTCGCTCTTATGTCATGACTCACGACCTCGTGTACTCCTTTCGTGAGAAGCCTTTAGAACTTATTAGTGGTTGGGTGCCGATCCATACCAAAACAGTTACCCCAAGCTATTGGCTGAGGGACTCAAGTGATAATCGTGTATGAAGTTGAATGGGAAGCCCTTGTTGTTCGAGTTCGTTTGTACTTCGTTTCGTTTCTCAAGCAATCAAATCTCGTATTAGGAGTTGGGTTGTCGATCTTGTGGTTTCATGAGTTTGAAATATCGTTTCCAACACGGGTGCCTTTGGTCTGGCTAAATTGCAGCGGAATGGCCGACAATTATATAGATGACAATCATCGATAACATTCTCGTTTCTTATCCCATTATGTGTATCTTTGACTGCGTAACCACCTCATGAAGCTCGATTCCAAGATAAAGTAACACTCATATTAACCTACGACGAAACCTTGTTTTCCCTATAAGCGTTTTTTTAGCCCTTCATTTGATCAAATAATCGCCTGACCATCGCGCTTCAAGGGTAAATCCAACCTACACACAAGTTTCATAAATAGGCGTAGCACATGGAAAACAAGGCACACACTCTCATTTCCGATTCTGAAACCAAAAATGGCTTCCCTCTCTCTTCTCCACCGTCCCTGCATTTTTCACCACACTCCCAAATCCTCAACCCTAACCCTAAAACCAAATCCCAATTCCCTTTCATTCTCACCCTTAACAACACCATCACACAAAGTCAAAGTCAAACTCAGAAACGGCGTCGTTAAAGCAAGCACATCCACACCCGCAGCACCAGAACGTTTAATCTCAATCGCCGCATACACACTTCCATTCTTCAATTCCCTTCAATACGGTCACAACATTCTTACCCAATACCCTAAATTCGCACTCCTCTTCGAACCAATCATCCCTTTTCTCTCTTTCTACAGATCCCTCCCTTACGCTTCCTTCATCGCGTTCTTCGCGCTTTACTTGGGAATTGTGAGGAACCCTATCTTTCCACAGTATGTTAGATTCAACGCTATGCAGGCTCTGACATTAGATGTGCTTCTGGTTCTTCCGATGCTGTTTCAGAGGATTTTCTCTCCTGGGAGATATGGATTAGGTTTTAAGATTTTGGTTTGGTCGCATAATGTTGTGTTTGTTTTTAGTATTCTTTGTTTTGTTTATAGTGCTTTGTGTTGTCTTTTGGGTAGGACTCCTTACTTGCCTTTTGTTGCTGATGCTGCTGCTAGACAAATCTGAATATCATATGATAGATTATAGGATTTCTATGTCTTGTATTGAATGTTACTTTCTAGTTGTTATTTTGAGTTTGTTGATTGATTGAATGAATACAATTTCTATTCACTAAATTGCTTGCAAACTATAGATTTATGGAGCTTTTTATGTATCAGTATCACATATGTTGCAAATCTGTTTGATTAAACCGTGTAACCAATGAGTAATTGTTTTTTGTTAAACAAAACTATTACTCAAAATCATGATCACAAGAGAGCAACTCGTGAAATGCGTTTGGATTTATGGTATAAGATTAAATGAAATGAAGTTATTTTACGAAATGTTGAACTCACTAAATTCGCATCTTCCTAATCAAAAGTACTAGAAATGTTCAAGTGGTCAATAAGAAACGTTTAGCACTGCCCCGACCCACATGCGGATGTTAATTGAAAAGTCCATGACAACCAAAACAAAACTACTAATATTTCAAAGCACAAATCGTTGATCATGAATTCTTGGATAAGTTGTGGCCAAAATTCGTTGATCATGAGTTCTCAAGTGTTGGTAATGGAGGGAGTATAGAGGTTTGGTCTGACAAGTGGATCGAACCTAATATACGGCATTGAGGATATGGATGTTAGTATTCCTAGTGTGTTGAGTAATGTAAAAGTTGCAGACCTTGTTGGTAGCAATGATGATTGGAATTTTCAGTTGTTGACAGATTGGATGCCTGATCAGATTTTGCAGAGACTTCTTTCGATTATGCCTCCAAGTATCAACGAGGAGAGGACTTGAGTGTGTGGCTGGGTGAAGTTTATGGCGAATATACTGTGGCAACAACTTATCACTTGTTATGCAGTTCTGAGTTCAAGGAATCTCATGATTTATGGATTAAAATTTGGAAACTTCAAGTTCAAGAGAGGATCAAATTCTTTCAGTGGCTCGCGATTCATGGTATACTGATGACAAATTTTCAAAAATATGTTATGAGGTTGGGTAGTTCATGTTGTAATTTGTGTGGGGCAGTGTCAAAAACTATTTTACACGCTCTGAGGGATTGTCCTTATGTAATGGTGCTTTGGCTTAATGTCATTCCGTTACAGATCAAGGATAATTTTTTCGTTGGTGACCTGGTGCAATAGATCAAATTTAACATGTCTGTGCAGCTTGATTGTGTGTTAGCTACAGATTGGAAAGAATTCTGAGCAGTTGCCGGTCACTTACTATAGTTATGGACGAATAAGGATGTGCATAATTCAGATTTTGTGAGATTGGAAAGCATTGGATTAATGTGCAGCAACGAGTAAATAATTACACATTAGCCTTGAAACAGGGTAGTGCAATTCATGAGCTCCCTACAGTTCAAATTCATGTTTGTTGCTTCGCCCATCTTTGGGATGGGTCAAATTGAATACCGACGATGCTAGTAAAGGTGGCTCAAGGTCAGGATGTAGCGGTTTGATTTGTGATAGCGACAAGAACCTGAGGAACCAAATTTCGTACAATAACGTAAAAAATAAGAAGAAAAAAATCAACCAAAGATTAAGCAAGCCACTTTCAACACGGACAAGCAAATTATACATCACAAGGAACACTTTAGGAGGGACAATTTAGTAGGCCCTACTGATCCTGGAACCCTGTATAATCACTTCTTTTTGATCCACTCACTTGTTTACCATGGATTATTTACAGCATGTTGTAGAAAATGTCCCAAAAAAAGGGAGGGAGAAGTTGTTGGAACTTAGAACTTTCACTTAGTTCTTGCACAAACACTCACTTGCATTTGATTCTTGTTCTGAGAGAAAATGATTCTGAGAGAGAGAGAGAGAAGAGTATTTTGTTGAATCTCAATTAATCATGATTGCTTATAATATTCACATACACATTGGTTATTTATACATCATTTGATACAACTATATTGCTTAACAAAAAGTTAACTACCTAACTAACCGTTAACAAAAAAACAGAAAGTATTCAATTCTATCTCCACTTACGTGTGTTGCAAGCAGCTTATTATATTGACTAATCTATATTGAATTAACTCTCAACAGAAGTGAGGAAGTAATAATAAAGAAATAGTCAAGGAAGCTTGTTCCTATGACGATCGTGATCTCTATAACGCTCTCGAGATCTTGACCTCTGACGACTTTCTTGAACTGTAGATGAGTCTCTATCATGGTGCCTATCACGACCCCTGCTCCTACGATCATTGTCTCGCCCTCACTCATGGCCCTCACCACGTACATGGTCCCTCCTCAACTCCCTGTCACAGTCCCTACTCCATTCTTTTGACTTGTATATATAAATGCAAACAATATTTGACAATATACTTAACTTTATTATATTGCCGATCAAATATGTTTTTACGTTTAGAATCAATGAAATTTACCTCTTGTCGTCAAGACAATCAATCTTACCGCTCTTGTTTCTTTCTTCCTGAACCAGAGAAAATAATAGCCTGAGACCCTTCCTCTGTCCAATTAAACCAAAGGTTCATAAAGTATTTGATATAAAAAATTCAAAATCAAACAATAAACTAAACACATGCCCAGAAAGACAATCCCAAGGCCAAACAAAGTCAACCTCATTCTTTTTATTCTTCTGTTTGCCTATGAATGGTCAAACACTTCGAAATAACCAGAAGAAATATTTAGTGTTATGCACACAAAAAATTATTGAAAACAATAAACAATTGAATATTACTCTCAATGTTGGTGGCCAAAAACTGGGTGAAGTGGCAAACTTCCTATGATGGGATGGATCATCTCGTCACCGATAACTAATTAGAACCCAAATGAATATCTGAAACATAGTTTTTGCCATACCAAAATCACAAATATAATAATGGGATGAAATCACTATAAATATATTCTACAAGTTACAACATGTTTCCTTTTATACATGATTCCAGAAAGAGATAAAAGCAATAGCCCGAAAGATGATTGAAAGAGAGGAATTCGGAGTCACGTTGCTTAGAACTAACTTGGCCACATAACAAATTAGGAACTATTGAGAATTGCATGTGATCTTTCAATATACTTGGGAATCTTGTGATTTACTTAAGATGTGCATGGGTTGATAGGAGCAAGGGTGGTTAGAACTTTGAAATCCCTTGCAAAAGAAACATTTAGGAACTACTGTAATCAGTTTTGACATCAAGCTAAGTCAAAAGCCATGTGTTCCTTATTTGCATCTCTCCGGGATTCTTGAAGGAGAACTTTACATTGTTCCACTTCAATAGTTCAGCAGTGCTTACTATTCATTTCCTTAATTAATACAACTGCTGTATGACTATGAGGTTCACTACATTTCCTTCCTGTTCAGAAATACGCATTGAAACTTTGAAAGGTAGAGCTTACAACTACTCGTGCTATATTTTTGTACTGAGTTTTACCTATGACGTCAGAAATACGCACGCTACTTCTACATGTATATCCTGCATCTTCCGATTTTTATTTTAAATAAGTTATGAACCGATACATTTGGGTTATGTGTATCCTGTTTCTGAACACGACTCCAAAAACATGGCTTCAAAAGCTTTGTACAGCACACTTCTATATTTATTCCTTCGAACAAAACAAAATGGATTCAAAAAGGGCTAAAAGGATTTGGTTTATATGCATTTTCAACTTTTGTCTTGTTTAGGAAATGTGAAGGATATGTTAAAGGACAGACAAGGTTGTGGCACATCAATGGAGATATACATGATCCACTTTATGATGGCGGTGGACTTCTTGAATTGGCAAAGTTGTCTCCGTATGAAATAGACTTGAAACCTATGTTTATTTGATGATGAATATGATACAGTCAGTAGTAGATAGTAGGCAATCAAATAATGCCAAATCTTGTTCTTAATAGAACTAATGGTACTATTAGTGACATTCAGTCGGGCATTGGTTGGGGAAAAATATGTCATTTATGTGACATTTTAACAAGGAAAAGAGTATATTTTTATATCACAAGTATCAAAAATATCATTTTGCGCAATGCAGTCGTCATATACTAATATGGTCATCTATTTTAAGCAATCTCTTCAAAAATATTATCTGCACACAAAAACCACACTTGTGTAAAAGTTAAGCAAAGCCAAATATAATCTACCTGATGAGAGTATAACAGACTTATCAAGATCCTCAGCCTTCTTGAACTTTTCACTTATCATCTCATGTGTTCGAGCATCAGTAGTAACTAAGGAAGGGGTGCTAGCGGTGGAGGATTTGGCAGAGGTTGAGAAAAAGATGTCCTATCTTTTTTAATGTATCAAAAAGAAGCGTAGAGTGTTTGAAAATTGATACATAGCCAAAAGAGTTGTTATTAACAGTATTCTCCCATAAAACAGTGATCAGAATCAGATAATTAACTTTACTGTCTAACAATGTGAATTGTAAAAGAAAGAGACACAGCATTGACAATCACACGCAGATCTTCATGTTGAAAAGGGAGATGACAGACCTGTTTGTCTGCTCTTTTACTCTACGTTCCTCTACAATCTCCAAATAAGCTCGAATATCTGATAGGCCTTCAATATCAGCAAGTGCAAAACTATTTTACGCCTATGAAAATAAACAAAAACCAGAAAGTTGGCATTTTGGCTAAGGAATAAAAGCATCTAATCGCAAATAGTTCCAAAGCTAATCAAGTTGATTTGACCAGCAGTTTTAATACTAATAAGATCTTGGAAACTAATAATTGGAATTGAAGATAGGAGTATCATTTACTTTAAGGGATGTTACTGCCAACATCTCCACTGATCTATTCAATCCCTATAACATGCCATTCCTATCAACAGTTCGAAGTCATCTTAATGCAAAAGCTACACTTGAGTTATGGGTTCACGGCACGCCTTTATTATTCTATTATTCTCTCATCTTTGAAATTAAAGACAAAACCAAAAACTAAACAAAACTTCACATTATTGAAAATGAAAGTAGTATCAGTACCAAATTTATCAGCTTCTTTCAACTTTTCTGTCATTTATTTGGATAACTCAAGCAATTCAAGTGTCTGCATTCGCATGAAACAAAACAATCACTATTACAACTTGCAAGAAACCATCAAATCCTATAACAACCTAGTGCTTATTTGGTATTTCAACAACTTTGCCAGAATTACAATGAGCCACTCTGATTTTGCAAAAGCTGCACACAATGACTTGCCGTGATTCAGACAAATCCAATGTGATGCCAAACATAGACTTAATTTGTACTCAAGAAAGTTTTTCAAAAAATATTTGTACTCAAGAAAGAATCACCAAAGTAACTCCTCCTCGTAATTATCAATCCCTTTGGATTTAGCTTCCTAATATCTGAAACACGGTTAAGCAAACACCACTAACCAAACAATTTTCTTGAAATTATTAAGTTTAATAATTTATACACTGTTTTGACAGTTTTTTTTTACAAGTTGACAGAATTATTTATACACCATAAATATTTTGATGGGTATAAATGATTTTTTTGGAGCTCTTTAAATAAATAATATATATAATGACTTTTTTTTTGACAAAAATTACATGAAAATAAGATAAAGACCAAAATAATTTTTCCCTTTTTTATGTTAATTAAATTTATTAAGAGGTATTAGACAAAATACAATGGGCCGAACCTATCAAGACCAGATACTCCAAAACGGAGACGTACCCGTATCAGATACCGATACTTCAGGGATACCAGCGGACGCATATTAGGGTCGGTCTTAAGATTTTCGATCTCCTGGACGAAAGAACAAATTGTGCCCTTTTAATTATTCTTATTTTTCTTTGTATTTTTTGTCGTACAAGATTCATTTATAATCTAAGTTTTTTAAAATGATATTTTCAATAGAACTAATCAAAGTATATTATATATATATATATATATATATTGTACTGACTACTAAGTAAAAATAATAATTTTGGTGCCCCTAAAAATGGTACCCTGGGCTGCCACCCCTCCCGCCCACCCTTAGGGTATACATACTCACGAAGTATCAGAATTAATTATTTTAATTTTCAAAAAATATTTTATCAGATACTTATATGATACTCCGCATATATATAGAATGATGCTTCACATATACATATCATAGAAAAAGATGAAGGGTAAAGAAATGAGACAATGTTGTAAAAATTCAGTAGAGATGTATATGATTCAATTTTAGATATGCATCAATAGATTTGTTTCTCGATTAACCACTTCAAATTATACTTCTTGTGGATGAATGTAATGAGAGGTCATTCAGTTAATCAACATTAGATAAAACTTGTGTTGAGTTCTTTTAATGATGCTTCTCTCGATATCCCAATATATTAAAATATAATATGGTATATAAGAAAACTTTACATTTTTTTTTATTTTGATCACATGTATTATTTTTTTAAAATCGTGACTTTTATAATAATATAAAGGTTAAATAAGTTTTTCGTCTCTATAAATATAATGAAATTTGATTTAGTTCCTGAAAAATAAAATCAAATGTTTTCATCCTCACAAAAAAAAATTATCTTGGTTTTGGTCCTCAATGACCAATTTATGTTCATATGAGTGTCAAGATTATAACTCTTTTAGGAACTTGTAAAAAAACACTCTTTTATGATCAAGATATATCCATTATAATATATGTTTATTATGTTCAACCTTTAAATATTTATTGGGTAAAATACATCAGAGGTCCTTTAATTTTGAGGTTTGTAACAGAATAGTCTTTTAAGTTATTTTGGTCACACATAAATCCTTTAAGTTTGAGATGTAACATATTGGTCCCTTAATTTATTTTTATCACAAGTAAGTCCTTTAAGTTTGTATGCGTCTTCGATTTAGTCTTTATATTAACCAAACAGTGATGTGGTAGAAAGACTAAATCGAAAACGTTTACAAACTCAAATGACTTATTTGTGACCAAAATAACTTAAAGGACCCATATGTTACAAATCTCAAACTTAAAGGACTTATGTGTTACCAAAATAACTTAAAGAACCAATCTATTACAAACTTCGAACTTAAAGGACTCATGGTGTAATTTAAGCATATTTATATTGTTTAAGAAATGTCAAAAAGATGTCAAAATTATATCCATTAGGTGCCAAAACTAAAACAAATAAAAAATTATGAGGATGAAAACATCTCATCTTATTTTTTAGGAAATAAAATCAAAATTTGATATATTCACAGAGACGAAAAAACTTATCTAACCCATAATATAATAACAATGAAGAGTAATCAATATTTATTTTTTTCAAGTTTTTTACATTTTTACATACATATAAGTTTTAGCATAAAATTTTTGTTGAGATATCATAACCGTATCGTATCTAAAAATTGCATATCCACGTATACCCGTATTATATCGTACCGGTGTCCGGGGTTCATACCACCAAATTACTATAATGTTTTTTTATAGTTGCATCTCAATAGTGAAGATGACTAGGTTGAGTTAGGATCATTTTTTACGCATAAAAATAGTTGATGAGAATTCTTTCTCCAGAACCAAACAAAGCCCGCCCATTCAAAAATCTTGTCATCCCTAACCTAAATACTGTTTCAAGCAACCTTCAAAAAGCAGAAAGCTTCTCACAGTAACCTAAATCATCAAAGCGAGAAGATTAGCTAGCGTACTCACGTAATGAGTTTGTTACGTATCATTCACCAATCACCTCTTTTCTTTCAGACTCTTCTGTCAAGCAGACACAAATCAGTTACCCCCCTGTTACTAACCAACGTTACGGTCCACGTCCACCTTTGTGGGTGTGCTCTTGCGACGGCATCCTTTGTTTCACCACGGCCCTAGGTTCTGCTCTTTTGTGGAACCCTTCCATTAGAACATTCAAGCTTTTGCCTACTTTGATCCCTCGACCCAGAAAAGCTCCTCTTACCTTATATAGCTTCGGGTATGATCATTTCAGTGATGATTACAAGGTTATCTGTATTACCTTGGTTAACAACAACAATCAAGTTAGTGTTTATACTTTCGGTACTAATTATTGGAGAAGGATAAATGACTTCCCATACTCTGGCATCATTCATGGTTGCTGAGTATTTTTGAGTGGCACCGTTAATTGGATACCACATGCTTGGAGTAGTTCTTCGCTTGCCATTTATTCTCTTGATTTGGAGAATGAGACTATCAAAAGCTTTCACTGCCTGATTTGGAGGAGGATGTGTGGACCACCTTGGGGGTGCTTAAGGATGGTTTGTGCATCTATGCAAGCAGTGATTTGTTTTTGGATGTTTAGGTTATGAAGGAATATGGAAATAAAGAGTCTTGGAATAAATTGTATAATGTTTCTTTTCTTACATGGGAGATCAGAGTTTGCGTGCTTATACAAAGACTTTATATATTTATGAGGATGATCAAATGTTGATGAGTTTTAATGGGATGGTTGCCAACTTTGGTTTGTACAATTCCAAAACTAGTACTTTGAAGATTCCCGAGATTCCATGCATCGGTCGTTGTATGGGACCACAAGTCTACATTGAAAGTTTGATATCACCTTGTTGATGTTGATGCTATGTCACTTGAGCACGAGATTCAACTACAACATATATATATACATACATATATATATATATATATATATATATATATATATATATATATGGCTGGTTTCTTTTATGTTATTTATTTTATGCATGTATTGTTGGACCATTGTTAATTGATGGTTAATTGAACCTTTATCATGAAAAAATTGCTGTTATTTTCAACTGTTTGTTAGTTTGAGTTGTTTGCTTCAATAAGAAACCGCTTATTTATGTACCAGTGACACCAAAGAAGGTATTTGCTATGCTTGCATTATATGTATTTTGCATCTGCACTTTTTCAGAAATGAAATTTGCCTATCTATTTGGACCAGTGAATCTGTTGCTTGTTCCCTCCTTGCTTGTACCGAAATATCCTTTTTTTGTATCTCTTTCTTTTCTTTATTTCTCATTTTAATTCATTTCATCCAACTTTTATTGTTGTTGTTAATGTATTGGTGATGTTGCTGGTATTGGCAAGTGCTACCAAATGTGTTTCTGGTTCTTTAGAAGCTTTTGTGAGATCTGCTATGGTTCAATATCATTTTTCAAGTGCAGCATAATTTTAATTAGATAGTTTCAAGTTACAAGTTTACCAGCCCTAATTCAGTTACAAGTTTAACCCTTGTATTTGAACTTGTAACTGAAAAATCAATTGATCGGCAAACTTTCTGCCATCTTAAAGTGGAAATATGTAATGCCAATTATCCCAACTTACTCAGCTTGGCATCCATGTGCCTCAAACAATACATATTAACCGGCTTCCGAATGGCCTCACTTGTGAGAAGACTTAGGCTGACCAATTGTTGTGTTTTGTTGTTGAGAATACGGGGAACACGCAATCGAACTCTTTTTAACCAAAAGTCTTTAGATCCAAAATGCAACGGCTTTTGCGCAGGAATTGAATGGAGGTACATAGTGATGATACAAAATGGAAATTCACCAATTTCAGTACAACCAAGAGGCCTTTGGAAATGGATGTGGCAACAAAGCTTTTGTTCATGCTGGCTGTTTTTCAGGAGGCTCAACATGCTGTGGTTGAGTGTTTTATGACACCATTGCTGATTCCGCGTAGTATTTACAAGTTATGCACTAGTTTATGGGTTATTTAAGGATTTTGAAAAACGGTTATGTAACTCAATAGTGAATTCCATGAAAACTCACTACACCAAAATTTACTCGAGGGAGCTTCTTGTTTCACTCAAATCAGGATAAATAAACAAAAAAAGGTTCCCATTTTCGTTGCAAGAAGTCCCAGTTGCAAATTGCAATTTCGTGCTCAACCAAACACTTGCAATTTTACGTTGCACAAATACCTCCTAATGAAAAATGATCAAATGCTAGAAGTGGTCTATAAGATCGTTTAACACTGCCCCGACCCACACGTGAATGTTGATCGAAATAAACTGCACCACAGCAAGTGTTTCACTAAAAATGATTAGTTAAATTAGTTTCTTATATTTTACTTAAGAGGGCATGCGTAAACGTCAAGTGTGCACAATTATGTTTTATGTGCAAACTAAGTCGATAACAACCAAAGCAAAACTACTAACATTTTAAAGCACGGTTGCAAAACAGCTCCAAGTAGGCAGATTGTAAATTAGATTTAACTACTGCAAAGCAACAACAAACCACAATTTATGAAAACTAAGCTCAAGTTACATCCAGAAGATTTATGGCAGCTGCTAGTACCAATCATGACGCCTGGCAAAACAGCGAGATAGGCTAGTATATGAAGCATACATATTCACCTCCTTTCCTTCACTCTATTGCATCCAGCGTTATGTACATTGCATAAACATACCATACACACAAGCTATATGTTTTTGGAAACTATTGATCATTTTGCTTCTTGTTGTTTTATTCAGGTTTTGATCGATAATAGACGGATTAATATGGTATTTTGGTGTATGTACTTCTTTATGGCTTAGACTCGTGACAATGTATATGTTCCTAACCAATTTGGATGAGTTAGTTTAACTTCTTAATATATATATATATATATATATATTCCTAACTTATTATGAATAAAGCAGTGGTGTTGAGTTGATGTTTTATGTCTGATGACCTATTTCATTATAGATGTAGAACTGTAATATTAAAATTCTTTTCAACCTCATTGCATCATGGTAATACATAGGTAAATGTTAGAAAGAGTTACTCAGCTGTGGTTGATTAAGTCGTTTTTGTATATTTTCGGGAATAAAATTATAAGAATATGTATTCTTAGATTTCTTGACGAAAAAAGAAAAGAAAGGGTGAGAGTAAAGTTCTCATAAAAATGAGAATAAATTTATGTATAACTACATTTTAACCTCCCTATAATTATAAAGGTTATGAGAATATTATTATATTAACTAAACTTTTTTTTTTTTTTAAACTCTTATGCTTAATGGAATACACTCACTTGTTTGGAATATAAGTGGTTTGAACCTACGACCTCCAACTTCTTTTCTTTTAGCTTAAATTAGTTGAGCTACCCAACCACCTTAGTACCTAAATTAATTGAAGTTAGCGTCGATTACAATCGATGATAAACATCTTATTGGATTTTTTTTGAAGAATCTTAGTTGTAACGGCAGATAATAATCGGGTTATGCTATATAGAGCGACAAAATATATAGCGAAAATTTCAGGAACTTAATTTTAAGTACTAAAAGCTTTTTGTTTTGTTTTGACAGAAGTACTAAAAGCTTGTTTTGTTATATTAACATCAAAAGGTAGTGATATAATTGACCGTTTGCCAACGCCACACCACACCACTTAGGTTGCATGCTAGACGTGTTTTCATGTCTCCATGCATCTCTGTTGTGCTCCAACCTCCCACTAAATCAAAATAAATATTTTCACTTACAAATTTGGTAGTAATTGTTAATATAAATCAAACTTGGAGGAGTAGAGGTGAACAAGCTATAGTTAAAAGCATGATGATCAGTTTTTTATTCTATGGTGCCTCATTCGTGATTTTTCTGTCAAAAAATGATTCGCAACACAACATTTATCTGATAATTAACATAACAATGTCATTTTTCTAGTTGATTTTCAGTGCTGGAAGTCATTTTTAGTGTTGGCTCAACCACACAATTTTGACTTCCGCTAAATATTCGTTGTAGAGTAATTACAATATTAGATGTTGTTGAGAATTGATTCACAACATGGCTGGATTAATTAATTAATAGATAGAAGCATTTCAAAAACTTCTCAGCAGCATTTTAGAAACTTATCTTAGCAGCATTATTACTAATTTGTTCACGCTTCAGGTGGTTTTGGCAGATGTATTTTTTTTTGTGGTGGTGTTTACAGAACCTGTAACTTTGTTTTTATTCCTAATACACTCTTTATGCTAGAGACCAAAACTTTTTGTTAATATATCAAAATATTTTGGCTTGTTAAAAAAAAAACTTATCAAACCTTTGGGAATAAATGTTTTATTAATCAAAGAAAAAAATAAAAATGCAATTAATATGTCATAGATTTTAAATTAGTTTTTTGAATACACACAAATTGATTTTCTCTCATTATCATGAATGAAACATTACTCTTGGAGTCATGTATTTTAATCACAAACAACAACGCATATTACATGCATTAACCACAATATATCTCACAAAAACTACATATCCTCCGTTTTCATGTATTAATTATGATTATTTAAGTCACGCATGTTACGTGAGAATGAATATCATATATTTAGAAATGAAATGCAAAATGATTATAAATTTTAACTCTTATTCACATTTATGTATTACATATCTATTATCTAGCACATACTTGTTTAAATAATCATTTTGAAATTTGTAGAGTTCTATTATTTTAAGGACAAATTATAAATTACACTAGTTATCACTTCGAAATTAGACGTGTAATATCAACAACATTTATTATTTATTGATCTTGCATTTGTCTTCATCTTTCGTATTTTTTTTTTTTCTTTTCTTCTCACACATGCATAAAATAAAAGACATCTAGGAAGATATAGGCACCCAAAATTGTTTGTTTGTTTTTTAGGGAAACAAATGGATTCTTCTCCAACGTATACTTTTATACAAAAAAAAAAAAAAAAGATAGTCTCCCTCTAGATATTTATACATATTATATAATATTACTAAAAAGAAAATTGATTCCAGACCATGGGCTATCACACATCCTGATCGTGCTCATGGCCACCAACAATTATAAAAGATAAACTCTCAACTTATTTCTTTGTTACATACAACTTTATATTAATTATATAATTATAATCAGAAGAGAGAGTTAAAAAAATCATACCAACCTAAACATATCACAAGAAATTCAAAGAAATTTACAAATTCAATAGTCCCTTGAAATCTTACAAGTTCATAAAGGCATTTAAAATTCTGTAAAATCTTATTATGTAAATCCATTAAAATTTAAATTACAAAATGTTGATTATAAGAGTCTTTTAAAAGAACCTTACAAGTCATGTATGTGAAAAGATTCTTGTTGAGATGAATAACATAGATAAAATACTTTTACTTTTTTTTTTCCACATCTTTATTTCTTTCTTGTTCTTGGTTAAAAATAATAATAATCCACAATGTTATTCACTATCACTACTTTTTGTTCATATGTATAACCGAGCGGCCAAGAAAGCTATGACTCTGACTCCGACTCGAGGTCTTCATGACCTAACTTCCTTTGGCCTAACTTTGAGATAGATTTCAACGTCGTTACATACTCCATTTCACAATTTAATGATGAACTCATTATTCACCATGTCACATATCATTATGTCAAAGATAAGATCTCCTCGTATAAAGAGCATGAAAACGATATCTTCTACATTTTGGAACAAACTTCTGTGATTATAGACTTAGACGATTTGTCACCATTTGAAGCAAGAACTCACGTGATCACACCTTTCAACTGATTGATAATAATTTTCAATCTTTTTTCATAAAAGATATCAATTTCAATAATAGTTCGTCGTTGTTTGTCTGGTTCTAATGAGGTGCCTCATAAAGAACCAACTCTGTGTTTAAGGAAAGGAAGATGAAACATTTAGATGAAAATTCATGGACACAGTTCTATAAAACTAGTATCTTGGTATTCCTGTGTTTACTAGTTTCATATTCGTTGACTGTACTGTAAGTTTCTCTAACTTAAATTGAATGAATTTTACTAGTTAGGTTTATACTCCTTAGGATGATGTTTTGAGCCACATTTTTTCAGCAATCATTTATCAATAGAACAAAGAATTATCTATTTTAATGTGTTCGGAATAGAAATTTTCAAGCATTTAATATAAATCCATTACCGGAAAAATTTCAATCTTGGTAGTTGGTACCATGATTCTTATTATGCCATAAATTTCTACAAGAGAGTAGGAAAACATACTACATGAACCCATTATGCAGATTTATTTGATGTTCTTGATACTGTATAGATTTGTGTTTGCCTCCTTGCCTTTTCTTTTCTCGTATCCTTTGAACGTGAGAATACTTTTCTATCATAAGAAAATCAATGTGTCTTTCATGATAAAATAATGTCTATTCTCTTCCTGCTTTTATTGTTTTTATAGTTCAGTCGGTTATGTATCCTTCAGTTACTTTTATACTAATCATTTCGAATTTCAAAATAAGACCCCAATGGCTTTAATTACCATTAGACCAAACAACCATCATCACATCTTTTATTTAAAGCCATTATATTAGTTACATGGACCATACTTATATATAATTGAAATAATCTAACAATCTCTCACCGGTCCATGTGACGACTTAAAGATTTAGCATGAAACCATAATTGCGTACCATACGTTTCAAGTCCTTCTCTTTAATAGAACTAAAATGATTGGACCATGGTGGTCATAAGTTATCTATCAACTTGATTCCTTCTAAGTATCACAAATCAATTCAATTTTGGAGCAATGAATTGAATTTTTGTTCGATAGGATAAATGTTAACTCTATACTTGAGTTACTTGGTTGAATGAGTGGATACAATGAAATACCGTTTTCAATTTCTATTCGCTGAATTGCCTGCAATTTATAGCGCTTTTGATGATCATTTAGTTGCAAATCTTTGTTTGACTAAACTGTCCAACTATTTTTAAAACAAATATCACTCAAAATCATGCATGATCGAACAGGAAGCCAAACCCACAATATATATGCTTGAATTTGTGGAATGACATTGAATGAAATGGAATTAGATTTTATGAATTTTGTAACTGTTATTTCATTCAATTCATTCATTTTTGTATCAACAATTCCAACATGCCCTTGATTGTGTGTACTTATGCAAAGAACTATATGTTTGTTGAAGGTGTGTTTGGATGGTGCCAACATGAAAACAAACTATTAAGAGTCTTATATTGGGTGAGAGATGACTTGAACAATTGTTTATAAGTGCCGATAATCTTCATCTCACAGGTCAATTTTATGGAATTGTGTTAGGTTCAACCACAAATTCCAAGACAAACACCAAATGGTTTTTTTATATAAAGTGTTCTTGAATTAGATGTTGATAAGTAAAAAGTCTCCCCGAAAAAAACGAAATTCAAGGCAAATGGCTACCCACATACTATTTAAAAGTTATGCACTAGTTTTTTTTTTCTTTCTAGGATTCGAGAAACGTGATTAAATAGTGAATTCAATAATAACTTTCTACACAAAATTTTGACATATTGACAAAAAATATTACCAGACAATCATACGGACACTTGTCTTGGCTACGAGCTCTTTTTTAGCACTTTTGAGCAAGGGAAGACAAATAGTCAACTTTGTTGCTTGTTAGACAGCTTTCAAAACAAAACTACTAACGTTTTAAAGCACAATTGCGGAACAGCTTCAAGTAGGTAGATTGAAAACTAGATTTAATGGTTAAATATGTTTTTGAACTATATTGATATATCAACTTTTTATCTTAGTTCTTTTATAAAAATTCTCCCTTAAAAGTTTATGAAAACTAAGCTCAAATTACACCCATAATCGAACATTGTTAAATACAATGCAAAATTTAGTCCAAGACAAGGTTCAACACCCACCTAGACTACACATCTTATCACATCCATAAGTTTTATGGCAGCTGCCAGTACCGATCATGGCAGGTTAGTATGAGGCATACATATTCACCTACTTTCATATTCACCCTGATAGTTATGAATATTGCATGATAGTTATGTATATTGCATAGAATTTCTCACATCTTCATTGATATAAATTATAATGATAGTTATGGAACATCATGGCATGCCAACCTGATGGGAAATTTAGCTTTCTCAGGAGCCAATAGAACCCAGCTTTCATTGTGTTTATTCCATTAACATTTTCCTTCCAAATGACAACATCAGTGACTTCAGAATTTAGATATAGTTTCATACCATTTTGCTCATCTTTTATAGCATCAGAAGAAAAATTGGGAGCAAGGACTGTAGGATGAGCATTTTTTTTTTAATTAAGGAGAATATATTAAATAAAAAAGAAACCACAAAAAGTTGGGGGAACATCAACCCCGACAAAGCAACCATACATCATCCCTAACAAGGTAATAACGATATTAACAAAAGGTGGTACATAACAACAACTAGAAGATAATCCGGTGATAAACCCAAATGTCTCGCAGAAAAATACACATTGGCACAAACCAGCAACTCCAACGAGGGACCCAAGACCAGATTGTAAAAAATGATGCATAAAAAGCCGCAAGCATTAATGAACCAAAAAAGGAACCAGAGACAAGGTAAGATTGAGAAAACAAACCCATCTTTTGTGAATGGTGTATGAATCAACGGCCAACACCGAAAGATTCATGAACCAGCGGCCCCTGCAACAAAATGCAGCAGCAGAACCAGCCCTTTCAAAAGCCCAACGAACCTGTGCACAACGAACCAGATCGAAAAATGCAGCACGGTGACAATAAGGTTTTGAAGCAGAACCTACGCAACAAAGAACCGAAATTCTAGTTGTTTCTTGAATCAGAACAAATTAGCCCTCCAGCAGACACAAAATCCAAAACATTCGAGACCTGCATATCTCAACAGATCTGAAGTCGAACCAAGAATTAAAGTCAGGAAAAGCAATTCACTGAGTAGGGATGTCAATGGGTACCTATAGGTATGGATAGTATGATACTTGTTCCCGTCCCGTTGGATAAATATGATACCCGTGCCCGTCCCGTACCCTCGTGGGTACCCACTATACAGGTATCCGTGGGTATTGAGGTATCCATGGGTATTCATGGGTACCCATGGATTTTTTAATTTATTTATTTTTAGGAAATAATAACTTTTTTTAATTATAAAAAAATTTCAACTTTTAAACATTCATACATAATTCATTCAAAATTTCATAAATCATACATAATCCGTAGAAAATTCATGATTCTTACATAATCCATAGGATATGTTTTATGATGTGAATGAAGTGGAAACGGTGAACTTAATAAGATGAATTAAAAAAATTAAAAATATAAATAGGTTATTAATGAGGAATATTAGGTGGGCGGAAATTTTCTTCAATAAGGTAACAACTTTTAAGTAATAAGATAATCGGGTTTGGATACTTGTGGATATGGGTACAATCAAATTTGTGTCCATATCCGTAGTCAAATACCCATTTATTATACCTGTGGATATCCGTTTAGCTACCTATCCCGTGCCCGTGACGGATTTTACCCATGGGTACCCGTGGACATGGGCATTTTTGCCACCTCTACATCGAGTATCACGGCGGCGGAGACACAGCGAGGCAAACTGAGAACAAACACCAATGTCGTTCACAGAAACCCACTTGCACCACCGGATCTGGAGCGAAACTACCCTTACGGGTTTTGAAAACTGAAGGCTTGGAGCATCTCCGACTGCTCTAACTCGAAAATCGACGTAGGTGATGGCCGAGCCCACACCAACGCGTTAAAGAACCAGCACACCAGACCACCGGCTGACGTCACAAGGCGGAGCCGTCGACGGTACTGCGTTCAGACACCCCTAGCAAGTCAAAGGGTGGTGCGGAGTACAAAGGCACTCATCGCACCACCTAATATACAGTATTACTTCTTTGCAAAAGGTTTGGATTTGGAAGGGAAAGAAGGCGGTTGATGTTTATAGAGAGGTCAGTGTGATTGAAGATATATTATTTTCGATCAAATCATGAATTTCAACACATGGAACTTGGCAACAAATGGGGACAAACTTTATCCAATCATTATAACAAAATTAAAGATCACCTGCTTCTACCTGAATCTTTGAGAATACTTTTTCCTTAGTAGCAAAGTTCCAAACCATGTAACCTGAAATCTTTCACCTGACAGTAAGCAATACGTAGTTCCCACACCAGGTTTCCAAGCATATTGGTATTGACTTTTGTGTCATTCTCACACCTAAGCCACAATTGTTTCTAGTCAAAGTTATCACATTCCAGCAAACTAGAGGGATTCCTCTATTTGATGTTCCTTTTCATATAAAGTCTCTAGTTGTCTTATTTCAGCTAACCATATATCTTGTTTCTTTCCTTGCAAATAAAAATTTGAGCATGAAAAAAAAAAAGGTGTTATTACGAAGCTCAATTTGTTGCTCCTTGGATTCTTGATACCGGTGCAACTGCAGCTGCTCCAAACAAAGGATTATATTATACTTTATTCCTAAAATACAAAAAATGCAAGTCCACATTCTCGAAAACCAAGCTTTGTGGACTCTTCCTCCCTGACTTTATTCATTAATTGCAAAAACAGACCTACCTCGTTCTACATGTCCAGCATATTCAACTAACTTATGATAGTTCATTAGTTATCATGAGTGATCCATGTAGCTTCAAAATGAAAGGGGCAAGGGCGTTTTATTTGAGAAAGATACCTCAGCCTCAAAAAGATGGGATTATGATCCAAGTATTGACACACGACCTCTACAGAATGTCATTCTCCATTTAAAGCTAGTCAATCGTCTATCAAGATTATTGATAACAACATTATTTCCTTTGCAGCGTCGGTACCATGAAAATATTCCTTGAACGATGTCCATAACTATCAAGTACCCCCCTACTGAAGGACAGTGAGGACACTTAACAAGTATGAGTATGCTTTTGCTATCAAAATCTAAGGTTTTTGCTTCCCATGAACATAAAATATTGATTGACCATCAAAAAAATATTGTTAAGGAAATAGTGTTAGAAACTGAAACCACCAGAGAGAGAGAGAGAGAGGGAGGGAGAGCGAGCAAGAAAGAGAGAGGGGAAAGGGGGAGGGAGAGGGAGAGAGGAGGAGGGGGGAAAGGGGGAGGGAGAGAGAGAAAGGGAGGGAGGGAGGGAGAGATAGCGAGAGGATTTGTGAGAATATTTGCCCACTGATATTGTGCAGGTATGTGGGAGACAATCAGATCCTTGTTGATGACCTTTTCTCTAACAAAGAAAATGTCCAGCTCCATATGCTTAGTTCTTGAATGTAGAACAGGGTTATGAGCCAGTGACACAGTGCTGAGGTTGTCATAGAAAATCTGAGGAACCTTTGTAGGAACTCTTAGCTCTTTAAGTAGAGACTGCACCCATAAAACTTCAGGAGAAGCTTGGGCCAAACTCATGTATTCTGCTTCAACACTGGACCTTGCAACCAGTGTTTGTTTCTTTGCCCACCAAAAAATGAGATTGGGCCCCATAAAAATGCATGCACCTGATGTGCTTCTCCTGTCATCTGGGATAGAAGCCCAATCAGCGTCACAATATGTTGTGAGAGAGAGAGAGAGAGGGACTCATGTATAGGTGCAGGGTTAAGAAGAAGGCCGTGATGAATGGTACCCTGTAAGTACCTCAGGATCCTTTTTACAGCTTTCCAGTGATCCTCTAGAAGTGCAGAGAGAAATTGGCAAACTTTGTTAACTGAGTAGGAGATTTCAGGCCTGGTGACAGTTGCATATTGTAGTCTTGTAACGCCCTACTTTTATTATTTATTAATTTATTGAGATTAGATGTCTTTTTATAATTTAGTCGATTTATTTTGATGAAATTATATTTTGTTATGTTATATGTTAGTAATTTATTTGTATAATATATTTGTTATTTTGTGTAGAAATATATTTGTTATTTTGTGTAGAGATATATTTGTTATTTTATGTGGAAATATATATTATCTAGTATAGAAATATATTGGTTATTTTGTGTGGAAATATATATGTTATCTAGTATAGAAATATATTTGTTATTTTGTGTAGAGATATATTCGTTATTTTGTGTGGAAATATATGTTATCTAGAATAGAAATATATTTGTTATTTTGTGTGGAAATATATATGTTACCTAGTATAGAAATATATTTTATGTATAGATATATATTTGTTATTTGGTGTATTATTATTATTAAGTGGGGGAGAGATATATTTAATTTAGAAATAAATAAGATTACGAGGAAAAAAGTAGTTTTGGGGTGTAAGAGAAATTATGGTTATTATAAAAAGGAGAGTTAGAGTTAGAAAATAATATGACGTGCAAACTGTTTTGGGGAGAGAGAGGGGAAACCTAGAGAAAGAGAAGAGTCAGAGAAGAGAAGTTTGTAGAATCGTTGCAATCAATCAATCTAAGGTAAGGGTGGGACTAACCTTCTTTAATCATAAGCATATAATTCTGAAAAAGGTTTAATCTTGTTGTTGTTGTAGAAGTTAGGTTTTGAATTGAATTAGGTTGTTAAGAGTATAGATAATCCATGAATTTAAATATGAAAGTTGTTTACATGTTATTTATATGATATTTATATAAAGTTGTTTATATGTTATTTATATGATATTTATATGAAAGTTGTTTATATACTATTTATCCGATATTTATATGAAAGTTGTTTATATATTATTTATATGATATTTATATGAAAGTTGTTTATATGTTATTTATATGATATTTATATGAAAGATATTTATATAATGTTTATATGAAATTTAATTATATGATGTTTATTTGAAAGTTAATTATATGATGTGTATATGAAAGTTATTCATATGATGTTTATATGAAAGTTGTTTATATGATATTTATTTGATGTTTATATGAAAGTTATTTATATGATGTTTATATGGAAGTTATTTATATGATGTTTATATGAAAGTTGTTGATGATTAAATTATGTTTCCAGTAGCTTTGGTTTGACATGAAAATCTTTTATAGATATTTTATTATGCAAATTTTAAGTGATGCTTTAAGATGATGATGTTTAAATGTTATTGTTATATCTTGAGACTAATAATGTGCTGCCATGTTGTTGTTTACATTTGTTTAAAGCTGCATGTGTCTGTCTAAGTTGTGAGTTATTGATCCAAATTATTGGAGTCATATAAAATGGTTGTGTTGTCTAAGTTGTAAGACGTTGAGTCCATGCATATTCATTTAAGTTGAGGGCTTGATGCCCTGGAGCTTTTGCTCAACTAAGTTGAGGGCTTGATGCCCTGGAGTGTATTTATGCTCAAAATAAGTTGAGGGCTTGATACTCTGGATTGATACCACATGCATGATTAAGAAGATTAAGTTGTTGAAGTTGCATATTCGAGTCGATGTCGAAGTTGTCGAGTTGTCTAAGTTGTCAAGTTGATAATCATCAATGAAGAGTTATATGAAGTATAAATATTATTAAATGTTGTTGTTTATATTGTTTATGTGAAGCATTGTTGATGATGATTTGAAGTTGATTGATGATTTATAGTTGGAATTATATGAAGTATAAATATTATTAAATGTTGTTGTTTATGTGAAGCATTGTTCATGATGATTTGAAGTTGATTATGAAGTTGATTAAGATGATGATGATGTTACCTGATACTTGACGTTAATTGATGATTTATATCTGTAATTATATGAAGTACTTGTTGATGATGATTTGTTGCTGTTTTATGTCGATAGATTCTCTTATATGATTTGTTGTTGTTTTATGTGGATTGATTCTCTTATATGATTTGTTGTTGTTTTATGTCGATTGAATTATCTTATATGAATTGTTGCTATTTTATGTTGATTAATTCTTTTACATGAATTGTTGCTTATTATTATAGAATGTGAAATCTCACCCCTTTGCTTGGAAATGTTGCTCTTCATATGAGTAACTTGCAGGTGACCAAGAATAATGTAGTTGATAGTAATCTCCGCCGTGTCGTCTAGGATGCTCTGATACGTAACGGAATGGGGATTGTTTTGTTGCATGTTTTCCTTGTTACGTATTTCCTTTTATGAGAATTTATTTAAGATGTTGAAATTATTTCCGCTGCATGTTTGTTAAATTTTTATAAAAGCAGAAGTTTTAATAAATAGCAATTTAGATATATTTATATTTGTTGGATTTTTGTAAAGTTGAATGTGACAGTCTGTTTTTAAGTTGAAAAACTCTGATTAATCTATGTTATTTTAAAGTTGGGAAAATGGGGTGTTACAAGTCCCCCAACTATTGATCTGAAGAAAGTGGGATCAACCACATGATTGGAGCCATATTTTGATAGTTTTGTGCTAGAGGCCATAGGAGAAGCAATTCCATTAGCATTTGCCATGTTAGCTTTAACTAAAAGATCTTGTATATACTTTGTCTGAGATAAGAGAAGAGACCCAGTTTTTGAGTGATGCACCTCAATGCCTAAGAAGTAATCAAGCTTGCCTAGATCCTTTAGAGAAAATTCTGAATTTAGCTTCTTGACCAGTTGTTGAATTAGAGATGTAGAGCTGCCAGTTATGATTATATCATCAACATAGACCAAAATAAATGTACTATGTTTGTTGGCATGTAGGGTATACAATGATGGATCACATTTACTAGGACAGAACCCAAAATTGAGTAGAGTGGCCTTCAATCTTTCAAACCAGGCCCTTAGGGCTTGTTTAAGTCCATACAATGCCTTATGCAGCTTACAAACTAAGGAAGAATCATTGGTCTCAAAACCAGGTGGTTGTGTCATATACACCTCTTCTTCTAAGTAGCCATTTAGAAAGGCATTGTTCACATCCAGTTGTTGAATGCACCATTTATTTGTGACTGCAAGTGTTAGCATTGTTCTTACAGTAACAGGCTTTATAACTGGTGAAAATGTTTCTTTATAGTCAAATCCAGGCATTTGGTGAAACCCTTTGGCAACTAATCTTGCCTTGTATTTATTTATGCTTCCATCAGGGTTTTGTTTGACCCTAAAGACCCATTTGTAGCCCATAGCTTGTCTGTTGGCAGGAAGTGGAACAAGAGTCCAGGTATTGTTTTGCATTAATGCTTCATGTTCAAGCTGCATAGCTTGCAGCCATTGAGGCTGTTTCATAGCCTGTTTGTACCCAGCAGGCTCAATGTGGGTAAGAAGTAAAGTAGGTTGTTTCTTCTTCTGTATAATTCCATGTTTTCCTCTTGTTGCCATAAAGTGTGTATTGTTAGGATGAATACGGTGTGGCTCAACATGAGGTGAGGACTGAGCAGTAGCAGGTTCAGCAGAAGTGTTTTAACTGACACTATGAGACTGTGTAGATGAAGATGAACTATTTTATGGTGAAGGAGAAAGGACAGATATAGGTATAGGATTGAGAATGGGTCCAGGGGGTATGATGGAATGATTAGGAGATGAGGAAGTGGAGTAATGGTGAGTGGAAGTAGGAGACACAACGATGTTATATGGACTGTGTTGATGTGGGGACTGATTTGAGTGAGGTTGATAATTAGGTGTCTCATTAGATAAAGAAAGAGAATCAGTGGTATGTGAGTGAGTAGTAGTGGTTGAGGGTGATGGTGGTGTAGCATGATGACTGTTATTAGAAGAAAAGGTAAAGGATGGAAAGGAAGTAAAAGTGTCATTGTTATGTTGTATAGTGGAGGGGT
Source organism: Medicago arabica (assembly GCA_946800305.1). NCBI lineage: Eukaryota > Viridiplantae > Streptophyta > Magnoliopsida > Fabales > Fabaceae > Medicago > Medicago arabica. The sequence continues at coordinate 41,494,116 of OX326969.1, forward strand.
GACTAGAGGAGAACAACTCATGATAGGGGAACTTGTATTCATTGAAGATTACATCTTTAAAGATAAAAATTCTGCATGTAGGATCCAAGCATTTGTATCCTTTATGAGATGGTGAATACCCAAGAAAAACACACTCCTTGGAGCGAAATTCAAGTTTATGACTGTTGTAGGGTCTAGTAAAGGGAAAACAAGAACAACCAAAGCTTCTTAGAACTTGTAATTAGGAAATTGAAGATGAAGCATAAAAAAAATGGTGACTTGTTGTCAAGAGTGGATGAAGGCAGTCTGTTGATAAGATAGGTAGCAGTTAAGAATGCATGGTCCCAATAACAGAGAGGAAATTGAGCATTAGCAAGAAGAGTGAGCCTTGTTTCCACTATATGTCTATGCTTCCTTTCCACAAAACCATTTTGATGATGGGTGTGGGGATAGGCAAGCCTATGTGTGATGCCTAAATTGGTTAAAAACTGAGTGAAAGGGCGAAATTCTCTACCACCATCAGTTTGAACTGATTTTATGGGAAGGTTATATTGGAGTTCAATCATAGCTTTAAAGTTTTGAAATGTGGCGAGTGTGTGAGATTTTAGTTTGAGTGGAAATATCTAAGTATATCTGGAATATGCATCAACACAAGTCAAAAAATAAGAGTGACCCCCTTGTGATTCAACAGATGCAAGCCCCCATAAATCATAGAAAACAAGTTCCAAAGGCTTATTGTAGGATGTGGAAGATGAAACAGAAGGCAACCTATGTGACTTTCCCAAACAGCAAGCTGAGCAAAAATTTGTGACACTTTTATTAGGTAATTGTTGATTACATAGTTTCATAACACTTCTAAGCACCTCATGATGAGGGTGACCAAGTCTGTCATGCCAGACTTTATACAAAGAGAGTAAATCAGAACTAGTGTTGTTACTGCTGCTATTACTACCAGATTGGAATGCTAGCATTTCCAACATTATTACACTGAATTCTAGATAAAGGAGAACTAGAAGAGAAGAAACAGTTATTAGCATGAGGAGCCGAATTTGAAACAGAACTTGAAGGAGCAGTTCTTGACACAGAAGGCACATGTGGCTGATCAAATTGATACAGACCGTCATCTCCAAGGTGGCCTCTTAGAAGAATCTTAGAAGAACCCTGAGATTTAACATAACAATTTTTAGAATGGAATTCAAAGAACACTTTATTGTCCTTACAAAACTGACTAACACTGACAAGATTCTTAGTTATTGAAGGAACGTGAAGTAAATTGTTGAGAGTAAGAATAGTATTAGGGGAAAAGGGAGGAGAGAAGCTCATTGAGCCAATGGAATTAATAGCCAGACCTTGACCATTACCAATGTACATCTCGTCAGAACCTGAGAATGATACAGCATCCATGAGGTTATTGGCATCAGGTGTGACATGATAGGTGCTTCTGAGTCAGGGTACCAACCATTGTTGAAAGAGTTGGAGTTGGTGGATTCATTGCCAGTTAAGTAAGCTTGAGGAGCAGAAGGTCTAGGGTTACCAAATTGAGGTGGAGAAGAAGGTCTGGGTGCAGCATAAGGCATATTCTTTTGACCAGCACCTTGCATCCAGACATTTGGAGGAGTGTCATAGCCAGATGCAGAGCCATATCCACTTCTAAAGTTACCTCCAAAAGCTCCACCATAGTTACCATATCCTTCATACTGAGGAGGCACAGAGAGCCTATGATAACAAATGCTAGCATCATGTCCAGTTTTGTAGCATATTTGACACTGAATATTTCCTCTTCCGAAGCTACGTCCTTCTCTTCCTCTAAAACGTCCACCACGAAAGCCTCTGCCTCTAGAGCCATTTCTTCCAAAATTAGGATTGAAATACTGAGATGTGTTGTTTCCATTTGGATTACCAGAAAAATTGAGATGTTGATCAGAATAAGGATCAGCTGGAGTTTGATTTTGACCATTCTTTTCACCAGTATTCTCAGAATGTGTCAGATTAACAGAAGTAACATCTCCAATTAACGATGCGTTGCGAGCTTCCTGAGTGAGTAATTGAGATTCTAATTCATCCAAATAAATAACTTATGTTTGACTCTTAACAGTTGCAACAATAGGATTGAATTCCTCAAGTAACGCTTCAAGATCAGTTTCAATGAGATCATAGTGAGGTACAGGATCACCAATAGACATGAGTGACTCAGAGATTGAGCGAATACGAGCAACAAATTCAGTGATTGAGCGCGAGGCTTTCGTAATCGTTCGAAGTTCAGAACGAAGTTATCTGGAACCTGTTCGCATCTGAGTGTAACAGTAAGTATGAACTTCATCCCAGACTTGATGCGAAAAACGAAGGCATACAAAGCGCGTCAACATCATCTGAGAGTAACAGTATACGTCGAATTCTCAGTTCCAGCCTTACGCGCGGCGTCGTTGAGGAAGACTGGCGGAATCTGCAGCAAAACGGCGTGACGCACCATTTTTGTGCCTCGCAACACTCCTTCCACATGTTGCTTCCATTGAAGATAGTTTGTTTCATCAAGCTTGACGGAGATGACTTGTTTGAAGTTTTTCGAAGCCACCGCAGTTACGCGTTGGCCGTCAGAGGTGTTCGTTTGGGTAGGAGAAGTGGAAGTCATGGTTGGATCTTAAAAGGAGCTCAAGATACCATGTAAGAAACTGAAACCGCCATTGATGAACCTTGGAGAAGTTAGTTACATAAGTTTGTTAGGGGGGAGAGAGAGAGAGAGAGAGAGAGAGAGAGAGAGAGAGAGAGAGAGAGAGAGAGTTTTATTATGTTATTATTGAAAAGTTAGTTACATAAGTTTGTTAGGGGGGAGAGAGAGAGAGAGAGAGAGAGAGAGAGAGAGTTTTATTATGTTATTATTGAATCAATCTCAAAGATACAAGTATATATAGCTTGAATATAAGCTGCTAGAGATGTGTGACAGATGTCACTCTCTTATAGGCTAAAGCTTAAGACTAATAGTTAAACTAACGAAGCTTTGTTGCTTAACTATATACAAGCTTACATCTATATACTCTAACAAACAATAAATCAGTATTATATTGTTGCATATAATGCTTTTAAATAAATGGAGATCGTTGGCAAGATCCCTACGTAGTTAAATAAAATATCATGGCATTGTTTCATCAATCGCATTGAGTTTTGCAATTGCTAATAGTATGTGACAATTGGAGCTTGAAAAATTGTACTAAAAATGCAAATAAAGAATGAATACTGCTCTTCCTCTGCACAAAACACTCGCGCCCTGCAGCTTTGCCAAAAATACTCCTGCGCTAGTTAACTAACGCAAATGTAAAATCAACTTAACTCAAAATTTCGTATTTTTTACACATGCATGACTTAAGTCACGCCGCGTGAGTAACTCACGCAGGAATTAACACCTACGTGAGTTAACTTACGCTAGTTCAAAGTTGCAAATATATGCAAATGCGTGACTTATTTTGAGATACTTGATAACAATAGGACCATGACTAACAAATAACAATGCTAACTTGATGGGTTGCTTAATAGAGGTAAATGAGGGGATGACGGAAGATGAATTGTTGGATCTGGGGTGGATTAAGTATTTCGCATATCTTTAACACAAAAAGTATTCCGCATTTTAATTTATAAGAGCAACAATATGGACAGTACATAAGGATTCCACAATCTCTTTTCTTATAGATGATAATGGATTTTTCACTTCCTCATGGTTCAGCCTTAAAACATGATTAATTCTCATAATCTGCCATCTGCGTTTTGAAATATGACTGGCAGATTGTGTTGCCATTCTGGTCACGAAGATATCAGAGATTAATGTAAAGATAACATTTGCATATATTATAACAATGCAGAGTGTGTTTATTCTGTTCCGAGTATCTCAAAATAAGTCACGCATTTGCATATATTATAGCAATGCAGTGTGTAAAAGATCACATTTGCAACTTTGAACTAGCGTGAGTTAACTCACGCAGGATTCCTGCGTGAGTAAGTCACGCATGTGTAAAAAATACGAAATTTTGAGTTAAACACTTGCGTTAGTTAACTAACGCAGGAGTATCTTCGGCAAGACTGCAGGGCGCGAGTGTTTTGTGCAGGGGGAGAGCAGTATTCATAAAGAATAGTTACTTGGTTATAGAAAGCTGGTACGAAGTTCGGTACAAAAGTCTCTTCTGGTTTAGGAGTTGTATTATTATACCCCTTTTTATGCTTTAGCTAGCTTTACATTGAAACCTGTGAGACAATTTTGAGTTCTAACACTTCTATTGGTTCCTTCACTTACACCCAGTTTAGTTTCATCTATTTGGACTGAGTTGGTAAAGGATTTGTTCCATTTCTACATCCAATTTGAGATTCAATCATTTTATCCACTCATTTATGCCTTAAAGTCATGAGTTTGGTTCTTGGGGTGCAATCTAAGTTCTGGTAGTCTACTAGACCTGGTTTCTAGTGTGAGCATAGTATTTGTTGGTAAACAAAAGTTGTGGGAGAAAACCTCGTGTCAAAACCTTTTTTCATTTGGAAAATGTCAAAACCTTTTTTCATTTGGAAATTATTCCATTCTGAAGTTGAGCCTTTTTTACACGATTTGGTACATACTGCAATGTCAGTTTGACTTTTACTTACAATTTGACCAAGAGATTTTGTGTGCAGCTTTTTTCAATATTTAAAGATGGTATAACAACAAACTAACTTATTCTAACTCAGATTTACAAGTTTGATTTCAATAGCTCTTAGTCTATGATTTAGGTAGTATTTTCTCACAATTTCAAGACAATTACCTAGCACTACCACCTTACTTCATCTCTAATCGATATGTTGTGTACCAAGGTTGTATTTAAGTATGCTTTCTGCATAATTATGCAGGAAAACAAGAGAGCTTAAGCTTGTATTTCTAAGCTATCTAGCATTACTTGCCATTTTTCAAAGGACCTATTTTTAAGACTTACCAGAACATACTAAATCAATTAAAATTTGTGGTGATAATCCTTACAACACACTTCCAAAATCTGAAATCAACCTTACCCTTAAATCTCATGAATTTAATCGAATTTCAAACAAGTACTTGAACCATATTATAACAGAACCTCTCATCAAACAACAATAATTATAATCATATTTATGCAGGAACATACCAACTATGCATACTAGTAGAGCATAACAAAATCTATGATGCACAAACACAAAACATGTAAATCTCAATAACATGTTAATCATTAACACACGACTTTTAACTCATGATGAAATCCCCCTGCTATCTATCATATTTGAATTTAGTCCTTTCAAACAGAAAATAAGTCATTCACAAACCTCACTATGCGGCATGAAAACAACATCTCACATACCAATGTACATGCATAAAAACCAATTTTAAGAGTCTTCGGCTAGGGCCACCTAGGATCCTTAAATCTTCTCTTTTTTACTGTGCATATGTGTAATTCATTTCAAAGATCACTCATTTAAGTTTTTTGATTCAATTTATCACCTATAATTGAAGGGAAAAGAGAAATTCCTTCCAACGCCGTCTTTACTTGACTGCCAGCCAGAATTCTCCCCTTGTTTTTTTTTTTTTTTTTTTTGAAGAAGCTAAATTAGCCCACCCAAATTGGCACTGGAGGGAATCGAACCTAAGACCTCAAGGAGGAGCACACTCCCAAGTCCCAAGCCCAATATCACCATGCCAACCCAAGTGGGTTTCCCCTTGATTTAGTGTACATGCATGATCAGGGAATGCAAAAAATGGTTAGAAAGTAGTAGGGTTAAACCATCGCATGAATGATTCATGCGAAGATTATCAACCAAGATGATTACCACCCACTACAGCAGAGTCTAAGATTGTGAAGATTTTATACGTGTGAGCCACCCGAGATCTGGGCTTTGGCCCAAATCAGCTTGTACAATTGAAAATTTACCTTAGATAGATATAGATCTCAAGTTAACAACCAAAGTATTTAACTCAAAATTTAAATTTACTTTTTCAAAGAGCTTCCACATATCACATTTTATCATAAAATAATTACATTAAGAACAGATTCTACATATATCTTATTGATAAATCACAGATATTTCATCCTTATGTGTAACTCCTATCATAAAGTTAAGGATAAGGGCCAAGGGGACTTATAGTCAATACTTATTCTCATGGAATCCAGAGGAGAGGCACACTACTCCGGGTATATTAAAACACAAATTGACAAACCAGCACTACATGACTTGATAGTTGCAGTGTTACGACCCAATATGAGAAGGTGTTAAAGTAATTAGTAGGGTGTCTAAATAATAGGAATATTCTACTTAAACATCTTCTCATGCTGGGTCCCAACACGCAGGTTCTTCTCATGGTCTCTTTTCAATTTGGACTGGGTTTCAACTCTCTAGTTCATCACATATATAGCTAATATACATCTATATATTACTCTTGTTCAGAGTCCATCAACCTTGGAGGGTTTACATGCCCTAAATTTGCATCCAAGGTCATAAAAGTGCAACCATCCCATACTACAAATGAAAACATATGTTAAAATTTAATTTAAGGATGGATAATAAAAAGTTCATGATGTAATTTTATTTAGGGTCATTGCATCCTATACCTTATATAAATCATGAAACAAAGTAAATCCATCTTGCAGCTCATATATACCACCGCAGGTAAGATTGTCTTTTATGGTCAATTTCAATAAACAATCCACGAGAATATAACCATCAAACTTAAGTTTTCTCGTTATTTTTCATTGCAGATCCTAGCCATCACTTATTGTCAAGGAATCTAGAGCCATACTATTATTAAGCACGCTGAAATTGACATACCAGCATTACGTGACTTTTGTAGCTGCAAGTTCTATGCAAATTTAATGCAGCTATGCACAAGATCCATTCTTGTCTCTGTTCTTAACTGGACTTGGTTCTAACTCTCTTGTTCATCACAAATGATTAAAACAATATCACAAATGAGAACAATATTTATACACACTAAAATAGCAACAGAACACTAAAGACAAACAATAAATATAAAGAAATGCACTTTCAGTTGGTTCTACTCTGTACACCTACGGGAAAAGCAACAAAAATTGTAGAGAACTTGTTTCCAGTCCCCACATTCACTTCTTGCCCAAATCAAGTGTGCATGGTAAACAAATCAACCTTGATTTTGTGGTTTTCTCTCCTTACAAACTAGAATTTCCAAGTACCGATTTCAGTTACCCAATTCTCAATCCTACAGACAAAGCATCAACTTCCAGCCAAATCTCAGGGACAAAAGTCTTGCAGTGAATCTAAAAGGACGACAATTTAATCGATTGCAATATTTTCACCGAAACAACAAAATTAGCTAATACGAACAATGAGAATACCTCCCAATTGCAAGATTTTCAAATTATTATAGCATAGTTATAAAACGTTTTAACTGTTATATCTTCTGCCTTTGAAGAACATCATCAACTCCTTCAATAGGGTCTGTCAAATATAGCTCAACTCCAAAAGCTAGGAGTATAATTTATCCCTCAAGACAAAAAGTGGATTTTTCGGATCATTGAGGCATCCCATATTCCGAGCAGTGGCAAAAAAACAATCTAAAAGTGAATTCAAGGTCGTAAAAGCAAAATGAATACCAACCTTTGTATTATGAATACAAATTCATATCAATATTTCCTTTAAATTATGATTGAGGTATTCATAATGCTCCTTTTAGGGTCAAATGAGGCATCCCAACACTTATGGCAATCTATAGTTTAGAATTTGCATTCAAGGTCATAAAAGCACAACTACTATGAGTAAAGTGCTTTTTATGTTATGAAAAAGCACAACAGAAAACTCGGAGCATATAAAATTCATATATCTTTTTGGATCATTGAGGCATCCCATACAGCATGCAATGGCAAATCATAGTCAAAAAGTGAATTCAAGGTCATAAAAGCACAACGAAGACAAACATTTATTTATGAATACAAATTCATATCAGTATCACATGTAAGACATCATCAAACTTTAAATTATGATTGAAGTGTTCGTAATGTTCCTTTTAAGGTCAAATGAGGCATCCCAACACTTCAAAATTTATGGAACAAATAGTATCCTCCTTTCGGGTCATCAAGACATCATCCTATATTCCATCTCAATGTGGCAATTTACAATTTAGAATTGCATTCAGGGTCATAAAATCACAACATATCAATCCCTTATATTATGAATAAATATTCATATCAATATCACATTTAAGGCATCATACAACTCTTTTACACTATGAATGAACTGTTCACAGTGTTTCCTTTAGGATAGTTGAGGCACCCAAACACTTGCAACATTTATGGAACATATAATATCCATTGATTCATTTAGGATCATCAAGGCATCCTACATTCCATCTCATACTGGCAATTCATAGTCTAGAACTGCATTAAGGGTCATAAAAGCACAGCAGATCCATCCCTTATATTATGAATGATTCATATCAGTATCGTATTAGGCGGGTGATCGACTTTTACACTATTAGTTAAGAAGTGTACATGATTTTCCGTTAGGTTCATCGAGGTTACACTTGCAACATTTTTTAAGAATATAATATATATTAATTCCTTTCGGGTCATCAAGGCATTATGAATGAATAAAAATTCATATCAATATCACATTTAAGGCATCATCCAACTTTTACTTTATGAGTAAAGTGTGTTCATAATGTTTCCTTTAGGGTCATCGATGCATCCAAACACTTGTAACATTTATGCAACAAATAACATCCATCAATTCCTTTCGGGTCATCGAGGCACTATGAATGAATAAAAATTCATATCATTATCACATTTAAGGCATCATCTAACTTTTACATTATGAGTAAAGTGTTTATGATGTTTCCTTTAGGGTCATCGAGGCATTATGAATGAATAAAAATTCATATCAATATCACATTTAAGGCATCATCCAACTTTTACATTATGAGTAAAGTGTTCATAATGTTTCCTTTAGGGTCATCGAGGCATCCAAACACTTGCAACATTTATGCAACAAATAACATCCGTCAATTCCATTCGGGTCATCGAGGCATTATGAATGAATAAAAATTCATATCATTATCACATTTAAGGCACCATCCAACTTTTACATTATGAGCAAAGTGTTCATCATGTTTCCTTTAGGATCATCGAGGCATCCAAACACTTGCAACATTTATGCAACAAATAACATCCGTCAATTCCATTCGGGTCATCGAGGCATTATGAATGAATAAAAATTCATATCAATATCACATTTAAGGCATCATCCAACTTTTACATTATGAGTAAAGTGTTCGTAATGTTTCATTTAGGGTCATCGAGGCATCCAAACACTTGCAACATTTATGCAACAAATAACATCTGTCAATTCCATTCGGGTCATCGAGGCATTATGAATGAATAAAAATTCATATCATTATCACATTTAAGGCATCATCCAACTTTTACATTATGATCAAAGTGTTCGTAATGTTTCATTTAGGGTCATCGAGGCATCCAAACACTTGCAACATTTATGCAACAAATAACATCCCTCAATTCCATTCGGGTCATCAAGGCATTATGAATGAATAAAAATTCATATCATTATCACATTTAAGGCATCATCCACCTTTTACATTATGAGCAAAGTGTTCATAATGTTTCATTTAGGGTCATCGAGGCATCCAAACACTTGCAACATTTATGCAACAAACCGTCAATTCCTTTCGGATCATCGAGGTATGCCAATAGTTTCAAAATTAAGGCTTATATTTTCATCTTTGGATGACAATTTATAGTCTAAAATTGCATTTAGAATCATAAAAGCCCAATAGATATCATCTATATTGTGAATAAAATTCGCATTCATTTTGCATTTAAGTCACCGTCGCGTCAAGCTTTTACATTATGAATAATTTGTGCATAACTTAGTTCTCTTTAATCCCAACACTTATAAGATTTATAACTGTTTCAAAATTTAGGCTCATGTATTGTGGAATAAAAAAATTGTCTTGCAGTGTTTCACAATTTTATACTGTTGTGTGTGTGTGTGTGTGTGTGTGTGTATACCCTATTAACTTTTTTATTTACGAAATTGTAGGATCTTTTGTAACCTATTACGGCAGAAGATTGAATGTTCTTGAATATTCAAGAATTAGAAAACGGCTAATCTAACAACAAAATTTCCAACATGTAACAAGTATTATAAAACCAGAAGGGTTTGTGAAAATTCCATTACCTTGGCTAAGGAATGAATTGTCTTTCAAAACATCGGTGTCAAAAGGGTCTCCGGACAGAAACAGAGTTTGCTGAATGATTCTGCTACATACCAATTTCACTGTAAAAAGAAATTCAAGAATTAAAATGTGAAAATCAAATCAAGATAGAGTTAGAAATGTACAATTGAAGATGACACTGACAATTATTGATAACGAAGATGAAAGGGACGAAACGATGTGTGTTTCATCCTTTTCTTGAGAACAAATCGAAACTCGGCCACCAACAATTAGAGACGGAGACACAAACCAAACCTCGTGATATGATTAGAGACACAGAGTGAAAGCGTGCCTGTTATGTATAGGTTTTGTATTTTTAATGGAATGTTGGGCCTCAGTTTATTAATCGTTGGAACCCTAATTCTATCTCATTACTATTTTGCGAGTAGAAGAAAAAAATCAGAGATCTTTTTAATTAGAAATTTTTACTGTGTTTCTTTAAGTTTTGAAATTAATTTTAATTTGATAAATTATTTTTAAAAATTAAATTTTTTTGACAAAAAATAGTTTTTTTAGAATCTTCTGAATAAAAAATTAATTTTAATGAGGATGGTAGATGGGAGAGGATACTAACAATAACTTTAACACATAAAAATCAGCTTATGTTTATAATATATATATATATATATATATATATATATATGTATGTATGTATGTATGTTATTTTATTGATATTAGCTTGTTGTATTACTTTTGTGCATCCAAACAACTTTGGATTACCATTTTAATTTAGACTTAAATGCAATTTTGATAATCCTATTTTTAAAGTTGTTAACTTTTTATACCTTTTTTTCTAAAACCAACATTTTGATCCCCTAGTTATAAAAATCGAAGAAATTTTTTGGACCCCTCCTCTCTGGATTATGTGGCATGCTGACATGGATCATATGTCATTGCCTACATGGTACATCATTTGACACATCATTTCCATTTCATTAAAATTAAAATATATTCATAAAATTAAACAAGAAATTAATATTGAAATAAAAAATATTTTATCACCAAATTAAATAAAAAAAATTCCCAATTCAAAGAACAAAAGAGCCGATCCCAATTCGTTTTCTTTGTGGCTTACCAAACATTTAAAAGATGATTAAAAACTAAGAATGAATAAAAATAACACTATCTTCTTTTTCTTTCTCTTAAACTACCTTTTAATTATTTTTTGCATTTTACTAACATTCCATAATATTTCAGGTGTTAAATAACCAATTTTATTCAATATTTTTTATTAATACATAATTTTTATGTGTTTAACAATAATGTGCACAATAAATTAAAAAAAAAGTTGAAAAATGATTTTAAAAGCAACCAAAAAGGTACTAAGTGATATTGTATTCCATTCTTGGTTTTCCTTTTGAGAAATTTTTAAGAATATAATATTTAAATTGATTTTTAGTTCATTTTCTAAAATAACGGTTTTAAATTAATTTCTTAGTTACTTGCAGAACGTAAATGTAAAGAAAGCGCAATTTGGTTTTTATGGGCAACCAAGTCGATGACAGGGAAAACAAAACTACTCACATTTTAAAGTACAATTGCAGAACTTCTCCAAGTAAGAATATTACAAATTAGATTTAGCTACCCGCAAAGCAACATCAAACCATAATTTAGCAACACCTAAGCTCAAGTTACATCCATCATCAAATATTGTTCAATACAATGCAAAATTATTTGTCCAAGACAAGGTTCAACACCCACCTAGACTACACATCTTATCACATCCATAAGATATATGGCAGCCGCTAGTACCGATCATGACGCCTGGCAAAACAGCAAGACAGGTTAGTGACGCAACCATAGATAATATAAAAATTCCAACCAATGGTGTGAAAATCAGTTAATAACATCACATGTATATGTATAATAATCTATGTAGACTATTGGTTAAAACCCACTATTGAATTTTGGTTATACATTGTTGAAATCAATCATTTTCCTCTCCAAAATTACCCTGTCTGGAAGTCGATAAGAACTGAAGAACCAAATTTCTTATAACGAGAAAAAAAGAAAGAAAGAAAAAATCAGCCAAAGGTTAAGCAAGACACTGTCAACGCAGACAAGCAAATTATACAACATGAGGAACACTTTAGGAGTGACAATCAAGTAAGCACTACTGAGCCAGGAACCTTGTATCACTCATATTTGATCCACTCGCACTTGTAGAAAAAGCCCCAAAAAAAGGGGTAAAATGTGAGGAAGTAATAATAAAGAAATGGTCAAGGAAGCTTGTACCTGTGACGATCATAATCTCTAGAACGCTCTCGAGATCGTGACCTCCGGCGACTTCTTGAATCGTAGCGGGATGAGTCTCTGTCCCGATCTCGATCATATCCACGGTCTCTATCATGGTGCCTGTCACGGTCTCTGCTCCTACGATCATTGTCTCGCCCTCGCTCATGGCTCTCACCACGTTCACGGTCCCTACTAGGCTCCCTGTCACGATCCCTACTCCGTTCTTTTGATCTGTGCATAGAAATGCAAATAATATTTGATTAGAAAGGAACTTTTACTTCACTGCCTACCAAATATGTTTTAACATTTAGAAACAATGAAATTTACCTCCTGTCATCAAGACGATCAATCTTACGGCTCTTGTTTCTTTCTTCCTGAACCAGAAAAAATAAAAGCCTTAGATCCTTCATCTCTCCAATTAAGTCAAAGGTTCGTATAACATTTGATTTCAAAAATTCAAAACCAAACTAAACACATGCCCAGTAAGACGATGCAAAGTCAACCTCATTTTTTTCTATTATGTTTGCCTATTGATGGTCAAACACTTCAAAATAACCAACATTTAGAGTTCACAAAAAAAAAATTGAAATAAGAATTGAATATTACTCCCAATGTCAGTGGTCAAAAACTGGGTAAAGTGGCAAACGACCTATGATGGGATGGATCGTCTCGTCACTAACAACTAATTAGAATCCAGATGAAAATCTGAAACATAATTTTGTATGTACCACAATTACAAATATAATAATGAAATGAAATCATTATTATTTTCTACGAGTCACAACATGTTTCCTTTTATACATAATTCCAGAAAGAATGGTTTCCTTTTATACATAATTCCAGAAAGAGATAAAAGCAATAGCCCAAAAGATGATCAAAAGAAACGATTAAGGAGTCACATTGCTAACAACTAACTGGTAAAACCTAACAATTTCTCCACATTCTAAAATTTATAATTTCTAAATCTAAAATGAATTACATGTTGTCCAATTAAACAATCTGTTTAAAATAGGAGAAAATTACACAAGTTTGGAAAATGCGAGAAAGATAACTTACTTGAAGTTCAGCCAACTTCTCACGAATTTGCATATACCCTAAATGAAGTTTCCCTCCAAAATGATCAGCTAATCGACGATCACTGTAAATAATATAAATCAAAATATTACTGCAAAATGTACAGAAGTATCAAGACAACATATTGATGTACAACATGATTTCCCCATAAATTTCTAACTAGGAATAACATGATCTACAAGCAAAAACATAAAAGACGCACATTCTTTAGCTGCAAAAGTTATCCCTCGTAAAACTGGCACAAGAGCCTGCTGGTGACAAGGAGGTATTACTAACGGGTCAAAAGCTGAAGCACTTGAAACCCCAAATTCTAACACTAAATCCCTAGCAAAAAACTTCAAGAGAAAATATGCACGAGTGCAGGATCAGTTTTTACCTGTCATAAACACTCAAAAATGCTCCACAAATGTCGCACACACGTAGCTTCTGATCAGTCTGAAATGTTTTGAGTAAAACAATAGTAAGAATCAATGCAGTTATATTATAACTAAAAAAATTAAAATCACAAGTAAGCCAACTCACAATCCACACATTTGCTCAAAGAACTCGTGTTACAGAAAGTGTAACATTTTATCAATTAAAAAGAGTTGCAATTATGAAAAGTCTACTCACAATCCGCACATCAGCAGCTGTGTACTTCGACGAATCCAATGGTGGCTCCTGTCTGGAAGGAAGCTGTGATAAAAAAAAATTAAGTTCTTTAGACTTAAGACTCATTGCACACATCAAAACTATTTCTATGCTCACAAAAATAAAATAAAAATATTTCAATAACTATATATAAAGTCTATGATAAAGTAAAACATATGAACGACCTTCTTGAGTGCTTCAGCCTCTTCCAATGCTTTCTGTGCCTCATCAATCAATCCTTGCTCACCTGTTCGTTCAAATAATACTATGTAAATAAAAATGACAGAGGCTTTCCTAAAAGAAGGCAGTTGTTAACATTTTGGAGTTGCTAAACAGAGGGTAAAGGACAAGGTCCCTGGATGAAATTTGCTTGTATCTTAAGCTAAAAACACATACAGAATCAAGATTCAAACAAAATAGATATAAAAACATGGTTATATGATTTCTATGCAGCTGTCAAGTACGTTGAAATAAAAATAAGCAAACCAACTCTTCTCAGAGGTTAAAATAATAATACTGGATAGGCCAAATAAAATGAAAATTAGATCATCATATCAACAATGAAGTTCTTGTGACATATTCACTTCCTTAATTAATACTACTGCTGCATGAGGTTCACTACAATACATCACCTTCCTGTTCAAAAATAGGTACTCAAAAGGTAGAGCTTACAACTAATCATGCTCTATTTTTGTATACTGAGTTTTACCTATGAAGTCCAAATAGTTCAAATTGCTAGTATTGGTGTACCGTACCACACATCATATCTGATACTGTTATATGTACAATACTTCTTCATGTGTATCCTGCATCCTCTGAGTTTTATTTTAAACAAGTTATGTACCGATACATTTGAGTTGTGACTTTTAAGACTTCTAAACACAACTCTAAAAATATAACTCTTTGTACAGCACACTTATATATTCATTCCTTGAAACAAAACAAATGGATCTGAAAAGGGCAAAAAGAATTCGGTTTACATGCATTTCAACCTTTTACTTGTTTAGGAAATGTGAAGGACATATTAAAGAACAGACAAGGTTGTGGCACATTAGTGGAAATATAAATGATCCACTTTACGAATGTGGTGGACTTCTTGAATTGGCAAAGTGTCTCTTTATGAACCAGACTCAAACCCTACGTGTATTGGATGATGAAATGAGACAGTCAGTGGTAGAAGAAGGCAACCGAATAGAGCCAAAACTTCTTCTGAATAGAGTTAATGGTACTTAAAGTGATCTGTGTTTTTATATCAAAAGAAAGACGTGTTGTACTTTTTTGTTATGATCATAAGTATCATTTTGTGCAATGCAGTCATCATCTACTAATATGGTTATACTCTCTCCGTCTCAATTTAATTGTCACATTTGGATTGTACGCGGTTCCTAATAAAATGATTAGGTTGGTTGAGTTCGATGGTAAAATTGATTCCACTTACTAAAACACCTTTATTAATTGTAGTTGTTGGAGTAGTTAAGTGTTGTGAAATTCAATAAATAAGGGTATATAAGAGGGGGGCTAAAATTGTTGCATTGATGTTCCAAATGACAATTACTCTGAGACAGACAAAGAGTGCTAATGTGACCATTAATGCTAATGTAGCCATTAATTTGAGACGAAGAGATGTTTATTAAGCAATCTCTTCAAAAAAATTATGTGCGCATGTACACGTATATACACATGAAACGACACGAGTGTAAATATTAAGCAAAGAAAAATATAATCTAACTGATGAGAGTATCAATGACTTACCAAGATCCTCAGCCTTTTTCAACTTTTCATTTATCATTTCTTGTGTTCGAGCATCAGGAGTAACTACAGGAAGGGGTGCTAGCGGTGGTGGATTTGGCAGAGGTTGAGGTAAAGACGCCCTATCTTTGTTAAATGCATCTAAAAGAAGAGTAGACTGTTTGGAAATTGATACATATACAAAAGAGTAGTTAGTAATAGTATTCTCCCAGAGTCAGATAACTAACTTTACTGTCTAACCATGTGAATTGGAAAAGAAAGACATACACCCAGGATCACGGCATTGACAAATCTTCATGTACAAGGGAGATCACTAACCTGTTTGTCTGCTCTTTTAATTCGAAGCTCCTCTACAATCTCCAAAGCCCGAATCTTCATATCCGACAAGCCTTCAAGATCTGCAGGTGCGAAGAATGAATCACATAATTATTTTACGCCAGTGAAAAGAATAAACAAAAACCAGAATGTTCCCAAATTTTGAGTAAGGAATAAAATCATCTGATCGCATATCAAATAGTTCCAAAGTTAATCAAGTTGATTTGAACTGCAGTTTTCATACTAACAAGATCTTGCAAACTAATAATTGGAATTGAAGATAGAATCCATGTATCATCCCCTTTATTCATTCATATCATATCATACCCACGGTAACACACACATTGATCTTAATGCAAAAGCTACACTCGAGACAATAAAACTTTGGGTTCACAAAAATAAACACAGATAACACTAACAACTCCAAGTCATGTATCCCCTACCTCCTGTATTATTCTCTCATCTTTGCAATTAAAGACTAAACTAAAAAAAAAAAAACTAAGCAAAACTTGATATCGAAATTGAAAGTAATAAAAATACCAAATTTATCAGCTTCTTTCAACTTTTCTTTGATTTCTTTGGACAACTCAAGTATTTCAGGTGTCTGCATTCACATCAAACAAAACAATTACTATTACAGCTAGCAAAAACTCGTCAACTACAATTAATTAATGCAAGTTTGTCAGAATCACTGTGAGCCACCATAGATAACCGACCATGAAACCAAACATGCACTTAAATTATACTCAATATTGAATCACCACCTGAGTAACTTCGGATACCGAAATTGCAATTGCGGCTTTGGCATCATCATCCTCGAGACGCTTAAGAGCTCTACCAATTTTCCTATCACATTCACCAATGAGCTTATCTATAACATCCTCCAACTCCCTCTCGTAACTATCGGTCCCTTTGGATTTGGCTTCCTCGTATCTTGAAAACAGTTAAGCAAATACTACTATCCAAAATCCAAAACTAGAATAACCGCAACATGACGCAACAATTAAATTGAATTGAATTGAATTAAGAATAGTTAGATCGTTAAAAGGATACTCTTTTCTGAGCTGCAATGAGTGAACCTTAGGGCAAGGACCCATATCCATTTTCTGAAAAGAATGAAAAGGATTAAAAACCTATATAAGAGTAACAGAATGGAGAGAGAGAGAGAGAGGTGAAAAAGAATTACCGTTAATTGAAAGAGTTCGTGAGGGCAAAGACCGACGAGATAAAGACGGCAAACATCGCGATCGTAATATTTGCGGTTAACTTCACGGACGTCGCCGTTACGATTAGCTCCCATAAGAACGTCCAGTTGCTTCCGTATAGCATCCATTGTTTTCGATCTGGAACGGAACAGAACAGAACTGAACTCGATGGAACTTTGATTTACCCACAAACAACTTGTGTTTGTTGAGTTTATGAGTTTAGGGTTAGATCTTGATCAAGTAGTGGGGTGGGGACGTGGGGTAAGTGTGGGACTATTTGGCTTGTCAGTTTTTTAAAGAAAAATTAAATATTGTTTCGGATAGAGAAAATATAATCTTTTTCCTCAAAAAGATGAACAAAATATATTCTTTTAAAATATTTTCGTATCTTATTTATAAAATACGATTGACGTTTTAGATTTCTTAACAAAACAAAAAAAAAAAATTATGTTTTAGATTTAAATATTTTAGGTGATTGTATGTGATAAATAAGGGTTGGTTGGATTTGCTTGTATTTAAGTTTATAAAATAATAGTTTATACATAGAAATAAGTTTTTATGTTAATTTATAAGTTATAATTTACGAAAATTGAATTTTTCTAAGTTGTTTTTCATAAAATACCTTGCAAGCTTATACAGGTTTATTTATTTGCATAAATTCAAAATTAAGTCAATTCAAATGATTTCTTAGTCCTATAATTGTTTTTTGTAACAATTTTTTTAATTATTTTCTTGTAACAAATTTATCATTTAAGTCATAGAGTATCTATATTCCCCTAAAAAAAAAATTACATTGTTCCTCGTTTTTCATCCAACTTTGCTAAATAGTGCTTACAATACCATACAACTTTGAGTTGCTTGTCAAAAGAGTATTTATGACATCAAACATGATTACTTACACGCAATTTCTCCTTCTTGTTTATGAATTCAAACATGTTTTTACCGATAGATATTTTATGAACAACATTATAAATCAAGGAATCAATTAATACTACATAATAAATATGAATTCTAAAACAATAGCCTTGCAGAAAACTGCCATTTACGAAGAGGAAATGAGTAGTAAATGTACTTCCCTGACATATACGAGTATCGTGAATAAGGTCGTTATTTCTGATGGTGTCGGGTATGTAAGAATTGAGGCCCTCTTAACATATGAGATACAGATAATGCGAAAGAGAATCCCCTGACGAAGGCCACATAATGGAGCTACGAGCCCCACTCAATCATTGTTGTCAAGCGCGTGATAACCAACAAATGAGACGCGTTGCATTATCCAAATAATCCAAACATTTAAATACCCTATTTTTACATCACCACTTGTAGATAACTCCACCTGACCCTGTCAAAGGCTTTACTAACATCTTTGCGCTTGCATTTCATATAACGTACAACTTCAAAAATTGTGAGTTCGTTATCAAGAATATCTTTCCTGGGACAAAAACGACATGAAAATCAGAGATGCACTTGTGAAGGATTTGTTCGAGCTAATTAACAAGGACTTTTGAGATCATCTTGTAAATGACACTGCAAAGTGAAGTTAGACAAAAGTCATTTGCGAGATCTCTGGATGATCTACTTTTTCAATTAAAGCGATGCTAGTATCATTCAAATTAGGGGAAAATCTACATGCATTAAGCCACGAACAACACGCTTCGAAGATCTCTGCACCAATAAGAGACTAATTTTTTTGAAAGAAACCTGGATTAAGGTCATCGAATCATGATGATTTGTCATGATGCATAGAAAAAACAGGTTGTTTGAATTCCTCTTATTTAAAGGGAGTTGTTAGGACAATGTTATCTCAATGAGATATACGTCGAGGGATAATATCAATAACTGGTGAATGATCTTCGTCCTTGGTGTGCAAAGATTACAAAAATATTCCTGAGCAATGCTACACAAGCCAGCTTGATCATCCACATACATATCATGCACATCACTTGGTTTTTTGATAATGTTTCTCTTACGCCTTGCACTAATTGAAGCATGAAAAAACTTTTTATTTTTGTCGCTATCTTTGAGCCAAAATATTTTGGATCGCCGTTTCCAATAAATATCTTTAGCAACAAAACACAAGAAAGCTTTGGATGTTCGCAATAGATGCATAAGTTGTGTGGTCATTACTACTTCAGATGCTATTAAGCTCTTTCTGCAAATTGTTGGCTTCACGCTATGAATCTGGGGTATTGGATTTGCTTCATGTTTCCATGTCATCAACACAATACTTGAGCTTTTTTAAAGCATTATTAGTTGGATAGTAATTGCAGTTCTCAGCGACCATACCAGAAAGACTTTGACCAAGGAGCCATAAGTTTTCAAAACAAGAGCTACGATGTGAATGGATAAAGCTATCGGGATTCAACTTTATAAGGATAAGACTAATAAAAGTAGTTAGTCTTGCATTCGGAAAAAGAGCAAGCCACGGGGATGTGTGGAAAGCTCTGTTAAGCATAAGAGTTCAAAAATTTATGAACCATGTAAATTTATATCATTATAGAGGATGGTCGTGCAAGTTACAACCATTTACCGCTTAACGAAAACCATTACAAAGCCAAGTCGATTTCTCATATCCTCCTCGTTTGTCGTCACTTGTGAGGAGATCATTAAAATTTCTTGTAATGCACAAAGGGTCAGCTGACACTACACCATGATCACCAAGAAGATTCGAAGATTGTATACGTTGAACATTGTTAGAATAACCCTAGAAAAAGGTTAGGCGCAGGTTAATTCTGACTAAACCATGGACTTTGCAAATTAATGAAATTAAATGAATAGTTAATAATAATAGATTGAATACATGACTTCCAAATGACGACAATACCACCATTACGACCTTCACTATCAAACAGTGAAATAAAAATCATAATCAAGCAAATAACAATCTTCACTTATAGATACTAGCGGAAAGACGGGAACTATCGTGTCTGTCTGTCCGCTCTTTCTATTGTGCTAACGCACGTGATTATTTTATTATGTTTGTTTGTTAATTTTGACTAAAATTTTCAAATATTAATGAAAATTATTGATATACTGATTTATAAACAAAATATCGTCAAGGCTTATAACAAAATTATTTTTGAACTCAACATATTTTCTTTTGTCTGCATATAAAATTAAGATAATCCGTAAGTCCTAGCTCAACTAGCAAAATGCCGAAATTGTTAGGCCGGATACCATGACCGGGGTTCGAACCCCGGTACCTCCACTTATGTGTGTGAGTTTACAATGGCTTTGTCATTTCGTCTGTCTACCAAAAAAATTAAGATAAAATAATGATCATTTATTGTTTATTCTAATAGTAATTAGTAACATCATAACATAAATGTACAAATGACATGTTATTTAAAAGAAACATTGACATGATTGCGATAAAAGAATATCTGTAAAAACTACAATTTTCGTAAAGTCTCCATCTTCTCATTCTATTTTTTTTCTTTAATGAGAAATTTTGTTGAATTTTGAGAAATTCCTCTTGATAAAGCTGCATATAATTGATCATGGCTGAAAACATGTCGTGAACGATAGATTATGACATTGAGAATGATCTGCCCTTGTGATTTATTTATGGTAATAGCAAAACATAGTCTAACGGAAAATTATTTTCTACTAAACACAAAGGGAAGTCCTGAACTCACATTTGTTTTTAATTTAATTAACATTTGTTTTTAATTTAATTATAGGCAAGAATGCTCTTTTTCCAGCATTGCTTCCTGTTAGGATTTCCACATCCAACGTATTCTTAAATAAATCACAACATAACACTCATGTCCTATTACACATGCCATATCTACGGTAGGTTCACCTTTTTTTACCTTTAAAATATGTGGTGAGATACTTCTTTAAAAATTGAGTTTATGAATTCCTGTTGAAATAAGTTATTAGTATCCCCTTCAACCTCGTCAAATGACAACAAATTATGTTCTTATCTTGAAAACTGATTGATAATTAATATTTAATATACAGTGCTAACAAATCTTTTTCTAAAATATTTTGAGTCCTAATCTTTTTTTATAGGATTTAAAGTCCAATTTTTAACATTATTTTTTTGCTCACGTTTGTTACTAATATTTTTTTAGAGGATTTAAAGTTCAATCTTTAACCTTATATTTTGCTCACGTTTGTTACTAATCTTTTTTTTTCGAAAATTTAAAGTTCAATCTTTAACATTATTTTTTGCTCACGTTTGTTACTAATATTTTTTTAGAGTATTTAAAGTTCAATTTTTAACATTATCAGTTTTTGCTCATGTTTGTTACTAATATTTTTTTAGAGAATTTAAAGTCCAATCTTTAACATAATTTTTTTCTCACGTTTGTTACTAATCTTTCTTTTAGAGGATTTAAAGTCCAATCTTTAGCAATACTTTTTGTTCACGATTGTTACTAATATATTTTGTAGAGGATTTGAAGTTCAATCTTTAACATTATTTTTTGCTCACATTTGTTACTAATCTTTTTTTAGATGATTTAAAGTTCGATCTTTATCATTATTTTTTGGTGATGTTTGTTACAATTGATCAAAGGCTAAGGAAAAGTAACTTATATTAATAAAAGGCTTAAATATGCATTTCATCCATGCAATTAGGGGTCGTTTGAAATTTCATCCATAAACTTACTAATCCTCCCATTTTACCCCTGCAAATATTAATCATTTGAAAATTCGTCCATTAACCCACTTAATGACTGCCACGTCATCAAATTAGCATGAGAAAGGACAAAAATACCATTTTTTAATTAAAAATTTGAATTTTGTTTTAAAAATCATAAAAAAAAAGAAGTGGAAATTAGTTTTTCGAAAAAAAAGTAATATATAATTTTCAAATTAATAAAAAAATAATTTTCAAAAATTTACTTTTCACTTTTTTTTTCAATTTTTTTAATTTTAACAGTTTTTTTTTTCTATTTTAAATTTTTTTCTTCAGATTTTTAAATTTTTTAATTAAAAAAAAGGTATTTTTAAGTGGGTTAATGGACAAATTTTCAAATGATTAATATTTGCAGCGGCAAAATGGGAGGATTAGTAAGTTCATGAATGGATTTTCAAACGACCCCTAATTGCAGGGATGAAATGCATATTTTAGCCTAAATAAAATAATAAGGAAATACTGATTTTTGTGGAAGTAATAAAATAATATGGAAATACTGTTTTTTGTGGAATAGATATGAAAATACTTGGTAATCTTTGTCGGTTCTATTGAGAGGAACAACACAGAATGTACAACATAAAATCGGCTGATAAAAAAGTAACATGAGTTTTTGTTTTGTGCTAGTTTTTTGTGAGTTTGATATGTGGGGTTAACGGAGGTAAAAAATGTTTAACGAAGACGATTAGTGACATGGATTAATAATCCATATATTATTTTATAATTGGCTAACAATAAGAACAATTCATGAGGAGTTGTGTGTAAATTTTAAATTAAATTTATTATTATCTATTTGATATATGTGTTGTTTGTATTTAAAATTAAAATTAAAAATTAAGAGTATTTTTGAAAATAAAAGTCCAACCCAAAAATGTGTTAAAAAGGTAGTTTTCTTTATATATAATATAATATAGATGAATAAAGTCTTTAAGTTAGAAATTGACTTAGATCTTAGTGGTTCTAACATAAAATACTTTGTCGATAAAAAACGTTGTTTATCCACTATATTTTGCTGTTGAAGCATACGATAACAATTTTTTTTTCTCTTATAAATAAGATCGGAGAAAATGGATAATAATAATAATAATAATAATAATAAATTATGAGTTTGCTACGGGACCAACTTTTTCTTTCGCAACAAAATTTTGAAACATAAATTTCAATTAACCACAAAAATCAATATATGAAATAGTTTCAATCAATAACATAACTCAAGTGCAGCAGTACAAAAGACTGGAAAGTCCGATCGATCGATTCCAATCCAAGCGTGAGACTCATCCAACACAAACAAATAACTTAATTTAAAACCGAGATATCATCATTGACTCGGTTGCTCCGCCGCGCCGAGAAAACAATGACTCTACTCCGATCAATTTTAACTGTGACTTTACTCCTCACTTTCTTCTTCACTCTCTCATCAGCTTTCCAATCCGACGAGCTTCTCCTCGACGACGAAGAATTCGGCCTTGAAGGCGGTCGCCCTCAATCCTCCCGTCCATCATCACCTAACACCGCCACCACCACCACCACCACTCGCAAGAGGATTCCTGATTCCGCCTCCGATTCAAAGATCCAGTTCACACTCGAACACGCTTTCGGTGATTCCGATTTCGTTGAAGCTGGTAACTTCTCTGCTCGTCTCAAAACTTGGAGTCACGGCGCTCAGGTTCGTCAATTTCTTTTTTAATTTGTTGATATTTTTTAAAGCTAGTATAATAATTCCTTGATTGGTTTTTCTTGTTGAATCGATTTTGTTTAAACAACAATTTGCACTTATGCATAAGCTAAAGCTATTTCTATAATAAGAAATAAAATAAAGTTGAATTTTTTTAGTTTAAGTTATAAGCTATTTTCGTAAAATAAGTTGAAAACAGCTTATGAACATGTCATAAGTTGTTTTCTTAAATTTTCCCAAAGAATCTCCCAGATGGTTGTGTCAGTAGATAAGTTTCAAATCAGTCAATCCATACAGGCCTTTATTGTGTTGAGTTTGAATGGATTAATAAAAGTATATGTTGTTGCACTGAGAGGCAATTTTGATATGTGACAGACATTGACGAAGCTGCGGTTTTCGCGAGATGCTTTTACTGAAGTCGAGAAGAATAAATTTCAAGTAATTATTTGAATCCTTCAGAGCTATTTTGTAATTTGCATATGTGTTTCAGATGTTTGTAGTTGTACTTTGAGTTGTATAAAGATTTGGCACTGTTTTATTATTACAGGAGTTGTTGAAAAGGGATGATTTCTATAGGATTAGACTGCCATCCAATGTTTTGAGCCCTCCCGGCAGGGATTATATTGTTTCGTCAGTGAAAGCTGTAAGTGTTAATTAGATAGAATCAAGTTCTTCTTCATTGGTAGCATGCATCAAAATGTTAAGCTTCTTTTTTTCACTCCAATTCACTATTCATATAAGGTTTTATACTTGAATTTATGCTCGGGGAAGTGTGAATAAGCTTTTAGTTCCCAGGTCTGTTTGTTCCTTTTCCGGAAATACTTTCAATGATGTAAGATATATGTTGGTACTGCCAGAAGATAGTTATTAGTGTGTGATATTGTTCTAGTAATGCTGGATATTGTCTGTTCTGCACTCATCACATGATGTTGAAAGACAATAATCCATTTGCTGTCTCTTATTTTTTTCATGGTTATCTTTTAGTAGCCTGAATCTTTATGATGGTGTTACTGTTTTTTGTTACTATTTTGATATTTGCAGCTGTTTTTTTTCGGTGCTGTGGTTACTGTTTAATCTGCTGTCTCCAATTAGAACTGACAGTTTACGTCTTTTTGAATCCAGAGATGTCTTCCAGGGGATGGTTTGGAGGAACACTTTGTAATACATACGGTAATTTACATTCATATACTGAAATACGCTGTTTAATGTATTTATTCTCTAATATCTGCAAATATAACTTCTCCACTCAGTTCAAATTTTAGTACACAAAGGGATTTCTCATATATACTCGTGTCATTGGGAAACCAGTCTCAACAGTCTTATGAAAATGGTAATAAATTACTGTTGGTTTTGTATCTTGGGATAATTGACATGTTCTCCAGCTCTTTTGCAAAAGATTTTCAGAATGTACATTTCAGCTGTGTTTTGTGTTTATATGACAACAACAAAAACCACATGGATCAGATCAGACAACCCGTTGAGCTCAATCAAAATCCACAGTTTTATCAGGAAAAAACCTTAGAGTAGGGTATTTCATAATGATTTCTCTTGAAGTTCCCTTCACACTATTTCCACCGTTGTCAGTCTTCCTTGTGCTTCCTTTTAACTCAAGTGGATTTTCAGCGATAAAAAGCATAGTTTTTACCAGCCTCTTCAATGGTTAAACTCTTCTAGTTTATTCTTGTTGCTTACCATTCCGTGAATAGCTTGTAGAAGTAAAAGTAATTCCTTGATCCATCTCAATGTTTTTCTCAGTGATCAAGATTTTTCTATCTTCGTTCTTGATGCATCGTGCACTAGATCTGTTGTTTTCCTTTCTCCTTCCTTCGAAAGCTTGTATATATGTTTTTCCTCATTTCCGAACCCTTTTGATTCACTAGTAACAACTACTTTTCCACCCTTGCGAAACTTCTTTTAATCATTAATATTTTTTAGCCAAGCTGCATTCATATAAAAAATACTTATCCCTTGACCAACACAAGTGCCCTTTTTACATATAAATACATAATGGGTTTTCCCTTCAATTTTATATCTATTTTTTTACAAAGAAAAAAAAAATGTCTTGGATCACAGCTGGGTTCATTTTCAACTCTCTCATACCTATAATTTTTTATTGTTAGACAATTTATTTTGAAAAAAAAGTGCAGAAAATGTTTAATAGTCTAATGAGTTTTTCACTAGTCTTGCTATGAGTGCATCAGTACCCTAAGTTTACGTCCCAAAGAATAACAAATGAAAACTATTTAATGAATATATACCCTTTGATACATGGGGAACTTAAAACAGCCCTACACACACATAAATTTTTGTTTTCACGGAAAGACATGTTTTTTCATAAAAACACACAGTATAGCTCAAAAAAATGAAAGTTCTAATTAAAAAAATTCTCAAAGAAATTAAAAGTTATTAGCTCGCTCTGACAATAACTAAATTATAAACTTAAGTTACAAATGACTGTGCGAGAATCGTTAGCATCTGTCTTTTCATGAAATGGCAACTCGGTGCTGTAAAGCTCTTGCCTTAATGAATCTAGGGAAGGGAGGATCGTCTGATCCCATTATTGATCTATTGTACAGTCTTATCTTGCATTTGCAAGAGGTTGATTCCACGACTTATACATAATCATCTAGTCACATAGCGACAGCTCACATCTTTAGCAATTGTATTTTCATATTTCATATAAATGGAAGAGACCTAATTGAACATGGATGCTTTGGAAGTTTTCCCTGTAGTTTAGAATATATATAGAACTGAACTCTGATTATTTAACTTTTTAT
The DNA here is from genome assembly GCA_946800305.1 of Medicago arabica. Classification (NCBI taxonomy): domain Eukaryota; kingdom Viridiplantae; phylum Streptophyta; class Magnoliopsida; order Fabales; family Fabaceae; genus Medicago; species Medicago arabica. The sequence continues at coordinate 41,520,640 of OX326969.1, forward strand.
ACTCCCTCCGTCTCTAAATAATAGTCGTTTAAGGTTTATGCACGATTGTTAAGGAAATGATTAATTGTGTTGATTTTGATGGTAAAACTTGTATCATTTACTAAAACACCCTTATTAATTGTAGCTAGTGGAGTAGTAGTTAAGTTGGATGAAATTCAATAAATAAGGGTATAATAATGAAAAAAAATAATAAATGCTGCATTGGTATTCTAAAGTGACAGTTATTTTGAGAAAAAGAAAAATGGGTAAAGAGACAATTATTGTGAGACGGAGGGAGTATTATATATCTATCTTTGTGTTTATTTCTTTCCAATATACTTTTTTTTATTGAGTTTTTTTTAATCTTACCGAGTCTTTCTGTGTCTCTCTTTCCTCTTGTCTGTTTCAGGAAGGTATTAACATCTTGGCTGTCAATTATGGTGCTCCTGGGGCTTGCCCTTTCCCCCGGCAACTGAGGCTTGTAAGTTATGTTTTCTTTGGGCAACTGCACGTATTTCTTGTATGTTCATTGAACAAGGCTCAATTTCAAAACTTTTCAACTTGTTTTGTTGTCATCTATATTTTCATCATCTTGAGGTCTTTATTGTTCGCAGAAGGTGATTTTTAATAATACTATCTTTCCATAACATTAAAAAAATGATATAAACAAAAAAATAATCCAATGTTTATATCTGTTTCTTCCATACATACAGTCATTTGTTTGAGCGTCTAGAATGTTTGCAATATGTCAGCATAATGAAGGGTGATTCTACAATCTTGCATTCCTAGAGAGATATGTGATTAGATCCAAAACTGGCAGGTGGAGTGGAAGTTTAGACTGAAGACGCCTTGTTAACATATATTATGGATCTGAATCATGCTTTGTTTTAAAGAGTAATTTTTGCGTTCCTGAGTATTTGATATGCATGATCTGGTTGGTTTTATTACATGCAATGCCACGTGTCTTGGTTCTTACGAGTATCTGAGCATAGTTCGTAACTTGTGCAAACTTAAAAGTTGTTGTAAAGCCTGATTCCTATAATGTGAAGGCTAATTTTATACATTTTTTTTTTCCTGGATGTTAGCCTGCAAAGTGGTCTTTCAAGTCACACACGCTTTTGAAGAACACTGAACAGGCACCAAGGTATGTTCTATGAATTATGATTGACATTTTCAGTTTTAATTGTAATTATTTTTTAGTTAATAAACAAATAATAACTGAAGAACATCATACAAGTGTTCCTAGCAAGGTTGCTTTGGTAGCAATTGGTTATTGATAACTTTCTAAAATTTTGAATTCTATTTGCTTTATATCAACCACAGAAAATATCTTTTTTATCTTCCATTTTCTCTCTCTGTCAAAACTAAAAATTAAAGTCTGCATAATGCTGGCTTTTCACATATCTATTATGGTTTATATGAAGTCTGATTGGACGAACTTTCATGTGAATAAAGGGCCTTGTCCAGCTTTCATTATTCTGCATAATCATTTTCATTTTGATGTTAAGGAAGCTGCAGCATAATTTATTTTCAAATTTGATACATACTGGCTAGATGCCAGGCTTGTCTTATGCTATTCATTTGGCAAATGATATTGAGATACTTTAGTATGCAGTCAATTCTCCAACCCATCCATTTGACTCAGGAAAATCTTGGTCAAGGGATTAAAGCCCGTTTAACTCGAACTAAAAAAATCTGGTTATTTGGTGTGATGCCTTGCTCTGGTTTTCACAGGGTATGGAAATAACCAGGATTCCACAAACAGTATTAGTCTTACAATCATTTAAGACAATGTTGTCAAAAAATAAGTGGTCGACTACACTAAGTTTAGGTGGTGATTCATTAGAATGAATTCAAATTTATCATGGTGAAAACCAAAATTTATCAGAATGAATTGAGATTAAAGATGAGATTCATATCCAAAATAGATGGTTGGATACACACTAGAGAATAGAGATTCATATTGATCGAGTTTAATTTTGTATTGAATCGAATTACGACTTACATGTTTATGACAAGTTTTTACTTGTGTAGTTTATGTATTTTATTAACAAATGTTATTTGCTCAGGACGCCAATATTTACGGAAGAGCTGATTGGCGGAGAGGGGATAGAAGGTGAACTTGTACAGCCAATAGAAAGATCCTTTTGGGCTAAATACGTGAGTATACAACTTACTTGCTGCTGGTTTGATCGTAAAGCCAGTTTTATTTTGTTTTATTGTTCAATTTAACTATATATACATACTAATTTCTCTGTATGGGACCTTTCTTAATATCAGTGGATGTACATGATCCCTCTTGGACTCATTGTAATGAATGCCGTCACCCAAGCAGCAAATATGCCTGAGGAACAGGCTGGTGGCCAAGCTGGGGCACCGCCGCAGCAAGGAGCTGCAGTACAGAGGGGAACAAATTCTGGTGTGCGTAGACGATGATAATTTGGTGTCGTTTACCTAAGAAACCATTATTTACGGACATTGACGATGAATGCAATTTAGTCTTACTTTATGTAACATTTCAAAATAATTTAGTTACGTGTATAAGCTATGTATTTTTTGTTGTTGTGAACTTTGAAACAGAGGGAGTAAAATTTTCCAAGTAGATTGAGTAAATTAATGTCATTTAAGTTTTAACACGAAAATCCAGTTTGGTTTCTTCTGGTGTTGGTGATGATTCCGAGGCAATGTTAGATGTGAAGAAATATTCAATAGTTTTGAATTGTATGACATTTTTTAGATTAGGTTTATTTAATGATAGTTTTTTTTTTGTTGGTCAAGATTTAATGATAGTTTTAAATGTAATAGTTGTGATAGTTAAATTTATATTTTTAAAAAAAAAAGTATTGACGTTGGGTATATCAATTTTGACACTGGGTGTCAACTACATACACATATGAAGTGGGGCGCATACTGAAACAAAGAACCAAAGCCACGTTACTTTTTGCCAAAATATCATCGACATACAAATTTGACAATAATTTAGTTACTGCAGTTAAAATAAAAATACGTGGTTAACTACGTTTAATTGGTTCATGAATATAACAAGTTGTTACGACTTTTTTTAATCATAGTGTCACCAAATGAATTAAAAGAAAAGTACAATATTGGAGTGGCTAAGCCAAAACCCAATAAAACCAGGAAAAAAAGAGAGTAAAGAAAAAGAACAAGTATCCTCCCAAGAAGTGTACCACGTCAAAGAGAGAGCATCAAAACTACCAAAAGTGGTACAAAGACCACTTCCACTGAGTGCTACCAGTAAAGTCTAGCTATTCAACACTTGCTATGGCAGAAATAGGTACAACTAATCCAAGAAATACAAACCAGTCCAGCTACAGAACTAGCAGTACGAAAGAAAAAGTCAAAATATCAATATAATCCTCTCTATCCAACCACTAAGATAGATTCAGCAACCGCTCAAAATAACAGAAGCCGGATCCAAATATGAACAGCAACTGCAGAATATAGAACTGTCAACATGATCGTCATAAATATTTGTGATTGGTTTTGATCACACCCTTTTTGGAACAGGTTTCTATGTACTCACTGCTTGTGCTTTGCACACCTGCAATGCATCTTTGGAAGTGATGACCGGTTGAGAATCAGGGACCATGGTGAGAGTTATTTTCTCAGCTGGGCATGTGTAGACCAATTGGACTCCTGAACAATTTTCAAAAACTGTGTTGTTATCCATACCTGAGATTCTGGTCTATTCTTGTTTCTTTCATTATCAGCAATGTTTTCAACATCAATTGTTACATTTATAGGCTTCAACTCTTTTTCTGCCTCTGCAATAATAAGAACATTTTCTAATACATTGCAGTTGCTTAGTGCAAAAGGTATCTCTGGTTGAAGAATCGATAAGTTAGTATTAGTGGTATCTACCAAATCAACTAACTCAATAGAGTTTTCTACTGTTGCAGCACACTCCATACTCTTACCAGCAACCTCATTATTATTGTTACTATTTCCTTTGTTGTTCTGTAACAACATGTTCTCTTGGATACTCTCACTAGTGTTATCTCTGGAATCATGTTTTTCAATGGCAATTATCTTACCTTTGGAAAATTGTAGAGTGGCAACCTCAGTTTGTGTGTCCTTAGCCAAGCTAGACTTAGAATGTTGCAAGTTAACATTTGAAGAGCTTGCCAAATTCTTCAAAGCAGTCTTCATGTTTCAAAATACCACAGTATCAGGGATATTGGCTTCTATATTCTTTTCAAGCTGTCTCAAGATTTTGCTGATAATTGTTGCTTTTTCATAGTTGCAGTACCTCTACCATCCTCAGTTTCCTTATTCAAAATAGCCAGATTTTCTGATAGAACCTTGCCATTTTCAACATTGCTGGTGTGGCGCTGCTTACCATCTTTAGACAAGTTTGGAATTTTATTGGCTATCTTATCGCACTGTTGAATTGAATGCCCAATTAACCTAATTTCGCTGCAAAATAACGACTATTTTCCGTACTCAATTCCCACATTGAAGGCATCATGACCTTCCCTTTCCACTAACACAGTATTGTAGATTTTGCCCGACAGGTCTATATCAACCACAACTCGGACATAGTGGCCAAATAGCCTAGCCTTTGAGGAATCATCTAAAGATAGTGATGTTCCCACCCCCGACGCAATTTCAAACAAAAGTCTTGGCGGCTAATATTCTTGCGGCAAGTCTAATAACCAGAGTTAATTGTGTTCATTTGATGATTAATGAGCTGCGATATTTTATTATATCCATTAACGGATCCATTGAAATGTGATTTATCATGCATTTAAATCACGTTAGACTATTAATTATGTAAAAAATAACACAACACTTTTTTTTGTACGTCAGGAGTAGAAGTGTTAAAAGTTTTATTTGTGTTCATCGATCACAATATTTATAAGTATTTAGTATGAAGTGAAGAAAATGATCTGATCCTAAAAAAAACTCTCGCAGATTACAATAGGCTTTGCAACAATGCTTGGAACCAACTATATATCATTATTCAGTTTCCAATAAATTTACACCAGATGGAACATACTACAAATATCAAGGTGAACACAATTCATAACAATACATAAACTCTTGTCAATCAGAAAACAGATAACAAAGAAGGGCGCTTTATGCCATCAGAGTTCATCCTGCACATCAAAAGAAAACATTTCTTTAGTTCAAATATAAAGATGTCAATGATTATTTATAAATCACAATCATTTATATCCTCTAGACGTAGCCCAAGTGGTCGAGCTCGGACACCCAGATGAATTTGAGATGAAAGTATAGAGTTTGAACCCAGTCTACTAACATTGGTTATGACTTGAAAAGTTATAATTGAAAAAAAAGTGACCAAATTTGGAAATTGATCACCAAAATGACACCTCTATATCTGTTATCCTACTTATCATCAGAAAGTATAAACAATGAAGATATCTCGACTTACATGATAATCATCCATGTAATCACGGCGATGCTGCACATAAAAGGGAAAACACATGTAAGTGGTCGTTCACAAGTCACAAACATGTAACAGTGCAGAGAACTAAATGACTGCACGTAAGGCTTAACTCAAAGTGACATGTTTCTAATGACATTATTAGGTATGTTGGTTTACTCCACGCATATTTTATCGATAGAGGATAGGTAAAGGCATATTCATAAATAAACAATATCAGGATAGTATCTTGTATCTACTTGAACATGACTTCTTTTCTAATCCAGTATCTGTGCTATTTGTCTTGTCCTCAAAGGGGAGAGAAGGTTCATTAAAAAGCAAAAGATTAGAATATTGAATGCATGCATGTGTGGTACAGACCTTTCTATATCTGTCTCTATGTCTGTCACGGTGTCGATCATAACCTCTCTCTTTTCTCCGCCTTTCACCATCTTCTCTTGCTCTTTGAGCCTCCTGCACAAATAATTAAGAGTTTAGATTCCATAAAAGAATCAAGGTTCTCGAGAAAGAAAGATAACGGAAGGAAAAAGCGTATGTTCATGTACCTCCTCTTCTTGGGCTTTTCTTACTTTCTCTGCTTCCTCAAAAGCCTCTTTTTCAATCTGAGATGCCACAAAATAAAGGTCAGTTTAACATATGCCCTAAGAGAAGACACATGTAGGAGAATTGAATACACATCTTTATGACTAGATGGACATTCTTTTGAGGAAAATCAAATATCACTTCGAAAAGGCTTAATTAAGGCAATGCCAAAGTTTTCTTTTTTGAGAGGAAGGCAAAAAAAGTTAACATTAGATAATATACATATTTTTAAATATTCAAATTACATTGTATAAAACCTGCGAAAAATCAATACACATTACACACTCCCATAAACAAAATGTTAGTTGTTGTTTAATAATAAGCAACTTGATTGCGACTTACAATTACAAATCAGATATTGAGCTAAATCAAATGCAAGTCAAAGCAAAAGACTCACCTCCCTGTTGGCAAACACTTCATCAACAACTTGTTTTGCATATTCAGGATCATCGCAAATCAAAATGTTGTCAAATACTGAACCACCTTTAACCTGAACCAAAATATATGCATTAGTTTTATTAACTATGATCACCCATTCAGCCTAATAGCTCAGCACGTCGTAGAGAGAAAGAACTATGTGTAGCATAACATACAAGTCATCACTAAATTTGGAAATGTACAATCAGTATACCTGCCAAACTTCTATGCCGACATATTTGATAGGCTTAAGCACATAAAGATCGGGGTCATCTTCAAACTCTGAGACAGGGAGAATTGAGATTTTTAAGCATTAACTAGAGTGAATGGAAGTCTGAAATATATACTAAATTATGACAAAGAACAAACATAAATTTGAACATACCTGGATTATCTATCCATGGAGTTTTCCATTTCCCTTTGTAGTTAGGATTTTTGATTTTCTGTCAACATAGAGGAGAATAAGAGATGATAGTTGACGAAAGGAAACTGTAAGAATATAGAAAAACTAATTCTTGCAGCCTTATAGCTCCCACAACTTAATCAACAAACCTTTCGTTTCCATGGTCCTTTGTATGCCGGATTTGGTATCTTTGGCCGTTTCCATATTCCATCTTCGTCTTCATCCCAACTATCAGGCTAATTCAGTGGAAGAAAATGTGTAAGATTTTTTTTTTTAAAAAAATATCCTCCTACATTTCTCAATCTAGAAGTCATCATATCAGAAAATTTATTTGTAGAGGCATTTGTAGATCCACTCTTCTACTCAACTAACCTCTTTAGCCTTTGGATCAGGAATTTCTGCTGGGATTGAATCATATCCCTGCAATACCAATGAATAAATAAATGAGTTTTCCATACAAATGGACTAAACTACCATCCTCTTGTTCCTTTATCATTAGGGAAAGATTAAAAATTTGAATACCTCAGGTTTGACAGCATTAGGGTCTTCAATGTATTCTCTGTCTTCCCAGTCTGCAGGCTGCGAGTAGGGAGAAATTTTAATTCAAAATACAAGTTATATAAAAGAAAGTACACCTCAACAATGGGACCTAAATGTTATAAGGTAAATCACTTGATGGAAAAACAGGAAATCTTAACTGAGTTATATAATCGTGTTGTAAGACTCTTAGGCTACGTTGGGCCAGACTTATTTTGGCATTAAAAGTTACTTTAAAATTAAAGCTAAACATAAGTGTTTTAGAAAAAAGGCTAAATTTATTTGGTAATTATTGTTACTTTTAGATTACTATTTTTTTAATAGAATGATTGAATTTGAGTTAAATAATAAACAAATAGATGAATTATTAAAGGTCTCATACTTGACTAGAAAAACTCCCCTTGACTACTTTTTGAAAAGTTCCTTATATCTAACTTTTATGAATAAAAGATAAGGTCATTTTTAATTAAGATCTTTTATAGAACACTGTTTGGTTTAACTTCGAGAAGTAAAAAATAAGCCAAACCAAGCGTAGCTTTAGAGTTAGCTCATCAAAAGCATTAAGTTGTGCTAAAGGACAATGTTAGAAGTTGACTGCTGAGTGAAATGGATCAGATTAAAACCTTTTTTGCCTTGAGATCTTTGATTTTTCGTGGAGGGAGAATATCCCAATCTGTATACATACTTCCGGAATCTCGCTCTCTATTATCAACCAGAACACTGTATGTAGCATCTGGCCTGAGAATGAATGTGTAGAAATGAGTTAACTTGTCAGTTTCACACTGCAGGTCCTTCTTTACCGGGTAATTTTGACCTTGGTAAGAGACTATGACATGGAGCTTCTTTGTGTCTGTTCCACATAAATCTGGTCCAAACATTACACTGTAGAGAATTTGTCAGTGTGACATTCTTTTCTATTGAAAAGTATAAAATGTGGACAAAGAAGAAAAACGTGTGTTTGTAAATGATGCAAGGTGAATTAAAATACCATGTTAAGGGTCAAGCAAACCAATAAAAAGAGAAGAACAACAGCATGGATATGGAAGAGAAAAACAATAAGAGTCTGTATTCCATTAGTTTAGTTAGCTTTTGAACGTCACTAGTACAAACGAGGAAATTAAGAAAACTTGATTAATATTAAAGTAGAGGCCACTTTGCGAGGTTGCAGATGAACTATTTGTGCACATTATAAAATTCAAGAATCAAAAACTTAGTGAAGAAGATGGAATAAGCAACACACCTATACGGCGTATCCCCACCAAATTTCTTTTGATTAACAAATCCAGAGAGGAGCTTCATGTAACCTCCACCGCACTCAATCTCTTGTTCAAATTTTATAGAATACTGGAAGACTAGTGTTCTGTTCTTGTTGCTGAATTCTGGTATCTTTGCAGAGATGGCAAAGTGTTTGGCATCATTAGATGTTTGGATACCTACAACAAGATCACACAAAAAGTCACTAAATTTTACAACGGCAACCAAATTCCTGTTAATACCATTTTGTACTCTCCACTGTATTTCACTAATTTGCATTTACTACACAAACCTCCCTTTTACAATAAAATTACAAGATATTCCCTCATAGATATTTTTTACACCGCCAAAACAAACTAACTAACTAACATTCGCTCGAGGACACTTTGAGGTCAAATGTCTTTACTATCCTCATTCAGCTTTATATGTTTGGAAAGGAAAAGAAACATGCATTCACAGGTATTAAATTGTGGTTGTGGCCGCAGTTGCAGAGATTCGAAAAACCTTGACTTACGAGCTACAATTGCAGTTGATGACCTCGCAATTTAAAACTTTGCATTCATATAAACTGAGGTCATTAATGCAAATGTCTATCCTTAACTTTGTGTTGTTCAAACGTCTAATAGTAACATATAATAAATTAATAATCCATTTTACATTTCATTCATAGCAAGAGCACATTGAAGTTAAATAGATGGCACAAAATGAATACTATGTCAACAAGTACCTTTATCATCTGGATCTCCAGCCCATTTCCCAGCCGTGTGCTTGAACGAACCAGCCTTGCCTTCGCTACTTTTCCAGTCTGATCTTACCCAACGACTTCGCCATCCATCTTTTCAAAATCCAACACATTAATATCATATGACCAATGAAAAAATCAAAATAAAAAACAAAATAAAATTATAAAAGCAGAATTGAAGACCACCATACATCACTTTTTTTGTTTGATATGCTAACTTGCTTACTGCTATTTGTCTTTTATTCATTTTTAGTGACTAATACTATTATTTCACTAAAATATTTATTAAAAAAACACCATTCTTATAATCTTAATCATAATCAACTAGAAACATTTTGTTAAGTGTAAAAAAGTTTTGCACAAGCATTTAATTAATGAAATAATAGATTTAATTGCATACCAATAAAATTCTTAAAGTAATAGAAAAAATCGAATTTAATTGCATACCAACTAAATTCTTAAAATAATAGTTTTTTCTAGTAGAAAAAAATAATCAAACAAATAACTTATTACTTTCATCTATTTAACTAACTAACTAACTAATCAACAACTAACCAAATTTAACTAACTTTTCACTTATATTTCAACCGTTGGAATCAAAATTTCAGCAACAAAAGAGCATAGAATAAATAAATTACCTTCAAAACGCTCTTCGAAGATGACTTCAGAAAGTGAAACTTGTATCAGCAACAAACAGAATAACACAAACATCTTCAGTTCAGCTGAAACATTTTCCGCCATTTGCGGAATAAGCAATTTTGGTCTGACACTGCTATTTCCAGTTACAGAATCGAGTTTACTTATAGAAAACTAGACTACTTCTTTGTCCCTAGACTTTGTGTTAATTACTTTTATGCCACCATGCTAAAATATTCCTGCAAAACTTTACCAAACAAATACTAAATTCTGTATTAGTAAAAAAAAAATACTAAATTCAATATTGGATAATATACTTAATACTCTATTAATACACTAAAAAAATAATAAACTATATTAATTTGAATAAGGCTTTGTGTTTGATCCTTGTGGATAAAAATATATTTTTTGAATAAGAGACCTCTACTAAAACTGATCAACATATTTCTCCACCTAAAATTGTCTTCGATCAAAATCGGTGAGCACTTCTCAGAAATAACATGGTTATAAAAAATATAAAATAAAATGAAATATTAAAAAAATTATGATTTAAAACTTTTTAAGATTAAAATTATTTTCGTCATATCAATTTTTAAATTCTGCTTTCTTTTTTTGCCAACATTTAACATTAATCAGAATTTTCGTTAATAAAAAGTCTTAATTTATGTCAATTAAACACTCCAATTAGTATACCTTTATGAGCCTGTTTGTTATAGTTTTTTTTAAAATAGATTCTTGTAGTGTAACATATTTTTGTTAAAAAAATTAACAAAGAAATTTTTAAGGAAAACTTCAAATAAAAAATCGGTTTGAATAGCTTAGCTTAAAATGTCATTATAGATATTTCATATTTTGTTATAATTTTTTTGATACTAAAATTTTGAAAAAATCTCTAAAAAAAAGCTATTTCATAAAAATCATTTTTGAAATATATCATTTTGAAAAAATATGCGATTTTTATTATGTAAAATCTCGAACAATAAATATTTAAGTTAGTGAATGTCAAAAATATTTTTTAACTTGTAACAAATGAGTTTGAAATAACTTATACTATCTTTGAATAAATTTTCAAAAAAACTATTTTTAAAAATACAAATGAAAATCCATTTTTTTTAGAATTTATAACAAACGACCCCATATATTTAACTCATGAGTATAGAATTTTTTTGGTTGGAAGTAAGAATCCACTTCAAATATGCCACATATTTTCTGACCGATATTAACTACCTCTAAACAGCGACAGAAACTTCATACTTCTAACACGAATAAAACAAACACTCCATGAGAAACATGATGTTGACCTTAATAAGTTTTTCTTGCTGCTTTGGCCGTGTTCTGTACGGGGTAAAGAAATTTTATGCTGATCAATGATCATCGTTGAAGACTTGAAAAACATTAAATGGCTTTGAAATTGTCCAATAGATGGCCAATTTTGACGTAGCAATGGCCAATGGAATCATTTAATTCTTGCTTTTCTGTGTAATTAATTTAATTTTTGGTTGTATGAAAGAGATAGGAAGTCAAAGTCTTCGTGACCTTCCAAAAGGGATCAAACCAAACTAGAAGGCAAGGGGAGAAAAATCCAATTTATGGTTAATCTGTTTCCATACACCTTCGGGGAAGACTTGAATAGTCAATGACTCCAAGTCCACTATCTTTGTGTGCCTTTAATCTTCCACCTAAGGTACCCCACCATGGTTCCACCAATGATCATGAAAATCTCACCATTAACTCTCCCTTCCAAGCTATGCCCGTTTTATTTTGATTATGTCTCCAAAATACACCTTTTTACCCTCTTAATCCTAGTAGTCATTAAATAATTACGCTTAGTACAACTAATGACGCAACTAACATATCATGGCTATTGACTGTCACATATTCTTTAATATGTTTATGGATTGTAAGGTGGATTTACAGCATATATCCATATGCAGTAGTATTGGCCGAATATGTGGTCACTCCTGGTTCCTTGTCAAATGTGAGGCCTTACCATGTAAGGCTCGCGCCCGAAAGCCGTAGTGTGTGATATTGGTACGCCAATTGTTGCCATATTGAAGCAAGGCTCAAGAGCTTGAACGAGAAACTGAGAACTCAATGCAGCTAACATTTGGTGGTAGCAATGTGCGGTAATGGAGACATCATGTTGTTAACGTCAAATGGTGTAAAAAGAATCCAGTGAAGATCGTGTGCTCGCTTCATTATTGGTAGACATTTAAGTTAGTTGTCTACAGGAGGGGGCCTGCAACTTCTCTGTATGGTTAATAGAGAAGAAAAGTTACCCGAGAGTGATAGAATACGCAAGTTAATGTTGTACTATTACGAATCGTATTGTTAGGGGACTATTTTAAAAAGTATAGGTTAATGAGGCTATATTGGCCTGCAACACAGAGATGCTCGAATTGATTAGCAATTAATTCGTTTGCAATTTATTTAACTCAGTCCAAATAGTTTATCCATCACAGACTACATTGAATAGACTGGGACAGCTGAAATTAACAACTCCAAAGAAAAGTAGAAGAGAGAAAAATGATAGAGATTATACAACTAGATAGAGATAAATAAAGACGGGCATAAACGAACAAAAAATATTGGCAAAATAAGAAAACAAACAACTGAAACTAAATTAAAGATAAAGAAAGGTGGTGAAAACAGAGATATGAGACCATTTAGTAATAGTGCTTCTTACTTGATATTCAACAGACCATGATAACAGTACATATTGAAACCACGATAAAGGGAGAAGTAACAATTCACAGTGCAGAGAAAATAAGAGATCATAATAAATTGAAAAACGAACAAAATGCTAGTTCAAAATAGATATAAGAGGATGAGAGGTTCAAATGGCTAGGCGTTAGGGCTTATACTGGTTTCATAACAACTTGGCAATGTCTTAATAGATTAGTAGCAAAATGACAATTGAATTTTGGGGAGCCACTTATCATGCGTGGAAACTAAACATAACTGGCAAATCATGGCAAAGACAAAGGAAACAAATGTCTTCACCATGATAAAAAAAACTAATGGAGGAGATAAGGAGAGGAGTGACAATCACGTGGTTTGAAATGATAACATTTGTTATTCAAAAAAGAAACACAATAAAACATGACATCACTGATCAAGTTATCATTCATACAGACGACATGTAATTGAAACATTACAGATGAAGTTTACCCTCGCATAACATGAAACAAGACAATCAAGCATAGTACGATTTATGAGCATACACTAAGAAGTGAGGACAACGATAAGACCTCAAGATTCTATAATTGTAAATCTGACACAATTTTTATTGACATGAAAAATGGGAGCACAAAATGCAAAGTTATGTGATGCCAATACTAACAAAAGTAAAATACCACTCAAGCTGGCACATCCCCAGCCAAACACACTTCTGGGATTTAGAAGGGCGAGGAAACAAAGATCAATTTTAGAAGCAAACAAGTGGAGCAAAAAATGTCTTAGAGTTGGATGATTCTACACTACTTTATGATAAAGAAAATTAAAATTTTACAGCTAGCATCATGAATTCCACTACTTTGCCTGAGGATGAGATGCAATGAAGTCAATTGCAAGATTAACAGAGTTGATCTTGTCGGCTTCATTATCAGGAATCTCAAACCCAAACTCTTCCTCAAGAGCCATCACAATCTCTACAGCATCCAAACTATCCAATCCAAGGTCATTCTGGAAATGAGCACTTGGGGTAACCTGACAAATGGAAAGAAGCAGAGGCTCCATGTTAACAAGAGAGCATAAGCTAAAATTAAAATAGTACACGATTGCTGGCAGAGGGATTTGAATGCTCTAAAATGACATACACACTACAAACAGTAAAGTGTAAGGTTATTTAACAGTTGTGCAAGTTTACACTATAGCCCTGTTTGGATTGGTTTATTTGTATACTTGCATATAAACTTGTGAGACTAATTGGGAGAGGTTATTTAAACAGCTTATGACATGTCCATAAGCTGTTTTTAACTTCTTTCCTAAGCTCTATAGGATAGATTATGAAAACAGCTAATAACTTGTTTGAAAACAGTTCGACTTTATTTCATTTCATGTAATAGAAATTGCTTATACTTAAGCACTTGTATGATAATCAATTAATTAAGCTGTAAGTTTATCCAAACAAAGCCTCAATCCACTAAAATGAAGTATTCACTTAAGAGAGATCAAACCCTTGTCAGTGATAATTTCATTGCAAACAGTAATGTTTATTTTGATGAAAGATTCTAGCATAGAATGAACCTCATATAACTAAAACAATGTTATTATATGTTGCTATATGATGTCTACAAACAAGTGTAGCTTAAAAATGATATTTGAGAATTGAGGGTAATTCTTACATGGATACAATATCTACAGAACTTCAGAAAAAATCTACCAACATAACCAATCAAATCATTGGATTATATATATTTTTGTATTGCATTTTAGTGGTGCCTTTAGCTTCATATAAGAATTGCTCATTGATGGCATCGTAAAGTGAGTAGCAATATTAAAGGAAGGTCATGTATCTGTTTGATTTATTTGAGCTCATCTACTCATGTAAGCATTCGGACATTGTTCCGGAGAGCTTATGGAAACAACCAATGACACGTCCATAAGCTAGATTATTTTCTTAAGGTCACCAAAGTAGCTTAAAAAATGTTTGGCTTGGCTTATTTGACCTTATCAACTGATATAAGTCTTGTGAGACTCTTTGGGAGAACTTATGAAAACAGCTTATGACAATTTCCATAAGCTTTTTTCATAAGTTCACCAATATAGCTTATAGCATATACAAAAATAGTTAAACTTTATTTTACCTTTCGCTACATAAGTAGCTTATGTAAGCTTATAAATATGCACTCATGATGCTATGCTATAAGCTGCAAATAAGCTGTTTATCCAAACACGCCCTATAACTTATATGAAGAATGTAATTTGGTTTTATCTTAAGTTATAACAATAAACATTTAACAGCTAAACCTAACAATAAGATCATGTTAAGAAGATTGAAAAGAAACGAATGATAATAATAGAAGAATGAATATACCTTGGAAGGATCAACTTTCTGGAAGTTTTTGACGCAAGAAACGACGCGATCTGTGACCTCAGATTTGTCGAGAAACGTACCCCTAACCTCTTCGCTGAAACGACGAAGGAAGAAATTGGGAAGAAGACTGAAAGGAGATTGGTGGTTCAGTGGACGAGAATCAACTTGCACTCTCAGATAATTGATCAGAGGTAAACCGGTTCTTCTCGCCGCCATTGTTGTTGATATCAAAAATCTCTCACTCTTTCTCTCTATGAATGAAATGAAATGAAACCTTGGTTCTAATATTGGGCTTTATGGATTTTACCCGTTAGTCCAAAGCCCAATTGTAAGGATGTGTCTGTGAAGATGCATACGTTGCTTATGTCAACTCCATAATCTAGGATACGATGTATTAATGTGAATTTAATTCAAATCTATGTGTGCCACATCGTATTAGTATTATAAGAGATTTGTTGCATCATTGGAAGGTCATACTATTGATACCCCCTTTGATGTTGATGCTTAATACAATCTTTGTTTTTCTCTCATAGGGAGACAAATCAATGTGTACATTATCGCTTTTATAAAGAAAAATGTAAACGATATAATTTTAAAAAAGATGTATACAAATAAATCCATTTATATTTAAAAAACAATATTTTTACATTATGTCGAAATTCGAAAATAAGTTATAAGTTATTTTATAGTAAAAACTTAATCACGATGATAATTTAATAGATTTTGATAATATGATTCCTTTTTTGACCAAAATAATATGACTGTTAAAAGTTGAAATGTGATAATTACGCCATGAATGATAATGATCTTAAAACGTTCAAAATATCATTCCATTCATTCTTAGCTTGCACTGTTCTATAGCTAGCAGTATAGTAACAACAATGTTGGTTCTGTTCCTCTGTATCTTCCTCTTCTTACTCTTCTTATTCAAATTCGCCACCGCCTATGGTATTTATTTTCACTCACTTTTTTAATCTCTTTATTTCAATAAAAAATAATATGCTTATTGTTGTTTTGATTTATTAGGTGATTTCACTTTGATGTCAAAGAAGAAACCAAAACATCAATTAATTGAAGATAAGGTAGATTCTTTTACTTCTTCTAACCAATCCAACACTTGAATTTCTTATGCTATTGCTATGAAATGAAATAATTCACTTCTCATGTTATTATATCTTAATGTTCCATTTTTTTCCCAGGTTTTTTGGATTACTGGTGCAAGCCGTGGAATTGGTATAACAATAATAACTATACCCTTTTACTATTTCATTCATATTTCTATAGGATTTATTCATATTTCATAATTCAATTCAAATTCACCCAGAATGAAATGACTATGATAAGTGAATGAATCAATCAAAGTAATTAACTTTGGATGAATTTAGTTAGAGTAAATCACACCCCTTGAAATTCTAGGTGTCGAGCGTTAACAGAAACGGATTTTGAATGATGTCTGCCAGCTTGGTCATTCCTTAACTTGTAATGAGTAGTTTGACAATAAGTGATACAATTCAAGAACTAATTTGCTAGTAAGTGATATAATTTAGGGGCTAATTTGATAGTAAATTAAATGCAAATTATCAAAAGGACCAACTTGCTCGACTTAATTCAAATTTAGAGTCATTTTTGTCTTTTCACAAATTTCAGGGGTAAGTGCTGGAACCCCTACAATTTTAGAGACAAAATTGGTGATTTATTCAATTTGATTAACCCTAAGGTTCCCTACTTAATTACTCTAGTAATGATCATCTTCCCGCATGTGTTTTTGATCAAATTAATCATGCCATCCAATTTCAGTTTTGGAATCTTCTGTTTATTTCATTTTATTTGATTTTAGGGCTTTTTTGTGCTTAAACTATTCTCTACTAATGATTCCTTTGCAAAGCCGGAATATTTTCCTTAATTGTAGTTTTTTCCGTGTGACTTATTTCTTTTAGTGTTTTGTTTATCCTCATCAATGAATGTATATGAAGGGGAAATTCTAGCTCAACAACTTGCAAGTTTAGGGGCCAAGTTAATACTATCTGCAAGGGATGAAGCTGACCTAAACCAAGTAAGGTCACAGCTAAAAGGTACGATAAATCCGTTTTACTCATTTATGTCTGTGAACAGATATGGACACTTGCCTTATCCATTAATGTGTGATTTGCATACCACCAGGTAAGCACGCTGACGAGGCCAAGATTTTACCGTTGGATTTAACATCTGGTGAAGATTCTCTTAGGAAGGTTGTCGATGAAGCAGAATCCCTTTTCCCAGATTCTGGGGTTGATTATATGATTCATAATGCTGCTTATGAGCGTCCTGTAAGTGGTTGATTGCTTTATCTAATGGTTATATTGAACATATCAGAATTTGCATGGAAAACAAAACCTACATATGCTTGTTATATTAGAAGACACACCTATGAATGTAAAACAGGGGGGGGGGGGGGCAAATAGACTTACTGTGTCCTCTTTTTGAGATATTATGTGTGTGCGTGTATCATTTGTTTATATCTGTAGGCTTATATATTTTGTTGTCAGTGTTTAGTTACAATTCTAAATAGTGCAATAACTTTAGACACATTTTGATTGGTCTGCTGTATTTGTAGCATATTAGCAATTACATTTACTACTTGAACACTAGAATCAAGAAAGTGCCATGACATGCTTGCACATTTCACGCCATAATGATATAAGGATGATGATTTGTGAGGGTTGATAAAATTTCTCTTTAATAATAATGTTAACTATTCTTTATTCTTTATGTTTTACATACTTCTTTAATTAAACATATTATGAAAATAGTTATTTTGTTTTGCAGAAATCATCCGTCTTAGATGTAACCGAGCAGAGTCTCAAGGTATTTCATGAATGTGACTCTTGTTTTTGCTGATTAATTACCAAAGCTTTAAAAAAATGTTCCCCTCCCCACTTTTAATTTTCTTTCAAAACATTGAAAGCAGTCTTCTGAAATTCTGCGTTACTCTTTTTCTCCTGATTAGGCAACATTTGATGTCAATGTTTTTGGGACAATAACTCTTACAAGGCTCTTGACACCTTTCATGTTGAGGAGGGGCAAAGGTCATTTTGTGGTGGTATGTGGGTTATTCTTTGATAATCTCTTATTTTGGTTATGGAATCTGCGTAGCAAAATTATGTTAAGTGGTTAGAAAATACATCATGATTGTGGAGCTTGCAGCAAGATGTTTGTGACTCATGCAAGGAAAAAGTATAGAGTAGTCACTTGTTAGCTTTTCAATTACACTATATACTTGAACGGACAATCATAATTTTAAATGTTCGGATATAATATATTGTCACATGTTTTATGTCTTGTGTGCCATAGCTTCTGGCTATGCTAAGCCAATAACTAATATGTTTTATTGTCACTTGTTCATTAGATATTTCTCTGAAGTTTTAACCCCATTTCCTGTTTATAAATGTATAATATTCTGTTCTATGTTTACTATCAGATGAGTAGTGCAGCAGGAAAGACACCTGCCCCAGGCCAGGCTGTATACTCGGCTTCAAAATATGCACTAAATGGGTACTTCCATTCCTTGCGTTCAGAGGTATATAGATAGTTTTTATTATCTTGATGTTGCTTTAGTAGATATTGTTTTATTCTAATTATCATCGTACAGTACATATCATGCACCACTAATTTTTTTATGGGTTGCAGCTCTGTCAGAAAGGAATCCAGGTAACTGTTGTCTGTCCCGGTCCCATAGAAACAGCAAATAACTCTGGATCGCAGGTTCCATCTGAGGTATGCACCTTTGCCAACTAATCATCCATTGTTAGTGTAAAGAAAGACAGTACTTGAGTCTGTCTGTTTTAACTCTACTTTATTTCCACCATGCAAGTATCTTCATTAACTTCTTATCCACTTAGATTGCTAAATCAAGATACACGAACGACAATTTTCCAAGTTTATGTATACTACATGTTTTGAAGGTTGAGAGTGCTAAATCAATACACATCTCTGTTTTCTAAGTTTATGTTTACATGTTTTACAATAATGAAGATATTTGTTGTCATTGTATTTGTTAGCCATAGTTGATGTGTATAGTTTTACTTCATATTTTTTCTTTTGAAATAGCAGGTATGCACATAATTACTATTTTAAACTATGAATATGGCTTGCTAATCTAATCTCATGTTTGCTAAATGAAAACAACTAAGAATATTCATATGCAAGTGCGACAATAACAAAAGGTCTTTTTCCACTATGTGGATTCAGGCTGCATGAATCAAACTATGTCATAACGTTTTGTCATAAATCATATTTGTTGATAAACCATTCTTAATGTTCTAGCCCATAGTTTTTCTTGACCTCCCTCTTAACTATTGGAAAACCCTTCATATGATCTACACTTCTTATCAGGACTTCTACAAGTCCACACATGTAAATAGCCGTTTTTTATAATAGGTGTTACTCAACTTTCTCTTTACTGCAATCATTTGTAGTCCTATCTTGTCTACTGTCTTGAAACATGGTCAAAAGTCTGAATAAAAATGAATTATACTCCACAAGCAAGGTCTTAGACCTGGAGTTTACAGTATAAACTTTCCCTTTATGTTCTAGCTTGTTTGTTAGCATATTCCACTTGAATGTGTGTCATGCAGTGTTTTTGCTGATTGCATCATCTGAACTGAACTATTGAAGTTTGTTCTCTCCCTTTTTAAATTATGCTTGACAGAAGCGTGTGTCGGCGGAGAAGTGTGTTGAGCTGACGATTATTGCCGCAACCCATGGCTTAAAGGAAGCTTGGATATCATATCAGGTAAAAACATTGGTATTAGGCTATTAGAAATTTATTTCTGTTAGAATACTGCTCCACTTTTCAACTTTTGTCCCTTCTTAGGTTTGTGTTTTCTAGCTGAAGCACAATTGAAATCATGATTGTATATGTGCTGGGAATAGAGTGAGTCAGGGAGGGTAGGGATAGCTAATCTAGTAATTGTCTTAATACTTGCTTCTGGGTACCTTTTATTCAACATGCTCTTGCATTGATTACTTTCTTTTCCTCTAAGACAAGTGAATGTCCGATGTTAATTGGGATAAAATCCCATACTTACAAATTATGATGTGTCGTTATGTACATGTTTGATTTTATGTTACTTTGTTCATTCAATTTTCTGTGCGATTGTGTGGTGGATAAGACAATGATTGTTATTTATCCGTAACATTATCAATTCAAGTATGATGCCAGGAATATTTGTCCCTGCTTAACTCTTGGTAAGTTTAGTAATTTTAGTTCACTCAACCCACACTATTATTGAATACTTTGGCCAATTTAAAAATTTGTTGCATCTTAGCATTTGGCATCACATGATAAATAGGCTATTTGGAACACATATGCACGCTTTATGGTGAGCATAGCATGAATTAAAATGTCCAGCTTGCAACTTAGGTCGTTAATAATGCTCAAAACTGAACTCATTTTCATTTGCAGCCTGTGCTTGCTGTCATGTATCTTGTTCAATACATGCCAACTATTGGTTATTGGCTCATGGACAAGGTATTTTTTTCCATCTTTTATATGCATTCTGTCATTCTTTATGACAACATTTGATTTTTGTTACACAATACTAATTAATGACTTTATATAAATGACTGGTAGGTTGGTAAAAATCGAGTGGAGGCTGCTAAAGAGAAGGGGAACGCGTATTCTTTGAGCCTACTATTTGGGAAAAAGAAGGCAGCGTGATGCCTATAGATGCATGTTTTTCTTTTAAAAATTATCAAATACAATTTTCTTAGTGGTTATTTTATCAAACTAGTAACACTTTTTTTAACAAATGACAAATCAAAGCATTTACAAAATTCAGTATATAATTGAACATTAAAAGGGTAATATGGTATTATAAATTTTCTGCCAACTAAGAGCCAGACCTTGCATTTGCTTAAGTTGAATTCCAAAGGGGCAACATGCGATCTTCTCTATTAACAATGACGTTTTAAAAAAGAGAATCAATTTTGGTAGGTGATTGTTCTATAAGCTTCTCAAATTGCTCAACCGATTGGATTGCAACTTCCGATCGACATTTTTTTGTAAGTAAACTCGATCGGGTTGTAACTCTCGATGGGCTTTTTTTTTAAACATGAGCAACTTGAGAGACTTATCGAGCAATCATCATTTTGATATGAATGAAAAATCTATAGAATCGTGCACATGAGGTGATTGATGTCAGTCAAATGAAATAATTATCTACGTGTATTTTTCATCCGATAATATTTATTCTTTTGTGATCATTTTATAACCAACCATTTGTATGCATTTTATTTCTCACAAATAGCACGACTAATAAATTCTAATGCTACCTCTACATGTATAAACTAAACTTCAATTTAACTCCAACCACCAATCAGCTTATTTGGTAATTTGTACATTATCTAGTGAGGTAGTTTTGAAACCTAGGACACATTCCAAGATTGAAAATGAGAAAGATCGTTGATGAAAATCGGGGTGATGGAAGAAGACAAGGTTAGGAAAAAGACATCTATGAAATTGTACAAGTCATGGAAACTATGTCTAATTTATCAGTAGATTTTGTTTATTTGTTTGTTTTCTATATGTTGTGTTTTTGAATGTTGATTGGTTTCATTTTGTTAATACAATACGTTTAGATAAGATGTGGTGTACCGTATTTCGCATACTTTGGAGTAATTGTTTTCTCGTATATTCTTAGAGCTTTGATTAAATCACTTGTGCTCCAAAAAAGTGTGTGTTTCTAGATGATTCATGTGTTGTCGGTTTTAATAATTCCTGCGCCTCATGATTGGAAACTATTTCAAGAAAGATTTGATATGAAAATATGTTTTGGACAACTGAAGTGTTTTAGCCCATTGAAGAAAAAGCTCATGCAAAACAATGGCTATATAAGGAAAACTCAACCCTAATAACAAGTATCAAAGTTGTCATTGAAGATTAGAGTTTTAGGGTTTTGTTGTTTTGAGTTTGTGTTTTGCATATCTCTTTATGTGCCGCCTTTGATTATCAAAGCCTCATAGATGGTTTGTTTTAGTTTAATTGTAATTTGTCTTTGTATTCCATTCTAGTGCATCTAGTAAGAGTTGATTTGTGTACTGGAGTTGTTCTCCTACCTTATTGTAACTGTGATTGAGTCAATCACTATGGTGAGCGATTGAGAGAAAGTGAGAGGGGTTTCTCATATTTAGAGGGAGTCCTAGATAGAAATATTAGGTGAAGAAGACATTGAACAAGGTTTGTTCATATAAGACTAGGTGAACTAATACTATTGAGAGTTGATTTCCTTTCTTGGATGGATGTCCCCCAAAGTAGGTGTCATTGCACCAAATTGGGTTACCAATCTCTTGTGTTCTTCTTTATCGCACTTTCTTTATTTTTGGTTGTTTGTTATTTTTGGTTATAATTGTTGTACACATTGTCTCGGACATTGTGTAAAACATATGTCTTGCGAGAACGAGAATTTCAACTGGTATCAGAGCAGACACCATGTTCTATTTGGGTGAACTCCAGGGATAGACACATTATGTTCATATTGTGGCCTCGTCACAAACCAATTTTGTGGCGGAATTTAACTAACCATAAATACCAATTTTGTTATGATACTGTGGCCTCGTCGCAAACCAATTTTGTAGCATCCTTTAAGGAATTTAACATTGAATACCAATTTTGTTCCTCGAAGGTGTGGTGACATCCATCAAGTTTGTTTAATGGCCTAATTGCAACTCTCGACCGAGACAGTTCAACAGTTACACACTCGTGACATTTTTTTTAATGCATTCATCTTTATAGATTGCAGAAGTGAAGTTCAAGATATCCAGTAGTGTGTTTTTTTAAAGCTTAATTGTACTTTTGGTCCTCGTATTTTGATCAGCTCACGAAAATGGTCATGCCTCTTTTAAATCGAACAAAATCATCATAAACTATCATGTTTTTTGCAATTTTAGTCATGCCCCCTATTTTCACCTCCAGAAACGCACAT
The DNA here is from genome assembly GCA_946800305.1 of Medicago arabica. Taxonomy (NCBI): domain Eukaryota; kingdom Viridiplantae; phylum Streptophyta; class Magnoliopsida; order Fabales; family Fabaceae; genus Medicago; species Medicago arabica. Next base: position 41,543,620 of record OX326969.1, read on the forward strand.
AAATGGTTGTTTTAGTCCTACCCCCTATACTCAACCATAAAATAAACAAGGAATAAAGCATGCGGGTACAAGGAATCTACTTTATTCAGCACACTAACTAAAAAACCCTAATTTCTAAGACATGTTTCAGGTATGTAACATGTCTTAGAAATTAGTTTTTTTTTTGGTGTGCTGAATAAAGTAGATTCCTTGTTTATTTCATGGCTGAGCATAGGTGGTTGGACTAAAACTGTCATTTATGTGCATTTCTGGAGTTGAAAATAAGGGGTATGACTAAAACTACAAAAAAAACATGATAGTTTAAGGACGGTTTTGTTCGATTTGAAAAACGCATGACTATTTTTGTGAGCTGGTCAAAATGCAATGACCAAAAATGCAATTAAACCTTTTTTTAAACAAATGTTAGGAATTATTTGATAAAAAATGTTAGAGTTCGTGTCAGAATTTTTGCCAAGTTATAAACATTGCTTATTTTGTTCAATCTTAGATCACTTTATTTCATCTTAATACAATTAAATTTTATCAAAATGGGTGCTTTCTTGGCTTTTTTTTGTTGCATCTTGCTCTCTTACCATTATTATTTTCTTGTTTGTTTTATTGTAATCCTATGATTGGTCCATGAAGATCTCTTTGTTGGAAATATTATAAAATGGAACTTTTAGGTGAGGGAGTAACAATGTTATCCAGGGGAACCTTTAGAGGGTGGGAGGTAGGAGGTTAAAAATCCTTCGCATGTACCATACTTGTTCTTTTGATAGATATTATCTACAAAATTCAAATAATAGAAAATTATGATTGAAACTTGTGATCAACTTTTGTTTCAATGTTTACAATTAAATTATGTCATGACATAATTTCACTTGTATGCTTTGTTTCGATCAGAGGAAAACCTAGGGTAGGAGAGGTAGGATGTTAAAATTCCCTCGCATGTACCATAATTGTTCTTTTGAGCGATATTATTTACAAAATTTAATGATAGAAAATTTTGATTGAAACTTGTGATCAATTTTGTTTCAATATTTACAATCAAATGATGTCCATGAGATAATTTTAGTTTTATACTTTATTTGGCTCAGAGATGAAACCCGAAGAAATAATTGTAAAGCAAATAAATGAAAGTGAGAAACAAATGAAAGTGAGTAAAAAAATGAAATGATGTTTTTAATTGTTTGGTAGGAGTGAAAATAAAAGAAAATATATATAAAACATTTTCTTCTCCTACTTGATTGAGCGGTGATATTGAAAAAGTAACATGTGATCCAAACATGACTAATTTAATGTTTTTATTGCTAAAATTCAATTTTAAGTCTTTCACATGTTGACTATATGTAAAAGAACTAATGGACACCCGTGCAAGTTCGCATGGATTAATATATTGTCAATTTACGAACATAATATTTATGGCAAAACAAAAGAAAGTAGGATAACATACAAAATATAATAAAAAAAAAAACACAAATTTAAAACAAGAACTGTGTGAATAACACACAACATTACATTCAACAGGAAAATCAGTATATCACATGTATTTAATTTTTTCATTCTAACAAAATGTTATCGTCCATCAAATAAGTAAATAAGATCAAGAAACTGACGAACTATATATGTGGATAGATTCCTCACCAACAATTACTTTGAGGCATTGTTGAAATAAATGAGTCAAATAGTTTGGAAGACTTCTTTTATAGACACAGTGGTTTAAATGATGCAACCAAGCCAAAACTCAGGAATCTCGAGTCATAAACAATTAACATTCCTAAATCAATTCATCGTACATTTTAACATGTCTAAAGCCTCAACAATTAATTATAGTAAAATTTAGGGTAAATACCTCTTTTCGTCCCTGTATTATTAGCGAATTTCAGTTTTAGTCCCTGTAAAAAAAAGATTTAGATTATGTCCCTATAATTTCATATTCTTCCACTTTTGGTTCCTCCTTTCATCACGTTAGCAAAATCTGCTAAATTACATCCATGTAATTTCATATTCCTCCCACTTTTGATCCCTGTAATTTCATATTCCTCCATTTTTGGTCCTTCATTTTACGTGTCATGTATGCATATTTTGCTGACGTGGTGAAATGAAGGACCAAAAGTAGAAGAATCTGAAATTACAGGGACATAATCTAAATCTTTTTTGTACAGGGACTAAAACTGAAATTCGCTAATATTACAGGGACGAAAAGAGGTATTTACTCGAAAATTAGTTAACATACCATATATTTTCTTATCATTGTGAGACATTTGGACGAAATAGAATTGTAGACAATATTAAAAACATTAACTTATAAGCAATGTTTTTCAAATAGACGTAGTTAAAAACATGTTGCATATATTTTTAACCTTTACTTGTAAGTAATGTTTTTTTTAAAGATTTCATATTCAGAATAAACTCACTAAAACAATTTGTTATTAACAAAGTTTTAACTCAGTTTATACATTTATGTTTAAAGTTTAGTTGTACATCCCATCCAATTCCGACCGTCAATGTCATCGGTTTGGTTGATTTCGAAAAGATATTGATGACACATATTGATGTGCATTAGCATTCCTCCCTATATATATATATATATATATATATATATATATATATATATATATATATTCAACCATTATTGAATAATAATATCAAAGCAATTGATACTAATTCAAATTGTTTTTTTGTCTAGATTTTCATATTTTTTGTATTGAACTTTTGGATGTTTAAAAAATTAATATTAATTCATTTCAGGTTAAAAGAAAATATAAATATTTATTAAAGAACTTTTTATAATGTTCAAAGCATTCATGCAAAAAGCCATTAAAATATTTTCAAGTTTAAAAATAACTAAACAATTTTATATTTTACAAGATTGAAATTGTGTGCTTAAAACTATTTATAGGACACGAACATGTATTGTTTTTGGTTAGGAGGAAAAAAAAATCTATATATCTAAAGGAAAAAAAACGATTTAACATTAAGAGAAATAACGTAAACAAATTATCAATAAGTTAGGCACGAATATATACACTATAATAAAAATATTATAAGAAATCACCGTTTTTCTTAATGGTAAATAACATATTAGATAAATGAGTATAAGGTACTCCAACCAAATACACTAACATTCAAGAAACAAGACCAAAAAGGCAAAAAAGCGGACAAAAGATGTTTAAAAAAAAAACATTCAATTATACTAATAATAATACAAATGAAAGAAAAACAACAATGGAGTAAACACAACCACCAAGGAGCCAACGTAAGATGTAAGAAGCAACCATCATGAGCTTGACGAGAAAGACACATAATAGTCCTATAACCCAGTCATATAAAAAGAACTCTCACATTTACAATTTCAATCATTCAATTATTTCTCATCGATTTCCCGAAGCTTTAAATCACATCAGCAACAAGTAGGTATTCTAAAAGAAATTTTTCAAATCATATAAACGAATGCATCCAAAATAAGCTATCCAGCACAAATCATCAACGTTATCAAGCTAAAATTAATTTTAAATGATTTCAGCATAAATTCAAATTTCATCATTGTAAAAAGAAAATGTAGGCAAAATTTGTTATGAATAACCACTTTAGAATGCTTTCATCATACCATATATTAATTCCAGCATATCTACAACACATATCATAATTGGAGTAATTAACACAACAACATTAAAGCGACGAGTAACCTTCTCTAGGGTAGATATCACATCAAAAAATGAATAATGGTTTCCTGAAAACCCATGTATCCCAACATTCTGAGAGCAAGTGGCCTAAAAGGCCATGCTCTCTGCTTGACCTTTTGTTGTTTCGATTCCCATTTTGTGTATGTATCATCATATAAAATAGAAACGAATATGCTCTTTTATAGACACAGTGGTTTAAATGTTGCAACCAAACCAAAACTCGGAATCTCGAGTCATCAACAATTAACATTCATAAACCAACTTATCGTACATTTTAACATTTCTAAAGCCTCAACAATTAATTACAGTAAAATTTATAAGAGATGTTAACACATACCACATATTTTCTTATGATTGTGAGATATTTGGACAAAATAGAATTGTAGACAATATTAAAAGTTTTAACATAAAAGCAATGTTTTTCAAATAGATGTAGTTAAAAGATGTTACATATATTTTTAACATGTTTTTTTTATAAATTTTATACTCAAAATAACTCACTAAAACATTTTTAACATTTACTTGTCAGCAATGTTTTTTTCTATAGATTTTATACTCAGAATAAACTCACAAAAAAACAACATGTTATTAACAAAGTTTTAATTCAGTTTGTTTTAAATTTTGAATTCAATTTCACCATCTAATGACACATTCATTGCCAATGTAAGGTGAACATGGGAAGGAGATATTAGTTACCAAAAAATAGTGTGAAATTACGAGGTTATTAATTCATAAAGATTCAAAGAAGTATTTGGTAATAAACAATTGAACATAGAATAAAAGGATCAAATTGAAACGAGTCGGCTACCATAAACAATGCAAAACACAACATTAATTAATGTAATAAAAACCAAAGACAATATTGGACTTTATTTTGGTATCAACCAAAGCAAAATCACAAATCGGTAGAGCTTGCTCATAACATATCATGCTAAAATACAACAGTTACAAATTCTCAAACCAATAGGCTGGTACTACTATAATCTTTAACACTATCATTCCTAAAACAATTCATGGTACATCCTAACATGTTTAAAATCTCAATGATTAATTATAGTAAAATTTATAAGAGATATTAACATACCACATATTTTCTTATGAGTGTGAGGCATTTAGACCAAATAGAATTGCAGACAATATAAAAAAACCTTAACTTAAAAACAATTTTTTTCAATTAGAAGTAGTTTTTTTTAACAATTCAATTAGATGTAGTTAAAAGATGTTGCATATATTTTTAACCTTTACTTGCAAGCAATGTTTTTTTTATAGATTTCATACATAGAATAAACTGACTATAACAATTTGTTGTTAACAAAGTTTTAACCCAGTTTATGCGTTTATGTTTAAAGCTTAGTTGTACAATTATGTACATACCTAAAAGATAAGTTTATAAATTTGGACATCAAATCTGCACAAAATACTGAATTACATGCAAAAACTTGCACATAAGAAGATACACCTGCTCATATTTGACTGTCAAGCTTTTAAAATCATTCATCAAAATGATTACATCAAGCAAAAGATAATGAAACACCAATCAAAACTAATAATTATTAAGAACACACACATTTTATCAAACACCTACAATGCATTTTATCTCCTTGCTAACCTGAGCCCCACTAAACTATCCACCTTCACCATTTCAAGGTGTTTAACACCTAAAAGTTAACAATAACAGTGAAATATGCAAAAGTTATAATTATAAAAGAACGGAGAGTACTAGCGATGTCATATCTGATGTCCATGTACATTGTTTCATAGTTTGGGTGCTACACTATGCTAGTGTTAGTGCTACCTTCTTGAAATTGATGTGAATTATTGAAAAATGATAAATCTTTTGGGAACACAAAATTTGACACCTGACATTGTATAAATATATGATTTTGGTAGGGTTTAATATTTTTTAATCATTATTTCCTCTCACATCAGAAGGAAAAAAAATCTAGATCGTGACGTTGGATTTTGTGTGTCCAGATGACACAACTCACGGAAAAAACAATTGAGCATGAATTCGTACAAAATATTGATATGCATGGTGAGTGTGGGTTCAATTAGCATGAATTGTTTCATGAAGAACGGTTGTTTAGAATATTTGAATTTTTTATTTGTTTATTTAAATTTTCGGCTCCCTTAACCTTTTTTCCAATTTTCCGTTACTTTTGGAGTTCAGAACAAAAATCTAGAAATTTAGTTTTTGACTATCTCATAAGTCTTTATTAAGAGATGACTTTTTTATCGAGGTTAGTTTGTACTAATTTTCTGGTGACAATGTTCAGTGAACGTAAGCTTGTTCGATAGCTGTATGAGAAAGTACTCTCTCCCGTCTTTTAATATATGAGTGGTTTACAAAAATTACGGGTATTAAGAAAAACTGTTGAAGTAATAAGTTTATTTGTAAAGTGTGTAACTATTACTAAATTGCCATTTATGCATAAATGCAATGTTGATTTTTCATATTTCAAGATATTTGATAGCATTAATATGGGGTATAGTTGAAAAAAGAATAATGAATACATCTAAGAATTTGTAGATAGTATATATTCAAGGACAAACCTTTTTTTTTAAACAGTCTTATGATTAAGAACGGATGGAATATTTAATTATGTATTCATCCTTTATTTGATTAAAATACATTGGGATCTCAATCTACTAAAATTCAAGGGTTGATATCTATGGATAACTGCCTAAAATCAAGGTTATAACTGCCTAAAATCAAGGTTTTGTTGTACCTATGTTATCAACTTTGATTCAGTCACTAAGAAATGACTGGTCCTCAGATGAGAGGGAGAGGGAGATCACACTGAATGTAGAGAGAAAATTGTGTCTAGTGTTTGTGTTTGGGAGGGATAGAGAGACAAAGCAGATGAAAATAACTTAAGCATCTCACTTAAGGAAGAAAAAAGTCGGGAAAGAAAGAAGGAACAGAGAAATTGAATACTCCGGTTAGTATGTATTTGGATGTGTGTTTACACTGCCATTTTGATGTGGTTTTATGAGGCTAAAAATCTCAGCTTCCAATAGACGTACGTCTACAACCACTTCTACCGTGAAAACAAACAAAGCATTAGTTAAACGTGCCAAGAACCCCCTAGATACCAAGCCTCTCGAACAAACAAAGCACTAAACCGGCAAAAGGAGGAAAAAGAGTACAAAAAATGTCTTATAAAAGAGGACACACAAACAGCCATACAACACTCTACAAAAAAACCCCTAAATACCAAGCCTCTCGAACATGAGGGCAGGCAACAGCAAACAGGCACCCTGAAGCATGATCAGGCAAACAAAAACCAACACACACCCAAAAAACAAACGCCCCAACCAGGCCCCACACCTGCACACCGCAAAAACAGATGCTAAAAAACCACCACCAAGTCTGCTAACTCCGAAAAACCAACAGGACCAGCAGGAACTCACAGAGAAGACAGCAGGCACCCATCCAAACAGCAGACAAAAACCAGCACAGCATCAAACAAGGCAGCCTCCCCCCCCATCTAACAAGACAAATCTTAGGACGCCAACACCATTCATAGAAGAGACAAGCCGGGATATGTAAACGAGATAAACACCTTAATTTCTTCCACCAATTCCAACACCACCTTACTCTTTGCGTTAAAGTTTTTATCATTCCTCGCTTTCCAAATTGTCCAAATAGTGGCGTGCCAAATATGAATTAAATACTAAAAGGAAATAAAGAGTAAATTTTGTATTGAAAATATAAATAATTAAACATTTACAACATTAAATACACAAGTTATGATTGAAAAATTATTTCAAAAGACCTATTTATGTTTCAGTTTATTTAGAAAAGTATTTGAAAATTATCTGTGAATTTGATACAGTAAAAATTAATTTGAAATAATTTAACTTATGAGCAAATTAATTAAAATTTAGTGAAAAAATTCCAATCAACCACAAACTACTTTTTATCACTACTAATCAATATTAAAACTAAGACAATCAATTTTGATATATTATTACAACATAGACATGAGATTTTTCTTTAGCAAAATTGTTTATCCCATGACACAACAACCATATCGTTCCCCCTCCAGTGAGCATAGATCCTCTCCATTGAATGGGAGGTCAAAGAAGCTATCAGTTGACCCCACTGGTAGACATTGTCATACTATACTTGTGTTTGAGGTAAGATTTGATGAAGGGGTCCAATTCTCCATCCATAACAGAGGTGATATCTGGTGTTTCATGCCCTGTTCTTACATCCTTTACTAGTTTGTATGGATGGAAGACATAATTTCTTATTTGTTGTCCCCATTCAGCCTTCACTACGTCCCCTCGAATCTGTTTAAATTCAGTTGCACGTTGCTCTTCAGCTATCACCAACAGCTTCGCTTTCAAACGACTTAAAGCTTTTATCTTATTTGCTAGCTGCGATCTCTCCTCTGCACAATTGCAGTTTGGAGTTAAAACTTGTAATTAAAAGTATAGATAACCGAATTAGATCCATACTAACACAAAAGAAGTGGCTCTCAAAATTTTTCACAAAAGTGAATTTAAACAGAAGCAACAGTGACACTCTACAAATGATTAGAGTAGTGACGGTGGCAGTTGCGATAATTCTAGTATTGGTTTCTAATCATAGTAAGAAGAAAATAACATATGTGACGAACATAACAGAGACCTGTAGAGAAGGTTATTAAATCACATTTCAAATTGATTTGATAAGGTTATGCAGAGAGAGAGAGAGAGAGTCAATAACTGAGTGAGGCCTCCCTTTCAAAATAATGGAAACAGAGCAAAGGAGAAAGAAGAACCTGTGCAGCGAAGAGTGACACCAGTTGGGATATGTGTAATTCGTACGGCAGTTTCAACCTTGTTCACATTCTGGCCTCCTTTTCCACCTGCTCTTGAAAAACTAATCTCCAGGTCCTCTTCAGGAATTTCAACATTCAGAGATTCTTCTGGAAGAAGAGGCATGACTTCAACACCAGAAAAGCTTGTCTGTTCAAATATCCAAATATTGGAGTTCAAAATAAATAGTGTACATTTGTAATCAAAGGCATATGACTAAGCACATTCAATCAGCTAGCAAAAAAAGTTGGTTGTTACCTGACGAAGACCTTTGGAATTAAAAGGGGATTGCCGAACAATGCGATGTGTTCCTTTCTCCCCAGACAAATACCCATACGCATAACGGCCTTCAACTTCGATGGTGGCAGATTTAATTCCAGCTTCTTCTCCAGGAGATTTCTCAACCACTCTGGTTTTGTATCTCTGTTTCTCACCCCATCTCACATACATCCTAAGAAGCATGTCCGCCCAGTCCTGCACTGGAAATAGTAAGTTGAAATTGAATACTCAGCATCACCACAAAGTACTCATATTCCAAGAAAAACGCAAATAGAAAAAATAACTCAAAAGATTGATAAGTTGCAACTTCTCAGACTACACAGTGCGGGCTCTCTATATTATTATTTGCGGAAAAAAACAGCATAACAAGGTTCCAAGATGACTATTTTTTAGAAATGGCATATGAACAAAGGTGGCTATGAACAAATTTCAGAAAGCCTGAAGAAGTTTAAAAATGTTGACACAGAGAGGTGACATATAGCTCCGTGAATATTTACTCAGGATGAAAAAGAGAAGATAAATTCTAGCTTTTCCTGGCATACAACTTACAAGTTCCTCCGTTCTACCCGTATAATATATCAGACAATAAAAATGTTACCTCTAGGGCTAGGAATGAAAAAACAAGTTCATTACGGTGACACCTGTACATGGATAGTTATTTACCTGTGCATCAGTACCTCCCGCACCTGCTGTAATAGAGATAACGGCACCTTCTTTATCGTAAGGACCAGAAAGAAGTTGAGTCAGCTCAAACCGATCAACTGACTTATTCAGTTCTTTAATTAGACTAGAAGCTTCTTCATAAAGCCCTTTATCAACGGATTCCATTTCCTCTGTCAGCATAATTATTGTTTCTGCATCCTCAACCTACATTCATTGTTATGAAGGCCATAATGGCACATGATTAGATTGGCACAAGTGAAGAAGTGGATACACTGAACTCAACACGAGTCCTTAAAAAGAGAGATAGATTTGCTGTTCACCGTGGAAGCATCGTGAACATTTATAGCTATCTTTATAAGTCTGTGGGTGGCTATTTTCATTTTGGCTTTTATCATTTTTTTAATCTTTCCTGCACTTAATTAGCAGGAGATATGGTTGATGGCAGTTGAAACAACTTTTGTGTCAATTTTACAAAATTACCTTCATTAATTTTTGTTTCTAAATCTTCACTGCTAGTTCTTAAGGCATTTAAAAGTTAACAATTAAACTTGAAATGCTATTTATTTTTTAGTATAGATATTACTGCATGTCGGTCTTCATGTAACTGTTCCTAAAATATTCAGAATTATATCTAACCTGAGTTTTGTACTCATTGAGCAATTTTATCTTATCTTTGACATCAGCCAATGTTGAAAGAGTCTGTTGAGCTTTGGCTCGGTCGTCCCAAAAGGAGCTACAAGATGCTTCCTCTTCCAACTTGGCAAGTTCTTGCTCCAATAATTGTAGACCAGATGATTCTCTAATCTCTTTGACACGCTGTGATGCAATTTCAACATCCTTCCTCAAAGAATAAAAATCTGTAACAGAATGCCGAGAGTGCTACTTCAAAACAAACTAATCCGGAGTTGATTTTAGCAACTGTCCTCTAATTGATTCACCCCATGCATTATGATGCAGTATATGATTATACAAAAGGAAGAGAGAAACGGGAAATTACTGAATGACTTGAATCTAAAGAAGTCCTCATGATAACACCTATTTGCAAATCTACTTATTCAATTACAAAATAATACTGTACTAACAACAAAATGTTAATAAGATACTGCCCTGTAGTCTCTCGGTGTTGCGGCCTATATAATTCCTATAAGGGTGTGTTTGGATGGAGGATTTAGGAGGGAAAGGGAGGACTTACTTTTCTTTTTTAAATTACAGACACTGTAGAATTTTTTAAAAAAATTGAAATAATAACATGATAAATAATCATATAATACTTCAATCACGCTTTATTTATTTTAAAAAAGACATTTTATATCATCCTCTCATCCACGATTTAAAAAAGAAAAGTAAGTCCTCCCCTCCTAAACTCAACCCAAACAAACCCTCAAGTGCTTCCCCATAGTTGGAAGAAAAGGTTGATACAATGCAACATTTGGTAACTGACGGGTGCATATTCCAGTTATGACGACTTATTTTAAAGCTGAAAGTCAAGGACCACTTTAAATTATGCACATCAGACTCCCTACAAGGGTTTTACGTGCACATGCACTGAGGACGGTTCTGTCAATCGTGGTAAAAACACACTGTCTTGTTCAAAATCTGCTATACAAGAGTGCTATAGCGCTACTATAGCTGCTATTTTAAAATGCTGCAGCGCAATTAAAGACTTAAAATTACATGAGAGGCGGTTACTTTGAAACTACTGTGGTTCCATTTCCATTTCAAAACAAAGGGATTCTACAATTGACTTATAATTGAAGTGAGTAACATGCACTTTAGCCTTATTCTAAATACTAATATTAACATCACTGGCTATGGCTATGATTGGTGTATGAATGAAAATTTTGTTTGAATTATACAAAAAGATCTCAACTGAAGTACTAAAGTAAGCAGTTACCTTGAAGTACGGAATCACTTGTATGACTATCATCCTCCTCCCCTTCCTCAACGCTGCTCAATTGGTTCTCCGGCGTTGCAAACAAAACTACTGCAAAAGCAATAAAGCATATTATGAAATCATAAACACTTCAAGAAGTAGTAAAAGAATATGAGAACTGAAAATAGGAACGCACCAGGTGGTGGAGGAAAAGGAGAAGGACGACGAGAGAGAGTAGTGGTGCGGAAAGATAAGAAAGGAAAATGTGGAATGAGAAATGGTTGTTTATAAGATCTAAAGATTTTGGCGGTTGCAGTGGTGTTGGTGTAGTAGCAGCACAGAGGATGCGAAACAACCTCCATAGCTTAAACGAATCGCTTTAAAGTGAGAGATTGTTCGTTCCTGCGTGCGTGAGCGTCACTTCTTTTGTTCGCTCAGTTCAGTTCATTCAGGATATGGTTAGCGGTTACGCGGTCTAAGATTGTGTTTGGGAAAGGATAGTAGAAGGAAAGAAATAAATAAAATGTGAAACCATAGATTATTCTAGCAAATTAGTATACCATGGCCTTGGTTTTGATAATTATTTTGCAATCAAGAATAAGAATAATGGCTATATTCAAATTCAACATTGAATGGTTACTTTCCTACTCCCTCTGTTGTTAATTTAGTATAAGTAAATTTTGATATCATATAAAATCATTAATTAAATGAATTTAAAAAACCAAAATTTGCTTATAATTAAGAATGGAGTGAGTGCAAATATTTCAATAATTTAAGGTGACAATAATGATCGTTGGTTGGTGTGTCGAGATGATAGGGATGTTCAAATTCCAAGATGAGCTTGAAATTGTTAATGTTGGTGTTCCAATATTGGCATAAAATACAACTGACACACAGAGAACTCTTAAAATGATAAATGGTTATTCTTAATCCATCAATGTGTTGATCCAAATATCTTTCATTGAGAAGGAAACATCAAAAGGATCTTGTGATACTCTTAAGAAAGTGTACGAAGGTGATGATAAATTAAAAAAGGTAATGTTACAAGATTTACGTCGTCGGTATCATATTCTTCAAATGTCATATCAATAAGCAATTACAGAGTTTTTCACAAAGTTGGCGACTTTGACAAATAAAATGAAGAAGTATTGAGAAACTTTTGACAAAGGGATGGAGACGGCGGCAAACCCATCATATGGATGAATATGGTTATAGCTGCACAGAATATTACCCAATTTTTTTCTTTCATATAGTAGACCTAAATAATGCATTATATAAGATATGTTGTTAGCATATCATGTTCGTTTACGAAGCCTAGCGTTAGGTTCGCCCATAATGAATGCGCTTGTTCCCTGCTCTCAACTCCCAGAGCCCCCTTTTCTTAACATTTTTAAAAAAAAGTATTAATATAAAATAGTTTTTCTTAACATTTAAAAAAAAGTATTAATATAAAATAGTTAATCTATGTTAATCATAAAATGTGAGCCGTGGAGGGAATCAAACCTTTAACCACTGGGATGAAATAAATCACTCTTACCATGTCACAATTTTACCTTATTAATTAATTAATTTATATAATGTTATAATTTTCATCATAGTTTATTTTAGCCACACAAAATCAAATGTCCATATCCGCCCCTGGATGGAGATAAAGAAGGTAGTGAGAACCTTGAATTCTAGTTATGATCACATTATGGCGGCAATTGAAGAATCTAAGAATCTTGCACATATGAAGTTGGAGAATCTTTAAGGATCTTGGGAAGCACATGAATAAATAATCAACCAAATAAGCTTAGAGAAATGAGCAACCCCTTCAAGAAAAAGTGCACAGGAAAGTCAACGGTGATGAATGGCTGTACAATAAAGGTAAAGAAAAATGGAAAAAGAAGGACCATGTAGAAAGTTCGAACAAGGGTTCAAAGAATCACGATGAACGAACAAGCAAGAATGAAGATGGAAATTACAAGAGTGGTAAAAAAAAAGTTTAGCAAGAAGAATGTGAAATGCTCAACGGTCAAAAGTTTGGACATTTTGCATATGAATGCTATACAATCAGACTCAAAAGGCGGTGATAAGAGTGGTCTCCTATGCAAATGATAGTGACTCTGATGATGCGTTATTCATGGATGCGACAAAATTGGAAAATGATAAATCCAATTTGTGGTATCTCAACACGGGGAGCTCCGATAACCCAGACGGGAAGAAGTAAGGGTTCCTCAAATTTGATGAATCTGTGAGGAGAAGGATCAGGCTTGTTGACAATAAGTGATGTCCTAGCTGAAGGTTTTGAGAAAGTGCCAGTGCAAAGAAAAGACGGTCATAAGTTTGTATTTAGCGACGTCTTTTACGTTTCAAGCATGAATAGAAAAAGAACTACTCAACGAAGCTGGTGAATTAGGGGATAAGGTCTTTGATAAATCAAATTTGATCAATTTCTAGAAAAAGAACTTCAATTATTTTATCTTCTCACGAGTGCATCCTCCCTCGTGCAAAGTCCATCCCTTGAAATATACGTTGCATATTGAAATATAGGCTGTCATAGTAACATATGAGTTTCATGGAAACTGAAGTTACAAAAAACCACTCAAATACATCTGTAAGTGCCTCCAGAATTTCATCTCGACAGTATTTATACATAGAAACTAAAGCATAATGGTAAGTGCAATTCTGACAATGTAAAGTTTGATTCAAAACCTCATTACTTTGAATATTGCTTCTTTGAAATTTCCCAGTTTGCTCCATAACTTAACATCGGGAACTTTGTCGCCGCCATGACAATATGGACAACAGAAATCAATGTCTGCATAGTTATAAAAATAAAAATAAAAAAAGGATTTAGTTCAATGAAAATTGGTAGAAAAAATGGATGTGAATATAACCTAAAAATATCACATTTTTTAAAGTAGAATTATAGTTATTTTAGCTTTCTCTCAGAATAATAGTATGCAAATTAAGCATACAAACTGTTCACAAAGATTGTTAAGGCCGTAATTTGTGCTTAGAGAACTAAAAGCCATAATTGATAATTAAAATCTACATAATATTCATTTTGCAAGGCCTAAAACCACCTAATCACTTGTCAACCCATTGTGTGAAAGGCCTAAAACTACCTAATCACTTGTCAAGCCATTGGCATCCTACACAATAAGAGAAGAGATATATTTTAGAGTTTGCTAAGTTGGTTCTCATTTAATCCGTGTAAATTAGATTTTAGATGACCTACAAAAGGAAATAAATAATGCAAATCCCTTCAATATATGAAGCGATACCATTCCTCAAAAATAAACCAAGTCATGCCAATCAATACAAAAAAAATGGGAATGGCAAAAACATTAGTAAACCAACAATACCAAAACAGTTAGAATGCACAACTCCATAGTATCGTGTTATGCAAATGGATTTGATTTGTCAAAGTTTTAAATTTTCACTTTGATATTTTATTTTAATTTGTTTAAGAATATGCAAACCAATCAAAATAAAGTGCACTCTAACATTATACTCTTAAACTAAGAGTATTCCACTAAGAGTTCGATAATCTTCTTAACTAAGATATTCTAATTAAGGTCAATGTTTCACTATTATTGCAAAAAGTAAAAAAGTAAACACAAATAATCAGCCAAACAATACCAAAACAGTTGGAATGCATTACTCCATTGTATTTTGTGGCTTAATACATACTTTGGTCCCTTAACTTATTTTTGGATTTCAATTTGGTCCCCTAACTTTAAACTGTCTCAATTTGGTCCCCTAAGTATACCTCTGTTTACTCAAGTGGTCCCTTCTGTTAGTTTTTGTCAAAAAAACGTTAACTTTGTCCATGTTGGCATTCCAAAAAAGTTAACGTTTTTTGACAAAAACTAACAGAAGGGACCACTTGAGTAAACAGATGTATACTTAAGGGACCAAATTGAGACAGTTTAAAGTTAGGGGACCAAATTGAAATCCAAAAATAAGTTAAGGGACTGAAACATGTATTAAGCCGTATTTTGTTATATAAATGGATCTGATTTATCTAAGTTTTGAGTTTTCACTTTTATATTTTGTATTAATTTTTTTAGAAATATGCAAACCAATCAAAATAAAATGCACTCTAACATCATATTCTTAAACTAAAAGTACTCCACTAAGAGTTTGATAATCTTCTTAACTGAGATATTCTAATTAAGATCAATGTTCCACTAGTGTACTGGTCATCGGCTTCTCAATAACAAAACTCTAGGTACTGCCCGTGGAACTTGAAATTGAAGTGGCATGAGAATTTGAAACTTTATTCAGCAATCAACAACATGAACTAGTTTTTGAATATCTGCTCAACTAACCTAAGATGCTTACAGTCCAAAATGAGGTTTGATAAACAAAATGTGGCTGACTTTAAAGATTGTCACACTACTGTTTATCCTCTTCAAAACTCAGCATGGTTTTTTATGAGCTGGATTTTCTTATAGAGTGAAGCAGACAGAAAGATTTGCACCAGAGATTTTAATTCAAATCCTCAAAACTACAAATCAAAATAAAATGCCAATAGACAAATTATGCATCCAATTGAAGGAACAATGACCTTCACCTAAAACTATCGGATCTAATAGATCACCGGTCAATGAAAATTTGTTTCATTAAAACTAACATTATATACTTCAGAATATAACAAAAAACTGCATACGTAGAGATATACAAATAGAAGCCTAGTCCAGATCACAGTACCCTGTGCAAATTATAAGAATAGTATAAATTGTGATCCACAAGGAAAGTAGTAAGTATGCATGATTCCAACATTGCAATGTGAGTGGACTATGATAGGAAAATTATAGAAGAGTAATTTTTGGTTTCTTAATGATTATAATAGCAAAGCTCAGGATGAGCAATTACACTTGATAATTAGAAACAAAGACTTTTATTTTAAGGTTACCTATTACACATTCTTGCAACTAAGTTGTATTTTCATACACAAATATCATATGAACAGTCCATGAAAACCCTTAGTGCAATCAATCTGAAAGCATCATATTATTTCATTATCCCAACAAAGGATAAAAACCAATAATGAAAAGCCGCTCATCTCACAAGTAAAGAAAAACCGGTCCAGTTCAGAACTAAATACAGAAATAAAAATACAAATTGATTGTCGATGTTTATCATCAAATAAGCTTTAGTAGTATAACATTCAAGTTGTTGTGCATATAAAAAGAACCATTGAACTGCATTACAGGGATATATTAGTAGTTAATATAAAAAGATGACAGTAAAGCAAAACCATAATTCCTTCAGATCTTTGCACTTTTTTACATTCAAGTTCAAATCGAAGAACATAATAACCACAAGCTAGTAAAAGACAACTTTCAGCAACTAAACTAACTGCTTTGCAAAAACCAAACCAGAAAATTTGTGTTCAACAGGTTGTAAGCATATTTACCTCCATTCAACGATTTCAACCTTTGCTGAGGGTGAGTTTTGAAGCAAAAAGTACAATGTTCCATTAGGCATGGATGAGGGTATGCGCATTTTCACTTTAAGTGACTTCAAGTTACACAAGGAATGGAACTCAACCTTCAATAAATCAGGAACTAACGAGAGAACCTAATCAATGAGGGATGATTGTCAATCAGGAACAATTTAATGCAAATCATATTTTTTGACAAAAAATATAACTAAAATAAAAAAGAAAGCATACTAAGAAAAATAATCAAAAGTGAAAATTGAAAATGAATTAACTAATATTTTCTCAAATCAAACATGGCCTAAGGTACCTTTAGAGCACTATGATTGATTGTCAATGATTTGATATTAGCAAGCTCAAGTAACCAGTTGAGCAGAACCAACGAAGCATCGGCATAATTTGACCGCATTGTTACCTCAATATTTACATGTTTGACAGAAGAGAGATTGATTTTGCTTCTACATAGTTTCAAAACAGGAATACCGTCGTAACAAATAAAGTCAAAGGTGAAAAGACTAGGAGTAGATAACTCAATTGTGCAATAGTCACCAGGATACCCTTGTATAGTCAGATTGGTAAGTGTAACACTTGATATGCAGAGGCTTTGTGCATCAAGAACATTACAATACAGAATCATCAAATTATTCAAACTGTTTAATGCCGAAAAAGGCTCAGCACAACCATCATTGCCAACACAAAAGGTGAATGACTCTAGAGAGAGGGTGGTTAATGCTGGCAAATTAAGGGACTTTGGAAATAATAATCTCTCATCAGTTCTAGGGGGACCAACAGAAAGGTCAAGAGAGGTTAAAGTGTGACATGAAAAAAAGCAAGATGAAAAGTGTTGAAAATCACAGCAGGCGTGGACTCTTAATTGCTCGACATTATGTGAAACAGCGTATTTGACGACCTTTTTGAGTAGGCGAGGCTCCACAACACCCCGACACAGAAAATCAACAGCGTGTAGTGGGGTTGACGCATCACGAAGACACAATATACGAGACACAAATCTATTGAAACTTTTGATCCTCATAAAGTGTGAAGAACATAATATAAGGGTGGGAAGATGCTTCCAAAGATGTCTCCATCTACTAGAGATTGTGCAAGTTTTAACGGCTTCGTCAGCATCCAAACGGGATAGTATGTGAAGAAGAACACAATCGGGTAAATCACTGAGGCGATCTTCTTTTACACCGTCGTTATGTTTTTTTCTTCCTCGTTTCATTGTCTGGGAAGCTGTGAGTTAGAAGCAAATCAGAGGCAAATATTGAAACGTATGAAACAAACATTCAAAAATAGCAAAATTGAAAGAAGATAACAAACAAATAAATCATTTTTGCTTTAGGATGAGATATCAAATCTAATTGGACTTAATTATTGATTTGTTATCAAACGACTTATTGATTAAAACATCAACTTTGTCTAAGGAAAACCAAACGCGCATGTTTACACTATAATTAGGTTTAATGGGAACAACAACAAAAAATCACAATGATGAATTCAAAATGAAAAGATCAAGTAAAATGAAAAGAAGAGGGTGATGAATTGAAAATGTAGATTAATTAAACTAAGTATGAGAAGTGATACCCTATGTAGTGATGAGATGAGACTTATTAGCGTAAACCCTAAATCTGCATTGACTGTTGAATTTGCCTAACATGAGATACGAATTGAACCCTAATAATATAAGTATGAACAGAACTTAACAATGATGATGCAAAACTTCAAAAACTTACCGGCGATTGGAAGTGGTGCTTGAAACGGGAAAGAGAAAGAAGGGTCAAGTTGGTCGGTGAGTGACGGAAGTGACGAAGAATGAACCGGTTCGCGCGCTTCCCTTCTATCAATATATATATATATATATATATATATATATATATATATATATATATATATATATATATATATATATATATATTTTATGTTAAATTCAAAGTTGAGGCGAGACAGTAAAGTTAAGTAAATAATTTTTTATTTTCATGAAGCAAAAGTTAAGTAAATAATTGTTGAATTGAATTACGCATGTTCTTGTGAATAATTTATTGTTTTATAAAGTTCATTAAATACTTGAGTTTAATTGTTTGGTTTATCAATATATATTTTGTTCTAACATTTGATTAATTTTTTTTGCATGCAAGAAAACTTAATGGATGAAAGTACTATGAAAATATGGGATAAAGTTGCGGGTGCAAGTGCAACAGTATGAGTGTTTGTTTAACGTCTGGTAAAAACAACTTTGAAGTTGTTGTGTTTTACTAAGTAGGATTCTACAATTTTGAATAATATAATCATCTAGTACTTATTTTGCAATCCAACTAAAAAATTAAATTACTTTATTAAGTCTTAACAATGTAATCCATTGTATGCCTTGGTATAATTATCATGCCTCGTGACATTACAATAGGATGTGAAAGATGAAATAAAATTACATGCATCGTTACAAAGATAAACACTAACGCTCAATATCTTTTCTGCTTCAAAGAACGTCACATCAATATTACACTTTACAAAGACTAGCGACGAAGGTTGTCGAATTATCTGATCTAATTGTTGATGGTGTGGGTGATGCACAAAAAGGGAGGATATCAAGCATATTGCCATGCATGGACTAAACTAAGAACGCGGATGAAAAATGCATGAAATGGGGTTCAAATTGTATTTCAATATTTGATTTTTTTTTGTTGATTAACCTATAAGGTAACTTGTTTGTAAAAGGTCGAACATATTAGTTCTTTAGCAAAACATTTAACTTCAGTTTAAAACATACAAACAAGATGAAGTTAAATCACAAAAAACTAAACGCAAACATAAGGAGAGAAAGAAGAAAGACACGAAAATCTATCATGGTTCACTACCTAGTTGATAACTAGTCCAATCTACTCATTCTATAATAATATCACACTAAAAAAGGACAATTAACAAAAAAGTGACAAATCAACTCGACAAGCTCATTACAAAATAAAACACAATAAATACCATCAATATCCACTGCAATTCTCCTTGAAAAGAGATTATGTCAAGTTGGAATCATATTCTGAAGCAGTTGTCAAGAGAAAACATTTACCTTGAGAGGAGACGAAGACTCTCACACCCTTGCAATAAGGTGCACAATTTCTTTTGATCTCCCGTCCTCCACTGCGCTAGCTCTCATATGAAGGAATTTATAAGTTTATCTCCAGACGCAAAAGTATACACTTTCATGGAAGGTCATACTCTCTAAAGCCTAGAGGAGCCATCCTAAAATCAGAAGTTTCCACTCAAAAGGATCCTTCGTCAACTTAAAAACCCAAACCCATTCAGATCCTTCTCATATGGTTAAATTAATCACTTTAACTTCTTTCTAAATAGAAACTTAAAACAATCCAAGGAACGAATTCTCAAAGGAATAACTCCCAACCATGGACCTTTTCAAAAATTTGTATATCGACCATCTTTAACCTTCATGAGGATACTACCATAGAACTAATTGGTAGACTTAGGCTAACCTGTTTCCACAAAGTATACCTCCTTCCACCATCTTGAGGTATCCTTTCAAATATCATTGTTCGATAATATTTTTTCTAACTATATAAAAGAGATTGTTTGTTACAAAATCGTCTCAGTCTCGTCTCACTTATCTTCTCTCTCCTTAAAAAGTTTCTTTTTTCTAACTTCTCTCATTAAAAAGTTTTTTTTCTTTCTAAAATTGCATGAATCTTTTGATAATTATCTTCCGTCCAACAAAAGTTAATTATTTATTTTTTTACTTTACTTATTAATGTTCTCACGAGTGCATCCTCCCTCGTGCAAAGTCCATCCTGTGAAATATAGGTTGCATATTGAAATATAGCTGTCAAATTCAATGTAACATTTGAGTTTATACATAAAAACATTTGAGTTTCATGGAAACTGAAGTTACAAATACCACTCAAAATACATCTGCCAGTGCCTCCAAAATTCCAGCACAACTGTGTTTATACATAAAAACTAAAGCATAATGGGTAAGTGCAATTCTGACAATGTAAGTTTGATTCAAAACCTTTGCTTCTTTGAAATTTCCCAGTTTGCTCCATATGGACAACAGAAATCAATGTCTGCATGTAAAATTATAGTCATTTTAGCTTTCTCCAAGAATAATATTATGCAAATTAAGCAAGTATACAAACAGTTCACAAAGATTGTTTAGGCCATAAGTTGTGCTTAGAGAACTAAAAGCCATAATTGATAATTAAAATCATAATATTCATTTTGCAAGGCCTAAAACCACCTAATCACTTGTCAACCCACTGTGTGAAAGGCCTAAAACCACCTAATCATTGACAACCCATTGGCATCCTAGTACACAATAAGAGATAGACTTTGAAGTTTGCTAAGTTGATTCTCATTTAATCTGTGTAAGTTAGATTTTAGATGACCTACAAAAGAAAATAAATAATAAATCCCTTCAAAAAACATGTATATGATTTTTTTTAAGGGATAGATATTTGATGTAGACTTAAAATCTTCACTGTTATAGCAAAAAGCCAAAAAGTAAACACAAATAATCAGTCAAACAAACTAAGTCATATCATTCCTCAAAAAATAAACTAAATCCTACCAATCAATAAAAAAAATGGGAATAGCAAAAACATTAGTAAATCAACAATACCAAACAGTTAGAATGCATAATTCCATAGTATTGTCAATTGTGTTATGTAAATGGATCGGATTTGTCAAAGTTTTAAGTTTTCACTTTGATATTTTATTTTAATTTGTTTAAGAACATGCAAACCAATCAAAATAAAGTGCACTCTAACATCATACTCTTAAACTAAGAGTGTTCCACTAAGAGTTTGATAATGTTCTTAACTGAGATATTCTAATTAAGGTCAATGTTCCACTAATATTGTAAAAAATAAAAAGTAAACACAAATAATCAGCTAAACAAAAAAGCCAAATCATTCCTAAAAAAACAAACCAAGTCATACCAATCAATAAAAAAAACGGGAATAGCAAAAACATGAGTGAATCAACAATACCAAAACAGTTGGAATGCATAACTCCATTGTATGTTGTTATGTAAATGGATCTGATTTGTTTAAGTTTTAAGTTTTCACTTTTATATTTTGTTTTAATTTTTTTTAGAAATATGCAAACCAATCAACATAAAGTGCACTCTAACATCATATTCTTAAACTAAAAGTATTCCACTAAGAGTTTGATAATCTTCTTAACTGAGATATTCTAATTAAGGTCAATGTTCCACTAGTGTACTGGTCATCGGCCTCTCATTAACAAAACTCTAGATATTGCCCCAGCAACTGGAAATTGAAGTGGCATGAGAATTTGAAACTTTATTCAGCAATGTATGCACAACAACATGAACCAGATTTTTAATGTCTGATCAACTAACCTAAGATGCTTCGAGTCCAAAATGAGGTTTGATAAACAAAATGTTGCTGACTGTAGAGATTGTCACACTACTGATTATCCTCTTCGAAACTCGCTTGGCTTTTTATGAGCTGGATTTTCTTATAGAATGAGGCAGAAAGAAAGATTTGCACTAGAGATTTTAATTCAATTCCTCAAAACTACAAATCAAAATAAAATGCCAATAGACAAATTATGCATCCAATTGAAGGAGCAATGACTTTAAAACTAAAACTATTGGATCTAATAGATCACCACTTCGTCAATGAAAATTTGTTTCATTAAAACTAACATTATGTACTATAAAATATAACAAAAAACTGCATAAGTAGAGATCTACAAAATAGAAGTCTAGTCCAGATCACAATACCTTTGCAGATTATAAGAATAGTATTAATTGTGATCCACAAGCAAAGTAGTAAGCGTACATGATTCCAACATTGCAATGTGACTGGACCATGATAGGAAGAATATAGAAGAGTAATTTTTGGTTTCTTAGTTATTATAAGAGCAAAGCTTAGGATGAGCAATTACACTTGATAATTAGAAACAAAGGCTTTTTTTAAGGTTATCTATTATACATTCTTGCAACTAAGTTGTATTTTCATACATAAATATCATATGAACAGTCCATGAAAACCATGAATGCAGCCAATCTGAAAGCATCATATTATTGCATTGTCCCAACAAAGGATAAAACCAATAATGAAAAGCCACTCATCTCACAAGTAAAGAAAACCGGTCCAGTTCAGAACTAAATACAGAAATAAAAGTAAAAACTGATTGTCAATGTTTATCATCAAATAAGCTTAGTAGTATAATATGCAGAAAAAGAATCATTGAACTGCATTACAGGGATATATTAGTAGTTAATATAAAAAGATGACAGTAAAGCAAAACCATAATTCCTTCAGATCTTTGCACTTTTTTACATTCAAGTTCAAACTGGAGAACATAATAGCCACAAGCTAGTAAAAGACAGCTTTCAGCAACTAAACTAACTGCTTTGCAAAAACCAAACCAGAAAATTTGTGTTCAACAGGTTGTAAGCATATTTACCTCCAATCTACAATTTCAACCTTTGCTGAGGGTGAGTTTTGAAGCAAAAAGTACAATGTTCCATTAGGCATGGATGAGGGTATGCGCGTTTTCACTTTAAGCGACTTCAAGTCACACAAGGAATGGAACTCAACCTTCAATAAATCAGGAACAAACGAGAGTACCTGATCAATGAGGGATGATTGTCAATCAGGAACAATTTAATACAAATCATATTTTTTGACAAAAGTATAACTAAAATAAAAAAGGAAGTCTACTAAGAAAAATAATAAAAAGTGAAAACTGAAAATGAATTAACTAATATTTTCTCAAATCAAACATGGCCTAAGGTACCTTTAGAGCAGTATGATTGATTATCAATGATTGGATATTAGCAAGCTCAGCTAACCAGTTGAGAAGAACCAACGAAGCATCGGCATAATCTGACCACATTCTTGCCTCAATATTTACATGTTTGACAGAAGAGAGGTTGTTTTTGCTCCTACATAGTTTCAAAACAGGAATACCCCTAAAACAAACAAAGTCAAAGGTGAAAAGACTTGGAGTAGATAACTCAACCGTGCTATAGTAAACAGGATCCCCTACTATAGTCAAATTGGTAAGTGTAACACTTGATATGCAGAGGCTTTGTGCATCAAGAACATTACAATGCAGAATCATCAAATTATTCAAACTGTTTAATGCCGAAAAAGGCTCAGCACAACCATCATTGCCAACACAAAAGGTGAACGACTCTAGAGAGAGGGTGGTTAATGCTGGCAAATTAAGGGACTTAGGAAATAATAATCTCTCATTAGTTCTAGGGGGACCAACACAAAGGTCAAGAGAGGTTAAAGTGTGACATGAAAAAAAGCAAGATTGAAAGTGTTGAAAATCACAGCAGGCATGGACTCTTAATTTCTCAACATTATGTGAAACAGCGTATTTGACGACCTTTTTGAGTAAGCGAGGCTCCACAACACCCCGGCACAGAAAATCAACAGCGTGCAGAGGGGTCGGCACATCACGAAGACACAATATACGAGACACAAATCTATTGAAACTTTTGATCCTCATAAAGTGTGAAGAACATAATGTAAGGGCAGGAAGATGCTTCCAAAGATGTCTCCATCTACTTGAGATTGTGCAAGTTTTAACAGCTTCGTCAGCATCCAAACGAGATAGTATGTGAAGAAGAACACAATCAGGTAAATCACTGAGGCGATCTTCTTTTACATCGTCGTTATGTTTTTTTCTTCCTCGTTTCATTGTCTGGGAAGCTGTGAGTTAGAAGCAAATCAGAGGCAAGTATTGAAAGGTGTGAAACAAACATTAAAAAATAGCAAAATTGAAAGAAGATAACAAACAAAGAAATCATTTTTGCTTTAGGATGAGATATCAAATCTAATTGGACTTAATTATTGATTTGTTATCAAACGACTTATTGATTAAAACATCAACTTTGTCTAAGGAAGACCAAACGGGCATGTTTTCACTATAAATAAGTTTAATGGGAACAACTAAAATCAATTCAAAATGATGCATTGAAAATGTAGACTAATTAAACTAAGTATGAGAAGCGATACCCTATGTAGTGATGAGATGAGACTAATTAGCGTAAACCCTAAATCTGCATTGACTGTTGAATTTGCCTAACATGAAATACGAATTGAACCCTAATAATCTAAGTATGAAGAAAACTTAACAATGATGATGCAAAACTTACTAGGGATTGAAAGTGGTGCTTGAAACGGGAAAGAGAATGAAGGGTCGAGTTCGTCAGTGAGTGACAGAAGTGACGAAGATTGAACCGGTTCGCGCGCTTCCGTTTTGTCAAATATATTTTTTTTTTGTGGTTTAATTACACTTTCGATCCTCGCGTTTTGACCAACTCACAAAACTGATCCTGCCTCTTTTAAATTGAACAAAATCATCCCTAAATTATCATTTTTTTGCAGTTATAGTCTTACCTCCAATTTTCAACTCCAGAAACGCAGAGAAATTGTAGTTTTAGGGAAGTTTTGGACATACCCTTATACCTCAACCATGAAATAAACAAGGAATAAAACATGTGGGTACAAAGAATCTACTTTATTCAACACACTAACCAAAAAAACTCTAATTTGAAACATATCTTAGAAATTAGGGCTCTTTTTTGGTTAATGTGCTAAATAAAATGGATTTCTTGTAATTATTCCTTGTTTATTTCATGGTTGAGGTATAGGGGTATGTCTAAAACTTCCCTAAAACTGCAATTTCTCTGCGTTTCTGAAGTTGAAAATAGGAGGTAGGACTAAAACTGCAAAAAAAAATGATAATTTAATGACGATTTTGTTCAATTTAAAAGAGGCATGACCAGTTTCGTGAGTTGGTCAAAACGCGAGGATCAAAAGT
This sequence comes from Medicago arabica, assembly GCA_946800305.1. Classification (NCBI taxonomy): domain Eukaryota; kingdom Viridiplantae; phylum Streptophyta; class Magnoliopsida; order Fabales; family Fabaceae; genus Medicago; species Medicago arabica. The sequence goes on from OX326969.1 coordinate 41,569,163, forward strand.
GTAATTAAACCTTTTTTTTTTTATGTTAATCTAAAGTTTAGATGGTGTAAATAAAATCGACAAAACACTTGAGTTTCGTGAAGTTATTATACATTTGAGTTTAATTGTTTGGTTTATCGATATACATTTTATCTTAACATTTGATTTTTTATTTTTAGAGTTAAATAAACACTTGAGATTAATTGTTTAGTTTATCGATATACTTTTTGTCCTAACATTTTTTTTTAGAGAAATTTGTATTACTATTTGATTTTTTTGAAATTAAATATGTTTTTTATCCCTATAAATATATTAACGTTTCATTTTAGTCCATTCAAAAAATTCTTTGATTTTTAGTCCATGTGAAAATTTTAATCATCACTTTTGGTCCTTATTTGTAAGTCAACTTGTGTGTAGACTTTGTATTTTTTAATGAAATTATGCAAAAATGTCTAAGATATTATAAATACCTCTCCCCGAAAAAATAGAACTTTTTAAAAAAAACACTAATAAAATATAAATTTTAACATTCAAAAATATAAAATTCATATTTAATTCATGTTTTGTTAAACAATTCTAATTTTTTCTACAAAATTATTATGATATTATAAAACCTTCAGCAATCTTTTATTAAAAAAATGTAAATTCTACATATGAGTTTATTTAAAATAATGGATCAAAAGTGAAGATAAAAAAAATTTGGAAGATTAAAGTTAGAGAAATTGTTTAAAGAGATTAAAACGAAAAAATTGATGTATTTATAAGAATGAAAAACATATTTAATTTTTTTCCGCAAGAAAACTTAACAAATTTCACGAAGTACCGTGAAAAATATGGGATAAAGTTGCACAACAGTGGTATGAACGCTACATTTGTTTAACACTAGATCGTGCTCTCGTGCTTCGCACGGGTCAACGATGACCACAATAAATATACATGAAAAACTCATTGTCAATTTACATTAAAAAACAACAAAATATGACAGTCAAGGAGAGATTCTATATGAAATATCATCACGATAGATACTTAGCAACAACAACAATAATCAACGAACATTTTGAAAAACTTCTTTGTATACTACAATAGAAGTCGTATTGGTATCCGAACCCTCGTCATTAGTCAACGGTATCTTCATCAGCCCTTTTCGTGAGGTAACTCTGATAAGAAAATCATTCTTAGGTTTTCAGAATCGTGACATATAAAAGGGAGACATGTCAATAAAATAGTGTACGACTTTTTCCACTTATCATCAGTCACATTGAATAAAAATCATATTTCGTTTAAGTCTGCAGTTTGTGTATCAGAGGAACACACTCGTCAGGGGATAACCATATTATAAAATCAACTCCATTGTATGGTGATTCTCATAAGAGGTTTTGATCTGAAGATCATTATTCCTTTTGATTAGAATTTTGATTATGAAATTCCACTCAGAGGTTGACGTCATTCTTGAACAAAATGCATGCTCATTTTTTTTTAATTTTCTTCAGTTAAAGGTTCTGTATACTTTACAGAAAAAAGGAGGGAATTCATCTTGTAAGTATATTCAACTTTCATTCGTATTAAGAAAATATCTTAAAATATGTTTTGGAAAATACGACAACAACCTTGTGAATGAAATCTAAATGAAAGATCATGGCATACGAACAACAAAAAAATACTCACAATATTTTATATTTAAATATAATTTATGTTATAATTGATCAAACAATTTATCCCACTTGCAACTAAACAGTATTTAACGTGTAGCTAAAAAAGTGAAACCAAAGAAGACAAACCCCCTTGTTATTAATAATTACAACTTTTATGTCTTGATGTATAGTTTTTTTTTTGTTGTAAATTTAAAATATTGTCATTTATCTAACTAAAGTCAAAGCCTACCATCTAGCCTTTTATGTATAGGGTGGCGATAAAGGTGTATAGAACATTGCACCTAGATGTAGCCTTTAGATATAGGGTGACAATGAAATCATTGTTTTCTTATCTAAGCTAACAAAATCTTTTTTATTGTTTCTTAAGAATGCAAAGATTTGGATAATCATTGTGAATTTTTTATTGAAGAAACTATGATACAAGTGACATTGTTTGATTGCATTGATACCATCATTGGGCAGAATTATCACATGACCTTGTATTTTGGCGCTAAGAGGGGCATTTTGGTAAAAAAAATGACAAACCTAGGGTTTTTCTAGGGTTTGCTTGCAACTTTTCTTTGCATTTGTATATAAGATTTAGTAGAAACAACTTTAAAGTTGTTGTGTTTACTAAGTAGGATTGAATAATATAATCATATTAAGATAAGTTGCCAAAATTACACTTTGCAAAGACCGACGAAGCAAGTTGTCAAATTATTTGATCTAATTGTGGATGGCGTGGGTGATGTACAAAAGGGGAGGATGTCGAGTATATTGCCATGCATGGACTAAACTAATAATCATATTAAGATAAGTTGTCAAATTACACTTTGCAAAAACCGACGACGTAGGTTGCCAAATTATTTGATCTAATTGTTGATGGCGTGTGTGATGTACAGAAGGGGGGGATGTCGAGTATATTGCCATGCATGGACTAAACTGATAATCATATTAAGATAAGTTATCAAATTACACTTTGCAAAGACCGACGACTGAGGTTGCCAAATTATTTTATTTAATTGTTGATGGTGTGGGTGATGTGCAAAAGGGGAGGATGTCGAGTATATTGCCATGCATAGACTAAACCAAGAAGGGGGTAGAAAATGCAAGAAACGAGGTTCAAATTGTGTTTCAATATTTGATTAATTTTTCATTGATTAACCATTTTTTTTAAGATAACTTGTTCTTAAAAGGTCGAACTCATTAGTTCTTTAACAAAACATTTAACTTCAGTTTAAAACATATAGACAGGGTGACGTTAAATAATAAAGAACTCAACGCAGACATAAAGAGAGAAAGAAGAAGGACGCGGAGATTTATCATGGTTCACTACCTACCTGATAACTAGTCCAATCCACTTAGTCCATAATTATACCACACTTGACCTAAAAAAGAGCAGACAACGAAAAAGTGACAAATCGACTCTACAAGTTTATTACAAAAAACACAATAAATACCGCCTAAATCTATTATAATTCTCCTTAAAAAGAGATTACGTCGAGTCGGAATCCTATCATGAAGCAATTGCCAAGAGAAAGCATTCACCTTGAGAGGAGACGAAGACTTCCACACCCTTGCAATAAGTTGCACAATTTTTTCTGACCTCTCGTTCACCACACTAGCTCTCATAAGAATTTATAAGTTGATCTCACTGAATAAATATTCGATGAATCATTGCTCCATATCCAAAAGTATACACCTTCAGGGAATGTCATACTCTCTAAAGTCTAGAAGAGGAGCTATCCTAAAATCACAAGTTTCCGCTCAAACGGATCCCTCGTCCACTTAAGATCTCAAACCCATTCAGATCCTTCTCTCATGGTTAAATCAATCACTTTAGCTTCTTTTTGAATAGAAACTTGAAACAACTTAGGAAAACGAATTCTCAAAGGAAAAACTCTCAACCAGGGATCTTTCCAAAATTTTGTAGATCGACCATCTTTGACCTTCATAAGGATATTATCAGAGAACTAATCAATAAACTTAGACTGACCTATTTCCAATAAGGATATTTCCTTTCACCATTTCGAGACACCTCTTAAACCCACCACGCCGCCCCCACGATGATCCCATGGAGACCATTTCAAATTTTAAAATATCATGTTTCAATTATACTTTTCCACAAAGCCTCCCCTCTTGTGATCAACCTCCAACGCCACTTCTCCAAAAGAGAAAGATTAACAAATATTAGATTTTTTATACCCAACTGTTTTTCACCTTTAGACTTACAAACATATGACACATGGAATCTTCCTCTCCCGTTTAGACTCTTTCCACAAAAATGGTGTTGAATCTTCACAATCCGTCTCTAAACACCGTTTGGAATTTTCAAAATGTTTCATGAAAGTTTCACCAAAGGACGATAAGACCTAAACACGGTAACTAAATGCAATTAAGGCAACTATGGTAGTCAATTACATCAAAATCATAAACAACTTCATCTCGCCGACAATAACAAAATAAAAACAAACTCACCATGAGTAAGTCAAAAAGTAGAACTCAATATGTTAAGAACGAGATGAGTGAAAAATTAACCAATTTGAAACACTTTGTCTTAATTGGAATATAAGAGAAAAAACATCTCACATATATACTCTTTATACAAGAGAAACAAGTACAAGTATATCCCGCCTTATGACATGTTATTTTTTTCACACCCAATGTTAGAATTTAAAGCACTTTGCCATACATATCTTGTGCTTGGGACCGTGAAGCATCATCTGATAAATAGTTATACACTACACTTCAAAAAGCTTAAAGCACCTATCACTATACGACATGCCTTGTGCTTGAGGGTCGTGGACTATTAAAATAATACTGGTGCATTAGTACAACCTTAGACAAGCCATATCGGCTTGCTGGTTGACTCAACCTAAGTCGTCTTATAAAATTTAAGCGACTCATTTTACCATGACCCGTCTAAATGTCTTTGACCCTAGACAACTTCCTAAAATTTTCAATAACATCTCTATGAAATTAATATTGAGACATTGAAAAAAGGATCACTTTGACAAATACAAATACATAAACATCATTGTCCTTCACCTAAATACTCCCTCCGTCCATATATGTAACATTCCGCTTTTTTCACAATTCTTAAGAAAAATTGTCAGTGTAATTAATGTGTTTGTTTTGTGTGTCAATATTACCGAATTGTCTTTTGTTTGTATGTGTATTAAATTTGACTTTCAAATTTCAAGACAAGTTAGTAGTGTTAATTAAGGGTATGTTTAGGAAAAAAGTAATAAATGCTTCTAGTAATTTGAAAAAAGGTTTACAATTAAGGACAAAAATAAAATCAAATAGATGCTTACATATAGAGACGGATGGAGCAATTAAGATAGGACAGCAACATCATATTTACCGGAAGTAGAATTATTATATTCCACAAAAAGAAAGAAAAGAAAGTTGTTATTGAATTTTCCTCATTATAGATTTCCGCGCACGCTGCGCACGCAGCACTCTAGATTATGTAACATGTTCCACGCTCTCTCATCTAGAGCTAAGAATATACTCTTTAGATGCTCATATATTTCTGTCAATGTACCGCAGAACGAGAAGTTTCCGCTAGTACGGCAACACGTAACTGCATTGTTTTTGTTTATCATCTATAGCTAGTAGCACTACATTCTAAGCACGTGGCTGCATTAAATATTATTTATGTTTTTTCTCTACGTATTTATGTAGAGGTGAATTAATAATAAATTTAAAACTTAAATCAATTGCTCAAAAAAAATAAAAAACTTAAATCAATTAGGCTTTAATATGTATTTCGTCCCTGCAATTAGGGGTCGTTTAAAAATTGATCCATGTAATCGTTAATCCTGACAAATTACCGTTGCAAATTTTAATCATTTAAATTTTCGTCCCTCAACCACGTTAATCACTGCCACGTCACTAATCTAATGAGGCGTCACTGCTAATTGATTCATAGGCATACGAAATGACCGAAATACCCTTAGGTGTTCCAGTTAAACAGGAAAGTACTAAAATACCCTCCTTCATCTTCATCCTCGTCCTCCTCTTTTCCTTTCTTCATCAACGAAATCGCTGCATTGTATGCCAAATCCTCCCCTCGTTCCCGCAACATCGACTCATGGGATGAACCTTTCCCTCCAACCACAACCAAACTCCGTCTGATGTGTTGTTATGGCAGCCACATCGTCTCTCGTCCAACCGACAAAGCTCTCTGTTACGTCGGCGGTGACACTCGCATCGTCGTTGTTGAACGCGCCACCTCACTTGCGGATTTCGAATTCGTCTTTGAAACCCTCGCGAATTCGTCTTTTTCTGATTCCATCGAAACCTGAATCTGCTCAGTCAATTCCACCACGAATTCTCGATCTTACTGCTAGATCCGGTGAATGGTTCTTTGATACCATAAATGGTGTCGTTTCGTCGCTTAATCGAGATTTTTCTTATTCTGCTGCTTCTTCTGTGAATCATCTTTTAGGTCTAGTTGATGATGTTGCTGGAAGTAATAATTTTGAACAAGGTTCCACTAGAGAAGCTCCTGATGGTGTTTCTTAACCTGGATCTTTTAGGAATTGTAAGAAATTGAAGCAGGATGTTCTTTCTGTTCCTGATTCACCTATGATGGAAACTTCTTCGTCCTTTGGTTCGAAGATTTTGAGAGGAGAAAATTTTGCAGTGGTTGTGAATCAGAGAGGGAAGGGTGATGGAATGGGTGGGCGATCGTGGTTATGGTGGTGAAATAGAGGGAGACGTGAAACAGATGGAAAGCGAGGCAGGGGTAACGCAACTATGGCAGAGTTGTGTTGCTGGGAGGAGAACAAGGGGGAGTTACAGGTGAATCTGCAAGGAAAAGAGAGGGAAAAGGAAGAAGATGAATCCATGGGTATTTTGGTCTTTTCACAAGTGCAAGACTAATTTGCAAGGATTAACGATTACATGACCAAATTTTAAACGACCCATATTTCCAAGGACAAAATACATATTAAAGCCAATCAATTATAATAAATAAATGAACACTTCTCCTTTAAAATGAATTCCAACGAGGAAAGAAAGTGTACGTAAGCAACTAGAATTCATAGAACAAAAGAGAAGAAAACAAAACAAAGCGACTTGTTCCGTTTTGGACAAGTAAAATCCATAATCAACATCAGGAAGATACACTCCACCAACCAAACCAACTTATAACAATAACAATAAATTGATACTATTATTAATTTTTCTATTAAATGATAAATACGTACCTGTTGGTAGTAGCAACTTCACTCAACTAAAGCAGAGTCTGGTGGTTAGTACAACTGAACTAACTAACAGTTCCCTCACCGCACTGCAACGATGGGTTTTTGTCCCTGTTTTGGAGATGAAAATTCCGAAATTCCACTAGCGGATCGTGACCCGGTTCTACTTATTTCGGGTATGGGTGGCTCCATCCTCCATTCTAAGCCCAAGAAATTCGGGTTCACCACTCGTGTTTGGGTCAGAATCTCCCTCGCTGACTTGGAGTTCCGTAAGAAGATTTGGTCACTCTACAATCCCGAAACTGGTACTTATTACTACTGCTACTTCCTATAAACTTGTTTGGAGTTTCCATTTATATGCATTCATTTCTCACACTAAAGTAACATTAATCAATTTTCAGGTTATACTGAATCGTTAGACAAGAAATCTGATATTGTTGTTCCTGACGATGATCACGGTCTCTATGCAATTGATATTTTAGATCCATCTTGGGTAATCAAATCATACTATATGTATATTTTTTAACACCTTTGTTATTTTGACTCAAAATGAGATGAACAACCTAGATGACTAATTCAGTTCTGTGCATAATTTTTTTTATTTTAAATTTTTTAAAACTCTATATCTAGACCAATGACCAACTAATCTGAGGTCCAATCCCACCCTCCATTTAAAGCCGGAGGAAAGCTCTATATGGACTAACCCATCGAAATTGGCACCAGCGAAATCGAACCTGAGACTTTGAGAGGAGCATACTCCAAGGTCCCAAGCCAACGCCACTAAGCCAACCCAAGTGGGTTTGTTCTGTGCATAATTAATGAATATAACAAGTTGTTACAACTTATTAACCATGATTGTGAATGTCATCAACCAACATTTTTATGTGTATGTATATATGAATACAAATTGTGTTTAATGAATATCCTGTATATTTGAACATAACTTAGGTGTCTAATGCATATCTATGAAGCACACATACTCCTCGGATTAAGCGTGTCCTAGTGTCGGATACATATCGTGTCCAACACCGACACATATGATTATATTGAATTATCTCATTTTTTCAAATTATTATCGGTGTCGACATGTCATATCTGAGTCTGTGTTTCATTGATGGATATCACATATATTTTATTTTACCACTTGAAAATCATGGTTAATGATATTCAAAGTCATAGTTAATTATGTTTAATGAATGATTAATGAGTTGCAACGCCTTGTGATATGCATTAATGTCTACTGAACCTATTTAACCACATCTTTCAACTGTGTTAGTAATTATGGTGTCGAAATTGATTTGTGAAAATATCATTTCTGATATTTTGATTGGGTCTTTCTTATGCTTAAATTTAATGTTTCTTTTGTGTTATGTGTTGCTGCAGTTTGTAAAATGTGTACATTTGACAGAGGTGTATCATTTTCATGACATGATTGACATGCTTGTTGGATGTGGATACGTCAAAGGAACCACTTTGTTTGGATACGGATATGATTTCAGACAAAGCAATAGGTAGTGTTCTTGTAAACTTCATTCAGTGAGTGGATTTAAACATTGTCTCAGCAAGTAAGGATTGGTTTCTAGCTTATGAAAGTAGTAGTGCTTACAACTTTATATATGTTATAGTCTATAGATAAGTTAAACGAGAGAGTTTTTGGAAAAGTTGAGAAGCCGAAGGCCTGAAACCCATTTCAACTTATAGAAGAGGCTATAGTTTGTGTGATCTGTGTTCATTGCAACATCATTTCAACCTTTCTATTTTTACACGTGCTTATTGGAAAACTTGTTCTAAACTCTGAAGCATGTATTTTGTTGCTGTTGTATTTGATAGGATGGACAAGTTAATGGATGGCCTCAAACTCAAGTTGGAAACTGCCTACAAAGCCTCTGGTGGAAGAAAAATCAATATAATTTCACACTCCATGGGAGGGGTTTTGATCTTGTGTTTCATGTCACTGTACAGAGATGTGAGCATAGTTTTTCTCCATCACTACTTATGAAACTCGTTCTATTTCTACAATGTATAGGGATGAAAATCAAAGTTGAATCGGTGGTTATTTATGTTGTTGCTTGGCAGGTCTTTTCAAAATATGTGAATAAGTGGATTGCCTTGGCTTGCCCTTTTCAAGGTAAGTCCTTTTCCTCTGTTTTTACGTGCTTCCTTTTCTTTTGTGTAATTTGTTTAGTACATAGTCAATTTTATTGGTCCATGATTCGAAGTTTAAAAACATTTGGATAAGAACATACCCTTCTTGATAGCCATATGATTATTAAATTAAATGTGAATTTCATGAAATGAATTGGAAAATATTATTAATGGTACTTAATTATTCATAAGTATGCCATTCTATGACTAGTTATCTTTATCCTCCATTCTTATTTGATTGCATGTTTTTGTTTTGTTAATTTTGATTAGCCAGGGCTCTTACTACTTTATTAGGGGTTTGATTTGTTTCTGACATTTGTCCATAGACTAGATTGAAATAAATACCAAGCCATTCCAAAATTTGGTTACTAAGAGTAATAACTAATAAGTCTACTATAAAGTATAAATAAATATTTTGATTTGATGAAAATGACAGAAAAATGCGTAACTGATCCCTTGAAAAAATCCCACTGCAATGAATGAAATATGTCTATGAGCCAAATCATTAAAAGAGATTTAGAGGTAAATGATTTATCTTTGGAGCTAATACAATAAGATTTGTGGAGTTGATCGATCTATAGTGTCAATCATACCTAGTGGAGAGACGTTTAATTTTGTTGTTTGAATCACAAATGTAAAGGGGCATTAACATTCATCTCCTTTACACTCTCGCTTTTCCAATTTTATAGATGTCTTAACTATATATGTTTGAATACAAATTCCACCTGAACAGGAGCCCCAGGGTGCATCAACGATGCTCTATTAACTGGATTAGAATTTGTTGAGGGCTTTGAAAGCTTTTTCTTTGTATCAAGGTGGACTTTTCATCAATTGGTACATTCTTGTTCTTGGTTAACTTATCTTGTCATCGTCTAAATAGAATGTTGGGATAATTGATATTTCTACCAAGAAAAAGCTTCAATTACCCTTTCAATTTTTTTATCAGGCATCATTGCCAAGGAAATGGCCAATCGGGTTCAATTGAACTGTCTCTTCAAAGGAATGAGTTTGATGTGGACCAGGCTTGAATCCTTTTTTTTTTTCTACACTGATGAACCTCTGTGGTGCCTGTAACAGTAATCCGCTATTGTCTGCATTAATGTCCTCTTGTTATTGAGATGCAGAGCTTGGTCGCCATTCAACTCGTTCCTTTGAGAATGGTCGCAATTTTTATGTTGTCTGTAACTCATTTTAAAACCACCAAGTTTTGATATAATCTTATCACATTAGCTAGTTGAGTGTCCATCAATCTATGAGATGTTGGCAAATCCGGTTTATAATTGGAAAAAGAAGCCAGAAATTCAAGTTTGGCGAAAGCATAAAAAGGATGGGAATGTTAACGTCAATTTGGAATCTTATGGACCAATCGAGAGTATCTCTGTATTTGAAGAAGCACTGAGGCACAATGAGGTATTGTATTTGATTTTTTCTTTAGGTTGATGAATGTAATATGTGTGGTCATATATGCTATGAAATATTCAAGTAATTCATGCTGCGAACCTTTAATTTTGTTGCATGATTACAATTTTATGAAGTATTTTGTTGACATATGTAAGATCAAGCTTGATATTTAATATACATATTAATCAATGATTCAAATATAATACTATAAAAGTAGATAAGTAAATTATAGGATTATAATAAAACTAGTGAATTCATATATTACTAATATTATAGAAATTCTGCTAAACCTTTGAAGACACGTCAGTTTTGGGAATTTTAATATACTCAAAAAATTAATATACATTTTTATGGAAATTTTGTTATTATTATTATTATTATTATTGTTAAGTTTCAGAAAATAAACTTTACTATCATTTTTAGTTGTTAGAATTTGAAAATCTATTTCCAACGACTAAATAAAATAACATATCACTTCATTTTTGTCACCATTTATAAGAACGCCTCTTTTCCCTTTCATTTTTTTTAGAGGTAAGATTGTTTTATCCTTTTTTTATGGCCGGCGCGTTGTTAAAGACTAATTGCCTTCTTCAGTTTTTCTGTCGTCTTCTTTCATGTACCCTTTGTGTGTGGTTTGGAGGATAAAACTTATTCTCCCATAAATTTGATTTCTCCTTTCTCGATAACAAAAAAAAATTCTTTAAATTGTTCGCATTTAAAAGTTTAACATTTATGACTACAATTGACTTGTCTTTAAGAGAAGGGAAGTAAGAAGGTTAGCTATTACTATAACCGATTAATATGTATTCCTATACAATGGTTAAGTCGTAAGGGATTTTGGCCCAGTGGCCAATTCATTAGCCTCACATGCCAGATGTCTGTTCAACTCCTAGCCTTATGAGATGCCGCCGCGTGACTGATTTATTAATCAATCGACTCACTTTGGCACTGTTGTTGGTCTGACTGATTCTCTAGAAACTAGCTGGCTTGCACGGCCTTTGGCCAGTCGCGAACGTTATGAGCAATTATAGGTTGCTCTTGTATCTGTACTTTGTTGAATCTGCCAAATTGGCTGCTCTGGGTTTGGTCTTGTCCTGTTTTCAGGTCAGTGGTTGTAGCTTAAGTGACGGACTTCTTGGTTCAAAGGAAAGCTGTTGCATACTTACATGTCATTATTAAGTTTTAGCTAGTTTGGGTCTTTCCTTAATTAATGCCAATCAGAGTATTTGTGTTAATTATAAAAACTTAAAACAAAGAAAATTCATAATTTCACGTGTAATATTACCAAGGACTTATGATTTTCTTTTTTCCTTTTGCAGCTAAAGTATAACGGGAAATTAATGCCAGTGCCCTTTAATTTAACTATCCTTAAATGGGCTACTGGAACTCGTCAAGTTATAAGCAATGCTAAACTACCGGACGGGGTCTCCTTCTATAACATTTATGGAACATCATTTGACACACCTTTCGATGTTTGGTATGTCATTAAACTGCTATTGGAAAACACAAGTATGTCTTTGAATTAATTTAGTTTGAGAGATCGGAAGGTTTTGTAGAATCTAAATCGCCTCACAAAACTGATATTGGGATGTTTATCCACCTTACAGTGTTGATCTAAGTTTTCTTTATGCCTATAACCAATAATCAATACTTTACATAGTGAACTTTCTTAATTAGCTGGACTTATCTTGTTTCTTTATTACATTTCAAAAAGATTTTTTCTTTCTTTCATAATTTTGACAGAAGGAAGAAGGGTAATCTCATCCTCGGTAAATAAATCTTATCGCTGGCATTTAGGTTTATTCATTGGGTCCATCATCACAAAAATTTAGATGAAATATCCTTTGCTCGATATTTGTGAGTTTCTACAATATTTTTCTGATATGTCTTGCTCATGCCTAATGCAGCTACGGTTCGGAAAAATCTCCAATAGAGGACTTATCTGAAATATGCCAGACACTGGTGAGCCACTTTTTTATCTTATATTTCAATGAGAAAGACCACCGATAAGATTCTTGTATCTTGATTTTATAAAAATAGATAGCTTATTGATATGTCTTGCATCATTTCTATATTTACCGAAAATCTAGCGTTTGTTATAACCGCAAAAGAAAATCCTTTATTAGATTTGGATTTCAAATAATTTTTGGACTTGGGAGGTAGGACTCGTCTACAGACACTGTAAATATAAAAGTACAAAAAAGAATATCGCCAATTTTTTTTAGCATTTAGGTTGGGTCTAACTCAACCTTACAAAACCGACTTTGTAAGGTGAGGGCTGCCCAAGCTTTATAAACACTAAGGCCATATCTGTAGGCAATGTGAGATTAAATCCACCCCTTCACACCCAACACAATGAATGTGTTGGAGGCTGCAATGAAGGCAACCCAAATGCTTCCGGTAGGCAGCTAGAGGTGGACCACAATGAAGGCGAAGTTTCCAACAATTTTGAAAAAAATATATGCTCAAATTTACATCTTACCGAGGGAGATATATATTTTCTTTTGAAAATAAATAATTCATGATATAGGGTGTCAAAAGTGGGACTAAATTAGGAATGTAAGGTAGGAAAGAGATAAAAAGGTTGGGTTATTCTCTTAGGCTGAGATAAGAGGATGGGGGAAGTGAAAGGTGAGCTAGATTCAAAAGTGCGATTGGATGGGAGATACAAGTCCCTAGAAATATTCTATGTCACCGTTTCTCCTTCTTTACTGATGTTTGATAAAACCAGATCTTTCAGTATCAGTCTCCTATCTGTAGCTTTCACAATCAAACAATGATGCCATGTACTATAAGCTCAATCTAATTAATTAAATAATCTAAGCAACAATTAAATTTTAATTGTTTTTGACATCTTGCTTGTGATACCTGATTTCTAAAATATCTTTCTTTACTTTTCTTATAAAAATGCTCTACATAAATTTGTCCAAGTCCTTAATATTCATGTAATCAGTGCTCTGCTGCAACGGAGTATCTATTAGTAATAGGCAAGCAGATCAAATAAAATTGCTGCTTTTTAGTTATTTTGGCTCTGTTTTTGTTTTTGGTTTTTGTCCTTGGGATGACATAATTATGTCATTTCTTTCTGATTTCAGTGCATATTCATGTTCATGTGTATTGAAGAAAATAATTCTCTTTTATTTCAGCCACAATATTCTTATGTTGATGGAGATGGATCTGTTCCTGTTGAATCAGCCAAGGTGCTCACTCCGATCTTTTTGTACTTCAGTGTAGCCATGTTGATATTATCATATTTACTTAGGATTTGGCTATAATGTCAAATTATAATGTTAAAAGTAATTAATCACATCATTCTAAGAGTTAAGCTTTTCAAGGAAATTATTTGTTGACTTTTGAAGATTTATGCATTCGGCAACCATATGGATACGGATAATTATCTGATGTTTCTTAATGTAATATTTCCAAATTTAGCTTTGGATAATAATTCCTTATGAATTTGAGGAGTTTTGTTGTCTCATGTCACAGGCCGATGGACTTGAAGCCGTTGAAAGGGTAGGAGTTGCTGCTGAGCACCGTGGATTATTACATGATAAAACCGTATTTCAACTTATTCAAAAATGGTTGGGTGTTGAGCCAATGGTTAGCAAGCAATCTAAGACATCAAAAGTGGCAGATACGTATGCGATAAACCCTATGGTTCTCTAAATTAGTTTGTTTCAGAAAAACAGGGGTCATATCCATAACCCATGTGCTTGTGTTCCACATTGACTGTTATCCTTTTTTAGAAAACATGCAAGAAACCTGTATACACCTAAGCTGCCATTATTTATGCAGCAAATGGGTTGGTTTTAGCAGGTGTGGTATAATTTCATCATGCATTGTGTATAGTAGAATTCATAATTGGGTGGTGTACTATATTTAGTGATCATCGAGCAAGATGTATCTTTTCTCACATCTTGAAGACGCTTGGCTGCTGGATGACTTAGCCCTCAACATGTACTGATAAATATATCATTATTTGAGCATTCTTATCAATTTGCTTTGATTCAACATGTTCAAATGTAAACTCTACTTTCACCGTAAGAAAGACAATAACTCAAATGAGCACTAAATTATGGTAAATTTTTTCTTATTTTTCTTTTTATCTTACGACTTGGTCGACCAAATTGTTGATTTGGAAGGCAGATACTTCAGCAAACTGCTAAGTGTGACATGAACTTACAAAAAGCAATGACAACTGTTGAGAAGCATGGTAGAGTCCAGTAAAGAGAAAAATAAATTGAGAGAAAGATGATTATTTTGAATTGATAGAATAAAAAAGTTTGATTATAATGTATGTAGGATACACTTTATATAGCGATCCTAACTAATCATAATTAATTAATGTGCCTTAAACTATACTCAACTAACTCTTAACATGCATGAAATTCATGCTAATACTAATATTTTCAGTAGGTTATAGACTTATTTTGTATCCAAAAAGTCTATTGCATTGGTCAGGAAGTTAACTCTTAATAGAAAAAAGCAAATAGAAATTTCTCTACAAAATGGTCATTGACTATGTGTCTTCTGCAAATTGTGAATTGGAAACAACTAAATCATCTATTTTTTACTTGTCCTATAACGGATTGGATGTGGAAGCGTTGCTTAACATTCTAGAAAATTTGAACTCAGTTCTGCTTTGTTATGGGAAACACATCACTTTTTTTTTTATTGGTTTGACAACAATCAAGAAGTACAATGACATTTGGCAACTTGTTTAGATTTGCACCTGTGGTCTATATGGATACATAGAAACCATATTTGTTTTAAGTCCTCAAATCTGAATACTTAGGTGTTGGAAATGATTAAGCTTAAAGATCGGTTTGTGTGCAAGTTTTGCTGCTTACGTTATCTGTCTTTCCTCCTTCCGAGTTTCTGGTAATCTGTCTTGTCTGCTGGTTTTGTTGATTGCTATTAAACAGTTTGTTAGGAGTAGCTTGTCCTTGTAAATGTATAAGGTTTAAAAAGAGTCGATAACAAAGGATACTTGCACTTTATAAATCGATTTGTATAACGATGAGTTATGTTAAATTCAAATCTACGATGATATCATAGCTCTTCCATTAGACCAACCATCATATTATCTGTGCACGAAGCTCGTTAATAGTGTTTAGTGTTAGGAGTTGTATATATAAGACTATAAGTATAACAAAGGATAAAAGTAACTTCGAAAACATGAATATGAATATTGAAACCGAAATTTATACAAGTTCAAATTACATAAATACACAAAACTAAAACAAACAAATATTACACAACAAATGCAAAAGCAGATCGACGGATAAACATGCTAATGTCTATCTTTCCACTAAATTTGAAGCTTTAAAAAGGTTTATAAAGTAAAACACCCCTCAAATGCTATGAATTCTATTCTACTATGGTGTTGGAATATTGTTTTTTCCATCACAAATATTACTTCTGTTTCAGTCCTAGTTATTGAGATGTTGTAGGACTAGGGGTTTTTTAGTCTATTAGACAATAGTAAAATTTTGTTTTATACTAGTTGTTGTCTTGGATGTGCTTTGCTGCTGTAAAAGACTAAGATTAATGTTATTTTACATTTGTATTATCAAGAGTTTGAATCTCTATTCTAATACCGTTGTGGTTAAAGGTAAATTTATGATAAAGAATGTTAGTAATGAGGATTACATGGAAGTCTAGTCAAAGTCAAAAAATGTTCAAATCCCAAACAGAGTTTCCACAACCACAAAGCTAGGGCATTGGATTTGGTAAATTAATATATAAGGCTCGATAAAACAGACAGGAATGAGCATTCCCAGAGCTTGTTAGCTTATGATAGGATTCTATCTGAGAAAACACACACACAGAGGCACATGAAGCATGCAATTTTTTAATATTGGACTATTCCAACCAGAATCCCATTTTTTTTCTCCCTCATCACCTATGTCCCAACACAAACTTACAAAACAAACAAAAATGTGACTTTATTCAATATTGAAGAGGAAAATTATTATTGTTTGAATAAGACAGAAGTTCATGTTCTTAAAATTTGTCCGCCAAGCAATGTTCTTTTTTTTGTTGTAAACATGTGCACGCAACTGCGCGGAGACTAATCCCTCCAGCATTGTAAGACTCAAATGAACGACAAACTCTCGCCAAAAGTTTTAACGCTGCTTCATGCCCAAGGCTGAATTCAACCCTAGGACATTGGTTAAGTTAGAAGAGACCTCCAAACATTGTTCTAAATGAAAGTATTTCACCCATAAATTTATAATTAAAACAATAATTTTCATATACTTATGTTTTTATCTTTACATTTTCTATTGAAAAAAAAAAGTGACTTTCAACTTTGACAGAGGTTGGGGACATCTAGGCCCATAATTTTGAGGTATAAGCACTAGCAAATGCTAACAAATGTCTATAAGATGTTGTTTAAAGATGTCTATAAGATGTTGTTTAAAGAATTAGAATAAATATCTTTTGTATAAAAATCATGTATTTATTTTGACAAATGTTTGAACTATATTTACAAAATAAAATTTCATTCTACAAGTTCTTAAATACTAATGTCATTAACTTACTTGTTAGCATGATCCCAAAAAAATTTATACATGCATATGATATTATATCATTATCATATTATTTTGTTATATTACTCCTATAGTTCATAACATATCTTTATAAATACCTCATAAGATATTTTTATACGCCTAATATTAGATATAAAAGTTAGTTTATACTAGCTAATTAGTTACTGCAATAGTTGTTCTTCTTATTATATATAGAGATCTTATGATAAGTATTGGTGATATACAAAACTTACTTTTTAGATAATAAGAGACATGGGAAACTTTAGAATATATCTATACTATCAATACCATACTATACTATATGGTTACAAATAGTACGAGTACTATAGAAATTGAGCATGGGAACAAAAAGTAAGGAAAGGATATTGTGACCCACTACACGTTAGTATACTTTAAACAAAGCTTACTTTTCTTGGAAATATCTTTGGTAAGAGGGAGGGTTTATGCATGGATAGGAGTGAAAATTATAATCCTGCAACTAAGCAGGTGCACAGTGAGAAAGAAAGAGTAATTTGATAAAATAATAGTAATAGGTATAGTTTCCAAGGAGGCACGGGCACCCCGCTGATTTCTCCCATAAATTATCGATTTCCACTTGAGTTTGAATCAATGTGTGTCCTTCCATCATCGATTTTCATGTTAGCTATTTGGATTTATTTGTTTCACTTTTAAGTTTTATTAATTATTAATTGATTAGTCTTGTATTCATAATCAGAATGACAACATAGGAATGACAAATTACAAGCAAACAAACAGAAGAGCATGAGAGAAAAGGAAATTAAAAAACTATATAAAAGAGAGATTCACTTTGTTGTTTTCTCATTCAATGAATCAGAAGACATGGGACATTGACCAACAAAGAAGTCCTAGTTAAAGATCATTGTTTTTGGAGCATGCATATTTCTTAATATGATTTGAATGAGCTACTCTCTTAGTCTAATTTTTATAAGAACCCTTTTGCACTCACAAAAGAGGTGCTTGTAAAAAGGAATAGAGGAAGTATTAAATTACATTTTTGAGAGAAAGTATTAAATTACATGTATTCTCTAAACTTAATCTAAAATTTAAGCAAGAAAAAAATGTATGTTGGTTGACTAAATATTAACACCAACTTTGTAAATATTAACACCAACTAAAGGGTGTTTTTCTATTGCTTGACCTTGTTTTCTAATCTCTTCTCCTCATATGTTTTTTAGGACTTGGTCACTATATGAATGATTTATGATTCATATATTAATAGAAATTTAATCCTTCAATTAATGTCTGAGTCTAAGAATCTTTGCTCATTTGGTCTAGGAATAGCCGTTGATGTTTGGAATCGATCTAACATTTTTGGTCTTAATGCTTATTCTTAATTTAGGTCGCATAAGGAATTAGAGACTTAAATTAAGTATAAAAGTTCTCTTACTAAGGACTCAAAATTTGAATATATGAATAAAAAATTCGATAACAACTTGAAAAATAAAGTCATAAAAATTTAAAAATCAATTGCCTAAGGTTACTTGAAATCAATTAACACTCAACCTTTAACATTATTTATCATCGTATAACTAGCTTTGTATTCTTGCTTTTGTAAACATAAAACAAGTAAAACTTTACAATTATTTCTTTCTTAATCGTCTTGCTAATCAAAACTCGTTCCCACTTCAATTTTGTCATTAAATTTGTGAATTGATAATTGACATGCAAACCTTGAGTTTGATAACCGTTAACTGTTTTATTACTAGCAACGATATGATACACTTGTCGTGATCCTATCACGCCATATCTAAAATTTGTGCCCACGAGAAAATGATCTTCCTTTTGTCGTGGTACAACTCCTCCAAACATATGCTGGTATTTTCCTTCCGTTGATGCATACAAATCTATTACTCCAATATCTAAGCATGTTGTGGGTTTTCATCAACAACTCCCACGTACTTACACTTTGTTGGTCAGTCCTAACTCGGAACAAGCAGCCCGAAATACCTGAAAGGCACTGGACCGTCTTTAAAATCCAAAAGAAATTCACTATAATTGATATAAATGACTTCTCAACATCCGCGTCATTAGAATACTCTTAAAGATATTTACTCGAAGGTTGAAGCCAAGCTCAAGACATTAGAGGATTGTCTTGTTTATCTATATTTTGTAAACATCGACCTCCTCTATAAACAAAGTATCATCTCGAT
Source organism: Medicago arabica (assembly GCA_946800305.1). Classification (NCBI taxonomy): domain Eukaryota; kingdom Viridiplantae; phylum Streptophyta; class Magnoliopsida; order Fabales; family Fabaceae; genus Medicago; species Medicago arabica. The sequence continues at coordinate 41,588,257 of OX326969.1, forward strand.
ATTGCATGTAGGAAATGTTCAACCTGAATTACCCATGGAATTTGGAAACCCCTAAATCTGTTCAGGATTCTACTTGCCAGACCATTCACTCAGCCCTCAACCACAAGAATGGAAAAAACAGGCTTGACAAAAGATGACACATAGTAGCAGTCACATGGACAAAACATTACAAGTTTGACAATTAGAAAGTAGAAAAATTACTACAATACTAGAGCACATACACATGGACAAAAACTCCATCCTTTGTATGATCCTGTAATTATTCCAAAAATCACAGAGTCTAGTACTGATAATAAATAAAACTTGCCAATGAACTAAAAGCCTACATTCTCTAGATCAGTTAATCCCCAAAATTCACAGTAAGATATTCTACCATGACTAAACTTAATTAAGGCTACAACAAATAAATTATCCTGCAAGTTAGAATTAACCCCCCTAATCCTTCCAAATTAAAATGAAATAAAACCTATAAATTATCTTCCTTCTTCGAGAATCAAGATACATGCCATTACATCATTTTGTACCTTGATGACACTTTCTTCATTCTCAAGTTAGCTATTCATGCAACAAAGTGAAAGGAGGACAAAGAGAGACATTGGTAGTCCTTGGAGCTAGTGTTGGAATAGCAGTTGGAACCCAATTATTATTATTGCAATTTGATCCTTGATCAACAGATAATTGCTGTGGCTGATAGTACAAGTTCCTTGCTGCTTGTGCATGATAAGGATCATTGCTAGTCCCAAAAACATTTTCATAACCAAATCCCTTAATCTCACTCTCACCAAAATTGTTGTTGCTTCTTTGACTTTGGTTACCATCATTTGCAATAGCCATTGGAATCATATATCCACCATTTCCTCCATAACCACCATGATCTCCACCACCATAAACAACAGAATTAGATCCAGAACTATTATCCATGGAAGCAGAATCCATGCTCATGATATTTTGTAAACCAAAGAAATTGTGAGTATTGTTATTATTATTCCCTAACTGTAGTTGATGAATATCAGTAGCAGTAGTATAAGTGCTATGATCTTCAGAATCTTGTTCTTGTTTGCACCAAAGCTTTTGAGTTTGAGTACCATAAGGATAATTCTGTAACTGCATGTTGTTGGCATTGTAATGATGATGTGGTTGTTGATGTTGGAATGAAAGTGCATGCCAATTAGATGCATTTGTTGCTGCATATATGGCTTGTTCTGTTAAATGTGAAGTGTTGTTGAGGATGCTATGATCTTGTTCTGTTCTATGGCTAATATCAACATTCACATGATTCAATTCAACTTGCTCCATGTCTTTTAAACGCTTTGCAGCACCACCAATTGGTAAAGTGCTGCTCTCAAGTATGGTTTTGACATCATATCTGGTCATGTCAAAGTTTGTAACTGCACTCAGTCCTCTGAATTTTATTGCTGCCACATCATATGCCTCTGCTGCCTCTTCTTGAGTGCCTAAAAAAATTGATGATCACTTCGTCAAATATTTTTTTTTGCTTCATTTATATCTGCTATAAATTAAAAAATATATAATTCAGATGCATATAGGTAAAAGAGCGCTATGTGCATGTGTGTATAAAAAGTTTAGTACACATGCATATATCTATGTTAAATGTGAGGTAGGTGAGACTATAATATGTCTACATTTTTAAAAAAAATAAAAATAATATGCCTACATGTATGATGCTATAAGGTTAAATAATGAAATTAGTTAGCTTACTGAAAGTTCCTAGGTAGAGATCTTTGTTGCCAGCAACTCTTCCAATCCTAGCTTGCCATCTACCATGTTGATGATGTCTGCAATCATATCATTCAAAAAATTACTCACAAGAAATGCTTTGGTGTATGTATATATAAAATCATATTTATTTAGCTATGTATGTTTGGTTATGCGATGACAATAATTGATTTTGATTAAACGTGAATTGAAGGTAAAATAATTTGTGTTCGGATACATTAGTTGAACTAAAAACTTAAATTTGTCTATGAAAATCAATTCTAGAATTGAAAAGCTACAAATTTTTAGCTTTAAGTAGAATCCAAGGCAATCAAACACGTGGGAATCAATTTTGGCACCATTAGGTTTAGAAGTGAAACTAAACATACACGTAATCGAATTTAATATGTTTTTATTTATTTATTTTTTAAAAAAAAAACTTAGGTCCAAAGTTATTTCAATAGCAATTCATATTTTTCTATTGACTGAGTTGTTAAGTGGACATTCATGATTTCATGGGTCATTAGTTTTATTTCAAGAAAATTTCATAAACACACACAAACTTTATTATTGGTCTTTATTTGGTCAAATGTACCTTGTTACTCCTCGGTAAATGGATGCACCGCGAGAAAAACCACTACTTTTCCTGTGCCAATAATATCAATTAATGTACAATTAATAAATGAATTCATGCTCGATAAAATAAGGTTCATGAATCAAATTAGTAATAGTTCATGTGGTATTTGCAAATATATATATATATATACCTTCTCAATGACGCAACGTACTCTTGCCTTGTCATGTGTTTCATTTCTTCCACTTCTTTTTCATAATGGCTAATCTAAAATTCATTCATTGTTGACCAACACGTAAAAATATCCAATATCAACAAGTTGTTTGTAACATTAAAATATAAAGTTTTGCATTATAAGGGAAAAATAATTAAACAGACACATTCCATCAAATGAGGAAATTAATTTACTTTTCATTGTACATGGACACCGATATATGAAACACCACTTTTGCTTGGTTATTTTCGGTAACATCACTGTTGCTTGGTTAATGTCAAAAGACCAACATGGTCCTTAATTCATTGAGGGTAATTGAACATGATAAGCAAATAAAAAGAATTAAGAAGTGGAAATTAACTCACTGGAAAATTTGTTGTAGTAGTTGTTCCCCAATATTTTAGTGCTGCCAAATCATAGGCTCTAGCTGCTTTTTCTTCTTTGTCATAACCTCCTACAGTAGTCCATAAACCAACATCAACAAATATTAACACTCTTGAAAAGAATATATAAAATAAAAATTAAGAACTAATTATTTCAAAGAATCATATCCCACTCACCCAAGTAAACTGCAAAACCATGTACATTGATGAAGACCATAGAGGAAAAGGGCATGCAAAGAACAAAATAAATTGTCAAGTAATTACATTTCACCTAATCAATGTTAGTAATTATAAAAATACAAATTAAAAAAAAAATACAATAGGGAACAAAAATTTGTAGATCTTACCTTGCCTTCCTTTGCGAGTCTGCCCCTCTCTTCTACAACTATTGTCCCAAAGATGAGCTTCATATCTCCCTGTCCATCTATGCCTTCAATCAATTCAAAACCCTAAACTCATCATCATGCATCTCAAAAAAAATATAATAAAAATAAAAAGTCTAAGTTCTTTTTTCTTCAAAATAGCAAAAAAAAAATTGTTATTATTCATACAAACAAATAAGAATAAAAAAATATATTGAAATAGAGAACCTTGTTACACCACGGTAAATGGAAGTTCTTTGTCCAAATGTATCAATGGATTTTCTAGGCACAGCACTTTCAACGACACTTGTTTGGTTGCTATCAAGTACAACTGCAGTTGTGGGTGGTTGTTTGTTTTCCGATGAGGAAATCTCACCACTCATCACATTTGCATTGAGAAGAGGCACAGATGAACTTGACTGTGAGCCAGTACTCATAGAAAGTGATAGTGTCTGCACACGTGCACCACTTTCATTGTTATTATTGTTGTTGCTGTTTTCTGGTGGTGGTTGGTTTCTGAGCCATGTTTTTATCATAGATAAACCTATTGAGTTATTGTTACTTATGCTACCATCACCGCCACCACCGTCACCGCCAGCGCCGCAGGATGCTTCCGGCTGATGAGGTGGAAGGTGTAACGAAGAGTATGAGTTGCTACCACCGTATTCATGATGGTCGGTAAAAGAGTGTCCACCGAGGAAGTTTTCTAGCTTTGGTTGTGCTTGTTGGCTGTTGTTGTTCAGATTTTGGTTCATGCATGATGTTCCCAATAGTAAGTTTTGGTTGTTGTAGTTCTCCTTCCAATCTGAAAAAATAAAATGTTTTTAGTTAGTACTGCATCTAAAAATATTTGAGTTTTGGTGTTGTGATTCTGGTCGGTTACAATGAACTCAACTCATCTAAACTTTTTTAAATTAATAAAAAAAAAGTTTCACATTCATTAGTTAGTAGCATCTTATGATATATTTCTCATAAAGTGCTAACCAAGGTGAAGCCTTGTACTAGAAAAAGATAAGAAGAAAAATAAGGTTAGAGTATTATTATATACTAGTAGTTTTTTTCCTTGAGGAAATTATTTGGTGAAGAGGTAATGGTGAAAGAAGTGAAACCTTGAGTGGTGTGAACGTTGTTATTTGTGTGGAAAGCTTCATAAATGGAAAAAGGATGAGAAAGGTTGAGTGAATGATGAGGAGTTGTGTGAGAAGAGAGATCATAGCAGTGATCTCCTTGAACATCAGAACCTGAAATTTCATTAGGGTTGAACCCAAAACGAGAAGCCACCGTTTGATCTTGAGTTGATGGATGTTGTTCTTGTGGAGATAGAGAGAAACCCAACAAGTTCATAGAGGCCATATGTTTATGATTTTTGTGAAAGAAAAGAAGAGAAAGAGAGATCAATGAGAACTCAAGCTAAAGTGTAGACTAGAGGTTAAAATAGAAGTGGTTTGTGATATGCATGAAGTGGAGGAGGTAGCACAAGTTATGTGAAAATGAGAATGAAAGAAAGAAGAAGGAAGAAGGAGAAAGGTCAAATTCTTGAAGAACTCAAAAATTGAAAAACATTTATCGTAAAAATGAGGAAACATTTATAGTATACTTAACACACATATACATAGTACATGTACATCATCTGATATGAATATGATACATATATACACGCGCACACATTATGTGAACACCTCTTAATTATACTATATTCTAGGGCACTTAGGATCTTTTCATCAAAAAATGTTTACTTCATGGTTTAATCAAAAAAGATATTCATGGGGCCATTTCGTAATTTGTGCACCAGTCAGATTAACATTGGGGGAAAATGTGATTTGTATTGTGGCCATTTTAGGCCTCATGACATTTGTCATGTTAAGAAATTTTTTATTCTGGAAATATATATTATTTTACAAATTCTCATCTTTTTAATATTATATAAATATTCCGTATAAACAATCTCTTGAAATAAAACATCTGATTATCTAATTATATGTATCCAAAGGTGAACTAAAAATAATGGTCAGCCTATATGATGAATTCTCGAAACATATGATTATTATGAATAACTAACGGAACGTGCCTGTCTGTCCGCTCTTTCTACTGCGTTAATGCATGTGTTTATTTTATTATGTTTGCTTGTATAATTTTAAAATATTATGGAAATTATTGATATATTGATTTATAAACAAAATATTGTCAAGACATATAACAAAATTATTTTTGAACTCAACTTATTTTAGTTTGTCTACATATAAAATTAAGGTAAAATAATGATCATTTATTGTTTATTCTATTAGTAATTAGTACTCCCTCTGTTTCATAATACTTGTTCATTTTGGAGAATAATTTTGTTTCACAATACTTGTCATTTTCAAGTTTCAATGGAATATTAATTATTGTCTTGTCAATAATACTTTTACATATTTATTGCAAAGAGAGAAAAAATAGAATTAAATAATAAATGGTTAAGGGTATTATAGAAAACACACACATAATTTCATCAAAAATAACAAAATTTATTTGGTTTCTTGATTACTGTGATTTCTTCAAAATGGACATGCATTGTATTTTGAAACGGATGGAGTAACATCATAGCATTAATGTGTGTGTTGTGTAAAAGAAACATTGTGACTGCGATAAAAGAATATCTTTAAAAATTATATTTTTCATAAAGTATCTATCTTTTCCTTATATTTTCCCTTCTTTAATGAGAACTTTTGTTGAATTTTGAGAAAATCCTCTTGATAAAGCTACATATAATTGATCATGGCTGCAAACATGTCGTGGAAGATAGATTTCGACATTGGAAATGGTCTGCGCAAGTGACTTATTTATGGTAATAGCAAAACTTAGTCTAACGGGAAACTATTTTCTACTAAGCACAAAGGGAAGTCATGAACTCGCATTTGTTTTTAATTTAATTATGGGCAAGAATGCTCTTTTTCCAGCATTGCTTCTTGTTAGGATTTCCACATCCAAAATATTCTTAAATAAACCACGACATAACAATCGTGTTCCATTACACATGTCATATCTAGGGTCTATGTTTCGCAACAACATCAAAGGTGCACCCTTGTTTATCTTTAAAACATGTGGTGGGATACTTCCTTGAGCAGTTGAATTTAGGAATTCATGTTGATATAAGTTATGAGTATCCCCTTCAACCTCGTTAAATGACAATAAATTATGTTATTCTCCTGAAAACTAATTGATAATTATGTCATTCAATTTTTGAACATCATCATTTGTAGGTGTAATTATGACTCTTTCGACCGTAAATATGAATTATGATATTACTCTTCGTTTATGAATCGCATACACTCCTCATATTAGATTTGTCTGAACACGTGTTGCATTTGCATCCACAAATATAATTACCCTAAATTAATTATGTGATTTTCTCAAATTATCAACGTTATTGGCGTGTCAGTATCCGTGTTGTATCTGGTGTCGGTGTTCATATTCATACTTCTTAGCGGTCCTCTCTTTTTATGGCCTCTCATATGGTGGTTTGAATGTAACCAAAAACAAAAGATGGTGTTTTGAAGCTTTCTAGTGTTTCTGTTTTTAGTTGTTGGTAACATGAGTGTGATTATCGTTTAACAATTTTGAATTGTTTAAATGGTTTTAACACTTTGATATAGAAAAAGCCATGCTATGTATATAGACAAAGTCATGTCATGCTATCTTTTCACAATTTTGAATTTTTAAATGGTTTTAACAGATGTTATTGCTTATTTTCCCTTTATTTAATAATTAAAAAAAACATGGTTCTCTTTATATATATAGAAAAAGTCATGCTATGTATAAGCAATTATAAACCAACAATGTCAAATGATTCTTAAAATTAATCGTAATTAATTTGAATTATAATCGCTTATAAACCAGCAAAGTCAAATATATAATCCATAAAATTAATCGACTTTGATTAGTTGTAACATGAAAGAAAAAAAAACTAAACAAGTTAATTCTGAATTCTGCTGCAGATGGTTGAGAAAAACTAAACAATGCGGAAACGTAACTGTGAGAACCCTACTTATTAATATTTAATATAGTGCTAACAAATCTTTTTCTAAAATATTTAAAGTCCTAATATTTTTTTAGAGGATTTAAAGTGCAATCTTTAACATTATTTTTTGCTCACGTTTGTTATTAATCTTTTTTCAGAGGATTTAAATTTCAATCTTTAACATTTGTTACTAATCTTTTTATCAGAAGATTTAAAGTTCAATCTTTAACATTATTTTTTGTTCACGTTTGTTACTGATATTTTTTTAGAGTATTTAAAGTCCAATATTTAACATTATTATTTTTTGCTCACGTTTGTTAGTAGTCTTTTTTTAGAGGATTTAAAGTACAATCCTTAACATTATTTTTTGTTCACGTTTGTTACTAATTTTTTTTTAGAGGATTTAAAGTTCATCTTTAACATTATATTTTGCTCACGTTTGTTACTAATTTTATTTTAGAGGATTTAAAGTCCAATAATTATCATTATTTTTTGCTCACGTTTGTTACAATTGATCAAATGATAGAAGAGTAACTTATATTAATAAAATAATATGGAAATACTGTTTTTTGTGGAAGAGATATGAAATATATTTGGCAATCTTTGTTGGTTATATTGAGAGGAACAACACATATTACTACATAAAATCGGCTAATAAAAAAGTAACGTGAGTTTTTGTTTTGTGCTAGTTTTATGTGAGTTTGATATGTAGTTAATGGAGGTAAAAGAGAGTTAATGAGAACGATTAGTCACATGGATTAGTAATTCACGTGTTATTTTATAATTGGCTAACAGTAAGAACAGTTCATAAGGAATTGTACGTAAGTTTTCTCCTTAAATTAAATTTACTATTATCTATTTGTTACATAAATTATTTGTATTTAAAATTAAAATTAAAAATTAAGGGTATTTTTGGAATGAGAAGTCCAACACTAAGTGTGCTGAACGAGGCAGTTTTTTTTATATATGACATAGATAAATACTAAAATCGAATGATGTTGAATTGAGGAAGTATACTATGCATCACTCTCTTAATATCTGATTGACTTAAAGTTTCATAAATATTTTTAAGCCAATTACAACGTAAGTTTGGTCGTTTTAATTTGAAAAAATTCTCAAGTTAGTTCTTTAAGTTTCGAAAAATTTTAATTAGGTCTTTTTAGTTTTAGAGAATTTTCAAGTGAGTCCTTTAAGTTTCAAATAGGTTCTCTAAGTTGATAAACTATTTCATTGTTACTCATGTTGTCAATTACTAATTAACTGATGTTGATGTAATCGTTAAGTTGTTGACTTATATCAAAATGCTGCCTTTTCAAAACTCCAGGGTGTCAAAATGTTACCTTTAATCGCCACAAATGTTCATTCTAGCACTATAAATGTCATTTAATAGTGTTAGAAAGACATTTGTTGTTGTAAATAATTGTCTATCTAGCAATACAAATGATCATTTGTGACCATTAAACGTAGCATTTTGACACCCTGTAGCTTTTAAAATGCAGCATTTTGATTCAAGTCAACAACTTAACGGTTACATCAACATTAGTTAATTATTAAATAACAGCGGGGGTAACGGTGAAATAGTTTATCAACTAAAAAGACCTATTTAAAACTTAAAAGACTAACTTGAGAACTATGTCAAACTAAAATGACCTAATTGAAATTTTCAAAACTTAAAGTACTAACATGCGAATTATGTTAAACTAAAAAGTAAAAGGACCAACAATAGTATTTGGTCATAATTTTATATTCATGCATTGTTTTTTTTAATAAAGATTTGGTTTTAATGATTGTTAATAATTGCTACTATACTGATGTGAAATTTTTGATTAAAATTTGGGTTATCACATCATTTTACGTGTGTTTATTTCAATATGTGTTGATCAAAGTAATAGAAATAAAAAAAAACTACAATTTTATTCTCTATTTAGTGTTTGGTTATGTGCCGATAAAAATTGATTTTGAATAAATTCATTCTATAAAATTGATTTTGATTAAAAGTGTAACGAATGTAAAGTAGAGGAATGATAGAAACACCCATTTTTCAATACTTCATCTAGCATTCATTCTTTTATAGGTTAATTAAGTTTTTGGTCCCTATAAATATCTGTAGTTTTGTTTTTAGTCCCTATAAAAATAAATCATAATTTTTAGTCCATACAAAATTTTCCGTTAGTGTTTTTAGTCCCTGTTAAATTAAAATTTGTTTAATTATGCTTAAACTTCTAAATTTTTGAAAGATTTTTAACAAACATGTTCATAACATTGTAAGACACTCTTTTATAGAATCTTTTCATTTTTTAACATGTAATGAATTAAATATGAATTTTTTTAAAAAGCCAAATTTTCAAGATTATATCAATGAAAATTTGGACCTAATAATAAAATTTTGAGTTACATTTTTGCGGAGGAACTTTGTATAATGTTCTAAATAAGTATGTAAAAATATGTTAAAAAATTAAAAGTTTATGCACAATATTAAGCAAATTTTAATTTTACAAGGACTAAAAGTATGTATTGGTCCCTGTTAAATTAAAATTTGTTTAATCATAGTTAAACTTTTATATTTTTAAACGATTTTTAACAAACATGTAAAGAACATTATAATAATTTCTTTTATAAAAAATTAGAATTTTTTAACATGTAATGAATTAAAATATAATTATTTGTAAATGTCATAAATTCAAGATAAAATTGATGAAAATTTTGACCTAAAAATAACATTTTGAGCTAACTTATTGCGGCGGAATGTTTTATAATGTTTTAAAAAAGTATGTAAAAAATCATTCAAAAATTTAAAATTTTAACCATAATTAAATAAATTTTAATTTAACAGGGAATAAAAACACTAACAGAAAATTTTCAGAGATTAAAAAATGTGATTTATTTTTATAGAAATTAAAAACAAAACTGCAGATATTTATAAGGATTAAAAATTTAATTAACTCTTCTTTTATTAAATGAAATCAATACATGTTTCACCACTTTATGTTTGTTCAATTTTCAAAATATATACAATAATTTAAACCAATAAAAAAGTGCCCATTAGACAATGTTGAAAAAGAATATTGTTATAGAAAAGTATTGTATTAGACAATGTTGAAAAAGAATATTGTTATAGAAAAGTATTGTAAGCATTACTTATGTCACTACATTTCCCTCCCTCTCTCTCTTTGTTTTGCTGTAAACACCTGTATAGCGGGTAAGAAAGAGAAATAATAATTTCTGACAAAATAGCGTGACAAAAAACCACACGCAGGCAGCCCCTCTCCACACCCACTAGGAATGGACATTAGTCACCTCATGTCAGACCTTAGTATCAGAACTCAGAACTCAGAATTTTGCAATTTTACATTTCGATAGTTTATTTCTTTTCTATTCTACATACATCAACGAAACGAACAAACACCCATAACTTTCTCACATTCCGTCTTTCTATCCCATATACCATCATATCACACATTATTCAACTGCTACAATCTCTCTATTTCATCATAAATGTCATGTATTTTATTACATGCTTATTCAATTGGTCGATCGATCCTTTAACTTAATTGATTGTCTTAATTTGGTCCTTTAACTATAATTTGTACCAATTTGGTCTCATATGTTTTGATCTGTTACTAGTTTTAGTCATTCCTATTAGTTTCTCTTAAAAAACGTCAACTTATGTATCAATTTGGTCCTCTATATTTTACTCCGTTACTAGTTTTAGTCCTTTCTGTTAACGTTTTTTTTGAGAGAAATTAACAAAAAGGACTAAAACTAGTAACATAGCAAAACATAGGGGACCAAAATGGTACAAATTATAGTTAAGAGACCAAATTGAGACAATCAATTAAGTTAAAGAATCGGGTGATTGAAAAGCCTTTATCATATATATGTACTATTTTTCTTAAGTTTATTTAATGATAAATATACTAAAAGTCTTGCTAACCGATACTCTGACAATGGTTAAGAAAACTATAAATAGAAAATTTATTTTGAAAATATAAATTTTTACTTTTGATTAAATAATTATGTAACTTTTTATAATATATTTTTTTGTTTATCTAATATCCTGATGGCAATATTTGATTTTTTATTTGATCGCTAGAGTCGTATTTTAGATGTTAAACTTTAAAGACGAAAATTATATTCTATATAAAAATTAATTCAAAATTTAATATCGATGTTTGTTGAAAATCTGCATATTTAAGAATTCTTACCTCATTTAAAATTGAAAAGGAAAAAAGAGACCGTGTTTCTTTTTGACAAAGAGACTAAAGATATTTTTTCCTAAAAGAAGCAGACTAAAGACATCTATAGAATACTTCTTTTATTTTCAATAAAATGGTCAAAATAACTGATATTATTTATTTAAATATAGTTTGGATAATGGATATCAACAAAATTCCAATACCAGATTGTTCATATATTATTATCTCCTCCTGGTTCGTCCTAATCATCAATCTGCTCCCCCGGTACAGACGGGAGTTTCCCTCTTTTTGTACTTTTCGTTTCTCTCACTAACTAAGATACTTTCTCTCTCTCTCTCTTCCATGCACAGATGACAGACCCACAACACAATAATTCATGCATGACAGACAACCTTTTTCTTTTTTTTCGTTTTAAATTATGGTTTCAGCTGTTAGTAGGGATACGATACTACGATCACTAGTGGAGTAACATTTTATTATTTTTAGTACTATTATTATATTCCTTCCATCCCATCCCATTCTAAAGAACAAATAATTAGTCTCTGACTTTGCATTTCGCTGCCATAAAAGCTTCCGATTCATAATTAAATATAAAGAAATTTCTGATTTTGCACTTTCATTATCACTTTAGTTCCTTAAATAATTATAATTATGTTAAGTGATGATGTATCACATGTTTTACGATGACATGACATACAAGGTGTCATAAGAATTAAATTGAAAGTAAAAAATGGTCACTTTAGTCCCTGAACCAAAAATAATATTTATAAATTGAATCTCAAATCCTTAAATGACATCTAATTCTCTCTGTTGTTCAAATCAGTCTTCCATTAAACATCAACTTACTGTTAGGTCATTGATTATGCATACTTATTATCATTGATTGTGCATACTTACTATCAGTTAAGTCCCTAACAATAAACATGTACTCTCACTGAGGTCCCTGACAAGTTGTTAGTTTAACATAATGCTACTTACTAACAACTAGAGCTGTCAAAATGGGCTGGGCCGTACGGGCCGGTCCGTTTAGTCCGGTTAATTATAGGGTTTGGGCCTTAAATATTGAGCCCGAATTTTAATAGGGTTTTTTAGCCCAGTCCTAAAAAGCCCGGTATCCGTTAGGGCTAGCCCGAACGGGCCGCGGGTAGCCCGTTAGCCCGCATAACAAAAAAATTCCTATAAATTATATATATTTTTCAAATAATTATTTACTTAGTTGATTATCAAAGTAAAAAATAAAATTGAAAATCAATGAATTAACACAAATATAAATGTAATATAAAATTATATTTACTCGTTTCGTTATTTATAATTTTAAAGATCGAATATATATAAATATCTATAATCATAACGTATATAATCTATTTAAAATTGTTTTCCTCGCCGTTTTAGTTTACGACATGTGTACGAAAATGTTTCAAATTTATTTTTGTGCTAGATATTATATAAACATATTAAAAATATTATTTATAAAAAAATTATAGGAGTGTTTTATAGTATTTTTTTATAAAAAAAAATGTAATTTTTAATACGGGCCGACCCGTTAGCCCGCAGCCCGTGGAGGGCTGGGCTCGGGTAGTATATTTTCAAGCCCGTTTTTCAACCGGGCTTTTTGGCCCGGCCTGATAAAGCCCGAAGCCCGTTAGGGCCGGGCCTAAACGGGTCGGGCCGCCCGTTTTGACAGCTCTACTAACAACAACAAGACATCAGTGCAAGAAGTGCAAAGTCATGGACTAAAGTTACTATTTGTTCTATTTTAAATGACACAGTTAACTTTGTCACGTATACGAATGCACAATTTTGAACTTAAATATTTTTAATAACTTACTCCAGCAATATCTTATATGTTGTATTAGAAAAAAAAATGAAAATTAGATATTTTGAACTGTTAGTTGAAAGAAAATAATCAGGAAGGCTTAAAAAAATTAAAACTATCATTAATTAATTGATTAATGTATTGTAGTGCTAGTGGTTATAATAGGAAAATAGAGATGCACGGGTTTTGCACCTTGTGCCCTTATGAGAGGACAACAACCCTTGTCTTGCGGGTTTTATATTTCATTCTCAAAAGTTTGTGAAGAGACAAATTGGAGCTAAATCTAACTCCTATGCTTCCAATATCGAATATCTCAGATGCAGTAGACTAAAATATATAATTACGTGACAGTACACACCTGCAAATTGATGTTTAATTTAAAAAAGAAATAATTAATTTTTTTACGCAAGAAATAATCAATAGAATTCCCGTAATGTGTGTATACAAACACATCAATATAATCAAATTTAAACCTTTAAAAAAAAGTTTCAAAGGTGGATCTTCCTCATTTTTAATAAAATAACACTCTTTTTTCTCTCTCACTAAAAATGGTGAATGTCCACTTTTATACATTTTTGAAGAGTAATGCGATGAGTAACACAATTTGAACACCAGCCATGATATGATACACACAAGAGAGCGAGCACAAAATGAAATAGAGTTTCCATCTTGAATGAGCCTCACATCCGAAAAGAATCATTAATTTTTATTGATTATTACTAAAATTTATATATATGTCTCATTTAAAATTTTATAAAGTGTGATTATTACTAAAATTCGAAATTTAGTAGAATCCATGTTAATTTAATAGAATACACTTAGGTTAGTTTGATAATAATGATTTTGTATTGTAAAGTGTGTGTTACCGCTAGTCTTTTTTTCATCTCCCGCATAAATACATATTACATATATGTCCAATAATATTTGATCATCTTGTTACACCATATATGGTTTTAGAAAGAAAAAAAAAACACTTTTCACATAAATTTACACTATATTAATGTATGATTTAGACCGATGAGTAGCTCACTGATATGAGTTGGGTTTTTTTTTTTGGAACGGCAAAAAAGAACATATTTTTTTTAACAAGAAAAATAAAACATATATTAATAATAATGGGAATGAGTATAAGGGAAACTTTATCCACTAAAATGATACAGCAAATTGAGATACTGATTAGCTATATTCGACCCTCCTATTAACATTTTTTTGTTCCCCTAACAATTTAAGTGTGCTCTTGATCCCTCATCTTGTTTGCTATAGTTGCATGTCTTTTTCCTTTTTATGGCTCATGCCTGGCTGAGGTATATCTTTTCCTTCCGTGTTTTGAGTTGTGTGTGTTTTCCCTGTATTTGTTTTTCTTGCATGCATGGTTTCTCAGTTGGCTTCTTTGTATCTTCTATTTTCCTTTGTTTTATTGTTTGTAGCCTTCTTTTGTTGACAATGTTCCTCTTGTTTATATAATAACCTCTAGTCTTTTTTACATCTATGTAAAAATTGTTTAAGAAAACCGTCTATAATGTTGAATTTAAAATTTATATAAATGTATACGCATGTGTTTTATAAATCTGTAAGAATATTTTATTGAGTTAATATTTTTAGTTTCTTTAATTTTCATATATGTTTAATCACCAATTTGGTAATTTGAAATGGATAAAAAAAAAAAATCCACCTGTATCACCTAATGACTATACTTTTTTAGGGTACAAATTGATGACTAAACTTAATCGATAATTAATCAATAAGAGAGTATTTTATATGACCTAATAAAATTACTACTAGTTTATTAATAAGCACGTAATTGACCTTTGTACATTTTGTTTTTGGTCATACATAACGGGCTTATTTCATACTGAAGTTATAAGTGTGCTAACAAGGTCAAACATAGAGGGAAACATGAGGTAGGAACTAGGAAGGGAGTGAATTGTTTAGTGGAGAGTTGGGGTGAGGATTGATAAAGATTTATCTCGAAGGGTGTAATTCAATACTGTAACTTTGACCATAAATAAAGGAATCAAAGACTAAGGTAAAACACACACATGACCTTAACCGCTTTTATCGTAAAAAATTAATTATTTAGATTAAAAGGCTGTTGCCGGTGCCATCACCAATTGCCACCACCACCGTAACAAAAACATGTTATAATTAATAAATGACCTTGGTACTGTAATTGTAATATTTTTATACTCCTTAACCCAATCCAAATACTAGTAGTGTTCATGTAAAATATTGTCAATTTATCCCCTCCGGTTTACACATGAGTAAGAAATTTTCCTATTGTTTAGTTTGATTAAAAAAGTGTTAAAGGTACAAACTCGACTTACGTATTCTTTGACGCGTCCAAAATGTTATAATTGAATATTTTTAGTAGTAATTATAATATAATTACTGTGTGTGTATGCCTGAAAAATTAAACCCACTCAACGAGAAGATTAAGTCCTCCTAATTTGACAGAGAAAGTTACTTTTGACCTACAGTTTGAGTGTCAAGACCTATACTATACATACACGGATCATGGGCCATAACTTTTTTTTAATTCAATGACCTCTATAATTACTAGATTGTACATTAAGAGGTATCTGTATATTGGAAAGGGTATTTTGTATAGGAACTTTGATTCCACTTTCGTTAGAAATATTTAACCTTATTTCATACAAAGAAAAAAATCTATGTGGATGTTAATTTTCCTAATTGGCTTCTAGAGTTATGGAGGTTATGTAGCATCACCCCGTTTTGTTTTGGTCAAATGTAATTTTGATATTGATATTGAGAATGGTTGGAATCATACATAATTTGGATTGATTTTTCAGTCTCATGTTATTGTTCTTTGACATCTTAGAATGGTTGTGCGAAATGTTTGATTCGGGCAAGTTTAGTTGAAATTTGATACAATAAGATGAGATTTGAATTTGGTTGTTTTTTTTTTTTTAAAAAAAATTATGTTCAATTTTGAAAATAGAAAGTGCTTGTGCACTGCATATATAATGGTACATTTCGAGTTATTATATAATTTTCCCTCAAAAAAAAAAAGGTTATTATATAATTTAAACAGGGACAAAATTGAAAATTTAGAGAGGACGAGAAGCACGAAGGGTGTGAAAAGAAGTTTTTAAAAAAAAGTGTAAGTTGGGTTTTATTTGATTGGAGACTTAATTTGGGTTAGGCCTACTTTACGACAAGCTAAAATATGTATACTGTTCGCTATTTGACATCTTATATTTTTACTAATACACCTACAAAATAAGGAACAATTTAATTCTAAGAGAATGATATTATTTGAAGTAGAAGTTTTGAATAAAATATAATATTGGGTAAAAAAAATAAAAAATATATTATCTCGTGATAATTCATTACCAAAATTTATGGTAAATCCCTCAACAAGTCTCTTGACTAGACATTTGAAAATGCCCATCCAACAGGCATGTGGGTCAGGTGGCGAAGAACGCGGCAAGATGGGGAAAGTGTGTCAGAGAAGCGGCAGATGAAAGGACGAATATAATGACTTCTAAAATAAAACTCAATGTTGCATGGAGTAGCATTGTGACCGCTAATCACTTATGTTGCAGAGCGCCAAGATACATCGAGTAAGTTAGGATATCTTAAAGGATATGATCCAAAACCTCGAAAAGTAAAAATATCTTAAAGAGTTAGACTCTTAAATATTTCACCCTTTCAGACTTAATGCTTTTGGGGTTGTAGATTGGCATGAGTTTAGCGTCACTTGGCCCATAATAAACAAGGCATCTTTAGCCATATCCGATCAAAGGAAACTGATGCCCTGACAATAACTTACTTGAGAAACAAGGCATATATATACACGTAACTAAAGTAGCCTGCAACAACCGCTCTGAATTCTGATGATCATGTTGTCATCTGTATATAAGGGCATCGACTAACCCTAAGATTCGTTAGCTTTTCACCCCCTCCCCTCAAAATACATTACACGTGAGGCCTAGAATTTTTAACATTGGCAACTAGGTCTAGTTCTTAATTCTCAGTAAGAACATATAGCAAATTTTCTCGGCCGCTAAAATTATCTCTTTCTTACAGCTTATAGTATTTTTTTAAGATACTTAAAATAACGCTAAGGGGCAGATGAAAGGACGAATATAATGTAACATTTGTTCTTTCAACTTTATCCTTATTATCTTAATTCAAAAAATATACATATTTGAAAGATAAAAAATTGTTATTTTATATATATCACGTAGTTCAACGGCTAATTTTATTAAATTGTTACACAATATTTCTTTTTAACAAACTAGGCCTACACTGAAAACATGGCAACGTTAAGAAATAAAACAGGAATAAAATTCTTATATGGTCACGTCCAAAATCTAAATTATTTAGTTAAACACAAAAAATATATCATTTAATTATTTCAACAATAATTAAAAAAAAAAAATCTCTTATATCTTTGTTTTATGAGTTATGTGTGCCACGTAGTGTTAGTATGGGTGCCACATAGTTTTTTTTTTCTTAAATGTACTATTCGTCCTATAAGTTTTCAAAAGTTGTGATTTTGGTTCTCTTTTAAAAAAAATGGCAAAAGTGACCTCCATGTTTAGCCCTTTTTGCAATCATTCCCTCTCAGGTCAAATATGGGGATCACATTTGCTATTTTGTTTTAAAAAGGAGTCAAAATCGCTACTTTTGAAAACTTAAAGGGTGAAAGTGTGTTTAAACCTATATTTTTTTTATGGGTAATGTTAACTAGTGCCCCGGGGGCACTAGTTAAGGAGACTAATATAAAAAGTTTGCATCGGAAATTGTTAAAATTTGTTATGTTTAACTTTTTAAAAGTCAAAATTTTGTTGTTTTAAAGTAAAAGTTTCTATTTTGTGTTTTTTTAACTAGTGTCCCGAAGGCACTGGTTAACATGACATTTTTTTTATTAGAAACAAGTTACAAATGATATCAAATGAGACATGTCCAAGTCCAATGTGATTAGGGGCAATCAAGTGAAAATTGGTGGCATGTGATGCCTCATGCTGACAAGGGCAAAGGGTGATTGTCAATTCACATAATATAGATAATAAATGGCTCCTAACAACTTCTAAATGAAGAAGACACATGATTGAATCGAATTCATATAAAACGAGAGATATCGCAAGACATGGAAATACGAAACTTGATAATTTGAATGATATCTTGTAAAAACATATTGTCATTTACTTATATCAATAGGATGTAAATTCAACCAAGTGATTGAATTTAAGTTGTTAATGAGTTTCATCAAAAAATAAATTATTCGTGAGAATCTAAATTCAATTTTTGAATGCAATAATTATTGATCAAACTTTCCTTATATCTCAAACTCTAGATTATTCTTTTTAATAACGATTTTTGTTATTTAGACCAAATTACAAATACCATATGAAAATTTACGGTAAGTTTTCATAATTCAAATCCACTCAATCTAACATTTGTTTTAATGGGAAAATGGAATAAACACTAGAATTGAGATCACCAAGAGAATACATAATGATCTTCATGGCATCATCAACAACACATAATCACGACGGAAGAAGCTGTTGTCGAATGAACCTCTTTATCGCCACCGTCGTGATTGCTTTCGGAATTTACTGCTGCAATGGAGAAACAGTGATAGAGCCAAAAGGAACACCTGATTCAGTTGTTTGGGTTGTTCAGCTTTCCGATCTTCATTTCAGCGTTCATCATCCAAACAGAGCCCATGATTTCACCAATCTTGTTGGTCACGCTCTTTCCTTCATCAACCCCTCCCTCGTCCTCATCACCGGTGACCTCACAGGTACAATCTTTCATTTCTCAATTTTCAAAAATATCTATATGGTAGATAGTCCATGCCATTTTTATTTGATTACTTTGGTGCATAAAAATCAATATGATGATAGGATTAGAAATGGCATCGGCACCTATAGTAAAAAAATGGTGGAACCTCGGCTTAGATGGTTTGGGCATGTAGAGAGAAGACCTATCGATTATGTTGTAAGGAGAGTAGATTAGATGGACGGTAACAAAATTACTAAAGACATAGGAAGATCTAGTTATTAATGAGTTGGATAGAGATACGATTCTACAACAGAACATTATGGTATTGTTTGATCCATGCAACTTAGCCTCATTTAGTGGGATAAGGTTTGATTGTTGTTCTTGCTGTAGTGCGTAACAATCAATCTCTTTGCTTAGTTTATTAAAGTACAAGTGAATCACTAATTTAGTCCCGAAAATTACTATATCTCAATATAGTTTCTGAAATTGATTTTTTTTAATCCTTTTAGATCAATCAATTCAGTCCTCAAAATTCTCTTGTACAGATTAATGTTATCCTATAGTCTCATGGATTAAGTTGGTGATTTGATAGTGTATAAGTTTTTTAGAATTTAAATCTTATGGTATATGGTGTAGTAATTTTCGTGGATGTTATGGTTTAGCAGATGGTAAAAGCAAGGATTTGCTAACGATGAAGCAGAATGAGGATGAATGGGTGGAGTACCGGAATGTGATAGATGGTGTTGTTGAGAGAAGTGGACTTCACAAGAGTTTGTTCTTTGACCTCAGAGGAAACCATGATAGTTTTGGTGTTCCTGTTGTTGGTGGTTCCTTTGATTTCTTTTCCAAATACAGCATTAACGGACAATTGGGCAGAAATAGGAGTGTCAATAGTGTCACCCTTGAGGTCAGTCTCAACTATTCATTTACTGTGTTAACTAGCTTTCATTCTATGAAATTTGTGATATATGTGCCATGCCTTAAGAACAAATTTTTAAAGTAGAGCAATGCTAGCAACCTACTCTTTAGGTGTATTTGGTAAAAGCAAATAATATTTGGAACCCTTACAGTATTATTTCTCATATATGTCGTTTTGAGGATTGAAATAATTCACTTCTGAGAAAAATTGAGTTTGAAAACACACACATATATGTGTGTGTGTGTGCGCGCGCGTGTGTATTTATGTATGTATATGTCTGGACAAATTGAACTCAACAACAGTAGGCTTGAATTTCGGCATTATTATTTGCTTGTTGTTAGCTCCTTTCTCATTTGCACATACTGGCATTTTATCACACAGGCTAAGGAGCGGAAACATCTCTTTGTTGGGATTGATACCACAATGTCAGCTGGAGCTGGCTTACGAGGTCCAACTAATGTTTTCGGGCATCCCACAGATCAATTACTAAAGGATTTGGACTTGGAACTCTCACACTGGGATTCTCAGTCGGAAAAACCAGTCACCAAAATATCCTTTGGGCACTTTCCACTCTCATTTTCTGCACCCTCTAGTTCTGGAAGAACCTTGAAAGAAGTTTTCCTAAAGCATTCCATATCAGCCTACCTGTGCGGGCATCTTCATTCTAGGTTTGGCAAGAACTTAAAGCGGCACCATCAGTTGAGTAATCGTTTCTTATCCCTGCAGAATTTTTTTCAGTTTAACGTACATCAAAATTCTTTTGAAAGCACTGTAAATTGTTCAATGGGAGCCCCTCCACAAGAGTTTTGGGAGTGGGAGATAGGTGATTGGAGAAAGAGTAGAGCCATTAGAGTTTTAGCCATTGATAGAGGTCATGTTTCGTATGTTGATCTTGATTTCAAATCAGGGGCCAAACATGCAATTATATTGCCCACTTTTCCTTTAGACTCTCGCTTCATGCAGACATCTTCATACCATCATAACTATGAATGCCAATCCGTGGCCTCTTCATCTTACGAGACAATTC
This sequence comes from Medicago arabica, assembly GCA_946800305.1. Lineage (NCBI taxonomy): Eukaryota > Viridiplantae > Streptophyta > Magnoliopsida > Fabales > Fabaceae > Medicago > Medicago arabica. The sequence continues at coordinate 41,609,215 of OX326969.1, forward strand.
GAGCTCTGGTATTTTCTGTTTCTCCAGTTGAGTCTGTTGTGGCTAGGGTCTATGATTCACGATACGGAGATCTTGTTTTAGTTGTAGAAGCCCATATGACCAAGCATGCTGAAGAGAATTCCAGGGGGAACCTCTATGTTGCGCCATGGAATTACAAAGCCTTTGAGGATACTTCTCCTGATAGATTTTGGTTTCAAATTGAATCAAATGACATCATGGGCAGATCAACTTTGACAGAGTTAAGGCCATTTTCTATTAATGGTCATAGCTTCAGGCTTTCTTGGAGCTGGAAGGAGTTTTTTGTCATGGGATGTCAATGGGCCTCCTTATATTACCCATTATTATGGTCTGCTTTGGGCTTTATGTTCTCCTTTCTTCTTGTTCCAAAAGCTCTCCTTTTTTTTCAAATGAATTTATACACTTACAGGAACTTTATCGCCAATAAAGGCGTAGTAAATGGTGTATTATGGATTCTCCAGGAGCTCTGCAGAGTTCAAACATTATGGTTTGGTTGGATAGGATACCTGTTCTATCTTATATTGTTTCCCTGGTTTATGGGGCAAGTTTTTACTGAAGAAAAAAGTACAGTGTACATGACCTATATGGGTTGGGCTGTAGAGACTTCTAATGGAAAGGGGAAGTTTGAGTGGGTTGGATACCCAGATATTATGGTGTTGGTTCTTCCTCATATATTATTTGTGGTTTTGCCTGCAATTTTAGTCACTGGTGCTTTGACTGCTGAAAGAGCAATTTACCGGGAACGCGTGTTAGCATTATCAGGAAAGAAAAAAGATGATATTGATTTGAACTCCAGAAGACCTTTATTAAATGGCAACCATAACAGCACAATATCCGCTCTCCACCTTGGCAAGCGATGGATTCGGAAGCTTCTTTGCGTGGTTTGCTTGGCAATATGTTGGAAGCATTTTATGGTAATGTTTTAAGTAATACTTTGCAGTTTGGTCCGTGCAAAATTATAGATAAATAGTGCATTCATTATAATAGTGGTATTCATAGATTGTTTATTGCATTAACATAAATAAATAAATGCTGCAGAAATGAAAGCCTTTTTTCTACTAGGTGGTATTAGATCAAACAACATTATAAATTCCTATCATGAGTTATATATGGGAATAGACCATTTAACTCTAAATTCATCTTTACATGGTTTGACTTACAGTTACAGTTTTCTTCAGTTTTCCTCTACCTCTAATACTAGTAATTAATGAACTATTTTTCATTTTATCTATCCTTCTTATGGACCCTTCTACTCAACAGAGAATGGAAAGAAAAAAAAAAACAGAGAATGATCAACACCGATGACAGTTGCTTATTTAAGTTACTTCAAAGATTATTCATTTCTTTCATGTACACTTGAGATGCTAGCTTGTCGGTAAGAGCTTAGTCTTATAACCTCAAGGTACATAGTTCAAATCCCCTCGGGAACAATTGTAAAATGGGCACTAGTTTCACTTTAATTAATTAATAAAAATCCCCCCTTCCCTATTTAAAAAGAAATAAATAAATAATTTATGCCATGATGTGAAAAGAATGGATCAAATATGCTTATGGAATCCTTTATTAGCAGTCTGAAATTAGCTAGGAACCTAGCTTCTTTTCTGATAGAAGGATGGGGATTGTTTGTTTGCAGTATCTTTTGACAAATAGAATTTTTTTTTTTTTGTTAGGATTGCTGTCTTATTATTTTGTAAGGCAGTTTTTCAGTTGTCCTTCCTTTACCTTTTCTATTCTTGTCTTGTTTCTTCATTTTATCATACTTATTTCACTGTTGCATTGCAGAATTGCAGAAATCTCGTAAAAGCTTATGATATGAACCCAGTTCTCCATTTCCTGGGTTATGGTCTTTCAATGCCCTTGTTATTGGCATATGCTGTCAGCAAAACCAGAAATGCTCAATGAAACTTGTTTGAAGGATGCACATGTACTCATCTCGGACCAAATCTGCATGCGTGGATTCTACTACAAAGCACACACCTGGATTCGGATCAGTTCTAAAATTGATTGAAACTAGCGAAGTCAACAAATATTCCACACTTGTCGACAGGCAACAAGAGTGCTGGCTGGTTTTCCTCTACCAACCCAAACGTCCCATTCTAAATGATGATGTTTCTGTTGTTTGTACCCTAAGCTATTGTTGTCCTGTTTAGTTTATGAATTGTGCTGTTAGAAGAGAAAAGAAGGCTATGCGTAATGCAGTATGCATCGTGGTTTGTTGGTTTTGCTGGGGTCGAAGAAGGATGCAACGCAGTTGTTATAATGGCTGAGTCACTTAACAAAGACTGATTTTTGTAGAGTAGAAAGTAAATTTACCAATTAACTACCGAATTGTGATAGTTGTGTTTTTTGTATGCACGTCAATTCAAATTACTTGATAAATATTGTCTATTAATTATAATTTCCTATATTTTGGAAACGAATATGTTCATTAAGAAATAAGTGATATTACTATCTTACGTGGTACTTATGACATGTCCTTATTTTGAGGTACAGTTCATTTTCTTCTCTATAAAATGTGATCGAGGGTCATCCTCTTGGAAGCAAATTCTGTCCACCGAAAATAAACATTGTCATCCTGTTGGAACCGAATTCCGCCCACCAGGAATAAACATAGAAAAATAGTTGAACATCTTCGTCATCTTCAACATTCAAAAGCTATTGAGTTTTTCAATCTTGGGTTTTCGTAATGTAATGTTATTTAATTTTTTTTTAAATGTTTGATGTTTAAAATTAAAATAAAAAATTGCATAAATTCTAAAAACTAAACATTACACATCTTATCTCGACCAATAAAAACGGGCCACATGTTCTCATCTTCTCCCGACTAATAAGAATTAAGCATAGTTTCTCATCTTCTCTCAACCAACATGCCATGTCGTGTGTTCTCATCTTCTCCCATCACGTGATTCTCATCTTCTACGACTAATAAGAATTAAGTATATAATTTGCATATTCTTTTGATATTAATCATGTGATTCTTATCTTCTATGACCCAATAGGAATCAAAATCATGCATAAAGTCTATTAACACATAAGTCTGCACACGATTTCTTCACAGCTACTCTAATACTAGTTCTTTCACATCCTTTGAATCATACCAAATATGGTGCATTCGTAATTTTCCTTGTTTACAAAAATGGAGAAATAATACACAAATATTGTGTGTTGGTAAGCATTTTCAAAGTGAAGAATTATAGTGCTTCAAAGTGTGTCATGGTTTAATCACCTAAATCAAAATAAAAAACAAAAACAAAGACTATTGCTCTTTTTTTTTTGGTTACATAAGAGACTATTGCTCTAGTGCTTCAAATCTCGATTACTGTTTTTTTTTTTTAGAGAAAAAAATCTCTATCACTATTATAAGCATACTTTTGAGTTATTTAATGTTATTATTTCTAATATACCCTTTATTTAATTAAAAAAAACACTTAATACATATAGTCAAGGAAGTTTGTCCAAAAAGACAATTTAGTAGATTTCACTTGCGTTTAACATGAAATCTAAAAAAATTACTTGCACTTACATAATTTATCAACACCCTATATCCATTGGAAAGTCAATAAAATCTAGTAGAGTTCGTTCATAATAGTCGGAGAGTGTATCTTGTATAGTTTATGAACACTATGTCCTTTAGAAATGGCTGCATCCCGTATGAACATTTGAAGATTGCCAATGATATATTTCATTTCTGTGGGCAGAACTTGGTTCCATCAAGTTATACACAACATTTGAGGACGGCCCTCAATTTCATTTTGTTGAGAAGAAAATGAACCCTACCACAAATTAAGTATTGCTTAGAAGATAGTGTCAGCACTTTTTGACAGGTCCCAAATACCACATAACATATAAAACAACAAGAGTCCCGAAAGAGACTCAGAAAATGTAGGCAACCAGCATTCTCTTTACAGTATATTGTCAACGACAATATAGTCAAATTATACTCAGAAACTTCCTTACATTGGTACAAGATCGACAAGCGCAGCCCGTCTCTAATTTTTACAAAAAGTCTAAAAGTAGCAAAAAAGACATTCTCAAGCAAGAAAACAGATACTAGATATCATGTGATCTGCTGTCTTGTGGATCATGGATGGCAGAATATGACTTCATAGATGGCAGTGGTGATGTTTCACCAGGTTTCCCGCCTTCACCTCCAGGTGGCAAGCACCTTTTAGAGAAAAATGCAGCAATACTTCTTGGCCCCCCACTGCTATTCTCTGCAAATTCAACAACACATTTAATATAAAAAACAAGACAACTAAATCAAAAAAATTGGGTCAAACTCTTAAAAGTCAAGATTTCATACCAGGTTTAACTGCCAAGCCAAGCTTAGCCAATACTTCTTTCTTCACCTGGAAAAATATAACATCTTAAATTCAGCTTATTGGTAAAAAAATCAATCATAAAACAAAAGTAATTTTAGCATGTGGTCACTTCCCAGATTAAATCAAAACAGCATTGATTTTTCCACAAGGGTTACAAATAATTTTAGCATATGGAACACAAATTCAAGATTAGTAAGACAACATCTTATGTCCAAGCAGTTAGCTCATGAAACTATGATCCATGATTAAATAAGAACCAACAATTCCTTTTATTGACTTTGTAAAACATTTCAGGACTTTAGAGAGGGATACTGCTTGCAAAATTTGGGATACATTTCAAAGTTGGAGACATATTTTCAGGTTAGATTCAATTGATAAATTACAGCATGCCCCCTCAATATTGACCACACAAGTTTGTTCATGTTGTGGGTCAATTTAAGTCATTACTCATTATAACCTGAGGACCAGTTCAGGTTAAGTTCATATAAGTGCCCAACAGATATCAAGATCTTTTGGAGAGTAATGATTTTTATGACACCCAGGATCACAACCAACAATAGCTGAAAAGAGATCCATGCAGACACCTAGACCATTGTGTTCCTATTATATTTAGTCCATTGACATTTGTATCACACCACCAATTTTGAATGATTTACATTACAAAAATTAGCAGTAATCACTAGAATGTGGGATTACCACCATCACAAACCTGCCAACGGTTATCGACATAGTCTGATACTTCTCTCACTTTATTCCTTAGTGATGATTTTGATGCAGAAGGAAATTTCTGCTGCAAAGACCCTAACACTTTATTTATGCCCTGAGAACAATTCTGGATAGTGGTCACCTGAAAAACAAATAAATCATTGTAAGGTGAATTTACATGGTACAGTCTAAAATCAGCTGCAATTTCAGAAAAGCAAGATAAAAGGAGAAAGGAAGTGCTGCTAAATCAACCTGTCGCAGGCAAAGGTCATGCAAAATCAAAACTTACAATTATAGGCAGATCTGTGTCTGGTATGGCAGCCAAATCAGGCAGTGGAGTAGCAGCACCTTTGCCAGTAGAGGGAGAGGCTTCTTGGTCTTCTTCTTGCATTTTATCTGTTGATAATTCTAATTCAATAAACGAACCACCAGGAATTGTGTACATACTCAAGGCTTGCAAGCACATCTGCTCCTGCTTAGAAGTTCCGCTAATACTGTTATCCAAAAACGAAAGCTCCTTGTCATAAACAAAATTTGCTATGATCACAGGGTTATTTTTACGAAGAGCGTGCTCTGTCAAATTGTTTAGATATTTTTGCTGTCGAAGTAAAGCACAGAATTCCTCAGTCTCTATGTCATCCTTTGAGCAAGAGCTGTCAACCTCCTCCAGGCCAACATCTGTTTCCATTCGATCCAATTGTGCACCCTGCATAAAAATGAAGATTTCATTAACCAATTGTAGTGGTCTTCAAATGTACAGAATAGATACCAATAGTTGGTACAAGTGCTCAAGGTGATGATATCTGAGAACATTTGATGCCACACACACCTCAGCTTTTTTCATTGGATCATAAAAAAATAATTAAAAATGAACATAACATGCACAGATTTCAAATCACCAAAAGGTCAAGAACATTATGTTAGACTTCTTATTATGGCAGTTATGGGTTGTTTCGGAAAGTTATTGAGTCAGTTATGAGTAATGGAGAAAGCGATTAATTGGATAGTTTTAGAATGGGTTTGGGAGGGAGAGACCAAGTTCTTGAATTCTTGGAAGGGAGAGACCAACACTCTCGAATTTCTTGGCTAGTAACTGTGCATAATATCTTTTTTCTAGTTTTTGTGCAAATTCTGCATTATCTAGTGTGATTTTGTTTGTTCTAAATGTTTCTGTCAATAAAAGTCAGTTTCGACGATTAAAATGTATTTTGGTACTGGTTTCTATCACATTATAACTAAAATAATTGAATTGTAAAATATTATAATTGCAAATTCGTTACAGTAAAAACATCAAACATATACCTCGTCATCTGAGAGATATCCATCTGGTACAAAAAATCCATCTTCACTTTCTCCGTCAGATTTTGAACCTTCCTCTTGACATTCCTCTTCATCTTTCTCACAATCTTTCTCACAATCCGATAGACTTTCACCAGGCTCCTCCTTAAAAATAAAGAATGTCGTTAGCAGATTGAACACGTCTACATTTACATATATTAATTAACAGTAGATGCAATGGTTTAAAGCACCTCTTCCCATTCATCATCACTGCTGACATCATAATCAACGCTTGGATCCTTCTTTAATGGATGACGTCCTCCAACAACATGACTAAAAATACAAATTTTAGCACATTAGCAATCTCAACTAGATATACTAGAACCAGATATCACACCATACAATAAATTAATGATGATATTTAGACCTGAAACGATTATATGCATTTAATTTAACTAACCAATGAGCCTTTAGAAGTAGTGACTAAACATTTGCATAACCAACATGCATTTAATTTAACTAAGCAATGAGCCTTTAGAAGTAGTGACTAAACATTTGCATAACTAGAAGAGACAAACATAATAGTCTATTAAAAGAAAGGTATAGACATGGCCTATTAAAAGTCAGTATGAAGTACAGTCATGAAGCATGATCTAACCTTTTAACGGGCCAAAAACCATAAAAGGCTGGTCTAGGAGTATTATCAAACTGCAATAATTGCCTTCCTCGATAGTACTTCTTGGCATCAAGATGGGTACTGTCTGCATTCATTGAGCAGGAATTACCATCCGGACTACTTTCTCCTATTCGGTCTACATCCTTTTCCGTGCCTAACTCATCCTCGTGAGTTGCAGCTTTAGTATCTGTGAGCTTAAGTTGCTTAAAAGCTTCAGTCTTGGGATTTTGTCGTAAACCCCATCTCTGTTTTCTGTTTGAGCGGATGGATTGTCCTAAAGAGCGCCATGAATGAAAGTGTGACCTGCAAAGTCAAGCATTTTTCATAAAATCTAGAACAGCATGAGATGAAAGAGAAAGGTAAATCCTACTCGGGACATGGGGTTTTTTAGAAAACCTAAGGTGTGGATATGTTGAAAATAAGGAAACCTTTTTTATAACATTCAAAAAAATTAAACAGACAAGAGTCATAAACTTTACAAAAAAATCATTGAGAATAAAAAGAAATTAAGAAATATGAATGCAGAATCAAGAAAATTATAATAGGAAGATGATATTTACAAAAGAGGAGTCGGAAAATGTTATTTATGTAGTAAAAAGGGGAAAGAATAGTACCCGTATAACGGGAGAAAACATGCATTATAAAGGGAAAGGTATCAACATCACCAAAAAAAAATTAGAAAATACTATTTATATTATTTTGTAGTAAAAAACATATATTTATCAAAAAGTAAACACATCATGTACCCAAACCCAATTTTTTATTTTAAAAGTTAATTTTGGTACCATGTATATGTACAGTGCACAAGATTGATATTGGAGTACCCATGCTTAAGAGGGTAAAACAGTACTTACTTGCGAAGATCCTCGGGCTTAATATCACTGCTTGATGCAAGAACATTATCCATTGAAAGAGTAGCGGACATAGACACACTTTCATTCTTGCTGCTTAACAAATCAGATGCAGTGGGCTCAGTTGAAACTTTGTCGCTCTGAACAGAGGGATTAGGTTTACTTCTTTTCAGAAAACGCTCCATAATTGAGACTTGCTTTTGTAAACTACGTTTCTTTTTTAATTCGGCTTCTTCTTTTTCTCGACGCCGCTGGTCTTTTTCTGCTTCCTCTGCCTGCTTCTTTTGTTGTTTCCTCTGTTCGCAACATTTCTCATCAGTTTTTGCCTCACCTTGGGACAACTTCGAACTTGTTTCCTAGAACAATTATGTAGTCGGAGAAAAAGAAAATTGTCAACTCTCAACATAAATCTATTTTCATTAGATGAAAGCAGAAGCAACAATTAAGAATGACTATATCAACTGCAATGGATTATCATAATGTTGTCTGCAAACACTTTCAGATTTTGGGTATCGATATTTATTACTCCTACCATCCCAAATTATAAGTCATTTTTCCATTTCACACAAATTAAGAAATGTAGTTTTTTTTTACATATAAGAAATGTAGTTAATATTGTATAGAAAAGAGAAATTATGAGTTAGTACCTTACAAAATTACCCTTCATTTATGGTATGGCAAAGATACATAAAAATTGTAAAAAAAAGGGTAATAAATATTAAAGGGTATAATAGGAAAAGAATATTGATGTTTCATTTTGATATTGTAAAATGATTTAAATTTGGGACAAACTTTTTTCCCAAACTGACTAATAATTTCGACAGAGGTAATGGAAATTTGGAATATTCAAGTTAAGCACGTAGAAGACGCAATTTCACTACCAGAGAGCAACACCAAGTAAGAAGTAATTGGAGCTATAAACAATATAAACAGAATCAAAACAACACTTACAATGGCAATTGTTTCTGTTTGCAGTTCACACTGTAGGCTTTCTTTTTCTTTCTCTTTCTCTTTCTCAGCTTCTCTTCTATTTCTATCCAACTGTTTAATTAGCAATTTTTCTTCTTGGTTTGCTTTTTTCTTATCCCTGCAATTATAATTTAGAAAAAATCAAATGAACAATTTATATATTTGCAAGGTAACCGAACAATGTCAGGATAGGAACATTATGTTACATACATGTCTTCACTGTTCTTCTGCAACAAGCCTTCAACTATCACGCGAATGTCAGCCTCAGTAGAAGTTTTACTCAGCTTTTTCGAGGCCTTGATTAAGTTTTGACTATAATTAGGCTCGCTTTCTTGTTTCTTCAGTAACGCAATCATTTCTGCATAGCAATGAAATTTCAATAAACTACACAGTAAACAAAAACGCTGTCGTTTTCCCAAAACTCTCAAAACAATACATTCTTTAAAAAGGGAAAACACGACAAAACATCGTCGTAAATGTCATCTACACCAATTATTTGCATATTCGACTATCGACAACATATTCCTTCACCAGTAAAAAACAGTGTTGTCACTTGTCAACAGCGATTTTTTTCAAATATCCCTATCCTACGGAGTTACAATGTCGCAATAGCCACTATTTGACAATACTTTGTTTAGTAGCATATCGCAGAACAATGTTGATTTGTTCATATTAAATGTTGTTAAATACAGTTATAGAGCTATCACATAGCAAAATTTGAACAAAACCACTGTTGTTCTGCAATAAGCTAGTTAGTACAAAATATTGTGAAATAGAAGCTATTGCTGTACTGTAGTATTGCTGCATGGCGAAATCTGAACAAACGGCTATTTCCTGTGATCCTCAGTGTATAACATTATTCAAATTCTGCTATGCAAGTGATATAGCACTGTTTGAGTTTGTATTTGACAACACTGATAAATGGAAGGAACAAATAAACTAACAGCATTTAAAGTACCGTAGTCAGCAAAAACAAGGTAATCCATACCAGATACAGCCATAATCCTCTCGTGGATCTTTTTCCGACAAGTGCGTCGAATAACAAGCTCTCCTCGAACAGATTTCGGCAACAATTTAATCTCCCTAGTCTACAATATCAACATAGCAAATCCATCAGCAACAAACAAGCAATGTACTCAATACACATTCAACTTCAACACAGACCCAATCATTATCAACATAACCAACATCCGAAAAAACATTCATTTACACAAATTTTAGATAACCCAATTGAATCAAACAACAAATAAACTATAGTTAGCAAAATTATCATCAAAATTCACACCGAAAATCAAGAAAAAAAATCACCTCCCAGCACCAAAGACATGAATCAGAATGATCTTCCAAAATATCAGCATCAGCATTGGGAACTCCGTACATCATCCTCTGCCCAACAAACAACAAACTACTCTTCACCAATGCCGAATTAACCCCTTCCGCCAACACAATTCCCCCATTCGCCACTTCACAATTCACCTTCTCATAAATCTCATCAACAAGCTTCGACAACGGAAGCTCACTCTCCTCCATCAAAGCCGCAACCACCACGTTTCTCGAACCCCCACATTGCTTAAGGTCGACCACAACTTTCTGAGCCAAAACCCCTCTGCAATACGCAAACAACCCTTCGAGCTCTTTTTCTAGGGTTTCGATTTGTGCTTGTTTCTCTTCGGGAGTCCGCGAATTAACATCCTTCTTTCGCTTTCGAGGGTTGGATTTGGGGCGATTTGGCGTTGGATCTTGAGGTGGTGGATGTGGTTGTGGTGGAGGAGTGGTTTGGACGGTGGTGTCGATTTGCATGGTTGTTGAATTTGAGATCTGAAGATGAAAAAGAAAAACCCTAATCGGTGGTGGAATAAGGGAAATGAAAATGAAAATGGGGAAATGTTGAATGAATATAAACAAACAATAAAGTGAACTGAAATTTTTTGGTGTTTGGCGCTAACTTATTTTGTTGCCTCCACTTCCAAATGTTCAACTTCTCTAGTTGACACCTTTCCTAACCTTTCAATTAAATATCATTAATATGCTAGATAATTTTCCCCTATAAATCAAGATCAATTTTTCTTTTACAATTTATATACTAGTTCTTGTTTTAAAAAACAAAATTGGATAATAAGAGGTTCGAAATCAGAATGAGAAACAAAGACGCGCGAAGTTGATCTAAAATTTATGCGCGAAGTGGTAATCTATTTTAAATAAAATAACACGCAAAGTTTAAATTTGAACAAAATCAATTAAAAATAAAGATTTAATTTGAGTAGGATATTAATGGTGTAAAATAAAATAAAAATCTTTATCATACGTCATATTTGCAACGCATGGCCAGTTAATGAGTTGTGCAAACATACCAACAATAAATGGTTTCAATACTCTAAAAAGAGAGTGGATCGGAAATCGAATCGATGTGATCTTTGGGTCATGGTTCAATCGATTAGATTACGGTATAACTGATTAAACGGAATTTTTTTTTAGGAAATTGATTGAACGGGATTGATAAAAATAAATAATCAAATAACAAATTTAAAGGTAATTTTTGTAAGTAATTCATTTAACTTCATAACAAGTTAAGTAAAAATGCATAAATCTATGTCAAATACACATAATAAATAAAAACCAAATTTTTTATAAAATAAAAAACATAATGCTCTACCAAAAAAAAAAACATAATGCATTTCAAGGGATTTTAATTATCAAAGTCGTGGAAGTTAAAAAATGGATGGTGGACTTGGAGATTCATGGACTCTTAAAATTTGTGGTCGGGTCTAACATAACCTCACAAATCGTTTTGTTAGGCGAGGATTGCCCCGCTTATAAATATGTTGTCACATTATCTCCTACCTAATGCAAGACTCTTTAACACATCTCCTCACGTACAAGACTGGATGTTTGGGGGGTGAATATAAATGGTGGGTGTCCCAATAGCGGAAAATATGATAGCAAGTGGCCTAGCATATCTTAGAGGAGGCTCTAATACGGTATTAGGATTTGTGGTTAGGCCTGGCATGGCCCCACAAACCGGTATGTGTGGTGAGGATTGTCTCGCTTATAAACGTATTGTCAGACCATCTTATATCTGATGTGGGACTCTTCAACATGGACCATAAAAGTTAGGCTTTGAAAACACTTTTATTTACACAAATTACTCTTTAGGAACATTCAATTGCTCACAAGCACCTTAAACTTTTAAAAATACATTTATCAGGAGTTATGTTCTGCTTGCATGGAATTAGGGGTGACAAACTAATCTCAAAATCAAAAATTAAGAATCGATCCCAAAATCAAAAGTTATGATGCAGTAGTAGGAAGCAAGATGCGGTAGCTGAAGCCAAAATGCAGAATTATGCGTAATTTATTCAAAGTCCAATCAACTTTAACGCACTTAAACACTTTCAAACACACTCAACATTCAAAATATCATAAAATAATTTTGATCAACATTCAAAATGCCCTAAAACCACGCGTGATTCGTGCAGAAGTGAAAATATTCAATATACGTTCAAAATGTCACAGAGGCATAACTATCGATGTATTAAAATGGATATAATTTCATCGGAACGCCTTCCTCTACTGTGCAGTTTAATATTGAGTGGCCAGCTTTGCATCATAATGACAATACGTTGCAGAGTATCGTGTAGACTATAATATGTGGTGCCATTTTCCTTCCCATTTGAGCAAATGGTCCTTAACCTCGTTATCAACTGCAATGTATCCAAAATATCCCTGACATGCTTCTCTTCTATCAAGACCTCCACATTTGATGGCCTGTGTGGATCTCTCGCCACTAGAGCGACTAGTCTCAAATGAGATACCTGATAAGTGCTCAAAAGTACCACATTTTATGTGTGAATCTAGGCATTTTAGTGACTTGTTTTGCAAGTTATATAAGGAAAGGCAATCATTTATTGTAAATTTACTCTTTGTGCTTTACATGCTTGATTCTACCCAATTTATGCAGGAAATGACAAGCAAGGACCAAGAAAGAAGCTCCTGAACCCAAGCCAGTTCGCTTAAGCGACCACGCGTTCGCTCAAGCGAACCTGTCCCAGAAAGTCACAACATGTTCGCTTACGGTTCGCTTTCTGAACACTTTAGGAAAATCATCCGTTCGCTTAAGCGAACAATTGTAAGCTTGTTGTTCGCTTAAGCGTACAAAACGTCGAGAGCAAATGGAAGTTCACTTGTCAGTTCGCTTACCGTTCGCTTGAGCGAAGTTCATCAAACCTCTGAAGATAAGGACCATGTGGCTGCTCCTCATTGGTCAACAGAAGATTTCACTTTCGTTCGCTTAAGCGACCACCTGTTCGCTTAAGCGAACAGCCACGATTTCAGCCAATATAAATAACTTTCTCTTCTCTTTCCAAAAAACTTCACTGTTTTATTGCATTTTCTGGTTTTTAGAGAGAGAATATGGCATTTTCTAGAGAGAGAAACACAAAGTAAGGTAGTTACGAGTAGATTCAACCCAAGATTTAGTGAGATATCATGGATCTAGGCATTGAATCTTCATCTCTTATGCTTCCTTTGCAAAGCTATCATAGACATATGTAGCTACATCTACCCTTGTGAGTCTTGAGGTATTCAAACAAGCTATTATGTAATCTTTTGATCATTTAATATATGGTTCTAGCTTATTTATTCAATATTGTTGTTGTTCTTGTGTTTAATGTTTTATTGAGATTCAAAATGATATTTGCAAATGCTTTTGAATTTTAGAACTAGAATAACAATCTATCTTAAGTTATCATGCTAGACATAGATGTTAATATTTGATAATCACTTTTAATCTAGAACTTAATGCTTTTGGGTCATTTAATCGGGCGGGAAACCGTCGATTGAACGATCCAAACGACTTTGTGATTGTTTAAACGTGCGGGAAATCGACATTTAAACAATCCCTTAAAAAATAACGATATCATTTGGACACAAATGATATTGTCGAGTGACTGTGATAATATCGTTTAAAAAGCTAGAATCTGTTATTTGATCGAGAGATTGCAGCTGTTACGCTTGGTTGATATCTCTGACCCCAAGCGAAATAGCCCTATCTCCACTCGTTTTACTTTTTTGTCGAATAGTTCAAATAGTTTTACACAAACAAACAATTTATACCCAAACACTTAAGATGATATTTGACATTAAAATGCTTATGAGACACACCAATCCCTGCGGAAACGAACCTATTATACTCACGTGTAAATAGTTATACGACATGTAAAAATCTTACATCAATACCCACAGAGTCAGGAAGTGTAACTCGATATGTGCTGCCAACGTGTCTCCAAAAATATACCTCACATGTCCTCAGGTATAAGATGCACCAAAAAAATACTATAATGTTTGGTCTATCTGAAAGACATTCAACTTTAGTAGGAAGAATGGATGTCTTGTAATGGTCTGAATACGTCCATGTTGCCACATCAGACGCTCTGACAAGTGACAATAAACCATCTTACAATTTATCCAATTAATGTACCAACGTATGGCGACAAACTGACGTGTCTGACGATGTTCGTCGTAGGAGCTAAAGATCATGAAGTTGACCTGTAGGCGATCAAAGATGGACATGTTTAGTTGTCCAGTGACTTATGGCCCATGCCATGAATGAAGCACGTTTTGTGTGGCCTGTCGATGGTATAGTTGGGGTCGATATCAGTATCATACGCATGCGCGCATATGTGTATCAACAAAGTTCTCCATAGCCCATACCTGACAAACAAACATAAACATAAACACATATAACAAACACAAACATATAAACTTAGAAATACATATTAAAATACAAGTTTCTTAAATATTACAAAACAAATAAAACATCATGCTAAAATAATTTAAAGAACGTGAACATGCCATTTTTTTACGAGGACTAAAAGTAAAATTTATATAGCCTCAAGTGTTTGTTTGTAGCATGAGAAACGTTTGCCGACAAAAGTTCAAATAAATAAAGATAAAGGTGAAAAGAAATGGCATTATCATGAACAAAAGTGAGTTTCATACATTGTTTGAATTGCTCCGAGGACAAATGTGTTATCATCCGAGGACAAATGTTATATAGTAGGCTTATTTGTAGGGTCATGTTAACCGTGCCTCAAGGACATTAGTTAAGGAAACAAAAAATAGTAAGTTTGTATTGAATTCAACAGTTCTTTAATTTTTAAAAAGTCAAATCTATCACTTTTCATCATCTTCCAATACAATATTTTAAAATTTATCCTCTTAATCAATACCCTAAGAGCACTCTTCATCATTTCCCTTATTTTTATATAATGGAATTGAACTAATTTACATGGAGAATGATTCCACTATTCATACAAACATAGAAGAAACCTGACTAACATGTGTCTTCTAACTAAGATTTTTTCTTCTTCCAAGTATATTCTAGTTCTGAATTTTGAAAGTTGATGACTTGCCAAACATCACTGTCATTGTTAAACTTTATCTGCACTTTTTTATATGCTAGTTTTTTTGGTTAGGGATCTGTTTGGTAAGACACTTCCATTAGCTTATAACGGATAGCTTATAAGCTCGTTTGACCAAAAAAACTTTGTTTGGTAATGTTTTTTCACCACGAGCTTATAGCTTATTTCACGAGCTTATAAACTATTTTTCAGACGTTATTCCAAGTAGCGTTTGAGCTTATAACTTATCATCTTTTATTACATTTGTACCCTTATTATTTTAATTAAAATCCACTTTTACCCTTAATATTCATTTATTATGATATATAAAATAAAACGAGGCTAGCTATACATTATTATTTTTTGAACAAGTCAAAATGGAATTATATAACAAAGCAGTCCTAAAAGCACAAGGTGTGCCTTAGAGACTACAAAAGGAGTCAAGAGTTACATCAACTACAAACACAACACAGCAGCCAAACACTAGCTTTTACCCAAACAAACAAGAGGGCAAGACCACCACTGCTGAGTATCAAACACAAAGGTAGCTCTTTTACCTTTCAACCATCATAAAGACATTATATCAACCTTATCTAATAAACGGGGAATGGGAGTAACTACATTATTAAACAGGCGATTATTTCGCTCGTTCCACACAACTCAGGCACAAAGAAGCCATATAAGTTGCATAAAAGAACGTCTAGATTTAGCACCACCTGTCAAATAAGTAAACTGTAGAAAATGGTCGGAAATATTATCAGCATCCATCCCATAACAACCAATCCAATCACGCACCAAATGCCAAAGGGAACCAAAAGTGTTGCACAATAAAAATAGATGTTGTGTCGTTTCAGGGGGACCGCAACCAGCGACACATAAGGACATGTCAGTTGACAGAACCCGTCGAGCAATCAAATTAGACTTTGTTGGAAGACGATCACGGTGGAGTCTCCACGCAAAAACTGATACCTTCAAGGGAACCTGTTTATGCCACACCAGCTTCGAAGCAGAAGCCTCACCAGTATGATCTAGAGAGGTCAACAAATTATATGCACCACGAACTGTGTATCCATCTGACGGCGCAGGAAGCCAAACCCATCTATCTGAAACATTAGGAAACAAGAGAACATCAAGAAGTAAAGCCCTACACTCCGCTAACATCTCCTCCTCCCACTGCTACAACCTACGCCTCCACCTCCACACCTCTCCCCATTGCTCCGCATCAACAGAGAACAAGTTTGCCACAGTCAAGAACTTATTCTCTGTTAAGTCAAACAGTCGACGAAAACGATCACATAAAGGAATGTCCCCTAACCATCTATCATACCAAAACAACGTATCAGTCCCATCTCCAACCCTCCGCATCACGTGGCTATCAAACCAACCACTCTCCCCAACACCGCCCCTGTCCCTAAATCGACTCACCTCCCTCCACCAACAAGAAACACTCCGGCCCCCAACCTCCAACCTGCCACCTAATTCGCCATACCTGGCAACTAAAACCCTATACCACAAACCACCTCTGTCCGCCAACATCATTTGCCTAACAAAACACTATTAAACTCCTTCAACTGCCTCACCCCCAAACCTCCATACTCCTTTTTCGAACAAAAAGTTTTCCAGCCTATCCAGTGTGTGTATATATACAAACTTGTCCGTTCAATACACATATAACTTCTCTTTGTTTTTGTTCTTTTAGCCCTTTTGTTTTTTTATCTTATGGGTGGATTATGTTGTATTTTGTTTTAAAATAAAATTTTATACTTTTCTTTTTTATAAAGTATAAAAACTCAAATGAAAATAAATTAAAAATAAAATTTTAGCCAAGAAAACTAATTTAAAAGTCTTCAAAAAGAAAATGTATATAAATACTTAAATTATCGAATAATATTTTTTTTAAAACAAGAAATTACCAAGAAACAAGAAATATTTTTTGTCAATGTATATAACTTTTATTAAGAATAAAAAATATCCTTTTATATCATTTTACGTTTATTAGCCAGTTGAACCGCTGATTTTACCAAACACTTTAATTAACTTATCAGCTATCAGTCATCAGTCATAAGATATCAGTCATCAACTATCAGCTATAAGCTATCAACTATCAGCTAGCTTATAAACTATCCGCTGTTTTTACCAATCAGAGCCTAGATCTTCATAGCAACTTCTTTTCGAATTTTGCCTTGTTGGTCGTCAAATTAACTTTTCAAACACTTATCCTAATTCGGATATATGGTTAGATGTACTTTAGATGATTTTATTTGTTAAAAACTATATATACTAGATGTACTTTAAAGTATATATAGTAGTAGATGTACTTTAGATGATTTGATTTGTTAAAAACTACTCCCTCCGTCCCTATATCTAAGTATCTATTTGATTTTATTTTTGTCCCTAATTGTAAACCCCTTTTCAAATTACTAGAATCATTTATTACTTTTTTCCTAAACATACAATTAATTAATACTACTAACTTGTCTTGAAATTTGAAAAGTCAAATTTAATATACATACAAACAAAAGACAATTTGGTAATATTAACAGACAAAACAGACACATTAATTACACTAATAACTTTTCTTAAGAAATGTGAAAAAAGTAAAGGGGGGTTACATATAGGGACGGAGGGAGTATAATCAAGTAATGTTTTAATTTATAAAAGGTATAACTAAAAAAAACACATTATTTTAATGTTTTTTTTTCTTTCAGAAAACAACATATTATTTTTTAAGATGAAAATGTATGAAATGGTTAAGGTAAATGCTGAGATCCTAATAAAGAAGGTTCAGAGAGCTTTTATACAATTAAATTTAAGGGGCTGAACAACATGTCCTCAATTTTTAAAAAATTAGATCGTGAATGGAGTTCTTTATAGACTCCAAGAATAAATTCACGAGGGTTGAATCTTTAACGAACATTCGTTCCGTTTTTTTTCTTCTTCCTTTCTTTTATGAGAAATGTTAACAAATGCTCCGGGTATTTGTTAAGGGAATATAAAAAGAAATATTTTCTTAGAAATTGTGTATTATAGTTTTTGAAAGTTGAAAAAGTGTTCTTTTTAATGAATTTTTTTACTTTTCTTTCTATTTTTTGTTTGTTAACCATGCCCCGTGGACACCGGTTAACAAGACCCTTCTTTTATTTACTTAATTTTTTTTTCTTTCTTGGTTTACTAAAAATTTCAAGGTATGCAATTGCATCATGCATCCATATCTAATTAGTAAATGACTGTCTTCTTTTTTACAAAGGCCAATAGTTCTCAAGCCAAACTCATGAAGGATGTACTCAACAATTTTTGTTTGGATTCAAGTTTGAAGGTGAACATTCAAAAATCAACATTCAAGCCACGTTGAAATGTCCATTGGCCAAAGGTTTCCCAATTTGAGTTTATTGTTCACTTTCCTTGCATCTAATAGTTAGGGAAATATTTTAGTTTTTCTGCAAGTCATGTTAACAAGAGTCATAAGGACACTAATGAAAAAAGTTAAAAACCTAAATTTTGCATTAAAAATTGATATTTTATACTTTTAAAGAGTTGAATACACTACTCATAAGACAATATTTATACATTAATCTACTTAAAAATGACATGAGAGGATTTATTGTTAAAAATGCCCAAGATCTTCAACATGGCTTTGATTTTCGAGCTGGAAAGGAGGGGTTTCTATCTAATATGATAAATGACTTTGTACGATTTAATTGGATCTCATTCATTGTTTTGTGTTTATGCTATGGAATGTGAATGATGATGATGGCGGTGTCACAGATGTGAAAAAAACTAGTTTAATTGGTTCGATGGAAGAGGAATGTTGAATTATATAAAAGGAAGACAAATAACATTTCCATTGCTTTGTTCATTCATTGGTTTTTCTCTAGTTTCTTTCAGCAAACAAAAAACTAATAAACTTTACCGCAAAAAATTAATACAAGAATAATCACATCACAGTTTATTAGTTTTAAGACATCAAAGTTTCAAACATCAACTCTGATTTGCAATGGTTTTTTAAAATATCGCATCCACTAGAAGGAAATCTTTTCTTGTTATTGTGTGTTGGTCCCTTTTAGAAGATCCATACGTTTATAAATCTTATTATTGTCACTCATGACTCTAATATTAATCACTTGGTCCAACTACTTAGTCAAATACTCCAATACTCTATTTGCCGAGGGGAGGTAGTTAATTTATATATGTTTCTTTAAGTATTTTTGAACC
Organism: Medicago arabica; assembly: GCA_946800305.1. Classification (NCBI taxonomy): domain Eukaryota; kingdom Viridiplantae; phylum Streptophyta; class Magnoliopsida; order Fabales; family Fabaceae; genus Medicago; species Medicago arabica. The sequence continues at coordinate 41,628,644 of OX326969.1, forward strand.
ATTGAAACATTCCTTTAAAAAATAAACTATTGAAATATGCGAGTATTTTTACGTACAAATTTTTATTTTGAGTAAAAACACACAAAAATTTATTTTCAATTTTACAAATTAATAAATTTTTAAATTATAAAATATCAATTTAGTCCTTAAACTATTAGTCTTTCTCTAATTTAGTTAATAAATTATATAAATAAAATAAATAGTTTTTAAAATATAAACTTCAACTATTTAATATTTACTACTAAGATGATAGAGACCAAATTTATAAAGTTTGATATGTTATATATATATATATATTAAATTGACGAATTTTATAAATTCTAAATATTGTTTCATAATTTTGAAATTAAATTAAATTAAAGAAAGATCGTTCAAGAGGTGTCACCTTAATAATTAGAGTTAGACTTTGTAACATAGTTTTAGTGTTGTTATCAATAATAAAACTCCTACTTCCCGATTTATTTATTTTAAAATAAATTAATGGAAGATCGGTAATTTCTAAAACATTATAATTGCAGAAAATAGCATCCATAGAAAATTGGCGTTAGGAAAGAGATTATGATCCAAAAAGGCAAAGTACCTCGTCCACTCAATCTATTTGTACACGACATTGCCACATTGGCAATACACCACACAAATAAACAACCTAAAATAAATCAAAAACAAAAAACATTTAACTTAGGAAATTACAAAGAATGATGCTTAGGAGCAGCAGTACCATAGCAGCTACTAGTGTTGGTGTTTGTCACACTCAAAGATTATGGTCACATTCGGTTACCATTAATTATAGATTATCTCAATTTGCTGGTAACCCTTTATTGTCGAATTCTGCATTTGTTAAGTGGAAAAGAAACATTGGCAGTTCCAATAAAAACAATCGTTTTAGAATGGCAACAAAAGCATTGGCACAACCACTTCAGAATGCTGATGAGCTTATTGATTCTGTTGAGACTTTTATCTTTGATTGTGACGGTATGTTATGTCCTCTATTATTGAACTGGAAAGGAAAAAAAATGGTGATGAATGACGAGTTGATTATGTTTTTTCTAGGACTATGAGAAAAGTGTATGTGTGTAAGTAATCTTATTAATTTTTCTTTTATATGATGAAAATGTTAATAAGTTAGTGGTTATGTTATTTTCCGGAGTTGGAATATGGACATCATGCTTAAAATGGTTTCATTGTCTCTTAGATCATCAACTGAGTTATTTGTTTGATGAAATGTATATTCTGTTATTTTTGCTAGGATCTAAAGCATTTTCAAGTGAATTCTTTATTATGTGTTTATTTAAGAATCAAATTACATGTATTTTTAAGGTTAGTGTTGTCAGAAAATAAACATTTGATTTGCCTTTTACTTTGTGAAAACTTCTAGCAGGTGGCAAAAGGGGATCATGTCATATTTAACAGACATCATATGATTTGCCTTTCTTTTAGTTAAAAACAATGTCCCTCATGTATTGATTTCATTTTGTTCTCTCTTAGATGTTATACTTTTGAGTTGTTAACATTTGATGCTTTCTTTTTCGTAATATGTGTATGCCATTGGGTTCTTATCAATGGATGGATATTGATGTAACGGTACTTTTCCTTTTTCCGTTGAAACTTAATTTGCAGGAGTTATATGGAAAGGTGACAGTTTGATAGAAGGAGTGCCTGAAACACTTGACATGCTTAGATCAAAGGTTTGTGTACTGATGTAGGAACTAGGCCTGCAAGTGTGGATGTTAACTATAGTATTTGATCTGCCACTGTTCTTTGTTTAGCGAAAACTCTGAGATTTGATCTATTGTTAAACTTCTTCAGGGAAAAAGATTGGTTTTTGTCACCAACAACTCAACTAAGTCTAGAAAACAATATGGAAAGAAATTTGAAACACTTGGCCTGAATGTCAACGCGGTTAGTCTGCTTTTGTTGTTCTTTCCTTCCTCTGTTTGCTAAGTAATTGTATAATCAATATTCATAGCTTCAAAATATTTAACTGAGTTATTTCAGGAGGAGATTTTTGCATCGTCTTTTGCAGTTGCTGCGTATTTGAAATCCATTGATTTCCCAAAAGATAAAAAGGTAACATATATCATCTTTTGCTTTGGATTATGATTGAAACAAATATTAAGCGTTTACTCACCAAGTTTGGAGCCTTTTAACCTAAGATGAATCGTGCATCAAGGCTTGGTCTTGAGGAGTGGGGAGGCCCCTTCAACTAAATATACGATAGCGCGCAACGTGAATCATGACATGTTTATAAACCAGGAAATTAAATGATTTTAGAGCCAACCAAGGGATAAATGAAGTTAACAATATTTATTTGTAAATTCTCTTATAGCAATTGTGATGCTGAACTTGATGCTTGCATGGTTTATGTTAAACATATACTACTGGAGAAATACTATAGAACATTATCATTTTATTTCTGTTATGCTATGTTCGAGTGCCATATCTTGCACAAACTATTCCCCAAACCAGTGTATGAAGTTGAAGTATAGTACTGATATATGTTAGCATGATTTAGGTTTATGTCATTGGAGAAGATGGCATCTTGAAAGAGCTTGAGCTTGCTGGATATCAGTATGTTGGTGGACCGGTATGTATTGAGTTTGTTTATGTAAAAGCTTTACTGCCTGTTCTTCTGTAAGCTTTTAATTCTGATCACTTGGTAATGTGCAATACCATTTTATCATTATTTTAATCAGTTTGACTGATAAAGCATACACACCAATTTTGAATGATAATGCATGGCATATAATAGTCTTACCAAGTCATTATCTGATGCATGAGCAGAGGTGACCTAACGGCAATGATGTTTTGATACATTGATTTGCAATTTGGACATTTTCCAAATTGATTGCAAATATTAAATCTCTTTTATTAGTATGGACTTATTCTCATGTTTGATTATCTTTCCTCTTCTTTGTACATGTTATCTTCCAGGAAGATGGCGGGAAAAAGATAGAGCTTAAGCCAGGGTTCTTGATGGAGCATGATGAAGATGTATGTACTCCTGGCCTTTCTTGATAATTGGCAACATTTAATATTACTCCCACTTCCTATTATAAGAGTGTGTTTATTATTAGGTTGGAGCAGTTGTTGTGGGATTTGATCGCTATTTCAACTACTATAAAGTCCAGTAAGATTTCAAACACCAACATGACAGTTACATATGTATGCTGCACTCAATTTAGAGTCAAACAACCGGTGATTAGAAAACTAATGAAGTCTTGTTGTCATAGATACTTTTTTTAACTCTTTTCCATATTAAAGTGTTGCAGAAAATGGATTCAGATTCCATGCAGTATACATGTTTATTCATATTTATACTTGTGCGTGTAGGAGATGTTTTCTTTGTTCTTTGATTTCCTCTATGGCCGAATCTAAATTTTATCAGCACGGAACATTCGGTGATGTAGTATGTATTTTAGCATGTAGCAAGGGTGATAGTTTTAAATTCTGGTAAGGTGGATAGAGATTCTGCATGAGTTGTTAAATATCATGTTTTCCTTCGAAATGACAGGTATGGAACTCTGTGCATACGTGAAAACCCTGGATGTCTTTTCATTGCTACAAACAGAGATGCTGTTACTCATCTCACAGATGCTCAAGAATGGGCAGGTTTGTCCTTTTGATCCCTTTCACTATTACTGATTTTATTTCATGACATTATATGCATAATAATCGAGCGAGTTTTCAAAATGTCCGCGAAGGAGTAGCCCTGTCCTTTGTGGTATGGGTTGAGATATCGAAAAAGGTCCAGGTTTCAACCCCTGCTACTAACATTTACCCCTCCTCCTAACAAATTAACCACAAACATTTCCTGAAAAAGAGTTTTCAAAATTCTTCAATTAGAGTTTAATTACATAAAAACACTAGCAAATTAGGTGGTTTTCTAGAAGGCTATATTACAAACTAAAGTGGTTCAATCAACACAATCCATTACACGGGGCAGTATGATAATGCAACTAGTATTATGCAGAGTTAATCATTCTTAAAAAATGTGCTCAGGTAGTTGAGTCTGCTATATTGTGTGTTTGAATTTCAGGTGGGGGCTCTATGGTTGGTGCTCTCGTTGGATCTACTCAACGCGAACCACTAGTTGTTGGAAAACCCTCAACTTTCATGATGGACTACTTAGCAAACGAGTATACTTTTCTACTGTCTTGTTATATATTCTTCATGCATGATTGTAGAGTATTTTTTGCATTCAATCATCATTATGCAAGTTTGTTTACAGAATAATTTTCCTTTGGCCGTGCTGTAATTTGATTGAACAACAGGTTTGGCATTTCAAAGTCACAGATATGTATGGTTGGGGACAGATTAGACACTGACATTTTGTTTGGACAAAATGGTGGGTGCAAAACTCTACTTGTCCTCTCAGGTGTCACCACACTGCCGGTGCTACAGAGTCCAGACAACTCCATACAACCAGACTTCTATACCAACAAAATTTCAGATTTTCTTTCCCTAAAGGCTGCAGCTGTATGATGACTACTACAAGCTTTACGAGATTTTCGATAAATCAAGTTGTGATGTGTATTTAACAGTTCTTGTTTTATACATCCTTGTAATCAACTTTGAGAGGAGAAACTAAAATTCTTTAACAGAAAACAATAGTACCTACAATGAAGTAATATAATGAATTATTTGGACACTAAAGTGCTTTAAAGACAAGTATTTTTTTTATTACAACAATTGGATGAAGATGTAAAAAAATGGTGAACAAGAGAGGTGTTGAATTACCATGTCCTTCTCAAACATTTAAGAAGACCAGTCAATTTCTGCGAGGCGACGTAAACCACTTCGTCTTGCTTTGATGCAATATACCTTTTCAATCTTGTTTGGTATGTTAGGTTGTTGATGATCATTTTGTTCTATCTCCGAATTATCATAAATATAAAGGTTCAAGGATAGTGTAAATGGTTGAAAGGTAAATTGATAAAAGGTTCAAGAATGGTGTAAATTCCATTTTACATTTTGAATTCACTATTTCATGTTTTTGCTTATTTTTGTTTCTGGTGTTTCTTTAGGAATTTGATACTCATTAGGAAGCTATTCCTTTGTGAAAATGATATTCATTCAAGTATACTTGACCTGACATTCATCCAAGTAGACAACTATCACTATGACCTATGACCTAACCATTTAGCACCAAAAGCAAATGACGATGACAAAAAACGAAAATTTATTAAGAAACTACTAAATTATTCCTAAAAATTTGTTTTTAACTTGCTTAATACCACTAAAGATTGTATAATCTGAAAAAATCATGCTGTTGATTTTAATGCATTGGGTTAAATCCAGCTTGTATATATGCTGACTGTCATCGACTTGTAATCGAATTTTGGGTTAAACAAGATGATTCTAATGTGAACCTAAACCCAAATACCACTAAGGTTTTTGAATTGGTCAAAATTGTGATTGTGATTGATCCATGATCAAATCTAGAAAATAGAACAGAATATGAATTGCAGTTTTCAAACACATAAATCAAACTTGTTTCAAATTGTGTTGGTAATTGTGACTTCCCGGATGAAATCTAGAATATGAAAGTCTTTCCCTTACATTTCACTTGTGAATTGCACTTTTGAAGCAGATAAATCAAAGTTGTTAATTTTGGTTTTTTATCAATCAAACTAAGTTTTAATAGGAAAAGTTCTTGAATGAGTAAAAATAAATGAACAAAAACGGCAATTCAGTACTGAAATTCTCATTAGCAACAAACCAATTACAGTATAGGAGACATAGTAGAGGAAAAAACAAGTAATTCCCCAAATGAATTAAAAAATATAGATCTAAACAGAGAAATTCTGTAACACACAAAAGACTCTTAGAACAACATCACACAGCAGTGTTGTTTCTTTGTACTCTTGCCACCACTTCAAACCTGAAAAGGCCATGGCCAATCCTTCAAATCTTCATCTTGTTGAACCTTAGCACTTCCCAAAACAACAGTCCTACACGTATTTCCACCTTCAACACAAGCATAGTACTTCAAGAAAAACGCTAGAGTCAAAACAACCCACTCAAGGAAAAAGATCAAAATAGCAAGTCCACCAGACAGCTTCAAAATCACTGAACCATCTTCTTCCCTTACATAAGTCTTCAACTCACCAAGAAAATCACTCGTCCTCGTAAAAACAAGAACAGAAACTGACCCTTGAAAAATAGCCGTTAGAACAGTAGCTACCATATGAGCAGAATACCAACGGTTAGCACCAACAGCAGCACAGCCTGAGACAGCACCAGCAATGGTGAAGATGTGGAGAAGGATAAGGAAGAAGCCGCAGACGGAAGGGACTAAGCGGAGCGAAAGAGTGAGGAAGATACAGCTTGAAGCTGCACCTAAGAGGACATAGTTGCAGAAAAGGAAGAGTTTGTGGATGTTGTAGTGGCGAGGTGTGATCGTGGCTGGAGGATTGTTCATTGAGAGACCCATTTGAAATTTGTGTGAAAAATTGAAACTTTGTGAGATGAGAAATAAAGTGTGATGAAGAAAGTGAATTGTGTTGAAGATTGTGATGAAGAAGAGTTAATATAGTGGTTTTTGGGTTTTGTGACATAACGGTCATATTTTGGTGCAACGTTTGGGTCGGTGAAATGTGACCGTTGGAAGAAAGTAGAACACAACACAACACAGCCCATTCTCATCCTCGTTTCATGTAACGGTTAGTTTATACTTTGTAACATCTATTTTCTTTGATTTCTTCTACTTTCTGAGTTGGCATTTTGCATTTTCAATACTTCATTGGTTTGTATTGTTGACTTTTTTCATATGCAAATAAAAATAGTTTTTGGTACAAAACATGTTTTTTTCCATATGCTCTTGTAAATCTACATATGATGGCGGATGTTTGTCCACCAATTATCTTTGTAGACTTAAGTCCATATAAAAATAATTTTTATTGTTTGCCAAGGTTTGCAATAAACTCATATATATTTCTTTAAAACGATGATGTTTGTCATTTATTGAGAATAATAATTAATTAAATAAAAATTATAAAGGAAAAAAAAGTAGATTAAAAAAAATAGGATACATTTATATGTTTATATCCTTTTTAACTAAGATCCTTTATCTAATGTATTTTATAATGAATAGGTAATTGTTGTGGAAGTTAATGGTGGTGAAGAACCGAAGATAATGAAAGTGATAACGAAGATGTTAAAGATTCTCATGTTGAAGATATTATAAAATTCGTAAATGAAAAAACTTTTTTTTTAAGAATAAATGAAAAAACTTATTATTACAAGGAAAATGGGATATTTATATTAAGCAACTTAAATTTTAAAAACATGAACTAAAGTGTGGCCAAAAGAAATCTAAATCTTAACTTGTCATCAACTTTAAGTTGTTTACACAATTTTTTTTGGAAAATGCTTGTTTTGCTGTCATCAACTTTAAGTTGTTGACCCACGAGAAGCACACGATAGTGACGTGTAACTGTAGGATGACCCATTTCATATTTATCCATCCATGTTTTGCTGGGAATTCAATTATCTAATGTTTGGAATCCATTCGTGAAATGCTCGGGACGTTTTTCATCGCGAGATATAACATTGCTGAAATTTATTTCATCTTTCTCCTAATTTTGTGAAATCACTAGGAGGATCCTTATTGAAAACATTGAAACTTGAAAGGCCGATAAATCGGTTATCTCCACAAAGATTAAAGCAATTGTATCTATGAGCTCTCAAATATTCCCAACAATTAATTATCAACTTGCGTTCAGCATGTTGATAATCAACCTTAAAAGTCACGTTAAGCAAAATGATCAAACATAATAAAAAAACGCATTTTAATTATCAATATGTTTTTATACCATTTACATTTGACATTTTTTACTTCCTAACACTAGAGATTGTTGACCTTATACATAAAGTTCAAATGACTATGCATAACAATGTCATGTCTCACGGGTCCATAAATAATGTGTTTACGATGATTGATTTTGCCATCCAAAAAGGCCTAACAACGCAACTTGTTGTCCGTTTGCCTTCTATTCATGTATAATTAATCTTTGATATATATAATGATTTTCATTCATTTATATAAATATATTTAACTAATTACATAATACCCAACTAAGCGATTGCCATGAGTGAGAGAGAGAGTGGTCGTGAGCGTGTGAGAAGCGATTACCCAAGGCTCCATCAAGGGCCACTGCGTCGGCATTCACCTTCATCAGAAGCAAGGTACTATAGGGGGGTCGGGGGCCAAGCAGGGTGCCACTATATGGGGGGGATAGGGGAGAGTGGTTCGATGTGAGACCGCGAAGAGGGACATCGTTGGAACAAGTCGATGACAGACGAGACATGCTTCGAGAGGAGCAACGGCGAGGATGTTCAGGAAGGGTTGATCGGTCTAGGGTTAGGGTTAGGGCAATGCATGTTTCGGCAAATTGGGATTTCGACTCAGAGGATTCACACGAATTCTGTGAACCGGTGTTGTCACATGATGGAAAGGTTATTTTGCGGTATTCCAGACATGATAGGTCACGTGGTGGAGGATCAAGAAAGCAGGGTTTTCAGGCGCGGCAGTCTGTTTCAAGGAACCGAATTCATGGCAGAGTTGATGCTTCAGAGAGTGCAGGTTATAGGGATGTGCTGACACGACGTTCTTTCAAAAAAACCAGTTTTGAGACACCCTTTGGCAGTAAGTGTCGCAGATGAGCTGCATGCTCCTGCGTATTATTCCAATTCGCAACTTGTACAGAAAAGGATACAAGGTGTTGTTCCGCCTCAACAACAGCAAGAGCTTCTCGTTTCAGACACTTGCAAAACGCGACAACTGTAGCAAGAGAAACAAGCTTATGTTACGCCACAACAACAACAAGAGCATCGCGTTTCTAAATCTTCCAAACCAAATCATCAGCAGCAAGCGAAACCAGTTCTTGTTCCGCCACAACAGCAGCAAGAGAATTCTGCTCAGCTTCAACAACAACATATTCCTAATGGTACGGCAATTCATTCACTTGTCTCCTTTTATTTTACAAACGTTCCGGACAATATATCACATAGCTCTTTAAGGAAAGGTTTCGAGGTTTGTGGCATTATGGAGGATGTGTATTTGGCTAGAAAGCGTAATGTTAATGGCGCTTTATTTGGTTTTTGTTCGTTATAGTAAAGTGAAAGATATTAATAAATTGTTGAAAGCTGCGAACAATGTATGGTTTGGTGACTGTAAGGTGGTGGCCAAGGTATCTAATTTTGATCGCTTTGGTGATAAGAGAGGTGGGGTGAGGGAGAAAATATTATTGAGGGAGAAAAAAGTAAGGTTGAGGTAGTAAAAACAGTTGGTGGTGGAGCGGTTAACAATAGGTGGAAGAGGGGATTTTAATGGCGTTAAACCGGTGATGGAGGGAGTGGTTGTGGGGGTGGGAAGGGAGATGGAGGTAGGCGGTAAGGCAATTAACCATGATGTGAAACCTAAACAGGTTTTCATTCATAAATATAGTTCCAATATTAATGATGTTTCATGGGCCACGAAAGGAATGGTGGTGTCTGTTTTGAATGGGAGAATTTTTGATGCTATACCAATATTAATGCTATACCAGTGTTACAAAGGAGAATTTTTTATGCAGGCTTTGAAAAACTAGTTATTATTCCCTTGGGAACTAATAAGGTTTTTTTGAGAACTCTAGATGATGGTGATGTCAGTACTTTATTATCAGAAGCTGCTGATTTTTTTGACAATTTTTTCTCCAAACCAATATGGTGGAATAAGGAATCATTGTTTCGAGAAAGAGGTGCATGGGTCCAGATTTATGGAGTGCCACTTCATGCTTGGAACATAGATTTTTTAAAATTATGTGTTCTTGATTGTGGTCGTTTGCTGCGTGTTGATGACATTACACTGAATAGGGATCGTTTTGATTATGCTCGGATTTTACTGTCTTCTTCATCTTTGGAAATTATTAACACAAGGGCTTAGTTAATGGTGGATGGTGTTCTCTTCGATTGTCAAATTATAGAAGAGTGAGGTTTCTCATTGGGAGAGGATGCTTGTTTATTGGATGAAGAGGAATCTCAAGATGATGAAAACATTGATATGCCGGAAGTTCATGGTGATGTTGCGGGTTGTGGTGATGCTGATGTGCTTTTGAATCATATGTCGGAGGAATGGAGTAAGGACAACGATAAACGAAAAGTGCGACAATCTAATGAGTTGAACTTGCAAACGAAAGTTTCGCCTACATTACCCACACCTTCGGCCTCCTTATTGCCGCAAGGTGAAGAAATTGTGGAGATTGATGAGAGTGCCGTTGTTCCTTCAAAATTTGCACCAGAAGAGGTTCCTTGTAAGGTTAATTCTCAGACATGTCTGAAGGCTCTTGAAGATGCGGATGACAATAAGAATGGGGTTCCCCCAATTGTTAAGAAAAAGGTTGTCAAGCGAACATCGTCATGCCCTCTAGGACGGGTTCGGACGGGATCTTCGGGACCGTGGAGTTTGTCTGAAGGCTCTTGAAGATGTGGATGACAATAAGAATGGGGTTCCCCCAATTGTTAAGAAAAAGGTTGTCAAGCGAACATCGTCATGCCCTCTAGGACGGGTTCGGACGGGATCTTCGGGACCGTGGAGTTTGGAATAGGTGAACAGATTGAATAATGATGACATTGGGGCTTTTTGTGTACCTAAGAAGTTGGCAATTGATGATTCTTCATCTCAAGGTGCTCCTCGTATTACCAAGAAAAAGGGCAGCGGTTACCTTTGCCATTGCGCTCAAAATTTAAAACGCATTGCTAGACTTTCAGATAAAGACCGTAAAGAGGTGCTTCATGCTTTACAAAGGACTACTAAACAACAGAGGGAAGTATCTAAGGCTAAGGTATCATCTAATCTTGTGTCTTCTAATAGTGAGTCTCAATCATCTGTCAATAATGATTGGGGAAATTGGTTGGTGCTTCATGGGAAAGATAAAGTGCGGTCTGATGATGTTTATGATTTTGGAAATGCGGTAGGCCTGAAGTTTGAGGGAGATAAAAATAATATGTTTGATGTTTTGTCAGGGGAGGAGGAAAAATAAAGAGGGTGGAGTTAAGGGTGTGTAGGCCGTTTGTGTGCTATAGGTGGGGGAAGGGGTTGGTTTTTGGTGAAGTTGATTTATAATGAAAATAATTTCTTGGAACGTACGGGGGTTAGGGAGTTATGAAAAAAGGAGGGATGTGTCTTAATTGGTGCAGGAGAAAAAACCTTTTATTCTTTGTATACAAGAAACAAAGTTGTCTGTTGTTGATGCTTTTGTCTGTAAGTCTATTTGGCCTGGTGTAAATGTTGATTTTTCTTTCCAACCTTCAATGGGAGCTTCTGGAGGTTTGGTTACTCTTTGGGATGTAAATGAGGTAGAAGTTTGGTCGTCTATGTCTTTCGAACATGTTTTGGTGATTTTAGGACGGTTTTTGAAGACTGGAGAGCCGTTTGTTTTGTTAAATGTTTATGCCCCTTGTGATGTAAACCATCAGCAGGTTCTCTGGAATAATTTATCTAACAGATTGAGTTCTTTTATTGATCAAAATGTGTGCATTTGTGGGGATTTCAATGTTGTCCGTTGTTTAGAAGAACGCCGAAGTGTTGGTACTGTTTTTAATCAGGTGTGGAGCACAAACTTCAATAATTTCATCAAAGGAAGTATGTTGGTGGACTTTCCTCTCTGGGGCCGCAAATTCACGTGGTTTCGGGGGGATGGAAAGTTGGTGTTTGACGTGGCCTAGTTGTCTACAGATGGCTATGTCGCGTGGTTTGTCGGATCAATGCTCGTTGGTTCTTTCTATTGATGTTGAAATTTGGGGATCTCGTCCTTTATGTATATTAAAGTGTTGGGAGTCCTTTTCTGGTTATAATAATTTTGTCAGAGATAAGTGAAGTTCTTTTCAAGTGGAAGGATGTGGTGGTTATGTTTTGAAAGAAAAGCTGAAATTAATCAAAGTGGCGTTAAAGGAGTGGCACCAGAGTCATACTCAGAATATTCCGGCAAAGTTAGTAACTTTAAAAGAAAAAATAGAGGCTTTAGATTTGAAAGGGGAGGCAGCCGCCTTATGTGAAGAAGAAATTGAAGAGTTACATGATTGTACAGAAGAATTGTTTTCCTTATCTCGCATTAATTCTAGTATTTGTTGGCAACAGTCAAGAATTTAGTGGTTACATGAAGGGGATGCAAATACAAGTTTTTTCATGGAATTATGTCAAACAGGCGTCGTCGAAATTCAATCCCGTTCTTTCTTGCGAATGGTGTGTTGGTTGAAGGGGTTGAGAATGTTCGTAATGTGGTGTTCAATCATTTTTCATCGCATTTTTAGCCACGGCGTGCGAGTCGTCCTAGTATGGAATCTCTTCAGTTTCGATCTTTGTCTATCAGGGAGGGGGCGCTTTTGATAAAGCCTTTCTCAGTGGAGGAGGTGAAGACGACAGTGTGGGATTGTGATAACTTCAAAAGTTCGGGCCCTGATGGGGTTAATTTTGGATTCATAAAATCTTTCTGGGACGTGATGAAGGATGATGTGACGCGGTTCTTGGTGGAGTTTCATAGAAATGGAAGGTTGGCCAAAGGAATAAATAGCACATTCATCGCTCTTATTCCTAAGGTTGACAATCCACAACGGCTGAATGATTTTCGTCCGATTTCTCTGGTGGGTAGTATGTACAAAATTTTGGCAAAGGTTCTTGCTAATAGGCTTCGCTCAGTGATTGGTTCTGTTGTGCCAGAGTCTCAGTCTGCCTTTGTAAAAGGCTGACAAATTTTGGATGGCATTTTGGTGGCTAATGAAATAGTGGATGAAGCTCATAGATGTAAGAAAGAGTTGATTTTATCCAAGGTGGATTTTGAAAAGGCTTATGACTCGATTAATTGGGGGTATTTGGATGAGGTGATCTTGAAAATGGGTTTTCCGACTCTTTGACATAAATCGATAAAAGAGTGCATAGGATCAGCCACCGCGTCGGTCTTAGCTGCTGAAGGGTTTCACGTGTTGATGGAATCGTTGTCTGTTAATAATCTTTTCACTGGCTATAAGGTGGGCAACAATGACACAACAATAGTTTCTCATTTACAATTTGCAGACGACACTTTAATTTTGGATGAAAAATCATGGACTAATATCCGAGCTATGCGAGCAATTCTTCTTCTTTTTGAAGCATTGTCGGGATTGAAGGTGAACTTTTCCAAGAGCCACTTAGTAGGTGTTAATGTCCCAGGCTCTTGGTTGTCAGAGGCGGCTATGGTGTTGAGTTGTAAGGTGGGTGCTATTCCTTTTGTGTATTTGGGGCTGCCTATTGGTGGTAATGCTCGCCGCCTGACCTTTTGGGAATCGATCATAAACCGTATAAAATCTAGACTGTCGGGGTGGAAATTAAAAAATAATAATTTTAAAAGCCACATTAAAAATTTTGCTTTAGGCTTCTCAATCTGTTGGGCCGACCTGCTCTCCGCTCTCAATTTTTTTGTTTCGATGGACAATCCCAAATATCTATAATTCAATTTTCATTCATCTTCTGCAAATAACAAAACCACCAACACAATAAAGTTGAAAATGAGAAGGAGGAAATGTATTCGAGAAGATAAATTCAACCTAGAAGAGTGCCAAATTTAAATTTTTAACTTTGCTATTTTGTCATCGTAGATCAGACAATTTAACTTAATTGATTAAATTAATTTTGTTATTTTCCAATTCTTTCTTCTATATATATTTTTGGGTAAACCATTTTTTCTATTTTTTGCAGTTGCAATTTGTGGGATGGAACTTAAAACATATTCTGCATGTCATGGTAATGAAATTGGAAATTTTGTCTATGCACCGATGATTCAACAAAGGTATTTTAAGAGTTACTATACAAACATATCAGAGGAAAGGAAGAACATAAGTGGTGGAGGAACGGTGCTGACAACTTTATGGTTGATGGAGGAAGTGCTCCAGTTGAAGGGACAATTACGGTCTTTAATGGTGACGGAAACAAATAGTGTTAAACTGGTTTGTCTTATTGATATTTGAGCAGGGGGAGGCTGGTGTTTGATTAAAATTATTAAGTAGGGGGAGGTTATTGTCTAGTTAAAAAATAGAGGGATATGAGTGACATTTTAATAAACTTTAAGGATGTTAGTGCAATTTACCCTAAAATTATTCAACCAACATAGTTTGTTATCTATTTCCGTGCTCTTAAATAGCTAAAATTCAAAAAACATTGAACAAAGAGGTATTATTCAGTCTTGCTCATCATTTTAGCAAGTCAATCCCCACTTACCTAATTAGTAGCATCCACTTACATTACATTTTAGTGGAAAAAGAAAACAGCTTAATATCTCTAAGTACGTATAGTATCTCTATAAGAACCGAATTTTCATTAGGTGAAAAAACAATGCTTCTGAATATTGTTTTTTGGTAGTGTTTTAATATAATTTATTTTATAGTGTGATTCTGAATATTGTTTTAATACTTGTTTCATTTTCACAAAATTATCGAGTGCTGCTTGAGTCGTTGAGTCTTTGTATTTCTCGTCACTCTCACGCCTCTTTATCGTGTTCTTTGCTTTCCATTCCTCACGTTCCCACCGGTAGCCGCCGTTCCTTGTTTCTGCACGCGTTCTGCTTTGTTCTCCAGTATGTTTTCCCGAGATTTACATGTTTTTCATATTTATTCAACCAGGTCACTGTCTTTTCTATATTTTTTAGCAAGTCAGTTGGAGGGGAATAAAAATTTGTCATACCATCTTATATTAAAGATGAGCATGTTTCAAAGAAAATATGTAGCCTTTATATTAAAACTTCAAATTGATTAATTAATAACTTAGCATTTATGGGGGCAAATGTTGTTTCTACATACAGGATTAATAAATTTGTGGGTTCATGACAATGGTTTTTGAGGTAACGAATCTGAGAATTTGGCTAATCACCTGCTGTATTGTTACAGAGGTTTTAAAAAAGTCAGAAAAGGGTACAAAAAGGTATGGGTAATGGACATTACCGTTTTCGGTGTGAACAAAAATCACTACGAATTTTTGATACAAAATCCAGATATTTTTCAATTGAGATAGATGAAAATCATATTTTTGATACATATTTGATCATAAATTACATATCTTTTTATCTAGTTTAGAATTCAAAATCTATCTCATCCTTCACAAAAAAAAAAAAAACTCAAAATCTATCTCTAATTTGAATTATTTATGTTACTATCATCATTTAAAAATTGTGCAATGTTGTGATTAATTCACGCTGCGACAAGTCAAAAAATGCCAATTATCATGTTGTTTTACACTAGCGGATGAATTTACCAAATTTATAATAACATCTTTCAACACTGGATTGTCAATGTAATCCTTGGGTCTTTGTTTCATTATTTATATCTTTATTGACAGATTTTGACACGCCTTATGATGGATTTCTTTAGCCTTGTTATGGACCTTATGATGGCTCTATTTAGGCATGTTCTGTGGCTCCTTGGATTTGTGTTTGAAGCCTTAATTGGTCTCTATTTTGGCTGCTATTTTTTCATCGACCCTAAACTTTCTCGTGTTGATGATTTCCCATTATGGCTAAAGTACCTGGGTTTCGATCGGGTAAGAGCCACACTACATTTGTATACATTGTTAGAATTAGCAGTCACCATTGATGAATGAGAAAAGCTTGAAAATCTTTGAGAGAGCGAGGGTAACTAACTTTGTAGCTGAATTTGTTATTTCTATCTTATGATTTGAGTTACAAGAGATAAGGTATATATAGATAGGACCGGACCCTGGGGTGCAAACAGCTCTACAGAACCGGGCCTCCAAAATTTGGAGGCCCAATTTTTTTTTATTTTATATTGCATGTTGAAGTAAATATATATTATTAACACGGAAAAATTATTAATCTTTTTGGTTCGCTCCAACGGTAACATATGAGATGATACTCTTATGGTTCTTGGGTTCAACTCTCACTCAGGATTCATATTTTTTTCATTTAATTATTAACAAACACATCAGAACTTTATTTTTTGTTCTTTTCACTTGTTCATGTTATTTTTTTGGTTCATACGTTTAGTATAAAATAACAAAGCTCTAACAACAAAATTATAATTATTTTCGTAAAAAAATAATACAAAACAAACGTTATAAACACTTTTTTCTCTTTAAAAAAAATTGAGTATTTTTTCTTAAGGGCCTCTCTTTATTTTAAAAACCGGACCACAAATTTCATAGGAATAGCCATGTATATAGAATCTTAGGGTAGTATGACAGCCTTACACAAGAATGCAAGGTTCTATCTACACTACACAATGTATGCTTAAAGCATCAGATACTAATATACTCTTACATTTATGAGATTTAGAACTTGATTAACTAATTGGATTATTATTTTCTTATGCTTTACCAGATAGAGTGGCTTAACAAGTTTATAGAATACCTATGGCCGTATGTTGACAAGGCATTCCGCAAGGCTAAATTGAGTTGTCTAATACCTATAATTAATGTGATCATGCAAAAAGATAATATGGACATGCTTTGTATACTTTCTCCGTCCCTTAATACTTGATACAGTTTACCTTATTACGCATGTCAATGCATAATTTTGAGCTTAAATATCTTGAATAATATATTAGATAAAATTATAAAAATTTGATATTTTGAAAATACTCATCGAGACGAATCTAACGACATCTTATATGATATTATTTATCTTTTTATATTAGTAGAAAAATATGGTCAAAGTAAATTAAGTCAAAATTACATATTTTCAAATAGGTTATCTATTGCGGGACGGAGGGAGTAACTCGTTTCACCTTGGGGTTTGTTCCCCTAAAAATTGAAGGTATGTCTATATAGATTCCATGTTTTCCATCATTCTCTGTTGTGTAGAATTTGAAGAAAACTATGTGCAATTTATAGGATGCATTTTCCACATAAGACCCTCCTTTAGGTCTTTTTATGTGCGAGACAACTGTTAAAAATCACAATCACTCTTTACGTTTTTATCTCCTATGGAGATCATATCATACCACACCACAAGTTATAGAGTTAAAATATATTGGGCCTATGGAGCAATATAAAAGTTGTTTTCACATGACTGAAAGACCACCGAATCCAGTCCTAGAAACAATCGCTTGTGTAAAAAATAGGGTAAAGTTATGTACAATGCACCAAATGTTGGGACCCCTTCTCAGACCCTGCATATGCGGAAGCTTTAGTGCACCGTGCTGTCCTTTTTTTTATAGTACAAAACAACGAAGAAATAATAGTTGATGTAATTATCGAGTTCTAGTATAATGGTTGAAATGGAGAAAAGAGCCTTAGGTAGGGAAAATTTTATCAGACAAAAGATGTTGTATGGAAAGGTGTTGGGTGGTGAAGAACCAACATGAGAAAAAAATAAGTGTAGTGTAGATGATGATGTTGTGTTCGATGTATGATAAGTCTAGATGAGATAAAATTAGAAACAACCGTATTAGAGAGAAAGTTGGGATAACACCTATACACTAAAAAAGATAGTGGAAAATAGGCTTAGGGGGTTTGAGCATTTAGAGAGGAAACTTGCTGATTCTGTGGTAAGAACAATAGATCGGATGAAGGATAGTTAAATCACTAGAGGTAGAGGAAGATCTAGAAAGACTATAAGAGAAACTATTAAAAAAGATCTAGAGATTAATGAGTTGGATCAGAACTTGGTTTATGACAGAACACTTTGACGTAATATTATCATGTAGCCGATCTCACTTAATGGGATAAATTATTGTCGTTGGAAAGGATTATTCCGTCTTTGCTATTTCTTGCACGTGATTCATCTATGTCTTATTAACTTATTCATGATGTCATATGACTAATTTAAGTACTTTTTGTGAAATACTTACTCGTAGGAATTAAAGTTTATGTGACGGATGGGAATGAATTAATTATGAAGTCCTCTATAAAATGGGCTGGAAATTCTAATGTCACCTTTGTGGATGATATCCCAACGGGTCGAACAAATAAGGTAACTTTGATGTGTGTGTCTATGATATTAGTAAATTAATGAGTTGATTTTTTTTAAACTATTACTTTTTCCACCCTATTTATTACCCCTTGCGATCTATTTTTTTTCCCAAAAATACCCTTTGTTTGGATTACATAATCCGAACTCATTTCGGATCATAAAATCCGGGCAAATTCGTGGATTTTGGAGCATAAAGCTACATGATGGATGTTGGTGCCAATGTGCAATGGATGTATTCAAATTATATAATCCAGACGGTTTTTACACTTTCCGGATTATGTAATCTGAAATGTGTCAATCACCCCATAAAAAGTCAACATTTGGGATGATAAATGATGTTTCCGGATTATATAATCCGTAAAACGTGTCCGGATTATATAATCTGAACTGCATTAGCACAGAGGCAGAAGTCATCTGTTTTGGCTGAGCCTCTGTTTTAGAGCATGTAGTCAACTGTTTTGGTCTTTGACCATTTGTTTAAACAAAAAATTCAATTTATAACATAACAATTAACAACACAATATAATTTTCAAACATTAATAAGAGATAAAAATTAAAATTATCCAAGTGTTACATAATTAAAAATCATCCAAAATATTCAAATATAATATAACATGATTAAAAATTACAATCAAACCCTTATCACTACACCCCTACCACCTCTAGAACCCCAGCACCCCCCGAAACCCCTGCCACCCTGAGTAGTTCCCCTATGACGGTAAACCTTCCCACCATGCACCTCTCTCAATACTTCCTCTAAATGTTGTCATGCCTCAGACCCTTGCTACACCTCACCATAAGACATAACAGTATACACATGGTCTCCGATGTGGCTCAACCTTCCGCTCAGCTCTTAGTATCCATGCTCTCGATCCTCATGGCCTCTCGCTCAATCTCATTAATGGCCTCCCGCTCTGGTGGCCTCGGCACCGGAACCTCCATGTATGGAAGAATCATGTGTGGATGAGAGACGTCATAAAATCAAGAGTACGCTGAATGTGGATGGTGATTTCCTCTAAAGTCTGCTGGGGAGGTGCACTCTCCAATGGATGTCTCGGGACGGCCTAAACGTACCTAAACTGATGAAGCACCCACTCCGGTAGTTATCTCACCATGCGGTTACCATCTGAGCCATCCGGAGTAAAGGCTGACCCGCTCAAAAGGACATGAAACGCGGTGCTCAGCATACGGGGCCATGACAACGCCCGACAGATCCAGCGCATCCACATGGCCTCTGTATGAGCCCGGTGTAGACAAACCAATATGTGGTGCAAAAAGTATGGTGCGTGGATACTCCTCCCGATATCCACCTCACGCATCCTTGCTGCCAATAGCCTTGAAGAGCTGATAAATCCAAGCCTGCAACAAAGACAACCACATATAAATATATAAACAAGGTCAAAACTTCCAGGTGAAAAAACATAATTATTAATTTATACCTGCATCAGAGACAACTATCCTGCCAGCTGACTGCAGGCCCAATGGGGAGCATGGTTAAGCTCCCTATATAAGTGAGATAGGCACGCGACTCCCCATGAAAAACCAGAAACAACTTCCAGGTCTCTGAAGTACCTCAGATAGACAACATCAACATAGTTGGCACTCTTGTCAATGAAGAGTGTAATCCCCACCAAGATTAACATCAATTTTGTAAAGATTAACAACAATTTACAATCATTCATTAAAATATCACATTAATACGCACCACTCCCTCAGACACCTTCCTGGCCACGTGCACATGGTACCTCGTCAGCAGTATCATGTGGGACACCGGGGTAGTCATCAAGAGGATCAAGGTTTGGCTCCCCCACCTTCTTCCCCCTCCTCCGTTGTTGCTGCTGCTATGCATCTCCTTCATTGCCTCAACATCGTCCTCTGCCTGATGATCCACGTCCATCTACTCGTAATTTGGGTCTGCCTGAGGTTGTCCTCAACAACAGCACGGCGTGGTCTACCAGCCCTACGCCTGAGAGCATGAATTACACCCTCCGCCGCCTCTCGAGCCTCTCAACGCACTCGACGGCGCTCTTCCCGCTCTCTCTTAACAAATGCGTTTATGGCCTCATTATCACCCCTAATCCGATCAACATTATCGATACCTATAACATGCATAACACAACATGTTCCAAATTTAGGGCACAACACATCACAAAAAAAAGGGAAAAAATACACACGAATCTTTCCGGATTTCAGAATCTGAACTGCAACAATTTAGTCCGGAAGACAAAATCCAAACAGCTTCAATGCCCAAGAAGAATAAAAACTCCCAAATTAACTTGCATGCATAAAGATTTCAAACAATATGATGTTTGATAAGTGCTAAAAAAGTAATAATTCAATGATATAATTTAGGCACTTTTGTCACTTGTTTTGCAAGTTATTCAAGGAAAAGCCGAGAGATACGCTTTATTTCTCTTACTCTACCCCTTTTGTGCAGGAATTGAACTCAAACACCACATTATCATACACAACTTTCATATAAAACATAATTAAGAATAATCACTCATAATTAATAATAATCACTTTTAGAAAGGATTAATTTTACCATAAAAATACGTTTTAATTATTTTTCTTTTTAAAAGACAAGAATTGCTACCTCTACTTAATAACACGGTCCTAGCACTTAGTAAGAACGTATGGGGAAAAAGCCCTTACCTGAATCACCTTTTTTCTTCCTACCGAAAACCTCTAAATCAAAGCACAACGGTCTCTGCTCCGTTAAAATCCATGCTTGATTTTATTTTTGTTGAACAAAGCAAGGCAAGGTTGTGAGAGGATGACCCGGACTATCTACAAATATAGTATGAAGAGAACTCATATATAATGTAGACTTTGGCTCATAATTGCAGATGTCGTGGTTTCCAAAATTTGAGCATGCAAGGAAGAGGGTAAACCAATAACCAGGTATAATGAGAATAATGGGTGATATTTGTGTAGTTTGAGAATGGATATGGTTGGGAAACTTTGTGATGTCGAGAAACCAAGGAGGGCAATAATGATCATCTATTAGAAGAACTAAAGTTGAGTGGACAAGGATTGAAAGTAATAATGGAATGTTTAAGATTTGGAAAATGAAGGTTTGGTTACGTGAAAGAAAAAAATGCCCAAAATCAAAGAAGAGTGGCTCGTGTATTTAATTACTGAGAAGCCAACTAACTGTGAGAGACTTGGAAGATGGAATATGCAGCCAACATGTACTACAATAGCTATGAGATCATGGGTTTGTTACCTATTATTTCTCTCAAACAAAGCCACTAAAGCCAAGTAATAAGGAGTAATCTGCAACCTATTTGACTGAGAATTTGGGTACAAAAAGAAAACGTGTAGTTTTTACTACTATACATGACCATGTCCAAGTAAAGAAATCTAATTAATATAATACAAAATTAATTTTAAAATAAGGAGTAGAATAAAAATAAATCATGTAAGAAATAATAATCTTTTTTTTTTCTTCACACCAATTTTATTTATAAAAATGAAATGGTTTGAATAATAGATGGAATCAAATTCTAAATAATTAACCAAAGTAGAAAATGTCAAGAATTCCTTAAATATTTTACACATAAAATAAGTTGTGAATAAATTATAAAGAAAGAAAATTATTACGAATGAGATATATATAATGTATAAAAATATCGGGATGTTACAGTTGGTTTCTATCTTTCCTTATTTTGCCAACATCCATGTCTCTGTCATGGAAAAGGTTGGTGATTGTTGAGTGTATTACATTTGCTACTTTATTTTATTTTGAATGCTGAGATGTGCACAAGATTGATATCCACTTGTAATTATTTGGTCTAGTACAAGTTTACAACTAATCTTCACTCTACATCTCTTTGTTTTTTGTTTCACTTAACTTGCAGCCAAATGTTGACTGTGACATACTCTGTGGGGAGGATGATGATAATATTTCCTGGAACACACTTTGTTTATGCGGTAAAAGACCTGTATAATTGTATATTTTTAATCTTTTAATATGTTTGTTTGATCGCCCTTCCTATCTAATGTTTGAGGTCTAAATTTGCTTACATTGATCTTCCATTCTTTAAGCGGGAGTGGTAACTGCCCTTCAGGCTTGATAATCTTTTACTGTAGCAATGAACCAAAAACCACCATATGGGGTCTAAATTTACTATACCACCTTATGATGTTTTATTATTGCAGAATAAACCAAAAAAACATAAAATCGGGGGTAATATTATGAGCATATATAACTTTTTCTTTCGTCTAGGGCGTATGTTTGTGGTTGGCTAAAAATAGAGAAACATAATCTATCATTTGTAGATTATACAGGTCTTTGTCTAGTTAAAAAATTAGTTGGTGTCTTCAGTGCAAGAACACAACTTCTGTCTGTTTATTAAGCCATCACGTTTTTTACATCTTATTCCATCGTGGAATTCTCAACATTCCATTAAATAAGAAGGAATTGCACAGACAACGACACAAAAGCTAAATTGAGGGCAACACAATACAACGTTAGAGGCCTTTATAAAGTAAACTACATATAACGGACTTCAACATACTCTTAAATAAAAGGGTAATAAACTCAGTTAGATAATATACAAATGCAATAGGTACAGAAGTCACAATCCTTGTTCACCGACCGCTATATAAATTACAAGGCATTTTCAGTAAGATACTAGATGCCTAGATAAAACAGTATTCTTGCATGGAGGGGATGGGTTTTTAACACATTAAAAATTAGACCCAGAAAGCTATAGATAATGATATTTTTTTTACAATAATATACATTAAGACCTAGAATAATCAATAGGATTAAATGATACACGAGCCACTTCAACCCCCCAGCCATTCAAGAAGTAAAACTAAATGGCTAAATTCTATCTCCAAAAAATTATTAATCAAAACCCATAACTAAAATGGGGGAGTGATGTTGAAAAGATTATCCCAGCCCTGCAGATTCGAAGAACAATCACCTCATGGATCTTACATCTATATCAGCCACTCCTGGATGAGATTTCAGAAATCTGTCTTCATAAGCTTCTTTCGAGGTTGTAAGTTTATATTGGCAAAGGGTTTTGCCTGTTCTACATGAACATAATCCCTTGTCTTGAGAACCTGCAGTCACGGTCGAAATTAGATTTCAATCAAAGTAAAAGTTGCCATCCTGGAAGACTGAATGCTTTGAAGAATTCAAACAAAGCGAAGTAAGCTACACACACAACTATGATATTAGTTTAGCAGAAAAATCTCACTCCATAAAAGTTCAGCAATGACCCCCCAAAGCACATATTCAATGTACAAACTACAACAGATTCTACAATACTATCGAATGCTTCGACGAATTCAAACAAATCCAAGTTACACAATTATGTTATAGGGTTAGCAGAAAAATCTTGCTCCATACAAGTTCAACAATGACCCTCCAAAGCACATATACGAACTACAACAGAGTCTACAATAATATTGGTAAATGGTATATAACCAATGAATGACACATACAGAAAATATAGTTGTAAAGATCATACAAGATAAGTATTTTCAGCCATCTAGATGTTCAGCTTTTATAGTGTCATTTCAATTGCTGACTTCCAAAGGGAATGTGTAGCCCTGCTGCATTATTAGTGTTCTGGGCGCTTTTATTCTTGGCCCATTGTTATTACTTATTAGTTTAGTATTTCTTTCCTTTCTCCAATAGAATTCATTTAAGAGGAAAAAAAGGGGGAACAATATTTCATTTATTATTATCCCAAACATGAAATTATGTCAAATCAATGCCCAAGTTCATTAAACAATATATATGCCAGCTAAAGTAATCCTCAAGAGCATACCAGTGTTTCAAAAAACATCCTTGATGCTTCCTTCCGGGTTTTACCAGCTAATATATTGTCAAGATGCAGGTTCTGCCTTCCATGTAGATCTTCCTTATCAAACAACGTCTGCAGATACTTAGCAACAGCCCTGTGGATAAATGCATTAGTTATGTATTCACATAAGGAAAACTAGTTACAAGAGCATAAACAATTTA
Organism: Medicago arabica; assembly: GCA_946800305.1. Classification (NCBI taxonomy): domain Eukaryota; kingdom Viridiplantae; phylum Streptophyta; class Magnoliopsida; order Fabales; family Fabaceae; genus Medicago; species Medicago arabica. Next base: position 41,652,566 of record OX326969.1, read on the forward strand.
GATAGAACACGTTCAGATTTTTTGTCAAGCTTTACATAAACAGACCTGGTTCGAGAAGACCACCCACTGTTTTCTAAGTGTGTTCCTTCACCACCTGGTGCAAAGCCATCAGCATCATCATCATCATCCTCAATTATTTCATCATCACCAACATTCAAAAATCCTGATAATAGACAGATGGAGAGTGAGTCAACACAAAGCAAAGGAACATAACTTAAAGCACCTCTTATTTCACCAACTGTAAAGATGCAGGAATTTAGAAGAAAACCTGTGTCAATGCCACCCATATCGTTTTCCTGCATCATGTAGCCATGGAACATAATTAGGCATGTATAAAACAGTGAAGGAAGAATACATATAGCTTGGAACTGAAAGGAGAAGATAGGCAATGTAATTTCCTATCTAACTTAATAACATCAGAAAACTCATGTTCCCTTCCAATCCCCATCTACCTAGCTAACTGTGATGCTAAAGAGGAACTAAAGGGACGGCTAAAATTGTCAGAGTGATATAAGATATAGGCTTTGACAGTTCGACTCATTGATTTCAACTTCTCTAATGAGCTCTCTAGACATGAGGGTTTCCTAATCAAGATTGTTTATCTCTCTTTTTTACCTTTTTAAAATAATTCCTTTCTTCATAGAGGCGTAAACTTCTTGGACTTCTGGCCACTAGCCACAAAAAGAATCTTATCGCCTTAGGACCCATACCTTTCATATTTTATCACGTTTGGGAAGCCAGACCGTGAGGTAAATGAATGGATCCTTCAAATTGCATTTATAGCTAACGGTGTATATTATATGCTACATATGTCAAACTACGGCAGATGTTGAGCATGATACAAAGCAACCAGACAGAAAAAGGATTAACAAACACAACCACTAGCCCAGCATATCAACTTGAATGATAGCAATTATTTTTTAGGAAAAGCGAAAAACGATACGTGAAGACCATTTTCAAAACCAATTCCATCACAGAATCTACAAACTATCTGAGACAAACCATTTATGATTTTAAGGCTAATTTGAGAACTTACGTCATTCTGATCCACAAAAGGACTCCTAATAGCCGAGACATCAAGATACATAGTATTTTGTAATGCAGCTTCTTGACCGACTGGGTTTTCCTCATCATTTAGAGAACTTTCTTTTACATCGACAAGTGCTGCAGAATGTAAACAATCTACTTCAACATTTTCACTAAATAAGCCACCAGACATTGCATCCTTGTCATCACATCGCAAGCCAGAAGAAACAATTTGATCCTCATTTAAGCCTCCTAGCATGTTGTTCCCGTTTTCCTCCATAGGTAGGTCTCCATTAAAGGAAACCTGGTTGTCAGTATATTCATTAACTTCCTTGGAGCCAGTAGCCATGGATGCATATAAATGATCAGCTTCCAAACTATCTGTTTCAACTTGTGTTCTAATTTCCATGGCATGCTCTGCAATTTCAGTAGCACCTGCATTGTTTCTATCACGTTGATCCTCCGCAAACTCATTCTCTATAATAGGAGATGTATCCATTTTCTGGGAAGTTGGAATGCTCAACATATCTGTATGGATAGAACCGACAAGATCATCCGTTTTATCCATGAGAGGCAGCGATGCATCAAAAAAATTTGGCCTACAAAGCTCATTTTCGAAGACTTCGGTTAGGGATAAAGTTTCATGCCCAGGGACAAAAGAGTAATTCTCAGTTTCAGATATCTCGAAATTTCTTCCAGCATTGTTCATTTCAGCAGTTTGGGAACAGCCAAGCTCCCTTACATCAGAAATAATATTAGTATGCCCATGAGCGTCAATATTATTCTGCGATCCCAAGTCAACTTCAGACTGATGACACTCGGATGGAACAGGTATCTCAGAAGGTTGGGCTTCGGCATCTTCTTGGAGTTGGATTGCCATAGGCTCATTATGTGCTTCCACCCCATGAATTTCAGCATTTGTTTTAGAAAAGGACTCTTCAGCATCATCTTGGGGTTGGACAGCCATAGGCTCATTATGTGCTTCCACCCCATGAGTTTCAGCATTTGTTTTAGAATAAGACTCTTCAGCATCTTCTTGGGGTTGGACTGCCATAGGCTCATTTTGTGCTTCCACCCCATGAATTTCAGCATTTGTTTTAGAATAGGACACTTCAGCATCTTCTTGGGGTTGGACTGCCATAGGCTCGTTATGTGCTTCCACCGCATGAATTTCAGCATTTGTTTTAGAAAGGGACTTTTCAGCCTCTTCTTGGAGTTGGACAGCTATAGGCTCATTATGTGCTTCAACCCTATGAATTTCAGCATTTGTTTTAGAATTTGACTCTTCAGCATCTTCTTGGGGTTGCACTGCCATGGGCTCATTATGTGCTTCCACCCCATGAGTTTCAGCATTTGTTTTGGAACAAGGCTCTTGATTGTTTCCTTTTTCAAGCGAAAGGCTATCTAAACCATTATCACAAACCTTGATTCGACTCAGATCTAATGTCTCATTATGCAGAATAGTCAAATCAGCAGACACATCTGAAAGAAATGAGAAAATCAACTCAAGTATGTTGGAGGTAAATTTCACAAATGAACCCAATTACAAATTAATTTTTCATCAAGACTCAACTAAACATGTTTTTATAACTGTTTTATGTTTTTGGTGAGAATGAAAATATTTACAACTGTGACATAAGAGCATAATCACGTTAGGGTTTTAACTTGTTTAAGAAAGGATGAAAACTCCAAATTATCAACAGTACAATATGTAAGCTGAAAATTCACCTGTGAATATTGGTTTATGGAAAATTTGATCTTCCAAGAACTGTCTTTGGATCATTAAAATCTCATCGCGTGTGCAAGGAGCTTTTTTCCTTACACGACGTATGTCTTCAGTACTTGTCAACTGTTGGCGTATTGTACTTTAAACGGAAAAACAAATAGTAATATTTTAGTGCACAAGAAAAGGAATGTGGTATACGATATAACGGAAAAACTGAAATTTTTTATAATAAATGCAAGTATACAAATGTAAGAAAATAATAAGGGGTATATTACAACTATCACCAGAGAATTCATCCATAATCAATTGCCAAGATGGTAAAAATAAGGGAGAAAAATAGATCTGAGAAATACTAGAAATAAGGGCACAAACAATACCATGTTTTTCACTCTAGTCCAATCAACATATAATAAAGGGAGAGATGTGTACAAATGAAGGAGCGGAGCATTATAAAAACTTACTCGCCATGCAAAACCATCATATCATCCATAAGCACCTTCCTCTTCACGGTACTAGTGCGTGGTGTAGAACGAAGCCGCTTTGTTGATGGTTTTTCACGGGCAGCTGGACTTGGTTTAATTTTGAAAGCTGAAGATTTTCTACCAACTGGAACAACAGCAAATTAATTTCAGCCACAATCATGTTCTCGTGAAAAACAAACTGTAACTACAAATATGAAGTACAGTGCATAAATAACCAATATATACCTAATATTGAAGACAGCAGATCATCATCATCAGGAATGGACTCGGCAGTTCTTTTAGATTGAGCCCCACCATTTGATTCGACTAAATCCATGCTCTGCATCGTTAGAGTACTTTCTGTGTAGCTGCGCTTTTTACCAGATATTGAGGTTACTCCTGTAGCATTTGTATAGCCTTCAGATATACCCTGATTGCCAGGAGTAGACTCCAGCAGCAAATGATTCATCTCATTATCACGTTCATAAGCTAAGGAGAGCATTTTTTCAGGCTCAGGTATGTCAGAAGCAGTAGATTCGTTTAAATTTCCCGTTTTATTGCTTGTCATCTGACTCCCAGCTAGCATTCCTGATTGCTCCAAGTCCAACATTCCTTCACATGCAGATGGCTCTACAGTATCATGATTGCCCAAAGCAGGATCTGAAACATCCATTGCATGACAATTTTCACCTGTTAAAATAAAACCAATCAACTTATTAGCTATAAAATGGAATTCACATGTGTACAAATGTCTATCAAGCAGATAAGCAAATTATATATAAAAACAAGTAACTAGTTTAAAGAAAGAAGAATCAACTCAGTATCAAAAAAGCGTAGTGTTGTTATAAATTAATTAATTGTCCACAAAAAAAAAAAAAATCAAATAGATTCATAGGAAAAAAATTACTATGATAGGAAGTCCACAGGTCAACAAGTAGAAGTCAACACAATATCATGGTGACATGCCAGTCAATAGTTCAATATCACAAGCAATAGGAAACATGCAATAAAGAAAAGTGGAGGTGCATGATAACGAATTCATTAACGTATACATTTCACTCCATTTGAAAAGAGGAAAAAACAAAGAGGTAAAAATGAATAACTACACTAATCTCAAATTATGAGATGTATTGTTAGTTAATACCTTCAAGAGAATGATGGTTTATATGGGAGGTGCATGGCCGAAGGTATGACTCGGTGGGCTGCTCAGCTTCATGAGATGCATGGCTTAAAATATCTGCTTCCTTCAGTTCCTGAGATGCCCGAGCTTCCACGTCAACAACTTCAGGTCTACCAGATGATTCTATAGGACTTACAATATTGGATACTTGAGCCTCGTCAACCACACAGGGTTGCTCCTCATTCCTATAAATTTCACTGCTATTTGAAACTTCATGCTTTGTTAATGTGTTATCATCTGCCAAATGACCGTCAAATTCGGAACCATGAGATCCATCCACGTTAGATAACAGTTTACATGAGAGGCCATCTTGTTCAGATGTAACATGAGAACAACTAGGAGACACAATGGTATCATTTATACTAACACCTCCAGAGAATACATTAACAGTTTCGTTCGAAGTAGCAATAACTGGTTCAGTGCTCATCAGAACTCCATCATGTAAGTTTTCCACCTTCTCAAGTGTACCAGAAGCATCAATCAACCCACTTGCACATTCTGGTAACATGGTGGTCGTGTGATCTTTATTGGAGGATTCCATCAAGGGTACTGATGCCAAGCAATGATCATTAAGTATCAAATTTTCTTGATCTGTACGTTTGAAATGCTCTGGTTCCTCTCTTTTGTCATTCACTTCAGCCAGAACACAGTCACTAGCCTCGTGTTCTTGATCTGTACGTTTCAAATGCACTGGTTCCTCTCTTTTGCCATCCACTTCAGCCAGAACACAGTCACTAGCCTCATGATGCAAATCTACACCAACATGTTTCTCATTATTTTGCAAGGAGCAGCCAATTACATCTTTCTCAGTTTGATGAGCAGATGATTCATTTTGTGTTGTCTCCATTGATAACAAATCTGCCGAATTATGAAAATCGGCTTCATTAATGACCTGATCCGCCTGTGTACCAAATAAGTTTGGCTCTTGTAGTCCTGGAGTAGATGGACCTTGAGCATATTCATGGAATTCCGCAGCAGTAGTTAAACCATCAATCTGTTCAAACAGACAAATTCATTGATTAAAATTAGTACTAATTACAATCTGTAGGCAACAGAACTGCTTTCACCTAATCCTCTCTCCAAAAAAGATAAGAGATTAAGGATAAAAAGAGTAAAAGAAAACATTGACAGGCACGCAGATATTTTAAAATACCAAATCAATCTTGCTTCCACTATCTTCTACTTGCATTCTATCTGAAGCTCCACCCACCTCCTCTCTCATTTCATCTTCTAGATGAGATACTTGAGGATTGGCACTGAAGTCTTCATGTTCCAAAGTGGCCTCGTTGTCTATTAACATATCCTGAATTTACCAAATCACGTTACAAATATCCAAAAGTAAAATCAGAAGAATGTATATATGGTGCTCTCTATAGAATATACACATCAAGATAATTTAATAAATCAATTTTGCTTCTACCGTTTCTACTTGTATAGTTGTATTTCATCGGAAGTTGCACTCACCTCTTTCTTTTCGTCTTCTTGATGAGACAGTTGAGGATTAGCACTGAAGTCATTGTGCTCCAAAGTGACATCTTTGTCTATTAACATAACCTGAAATTACCAAATCACATTATAAATATCCAAAAGTAAAACTAAAAAATTGTATCTAAATATTACATTATCCTCCAGTAATACACACATCAAGATGTTTTATTTGACAAACACTTCAACAACCAATGTACCAACGTTTTATTTGACAAGCACATCAAGATGTTTTATCAGACATGACAGTGCTCCAACAACCAATGTACCAACACTGATATAAAATAATAGACAACAACGAAGCATAGAATCTATTCAGGATAGAGATAATACGCAGTACTAATCTAAAAAAGCAATATTGATAATGAAAGAATTGAATATAAATTATTGCCAAAGATCAACTCAGTTGAAGATGTAAACAAATAGTAAAGGACGTGATAAGCAAGCAAATGAAAAGCGTGAATTATATCAGGCCACAGGCCTGCCCAAAGCTTGCACATTTCATATATATATATATATATATATGAGACTCTGATGTAGTGCCACCAACATGATACATCTGTGCTTCTATTCATAACTTGACAACAAAACTGTAATGTACGAATCAATATGTTGGTGCCTTGAAAGTTGAAACAATATTTGTATTTCAGCAATCCACACCATGCACAGAGTGCCAAACAAATACTAATTACCTCGTCAAGGTCTAAACCAATTTGAGAAGCATCGCCATCTCCAAAGCGCTCTGCAAGATGTGCTTGATGTCAATCATTGCTTATAAGCACAGATCTCGCTATTGTATATTTAAAATTCACATTCAAGTGACCAGTACAAAGATAAAGGTAAAGTAGAATACAAACCATCCAATCCAAACTGTGATGTTTTGTAAACCATGCCCTCCAAAGTATCTTGCAGTGTAATCTGCTCCTTACTACTGACATGGCGATCAACATAGTTACTGCAAGTTCACAAAACATACATAATCTTCTGTTAATAAACCTATAACTCTTCCACAGAAACCATCATACATGAAATCACCTTTAATATAACCAAATTGGAAAAAACACAAGAAAATACAAGGTCTGCAACTTAAAACCAAATTATGTAACTAACTCGAAATTTGTTTCTATCAATCATTTGGATATACCCAGGAAAAAACTGATACATATATAAATCACGAACAGTCTTTCAAATGAAACATAATAGATTGACTTAGATAATATCAGCTCAATTAAGCAAAAAATGTTGCTGCAGTAACAACAGCTGGCGCTACAAGAAGTCATACAATCAAGTATTATAGAAATTACCCTTGAAAAATGTCACTATCTGGCAGTTCAAAATCATCAAGATCGAAAGTCTCGGGTAAGGTGATGGAATTGTAAGGTGCAGTGGACTCTTCTGGTGGCAAATCAACTGCGGCGGAGCGGAAAGCTTGCTTTACCTTAAGCAAGGCTTCACTGCAATCATCGAAAAGGTAATTCACCTTTCTAGAATATATTCTTACCACACCAAGCAGAAGATGACTGGATAAACGGAGTGCAATTGGTACTTCAGGAAAAAGAATGGAATCTGTTCATTCATAAAAGTGACTACATGAATAATCAATAAACTGAAACGATTATACGTGGTCAAAAGTAGACAGCAATAAACGCAGCACATGCATGTCAAACGCACTGAGGAATATCAATTTCCCTATCATTTGGAATTAATCTCCTCCAGAGGGCTCATAACTAAATTTGGGCAACAACAAATATTTCGTGTAAGCATTAGCTAATAGCTAGTCCTTAATTCTTCACTGCATACAGACACATAACTATTCTTTGCCTTGCTTTTTATAATCAGACTACAGTTATTAAAACAAGTTGCATGCAGTAAACCCACTGAGAACAATTATCCCAACCAAGGTTAAGTCTTTCATTTGGAAGGTAGCCTTTAGTTCAGAAAGAGCTGCTCACTTTTTTTACACTACCCTGTAGCTGGATCAATCTGAAATAGACTGATCTAATGTTGCCTTTGCATTCCATTTCTGCCTTGATAAACAAAATCTGGAATAAACTAACTTAAATGGTTTGTTGTCGGTTGGGTATGCCCTCTTAAACTAGAAAAACTTCTTCAAATAAGCTTTAGGGGTTTCATTAAGGCTACGGAGGAGACTGTTTGGAAGTCAGCAATTACACTGTTCCTTGAGGAATTTTCCTCGAGGAAAATGTTGTGTATTTAATTTTCAGCCAATAAATCTGTTGTGCAATTCAATGTTCTTTATTTTACTCTCTTTGTGAACAGCTTATGGTCTCTTTTGGGTGTGTCTACAGCAGACATACAAGTAGATTGGAAAGCTCTATTGTTGAGAATATTTGTCCGTCTATTCTTTCTTTCACTTTTGAACTCTCATTTTAAAACATTTTCTATTCTTGTCGTTCCTTTGATGAATTTTATTCTAACCTCTAATCATATACTTCTCTACCTAGAGGACAATAAAAATAATCCAAAGTTAGAAAAAGAGAATCCATTATCTTAACCTCCAATTGAGATAAAGGGCAGTATCCTTGATTTTTGGTGAATAATCAATCAGGTACCATACCTCAACCCACTCTAGTTAGGTTTACTTCAGAAAATTTGGTTTCCCACTTCCACAAAGAATAATATACAATTATATCTTACAGTATTCATAGCACTGAACTATCAACAAAAGTTATATAAACTAGTTTGAATTAATAATGTCATTCTTTAAAAGGATAAAATACAATTTATGATTTAAATACAGAGGGAAAAAAAGAAGCAAATACACGAACAAAGCAGGATAACATATCCAGTATCCCCACAGAAATAAAATCATTAATGATATTTAATGTTAAAAATATGCACAACAGCCTAGAGCTCAACATATTATTATAATCCTATGCTCCTATCTACCCTGAGGATGATGTCAACAAGTCTAACCATTAGCATAGCACCACAGGTCCATGAGGATATGAGGGGAACTCTTTACTCTACTAACATATGACATAGGAAAGACCCAAAAAATTTGCCCATAAAATCATCGCAAATACTTCAATCACTTAGACCACATGGCTAGACAAACCAAACGTTAATTCCCTACCCTCCTTACAATTTTCAAACTCCAAAGAAGCTACTAACCTAGGCCAAGTTGTATAACCTTTGTTGATAGTTCAGTGCTATGAATAGAGCAACCCTAGGCCAAGTTGGCACAACCCAAGCCTTTTCAATTGTTGCAGGTGAACAGACAAAATTTTACGGAACAAGATGGTCAAGATCATCATGAGACTTGAGTATTTCACTGGATGACTACATGTCAAACTTAATTTTGGATAATCTTGATTTTAGTCAACATTAAGTTTGAATAGAACTAAACCAACTTGGGTTGGTTTAGTGGTGTTGGCTTGAGACCTTGAAGTGTGCTCCTGTCAAGGTCTCAGATTCAATTCTCTCTCGTGCCAATATCGGTGGGCTAGTTTGGCATCTTCAAAAACAAAACAAAAAAAGTTTGAAGAGAACTAATTTACGTTAAGAAATTTTTCCATTCATAGTAAGTTCATAAAAAATCTGGTTCAAAATTGTCAACTCAAGTCAAAAGCAACAATTTTCTCGCCTCACGACAAACTTAAAACACCAAAACATGTTTTTTTCCCTTCACACAAGACAACTGTTTAGTAAATCCAAACATGCAACAAAACCAAAGAGTTCAAATTTTACCCAAAAGGCAAATTGAACGGGAAGCATCAAAGTACTACACCATTTTAAAAAGGACAAAGTTGCTGCAACCCTGCCAGTGGCCTTTTCAATTGTTGCAAGTAAACAGCCAAGATTTTACACTACAAAATGGTCAAAGCTGTGTAATTTGTACTAGGCGGTAACCAACTATCATGAGATTAAGTATATGATTGGATGAGCATTCGTCAAACTTAAATTCGAATCATCTTGACTTCACAAAATTGATTTTAGTCGATGTTAAGTTAGAAGGGAACAAGTTTATTCTAAGAAACTTTTCCACTAAGAGTAAGTTCAAAATAAAATCTGGTTCAAAGCTCAAGTCAAAAGCAACATTCTTCCCACTTCAACTCAAACGTGGATTTGACGACAAACATAAAAGATCAAAACATGCTTTTTTTTGCAAACGACGATGTTTAATACTGCCAATCCTAACATACAATAAAACCACATGAGTTCAAATCTGACCTACAAGGCAAAAGCAAACATTTTCCACTTCTAGTCAAATGCAATTTTGACGACAAACTTAAAACATTAAGACATGTTTTTTACGCAAACGACGATGTTTAATATCGTCAATCCAAACATACAATAAAACGACAGCAGTTCAAATTTGACGCAAGTGGATCAGGAAGGAGTCGAAGACCAATGTACTTATAGCACTACAAAATTAGAAACTAGGGTTTTCAAAAAATTAACTACCATCATAAATATCTACCTCACTAATCATGCTAAAATCTCAGTGAATCGAAATCAATATATAAACAAAAAAACTAACGAACTCACCTACAGAGACGCCAATATCCGTATCCGCCACCTGATTCTTTCGGAGCTTCCTCTCTAAATGTGCAGCTATCCATATTGTCCCAAGTGGACCTTTCTTCGCCAAAATAAACTGAGAGTAAAACATATTCGCCTAAAAAAATCGCTTTTTTCCCAAAATCAACACCAAACACAGCTTAAATCTCAATCCCCATCCACAAACTCACCAAAATTTACACACACCATAACAACTTCGTAATATCCCCTTTTACAAACCCTAATTTCACTTTCTCTAAAATCATCCAAACCAAACACCAGATAGCTCAAAACCAAACAGAGAAATCATAAACTCACGAGAATTAAGCTTTTAGTAACAGGTGAAGCTGAAGATCGAAGAAAAACGAAGCGAAAATGTGAAGAGTATAAATTTGAAGCTGAAAGTTGAGAAACCCTAATTTGAGCTAGAATGAGAATTGGGGAAGAATTTGTTGAGGGAAAAACGAGAAAATAGGAAATTTTTTGAGGGAAAATCGGTGAAATTGAAAATTGAATTGAAATTTGAAAGAAATGAAGAATGATTGTGTGAAGAGCGCGATCGAGATTTGGTTTGGTTTTAATTTTTATTTATTTGAAATAAAAATTAATAATTAATCGAAGTCGTGAAGCATATTAGTGTTTGGTAAGTCGTCGTGTCAGTGTCTGATTGGGTTAACGTAGTGACTGAGACAAACATGCATGTTTACTTACACTTGTTTCTTGTTTTTCTTTAACTTATACTTATGTTTCACTTTCACTTTCTACGTAGCATTAGTTGTATTTCTTTTCTTGTGGTACACTTTTTTTTGTTGTCGCAATTTCCATTTTGGTCACGAGCATATGAAGTCTAATTAATAGGAGAATGAAAGGAAGAAAAAAAAAAACATGCATGGGAGATTTAGACACTTAACAACACCTTTGATGGACTTATGTCTACTTGAAATCAAATGAAGTCCAATTAATAGTAGAGTAACGAAAAAAATCATACATAAGATATTCACATGTTTAATAATATTTTTGATCGGCTCGTATCTACTTGAAATCAAGCAGAGGTTAGGGGTGTGACCGACATTTTTAAGCGTTGAAAGGAATAAAAAAACATTTGTCAGATGCATCATCATTCATAAGGGCATGTGTTAATGGTGTGACATTCTTCCTCCCATCTTGAACAATTGCAATTAGTAACATCTTAACATGCAACCATGTTCGATCAACTGAAAGAATTGACTTGCAATAAGCAAATCTCTTGATGCATGGTTTCATACTTCAAACGAGATGTTTGAAGATGAACTTCCTTTGAACAACATGGATATTTTCAATGAAGGAGAAAAAACTAACATAACAATTAACATACTAATATTTATCATTTAAAAAAATAGATACCCTCAATAAAAGACATCATTTCGATATTAATAATAATTCCTAGAAGATATTATCGAAAAGCAAGGATTTCTCGTGGGAGGTTTTCACAGATGAAGGTCGAGAATAATTGTTGACAATCTTGTGAAACCATTGTTGATGCACATGTATGTGGCCCTTATAGTTTTACGATCTTCCAAACTTTTCCTAAAAAAATAAAAAATATCTTCCAAACTTGTGATTCCTTGTTAAATATGATTCTATACCTCTACGCTCTAAATACAAATTTCATAGGTACAAAGAGCAACACATCTAGTGGTATCAAGATGTTCCGCCACAAAGTTTGGGATTTTTTCTTATGATATTCTTTTATGGACTACATTGTCATTTCTTTTATGGCGAATTTCGTCCCTTCTTGTAAGTTGTTAGGTTATGCATTGTCTTAATCTTCTATGTCAAGCATCTAGTCAAAATATTAACACTAAAAAACATATTTTTCTCCAAAAGAGTTCTTAATCAACTTCAATATGATATTATACATAATACTGCTGTCTCTAAAGTTAACAATTTAGGAAGATATATGGGGGCAAACATATCATCGGAAATAACCAATATAGGTCACTTTAATCACATTGTGCAAAAAATTCAAAACAGGTAAATTGATTGGTGGCAACAATGCTCGAGTTTAGCCAACATAGTCACTTTTCTAAATTTGCTCTAATTGTATTGTGATATGCAATACGTGAAGATTGATAAATCTATTTGTGACTAGATTGAGAAAATTCAGTGTGGTTTCATGTGGGAACATAGATAGGACAAATTCATCACCGATGTATTCCATGTCTCTAAAGGTCACGTTACGAAAGTGCGAGGAAGGGTAAAAGAAGCGAGAGTCTTTGTTCTCGTCATCATTGATGACATGTTGGACAAGATTTCATCTTCATTCTCACACAAATCACTGACTTATTTGTTGTGGGCACCATCCCCAACACTAATATGAACAACGTCATTTAGGATGTCCAGGCAGAATGATGAGTTGACGTCAATATCGTGGGTGGATTCTGATGGCCAGTGTGTCGATGAAGAGAAAATGGAGTGATGATTGGTTTGTATTTTTTATAAAAGGGTGAAAAAAGGGTACATAGTGAGGGTATGAAAAAAGTGTTGGTTTAATATAAGGTGGCTCTTCTTGGGTTTTATCATAGGGAACATCCACCGAATCTTTGTAACTCCGTTGTTGAAATGTCAATATGTTTACAAGTCGTGAACATTTCAAACATTGTATGAACGTTGTCATCTCCAACAAGATTTAACGACTCATACCAAACAAGTCTTCGAACAAAAGCTGTAAGGCATCAATAAACAAGATTGACGCCTTATTTAAGTTGTTTGGTTGAATCTTTGTTTGGATACATAGGATAAGTCCATGCAATTTTATGTTTTTCTAAGAAATTGTTGCATGAAAATGCAACACCTTCTGTTTTGTCCTTTCAACGTGTTCGTTGTAATATACTTGGGCAATTTTTTTTAACAAAGGTATGATTGTGAGTAGAATTTCGTAAGATAATTTTGACTGTATGAGATGGGTGAGAAGTTTTGTTGTATAGTGAACGAGGGGAGGGTGATATCTATTTATATTGGATTTGGACAAGACAACATCGACGTCCGCATAATTTGTAAGCATAATCTGATTGAGTGAGTGAGATTCAGATAAGATAACGATGATACAAGCATTAACATCATCGTAATCCGTAATTAAAATTTGAATGGGTGACTGTAATTCGGATAAAATAATGTTGATGTAATCCATAATCAAATGACCGACCGACTATAATTTAGATAAGACAGTCAGCGAAATAGAAATATGATTGGTTCACCAAGACCTTAGTTAAGATAACATTAATTAAATAACTAATTCTTTAATTAAATTTAGACTTAACTACTTAATTAAAACTTAGTTTTATCAATGAAACCATTAATTACAATAACTTAAACAGGTAGTTCATATGGTTTGAGATAAATGTTGAAACAATTGGATGTTCTAAATAGTAAATATTAATCTAACAATTAGTTACTAACATTTGTCATTCAAAAATTAAAATTAAAATAACTTAAATCAATGATTAATTAAAATATGAATTTAATATTTGTTTTATTAATATAAAAAGGGAAGGGGAGAAATTGGTTCCCACAACCTGATTTCTCACCTAGCTATAAAAAAAACGGTGTGACTATTGTTCTCCCCAAACATATACAAGTCCCACAAAATTGGTGTGAATGATGTTCAAATCATAGAAAATGATTGCAGCAGTGTACTTAGTTCCAAAAGGGTCGGGAGTACTCTTTTATAATCTGATGGTACAATAAAAAATAACTTCAAGTAGTCATGCAAAACGTGACGACTATAAACTATGTCATATAGTCATGTAAACTATGTCATCTAAGAAGATAATGACAAATTTCTTAAAACAGACTTGAAATCCATGGTAGCATTTGGGTGACATTAACCAACCACAATATTACAAGTGGTTTTTTCTCTTTTTTTCATAAGGATTGTGACATTATGATTGACCAATGTCATCAATGTCACCCAAGTGCTACCAAATACTAGTGATTTAAAAGTGACAAATGCCTTAGCGTGTGTTTGGTTATGCGGTGACAAAAAATTGATTTGAGTAGAATTGATTTTGAATAAAAGTGAGTTGAATGAAAAGTGATTTATGTTTGGATAATTTTAGAATATAAGTGATTCATATGAAAAATGTTGTTTGGATATTTCGTGTCAAAATTGCTTTTAGTTATGAAAATGACCAAAATGGATTTTTCATATATGTGCGTCTAAAATAGATTTAATTTATTTTTTCTACAAATTTCATTTCCATTTTTAGGTTTTTTAGAGCATTTTCATTTTTAGTTAGTTATTTAATTTTATGTTTAAGTTTAATACAATTGTGTTAAGATTATTAAAAAAACTTTATACCAAAAAAAGATTATTAAAAAACTATTAGTTATTTTATTATATTATAAAATGTAAAATTTATTGGGCTCCAAGTGGATGACGTAGGGCCATTAGAAAAGGTTTTTGATAGGTTTCCTGAAGCCTCCCTGAAGCAAGAAAACATACAGAGTCGCGACAACCACCGTTTCTTTCCTCAACAGTGTCTTCTTCAACCTTAAGCTTGAGATTCTGCAAAAAAAAAAAAAAAACTTCGTAGCAATAAAAATAGCACATGTACAACAATCGGTGACGAATTGATAGATGAAGTACCGGATTTCACATGTAGCTGCAGGGATTTGTCATGTGAAAGTGATGAGATTCAAGGGTAAAAGAGACAAATGAGGCTATTCACTTTCACGGTAAAGAGAATTGATTCCAATAACCTAGGGAGAGCAACTTCTATAAAAATCGATTCTGGAAAAGCAAACTTGCGACCGCGGTAGAGTGTTGATCGTGAACCAAACACTTTGAAATTGCTTTTGACAGGTAGAACGCGCGTTGTATTGTTTTCACTGGGCAACCAAACATATGCTTAATGAACCAAGCAAAATACCAAATGCTACGTGAGTTTTTGAAATTTTTCTCTCAATCTCCTTTAAATTGTTCACAAACCTTCAAAAATATCAAAAATACTCTTATTTTAAACGATGTAGCTACGATGCTCTCGGAAGGTAAATTTTGATACTATGAGAAGATAACTTCCAATGCTCTAGAAAAGATACCTAATGGAAACTAATTCTCCGAATATCATTCAAGCGGCTACCCCAATATATACTCCTCCTTCAATATATATCAGTTGAGGACCCTTTGGAGCTCCTCCATACAACCATTGGTGAAAATAATACGGATCTTACTACTAGTGTTGATGACACTACTTAAGAAAGTAAAAAGTAGAGTTTCTTTAATTAAAAACAATAATTTTGTTGACCTTCATCAAGTTTAACATTTCACTTTTCTCCATTTCCTAATTTTTATATTAATTTCTTTAACTAATGCACCTGGGGACACTAATTAGCATTCTCTAAACAATAATAATAATAATAATAAACAAGTAATAAGTAGGAAGCTCGATGAGGGAAATTAAGCAACGACCAGTTTTATTACAGCTCAGTTTAACTTGTGTGTTTGGTTATGCGGTGACGAAAATTGATTTTAGTATAATTGATTTTGTCTAAAAGTGAGTTGAACTTAATTGATTTATGTTTGAATATATTAAAGTAAAAGTGATTCTTATCAATTCATGTTGTTTGGATAGTTTGAATCAAAATTGATTTTGGATGTATAATTACCAAAATGGGTATGCCTAATTAAAATTAGATTCCATTTCTATTTTATTTCATAATTTCTGTTGTAATTAATAAATTTAATTATTTATAAATTATTTTGACAATTATTCATAGATTATTAATTTAATTGATTTTGTTTTCTTTTGAAAGGCTATTTCATAATTTTTTAAATATAAAAATCAAAATATTTAAAGGCAATAACATAATATCAATTTTTAAAAAATAACTAGATCATAGCGTTGGTGCACTAATTTACAAAGTATAGAAACATTTTTTATTATTATAATCATTGCTATTGCTAATAAAAAGAAAAGGGTGTCTTGACCAAAAAAAGAAAAGAAAATGGTGTATGCGTTAAATAAAAGCCATTTCTAATAAAACAAAAGAATCAAGAAAAGTAATATCAGAAAATATACAAGGACAATAGGGGAAGAAGTCAACCTCTGTGGGTAAAATAAATATACATTGTCGCAGAAGCTAGCTACTATTCTTTGCTTCTACTGGAATTGATTTTGATGGCTACAATTGATTTTTCAAAAACACACCCAAACACATATTTAGCAAAGCGGACTCACGTTTAGTCTTGCAAACATACATTTGCCACATTTCAACGTGCAACCAAACAATAGCTTAAGGTACCTATTGCAACATGAAATCCAATGAAGAATGAATCTTCCAGCAATATTTACTTTAAAATATCAAATTTATGATGAGTGCAACAATTTCCGTGATGTCCTTACCGATGCATGAAAGAAACACAAATAAAATAAAAACGAGAACAGTACTTAAGGTGCAGGCAATTCTTCATGTTTTACTAAATTTCACAGCTTAGTCTTGCAGAAAGTAGAGCATTGGAAGTTATCTTCCGATGCACAGTTTGTAACTTCCGATCGATTAAAACAGAAGCATTTCTGGCATTTTACGGTGTCTGTGGGACACAACAATTTCTTAAGTTTTGCTTGCACTCTTCATTGGTAATCATGCTTACTTGTTTGACAACACAGGTTAATGAAAAATTCATCAATTAAACTTGTTGCCTATAAAAAAAATCAATTAAACTTCTTCATTTCGTTTGTAATATATAAATTCATTCAACCCACTTTAGAGTGTGCACCTCTCGACGTCTCAAGTTTGATTATCTCTAATAGCAATTTCGACGCATTAGTTTAGCTTAAAAAAAATATATAAATTCATTCGTATTTTATATTTGGTATCAGCCTAACCATTTTTGCTTATACATTTTTGAGGGCATGGGGTTCCATGAATACATACCAACCATTATTCTTCATGGTTACATTTTTAAAAATAACATGACAATATGACAGAATTCACAAATAAACACTATGATCCTCCTCCTTCGTCTTTATCAACATCTTCTTTCTGGGTGGCCAATTTGACAATGACTTCCACTAATATTTTCCCATCTGTTTATGATTAACAGAAATGCACAAAATAGCTGTCACTCACCATAAGCAGTTGAACAAACTTTCAAAGTAAGATATTGGATCATCTATATAGACATTTTAAATGTGTTACCAACAAAGAATGATAAAGTTTTTAAACTGCTTTGAAATTATTTCAATACAATCACCCAGTTTTTAATTTCATCATAAGAGGTTATGCAAATGCAACCAATCAAATCATACTATAATGTCATATAGTAATGTTAGTTCCAAAAACTTCTCCACAAAAATATATACAAAGTGAAATGTGATTGGATGTATACATAAACTTAATTTACAAAAGGCTAAACTGCATTTTTCACCCCCTAAATTTCAAAATGTTGCTATTTTGACCCCCTACTAAAAAAATGGCAATTTTGGCCCCTTTCGTCCCAAAATTGTTGAGAAGACGCCACGTGTCCCAAAATAGGAGCCATAATCACAACTTTTTTAGAAGATAAGGGGTCAAAATATCATATTTCCCTTATGTTAGGGGGTCAAAAGAGCAAATTTCCCTTAACATGGGGTCACTTTTGCCATTTTTTTAATAGGGGGCCAAAATCGTAACATTTTGAAACTTAGGGGGCGAAAAGTGCAGTTTAGCCTTTACAAAAATAGTGCATACAAATTAAATTTTTATATAGTAACTATTTATAACCGCTCCTCAGTTTAACACAATCTCAAATTTAAATATAGAAGAATTTATAGAACCCTGACATGCACGGAAGCATGCAGATAATATCTTTTTCAAACGAACATAACCAGGCTAATGGAATTTCATATTGTTTCTAGAGAGCACTCCAAAGTTGGGAAGAATACAAATTTTCATCTAAGTCCCACATGGCTTCGAAAAGTGTTTTTGACAAAAAGACTATTGAGATAATAGCTATATTATATGCAGTACATAACCTCCTTTTATAGTTATATATTACGACGACAGCAACAAATAATCACAACTAAATGCTAGTTACACACTTACAATTAAGCATTTAGAGAATATAACAGTTTTCTTTCTCTCTAGATCCTCTCAGTGGTCAATGCTCACAGACATGGCTCCTAAAAGATGGTGCAACAAAGAAAGCACAAAAAGAAAGAAAAAAAGCTTGAAAAGGAAAACCTCGTGTTGCATTAGGTTTTTTCTTTGTGCTTTTGTAGTATTAGATTAGTTGCATTAATTTGTGAGGGCAAATCAGAAACATTCATACTTGATAAGTGATGTTCATATTTGCTAATTCTTGGTGCAATATGAGAATAAGGAAGAAATTGATAGAAGAACTAACCACTATCCTTCGAAAGGTTGCTGATAAGTTCATGGATTCCTTCTTTTCCTAAAGTGTCCTTCAGATACATAGCAGCGGATATGACCTCCTCAGGTGTCACTTTCCCATCATAATCCCTGCAAGAACATGACCAAACATTTGAATGACACTTATTTCTAACAGTTGCACATGAAGATTTATAAGGGAAAAGCAACATATAACCGTATCCATGTCATAATACTTTCTAAAACTTTATACATAGCAAATGTTCTGAATATTTGAAAACTTAACTAGTCAGTTTTGAATTAGTTCTTTGAATCTCCTTGAAACAGGTCACTAGTAAAAACTAATGGCAATTAATTCATCATAGGATTCCCCATATAACAAGCTATAAGGTCCCCCCATCCTGAAACTATGGTGCCCTTCAATGGATTCTGCCATTGAAGTTGGCTAATTGCTTCTGTAAGAAAATATCATAATCAAATATTCATAATTTGCATAAAGAAAACAATGGTAATTAATCATGGTGTTCTTTCAATCAAATAGTGAACTAAGTAAAAACCTGTCTAGCAACTGCCAGCGGTCTCCAATTTTAGCATCAACTTCGTCAATTTCTTTTTCAAGTGTCTGGAGCATAGCATTAACCTAAGAATGTAATTTAGTCATTCAGCTCATGATTAACAAATAATATGTTTTCTTTTTGTTTTTCAATTATTAAGTGAAATCAAATAAAAACTCGAGGGTCATAAAATTACCTTGTCAACAAGTGCTGAAGAAACTGTCACTAATAGCAACCTCCAAAGCACCATCGCTGTCCTTCCTTGCAGCTCTATAGGCCTTCTTAGCTTCCTGCTCACCTTCAGTACCTTCTTTCCCTACCATACTATTATACAGCTCCATCTCATCCTTCCTTCCTGTTACATTCCATTTCATTCACATCAGTTTCCAAATCTCATTTGTTTCTGCACAACACAAAAACAAGTGTCTCACCGTCTCAATTGCATTAAAGCAAAAAACTCAACTTTGTCTATAAATGTCATTGATTACCCCTCTACTGTCCGGAAACTAGATAGCAGTGCACAGCAGCTTTTAACAGAGAAAAAATTTGACGTTTCCGAAAGCCAAACAAACGGAACAGCAAATAATGCATGCATCTGTACCCTGCGACAGCAGACAGCACAATTCTGCAGCAGCCCCAGTGTCTTGCTTATATGAAAGTGAATCACTGCATTACTATTAACAGTAATTTTAGGAAATAGGCAGGAATAACGTACAATAAGTATCTTCAGAATAGGCAACACCTTCATGACCATATAGATGTCTCAAAGTTTACTAATATCTCCTTGTTGGCAAAACAAGTCCTTGATCTGAATATGAACGAAAAGCTTTTTGAGTGTAAAATAATATTTCCATATATATTGGTCATGTACAAAAAATGAGTCACTCAATAAATAAAATAGCCAGTTAGCACCAAGATATGAGCCTCAACCATCTTTGTCTGACTTTGGCCTTTACCAATTACCATCCTACATGAAGTCGGATACACGATTCCAACAGATCATGATAGTACTGAATGTTTTGTTTAGTATCATCAAACAATGAACCTCAGGTTTCCTTCTCTAACCTGAAATTTGGTCCAACAAATAAAGCAACACAGGACAAGATTTTTGTAGGTCATTCTTTATGGCTCGGTGAGTCAGTGTGAAGCAGATAAAACTTTGTCATAGACTTTTTGAAATCACCTGAAGTTTAATAGTATGTATACTGTGCAAAATTAATCAGAGACATTCTTGAAGTTCATCATACAATCTTACACGATACTAGGTACAAATACCACAATTATTACATTGGCAATTTACGGCGACAGAATTGCTCAAACCAATGTTTTGGAGCAGCTGGGTGAATTTTAAACACTCGGGCTACAAATTTCTTTTCGCTATCAGTGATCATACTTTGAACAGAATATTTTCTATAAGACAGACCCCTTTCTGTAAGCCACGTATGGAATCTGTACCTAGGTATAATTCGGTCATCCAAGTGATAATGCAACATTGCTGGAAAAGTTTCCAGATAGTCCAAAGTTGTTCCCATTTCCTGGTTGAAAAAATTCACTTTTTGCTCTATAATTTCATAATTTTGGTTCAGAATCCTTGGGGTTTTTCTTACCATCATGCAGAGCTTTGAGTATTCAATTCTTGAGCGAAGAAGGCAGTCAAATCTTTCCTGTAACTCACTGCTTGTGCCGTGCAAACGATCCAAAAGATTCATAGTCAATGCATTTTCTCCAAAGCCTAATCTATGTAAGAAATTTAACTTATTAATGCTATGAACTCGAGCTCGTGAAATGTGAATTCTCCTCAAACCATCTTGATAATCTTTATCCCGGTCTTCATTACGATCACTTGTGATATAATCCGCTAACAACCGATGATGTCCACCCTTTAACTTATCACAGAACCATTCTTGCAAACCCATAGCTCTCGTCACATTTGGTAGATTAACCATTCTAATTGTTCCCAGCACATGACCAAAATTTTCAATAACATCCTCCAAATCTTTAGAGCTCATGCCAAAATGTTTCAACAGCTCCAACACATTAATCACCGTCTTCTCCAAATCAAGCTTCAACAATTCAGGGCATTGTAGAATCAACAAAGCCACTTCCTCCTTCTTTCCACCAAATCTACAGAAATACTCTACTTTATGTACTATCTCATCTTCTTTGTGATCAACAAATATACTTTTATTCCTCCCCATTAGTTCTCCTACATTACCCTTCCATCCATTCAAATCATAAAACAATCGCAACTTTCTACACACATCATGGCATGAATCTACATTTCCTTCAACATAACTCCCCAAAGAATTATCTAAAAAAATCAACTTTAGATCACTAAACAACTCATCAATTCCAAAAACACCCTTTTGAATTTGACCCGCTTCCTCACTCAAAACAAAAGGAAAAGCCAAACAAATCCCAATAACTTCAACATTACGAAAACCAAATTTTTTAAACCAACAAAGCCTCAATTTCAACTCTTCAACACTTTTCCCAAATATAGAACTCTTCTCCATATACAACACACCTAACTTCTCCCAAGGAAACCCAAAATCACAAAGCACACAAGCAGCTTCTAAAAGAGTCCTATCCTCTGAAAAGAACAGCTTATCATTCGGTAACAAATCAGAAACCAAAGTATAATCTATCCCTATGCTTTCAAAAAAGACTTCAAACTCGTTAATGGGGTGGAACCTAATGACTCTTTTAATGTTATTTGAGAAAGTGGGTGGTGAAAAATGTACCTTTGAAATGAGATTTGTGAGGGAACAAAGAGTGTTGTTGCCAATGTGTTCTGCGTAGGTGAAGGGTATGGATTTGGTGTGGTGGAGGTAATCGGTGAGGGCTTTTTGAGCTTCGTGAATGACATGGTTTCTGTGTTTGATGGGGATTTTGGAGAGGTTTGGGAGGTTGGTTTTTATGGTGGTGGAAAAGTGGCGGTGGAGGAAGAAGAACATGCCTCTGTTTGTTTTCAGCTTCATGTAGCCATGTTTGTGAAAAGCAAGAAACTTTAGACAGCTAGTGGCATATACCATGTGTTTGTGTTTATGCTGATCCCAAATAATTTAAAGTTATGTATAGTAAGAACTAAGAGGTGTGTGCAAATGGTCGGTGAAATTCTTTGGGTATGAAATTCTTTGTTTTACTAATGGTCTGGTGGCTCGAGTTCGCTGAAGTAAATGTCCTAAGTTCGAACCTAATCCTATACATTATACATAATATCCAACCATTCGTCACCTAAAATCCAATCGCCTAATTGTCGATTTCGGCAAACATAATAATTATTTTTAGGTTTAAACAATGTCTTGTTGAAGAAGTTAAATATTTTTTCATGTCATCTTATATGAATGAACTACTTCTACCGCTAATTTTGCAAAAAGCAACAAATTCATTTATATAGTTTATCCATTATTAATTAATTAACTTAGGTGAGGGGAAAAAACCAGTTTATAACTAACGTAAGCTTGTATGATTGAAGAAATCTTATCGGGTAACCGACATTCCATCATGAAATTACAATTTATTTTTTAGCTTATAATCTATTTTTCATACACTATTTCAAGTAGCATTTAGACTTATAACTTATAATTTATCATATTTTGTCTCTTTTGTACAACACCATTTTAACTAAAACCCAATTTTACCCTTTACAATGCATAATTAGGTTTAAGAAATAAGGTTACTTTAATTAAGCTTCAAATTTGAAGGACCGGTAATAAATGAATAGCTACGTTTAATTAACAAAAAAATGTTACGTTCAACATTAAAAAAATGTCACGTTAAGAATAATAAAACGTTTAACGATTAAGAAAGAAAACAAAGTGTTGCTACATTCAGTTTACTTTTATTTTTGAAGTGTTACGATCAAAACAAATTTAAGGCTCATTAATGGTTTGTCTTCGGCCAATTTGCTGTATTTCGGTTTTTTTTTACCGTGCCATTCGTATACTTTTAAGGTTCTTTTTCGTTGATGGTAATATATATTATTTTGATTTGTTTAAAAAAATATAGAAATCTCCGTAAAGTTAGCTCAATTGTTAGGGATAGTGCATATTATATATTTGAGTCGGAGTTTGAATTTCGGACATCTCACTTCTCTATATTTACTTGTGCGAGTTCTAGCCACTAGGTTACGGACAAAAAAAATAAAAATAGTAATATACAAATATAACGGTCATGATTAATATTTTTATTTTTTTCGTAAAAATATATTTCTTGTCATTGTATTTAACTAACTTGACGCTCATATTAAACTTTGAGTATTGTATCTTTGTATTATTAAATCAACAATAATCTATTTTATCGTTAACCTTTTGATTCTTATAGTAGGGATCTGGTGATTCGAAAATCGATCGTATGGTAAGTATACTCTGACTAAGGATTATTCTATCTACAAATTAAACTTCTTATGACCGATTCGTCCTGGTAGGTACTTATTAACCTTTTGAATCTAATAAAAAAATATTTATTTTTTTCAAAAAAGAATGCAATTGTTTTTTGAAGAAGCTAAATCAGTCAACCTAAATTGGCACGGGAAGAATCGAACATTAGACTTTGAGGAGGAGCACACTCCCAGATCTCAAGTCAATACCAAAGAAGAATGCAAATTTTAAATGGCTTTAACACTTAGATGAGGTAAGTCAAGTATATTCAAACCAAAATCCTAAGTTTGAATTCGAGCATGCAGCAGCGTAAAACTTTTAAAAAGAGCCTGTCACCCATCTTAGTCCCACAATGTTGGATGGATTAGTTTCCGCAATTGTGCACGAAGAATAATCGGTTTAAAAATAATAATAATAATAAGGGTCTTGCTAACCGTGGCCGCAATGATTAGCATTTCCCTAATAATAATAATAATAATAATAATAAAGGGCTTGTTGGTAATTGGGCAGCAATAAAACCCTATATTTCCTTGACCTGCAAATTCAGTTCTTTCTCCAAAACAAAATCAACAATGTCACAGCAAGGTCAAATCCCAATAAACCCCAACATGGTTCCTCAACAGAACCAATTACCACCAATCCCCATGCATCATCCCATCCACATGCAGCAGCAGATGCACATGTCTATGTCCATGCCTATGCACCATCCCAACATGGTCATGCAACAAATGCACATGCCATATCACATGCCCCTTCAGGTCCCATACTCCACCCACGATGCCGGATACCCTTCATCCATGAAGCGTCGTCGAGACGATGAAGATCTGGGTACAGCCTCCTCGGCGGAATTATCAGCGGCGAAACGCGCCAAGGGACAGGATGTGATATTCAGGATCGTTGTGCCGTCGAAGCAGATCGGGAAGGTTATTGGGAAAGAAGGTTGCCGTATACAAAAGATTCGAGAGGAGACTAGAGCTAATATCAAAATTGCTGACGCTATTGCTGTAAGTTCCTTGATTTTGAAGTAGAATCTGATAGAGACAAAAATTATCTTTTTTTTGGGTTTAATTATTTTTAGAGCTAAGAAAATATTAATTTTTTGTACAACTTGTGTTTTGCGTCTAATCTAGTTTTGGGGGCTTGTTAGAAGAGTTGAATTATGTTTTCTACCAAGCAATCAAGTATGTGTTTTATTTTAATGTGAAATCATGATTTGTTTTTAGGCCTCGGATCTATCTATTGTGATTTTTGAACAATTAGAGCTTCCAGTAGACATTTTGGGGTGTCTATGCTAGTTGTTATTGTTGTGAGATAAATGAAACGAGGTGACTGATACATTTCAAAAAATGTGTGTGGTAATTATTATTGTGATCTATTTTGGGGTTTCTCCTCGTTGCATAGGTAGTGTCATCCGATACTATTAGATTAACTTTGCCTATTAGATATTCTCAATTCCGCTTCTGATCAAATCACAAGCTTCACAGTCTGTCTACTGTAGTTATTTTTTATTACAATTTCATTGTTAGCAGTCAATTGAAAATTGTCGGTTGTTGTAGAGTAGAAAGAACCAATACTGGTTATACAAGGGGCTGGACTTTGGTCAGCACCTGGCGTAATTTCAATTATTTCTCCAAAGGGTGCAAGGCCTTGGTCAAAATTGTTTTTGTGGTCACTCTTATTAATCAAGGAGCTCTGATTTTTTCTGTAAACATAACAAATTCTACTCTCTTCGTATATCTGTGTACTAATTTAAGATAATGTATGAAGTTATTACTTATTATTCAAACTAGTTGGTGTTTACCGAATCCAATCTCATGTTTTGCTTATTTGGCAGAGACATGAAGAGCGTGTTATCATTATTAGCTCTAAAGATAATGATGAAATGGTTACGGATGCAGAGAAAGCTTTAGAACAGATAGCCAATTTAATTTTAAAGGTATGATAAGATATATGATGGGCTAAACATTGTTTTGTCTCTAACTTCCGTACTTCTCATAATATGCATCGGTAGACATGATCTTTGAACTTTGAAGATTGATTTGACTATTTAATTTGCTTACTGTTTTTTTGCTGACCGTATAATTTATGCTAAAATCCTCTACTCAGTAGACTTTATTTATTCTTAGAATGACGTGGTTTGCTGTTATTCTTTTATCTTTAAAGTCATCAAACATTTTTGATGAACACTAAAAATGGTTAGGCACGAGTTGAAATATATAACAATGTTTGTAAGCATCCTTGAAATGCACTGGCATTTTACAAAAATAAAAAATTAAGCTCTAAAATACTAAGCAAGCCAAGTCAGTTTTTATTTTTGGAAATGAGTTCACAATGTTCAATATTTTTTTTTTGTTTTAATGCTAAATATACCAGTTTCCCCCCTATGCTGTAGATAATTCTAATTTGAATGTGAATACCTTCCTATAAACTACAAGTCAATCCTACGGGTCACCTTTGAGTCTTTATCTTTTTATCTTTGATCGACGATATGCTTGCTGAACATGTCCAAGGGCAATTGTCAAAGAGCTTGTTTTTGTATACAATGTAGTCATAGTTGGAGAGTCGAGAGAAAATTAGAAGCAGATCATGCAAAGTCTTATGGTTTAACTATCTTGGATATATCATACAATATGACGAGAATATAAACGAAGATGTCAACCATAACCATATAATCCAAGCCTGAGTCTTCGGCAAACTATTTCCAATGTTGTATGATATAGGAGCCACTCATTCTTTTATTTCATGGGATTGTGTGAATTCTCTGCAAGTACTTGTTACCTCTCTACCTTTTAATTGGTGGTCAGCATACCGTTTGCCGAATGCAAATCTCTCGATGAAGCTTGCAGTGCCCTTTGACTATCTGGGGCATGAAATTCAAGGTTGTTTTGATCAGTGTTCCCCTCAAACATCTGGGAGTGATTCTAGGGATGGACTGGCTGGCCAGTTATTATGTCTTACTGGACTGCGCTCGTAGGTCTGTGATATTCCAAGACCTGGTATTACCCGATTCCTCAAAGCCAACCGACTGAAGTTTCCCCTAAATGGAGGTGTTCATAAGTATGTGTTCCTGAATTCTATCAGCGTAAATTCGGGATGTTACATTATGCTATCAGAGTAATAATCCTCTAACAAATATTTTGGGGATGATGGCCTTGTGTGATTAAACTTTTGTAATGGTTATAGCTGTTATCTTTATAGAAGTAATTAAATATTTTAAGTTATATCTTGGATCAAAATCCAGGATATAAAAGTGTGGACTGTGGAGTACAACCAATGTAGTCAGGAACGAGTTTCTACGTAGGTTCGATCGGCCGGTGAAGGGACGTAAAGTCGGGGAATGTAACACGGTTCGTAAGAACCCACTTAAGGGCAAAATTGTAACTTCATATATACATAAACACACAAAAACAAAAAAACTTATAAAACTTAAGTGCCTTTTGTCAAAAAAAAAAACTTAAGTGCCTTAAACTACACATTAATGAGTCATAATCATCATCATTATTCAAAATCATAACAGAGAACAAAGATAAGGGAGGAAAAAACGCAGATAGTTATGGGTAACGTGAAAAACTGAGTTTCAGTGGATGAAAGTGAAGGAAAACAAGGTTAGGTGATGGAAGAGAGTGAATCACGGCGAAAACTTCGCCGGAAAAAGGACAGGGAATCGCGGCCGCCGCTTGGCTAGGGTTTAGAAAAGGTGAAGATGAAAGAAACGCGTATCTTTTCTATGTATAAAGCCGGGTTTTATTGTTGACCCGACCCGGTTCGAGAAGCCCAGCCCAGCACATTTTTTCTTACGTTTCTGCTGCAGAAACTCGATCCTGACCAAAACAATAGCAAAAACGAACCAGATCAAGGTCGGAGCACGCTTGGCTGTGGAAAGCACTTAGGAACGTGCGATCCTACGAGCTGGGACTCGTTACTGGCTACCTTGAGTACAACCATAGAAGCATTGGTAAGATGGATAGACCAGGTGGAGGATAGCCCGTTAGTTAGACACAGTGGAGGCCAAACGTACCTATAGGTCCAACCTGCGAGAGTGATTCAAATATAAGATCTATCTCCAAACATGTTTCATGACATAGACATTATCACATTGTTTGATCTATGTAGCTGACCACATCTTGTGACAAAAGGTTCTGCAGTTGTTATTATTTTTAATTTGAATACCCTGTCATGCCTGTTATACTATCATCCTTACAAATTGTCATGCCCCCGTATAGTCTTTTGTTGGATACATATTAAAATAGTTTTTCTATGCTCAATCATTAGTAAATTAGTTATAAACCTGATTAAGGGGTCTTGAGCTACTAAGTCATTCTCTTTAGGTGCATGGCAACTTTTAGTTTTTTGCGGACCGCTTGTCCATTATTTTAAGAGATATTAGCGCACTACAATCAATAATCATGTCGTCCTTCTGGGTGTCACCTGTGTTTATTGCTGCTATTGAGATGAATTGATGAAGTTATGCTCTTTGTAACAGGAAGATAACAGCAGTCTTGATACATCAAAACTTACTGCAGGTCATGTGGCTGCCAATACAATAAGACTTTTGATTGCTGGGTCCCAGGCAGGTGGATTGATTGGGATGTCAGGTCAAAACATTGAGAAGTTACGGAACTCTTCTGGTGCCATGATTACCGTTCTTGCACCGAGTCAGTTGCCTTTATGTGCTTCTGCCCATGAATCTGATAGAGTAGTACAGGTGGGATGTCTAAAGCCATGCTCATAATTTTTTTCCCTCTTTGCAACTCCCTTTCACCATAATATTTTGACTTTATGATATAACAAAGATGACAATTTACTTAGTTTTATTGAATTTTCACGTACTATGCTGTATTAACAACATTAATTAATGGTTAAACGTTCAAAGATTGACCACCAAAATAACAACGTTGTTAGTCTTTTTGTAGTTTTGCTGAAATAAACACTTGCACCAAAGTGTTGAATGATACATGCCCTTCAGCATATTAAGCATTAGAGTTTCCATGTTCAAATCATACTATACAATCTTTTATATATGATCATTATCTATAATTTGTTTGAAGAGTTTTATCTATTCAGTTCAATTGAGTTTAAATTGTCAATGCTACTTATGAAATCGATCATACCATTCCGCCATTAATTCTGAAGGCAGCTTCCCTCCTTTGTTCATAACTAAGTTGCTAAAATTGCTAAATTATTTACTTTTTGCTGGTAAATCCTCTGATCAGCAAAGTTAGCACTTAAGAAATTATATGCACCGTACAAGTATTATTAAGATTATTTGAGGGATCAAAACACTTCATGCTTTGCACTTTCATTCTTGCTATTATGTTGTTTTGCTGCTGAATTTTGACTGTCTTGTTGAATTTAGTTATCAGGAGATGTTTCCACAGTAATGAAGGCATTGGAGGAGATAGGTTTCCAGTTAAGGTCCGTTAGTGAGCTTTATAGAACTTGAACCTTGCTCAAATACGGTTTCTAAATTTAGTTTCATTTTGTCTCACCTATTTATCAACTCAAATTTTGTTTAGGGAAAATCCCCCAAGACAAGTGATTTCAATCAGCCCAACATACAACTACACTGCAATCCGACCATCCCAGCCATATCTTGACCCAAATTCAGGTTATTTAAAGTTTTCTATATCAGAATAGCTTTTAGCAGTTATATCAGGTTTCGAATATTGTCTTACAACCACTTCATCTCTAGGACAACCAATCTTGCAGTTGATTATGTTACATTTGAGATGCTGATTTCGGAAACAATGGTTGGTGGGTTGATCGGAAGATGCGGCTCAAACATATCAAGGATCAGAAATGAGTCTGGAGCAATGATCAAGGTTAGATTTCTAATTACTTCTTCACTTTAGTTCAAATATGTGAACATCAATGACATTTTGATGACTGAAGAGTTTGTTAGCTCCCATTATATATCATGTAAAATAAATTATTGTTCATTTTTTCTTCGTAAGTATCCAAGATTGCTTTTCAGCTGATTTATTTCTTCACCAATTGGAAAATGTTGCAGGTTTATGGTGGAAAAGGTGAGCAGAAGCATAGGCAAATTCAATTTGGTGGTAGTGCCGAACAGGTGATGAGTTAATCTAATTTTCCAATCATGTGCAAAATTCTATGTTGTGCTCTTTTTATCATTGTTTGTTGGTTTTGTTCTTTTCCAACATCTTTTCATACTTTTTTTTGTTGAAACTTGAATTTTTAAACAGGTAGCTTTGGCAAAAAAGAGAGTTGATGAATATATATACGATCAGTTGATACAGCAACCTGATACCTAACAATCAGTGTAAGTATTTAAGAATTTGGTAAATTGAAGGTGTAAATTTTTGTGAACAATTTGTAATAACAAAGGTTCTTCACTTGATTTTGAAGCTTTTAATCCCTTTTTTAAAGGTGACATTTTATGGTTCTTTGGTACTGTAAAATTGTTACATGTGGATTAAAATTGAATCGTTATTTTAAATGACATGCTACTGATGGATTAGTTTGAGATTTAATTTAATGAATTTGAAATTAAGTATTCTTATCCTAAATGTTTTTCCCCCTACCCAAGTAGCTGATTTTAAACTGTACTAAAGGAGGGTTATAGCTTGAGTTTACTAATCTTCTTTATTAGACAAATCTTAATAAATATTGAAGGTGTGCAAGTCAAGCCATGCTCAATGCCCAAAAATATGTTTTGCTTCTTGGATTCTTAACTCTGTTGGGCTGGATTACTACAATTTATGTGTATGAATAAGATTTTGTTACTTATAAGTTTTGCTCATTGATTTTTTGTTTTGTTTTGATATCAACACTGTATATTTTCTCTTTTTAATTGTGTCATAGACTACCTTAATTTTAGATTTTAGGGACTTGTTCTAAATAGATTCCAAGACTTTAACCATTAAAATACAAATGAGCAAGTGTAAGAATAATATTTGAGCAGTAGAACTCAAATTTAAAATGAATAAAAACTGTAAAAGGGAAGGGTGTGGTCTAAGATCGTGTTGAAACCAAATTATATACTTTCCGGTTAACACTGGTTGTGCTTTCTTCTGAAATTAATAGATTTCTGGTCTACTCAGTTTCCAGAGATGACAAACCTGCAAGCCAAAATCTCTAGCCTCTGTCAAACTTCCGCTATGAATCCATTCCAGCTCTGCTGTTTGACCATATGGGTGCAGGGTGCTTATGTGTTGTTACTTGTTAGTATATGTTGGTTGTGTATGTTGAAATAAATGGACTGCGTTCGTTTTTCATAAATTATATTAGGGGATCTGCTTGCTGATGTTCATACTTGTTTCAGCTTGTACCATATCAACTGTTTTAATATAGTTTAGGATATATTCATAATTATTCATTGTGAAGAATGGGAATGCTTGGGCATGTTGCGCGTTTATCAGAGGTTGGTTAGCATGGATATGACGATTTTCGGATATTAAAATCAAAAGGTCATGTTTCATATTATGAACTCAATTGAAATGGCACGTCTGCATCAATTTTCTTAATAGTATTTCGTTTAGTGTTGATTGAGCATATGTTACTTATTCAAACCATTTTTTTGAAAGATAATTTAGTGGCTTTCATGGCTGAGGTTTTTAAATGACTTTAGCTCGAACGTTATTAATTTATATTTTTTTTAAAGGAGATTCTAACGTTATCGATTGTAGATTATGATAAATAATTATCGTAGAATCAGCATAGGAGGCCTACTGTGAGTACAATAATTAAGCAGGTTTAATTACTAGGACTGGTATCAGTATATTTAGTCTTCTCGTTTGGTAAATTCTTAGGCAACCTAAAGTTTGGTTGGGTACGTTACCCTAAAGGCAAAATTCATTCAAAATTTGATTTTTAAATAAATTATAACAAATATAAGATATGGCATTGACTAATTGGATGATGTATATGTAACCAACTAAATTTCATAGGTACATTGGTGTTCTCTTTTGTTTCTCATGAATGAGTTCATGAACTTCTGCTGATAAATATTTTAGAAAATACCATTTCAAATATATTTTTATTTATTTTCGGTTACCTTGGGTTTCTTTCGCTACATTTCATTGATTTTTGAACTTGATTAATGACAACCGGATATTATTCTGTCTCTAAATAATAGTCGTTTAAGCTTGATGCACGATTATTAAGGAAATGATTAATTGTGTTGATTTTGATGGTAAAATTAGTATCATTTACTAAAACACTTTTATTAATTGCAGTTAGCGGAGTAGTTAAGTTGGATAAAGTTCAATAAATAAGGGTATTATAATGGAAAAAATAATAAATGATGCATTGATATTCTAAAGTGACAATTATTTTGAGAAAAAAATTAATATGTAAAGAGACAATTATTGTGATACCTGATGAAGTATTAAAATTCTTTGAAATGTGAGTCAATATCTTTATTTTGAACTTTGTATTTTAATTCTTTGAATTATATATATTTGTTTTTTAATGAGTTCTTTGAATTATATTTAAAGACATGGTTTATCCTCAATTATATCTTTGTTTTATTGACTAGTTATATTAGTCACTTATTCACGTAAATGTGTACCCGCCTCTGTCATTGTTGATGAAAATTTGGTGTGAATACTACATTTGTGAGGGATGAATCTAGGGATGGCAATAGGTATCCATTGGGCAGGGTATCATTATCCCCATCACCATACCCGCTTTTAAGAAAATCCCCATACCCGAGCCCATACTCTCGTGGGCAATAAGTTTGATACTCGTCCCCATACTCTATGGGTGTCTAAGTGTCCGTACCCGCACCCATTACCCGCACTTTCACAACAAAAAGATAATAAATAGCAAAAAAAATATCACAATATAATTAAAATATGTTATGAAATCTGTTAAATCAACATATAAAATATTACGCATCATATTATTTAGCTAAATAAAAATATCTAAAATAACTTGACAAAAAAAAAACATCTAAAATATAAAAAACAAATGCATATTACAATTAATATCAAAGACTTAAGATTAATTAACTAAATTTATTATAAATAAAATTATTTGTATAGTCTATATAATGTGTGGGCATGAGGCGGGGTGGGCACTAGAGTGCCCGTACCCGTTCAAATTTGCGGGCAATTACCCGTGCACAAGCCCATACCCAACAATGTGGGTATTTACCCGTCCATCATAGGTATTTTTTGCGGGTGCCCATTGGGCTTGGATCCAATTGCCATCTCTAGATGAATCCCTAATTCGGGTTTTGAATTTTTGAAAGTCGTAACTGTTTTTCATCTCTAAATCACCATGACTAAACATTTCTCCATTGAATTGATATTTGATGTCGTCCTCGTGAGCTTAACTCATTTGGTAAAGGATAATGCATATTTTATGCAGGAGTCGGGGTTCGAACCTCGAACACCCCACTTATTCACCTCTAGCCGCTAGGTTACTTGACCAAAAAAAATTAAAAAAATAAAATTGATGTCTGAATGTTGAAGAACTAATATTTTGATGTCAATATGTACATTTTAAGGACAAAGGCATATATAATCGAGGCAGCAAGAAGGTGATTAGGATATAAGAAGAATAAGATTAATGTTCGTGAATTACTTTTGGAGATTGATTGACATTAGAGGTTCTGGTTTGGACAAAATTGAGATGTAGCGTACCAGAGTAATGTTTTGAAATTTATTTTAATTTTAATAAATAAACTTAGTAACACATGCACTGAGTTGATTCTACCTCAATTAACTGTGAAGGGGGCTTATTGGTATTTATCGAGCTTGCTTGTGAATCGCGAAGCTAAATGTTATCATTTTCGAGTAGATGTATTTGTCATAGATAATTTTCATTTTTATCCATAATAAGAGTGTGGAGTTTAATTTACTCAATATTTATTTTAAAAACTCATTGAGTTTTTTAGAAGTGAAATAAATGTGCCCACTTACACCTTAGTCATAGTAGCCACGCACTGACATACACGTCATATTCCTACATGTAATCAACCTTTTATTCTTCATGAAAGGAAGTAAGTATTTCCCGGTACAAAAAAAAAAAAGGAGGTTCACGGAACTAATACCCACCTACTATAGGCATTGGCATGATTCATATTTTAATTAATGTTTTACGTATGACATAAAATAATGTATTGAAATTTTATTTAAATATTTCCCTACCTCTAAACCCGGAATTATTGCATTCAAACTAACATAATTAGAAATGTATTTCTTGTGTCAACCACACATCCCAGCTTGCGAGATAGCCTGATAGCCATTCAAACAAGCAATACGTTTGATTGTTGAAACATTAATGTGACAGAGATAGCTCAACGCTACATACATGTCAACAAAAAGACCAAGATTTTTCAAAAAAAAAATCATGAAAATTATAATAACAACTATTCGTCTCATTTAAATACCGCTGTATTGTTGAAAGTTATGGATGTTTTTATATTCGTCTCATTTAAATATCATATAGGTGTGAATAAGAAAAAATTATTTTTAGAGGAGTATATTACTTTAATGATATTCTACTTGAAATTATCAAATATTTATTTGAAGCTAGTACTTTTCAAGGAACAGGTTAGGTCGATGAATTAACTGCATAAGTTTCCCTCGTCTAAGGACCTCATTTCGCCGAATTTGAGAATCCATTTTGTTTTCTTTGGTCCAACATTAAATCATTGTGTGAAAGCTTCACCACGACCTAATTGGCAATACCCACGATACGCCACAATCTAATCTAAGTCTATTATATTTATAGGTGAATGCTTCCCCATCATTAAAACTTACTACATTCCAAACTTTAGGCGTGTTGTACCAAGAAAAATCCTTTAGGTTTGAATTTTTTTAAACTATATGCAATGTGATTGTATTTATAGTACTACAAAACTTCCACACCTAAAGGATAGCTTAAGCAAAATTATAGCTACTTCTCAATTTATATGTGAATAGCTTAAACAACCAAAGTTCTAAGTATAATATGAAATGATATATTAAAATTATAGCTACTTCTCAAAGTCTTAAAACAAAACATAATGAATCAAAGTTTTACTATATCATTTCATATTAGTTGCCTGTTGGTATGTTGAAAAAGAAGTATACATAGATAATAACATATTAGTAATAATGGTAGGTGTAATAGAACGAAAACAGTTCATATTTTTATAAAATGAAATTAAATAAAAATAAAAGCATGCAAGTTCCTCCTAAACCCTAGAGCTCTGTAGGATTTTTAGGACATGACTAACGATTCCAAGATTACCATTTTATACTTCGAGTGCTACTACTGCTGAGTGCTAAGGGTGGGCAAAAAAACTGAACTGAACTGAATTAAACAAAAAAAATTGAACTATTGCTAACAGTTCTGAAATTGAAGTGAAACAGTTCAGTTCGATTCAAAACAGCTCGGTTCGGT
This sequence comes from Medicago arabica, assembly GCA_946800305.1. Taxonomy (NCBI): domain Eukaryota; kingdom Viridiplantae; phylum Streptophyta; class Magnoliopsida; order Fabales; family Fabaceae; genus Medicago; species Medicago arabica. Next base: position 41,687,611 of record OX326969.1, read on the forward strand.
TCAATAAAATTCGATTTCGTTTGCTTTTTTATTTTATTTTTTTCAACTGTACCAATGATAATAGTTTGGTTCAACTCGGTTTAAAACAGTTCGGTTCAGTTCAATTATTTTAAATTTAGCAAACAGTTCAGTTCGGTTCAGTTTTCATCTCATGCCCACCCTTAACTACTATCCGTCCCAACCAAAATGAGTCTATTATCTCTCAATTTCATCAATAATATACAATGAGATAAGGTAAATGCTTATCACATAGTATGATATAGATTGAATGATGAACTTAATCATGATGTCTTTATTAGCTTTCGATAAGGATATACCACCGAATGATTTTATATCTTCCTCCGAACACTGTTCTTAATGAAAAAAATGCGGTGTTTTTACTCCACCCCACCGTGGATGGGATCCCTAAAAATGGAGATTTTTTGTATTTTATGCAGATTGTCTATGAAATAGCTATTTGTCCCTTGATATTACTCTGTACAAGAATTTGACCTTTTGTCCGGTTTTTGTCTTGTTCCCCGCCATTTTTAAAATAAAGCTTGTGCCACATACTATGCCAAAAGAAAAAGAACTCCTCAGTCCCCACAGTACAGTGTGAGGGCAAGGAAAAAAGAAGATAATGGTAACTGGTAACGGTTATATGCTATATGTAGCCTTAGGCCAGTAAGGAAAAAAAAATTGATTGGTTGATGATGACGAAATGCCAAAGTTTGACTTAATTATAAAAATGAAGGCACCATACAAAACGCGGCACTCACATTCCTCTCTGTTCTATTCCATTAGTTAATTATCCAAAGACCAAACAAACACCTACTCATAATATACTACTAACAATAAAAATCAAATAGAAAAGTCAAAGCTTTAAAACGATATTTTGAAATAAAAGTTCAAAAATGGAAAAGAAAAACGGGAACAAAACTACAAATTAAAGGCTCAATATTCAACCAACAATTCATTTCTTTGCCCACAAAACAATATAGTACATCCTTTTTATTTTAAAGGCAAGAGAGATCTTTTTTGCTCAAGATAAGGACAACTCACTAGCGCAAGATTTACACAATGAACAACATATAAATAGTAATTTCTCTAACTCAAATAAAAATAACCAACTGCATTTTTGTAAAGGAAAATAACGAAATGCATATCTACTTTCAAAAGTTTAAAACATCGTTTGCTCTAACTTTTTTACGATCTAAAAGCTACTTTAAAATAAAGTTAAAATTAAGGGTTTTAGAAAGAAGTTGAAGTTTTTATTAAACATGCAAAATGGAGCTATATTAACACCAAAGGAAGATCATTCTTGACACAAGAAGTTCCAAAAAGACCTCAAAAGTTTACAACATAAGTTAGGTAACCACAAGCAAAATTGAAACAAAGGATTAGCCGATACCCAAACAAGCAAAAGGGTCCGACCACCAAATATGAAAGCTTGAGCTAAGATCAACATGATTAGCTTTCATCCACCTAAAAGAGTGAAGTTTAACTTTGACTAGCATATGATGAATGTTGTTTTCCTTATTTTTTAAATAACATGTTATTTCTCTCATTCCACACAACCCAAGCTTAAGATAGCCTCACAAGTTGTGGAAAGGAACGGCGACCGCGTGCCCCACCAGAGGAATGCACAAACTGAATAAAGTGATCATGAATAAGAAGCGGATTTGCTGAAGATACATCAATCCAATCCGCACTACATTCCACAAAGAAGCAACAATAGAACAAGATAGGAACAAATGTCGCGCTGATTCTGATTCTGCACAGCCCGAAACGCACAACTAAGCTTCGAGAGGTATGATATCGCGCGTCACCAAGTTATGTGTTGCCGGTAGTCTATTGTGAATGAGTCTCCAAGCAAAAATTGAAACCTTTAGAGGTACATGTTTATAGTAGTTGTAAAATATGTAATTATTTAAGTATCCACCCTTAGCTTTTTGGTCAGACTTTGTTATTTCAACTTGGTGTTTAATGCTTATTGCGACTTTAATTTGTGTTTATATATTATAATTTATTTTAGTGGTCCATCCAAGCTTTTTTTTTTCTAGCATGACACTGCGTATGATTGTTCGGTATGCATTTTCTTTGTTCTTGATGTGCAAAAATCGGGTGTGGTTGAAGTTCTTGAAGTCTTGTGTCCCCTCAATCTCTATATCTCTTTATTTTAATTTATTTTATTTTTTGTTTTGCTTTAAAAAAGTAATTTTAATTAAAATCAAAATATCTTAAAAATTATTGTTTTAAATTTATACGCATTAGTGTCTTCAAAATAGCAGACAGAGAGTGCTCGTCTAAACACTAGTATGTATGTATGTATGTATATATATATATATATATATATATATATATATATATATATATATATATATGGTTCATAGACTTTGGTGGGATTTTTGTTTTTCTTTTGGTACAAAAAAAACACTTTGGTGGAAATTAAGCGGAAGTAAAATTAGACACTTGCATGCCTTGTATATTTTAGACGTCGCCTTGGAGGTACCGTAAAGGTGTTCAACATGAATAAATTAGATGGGTAAAGATGCCCAACATGAATAAAATTACATGGAAGAAAAAAAATTGAAATATAATATTGAAAATAAAAGAAATGGTGCTAGCGTGAACCGAAGAGGGTATATGAATAGAGAAAAATTCAAGCTTGCCGTGTTTAAGTAGTTTTAAACTTCATTTCAACAACTTTTGATCAAAACTCCTTCCATTCAATTTTACACTTTCTAAAAAAAAGATTAAGTACTTAATTGATATTGTGTATGGCATATCTTCTCCTTAAAATGGTAGAGAAGTAGGAAAACAACCGGGTCAAACGGTGCTTAAATATATACTTTCTTCTGTCACTATTTTATAAACAAAAAAAATATTTTTTAAATTTATTAAAAAACTAATGCATCCGATCCTTAATTATCGCCGGCGTTAAGCATCCAATTTAGCAAATATCTATTCCAAACCAAATTTTAATTCTAATATGTATATTTGTATAAAATAGCTTTATATTGGTACTACCTCTATCCTTCATTGTAAGAAAACATTAGTAAATTTTTTTGACGTATTTAGTCTATTTTTGACCAAATACATCAATGTTCTTTAATTATCTTCTATTTTTTATAATCCCTTATGATAAGGAAAAATTAGTCAAAAAAGTCGATGTATTTAGTTTAAATTTTAGACTAGTACATCAATATTCTTTAATCATCTTCTATTTTTTATAATTAGGAACGAAGGAAATATTAATAAATAAGGCAGGAGGAATAGTTTATGTTTATAAATCCTTGTATTATCATCTCATTTAAAATTATATGATTCTAAAGTACTCCCTCTAATCACATTTATATGAAGAAAAAAATAATTTTTTAAATTCATTGAATAACTAAAATAGTTGGTTAATACATATGAAAGAAAAAACTGAAGGTGAGAAAAACACAAGAAGGGGGGTTGAATTGTGTTAGCTTTTCGCAGCTCTTGAAGAGTGAGAATCTAATTCCTTAATATCAGAGTCTGAATGTGATCAGAGTCTGATGAGAGATTAGGTTCTGATGCAGCGGAATAATCAAGAGATAGAGAGAAGAGAGAACACAAGCAATTATACAGGTTCCTTCCACAAACCAGAAGTAGTCTTGTCCCCCTTGTACTTCCAAGGAGAGTTCACTAAAATGTAATATCAATTACAAGTTGCTCAAACACACAGTAAGAGACTTCCAATGCTCAAGCACGCAGGCAAGAGACTTCTAATGCTCAAAGACACAACTAAGAGACTTCCTTGCTCAAGGACGCAGCCAAGAGACTTCTTTGCTCAAGCACACAAGCAAGAGACTTCCGATGCTCAAAGACACAACTAAGAGACTTCCTTGCTCAAGGACGCAGCCAAGAGACTTCTTTACTCAAGCACACAAGCAAGAGACTTCTTACACAATTACATAAAATTGAATAGAGTTGAAACACTTGACAACAATCAAACATGTTTCAATTACAACAAAGACAGACTCTGTTTCAAACAAAAGACAGACTCTGTTTTTCTGTTTAACTTAGAAATTCTAGAATACTCAGTTTGTAAGAATGATCTAAGTTGTTGATGTGTTTTTGTTAAGACTCAAATGAATACGAAAGCAACGCAGCGTAGTTTTTCAAGTTGTAGAGTCCAACAATTCTTCAAGTCTTCTATCCTTTATATAGGCGTAGGAAAGAGACGTTGAGTCATCCAGCACATCAGGATGATTTTTGAAGCTTGATCAATAGCTGTTGATCTGTTGCTTGATTTGGTAATAGTCTTTCAATTGCATAATTTGAATTTCATTCCCTTTGAAGATTAATACCGGTAGACACAGTTGCCAAACTGTACGAGGTAGTGTGTAACACCCCGAAAATCCCGACTTTAAAATTTCATTCAAATAATCAGAGTATAACACATGAAATCAGGATGTCACATTTCATTAAATCTTTAAAATCAAATTGAATAATAATTTATTCTTAAACAATATTCAAACATAGCAGCGGAATTCATAAACTTCTCAAAATCTTAAATAAATAATGTCTCGGCACAAAAGCCTCATAAAACATCTCAAATCAAGTTACGTCGCAGACATCATAATTAATCAACATGATACATAAAAGGAATAGAAATAATAATAATCCCCATCCCGTTACGTATCAGAGCTCCTAAGACTCCACAAGAACCTCTCACATCGACGAACCTAAGCTTGGTCACCTGCACTTGCCCACAAGGCGGCAATTCCAACAAAAGGGGTGAGATTCACAACAATTATATTAACATATAATTCAAATAATTGTGCTTAACATCAACAACAATGATAATCGTCACATATAACTAAGAACATCTCAGACATCTGCGTATAATAAAATCATCTCAGGACATCTTCACATAACAAACGTCTCATAACATCTCATACACTGGACTCGACTAAATGCAACTCTAACATCTTAACATCATGCATGTGGTACCAATATTTTAGCTTTAATAAGCTTCACCGTCGCTTTGAGCATAAGCTCCACCGTCTCAAAATATGCAAATGCATGGACTCGACTCTTTAATTCTTAAACAAGATATTACAACGTCTTAACATCAAATACGACTCTTTATCGACACATAGAATTATACAATACATGGCAGCAGCTCAGCACACTTAACATATATATATTTACAGCACATAGTTATCATCACAAACATCATTTGTACTTCGTTCATAAACCTCACTTAATAATCATTTTAATCATAGATTAACGCCAACGTCTTAAAATCATCTTACAACGTCATTACAGGTTCTAATTTAGGTCTTAAACATCTCTAATGCTATCCAAAAGTCTACCCTCAAAGCCTCGCTCAAAACAGAGTTCTAAAACTCAAGTTATAGGGGTCTGAGACCACATTGCTCGCTGTGGCGAGTGGGACTGCTCGCCATGGCGAGCAACTCAAATTGCATTCTGCCACTTGCTCGCTACGGCGAGTGAAGTTGCTCGCCTCGCGCGCACACAAGGGGTTGCTCGCCACGGCGAGCTCAGCTGCTCGCCTCGCGAGTGAATACCTAACTGCTCGCCACGGCGAGTGATGTTACTCGCCTCGCGAATTAAACTGTTCTGCTCGCCACGGTGAGCGGTCGCATAACAGGCTGCGGGTTCGCTCATATCCTCGCTAAAACTCGTCCAATCTCTCATACTAAGGCTCTAATCATTCAGAATTATGATCCTAGTGTCTAACCTAGGTTCTGTAACATGTTTCTACATCAGTTCACATCATTCTCTCTTCAATTCATCACAAAATCTACCAAAACCCTAACTTAGAACTCTCTCAAAACTCTCTCTAATCCATGGTTAAACATAAACAGATGAATTACAGTATAACATAATTGAAGCTAGGCTCACCCTTACCTGGTAATATTGCAGAATTGGGGTTCCCTCTTCTCTAGCCACTTTTCTCCCTTCTTGACAAAAGTCTGTAACGTACTGACTGTTTCCTCTAAACCTAACTTCCTTATATACCTCTTACTAATCTCACTTAATCCCACAACTCTATCTTATTTATGAAAACAATCTCATCTCTCTAAATATTTGTTATTATATCCCATCTTAATTTCCATCACATATTTTATTTTATTAAACAATAAAATAAACGTCACACCACAACATCATCTCATACGTCACAAACATCATTAAAATCATATAATATATAATAATATACTATATACTCTAATAAAATAATTAAATAAATAAAGTGGGCGTTACATAGTGGAGTAGTGGAAACAGAGTTCGTACAACGTACTCTGTACTGGCCTGCATTCTTTGTCGTTGTGCTTCTCACGCTCAAGTTGACTTTGAAGCTAGCCGTTACTCCAAATGAGAGTTTCTTTAGCATCGTAATGTTTGTACAAAACCTTGTTAGCAGATTTTCAGACTTTGGGCTTCAGACTCACTGTAGCACTAAGCTTTTGATAATCTTCAGACTCTCTTGGTTTTCAGATTCTGATAGTCTTCAGACTCTGATAGTCTTCAGAATCTGATACAGTCTTTCAGACTCTCTTCGGTACAGTCTTCAGACTCTCTTCGATACAGTCTTCAGACTCTCTTCAATACAGAATCACAAGCAACAAGATTCTCTGGATTTTTGCTCTTTAACATTGTTCAAACAGAATACTTTCTAAGATATAAATCTTGATTGATATCCTGCATACTTCAAACAAATATTAGTAATATCCAATTGACAAATTTTTAATACCTTGTTATCATCAAAACTCAAAACGTGGTATTGCTGAACACCTTTGTTCCAACAATCTCCCCCTTTTTGATGATGACAAACATTAGTATTTAAAAGGTCAATTGTTGTTAAGCTAATTAACAAGTTGACTTAAGGGTCTGAGTCTGATAGTTCTTAAGTTGAGGTTTGTAAGCCCCCCTTAAGTTCTATCCAAGTTAATTAAATTCATATTCATAAGCAATTGAATTCATTCTCAGAATAATAAACGAATTTAGAGAACAGATTCTTAAATAGGGGCTCAGAGTCTAACTAAGCACCTTTCGCAAATTTCCCTTTAACTTTTACGTAGCACTTGCAATATGTAGATAAAAGGAATCACAAATCTCATACTTTTCCCTTCTCCTCCTTAGGAAATCACAAATCTCATACTTTTCCCTTCTCCCCTTTTTGTCATCAACAAAAAGGTTTAGAACAAGTTCCTCCCCCTTTTTAAATGACTTTAGGTAAGGATTAAAAAAAATTAGGAAAATGAGATTCTGAGAGAAAAACATAGAAGATTCAGAGCACAAAAACAGTTAAATGCAAATAGGATCAAATAAGAAACTTGTATAAATTTGCAAATAAAAATAGTTCAAAAGACAGTAGACAAATGTTATAAGCAAAACATAAAGAAATTAAACTAAGGTTGGTTTTGTTTGGCAAGATGATCCATCAATTTCTGGAGATCCTCTTGCTGTTTCTTGACCATCTCTTCCAAAGCCTCAGTTCTTCTTAAATGAGCTTCCCTTTCTAGTCTGGCTTCTTCTTGAACTCTGTACAACCTCCTTTTCAGAGAGTTATAAACCATTGATTCCCTTGGATTGTATTGATCTTCATCAAAGAATGGTTTATCTCTAAGTCTCAGAATAGGAGCTTTCTCCATGATTAAAGCTTTCTCAGCCCGCTTGACTTCTTCAACATGCTTGGCAGTAACAAATGCTTGTTCTCTGGCAGCAGCCTTCTGAATTTTGGTGATAAATTCCAAGAACTCAGTCTTCAATGTAGAGAACTTGTCCTCATAGCTTACATTGAGGATGGGCACAAACCTTTGCTCAATAATGTCCTTGAGCTTAGTGTTTGAAGAAGTATAGAACTCATCTATCATGTTTGAATCAAATAGGTCAATTTGAGGTTCAGAGGTTGAGGGTAGAGAGGCTCTTAAAGCTAGAAAAGTTTCAAAACCAGGTAAAGTAGTTATTGGATCACAAAGAGGTTGAGGAGCTCTTCTAGTTTCTGCTCTGCATTCTGTTACAGGTTCTGATACGATATCAGAAGCTTGTTCCAGATTTTCAGAAACTGGTTCTACAACAGGTTCTGAAGGTTCACAGATACTAAGGTAAGACTTTCTGTAGGTTCAGGTACAGGGTCTAGTTTGGAAACAGATTCTGTTGTTTTTGTTGGTTTGGATTTTGCAGGGGTCTTTGGTAGTTCTCCTCCTAGATGTTTCTCAAGAGAATTTAGAGTGTCTGGAGAGTCTACACAAATGGTTTCATGGTTGGGGGATGGCTGTTTAGATTGAGTGGTTACTTCAGGCTTTTCAGAAGGTTGAATTGCCTGAAGTGGTTTGAGAAATGTTGGTTGAGCAGGATGGTCAGCAGGTAGATTCATAGACACTGTAATTGTGTCTTGAATGACTCTATCCATAGTTGAATCAACATATTCAACTATTGCAGGGTCCAAAGGGTTATGGGATGATATGGGTTTGATTGGTGAGGGGGATGAATTTCTGAGGGATGGAAGAATTTGGCTCAGGGGTTTGTTGTCTGATTCTGAATAAGATTTTGACTCTTGATTCAATGAGGAAGATGAGCTATATGCTACATTGCCAGATGTGCCAATGCCAGCTTCTGGAGAAGCATAGTGATCAGACACAGTAGCTTCTGATAACTCAGCTTCTGCAGTAGCTACCTGATTCTTCTGTTTCAAAGTAGAAGCAAGCAACTTAGCAGCTTCTTTGACAGTTTCCTCTTTCAGTTCTTCAGCAACCACTTCTGCTGTCATTGCCTTGCCAGCAGCATGTTCATCCTCAATCATAGATACAGAAGTACCTATCTTCTGTGCTACATCCATAGCCACAGGAACCACATCCACCTTTCTCTTCTTGATCTGACTTTCTTCACCATCAAAGTCAGCATCAAGGTATTCAGCAATTTCCTCAGCCAGTTTGACATAATCTCTGTCACCCTTGCCTTTCTTCGCTTTCTTCTCATCTTTCTTTGCCTTCTTCTCGTCTTTCTTAGCCTTCTTCTCATCCTTGGTTTCTTTTATCCTATCCTTGATTTCTTTGGATGCAGAATGTAACACCCCGTATTCCCAACATTAAAATTTCTTGATTAAATCAGAGTATCGCATGAACGGAATGCTACATTTCTTAATATATCAAAAACAACGGAATAAATAATAATCTATTCTAATTAAAATCATTTAAGCTTCGCAGCGGATAAAATTCAAATTAACATAATGGTTCTGGCTCGCAGGCCTAATCAAAAATCTAACATAATTCAAAACTACTCTTATTCATGTCAGTTCAAGGTAATACGTAAGGAATAGAAAATACATAAAAGTCCCCATCCCGTTACGTATCAGAGCACCTAAGGACACAGTGAGGGTAGCCACTCACAACAGCAACAGCAACTAAAGCGTAAATACCTGCACTTGCCCACGAGGCGGCAATTCCAACAGAAGGGGTGAGATTCACAAAACAAAACATTAAACATATAATTCAACAATTATATTTAACAACATAACTTCATCATCATAATATCACCACAACAGTCAAGTAACACCTTAATCATAAACAACGCCATAGTCATCATCACAAATCAACGTCTTAATCAACAATCTTAGTTCGACTCGACTATGCAACTTAGACTCAACAATGCAACTTAGACATCTTAATCATGCATGTGGTACCATATTGAGTATAAATATACTCCTAGGGCATAAGCCCTCGTCGCCATTGAGCATAAAGGTACTCCTAGAGCATAAGCTCTCGTCGCTATTGAGCATAAAAATACTCCTAGGGCATAAGCCCTCGTCGCTATTGAGCAAAAGCTCCTAGGGCATGAGCCCTCGTCTCTGGATGCATATGCATGGACTCAACTTCTTAAACTTAGACCTCTCAAATAAATTCCAATAATTGGATTACAACATCGTAAATCTTATAACAATACATGCGGCTTTTATTTAACAAAACATAGCAACATGGCAGCAACGAATCATCACAAGCATTCACATACATCATCTCTTATAATTCAAAGAAAGCATATACTAATGTATAGGTCACTATAATTAATCAGCTAGCAGCTCTATAGGTCATCTTAATATTTCAGTATTTAATCCAATCCAGGGGTAATCTCATACTCAATTGTGCGACAAGAGTCGCATTATTCCAAAAAGGTAGTCTGATACGGGACTACTCGCTATGGCGAGTGGAATCCTCGCCTCGCGAACCATCAGGGGTAACTCGCTGTGGCGAGTTGGGTTGCTCGCCTGGCGAGACATCACGGGTTGCTCGCTATGGCGAGTGGTTTGCTCGCCTCGCGAGTCTACTAGGGTTAACTCGCTATGGCGAGTGGGTTGCTCGCCTCGCGAGCTGGTGAAGAGCGCTCGCCGTGGCGAGTTGATTGCTCGCTGTGGCGAGCTGCGACAGAACAGTTACGGGATTACGAGGGTTTTCACCCAAAACCCCAAATTTCATCCTAAACCTTCCAATTTTCGACTAATACAATGTCTAAGGGGTATTCTAAGGTCTGTAAACAGTTTCCTACGTCATCGGTACAGTTTCTCATCATCTAATCATCAATTCATCACCTTTTAACCTAATTCTTAGTTCTTAGATTCTCATGAACAATTCCTAAACATGTTAACTATAATTATGAATCATAAGCTTAATGAATTGCAAAGCTAGGCTCACCCTTACCTTAGAAAATTGAGCAGCAGCCTCTCTTGTTCTCCTCTCCTGTTTTCTCCCTTTTTCTCCCAAAAGCTGAATTGTACGTACCGTACAATTCTAAACCTAATTTTCCTTTTTAAACCACTTTTATTCTGTTTTATCTTATTTCATTTAATCCCTCATAATTCTACCTAATTCGAAAACAGCCCCACAACCTAATATTTATTTTATTTTGAACCCTTATTCTATTAAATAATAAAATAGACCACCTAATATAATCACAACAAAACACACAAATCACTTAAGTATATTCTAACTCGACAAATTAATTAAATAATTGAGACGGGCGTTACACAGAAGATACTGATGAAGGCATAGGAGCTATGGTCTTAGGGGAACCAATAGTCACTCCTGAAAGAGCAGTAGATTTGATCTTCTTCTTGAGAGGTTCCTGCTTCTCTTCCTCTTCCTTGAGAACCACTTCCTTGGTCCATTTTCCCTTGACCTTAAGAGGTCCTCCTCCAGCAGTCTCAGGAATGGCAGAATAGTTGATTATTCTACCAGTATCCTTGAAGTAATCCACCACAAATCTTGCAAGAACTTCAGGATTATCTTCTTTGGATATAGGAGGGAAGTCCATCATCAAATCAGATTGCACATAAGATTCCCTCATATCATGCTTAGAAGGATTGAATCTCTTGACAATCTTCATGTACTGCAGAGTCTTGCCATTGATGATTCTCCCAGTCACAGTTCCAAGGTGAATATCTGATACCACGCCAGATTCTGATAAGACCTTCAAGAGGCCTCCTTGATACAGAATCTCAGATATTAACCTTCCAAAAGGAACTTGCCTTCTGGTTTCTGATTGACTCTTCTTAATGGCCCAGCACATGTGGTGCATCACATATCTTGGGAAGTTGATCTTTATTTTGTTGATGAGAAAATAAAGAAGAACTTTGTGATCAACAGACAGTGTGTCTGTTCCTCCTCCTTTCTAAAGCATAATGTCCAGTATGATCTTCAGAAGCACCATATGCTCAGGATGCATATCCACCAGTTTATTTGAGGGTCTCCCTTCAAATAGAAGTTTGTTGCAGATAACAGTCCATTCACTCTTCTTTTGGACATTCCATTGAAATTTACCAGAGTTCTCCACTTGACAAGCCCTGGCTACCACATCTTTAGTGATGAGAACTGGAATCCCCATCACAGCTAATCTTATTTCAAGACCCTTGTATGGTTTCAGACCCATTTCTTCTCTGTTTTTGCCAGCCAGCTTGGGGTTGTTCATAACTGCCGCTGTTTCTTCAAGAGTAGCTTCATCCTTGTCGTAGACTTCTGACCTAACCCAAAAGTCTCTCACCAGCTCCTGATATGTTGGTCCATTCAACATACCGAAATATTTCATCATTCCTTGTGCTAAGAAATGAGAAGAAACGTCAACTCCGTGACGATTTAGAGAACCAAAATCTACTGGAGATTCAACTTGACTAGGACACCAGATTGGATGAGATCACTTGCCATTTTAGAGGTTTCTAAGGTTTTTGATTTGAGAACAAAAAGTTTTGCAAAGGATTGAAAACAAGAAATTTGTTCAAAGAAATAATCAAAGAGTGAAAAGAGAGGTGAGTTGTGTGTGATATGTATTTATAGAGAAAAGTTGATAACTGTTTGGAAAGAATATGGGACAAACAAACACAAACAATAAATACATATAGCATGCAGCCGTAAACGTATTGGGACAAAGCGAAGGTTACTTGTTTAACGTAATAAAATCATTGCCCTTTGAGTTCTTACTCAATACAGACAGACCACATCTGAGAAAACTTTAAAGTAACTGTCACCGTAGTGGGGCAGGTGTTACTAAACTCAACAGTCATGCTTCCACTAATACGAGCTTCTGAGAGTCTAAAGATTCCTTACCAGATTCTGAAGGTTTATCAGAAGCTTATGTTTACCAGAGTCTCCAAAAGAGAGTTTGATTCCCAAATAGCTTCTGAATATTTTTCAGAGTCTGAATTCCGTTTTCAGAGACGCACATTACACAGAGACATAACACATGTTCAAATTTTTCTTTATGAAATCAAATCTTTCAACAGATAAAGATTTAGTAAATATATTAGCTCATTGATGATCAGTATCAATGAATTGAATATCTAAAATTCCTTTTTGAACATAGTCTCTTATAAAATGATGTTTAATCTCAATGTGCTTTGCTCTTGAATGCAGAATAGGATTCTTAGACAAACATATAGCTGCCGTATTATCACAATAAATTGGGATACAGTTTTCAGTTATTTGATAGTCCTCAAGCTGATGTTTCATCCAGAGTAGCTGTGTACAACAACTAGCAGCTGAGATGTATTCTGCTTCTACTGTAGACAAAGCAATAGTTGCTTGCCTCTTGCTAGCCCAGGATATCAGATTCTCTCCCAGAAATTGACAATTGCCACTGGTAGATTTTCTTTCAATCCTGTCTCCAGCATAGTCAGCATCACAGAATCCAACTAGCTTGTAGTCAGAGGATTTCTTGTAAAGAAGTCCAAGATTGGTAGTTCCTTTCAGATATCTAAAGATTCTTTTAACAGCTGTTAAGTGAGACTCTCTAGGATCTGATTGAAATCTTGCACACAGACATACACTGAATAAAATATCTGGTCTGGATGCAGTTAGGTATAACAAAGAACCAATCATACTTCTATACAGCTTCTGATCAACTTTGGTTCCTTGATCTTCTTTGCTCAGAGTGCAGGTTGGATGCATTGGAGTATTCATTTCTTTGCAGTCCTCAAGATTGAACTTCTTCAGAAGCTCTTTCGTGTATTTGGACTGATGAACATAGACTCCATCTTTGCATTGGTTGATTTGAATTCCAAGAAAGAACTTCAATTCTCCCATCATGCTCATTTCAAACTCATCCTGCATTACTTTGGAAAACTCTTTGCAAAGTGAACTATTTGTAGAACCAAAAATGATATCATCAACATAAATCTAAACTATAAGAATGTCTTTCTTCAGAGTCTTTCTGAATAGTGTAGTGTCAACTTGCCCTCGTTCAAAGTTATTTTGAATTAAGAAATTACTTAGTCTTTCATACCAAGCTCTGGGAGCTTGTTTCAAGCCATAGAGTGATTTCTTTAATTTATAAACATGCTCTGGATGTTTTAAATCTTCAAAGCCAGGAGGTTGTTTGACATACACTTCTTCAGAGATGACACCATTAAGAAATGCACTTTTAACGTCCATTTGATACAGGGTTATGTTGTGATTAACTGCATAGGAAAGAAGTAACCTGATTGCTTCCAATCTTGCAACTGGAGCAAAAGTTTCTGTGTAATCAATGTCTTCTTGTTGACTGTAGCCCTGCGCAACAAGTCTGGCCTTGTTTCTGATTACTTCTCCTTGTTCACTAAGCTTGTTTCTGAACACCCACTTGGTTCCAATGATGTTCTTGTGATCAGACTTAGCTACTAGATCTCATACTTCATTCCTTTTGAATTGATTCAGTTCTTCTTGCATTGCCAGAATCCATCCTTCATCTCCAAGTGCTTCATCAATAGAGGTTGGTTCAATAACAGATAGTAATCTCAGAGCAGACTCTTCTTGTCTGAAATGCGATCTTGTTCTTCTGGGACTTTCTTTATTGCCAATAATTTGATCATCTGGATGCGAAGACTTGTATTTGAAAGATTGTTTGGATTGACTAGCTTGCAAAGAACCATCTTGAGCTTCTTCAGAAGCTTCTTCATTAGGAATTTCAGGGGATGCTTCAACTTCTGAAGTATCTTCAGATTCTGGTATCTGATCAGATTCTGAGTTGTCATCAGAATCTTGAGATTCTGCACAACTTTCATCTTGCTCTGGAGTTTCACTTCCAGATACTTTGTCATCGAATCTGACATGCATAGATTCTTCAACACATTGTGTTTCTGAATTATACAGCCTGTATGCCTTAGAACGTTCAGAGTAACCTAAAAAGATTCTCTTTTGAGCTTTGGCATCAAATTTCTTTAGGTAGACTTTGTTGTTCAGGACATAACACGTACATCCGAACTGATGAAAATAAGATATGTTGGGTTTCCTTCCTTTAAAGAGTTCATAAGCTGTTTTGTTCAACAGAGGTCTAATATAGATTCTGTTCTGAACATAACAAGCTGTGTTTACTGCTTCTGCCCAAAAATGATTAGCCAGATTGTTCTCATGGATCATGGTTTTAGCCATCTCTTGTAAGGTTATGTTCTTTCTCTCTACAACTCCATTTTGTCGTGGAGTTCTAGGTGCAGAGAATTCATGAATAATTCCATGTTTTTCACAGAAAACCTCAAAAGGCTCATTTTCAAATTCTCCTCCATGATCACTTCTGACTTTCAAGATTTTCAATTCTTTTTCAGATTGAATTTGGATGCAGAAATTACTAAACACAGAATATGAATCATCTTTAGTTTTCAGAAACTTAACCCAACACCATCTGCTGTAGTCATCAACAATGACTAGTCCATATTTACTTCCATATAAGGATGCAGTGCCAACTGGTCCAAATAAGTCAATATGAAGTAACTCCAAGGGTCTGGAAGTAGAAACAATTTATTTAGGCTTGAAGGGACTCTTGACAATTTTCCCTTTCTGACATGCTCCGCAAAGAACATCTGAGTGATAGTCAATGTTTGGTAGGCCTTTGACAAGTTGCAACTTGCTAAGCTTAGAGATTAATCTCCAGTTAGCATGTCCCAATTGTCTATGCCACAGCCATTTCTTATCACCCATTGATAAAAGGCATACTACCTTCTGATCAGTCAGTTCAGAGAATTTTATCTTGTAGACATTGTTTCTTCGTTTTCCCTTGAAGACTATGGACTGATCATCCTTGTTAACCACAGTGCAGTTGTTCTTATTAAACAATACATCATAACCACTGTCACATAATTGACTTATGCTTAGTAAGTTATGTCTAAGTCCATCAACGAACCACACATTACTGATTGAGATCAGAGAGTTACCAATGGTTCCAGTACCAATGATTTTGCCAGTCTGGTTTCCTCCAAATCCCACAGTTCCTCCCTCTTTCATGGTTAGGGTTAGGAACATAGACTTTTCTCCCGTCATGTGACGCGAGCAACCACTGTCCAGGTACCAAGCCTTCTGCTTTTCTAGTCCTTTTAGACATACCTCTGTTTCACTTTCAGAGTCTGCATCTGATTCTGCCTCAGGTGTTTCTTTAACAGATTCGGTTGTAGCCATTAGTCCAACAGCTATATTGGCTTCACCATCAGCATCATCATCCTCAGACCCTGACTCATTATCAAGATCTTCCCAGCTGGCCATCAGACTTTTCTTGATCTGCTTCTTGAACTTGCTTGACTTGAAGGTTGGCCTTTTTGACTTTGATTTCTCCTTCTGCAGCTCTGGACAGTCAGCAATAAAGTGTCCAGTTTTCTTGCAGTTGAAACAACCTTTTTGTTCCTCCTTTTTGAAACCATTCCCACTGCTCTTGCTCAGAAATCTCTTGTTCTTCTTAGTAAGGTACTGCATTCTGCTTGAAAGCATAGTCATTTCCTTTGCAATATCAAGATCCTCCTCTGAGCTTTCAGAAGCTGAAGATTCATTTTCAGACTCTTCAACCTTGAGAGCCTTTGATGACCTTCCTTTTGATTTTAAAGAAATGGTTTTGGACTTTCTTGAAGAATCATGTTCATTGAGTCTTAACTCATGAACCTTGAGTGAGCTTACAAGATCTTCAACATTTAAAGTGTTTAAATCTTTAGCCTCCTCAATTGCAGTGACCTTTGGTCTCCATCTAGAGGGTAAGCTCCTTAAAATCTTGCTAACGTGATCAGAAGCTATATAACTCTTCTTTAGTATCTAAAGGCCAGATACTAGAGTTTGAAATCTTGAGTACATCTGCTCAATACTTTCATCCTCTTTCATCTTGAATAGTTCATACTGATGAACTAACAGAAGAGCTTTAGCTTCCTGACCTTTTTGCTTCCTTCATAGTTAGCACAGAGAGAAGCAAACATGGCTCTAGCAGTAGATTTGTCACTCATCTTCATGTATTCCGTTTTAGGAATAGCAGTGACAAGAGCCCCTCTGATGATATGATGTTTCTTGTAGATTTTCTTTTGAGCAGCAGTGTGAAGTTTACGGTCAATGGCAGCACCTTCGTCATCAAGTCGTAAGACACCAACACCATCTTCAAGTTTGTCCCAGAGTTCTTCATCAAGACCCATGACATAACTGTAGAAGTTGGTTTTCCACCAAGAAAATTCTTCAGGATCACCATTGAACTTAGGAATTTTTCCATAATCAGCCTTTTTACTGCTGTTATTGGATCCATAGTCATATGGTATAGCAGCACCAGAAGAAGACGGTTAACTGGAAGACATGTTTTTCTCTGGATCTTTTCTGTCACACGGTTAAGTGTTATGACAACAGAGCAGGAGCTCTGATATCAACTGAAGGTGAGAAAAACACAAGAAGGGGGGTTGAATTGTGTTAGCTTTTCGCAGCTCTTGAAGAGTGAGAATCTAATTCCTTAATATCAGAGTCTGAATGGGATCAGAGTCTGATGGGAGATTAGGTTCTGATGCAGCGGAATAATCAAGAGATAGAGAGAAGAGAGAACACAAGCAATTATACAGGTTCCTTCCACAAACTGGAAGTAGTCCTGTCCCTCTTGTACTTCCAAGGAGAGTTCACTAAAATGTAATATCAATTACAAGTTGCTCAAACACACAGTAAGAGACTTCCAATGCTCAAGCACGCAGGCAAGAGACTTCCAATGCTCAAAGACACAACTAAGAGACTTCCTTGCTCAAGGACGCAGCCAAGAGACTTCTTTGCTCAAGCACACAAACAAGAGACTTCCAATGCTCAAAGACACAACTAAGAGACTTCCTTGCTCAAGGACGCAGCCAAGAGACTTCTTTGCTCAAGCACACAAGCAAGAGACTTCTTACACAATTACAGAAAATTGAATGGAGTTAAAACACTTGACAACAATCAAACGTGTTTCAATTACAACAAAGACAGACTTTGTTTCAAACAAACGGCAGACTCTGTTTTTCTGTTTAACTTAGAAATTCTAGAGTACTCAGTTTGTAAGAATGATCTAAGTTGTTGATGTGTTTTTGTTAAGACTCAGATGAATACGAAAGCAACGCAGCGTAGTTTTTCAAGTTGTAGAGTCCAACAATTCTTCAAGTCTTCTATCCTTTATATAGGCGTAGGAAAGAGACGTTGAGTCATCCAGCACATCAGGATGATTTCTGAAGCTTGATCAATAGTTGTTGATCTGTTGCTTGATTTGGTAATAGTCTTTCAATTGCATAATTTGAATTCCATTCCCTTTGAAGATTAATACCGGTAGACACAGTTGCCAAACTGTACGAGGTAGTGGAGTAGTGGAAACAGAGTTCGTACAACGTACTCTGTACTGGCCTGCATTCTTTGTCGTTGTGCTTCCCACGCTCAAGTTGACTTTGAAGCTAGCCGTTACTCCAAATGAGAGTTTCTTCAGCATCGTAATGTTTGTACAAAACCTTGTTAGCAGATTTTCAGACTTTGGGCTTCAGACTCACTGTAGCACTAAGCTTCTGATAATCTTCAGACTCTCTTGGTTTTCAGATTCTGATAGTCTTCAGACTCTGATACAGTCTTTCAGACTCTCTTCGATACAGTCTTCAGACTCTCTTCAATACAGAATCACAAGCAACAAGCTTCTCTGGATTTTTGCTCTTTAACATTGTTCAAACAGAATACTTTCTAAGATATAAATCTTGATTGATATCCTGCATACTTCAAACAAATATTAGCAATATCCAATTGACAACTTTTTAATACATTGTTATCATCAAAACTCAAAACGTGGTATTGCTGAACACATTTGTTCCAACAAAAACAACTTTTTATAAAGCCCTCTCTTACATATAGTCTAGGCATGCGAATTCTTGGGTCATCCCTGACACACTGTGCAAACACCAAGCTTCATGAAAAGCTTGCCCTAAAAACAAAACTTAAACGACATGTTTAATATTTTTTGAAAAATGTCCAGATTGTTGTTTAAATTTTCTTTTTGATCATATACTGTTTTTATAAATAGCTAAATAAATATTCAATTACACCTTCTTTAAAAATTGTAACTACATGTCTACGCTATACAATTTGTTTTTTTTTAAGAAATACGTTATACGATTTGTAAAACCTAGCTCAAATGAAAATATGGATATTGTTTGGTTTGATATCTTTAATTGAGTTCAAATTCAAAACCTCGCAATTATATGTGTTTATGAGTTGAATTTTATGTTTGTCACTAAATAATTCTTGTGTTTTATGACTGTTAAGAGTCTCACATCAGATAAGTGATGGTCTGACAATATGTTTATAAGTTTAGGTAATCCTCACCTCACAAGCCGGTTTTGTGAGGTTGTGTTAGGTTCAACCACGATTTCTATGATGGTATCAGAGCCTCTCGAAGATCCATTGGGTCACATGCTACCAGGTTTTTGCTATCGGATCACCCATCATTTATGTCCACGAACCAAGCCTAATAGTGTTGGTCATGAGGGGGTGTGTTAAGAGTCTCACGTCAGATAGGTGATGGCCTGACAATGTGTTTATAAGTGGGGGTAATCCTAACCTCACAAGCCGATTTTGTGAGGTTGTGTTAGGTTCAACCACGATTTTTATGATGATATCAGAACCTCTCCAAGATCTATTGGGTCACCTGCTATCAGGTTTCCGTTATCGGGTCACCCATTATTTATGTCCACGAACCAAGCCCAATAGTGTTGGTCGTGAGGGGGTGTGTTAACAGTCCCACATCAGATAGGTGATGGCCTGACAATGTGTTTATAAGTGGGGGTGATCCTAACCTCACAAGCCGATTTTGTGTGTTTGTGTTAGACTCAACCACGATTTTTAAGAATGACATACTTTTAAGGAGTAAAATTTTAACTCCAATTTTGTCGTTCATTAAATTTCACACTTTTTTTTTCCTTCTTTTCGCATGGTTTATTACATTTCTCAAATTTGTTTAGAGTTAGTTGCAAACAAACGTTACATAAAATTTACATATACAAAAATATGGTCTCAAATTTGAATCTGAATGAGAATGTTTAATCTAACAATACCAATAGAGAAGTGTCGTGAACACTAATTTTAGTATACACTCTTTTATTGGATGAAATTCATGATTTTATGTTGGTACAATAGTTTAGAAATAAATCTAACATAAAATGATGAGATCTACTTATGTTTCATCATATAAGAGAGTAAGATTTAGAGAAAATATACTAACAATTGAACTAGGTTTCACTTATTAAAAAAAATATTGTACTAGTTTCACGACTTTTCAATCCATTTTTTATTACTCTCTTTGTTGCACTAATGTTTTTTTGAACAATTTGCTGCATTCTTTTTCTACAAATTTAAAGGGCGTTTGTTTCAAGTCATATATGGAGATATATTAAGATTCTTGACAATATGATATCATGAAATATATATTTCTATGTTTGTTTTAAAAAATTTAAATTTTATTTCTGGTAGTATAAGTTTTTTAGAAATGTTGTTTGTAAGCAAGGAAATACTTTAAATATTAACCAAACATATTTTGTCAATAAACTCGAGAATTGAATTCCTATATTATGTTTCTAGAAAAATTATTTTCAAAATTATATATATTTTGTAAACCTTGAAACAACATCACTTGATGTTTTTTTTGTTTTGTTCGAAACTTTCTCTATGAACCAACTTCTACTCCCATAGATAGATAATTAAAAAAAGGTCTTGATAACTCATGCTCTCAAGGTAAAAATAGTAGGTTTACATTGAAAACTATAATTTTTAAATTTTTTAAAAATTAAATTAATCATTTTTTACCACTTTTCAACATAATATTTTTATTATTGTTCTTTTAACCAATGTCTTAAGAGGAATGTTTAGCATTTTCTTTGTTAACAAAAAAAAAAAAAAGAGTCTATTCTCTAATGCAAAACGGAAGTTAATTACTCCCTACTAAAATAAAATGACAAAAATGTACATAGCTGGTGTAAGCATGATTTATAATGTTCTAAATGGAATGCAATCCAATCCAGCGTGTCCCTTTCTTTATCTGTCTTGTTTCCAAACCTGTTTCTTTCTTTCTACAGAACCCCAAGTATGTAACTTTGACCTCCTCTCTCTTTCTCTCTCCTCTTTTTCTCACTCCAAATTTATTATAGATTCTAACGTTACATTTCATTACTAGCAGTACCAAACCATCACTCACTTCCAACAATCTCTCTCTCTCTCTTCGCTCTCTTAACTAACAAAAACAAGACAAAGCAACCTCAGATCTCTCTTTTTTCATGCTGATGCTGCTACTCAACAAAAAACACACGAAACGCCGTCGTATCCAATGAGGTGTAAGAAACATATTTCTGATTTCTCTAGCACCGTCGGCGTCTGTTCCACTTGTCTCAGAGAACGACTCATACTCTTAATCCAAGCCCAAGCCCAGGCCCAGGCCCAAACCCAAGCCCAATTAACTAGACTCACCTCACGCGCTTCCGATGAATGTTCTAGAAACTCCGATACAACCAATCATCTTCCTCCACCGTTAATATTTCCGCGCTCCGTTTCACCTTACGTCTCTCGCCGTAAATCTGATTACGCCACCGTCGGAGACCGTCGTGAAAGACTGTTTTACAGCACTCCGCAGTTAGGTCCGACGTTTTACGCAGGTGATTGTAACGTGAATTCCAATTCCAGGTCGTTGAAGAAGCGTTTGAGCAAGTTTTGGAAATTCTCGAATCTGTTTAGGACTAGATCGGAGAAATTTCAATCTGATCCGTCGTGCGAAGCGTCTTCATCAGATTCATCTTCGTGGTTTTCTTCGATTTTACCTGCGAGAAAGAAGAATCGCGATCGGAATGTTATGGCAGAGGATTTTTCCGTCGGAGCACGGCGGAGGCATCGTCACCGTCAATCTGATCGTGGAATGTCTCCGGTGAGAACAGAGGAATTCACCGATGAATGCGATCAGTGTCCATCTGGAAGTGGTTACTCGACGGAGTCTTCACCATGGTGGCGGAGAACGCCGTCGGTAAATGTTCCATCGGCGCGGCGTTCGAGGTTTGCGCACGGAAAAAGCGCGTCAGGTTCGGGTATTTTTTGCATGAGTCCTCTGGTTCGGGCGAGTCCAAACCGGAGATGGAATCACAAAGGACTACCGCCGGAGACGGCTGCGGCGGCGGACGTTAGGACTGCGGCGGTGAAGCCACATCTCTCTGCCGCGGCGTCGTTTTGTGCGAACCGTTCCAGGAAGCTTGCAGATTTTGGAAGAGTCAACCATAACCGTTGATTTAGTTGACTTTTCCATGTGAAACGGTGATTTCATTTTTCATTTTTCTTGATCGGAAAACCAAATGGTGAATTTTAATCATTTTTTTTTTTTTTTGTGGTTTTGAATTCTATTATTTGTATACACTACTATACTACAGTGTTAATTATTACAAGATAAACATAGTGGTTGTTTTCTTTTGTATTTTAATTTTTACAATTTACAATATAGTTAACATTCAATGTCGTCAATTTGCAATTGCATGTTTGATCTGGTCCTCTGGTTTCTAGACTTCTCTGCATTTTCAATTCAGCAAACAACAAAAAAAAAACTCTACATTTGTGCCTTTTCTATATAAATAATTCGCATTCTTGCTGAATTAAGACTATTCACATTTTTAATATTTACTGGTCTTCTTGGTTGAATAGCTTTAATAATTATTGCTGGAGTAATCATTTAGTACTGTTTTTTTAATAAGCTTTAATCATTTATTATTAACTTGCTTTAAAGTGGCATCGGTTAACATTATCTTATATTAATTTGAAATAAAATTGTCAGTTAAACGTAATTTATTTATGATATTGTATATTGATAGTATTCAATTAGAAGTTTATGATGTTGTTTTTCAATGTTTTTGTTGTTAATGATTATTTTTGCGATTTTTTTTTTAAGAGTATATTGTATAGATTGATTAATTGAATTTGAACAAAACAATTTGTTAATTCAATTTATTTAATTAGTTTTACATGTACTTGTATTAAGTCAAAAGAGATAAAATAAAATAAAAATTGTCCAAGTGTTTAGAAGTTACAACTATATTATTCAATTGATTAAGTATTAATTAGTTTCTATGTTGATGAGATTCTACTTTGGATGTAGAAAATCCGCAAGTTTAATCAAGAGTGATTAAACTTATAACGCAACTTATAACGCTTCAAAGATTATAAAGACGTCTATTTTAGGATTGTAAAGGCAGTAAAACATCTAATTGATGTTTTACCTGAATGGGGTTTTTCTGACGGGAGCTTGAATGGTGACATTTAATATTAAATCAATACAAAAAATATACTTGGTGAGACAGATAAATATGCAAACAAAGGATGATAATGATCCCACCAAGTAAAAAAAAATATTACTCCCTCCCTCTGTCCATATATGTAACCCTTTTGTATTTTTCACATTTTTTAAGAAAAATTGTCGGTGTAATTAATGTGTCTGCTTTGTGTGTTAATATTATCAAATTATTCTTTGTTTGTATGTGTATTAAATTTGACTTTTCATATTTCAAAGCAAGTTAGTAGTATTAATTAGGGGTATGTATAGGAAAAAAATGCATCTAGTGATTTGAAAAGGAGTTTAGATTTAGGGATAAAAATAAAATCAAATGAGTGCTTAGATATAGAGACGGAAGTAGTACTATATAAGATAATAATTCCAAAATGGTGGGAGAAGCGCATGTAAACCATTGAACAAAAGTATCCTGAGATAGTGCATAAGAAATCAATCAACAAAATAAGTGCAAATTGAAAATGAAGAATGATTATTATCGGATAAAGTTGGTCGAACTAGAGCAAGGTTTTCGTCAAGTTAGATGTTCGAGATCGATACCTGTAAATATTTTGACGCTCAAGTTGGTAAGAGAACAAAACGTTATGTTTTTTTTTATTGAAGATAGCTCATTAAAGATTGATGGATGAAACTTTATGAACGACGCCTTCAAGGCTTGGATCTAGTAGCCAATGGAAGGCATTTTGAGTTGTTGAGGCATTACGAGTCAAAGATTATATGAAGCATTGATTGTCTTGGATTGAATCGTTGTGAAAATGAACATCTAAGAGTATCCACAATAGAGATACTCATCATTTTCATATTAATTTCTGTCAGTTTTAGACTTTGTTTTTAATTGATTTTCTTAGTTTTTAATTAGTTTTAGTCTTTTTATAGTAAGAATCATCATCTTACGATATTTAGAGAAAAAAAAAGTTGATTTGTGTTGATTTCTCCCTAACCAGACAATCCTTGGAGCATTTGGTTTATTTATGTGTTTTAATAGGTTTATATTAAGTTCTAGAAGTGGTGAGATGTCTAAGGAGTTTTAGAAAATCAACCGTGAAAGTGATTTCACAAGAATGGAAGAAGAAAGGTCAATGTTGTCATGTTTTATATCTTGGTACAATCATAATTCAGAAGACCATTGATGCTGCCATTTTGCGCCTAGGCGCAAAACAGCTACGCCTGGGCGCATTCAGTTATTCAAAGACAGTTCGCTTCTGCCAGTCCTGGGCGCAAAACAGTTGCGCCTAGGCGCAGCCAGTTGAGTATATGCATGTTTCGCCACTGCCAGTTTACACCTGGGCGCAAATCAGTTGTGCCTGGGCGCTAGAAGTCATAACTATTGCCACGTCAGATGCACCTGGGCGTAAAATGGTTGCGCCTGGGCGCAAATTCACGTTTCAGGTTGCCTATTTAAGCCCAAACATCAGATTTTGAAAGGGCTCGGAGAATTTTACATAGAAATTTGAGAGAAATTCTTAGAGAGGTTTTGAGAAGGTGTTGTTCGACCTAGAAGACTGGAGTTGAAGCTTCTCACCCTCCAGCTTTATGTGTAATTATTTCAATCCTTTTTACTCTTTGTAATCAAGCCATGAACGACTAATTTCTCTATTGTTAGGGATGAGATTATCTAGATGACAACTTTTGTTCTATGACTTTATTTTGATTATTGAAGAAGTTTATTGAATCATTTTTCTTATCTCTGTTCTTAATGTTTTTATTAATCGATCACCTTTAAACTGATTTACGCTTTATATTGTGAAACAGAAGTTGAATTTATAAACGCTTGAGATAAGAAATTCTTGCCTTTGTAATCTAGGAATAGATGCAAACCCTTGAAACCAATTGAGAATTCTTGTTCATTCATGCTTAATTCTAATCTTAAATTCACTAAGGAATTAGGGGTTATCTTAGGATTAATGATTCTGTCACTAAGGAATTAGGGCAGGAATAAATTAGAGAATTTGGTAATGATTCGATAAGTCGATTCAATAGTCATATTCAAGTTGTTAACTCAAGATAGTCATCTAGTGAAACTCATCCTTGACAATTTTATTATTCTAAAGTTCAAACCAATTTCACTTCGCTTTATTTTCATTATAGCTATCAAACAAATTCAATACCTTTTTGTTCAATTAAGTTATAAATATTATTCAACAGTATAACGTGATCCTTGAGTTCGACACCCGGTCTTATCGTTTTAATTTGACTACTTACATGAATTCGTACACTTGCGAAAATCGTTATCATTGATGCATTACGAGTCAGAAATTATATGAAGCATTGATTGTCTTGGATTGAATCGTTGTGAAAATGAACATCTAAGAGTATCCACAATAGAGATACTCATTTTTGGGTACTTAAACGGGTCTCACGAATACAAATAACTTATTTATAATTTTTTAATAGTACTGTCTAATAAACACTCAATCTCTTCAACCTAACATCTCACACAAATTTCTTAAACGAGACTCACTAATCAACTATCAATCAATTTATATTATTATATTTCAATTTTTTAATATTAAAATAGTGTGATTCTCACTTAAGATTTGAGGCATTAAGTGAGACCCTAGACCTTATAAAACCATTAAAAAAAAATCATCCCCTTTAGAAGTACCTAATAGATGTTGGGTCCTAAATGTTTAAGACCCTATCATTAGAGATTATCTAAATAATAGAACAGGTTGGGCCGAAACAATTATTAACGAATAATCAATTACACTTGAGACATTCTATTCTACACAAGATATTGGAAGGTTTGAGTGGTAATTAATCCAAGTACTTAATAACATTGGCATTATTATTAGTGGATGCTAAAAAAGGTTGTAAATCTAAATTGGATTTAGTTTGAAGAAAAGAAAGATAGTGGTAAGGAGCATGATGAACGGATGGTGCTCCCCACCCCCCACTTGAATTAGGAAGTCAATAGGTATAATGGTGGGTCATTGAATTTGAAATGAACGTTGAGTTTTTGTGTGTGGTGAATTGGAACACACAATATGTCACTTACTACATCTCTCAAAGTGTTGGTATTGATCATGTGTGTGGGTCCGCACTATTTATGCACTTCCTGCGCCGCGTTTAATTCTTTGGCTACCCTTTTAAAACTTGGTTCAAACAGTGCACACTATTACACTGTTTCAATAAATACCTTACGGGTGGGCTCAGCTCAGGTATAGCATGAAAAAAGATCACCGTCTTGATAAAAAACAGTTATACGAAAGTTTAAGTACAAAATTCTGCATTGGAAAAAAATTAAGAGTTTAAGAGGGAAAAAACTGTGCAATGAAAAAATGTACAGATGTGGTTTTTATGACGACGAAAAACAAAATAACCATTTTTAATAATTTTTTGTCTACTAGTTAGAACTCACACAATTAAATGTGAAGAAGTGGGGTGTTCGAGATTTGAACCGTCTCTAACAACTGAGTTAAGCTCACAGATACTTTTAATAATTTAATATCATCAAATATTGATATACTAACCGTTATCATAAATATAAAATACAAGATATTGATTTCGGTGGTATTTAAAGTTCTAATGGATTGAAGGATTAATCTTAATAGTTGCGTGAAGATGATATTTGATTCAATTTTTTTTATAAAAATAGTATTAATTAAATTTGAAAAAATTAACCAACATTAGATTAAAAATAACATTCATTTTAAGGTAACATTATTTACAAATGTGACAATCATTTATTAAAAAAATAAAAATAAAAGAATGTGACAATCATAATAATACAAAAGAAGTATAGGATCATTTTTTATTTTTTTTAAAGAAGCAATTCAATGCATTTTATTAGTTAAAATGTGTCAAATACATGACGGGACATCATCATAAATATTAGGGCTAGGATCAGATGGGAATACTCTCGCTAGTTCGTGAGCGACCTCATTAGTTTACCTCCTATTAAACTCGACATGCGAGTTTTGAAACCTATCCTGAAACAATTGTCTACATGCAGTAATAATACAACCAAGCTCATTCTCATCATCTACCCTTGTATGAAAAGAATCCACGATCTGCTGTGAATCTAAAACAAAATCTACATTACCAAATTGGAGGTCTGGAATCCATTGTAGTGTCGTGTGTAAGCCAACTGTTTCCCCTATTGCGACATCACGTGGAGGAGAAAATCAATTAATTATTGGACGCACAAAGTCACGTGTATCATCCCGGATAGACATTCCCAGACCGACCCGGTTAATAGAAGAGGAAAAGAAGGCATCTATATTACATTTGTACCTACCTTTTGCTGGTTTTTCCCACCGGGTCACTTATTACCGACTTGGTTCCTGGTGATTTGTGGCTGAAGTAGTACCACCGGCGTTTCTAATAATTTGAGTTGACTTCTAGTCTTCAAGAAGTGTCGTTGCCCTAGTCAACACTTGAGCGTTTGTCCCAGTCTTCTAATGCCATAAATGCTCCACATCATGGTAGCAAAGAGAGCACTTTGAGTTGTACTAAGTGTAGATAACATATTAAATATCTCCGCATCCATATTATAATTTTGCCTAAGAACTCTGTTAATCTTGTCCCAAAGGTTAACCTCACGCCAAATATGCATAGCACCATGACATTCTATCAAAACATGGATACTATCTTCATAATTGCTACCACAAAGCACACAATCAATGGGACAATGCATACCTCTACTACTCAGGCGGGCTCTAGTGGGAAAACAACATCGACATACACGCCAAACAAGATTCTTAATCTTGGGAGGAACCTTTAACTTCACTATTAGTTGTCATCGACCTGATACATATAAATGAGAATTATCTACAATTTTTGTAACACAAATTCTATAGGCACTGCGCACAGAGTACAAGTCATTCTTCTATGCTTTCCAAATTAATTTATCTGCAGTAACCAAAGATTATAGCAGTGTGTTTAGAATCAGTTGAGTCGTATTATGATCAAACATATTCATAGATTATAGGAGAATTCCATACCTTGTGATGCTGCTCAATAATGTCCTTCAGCTTTAAAAGAGAAAATGGCGCAGAAGTGAGATTGTTATCTACAAAGGGAAATCCATCTTTAAGCCATGGTGCACCAAACAGAGGAATGTTATAACATGTACCTATACGCCTTCTTGCCCCTCTTTTCACAACCATTTTTGCATTGAAATACTTCTCAACACATAACTAGGGTTATTTCCCAACCTAGACCCTAAAATTGAGTTTTTTGTCGAAAACTAAAAGGCGCGTAATGCTAAAACACATATTCATATAAATTCATGGGTGTGTTATAACATTATATATATATATATATATATATATATATATGAGTTTTGTTAGAAGACGCCTTTTATGAAGGTGTTTTGTAGCAAGTTATTCTATGAACATTTGTTAAAAGACATCAACTAATTTTTACGAAGGTGTCTTTTAGTAAATTTATAACTAAAAAGTGGAAATCACACATTGAGGTGTGGATTGCTAAAAGACACCTTTATGGGTGGTTTCAAGCAAAACTTTATATATATGTGTGTGTGTGTCAAATGAGAGGAGTATATATGATGAGAGATGAGAGGAACAAATATTAACCATTAGATTAAATTAAACGGATTAGATTAAGATGTCGACACGTTCCTTTGTTATAGACCAGTAATAGCTTCATCCCTACCCTTTTGTTTTCTCTCTCAGGAACGCTTTTGGTTTATTTAGTAATTTTCACAATACCATAAAATATAACAGTATAATATCATGATCAAATAAGCTAAAGTGCACGACAGTCTTTTTCGTGCCATATGTCATAATCATTGTGCTCTCGATTTTCGGGTATCAAAATCATTAATCGGATTTGAACCTTTAATCTTTGAACTCTCAACTTTTATTCGCGGGAAGGGAAAAAGTGAGTAAAAAAACCCTTATAAGACCTTGGATTCGGGGGTTGGTTTCGATTGGGGAAGGTGTTAGGCACCCGAACCGATTATGGTATCCCATAGGAACCTTCTATCTATTCTTAAATCTTGCGCTAAATTAATTTTACTTATTAAAAAAGTGTAAGAATTAAAGTGAAAGAAAGGAGAAAGATGAATCATGTTTTTTTGGCTATTTTTATTGATTTGGAAGGGCCAAAACCCTTTGCCTACTTACCCAAATAAATCGGGATCAAAATCAAGTAGTTCGGCTTAAGAACTTATTTGATGAGTTGAATTGATTTTAACATTTTTTGAAAGAAAGAGATTTTAAGAAGAGATGAGAGGCCTCAAGGCATGAGAATAAAATACGATGAAGTTGGTTAATTTTAATTGCAAGAAATCCATGTCTAATGTGGATATTAAATTGATTAACATTTGATTAAGGAAAATAAAAGGAAAAACACTTGGGTTACAAGCCAAGGTTTACTTTAAAGAAAAATTGAATTTGATTTTTTCTTTTGATTTTTTTGATGAAATATTTTTCTAAGCTAACTGTGAATTCGCGTAACGGCGGAAAAATAAATAAGCGTAAAACGATAAATAAAGTGGAGTGTCGGTGCGCGTGTCAGTGCGTGTGCCGGTTACATATTACATACCCTAAATACATTCTATGGTCTCAAAAGAAAAAAAAATGCGTAAAAATAAATTACATCATTTTCCTAGTTATACACACTAAGTAGGATGAAAATAAATACATAACAAAAATTAAAAGATACATGAAATTATGCTAGAGATAATGCAAAATGAAATATACCGAAATATTAAGCATAAAAAGAATATCACATACTAGAATAACTACCAAATAAAATGCATGACATTAAGTATGTTTAAAAAAAATATGAAAGGCAAGTTTTCGAAAACAAACATTAAAGCAAACTTAACTAGGAGACTAGAAGATGCATGAGGACTAAGATGTTTAAGAATGCTTGACACATAGTTAAAAGAAAATATTAGTTAAAAAAAAAATGCATGAGTTTGAAATTAAATCATTAAGTAAACTACACAATGCATGATATTTAAAATGCTAAATAAATAAAATGCATAAGATAGGAATTAAACTATTAAATAAACTAAAAGATAATAAATGCATGATAATTAAAACATTAGACAAAATAGAATAGTATGAAATATTATTTCAAAGCCTAAAATGAACTAAAATATAAGAGACCAAATAATAATAAAAAAAAGCATGATATGAATGTGAAAACACTAACATAAAGATGCATGAAACATAGTTCTAATGTCATATGAATAAAAAAAAATGCATGAAATGATAAAGAAATACTACAAAAATATGTACAGGGAGGGGGTGCAGGCAGCAAAGCAGGGGGTACGAACAACAACAGAATGAACAACAATGAAGGAAAGGGCCTTGAACCAAACCGGTTCAGGCCAAATGGGTATGGGTGGGTCGATCCAGAACCCAGATGGGCTTGGTATAAAAGAAAAAAACTAGTGTATTTCCTTCATTTCTTTCAAAACTCCTCTCTCTTTAAAATAAAACACAAAGATGTTCTCCCCTCTCTCCAAGGTACCCTCGCCGGAGAAGAAAGAAGGGAGACGGCCGGAGGTTCTCCGGCGCGGTGGTTGGCCATAGCGCCGCCGCGCCGGAGCTTCTAACTTATTTTTTTTAATTTTTTTTTTATACCAACACCTTCATCTCCCTCTTCTCTACTTGGATCCAAACTTGTTTTTCAAAGAACAACAACAAAACGGCCTAGATCTAAACTTAAACACATCATGGGATAAAGGCTTACTTATTTTACCTCTTTTCGCGAATCTAAACTCCTCTTCTTCCTTGCGTTTTTCGGTTTTGTTCTTCTTTTTCGTGTATTTCGTCCGGATCTACTTTGTTACTCGTTTTGGTTCTGTTCTTCTTCTTCTTTCTTTCGTTTTTTTCTTTTCACGTTCGACCTTGTTTCTACTTGCTCTAACGATTTCGATTCGGATTTGTGTTGGTTGATTCGGATTTGGCCGAAAATTTGTGTTGGTTGATGATTTGTGTTGATGTTGATTCGGATTTGGCCGAAAATTTGTGTTGGTTGATGATTTGGATTTGTGTTGGTTGATTCGGATTTGGCCGAAAATTTGTGTTGAAATGGTGATTTGGTTTAAGCCGAAAATCTGTGTTGGAATGGTGATTTGGTTTCAAAGTTCATGAAGTTCATGTGATGTTCTTCATGTTCTTGAGTATTTTGTGAATTTTGATCCAAAATTTTGGAAAGAGAAAGTGATTTGGTGTTTTTGAGGATTTGATATTTTCTAACTCTGATTGTGACTGATTCTGACACTTGGGGACCATTCTGACGCGTGAACAGTACTCTTATAGTACAAAGTCTCTGATACACTGAAAATGACGAAAATACCCCTGCTGTTTCTTGGAGAAAAAGTTGGACATGACCAATGACAAATTGACAAGTGTACTGAATGACTAAAAAATAATAATAAAACAGTTAAATAACTTAATAACAACAACTAAATAAAATAAAAAAGAAATCATTAAATAAATAAATAAATTAAAAACGAAAATAAATAATAAACAGAAAAAAATGTCCCGTCGGAACCACAAAAATGAGGTATTTTAAAATACCTCTCTGCCGAAATTTTGTCTGATACGACTGAAATACGCGGCTTTTTTAACGCTAATAAAATAATAAATCAACGACGTGAATAAAATGCACTTTAAAAAACGTAAACTTTACGCTAAACTAAAATACGCATAAAACGCGAGTAAAAATTAAGAAATTAATACGCGAGCGACATTAAAATATAAACGACGTAAAAAATTAAATGCGATCACAAAACGAATAAAAAACGAATATTACGGGAATTAGCGCGCGGACGAACGACTGAAAACGATCAACGTACGAATAAATGAAAAATAAATTGGTCAAAATTTGAGGTATGACAATCATCTAAGTCTCTGTTATTTCAACAAGACTCCTAACATGTTGAACTTGCTTGAATTTAATTTCTAAACCATTTGAAATAATCTTAACTTTTTATTTACTTGTGTAAGTAGCGGACAAGAGTTCTGCTCCCAATGTTAAAATGCAGTAATTCAAACTTTCCTAGTCTTTGTTGTGGCCAAGATTATTATTTATTTATTTAGGAAATATAGAGAATAAAAATTGCCTTCATTGGATTTAAATCCTCAAACAAAAGCAACAAAAGAAAGATCGGCCATTAAAGCACGCCAATAAAGTTTGAAATAAAAGTATACATTTTACAATCTCCAAATAAGGATAAATTATTCTAGCTAATGCATTTGTTACTTGATTTCACCTCTCGCAGAATATGTTTTAACAATTTTTTCCATGGTCTCTGATATGAGATGAATTGCTCTTGTTAGAAGAAAATCGCTATGCTTTATGTTGCATCTAACCTCGATTAACTTGACAGATACCAACAAATATGGATCTGCTTCCTTTAGATTTAGCTATTTAGAGGTTATGAAATATCGCCAAAGCTCGTCCTAGGGAACATTAAACACGTTATAGCGTTGGCTGAAAAGGTTGCAAAGAGACTTGTGTCGCTCTTCCTTAATATAGCTCTTATCGCGGCTCTCCCTGTCAGACCAACCACAATCGCAAGTCATCCTTGCAAAGGGATAACTCCAACCAGTGCTTGTTGTACTTTAGAGTTATACCATTGCATGTTTCTTAGTTCAACACCCGTAGATTACCAACCGGACCTTAAGCTTTACATAAAGTTATTGTTTTAGGTATCATTTTCTGCATAATAAGCGCTTCATCTCAGTACCGCCTGAACTCGATCATCTCCCTTTAGGTTATGTGACAAAAGGGAGAAGATCATGAAATTTGAACTCCTTTGGATAAGAGTGAAAATTGTAACACCCCGAAAATCCCGACTTTAAAATTTCATTCATATAATCAGAGTATAACACATAAATCAGGATGTCACATTTCATAAAATCTTTTAAATCAAATCGAATAATAATTTATTCTGAAACAATATTTAAACATAGCAGCGGAATTCATAAACGTCTCAAAATCTTAAATCAATTATTCTTGGCACAAAAGCCTCATAAAACATCTCAAATCAAGTTACGTCGCAAACATCATAATAAATCAACATGATACATAAAAGGAATAGAAATAATAATAATCCCCATCCCGTTACGTATCAGAGCTCCTAAGACTCCACAAGAAACTCTCACATCGACGAACCTAAGCTTGGTCACCTGCACTTGCCCACAAGGCGGCAATTCCAACAGAAGGGGTGAGATTCACAACAATTATATTAACATATAATTCAAATAATTATGCCTAACAACAACAACAATAATCATCACATAAAACAGGAACGTCTCAAACATCCAAATATACAAATCATCTTCAAACATCTTCATAAACAACCGTCTCAAAACATCTCAGACACAAGACTCGACAAATGCAACTCTAACATCTTAACATCATGCATGTGGTACCAATATTTTAGCTTTAATAAGCTTCACCGTCGCTTTGAGCAAATGCTCCACCGTCGCTTTGAGCATAAGCTCCACCGTCTCAAAATATGCAAATGCATGGACTCGACTCTTTAATTCTTAAACAAGATATTACAACGTCTTAACATCAAATACGACTCTTTATCGACACATGCAATTATACAATACATGGCAGCAGCTCAGCACACTTAACATATATATTTACAGCATATAGTTATCATCACAGACATCATTTGTACTTCGTTCACAAACCTCACTTAATAATCATTTTAATCATAGATTAACGCCAACGTCTTAAAATCATCTTACAGCGTCATTACATGTTCTAATTTAGGTCTTAAACATCTCTAATGCTATCCAAAAGTCTACCCTCAAAGCCTCGCTCAAAACAGAGTTCTAAAACTCAAGTTATAGTGGTCTGAGACCACATTGCTCGCTGTGGCGAGTGGGACTGCTCGCCACGGCGAGCTACTTAAATTGTGTTCTGCCACTTGCTCGCTACGGCGAGTGATGTTGCTCGCCTCGCGAGCACTAAAGGGTTGCTCGCCACGGCGAGTGGTGTTGCTCGCCTCGCGAGTTAAACTGTTCTGCTCGCCACGGCGAGCGGTCGCAGAACAGGCTGCGGGTTCGTTCAAAACCTCGCTAAAACTCGTCCAATTCTTCGTTTTATGCTTCTAATCTATCAGAATTATAGTCCTAGTGATTAATCTAGGTTCTGTAACAAGGTTCTACATCAATTCACGTCATTCTCTCATCAATTCATCATAAACTCTACAAAACCCTAACTTATGAAATCTCTCAAATTCTCTTTCAATTCCTATGTTAATCACAACTAGATGAATTACAGTAAATACAATTGAAGTTAGGCTCACCCTTACCTGGTATGTTCGCAGAATTGAGGTTCTCTCTTCTCCGGCCACTTTTCTCTTCTTTTTGCAAAAGTCTGAACGTACAGACTGTTTCTAAACCTAACTCCCTTATATAATTCTTTCTATTCTTACTTATCCCCACAACTCTATCTTATTTATGAAAACAACCACATCTCCCAAAATATTTGTTTTTATATCACATCTTAATTTTCATTACATATTTTATTTTATTAAACAATAAAATAAACGTCACACCACAACATCATCTCATACGTCACAAACATCATTAAAATCATTTAATATATAATAATATACTATATACTCTAATAAAATAATTAAATAAATAAAGTGGGCGTTACAAAAATTCCTCATATAAGTCTCTTTCTTCATCTCGGTACCACCTGAACTCGACCATCTATGATAGAAGTCTCCAATCTTCTGAAGTGTTTGGGAAAAAGTAAAAATTCCTCATAGAAGTACATAATTACGATGTTTTGAACAACGACAGTAGGGAGAAGATCATGAAATTCATCACAACACCAATCCCCATTCTATTCCACAAATTCCAGCACAATAATGGATAACTCGGGATGTGGAATATTTCAACTATAGAA
Source organism: Medicago arabica (assembly GCA_946800305.1). Lineage (NCBI taxonomy): Eukaryota > Viridiplantae > Streptophyta > Magnoliopsida > Fabales > Fabaceae > Medicago > Medicago arabica. The sequence goes on from OX326969.1 coordinate 41,722,510, forward strand.
CTTGCGCAAGGGGCGAACACTAGGGCTGTGTTTGGTAACATAAAGAAGCTAGCTTGTAGTTTGTTGGACTAGCTTATAAGCTTGTTTTGATAGAATGTGAAGTGTTTGGTAAAAAGCTTTTCTCACTAGCTTATAGCGTTTTTTAAGAAGCTAATTCAAGTAGCTTTTGAGCTTGTAGCTTATAGCTTTTTATACTCTCTTCCAGCTTTGGAAGCTTTTCCAATGTTTTTAGAGTTCCTTATAGGATACAATATCATTGGACCAATTGTCTAATCTTTGGTTTAGTATGCATTTTCATATTTCTCATATTTTTAAGGAAGCAAATCATTGTGTAGATAAGTTAACCAATTACAATCTTGATCATATTGGTTACAGTTGGTGACAACATTTCTTTTTGACGATAAGAACATAATTTTTTTTTAGGTTTTGTTAACAAGTGTCCTGGGGTACTGGTTAAAGAAGCTAAAAAAAGAAATTTTAACTTAAAAATAACATTTTTTAAGCTTTTAATGCATTGACAACAACACTACTTTCAATGCAAATACAACTATATTTATTCTTTAACCGGTGCACCGGAGCATTGGTTAACTTTTCCATTTTTTTATAAGGAAAAGGTGTATTTTTCCTTCCGGGTCGGATCTGTAAATTGAGACGATGATAAGCCCAATCCAGTAGGCCCATAAAAAAAAACATAATGCAATGCCTGCCGCTTTAACTTAACCCTCGACAACACAAAATTGAAGCCGCATAGCACTGCACTGCCCTGCCGGAGTAAGGAAGGAAGGAAGGAAGGCTTCCAATTTTGTGTTGCACTGCACTCTAACCTCGTGCTATAGCCGCCAACACAGCTTCTTCGTATTCATCATTCAGAGAAGAAGGGTATACATTTATTCTCAACTTCGTTCTTATGCTAACAAAGAATGGGATCCTTAAAGAGGAAGTCGCCGCCGGGAGAAGAAGAACCATCACCTTCCCACCACATACAACAACCACTACACGACTGTGTTCACGATGTCTCATATCCACACGGCTACGTTCATCCTTCTTCTTCTTCTTCATCATCATCATTTTCATCTTCCACAAAAGAACCTGCAAAGACCTTCCCTTTCACACTTGACCCTTTTCAATCTCAAGCTATTACCTGTCTAGAAAACTCCGAATCCGTTATGGTATACAACTAACACCTTCATTTCTATTTCTTTTTAAATTAATTTTCATTATTATACTTATTGAATTTGATGATTTTGGATTAATATTTAGGTGTCTGCACATACTTCTGCTGGGAAAACTGTTGTGGCTTTATATGCAATTGCCATGTCTCTTCGAAACAAACAGCGTGTTATTTACACTTCACCTATTAAAGCACTTAGTAATCAGAAGTACAGAGAATTTAAAGAAGAGTTTTCTGATGTTGGTTTGATGACTGGTGATGTTACCATTGACCCCAATGCTTCTTGCCTCGTAAGTTGGAACTTACTACCTATTATTATATATATGCTAACCCTAACCTTTTTACTATTTACTCCGTCGTTTTTGGAGAATAAATTTGTTCTTACATTGGCTTTTTTGAGTTTATCTATATAACTAGTTGTTACTTGTGATACCAAATCGGAGAGCTTATGACTTTTGACATGTCCATAAGTTGTTTTCAGTTTATTTCCATATAAGCTCTTCAGTATAGCTTACAGAAACATCTTATTATAGTTATGGAAACATCTATTGGTATGTCTATAAATTGTTTTCACCTTATTTTTAAAAGCTCTCCAGGATAGCTTATGAAAACAGCTTATAACTTGCATCAACATAGTTTGGCTTTTGTTTTTATTTTTTATGACAAAATTACCTTATATGATAATTGATAAGCACTTATGATACAAGGGCTTGATTGTTTTGTTTATGGAAGTATATTGTTTACAAAGTTCAAAAGGCAACACTAACTATTTATTGCAGAGAGATAGAAATAGGTCGAATGAGATAAGAAATATTTAAGGGCATTGCAGGAAAAAGACATTAGTTCTATCAAAAGTATCAAGTTTTATTTGTTCTCTTGGTTCGTGTAAATAACCTTAAAACAACAACTAAAAAAAAATGTACAAAGTATATACTGCCCAAATACACACTCGTCTATACTGGTTAGTCTTACAGATGAATTAGATATGTATAAATAAACATTTACATTTATTCATTTTAGGTCATGACAACGGAAATCTGGCGTAGTATGCAATACAAAGGGTCCGAGGTCACCAGGGAGGTGGCTTGGATTATTTTTGATGAGGTGCATTACATGCGTGATCGCGAAAGAGGTGTGGTTTGGGAAGAGAGCATTGTTATGTCGCCAAAGAATGCCCGTTTTGTCTTCCTATCTGCCACTGTCCCTAATGCCAAAGAATTTGCTGATTGGGTGGCAAAGGTTATTTAATCTCAACTTGATTTTACAGAATCTCTATTTATTTGCATTTTTTGATTCATTTTTGTTAATGTGGGGATGTTTGCTGGTGGTCTTATGATTTGGGTTGATTGCAGGTACACCAACAACCTTGTCATATTGTTTATACGGATTACCGACCAACTCCCCTTCAACATTATATATTTCCTTCAGGAAGTGAGGGTCTGTACTTAGTTGTGGATGAAAAGGGAAAATTCCGTGAAGACAGCTTTCAGAAAGCTTTGAATGCTCTTACTCCCGCTGCTGACGGTGATAGGAAAAAAGAAAACGCCAAGTGGCAAAAAGGTTTGGTGCTGGGCAAGGCTGCTGAAGAAAGCGACATATTCAAGATGGTGAAAATGATCATTCAACGTCAATACGATCCCGTGATACTGTTCAGCTTTAGCAAGAGGGAGTGTGAATTTCTTGCAATGCAGGTAAGTTCTAATTGATGTTTATTGTTAAAAAAAATATTTTCTCATTCTCCCATGTGCGGTGACACTTTGTATTTGATGTCGTCTATGATTTCTGCAGATGGCTAAAATGGATCTTAATGGGGATATAGAGAAGGACAACATAGAAAAAATATTTTGGTGTGCTATGGATATGCTTTCAGATGATGATAAGAAGCTTCCTCAGGCAAGTCACTTAATAAACTGTGGTGTTTTCCGCCTATGGGGCACATTTACCATGCCTCATGCAGATCTCTGGTTTTCAACACACTTCAAATTCTTCAACAAACTATATAAAGCTTCTTGTTGATTTAAAAATCAATTATTAATTTAAAAAAGCACTCATTCCTAAACCGGATTCAATTTTCTCTTGTCAGTTTCATCACGTCCTAAAATTTATGAATACGAGGATTCCTTAGGACTTGTAGATTTCTGACTTATTCGTTGGATTTACGGATCTAGATTAAGCATTTATTCTCTGAATTCATGAATTTTAATTTTGGTTTCCCTAGGGCGCGCTGGTCGTGTTTGTTTTTAAATTTCCATATATTGTGTGAGATTGGGAAGGGCAGGGACAGAACTAGAAGAAGTTACTGAGGGGGGCAAAAACAAAAACAATAGGGTAATTTCTATTGTAACAAAGATGGTAAGAGTGCAATTGCGGCGTATGAAAATGACACAATCTCATGATATGGGGTGACATACATGATGCTTTTATTTTGTTATATGATTTCTATAAGATGAATAAAATATTATTAATAGGAGTATGCAACCCTCTACAATCAAATAGTGAAGATTTAAGAACTCAATGGATTACAAAACTAATTGAAAAATTGATAACCTAAACTCTTCCGTTCTGTCATAATAAACCACCCCCAAGAGAACATCTTTTTATGAGAAATCACATCGTCACAAATCAACAATTGCTTGACTAGGAGTTGTTTAAATTTGAGGATTTTTTTCCTTCTAGTTATATTTTATTCAGCCTTGTTAAATAATAATATCATCATCTGTTTACATTTTTCTAAAAACTGCAGCAAGTTAAATATTAATATTAAGGATGAAATAGCATGCTGCAAAGGTTAGGGCGATTACAAAATATTACTCGTGAACCACATAGCAAATTGTGTGCAGGTTCTAAAAAGAAAGTGGGTCGCATATGCTTTTTTCACATGGTTCTTAATTAATTTAGGGTGGTGAAACCTGTTTCATATACATATGGTTCAAGTATTACATGATACATGGCGGTGGCAATTACCCCAAATCATGTATACTTGGTTCCGTCCCTTGGGAAGGGAATCCTTAGTCCTTACTGCATTCTTAAATATTTTCATTTTTCCTTTTTTAACCTTTTCTGTTTTGGAATTGGAGAATGTATTATTCTGTAGTTGTGCTTTCCTCTATAATTAAATTGTATCCATGATGGGTTTGTATTGATTTTTTTTTTCCAGGTTTCAAACATGCTGCCCTTGCTCAAACGTGGAATAGGAGTACATCACTCTGGTTTACTCCCAATTCTAAAGGAAGTGATTGAGATCTTGTTTCAAGAAGGTCTAATCAAGGTTAGTGAACAAAATTCATGAGATACAATACCTCATCTATATTTTTCAAGAAGGTCGAACGACCTATCTTCATATCTTCATTCAATGCACAAACTATTTTGGTTAATTTGACTGTAATATCGTGTAAAGTATTACATTATCAGCATAACTGTATGCGGGCAAAGGAGTTCAATATTTAAGGCTTGTTTCTAGCAATCGAGTAGCAATTTTTTCGGTGGGATTGCGTGCTATTATATGTTAGTCTGTGTGTTGAGTGAGAGAGAGACGAACAGATAAATTGTTGAGTCAAAATGGTTCCAAAATGCAACAAACCTAGGATTAGACATTTAGAGTCAGATGGACCATGATTCATAAACTAGCAGAGCATTTAAGAGAGGCCACAAGCAAACTTTTGTCCTTAAAAATACAGGAATTCATCCGCAACTATGATGCATAGGTACGGGTACGGTACCCGGTACGGGTACGTAATACGGCAAATTTTAAAAAAATGAAGGTACGGGTACGTTGGTATAAAACATCAAAAAAAAGATTTTTCAAGTGAATTACTACACTCAATGTTGCTTGAGTTTTGTTTTTTTGTTCATCCCCTCTACTATTTTCATCAAAAGCAAGATAATTTTGGTTATTTTTTCAACGTCCGTACATTTTTGCTGCACCAACTACGATGAAATAACTAAGTAAAAATAGGTATGGTTCGGTACTAAGTTACGAGTACCATACGCGTACCCGGTACGGGTGCGTATCCGGTACTGGTACTTCTCCATGTTTGGAGTACCCATGCTTCAGAGATCCGCAACCAAATAAACCAGACAAGTTATGGACCTTTGGCATGCACTATCAGAAAACTTTTGTTTTGTTATTCCTGTCATAACATTGAAAAATAACATGGTTGAAGAACACACTAAGCAGAACAAATAACACATGTCACAAAAAACCTTAGCTTTTAGAAACTACTTTTCATGTCCTGATGAAGGTGTCCCGTAAAAAAAAAGTTCTGATGACAGTGAAAGTTCTTGTAAGCATTACGAGCTTGTATAAAATTGAAATTCTATATGGATAACTCTGTAGAAGATGTTTTAGTCCAGGAAAAGCCTTTAAAAACATTCCCCTCCTTCCAAAACACGATATGCCATATGAGAACCATCAACCGGAACTAAAGAATATGAAGCATATACCTTAGAAATCAACTTCCTGGGATTATTAGTCAGAGTTGCTAGATTTGCTGATTTTTGCCTTACTCATGACCGTCTAGACCATGCTCACTTTGAATTACCTATGCCAAAATTTAATACTACTGTAAAGGGAAATGTCATTGTCTTTTTGTTGTTGGTAAAACAATTGTTTCTCGACACCAAACTACAATGACCCCATTCCACCTCATTCTTATTATGCCAGCAGAAGCGTAGGTCGTGACGGATGAATTAGAACGGAAACGTAGTAATAGGCTACTGGGAAAATAGTTTTAGTGGCGTAATCAAATGGATGTTGATGTTTAAGTTTTCCAAGTGATTAAAGTCTTGGAATCATATGATCCTAAAATGTTGTTTAGGGATAACCTTTAAGTAGTACAAGTTAGGAGATGCCACTGCATACTACAAAGTCTTGTTGCTTTAAAATATCATATCATATAGTATTATAATTCTTAGAAATTGTGGTTAGACCTAACTTAACCCCACAAAACCGGCTACTTATAAACACTTGTCCATGCCATCTCTCAACCGACGTGACACTCTTTAACACACCCATCATGCCCCCAACACTATTGGGCTTAGTGCGTGTATATAAATGGTGGTGCCCCAATAGCGGAAACCTGGTAGCAGGTGGCCCAACGAACCGTGGAGCCCAACAAATCTTGGAGGAGGCTCTGATACCATCTCAAAAATTGTAATCAGGACTAACTCAACCCCAGAAAACCGGCTTGTGAGGTGAGGATTGCTCCCACTTATAAACACGTTTTTAGGTCATCTCTCAACCGATGTGGGACTCTTTTACAATAATGTATTAATATCTAATAGACTAAGGGCCCGTTTGTTACGGATTAAAATAAAAGTGATTTTGACGTGAAATAATTTAGAGATTTTATGAATAATCATAATCTATTTTGCTTTTGTTTAGCGTAATAAAAATCACTTTTTTTAAACAAATAATCTAGTTTGTTTGGATACAACTATATAAAATGGATTTTTTATTACAAAATTAGTTCAATCTTTTAAAAAAGATTTTCTCTCTCCTCTAAAAAAATCTATTTTTTGAGAAGCTGCTCTTAACAGCTTCTCATTTGAAGCTGTTTTTAGATTTTTTTTAGATTCTGATTTTTTAAAAAAGTTGTAACAAATAGATGCAAAACTCTTAAAAGTGATTATTTTTTTAAAATAAGTGATTTTTTTCTTAAAAAAGCTATAACGAACGGGCCCTAATATTATATTTACTAGGTCGGGGTTCCCAACTTCTCTTTTTTGCTCAGTAATTTTGTTCTTAACTTTTGGCATACCGAGAGCACTATTGTATTTAACAAGTATATATCTGCTTTTATGTTTGTATTGATATAATAAACATTCCTTTTTTGACAAAGTTATTAAATTTTTCAACCACTGAACTATTTTCTTTCAGTGTTTGTTTGCCACAGAGACCTTCAGCATTGGTTTGAATATGCCTGCAAAAACCGTTGTTTTTACAAATGTCCGGAAATTTGATGGGGACAAGTTTAGGTGGATAACCAGTGGAGAATATATACAAATGAGTGGTCGTGCTGGTCGACGAGGTATTGATGACCGGGGAGTATGTATCCTCATGGTTGATGAGAAGATGGAGCCTTCTACTGCCAAAAATATGGTTAAAGGGGCAGCTGATAGTTTAAACAGGTAAATTGTCGGTTATATCAAAGGATTACACAGCACACAAGATTCTGCCTAAGAATGAGTGATTTGTCCATTTTTCTTGAAATGCCCAATTTTTCCAAAGCCTTTTTGATGGAATTGTTCTGTGTTCTTGAATATACACTTCACATTTGGCTGATAGTCTGTTGTGAGAGTTCTCTAGTTGTGTACTAACTCGAACTCTAACCCAATTAATGTAGTTTTTTATTGGGAATTTGAAAATAACACACGTGATAGCAATGGTTATGTGACTTGTGAGTTATGACATAATAAGTGATGCCATGACAGAGAATTCTAAATTTGATGCATGAACTCGGACAAAGCCAAGGATGGTTTTCTTATCCTTGTTAACCTTTTGATATTATGATCTTCATTTACCACAAGAAACTTGTTTACTATGTTTAATGTTGTAGCTTTTATAAATGATCTGCTGCCTTTTTCTTATGTATATGCTTTCTTGCATTTCAGTGCCTTTCATTTAAGCTACAACATGATTTTGAACCAAATGCGCTGTGAAGATGGCGATCCGGAAAATTTACTCCGTAATTCTTTTTTTCAGTTTCAAGCTGATCGTGCCATTCCTGATCTTGAGGTTTGTTAATATTTATGATGCCTTTTTGTGTAGTGTATAGCTTGACGAGGTTTAAATTTATGAAGGCTTTAATACAATCTCTAAAATTTTAAAGTTACTCTTTATTCATTTGAATTTTTTCTTTTCGATTGCGGGTTTAAAATACTTGTAGAGTAAGACATTTATTAGTTTTTCTTAATAATTGTGTATCCAGAAACAAATAAAGACTCTTGAAGAAGAGAGGGAATCAATTGTTATTGACGAAGAAGACAGTTTGAAGGATTATTACAATCTTCTGGAGCAACATAGAAGTTTGAATAAAGAGGTTCATGACATTGTGATATCTCCAAGACACTGTTTACCTTATTTACAGCCTGGGAGGCTCGTTTCTCTCCAATGCACTTCTAGTGAGGAAGATCTTGTCCCCATTTTTATTGAGGATCAGTTGACATGGGGGCTGATCATTAATTTTGAAAGGATTAAGGGTGTTTCTGAAGGTGAAATTTTCAATGGCTTCTTGTGATTTATATTTTTACTTTTGTGCATTAAAATTTTAATTTTCTTGTTAAAAAGTAATAAAAAAAAAACATTTCAGATGATGCAAACATAAAGCCGGAAGATGCATCTTACAAGGTTGATATTCTTACAAGATGTGTGGTGACGAAAGATAAACTTGGAAAAAAATCTGTTGAGATTGTTCCTCTAAAAGAACGTGGAGAACCTATTGTGGTTTCAATTCCTATATCTCAGGTAAAGCCTTTTAAAAATAACATGAAGTTTCTAAATCTTTGTTGTGTGTATTAGTTGTGAGTGAAAAACAAGAAGGTTGTACATGAGAGAAGGAAAATGGAAGAAACATGAGGCATAGAGATCGTAACATTTCATCAATTACATGGGTCGGAATACCATTCACCCTTGTGACTCTGTCACAGCTGAAACCACAATTCACACTCTTTTATGATGAGAAAAGTGCTTGTGTTTCAATTCAAAAAATGATCTTATAACTTTATTACCAAAACCGGGGATGGATTTTGTGCCCTGCTCATAGAAATATTTACAGCCTGTTTCTCAACCCATAGAAGTTCCGTAATTAATTAATAGAACTGAGCCCATACTATATAAGGAGGAAGTACGAGTTAGTTTTGTACGTTTGACAAGCGAGGCACTGGACTTCTAGTGGTGGAGAGTAGGAGTATGAGAAAGCAAGGGAGTTATCCAGTTAGTGGCCATTTTGGCTTAGAGTGAATTTCTGGAGGAGCGTCTGGCTCTGAAAGAGGGAGTGGTCCTTCTACACTGTACTGCTTACTGAGCATGTTCTCTTTTCCCCCATAATTTAGAAACCCTTCTTTATTATTAATTTCTAACCCTGTAAATGTAGTTTTAGTTTTTAAATGTTCTTTTATGATATGCTCCTTAAATTATTAGACTGGATGATTCCAAGAAAATTGCTACCGTAAAATAAAAACCAGTACTAGGAAGAAGAATACGATACTTTATGATAGAACACTATGGCGTCATTTGATCCATGTAGCCGACCCCACTTAGTGGTATAAGGCTTCGTTGTTGTTGTTGTTGTTGTTGAACACAATCAATACACCATCTACTCATGCACATGTATATGTGTGCATGCACCGCACATGTATGGATATGCTCATGGGTGCTTGTGTTTGTTTGCTGTTGCATTGAATAACTTATCTAGGATTTAAAATCAATAGTTGGAATTTGATATTAAAACCTCTATCCAATTCATTGTTGAGATGTTGGTTTTGATGGAATTGTATGTTTATAGCTGTTTTTGTTCAAAAGGTTAATGGAATAACTAATGATTAGTGTATAATTTTCTTTTTTGCTTCACAGGTTAATGCAATTAGCAGCCTGCGTCTATACATACCAAAGGATCTTTTGCCTTTGGAAGCTCGAGAAAACACACTGAAAAAAGTTATGGAAACTCTTTCTAGATTTAGTGAGAAGGGATTGCCACTTCTAGATCCTGAAGAAGACATGAAGGTGTGGTTCTTATCCATTCGTTTTCCTCATTTTTATTATTTCCCAATTATACTATCATTATCTAGATTTCTATATTTTTCAGATACAAAGTAGCTCATACAAAAAAGCATCCCGTAGAATAGAGGCTTTGGAGAGACTATTTGAAAAGCATGAAATTGCGAAGTCACCGCTTATAAAGCAAAAGTTAAAAGTTTTTCAGAGGAAGCAAGAGCTGACTGCAAAAATTAAGTCCATTAAGAAAACATTAAGATCATCTACTACTTTAGCATTCAAGGATGAGCTCAAGGCAAGAAAGAGGGTTCTTCGGAGGCTAGGGTAATGAAAATTGTGAAGTATTTGTGTTATTTTCCTTAATCCTTTCATTTTTTGTTTTGCTGCAAGACCTTGAAGTTTTGACATCGAGTATCTGCTCAAGTTATGCACTATGCTGATTTATACTTTAAGTTTATATTTGCCAACTGCCAAGTCCCAAATGGATTTAATTTCATATCACCTATGAAGCACAGACACCGATAATAATTTTGAGAAAATGACATAGTTCAGTGTAATGAACACGGACACCAGACACGACACATACACTGGCACGCCGACACCACTAATAATTTGAGAAGATCACATAATTCAGTGTAATTATGTGTCAGTGTCGTGTTGGTGTCCGTGCTTCATAGATGTTGGCCATCGTTAACTTGTTGACGTCCAAATCCAATTTATGGTTGTATAATTTTATTTTTATGGTTTATAAATGTTTCTTTCTATCAAATAATTTAAGTATCCCATACAATTGACCTGTGCTGATGAAAATGATATTCACATGAGATCTTCTCGTATGCAGATATGCTACAAGTGACAATGTGGTCGACTTGAAAGGCAAGGTTGCTTGTGAAATTAGTAGTGCAGATGAACTTACGTTAACAGAACTGATGTTCAATGGTGTCTTCAAGGACATAAAGGTGGAAGAGATGATTTCCCTCCTATCTTGTTTTGTCTGGCGAGAAAAGATCAATGATGCTGCCAAACCTCGAGAAGAACTTGATCTGCTCTATGCACAATTACAAGATACTGCTCGGAGAGTTGCCCAGCTTCAGCTTGAATGCAAGGTAATTACTGAATTCCAATTCGTCGCATTACTAGCATTTAACTGCACATTTGAAGACTGTATTTTCAGTTTTATTTGGGAATTCTACTCAAATTAGTATATTAGCTAAACATTCAAAAAATCTCATTACAAGATCAATTTTGAAAACTGATGAACTGAAACTTATTATCGTTCCAATTACTGCATCTTTTCCAAAGCAAATATATTATTCATCTTCCTATTGAATGTAATATCATCATCTGATTTTAAGTTGGGTCCTTAGCTTTTCATTTCACAATAACAATTCTATATTTATCCTTATCTTCGTTAGTGTCCAATCAATGATTTTTCCATGCATTGAATATTGTAGATTTGGCCTAATCGCAACCTTTTCAGCTTAAAGTTTCTTCATATCCATAGTTATAAAATGCTCAAAGTTATTTCTTCATCTCATTTTTTACCATAAGCAGGTGCAAATTGATGTTGAAACTTTTGTGAAGTCATTTAGGCCTGATATTATGGAGGTTGTGTATGCTTGGGCGAAAGGTTCAAAGTTCTATGAGATCATGGAGATTACACAAGTTTTTGAAGGTAGCTTGATTAGATCAATTAGAAGACTTGAGGAAGTTCTTCAGCAGCTAATAGAAGCAGCTAAGTCAATTGGAGAGATTGAGCTTGAGGCAAAGTTTGAAGAGGCAGTGTCCAAAATCAAGAGGGACATCGTCTTTGCAGCATCCTTATATTTGTAGTTCCTTCTAGAAACTGTGCAATTACATAGATTTCATGGTTGGAAGGAGTACTACTTGATATCCACCTTGTTTTTCACCTTTTGTTTTGAACTTAGCTTAGAAACATACAAAATCAGTGTATTGGATAATGTAAACTACTCAACTTTTTGCAGCGTCGAAGATAGTTTGTTAGACATACATTACATGGCTAGCATGCAAATCACTAAGGACTAGCCGTTTCTAAATAGCCGAAAGCTCTGTACTAAGGACTACCTGATCTTTTATAAATCACATCTATATGATAGGATCATCGAATATCTGGATGTTAGTATGCCGTTTACATTCCTTGTTATTTCAATTTAGTAATTTTTTTTTTGTTGACAGAATTCAATTTAGTTTCTTATACGTTACAATTCACGTCGTTTTCATTTTTGAATGTATATTTTACATAAATTTATTGTACGAATCATCCTGTTATTTTGAGCATATTATTTCGTAGTTTACAAGTTTTTTTTTTTCCTTTCGCCAATGTTCTTTACAATAACATAACAATTTCATTCTAAAATTAACAAGCATCAATCATAAAAAAAATCTTGCCTTTATAACCGATTTCGTCAAACTTTTTCTTCATTCCATTTGTTCTATAATTTGTCCATTCAAGTTGTTGTTAACAGTTGTTCAGCTACTTCAATCATCTTCTATAAATAGTATGATATTTGAATGTCAAACTGGAGGGAGCATGTTTTATTGTGAGAGATGAGAGCATAAAATGGTGACCGTTGGATCAATCTTTACTATGGTCTCTAAGTTTTATAATCTTTCTGCTCTTCTCTCCCATGTAAATGCTGCAATTTCTTTTTCTTCATTCAAATTTGACTTTTACTTTAAGGTTATTTTGTTGTATCAAATTTAATTTTTTACATGAAAGAAAGTCACACCTTTTGAATCAAAGAAAAATAAATTGGGATAATAGTTTTACTTTTATAATGTATGGTGATGGTTCGCTGCCCCTCTTTACACAATCCCAATATCAAAAAAACAACCAGAAGGATATTGTTCTTTAATTTTGATTTGTTTAAAAATAATTGTGAAGGATTGGTGGAGAAGAATCGATCAACACAGTGAGATTATAAACCTCTTCTTCCTTGATGCTCCTCTTGTTTCGATCTGCTTCGATTTAGTGTTTCTTTATTTGCGCCCCCACCGTCAGCAACTTTTGGGATGGTAGTTGCGGTGGATCGCAAAACCAATTTGTGGAGCTATGGAGAAGAGTTAGATTTGCAGGAATTTATAGATATTGTGTTGCGAAGATGTTACAAGATTTGTGGTGTTCAATGAGTAGAATTAAAACAATAATTTCTGGAAATAATTGAAGGGAGCTACCAAGTGGTTCAGAAACCAAAAACCATAAGCATGTACGAGAAAGAAGATGAAAGACCAGCATATGGATATTTTAATATATCAACCGTTGATGTTAATCCAATGGCTACCATTTAATCCTCTCATCTCTCACATAGTCCCTTGTCAAACTGTTCCATCTTTTGAATATTTGTCCATATATTGAAATTTACTCTAACTTGAAATCATTCAGGTCAAAATAAAAAATCAACATTGATATAGGTGGTTAAAATTACTTTTTTGAGAGAAACTGGTTGATATTACTTGTTACATTTACCTGCACATGCTTGTTTACATAGACATAAACTTATGAGTGATTGCCACTCAAGAGCCTTGGCTAACATCTTTTAGCCGAAGTTTCTTCGGTTCAATCGGCTTAAATTTCCATTTTGCTTTAAAAGTATACTTAAAACATCATTTAGTTTGAATTTTTTATTATAACAATAACTAAAAAAAAGAACCCTCCATTTAACTGCTTTTTTTGTGGCTACTAAAATCACATTTTCACATTTCTTCTCAATTTTAAGGTGATTTCGGTTTTTCAGAAAATTCAAAACAAATATTTAAACACGATTTCAAGAGCCCCTAGGCCGTTAGATGTATTTCAATATTTAAACCAGTGTTGCCAAAACAAAACAAAAAAAATGATGTTTTAAGTGTTTATTTTTGAAGAAAAAAGGAACCAAACTGAACCATATGCGACTAAACCGTAGCAACTCCCTCTTTTAGAAGCAAACTATTGAGCAACATCTTAAGCTTGTTCCCAGAAAATCTACTTCTAAATTTCCAACTCAAAGAATATGATACACATCACTGGTTCCATATCAAGTGAAAGTTTTGAGCCAAAAAACAAACTAACATTAGTTAAGAAGGAAAAAGAAACATTATACAGGTACATATATTTTTTTTTGACAGACAAGTATATTGTTATTACAATTGCACTGCAGTGCTCAGGTAGCTTCCAGAAGACATCATTATAGTTGGCACATCATTAAAACCACTCCATTAGTTGTACTTCAAAGCCAATATTTCACTCCTACAAAATAAATTTAGCAAATTAAAAAATTAGAATGAAACACAAATCACATAATCATACCGGACAATGAGTCTAACTCCAGATAACATAAATCTGAGAGAACTAGCAACATGTTAATAAAACTGACTCAACTCCACATTATATAAAAGCTGAATTTACTACACATGAGAAATGTAGAAGTCTTAACAAAAGTTTAAACAAGAATGTACTCATTCATCTCGAGTGGCAGGGTCCATTCCAGTTGAAGGGCTATCAGCAAAATATTCTTGGTGCCTTATATTCACGCCATACTGTTCATGAAAGAGAGCAAGTGAATTAAATGTGATTCAAACATATATATAAGCATAATCAACGAAAATTAACATATCTTATTAGCTAATCTAGCAAGTTTGATGCAACAACAATGACCACAGAAGAAGATTACAGATAGTAACACAAATTGGGATAGACTACCCGCATAAGAGAGCACAAATGATAGTGGCTGGTGTCATTTGTGGTGTCTTTTGGGAAGAGGACCCAAGTTTAATCCCTAGGATTAAACCCTGAATGGAAAAGTGTTTTACCAATTGTGCTTCCAGCCTCAAGGAGAATGGAATCAGAAGTAGGCCTTGCTTACCCAAAGCATATGTAGGGTCTTATCTTACAATAAGCATAGCATATTTAAGAAAAGTTATGTTTGGCGCATCTTACTTCTGCCTCTACTTGCAGAAAGGAATTCACAAGAAAAGGAGCTAGAGCAGCTTGTCAGACCGAGCCCTAAACAAGGACACTTCAAAACAATGAACCCATTCAAACAACCAATCACAAGGACACAAGAAAAGAAGCAAGATTGTCAGACTGAGCCCTAAAGCAACAGTGGCAATACTAGTTTGACCCCAATCCTCTTCTCTATGAAGATATGTCAATTGCCACAACTTTGGCAAGGCCTTCTTCCCACGGTGTGAACACCAACCACACACCATCTTCTCTAAACTTGCAACAAAACAACAATCTAAGAGCAACTGAGCAATATATTTTTAGGGAGATGAACGGTTGATATGAAGAGACTTGTATTAATGGCAGCTAAGCTAGCAACACAAAAGACTAAAAGATGGACAGCATGTCATTAGAACTTATCTAGATGTGTGGATATATCCAAATGTAGGCAAATGCATTGATGGGAGCACATACCGGGAAATTAATATATACACATGCATAGCATCATAATTGAGGGTGCATGTAAACAAATATTATCAATTATTGATAACAAGGAGTTAACTTCATCCCTTCTAAATCAAGAAAACTTTTCTTACCTCACGCAGTGCCTTCGATAGATCTTCCATTGTCAAAACAAGGCGCCTATCCTGTCATAATGAAGTGTCAGTACTAGACACACAGTGAATGCGTATGACAAAACCAGATTAAAATCAGTCAAAAGACTCAAAACCTTCTGTTGTCTGTCCCTTTTGTCTTTTGGAATTGTTGCTTGCCTTGCTTTGCAGTGCCTACAGTTAACATCAAGTGAAAACACTATGTAACTGAGATCAAGGAGATAGTAATGCATTTGCAAACGAAGGGGACAAAAGCACAAAGCTTAAGTTGTTGTGTGTACATTTATTTATGGACCTATACAAAAGAAGGGGATAGAAGCATAAACATTGAGTTGCCAAGTTCCAAATGAATTCAATTAAATTTGGGTGTCTAATCCTACAAAGTGCCTTAGACACACATTCATTAAGTAAAGGAAAAATTTCATCCGACACTAGTCGACTTCATCCACATGCATTAACAACTTTTTTGCCAAAAGTCAATCATTGAAATCTATTTCTAGTTTCCCAAAAGTCTTTTGGGAAACTAGAAATAGATTTCAATGGTACACTATTCCCCAAATTTACTGTGCACATATATAATTGGCTGCAAAGCAGTCATTCAAGTTAAATAAAACAGAAAAAGAAGGTTAAGATTCAATAAATAGAAAGGGCAAAATGAATATACTGGAGGGCATCGCCTGCGACCTCTGCAACAAATTTCTGAGTGGCAACAGCTACCAATCTAGTCCTGAAACATTGGTATAAGAACAAAAGATGAAATGGCCAAGAATCAAACTTAAGAAGGGATATAAATCAATAAACAGAAGTCAACCAAAATGGAAGAAATGTTGAATCCTAAAAGGACCTACAATATTCACAAGCACCCGTGTACAAATTTACTAGAGGTAAAAAACAATAGAAAAACAGCAATAATTACAAACTCAAATAAATCCCAAGTTTAAAAAAAGAAGAAAACAAAGGCTAGAAAGTCAGAGCAACAGCAATTGCATACATTATTGTTCTTTAACTTAAATTAAACCAGTTTAACTGAGAACCTTGGTTTCACACTGCAACCTGATCAAATAGATTCCATGTATATATAGGATTCCAAATAAAGGGTAAGAAAGATGCACACAGACAGACACGAATCAAGGTCTTATGAATAAAAATATAACAGAACAAAAACAAACTGCTATGCTAATCTCTTGTATCTATAGTTCTGTTTCAAATAACATATATTCAATATTTTCATACAGCTTAAAGAATTCTAGAATGATGGTAGAGGCCTGAGACTCAGAACTGTCCAACTCCAAGGCATCGTTTGGTTCAAAGGGAAAGAATTTCCGCCCTCACACTCACACAGAATAAACCCAAAAGCATAAAAAGAACTAGCTTCTTCACATGAAATTAAATATTTTCTCAAACTATGGAAGCATAAAAGAACATTTAGTTACTAGATTGGTAAAAATGGTGAATGAAAAAGAAAAGAGGTACTCACAATCTCACATCAGGACATTGAAATCCACTCTTAGCCAAGTAATGCTCCACCAACTCATCAGGTATCTAAAACAGTAAATCAAAAAACATGCATATCAGTATATGGATGGATGCAAGTGAAATTAAATTTAAGAATAAAATAGTGAAAAGTGAACTGACAGTAGGAGTATAATCAACTAAGGAAGCTAGGAAATCGGATAGTGCAGAATCATCATCTGCCCTTCCTTCGCTTGAACTTGATTGCGGCTGATTCTGGTTCATCTTTCAGTCAATCACTATTCACTCCCCACTGCTTCTGTTCCCATCAACATTCAAAATTATTGACGACATCGAAATCCATAATAAAAATAACAAGAAAAATAATAGCAAGAAAAAAATGCGCAGGTTCTTCTGTTCTCAGTGGTTTAACGTAAAAGTAGCAAGAAAAATTAAACTTGAAGACTCACCAAGAAAAGTGAAAACAGGTGAGAGAGTCCGTGAGGAAGAGGAAGAGGAGAGGCGAGGCGGAGACGGTGGCGGATACTAGACCGGATCGGGTTCTCGTGTGTCCTGAAACGTGATTTTTCTTTTATATAACGGACTTCCCCGTCCGGCTTCTCAAATGGATCGGATAAAATATGTTTTTGTTTTTAGTTTTTAAAATATGTTTTCTCAAACGTGAGTTTTTGTTTTTAGTTTTTAAAATATGTTTTAAAAATCAATTTTAAAAAAGTGATTTCAAGAAGAGAAAAAGAAAAAATTTGTTTGGTAATGTGATTTTTCAAAACTGTTTTAGAAATGAAAGAATTAGAAAATCTGTTTGGTGATGTAATTTTCAAAAACAGTTTTAGAAAATAGAAAATTAAAAAACCTGTTTGGTAATCAAATTTTTTAAAAATTGTTTTTTTTAACCTATTTAAATTATATTATCCTTCATATAATTGTATTTTTCTTACAATTTTACCCTTAGTTACCGATCAAGTACTATAGTTAAATGTAGAATTTACCTTTAGATACGAATTTATAATTTGATCAAGTGATACAAAATTGAAAAATATAAAACACATAAAAATATTATAGCATATTAACGTAGATAACATAAACATCAAATAAGCAAACAAAACAATCATCCACAAAATAACTAACAAAACTCCATGCTCCATTGTTGCATATAAGAAAATATAAAAAAAACGTAATTAATTCGATTAATTATGACGATGCCACCACATCCTATCTCTAAGATGATTCATATCCATTGCCATCTCAGCTGCACCTTCATCAGATAACCTTGTTAAGTTTTCAACATTAGAGCTCATCCATTTAAAGTTAGGAACCTCGTTCACCGCCTCAAGTTCTATATCATCCATTTCCTCCCATATCCTAAACAACTCATCAGGCAAATTCCATTTGCGTATGTAATTGTGAATAGCACAACAAGCAGTTACTATGAGTCTTTGCCTTGAAGGTTTGTAGGAAGGCATTAACTTTAAAATAGGAAATCTGTTTTTCAACACCCCAAACAGCGCTCAATTGTCATCCTTAAAGACGAGTGTCTGTAGTTAAATAACTCTTCTGGATTTTTTGGTTGTCTACCCTGACCTCGATATTCTTGTGCATGATATCTTTCACCTCTATAAGGGGAAAAAAACCTCCAGTACATGGATACCCAGAATCAACAAGATAAAATGAACCTTCATCAAATAAAATACATGTTAGTTCTACTTGTTAATTTCATCAATATAACTGCATAACTTTATGTCAGATATTAATACTACCTTTAGGTGGCCAAGGAAATCCTGCATTTGGATTTGTAATTGCATCCAAAAGAACTTTAGAATCATGTGCACTTCCTTCCCACCCTGAATATACATATGTAAATATCATGTTGAAATCACAAGCACACATGACATTCTGAGTGATTGTTGCCTTTCTACCCCTACATGAAATTTGTTTCTCAGCAGGAGCCCATGCACTTATTTGTGTACCATCAATTGCACCTATGCAATTCTACAAGGCATAATCCAAATTAGACGGATAATTAAACAACAACCAAATATCTTTAATAATATGAACACATAAATGATTAAATTATGTGTAAATAAAGATACAACTATAATAACAATAATATGAATTACACACATACCTTGAACCAAGGATAATATTTTGGATTATTCTTAATTCTATCAGGCAACTCCATAGACTCTTGCTTTATCAGTTCTTTTCCTAATCGACACACTGCCCTTAATACTTCCTTGAAATTACGTGAGATAGTTTATGTGGAATGTTGAAAACGGTTTGAAGCAACTCTTTGACGTACATTATGACCAATTATGAATAAGAATGTAGCAACTTTCTCTTCAACAAGCACATCCCTTGAGTCACTTAAGTAGTTCTTGACTCTCAGTTCATTACAGAAATTAAGAAAACACTCTTTCTTCATTCGAAATAAATCAAAACAGCTAGTTCCAGACCCATTTAACACTTCAGCAACAAACTCACGACCAGACAATGAAGATGTCAAAACCTTTGATTTGTCAAAGTATTTCTGATGATAGTCATAAATGATGCCACACATGACAAAGTCCAAAAATTCATCATCACTTGCATCAGAAGTAGAATCATCACTACTTTTTTCAGTATCAGTTCTAGTTATAACCTGTCATACAAAGTAACAATAAAACTTAAAAACACGATACTCGATAAGAGGAAAATAAAAGGTTTTATCAATATTAATTCTCAGCAACATCATGTAAATAAGCTCTCAAGCAATTTTCAACAAATAAAGAGAAGTAAACAATCATAAGGAACCTAAACAAATACTAAGATAAGTATGTCTGGTCACTAAAGATAAGTATGTCTCATCACTAGAACCTAAACAAATACAGATTATATCCTTAGAGCCTAAGTAGCCATCCACGCTTCCTGTCATCAGGCATGGCGATAAACATTTCCCTCCAATTAGAATCCTTAAACTTTTCCAAGGCTTTTCCATATGAATCATCTGAAATGTCTTCTAGTCCATCAAGAGCAGCCACACACTTGGTAAGAGAACAATCCGAAGTTACACGCGAAGTAGCCTCTGCACTCCTATCCCTTCTTAACCTATCAGCTCTTACCAAAGAAACTTGAGCCCATGCTGCAAGTGCCTCGTTCATATGATGTGATGTAGACTCCTTCTTGGATCTCATATGAACCTGTCGCTTTTCACTGCGTGTCATGCGCTCAACTTCATGTAGATCATCATATGAACCATCCTTATCAACATGCACATGATCAGCACTCCCATTGTTAATGTATTGATCATCAAGCTCATTTTCGTCATCTGTGTTTGGTGGGTCTTGGGTAGATGAATGATGAAGCACTCCCGTTGCATTATTTTTGTTGAATATGATTTCCAGCAACTTGTAATGGTCACACCCTTTCTTTTGAAACTGTGCGGCTTTGGGATGTACCTGAAATGATATATTCATATCATCAATACAAACAAACACAATATGGAGTGAAGAAATGCAATATGTGTCAATCTCAGAAAAACAGTATGTATTCAGAGCAATGAACAAAACTGGGATCAAGATTGAGTAAGAATCCAATATGTTAGATAGCAGAAAACAAATCAAAGAAAAATCCAATATGATTATGCAAGAAATAAAAAGAAAGAAGCCCGATTTGTTGGATAATAGAAAAAGGAAGAAGGTTCTTAAAGTCAGATGATTATATATATCACAATTCCAGCAAGGGTATTGAAATGTGATACACACACCATGTCACTAACAGAAGCATGAAAAACAATGTAACTAAGCAGCAAACATCATATCACCCATTAAAAGTGGTAAAATTCAATTAAGCCGTACCTTCAGATAATTTTTCCAGACTTCTTCATTTGCAGTAACAGTGTTTGTTTCATCATTCCAGCCAAATCCGGTGTTATGCTTCAGTGAATAGAACTCACGATACATGGCTCGCAACCTATGCATCTTTGCTTTTAGTTGATAAGCTTGAAACACTCGTTTAGTTATGGTACTCAACTTATATGTCATTGAGGACCATGTTCTAGTATGAAACACACCATTTGGCATATTTCCTTTTGTAACTTCATCAACCATTATGTCAATGAAAACTTTCGTTACAAAATCAGGCCAAAGCTTTGTCTCATTAATGTCAACATTAGTTGCCATCTATCATAAAAATAATTATTACAATTTAGAATAAGCATTGAGCAATATTTTGGAATGAGTAATATTAGTTGTTATAACAAGTTATGTCCTATAAAAGTAGCAGCAGAGAGAGCAAATAAAATCAAGGTAGCAGCATAGAAAAGTAGCAAGTTATGTCAATGAAAAATTATTCACTCATACTCAACAGGCACAGTTTTAGTTAAGAGTCCATGAAAATCAGTATGCCGCTTAAAAACAATTTGTCTTGGTGTCTTAGTTAAGTGTCCTTGTGAGCATTTCTCTAAAGCACAATCAATGGAGGACTTACAATTGTGACACAGACAAATAAAGAGTGCGTTTTGATATTTTCAAGATAATTGCCCAAGTATGATTTGAAGATAAGGATTGTAAACATTTTTAATTATCCAACTTTAGCAACTTGTCTTTTAGGGACATCGACAACTATGTTTTACCATGAAGAATTGAGACTCTACATTTGCATTCTGACTACCTTCTCAAAATAAAAAAAAACTAGCAGCAGGAGCAATACTTATGTTTTACTAAGTTTTTAATTTTTTAATTTTTAAAAACTAAAAAAGTGTTTTTAAAAACTGTTTCAAACAGGCCCTGAGTGAATAGTGATTGACTGAAAGATGAACCGAAGAAACTTCCGCTAAAAGATGTTAGCCAAGGCTCTTGAGTGGCAATCACTCATAAGTTTATGTCTATGTTAATAAGCATGTGCAGGTAAATGTAACAAGTAATATCAACCAGTTTCTCTCAAAAAAGTAATTTTAACCACCTGTATCAATGTTGATTTTTTATTTTGACCTGAATGATTTCAAGTTAGAGTAAATTTCAATATATGGACAAATATTCAAAAGATGGAACAGTTTGACAAGGGACTATGTGAGAGATGAGAGGATTAAATGGTAGCCATTGGATTAACATCAACGGTTGATATATTAAAATATCCATATGCTGGTCTTTCATCTTCTTTCTCGTACATGCTTATGGTTTTTGGTTTCTGAACCACTTGGTAGCTCCCTTCAATTATTTCCAGAAATTATTGTTTTAATTCTACTCATTGAACACCACAAATCTTGTAACATCTTCGCAACACAATATCTATAAATTCCTGCAAATCTAACTCTTCTCCATAGCTCCACAAATTGGTTTTGCGATCCACCGCAACTACCATCCCAAAAGTTGCTGACGGTGGGGGCGCAAATAAAGAAACACTAAATCGAAGCAGATCGAAACAAGAGGAGCATCAAGGAAGAAGAGGTTTATAATCTCACTGTGTTGATCGATTCTTCTCCACCAATCCTTCACAATTATTTTTAAACAAATCAAAATTAAAGAACAATATCCTTCTGGTTGTTTTTTTGATATTGGGATTGTGTAAAGAGGGGCAGCGAACCATCACCATACATTATAAAAGTAAAACTATTATCCCAATTTATTTTTCTTTGATTCAAAAGGTGTGACTTTCTTTCATGTAAAAAATTAAATTTGATACAACAAAATAACCTTAAAGTAAAAGTCAAATTTGAATGAAGAAAAAGAAATTGCAGCATTTACATGGGAGAGAAGAGCAGAAAGATTATAAAACTTAGAGACCATAGTAAAGATTGATCCAACGGTCACCATTTTATGCTCTCATCTCTCACAATAAAACATGCTCCCTCCGGTTTGACATTCAAATATCATACTTTTGCCTATCTAATATTTCAGGATCAAGTTGTGTCTTCTGACTTTGTTTCTTTGTTCCGCACATATATGTTGCAATGATCAAATTGATATCTGATTAAATAATTCAAGGACTTATTTGATGTGTTTTTAATATAATGTAAGGATCGATTTGATAGTTATTCAGATAATTAGGGTTTGAAGTTTTTTGCATTGGGGAAGAATGTTACCACTAATTATTGGAAGAAATTTGGGGATTTTGGAGTGTAGATTACAGATTGTAAAATTAGGGCTCCAATTTTATATATTTGGGAAAGAAAGAAAGAGTCGTTGGGGAAGAAAGAGCAAAGCATTTTCTGCAAATCAATCAATTTAATCCTTGGAAATTTTGGTCACTATCGGGCAAATTAGTTCGTGCTTATGTGGCATACGACATGGAGAACTATGTGAGAGGTTAACGGCCACGTCAACACTGTTAACACCCAAATTCGACGGAGGGGCTAAATTGATTGACACATGACAAATTCAGGGACTAAGCTGATATTTCGCATAATTAGGGGACGATTTTGGCCGATCCTTGCAAATTCAAGGACGAAGTTGATGATTCACTCGAAAAAAAAACCTTATATTTTCGCTAACCATTTTTTATTTATTTTTTAAGCAAAAGATGAGGCAGAGGGGTCACCTAGTGCCACACCCAAAAAATATATATATAAAGAGAAAATAAAGTACAAAAGGGGGGGGGGGGGGGGGACATAAACCAAAACCCTCAGAGAAATAAAAAACGATAAAAAGCGAAATTAGAGCTTCAATTGAACACCTTTAGAGGTACTTACCCTGAGCCTGGAGGGGGGACATAAACCAAAACCCTCAGAGAAATAAAAAACGATAAAAAGCGAAATTAGAGCTTCAATTGAACACCTTTAGAGGTACTTACCCTGAGCCTGGTAGGGTAAGGGCCTTTGCTAGCTTCTGTTTGCTGTTGTCTTCAGTTTCATTTCTAATGACGACTACTTCTAATTTTGAGTTGACTTCATTTTCAAGTAACTTGTCTACATCAGCCATTGCGTTTATGATATCCTCCTCGTTCCATCTTTCTACAAGCTTCACAAAATCATCAAACGCCAACAATCCATCACCGTCCGGTTCTAGAATTGCCACTGCATTTGCATCCTTTGCAAATAAATTCGTACCGATGGCCTCCACACATTGTTCTAACTCAACCGGTGATATCTTCCCATCGCCATTTTTATCAAATTTATTGAACACACGATCATATAGGCTTCTTATCTAGTCCACATATAACAATTAACAACCATATATATCACGATTAATTAACAACCATATAACACACATTCCTTTGAACTATTTTGCCTCTAAAATTAATGACACAAATGGAATCACAATTGACATGTAACGAAGGCTAATAGTGTTGACTTATAAAGGAGTTCTTTATGAAGTTGAAAATTTAGAGAAGGTTTATGTCTGATTAAAAAATAGAAGGGTGTAAGTGACATTTTAGCAAACCTCAAGAGAGGTTTTTGCAATTTACCCTAATTTTTAATCTATATCAAAAAATTTATATGAAATATCGTTTGTAATTTACACGTAAAATTTCTATAAAACATCGTTAATAATCTACACGCGTTAACGCAATAAAAATAACAAAAAGATAGACATGTGAGTATCCATCTTTCTACTTGTGTAAATAAATAAGTCACTTCAGCATAAAATTTACAAGAAATCGAGAGGAGGACTTCTAATCACAAATGAAAAAATATATAAAAGATCAAAATCGCAAAAAATAAAAAGATAGAGACAAAATCACACTAGCGATATTTAGATGGCAACAATACAATTAAGCCTATTACTAAATCATTATATAAGGACACTGGATAGGGGAAGACAAAGATGACTCACCTTATGATCCAACAAAACAAAATCATACTTTTCATGCATTTTAATAATCTCTGTTTGCCTTTTCTCCTTTTCCTCCTTGATCTGTTGACATCCCAGAAGCATCAGAAAATTGTCAAACCCTGATGGTCCATCGCAATCCGTGTCTTGAATATCCACAATCCCATAAGTCCAATTGGGAATATGCCAGGCCGACTTACATGGGTTTACGGTCTGACCTGTTTAAGCCTACGCTGACCTGACTTGTTTATTTAAAAGACTATGCTTAGGCTTTTGAAAAAGTCTATTTGAGTAAATAGGTCAGGCTTAGGCTATCAAAAAAGCCTACGAAGCCTGATAGGCCGACCTGTTTATGTATGTTATTAAAATTTATTTTTTATTTATAATAAAATATAATTTATATTAAACATAAAAATAAAGAAACAACTAAAATAATGGACTTTTTACATAGGCTTTAAAGCCTTGTAGTGAAATAGGCTTTTAAGGCCTTATAGTGATAGAAAGTCTTACAATGAAATGTGCTTTAAGTCATATTTAGCCTATTTAAAAGTAGATAAAATAGAATGTTTAACACTTTAATAATAAGCAGGTCTGTAAATAAACTGAAAAAATAGGCCTATGAAAAGCCATAGACCAGGCTCAGTCTTGCTAAAATTTTCGTAGGCCAGACTCAGGCCTATCAAAACCTAGCCTGGCCTGCCTTATTCCCAACCCTACTAAGAAGCATTCTCATTTTCATCAAAGCGATTGAACAAACGTTTGTTTTGGCTCACCTAGTCCATTACAACCATTTATAGTTGCAGTAATCAAATCAGTATTTTTATATTTTAAGATTTTATGTATTTTAATTAAACTCTGGCTGGAAAATTGAAGTAGATGAACCTGTGCATCAGAGGATAAATTAATGTGGTCGAAGTCATTGAAAACCCACACTAAAAATTGGGGTTTAAACTCCGATCAATGTGTTCCACTTAATAATTTTAATATTTTTAATTTGACAATTGAAATTGTGGACTCATAAATTGTTCTAATTCAATCACTCTCGAAGCACATCTTATGCGCCTTCATGTAAGGCTTTAATAAATTATTTTCCATTTGAAAAATAAAAAAAAAATCCTTCATCAACGTATATAGGACGACTGTAACGCCCGTTTTAATTATTTAAATTATTTTATATGGTATAGATAATATTTATATGATTTTGTGTGAATTAAGTGATATATAAGATATTATGTGATTTATGTGATTTTATGAAGGTTGAGACTTATTTTATTGTTTAATAAAATAAGATTTGAAAATAAAACAAATAATAAGTTGTGGGGTTATTTTTAGAATTAGATAAAGCTGTGAGGAAATAAGATAGAATAAAACAAAAAGAGGTTTAAAAGGGGGAAATAGGTTTAGAATTGTACAGAACGTACAATACAGAGTTTTGGGAGAAAAAAGGAGAAAACAGAAGAGAAGAACCAGAGAGGCTGCTGCTCGATTTTCTTAAGGTAAGGGTGAGCCTATCATTACAATTTCATTAGAACATGTAATTCATGATTATAGTTAACAAATTCTATGTTTAATTCATGAGGATTGGGGATTTTAGAGCTAGGTCAAAAGTGATGAATTGTTGATTAGATGATGAAAAACTGTACCAATGTTGTAGAAAACTGTTTACAGACCATAGGATGACCCTTAAACATCACTATAGTCGAAAATCTGAAGGATTAGGATGAAATTTGGGGTTTTGGGTGAAAACCCTCGTAACCCCGTAACTGTACTGCCGTCGCTCGCCACAGCGAGCAACCAGCTCGTCACGACGAGTATTCATCAGCTCGCGAGGTGAATTAAACAGCTCGCCATAGCGAGCAACCCCTAGAAGGTTCGCGAGGCGAACAACTTACTCGCCATAGCGAGTAACGCCCAGGAGCTCGTCAGGCGAGCAACCCAACTCGCCATAGCGAGTCACCCCTGATGTTACGCGAGGCGAGCAGTTCCACTCGCCGTAGAGAGTAACCCTGTGATGGTTCGCGAGGCGAGAGATCCCACTCGCCATAGCGAGTAGTTCTGTATCAGACTACCTTTTAGAATAATGCGACTCTTGTCGCGCGATTAGTTATGGGATTACCCTGGATTGGAATTATGTACTGAAATATTAAGATGACCTGTAGAGCTGTTAACTGATGGTTGATTGTTATAATGACCTGTACATTTGTATATGCTTTCTTGAATTATAAGAGATGATGTATGTGAATGTTTACGATTCTACTATGTTTGAGATGTTGATTGCTGCCATGCTGCCATGTTGTTAATAACTAAAAGCTGCATGTGTTGTTATAAGAATTATGATGTTATAAATCCAAATTATTGGAGTTCATTTGAGATGTCTAAGATTTAAGAGATTGAGTCCATGCATATTCATCCAGAGACGAGGGCTCATGCCCTAGGAGCTTTTGCTCAACAGCGACGAGAGCTCATGCTCTAGGAGTATTTTTATGCTCAATAGCGACGAGAGCTTATGCTCTAGGAGTATATTTATACTCAATATGGTACCACATGCATGATTACGATGTCTAAGTTGCATAAGTTGAGTCGAAGTTGCATTGTCAAGTCAAACTATTAAGTTGAACTATGATGTTGAATTATGATGCTGTGTAAGATGTTACTTGACTATTGTTATGATATATGATGATGAAGTTATGCTGTTAAATGTAATTGTTGAATTATATGTTTAATTTTTTGTTTTGAGAATCTCACCCTTTCTGTTGGAATTGCCGCCTTGTGGGCAAGTGCAGGTGATTAAGTTTTAGTTGTTGTTGCTGTTGTGAGTGGCTACCCTCATTGTGTCCTTAGGTGCTCTGATACGTAACGGGATGAGAACTTTTATAGCTATTTTCTATTCCTTACGTATTTGATTTTGATTTAAGTTTTCAGTTGATTTATGTTGAGACGTATTTATGAGGCCTGCGTGCCAAAACGATTTGTTAACTTTGAATTTTATCCGCTGCGATGTTAGAGTAATTTTGACTAGAATAAATATTTATTCATTCCCTTTTGAGAATTTAAGAAATGTAGCATTCCGTTTTATGTGATACTCTGATTTATTTATGAAATTTTTAATTTGGGAAAAACGGGGTGTTACAACGACCACCTAGCATCCTAAATTTGAAGGTAAACAACTAAAGAACTTTCCTATAAAAAAAAAAAACTAATCTGAAAGATATAATCTCACCATCTATTTGCGGAGTACTATTTAACATTAGAAAAAAATTCTCTATAAACCAATCCACAAATTGACACTTGAAAAATCGAACTTGATTTTAAAAGAAATACACTTCAATGTCTCAAATCAACATCACTAAACCAACTTAAATAAGTTTATAGAAACTTGAAAATCATTAGACTTTCATTTGTTGAGTACCAAGTTTGAATCTAAGTTAGGGAGCATAATGAAATATTCGTTAAAATTAATAACAAATTTCTCATATTATATATTTATAATTCAATTCAATTTTTTCACATCTTTTTCCCCTTAAAAGTTTTAAGGCCTAAAATCTTAGTTTTGCATGCTTGCCATTTCAGCTGCCCCCGACTTTGTTTGTAAACAATTTAATTTAACTAGACCATCGACCCGTACGTGCACGAGTCATATCGAAGGTAATATGGTAACAAGTAACAAAATAGTTTAGATGAATGTCATGATTTTCATATAGTATTTCATAATATTAAGAAGCATAGACGTTGGTACTGTACCATACCATAATATTCCCATGACATCGTCCTTGGTAGCAATATTCCTATGACATCGTCCTTGGTAGCATAACGTAACATAATAGGTTAAGTATAGCGAGACAGATTAACATTTATAAGTAAGAGATTAAGTTAAGTATAGCGAGACAGGTTAACGGTTATTGCTTTCCAAAAAAATAACATATAATTAGGAACATAATTTTATTTTACTTTTGATAAACATTAAATGCAAAAGTGTGGAAGGAAAAATTAGGTTAAATATAGCGAGACGAGTTAACATTTATAAGTAAGTGGAGGGAAAAGTTAAGTTAAATATAGCGAGACGGTTAACATTTATAAATAAGAGATTTTAGGCATTGTCGGACGTTGACATTGAATATGAACACATCCTTGGTAGAAATTCAAATATTAATTCGTTACATTGTAGTAAGAGTCTAACTAATTCCGCTAGAGCCTCGTTGATTCTTGTAAACAACTTCTTAAGCGTCCATTTGGAAAAACAAAATCATTTATTGAAGTTTTAATCAATAAATTAAAAAGTTTTAAATAATAAGACTATATTTAAAAAGTTTTAATCATTTATTGAACTTCTTAAGAGTCATAAGTTTTTTTTTTTTATTGTAACAAAAAAATCATGGTGTTTGAATTGCGCACACCGGTTGGGATTGTGTAAATTTAAGGAGGGAGATGGTCTCAACCTTTACCTCTCTTCCATTGCACACTCTCTCATCTTATTTCCTTCACACACAGAAAGATGATTGATATGGAAACAATACCTCATGAGTCGCAGCCACAGGACGAGCTTCTATCTCAGAATCTGCCGTTCTTAGAGCTTGTTATATTATCATATTATGTCTTCTCTGAACAGAACAGAGGTAAACCAGATAGAGAGATCACTGTAGTTAATTAAAGAAGGAAATGTAGTATTGTGATCCACTCACAGTACAGAGGCAAAGGACGAGAAATTTCCTTTTTTAGTTTATTTCTAAAAATACAGGTTCACTAGGTTTTCAAGCAACAATTGTTTTTTCAAGGTCTTTGTGAAATATACTAAACTAATGTTGTTTCTACTGCATTCATTCAACTACTTGCTATCACCTGACATAATACTTTGAACTATTTCTCTTTCACCTTCAAACATGCATGCTCACCTCAACGTGTCATTTACTTTGAACTATCTCTGTGCAATATTCGCTTCAGATTAACAAGTTTCTCTTGGTGTGGAAATTAAGACCATAGCAACTAACTCTATTTCCTGACATCAATTATCTGATTTAGGATGGATTTTCGAATTATAAGCTACATGCCTGCGGATTATGCTATGCGTTTCAATGATGAAGATAAGATGAAGATCGTGCTATGCTTTTAAAGCTTTGTATATTTAGAATGCGTCTTTTACGTTTCCTTCAAATGGGCAGACATGGTGAGTTCTTCCCTCTCAATTTAATTTTCTCCATACGCAGTAGTCAGTCAGTGATCGCCAGTTGTTGGTTTTGTCCCCCACGTTTAATTAAGTTTAATGCTATTTTCCTAAAATACTTTTCAATGTAAAATACTTTTTCATCCTTTATTTTTTTTGGTTGCCATTTTATAGGGAAGAAGTCGCCGATCCATCATTTTCATCCCGTTTCATCAGTCTGATCTCCATCGGACATACATGGTGAGTTCTCCCCTCCCAACAAATTTTCTCCATTAGCAATAGTCAGGGATCCAACCCCCAAACCACTTGCTTATAGGGGATCAAACCCGTTGCTGGTTTGTCCCCCATACCTACTTACGCTTAATGCTATTTTCCTAAAATACTTTTCAATGTTTTGGTTGCAATTTGTTGGCTTCCACTCCTGCTCGATATATACACTGTTTTTCTGTACGAATTTGTGAAACTTACGTGAGAGTTGTCATTAGATAGATAGATAGAGATATTGTGATTCATTGCGAATTAACTTTCTGATTGATCAACTAATAATAGTACAATGAACAAGGCCATCAATTATATAACTACAAGTAATGAACTAACTGAGGCCTAACTAACTGCTAACTGAAAACTTTGATATTTTAACAAACAAAATACTAACTAGCTTTGTTGATATTAACTTACAGCAACATGCTCTCTAATGAACTCTATATTTCACCAGCCCCCGTGGCGCAGTCACAGGGTTGTTTGCTATTTTTGAATTGCTGAAGTGTTATCACAGCTAACAAACTAACTAAAATAGAGCCGGTTCAACTAACCGCCGAACTAACTAAAAAGGAAAAGGAAATAAAGCAAAGCCCCCGCTGCTGCTATGCAGTTTTAACCTCACTTTCCTTCTTCTAACTCTTTGATGCTTGATCCTTTTTTTTTTACATAATTTTGATTATAAGCAGATTATTAATGATTCTGCAACAAAAACTACATGAGGATTTTTTATAAATACAATGAAGATAATATTCATATAATTGATAGGCATCATATTCTCGTTTAACCCGCCTCCTACGCAAGTTTGATGAGAAGAATCCCGTTGCTGAAGCAAAACGAAGATTAGCTCAATATATAAGGAGCAAGCATGCTGAAAAGAAAACTGAAATACAGTTTTGGTTTGATATAGCTGAAATATTATCATGCTACAAATATGCTGGGAGTCATTGGTGGAACCTTTCGAGTATCTGGGTAAGTTGATAAATTTGTTATTTTATTTTTTTTGTTATTATTTTTACTACTAGTATTTATATGTTCTTTCATTTCATGTACTGCAGAATGATTTCCAGTGTGGTTTTGGACAGTGCCCACGAAACCGTTTTAAAGCATTCCCTGGAAGTAGACTTCCAATCAATTGGGTAAAAAAAACAATCAAAGTAGCATTACAGGAAGCATGTTCTCCCAGATGGATAACAATGAATTGCATTGGTCTAATAGAAACATATCAAGAGACCCCGAGTTTAAGCATGACTACACCTATGAATGCAATCGGCACATGCGTAGGGACACCTATGAATACAATCAGCACATGCGTAAGGAAATCGTGCAACATCTCTCATCTTTTGTAGTCTCAACCATTGTCTTTCTTGGTATTTCCTACAACATATGGAACGGCCAGTTATCAATTTTCCATGTCCTGCCACTTCACAAAGAACACAATGGACGCCTTTCCATATGGTCGTCCTTGCTTGGGTTGTTTGGTTTTATGGTGTTTGTTTGTGCTGTTACTGTAATGATTCTTGTTGGCGCACCATTCACCATTATGCAGAAAGCTATGCTTATCTTTTTGGCCATTTTGATGCATCTTCAATCAGCTAACTGAATCATCGAAGTGCTTGTTACATTAGTTGGCGGACTTTCCATGGGGAGGTATTCTTTTGGCAACCACCAAATGAAGTGATATGAATAAATATGCTGAACTGCAAACTTAAACATATATCTATGCTTCTGTGTGTGTTTTTAAAACCAGTGTTTATTCTAGTTTGTGTTTGTAACCAGCTCTAAGCAGTACCTTATTCCATCGGAGCTGTGCTTTTTTAAATACGTTGTGTGATATTTTGTTGCTGAATTTTATTTTCCATTTAACAGTTGTATTTGGTACAAAAGTTTCTATGCTTAATTATTAACTCTGGTTGCGTAAAAAGAAATTATTAACTCTGCTAATGTTTTAATTCACATTCATATGGATCGGTAAATTTCACATTTTCATGAAGCTGTTCCTTAAGGCTTATTATATATACGACCACATCTCCTAACTCCCAACTTTCCCAAGAAGTCCACACCAAATCCCCTTCCCTAGAAGTATGCTACAAATCAAACCCCTAATCAAGGAGTACTATTTAATGACATTAATCACATACCCAAACCTGTGATGCACATTAAGATATACTATAAAGAGCTCAGTCGTATGCTACAAAACAAAAAAAAAACGATAACTCTCATATCTTAAATTTCTGTTGGGGATTTTCAAAATTAATAGGTTCAAAGACACCAATGTCAAAGACAAAGTATGAAAGAATTCAGAAGCCAATACCGAGTTTAAATGACCAAATATCGGGATTGGTCATTGGAATTGCAGCTCTTCCAGGTCCAGCACCTGGCGCTCTGATGTAGAATGGCCAAGAGCTTCATAACTATATCAGCTCATCATTTCCATTTCTGTGGGACTGAAGAAGAACTTTAATCTAAAGCTAGCAGATCCTCCAAACCATTTTACATCATCCTTGGAAGTAGGATCCTAAGTACTTGCTTGAAGAAAGTGAAGCAATTGAGCATTACAGGAAACAGGTCTTCCCAGCTGGATAACAATGAATCATGTGTTGCTCCTGGCTTTGGTTTGGCGGCGCAAAATGAATTTGGAACTGCATTGGTACAATACGTGCGTACCAAGAGACCCAGAGTTTCAGCATGGCTATACTTACAGGTGACATACACAAGGAAATTGTACAATGTCTCTTGCCATTTGTAGTCTCAACCATTGTCTTTCTTGGTATTTTCTACAACATATGGAACGACACTGGTACAATATGTCCGGTCACTGCACAAATAACATGATGATAATGCATTTCCATATAGCCGTCCTTGCTGTTTCTGTGCAGCATTCCCTTGTATGCAGAAAAATATGCTTATCTTTTGGGTCATTTTGATGCATCTTCAATCAGCTAACTTAATCAGTGAAGTGTTTGTTCCATTAGTTGATGGCCTTTTCATGTGGTTGGTATGCTTCTGGAAAAAAGAAACCACCAAATAAGTGAGATGATTAAAGATGCTAATAAGCTGCCAACTCAAACAATTATATGAATGTGTCTTTGTGTGTATGTTTTCAATACCAGTGTTTCTTCTAGAATCTGTGTTAGTAATTTGCAGCTCTGCCTCATCAGCTATGTGATGCGTTGTTGGATTTTACTTTCCATTTAATAATTGTATTGGGCACCAAAGTTTCTATGCCTAATTATTAACTTTGCTAATGTTATAATTCATTTTTATATCATCACATGGATTGATAAATTTGCCATTTTCACGAATCTCCGACTCATGTAATCTTCGACTGCTTTTGTGCATATATAACGGTAGACAAACTATTTTTTTGTATATATAACTGTGTTGTTATGACATTTACATATATTTGACTTGTACTTTCAAGACAAGATTTCTTTTTGTAGGTTCATTAAACATTGCCCTTAAGGCACTCGATAACAAACCAATAACATATCTACGAGCTATTTGGTATGACTTACGATATATAACAATTGTGTTAGTGGCTTAGAGAGCTTGGGAAAAAAAAATGATTTCAGGCTAATCTACATTTTAGGCTAAATGTGCAAACGAACCAACCATGCATACTTATTCCCAACTTCAAAAGCGCCAAGACAAATAAAGAGAGAATGAGAGAGCGTATAAATATAGTTTGTTACATAATTAACATCATGTTTTAATCACCATATGATCAGTTTCATCCTTGTAAAATCTCAGACAAACCATCTAAACTAACCTCAATTGCCCTAACTTTTGGTTTCCCTTTATATATGAACCTCCACCTCAAATAAACCATTAACAATGTCACAAACCCACAAATAAGGGAAAGCCCAACGGCCCCTAAAGTAGCAAACCCAATCAGAGGTAGCTTGAATGAGCCGCAAACCACATGAACCCCAGAAGCTGAAGCCTTGTGTACCAGCTCAGGAAAATAAAAAATTGGTGCAGAAATGAGTAGTAGCACCAAAAATAGCTGCATTCCAGGTCGTAATGGCAAAACCAGCATCCAAGACAGAACATAGCATAGCATGAACTTGGTGATATGTGTTATTTCTGGGAAGAAAGCATAAAATGCTTCACTGAAGCTTATTAGTGATTGTACTGGCGTGGTTGTGGTTTTTCCAAATTGCATATCAAATGGAGTGGTAGAGTTTTTTGCATAGTAACTCAGGAAGCCAATGCATATCATTAGTAAAATTCCATATTGTTGTGGAGAAATATCAAGCATACCCCCAACTACAAAACATAGAAATGCCTCCCAGGTCAAAGCTTTCTGCTCGAGTGGGATGTTAGCCAAATCCTTTGAGGATAAAGGAAGAAAATCAATTTTTTTTGCCTGGAGAAAAGGGAGAAATAGAATCATCAATCATTATGTTGCTGCAAACAGAATACAATCGAAGAGTAGTGTAATGTACACTACACTCTTTTTATCATTCATTCCTGAAATTCATATAGATAGATACCACAATTTTTGAAAATGGGTTCACTTAAAATTGGGAGATCAATGTGGGTTTTACCTGCGAGTGTTAACACAGTAACACTTCTCTGTCGTGAAATGCATTTTATCAAGTTTAACATGTCTTTTAGGTTATGCACTTCTCACAAAACAGTAGTGTTTCATATATTATTTTTGGGAAATGTTAAAGAGAGTAAGGGTCTAAAAGTAGTAAGTTAATAGTCTTGAAACTTTGGAAGTTGTATATTCAATGTATTGAAAATTGAAGTGTTTAACTTTTTAATAAATAATTTTCTAATTAAGAATCTCTAAAAAGTACCTTTACGACATTTGTTAGCAAAACCCATTATTTTTTTTAGGAAAATGCTAACTTGTACCTTAATGACACAAAATAAAGATTTTAAAATAGAATTAAAAAATAAATACTGCATTGAAAATACAAGTATTTAAGTTTTTAAGGTTCTTTAAAAAAAAAAAAGTTCTTAACGTTATGAATGCGTAATTTCCAAGAACAAAATTCTACATTTAGGGTCTGTTTGAATTTGTTTTGATTTTTAGTTTTTAAAATCTATTTTACAAATCAATTTTAAAAACTGTTTTAAGAAGAAAATAAAAAATAAAAGTTGTTTGACAATCATAGTTTTGAAAACAGTTTTAAAGACGAGAGAAAGATAAAACTTGTTTGGCGCTATTACTTTTAAAATATTTTCAGAAAACTACAAATTGTTGTTGGATACATATTTTAGTTTTTATATCTCATTTTAGTTTCTTAAATTGAATAACTCACTCAATTGAATTCCATGACTAGAACTAAATGACCAAATTGTAATTAAGCTTTTTTATAGGTGTAATTGAGTTATTATATTACCAATTACCAAAACATGAGATATTAATTATCCAAGAATACTTAGATAAGAACACTTAAATGAGATAAAACAGATCTCTCCTAGTTTAACCAAGTTTAGATGAGTTGTTAGACTACGGAGACTCACTTGGATAATATAGGTCTCAAGACTCAAAGAACACTTACGAATCATCCATCAAAGAGGTCTTCACATAAATAGCGGAAGTTAAATCCACAGCTTTACGAATGAGTCAAATTTTTACCAACTAAGCCGTTCTTTGAAGGTTTAAATTTTTAACCAAGAATAGGAAGTCATTTTTTTGTTTGAAAAATGTAAATAAAAGTACAAGTTAGAAATAAAAAAGTTCAATTTAAAAATGGAACAAGGAATTTTTTGTTTGCGTAAAATAAAATAAAAGATAAAAAATGGATTTTTTTTTTGACAAAATAAAAAATGGTTTTTAGTTGACTCATTGTACATAGCATAAATGAAATCGGTATTTCATAGAGCAAAATCAGCCTTTTCATCTTATATTGTCAGGTTGTACAATATTAAAGAAATGCCATTAATGAAAATTGCACACTTCTCCGTGTTTTTGCTTTTCAAAAACTGGAAAATTGAGAAGCAAAACACATTTAACTTGTTTTGCTTCTTCAGTTTTAAAAACCAATAAACTAAAAACAGTTTCCGAAAACAATGCTGTAAAATTGGATTGTCAAACAAGTTTTTGAATTTTGAAATTTTAAAAACTAAAAATCTAATTTTAAGAAGGGAATCAAACAGTTTCTTATCTTGGCCCCTTAGGACATAATTTAGCGAGACCTTTTTTTTTAATTTTGAAAATGTGTGAGAAAAACTGTCTCTTAAAAATAAAAGATTGTATTTTTTTTTGTAGAGGAACAACATCTAAATCACTCATATAAGTTTTTTCCTTTGAAAAATTCCAATTCCAATTCCAAATCGAACTACACTGAAAAAGTATCCAACCTTGTCTGGTTCGGTTCAAAATCAAATCGAACCAATCTAAATCGATTTTGTTGGGTTCAGTTCGGTTCTAGGTTCTCCAAGGAACCGATGAACTAAACAGATGGTAACCCCACTCTCCATTTTACTAATACTCCCTCCGTCCCTTAATGTAAAAACCCATTGCCTTTTTCACATTTCTTAAGAAAAATTGTCAGTGTAATTAATGTGTCTGTTTTGTGTGTTAATATTACGAAATTGTCATTTGTTTGTATGTGTATTAAATTTGACTTTTCATATTTCAAGATAAGATAGTAGTATTAATTAGGGGTATGTTTAGGAAAAAAATAAATGCATCTAGTAATTTGAAAAAGGGGTTTATATTTAGAGACAAAAATAAAATCAAATATATGCTTAGATATAGGGACGGAGGGAGTATTATCCCATTCATACACTTATGATTAAACCCAACATTAAAGTTCAACATAATACACTCCTTAATCCGTTCACTTTCTCCCACCATCATATCATCTCATCACTCAAACTCTATTTCATTTCTTCTAAAAAAGAAACCATAGCCGTCAACCACACATAACCCATCGTTCCTCACCACCGCTGAGATCGTCCATCTGTTGGTTATAAAAAGTTGTTTGAAAAATAGGAACATGAAAAAACACAATATGAAATACAAGGTTTCATGAAATATTTTAGCATGAAATGCAAATTTGTGAGAATATGTTTTTTTTTTAATTTTATTTTCAAATAAACCGATCAACCGAATCGATCCAAACCAAATCAAACCGATTTGTTTGATTCGCTTCAGTTTTTGAAAAGGTGAAACCGAACCAACGAAGAATTCATCAGTTTGGACATTTTTTGACTGAAAACTGATCTAAACAGAACCGTTACACCCCTAATTATGAAACATTTACAATATAATTGAAGAGTATAGATAAAGATAAAGATGACTCACCTCGCGATTTGGCAAAAACATATCTTGAATCACCTTCTCAAAGAACTACATTTGCATAGAACCATGATGTCAAATTACTGCACTTATAATCAATGTATAACCAGTTCAACAAAACAAAATTACGATTTTATTGTTTGGGTTGCAATGCAATATATTTAGAGACAACTTTTGAGTATACTCGATATATTCAGTTTCTTTTTTTAAGAAAAAAAAAATATTTCTATCATATACAATTATTATTTACTACAGTGTCGGCGAAGTAAAATTTAATTTTTATTACTTTTTTTTACAATTATTTTATATTTTTTATTACTTATAATAATAAATATTTAAAAATTATAATTTAATTCAAAATGCCAAATATAATATAATAATAAATTATATGATTCATATTTATTTAAATAGACTGGTTTGATAAGTCTAAAAGTTTTTTTTAAGGTTCATGACCTGACCTTTTTAGTTAAATAGACTTTTAAAAATGTGTAAGTATTCTCTATTTAAGAAAAATGTATAGTCTAACCTGTTTTGTCAAAGGCTGGGTCGTAGACTACCGATCCAACTTATTCCCATCCCAAATTGTTGTGTTATTTTTCACTATTTTTTAAATAAGAAACCATATTTTTCTGGTTTTGTTTAGTTGGCAGTTGAGTTCTTAATATAAACTAGGTTGTTGTTGCCGTAGCAAGTATTGGGTAATAGTCATTTTTGTTCTTGAATGTGTAACAAGTAATCATCGTAGTATCAGAATTCAAAAATAGTTTTTGATTATACGCTCTGTTAGTCAAAATAGTTCTTTGCGTTCAAATAAAAACCACAATGAAAATGAGAAAGTTGTCACAAAATTATAAATAGTTTTTCAAATATCATTTCTAACACCGCATACCTGCATCATTTCAAATAGTTTTCCATAACCTATATCAGAAGGGGGGAAAATGATAGTAATAAACATTAATGATTTGCCTACAAGTATATCAATCAGTAAGAGCAGACAAAGAACAACAAGGACGTGAAGACTGAACCTGTGGTGTCGTTTCGACAGCTTCTTCTACTATCCCTGCAGCAGGAAATGTTTCTGCTTCAGTGTCAGTGATGGTTGAATCTACAGATAGTATTTCATCCTGTTTCTCCATATTCATTTTTCAGATATTCTCTTCTCTTAACTTGTATTCTCAGAACAGAACAGAGAGGTCAGTGTGGTTAATTAATTAAGCAAGGTGAATACAGAAGCAAAGAAGCAGAAATTTCTTCTTCTTCTTTTTTTTTTTATTGAAAAGGAAATTTTTCTAAAAGCACAATTTACGCGTTACTGTGTCTGCCACTCTACGCCGAAAGTAAGAAAAAGAGCATTGAAAAGAGAGAAAAAGTAACAGAGAAGAAGAATTGAAGACAGAGATGGACCCATTTCAATGTTCACATCAACGCGTATTCAACTTTATTTTCTTTCTATCACACATTTCTATGCAATATTGGTTTTTCAGATTAACAAATTTCCGTTGGTGTGGAAATTAAAACCATAGCTAATAGTAACTCTGTGTTCATCATAGTGCTCAATTTCATCTTTTACGCTCAGAATGGATCTTCAAGTGTGTGCTCCTCCTGGTTACCGTTTCTACCCCATCGAAGAAGAAATGGTACGTTATCTTATTCATTTCATGTTTTGGACTTTGGTTACAAAGTCTTCTATTTGTGTTATGCTATATGAATTTTTCAAAATCAAACAATCTAAACATGTAAGTTGGTTAATTAGCATAATCTAGCTTACAAATTACAATCTAAGATGCACCCCCATATTATACTATTAGTATTACTAAGATTCATTGTGAATCAACTTTCTGATTATTCATTGATCAGCTAATAATAGTGCAATGAAGAAGACCATCAATAATATAGGTATAACTGATGAACTAAGTGAGGCCTACCTAACTTGTAAATGCTAACTGAGAACTGTGTGTAATTCTAACAAACAAAATACTAAACCAACAACAGCATGGATTGCATAGCTTTTGAAAGAGTTGAAGGGCAGTCCATGTCTATATGTTTGGCTCCCTTGTCGTTCATGGGTCTGTTTGCTATTTCAATTGCTGAAGTGCTATCATGTCTAACAAATTAACTGAATGACTAACTAACTACAAAGGAAAACAAAAAGGGGAATAGAAGCAGAGCCAGTTTTAACCTCCCTCGTCTTCTAACTCTTTGACGCTTGATCCTTTTTTTTACAAGATATCATATTATCTTCACGACCGACTCCAACGTGAAGAGTTTGAGAAAAATGGGGTTGATGAAGAAGTAAAAAGAAGATTATCTAAATATATAAAGAACAACCGTTTTGATTGTGATGGGGAGGAAACTGAAACACAGTTTTGGTTAAATATAGAAGAAATATCATCATGCTACAGAAATGATGGGGGTCTTCAGTGGAACCTTTCAAGTAACTCGGTAAGTTTATCATTCCATTGCTTTGTATGAATTATTATTATTACTATTATGATTTATGTTGTTTCACTTCATGTGCTGCAGAGTGATTTCCAGTGTGGTTTTGGTAAGTGCTCGCTAAACCCTTTTACTTGGGCAAAGAAAGACAAGCATACGGACGTTATAGGAAACATATCCTCCCACCTGGATAACAATGAACTGTGTTGGTCTAATAGAAACGTACCAAGAGACCCCGAGTTTGAGTTTCAGCATGGCTATACCTACGAATACAATCAGCACATACGCAAAGAAATCACACGTCGTTTCTCATCTTTTGTAGTCTCAACCATTGTCTTTCTTGGTATTGTCTACAACATATGGAACAGCCTATCATCAATTATTTATGTCCCACCACTGCACAAAGAACACGATCACCGCCTTTCCATATGGTCGTCCTTGCTCGGGTTGTTTGGTTTTATGGTGTTTGTTTGTGCTGTCACTTTCATGATTCTTGTTGGTGCAGCATTCACTAGTATTCAGAAAGCTATGCTTATCTTTTGGGTCATTTTGATGCATCTTCAATCAGCTAACTCAATCATCGAAGTGTTTGTTACATTAGTCGGTGGACTTTCAATGGGATGGCATGCTTTTGGAAAAAGCAACCACCAGATGAAGTGAAATGATCAATATAGATCATTTCTTCTATGAATATGTTGGAAAAAGCTATTAAGCTTACCAACTCAAACAATTCTATGAATATGTTGTTGTTATTAGTACTAGTCTTTCTTCTAGTTTGTGTTTGTAATTTGCAGCTGTAAGTGGTGCCTTGATCCATCTGATCAGCTGTGTGATGTGTTGGATTTTACTTTCCATTTAATAGTTGTATCGGTGTTTCTATGCTTAGTTATTAACTTTGCTAATGCTACAATTCATATTTCATATATCATATGGATTGGTAACTTTTCATGAATCTCCCACTCCTCTATATATGCAATTTTGTGTACTTAATTCTTAACGACTGTTTTTGTTCATATGTACCGGTAGGATGAACATTTTCTTTGGCAACAAAAGAAAAGAAAAAGAAAAAAAAAACAAGGAAACAAATGTCTAACGAGAGTCATTCCCATAGCATGAACTAGGACAAGGCTAAACACCTCTAAAGGTACCATCTTAAGAGCAATGAAATGAAACTATCAACATTCCTAATTCCTTACTTAGCCAAGAAATTTGCATCAAATCCCCTTCCCTAAAAGTATGCCACAAATCAAACTCCCGATCAAGGATCAAGTACTGTTTTGTGAGGTTAATCACATTCCCACCAAATCTATGATGCACAATAGTAGGCTACAAATCGAAAAAACAATAATTCCCATATATCTTGAATTCCTGATGGAGATTTCCAAAATTATTTAATTAATAGGTCCAAAGACACAAAAGTCAAAAACAAAATAAGAATGAATTCAGAAGCCAACGCCCAGATTAAGTACCTAAAACTGGGTTTGGACCTGGGGTGCTGATGTAGCACACAGTCTGCTATCAAAATTCGTGAAATGAGTGCTCAGGCTCCCATATCCAGCGCCTGACAATTGCAGAATTATGCATAAAACCAATTTTCCATGTTCCAAAAGCCGTGCATCTTTGTGGCTTTCACTAATTGACACATTCTTCCATGAATCTTTGTATCTATTCATCCAAATACATTTAAATGAAAGATGCAGATGGTTGGGACCAATACATAATGGATTATGATACCCTATGAGGGGGCTGTTTCTCTTCACCAAAAAGGGCATGACTATTTCAACTTTTTTTAAGTTCTTGTTACATAAGCAAAGTCATTACACAAGCAACTTCTCCCTTCTGAAAACCCTTCACTTCACTGTGCAAACTATGCCATTCGCCACTCGCAATTAGCCCAATTTTGGAAGCACAAGTCTCAACAAGTGAAGTATTGATTTGCATTTCTAAAACAACAGAAAGTGTTTCCTTTTTCAGAACCTTCTCAAAGGTCAGTTGCATGAGGGAAAGCAAAAGCGAATAAAGTGCAGAAGCTCCAAGAGTACAAAGGAAACCAACAACATATTTTCCCTTTAGGATACCAGACGGTGTGTATCTGAGTCTTCATTGACAGCTAGAAGTGAAGAAGATAAAGTGAGAATCACTGTGGAGTTTATAATCAAAGCAGTGAACTTTTGAGTGTGAGAAAATACAAGAAAATTGCATTGAAAGCTAACTGAAGGGTGTGTTATTCCTTTGTGCCTTTCACTAATGGATTTATTGTTCCACGGATATTTGTATCAATTCATCCAATGAAAAGAAGCACTCATTCATGGATGGTTGAAATTTTTTTAATGGATTATTACACCCTATGAGGGGTTGCTTCTCTACACCAAAAGGTATGCATGTGATTGTTTTAACTTTCTTATAAGTTCTTGTTAAGAGATTTAGTGAGTTGTCTTATGGTTAAACTTTTATAACGATTTCAAAAAAGGAATTAGGGAACTTGAAGCAAGTGGAAGAAAAAATATATTCTATCATTCGATTCCTACATACAAATACACACAATACTAAAGCGAGATCTTCACTTTAGTTGTCTAATGCCTAGTGAAAAGGAGTTTACAAGAGTTTAAACTGAGATCTTCAGCCGACAAATCATCTAAGCTATCCTCAATATCTTCACCTCTGGTTGGTTTCCCTTTATATATGAACCTCCGGCTCAAGTAAACTATTAGCAATGTCACTAACCCGCAAACAAGGGAAAGCCCAACAGCCCTTAAAGTCGCAAACCCAATCAGAGGTAGCTTGAGTGAGCTGCAAGCCACGTGAACCCCTGAAGCTGAAGACGTGTGTACCAGCTCTGCTCTGGAATATCTGCACTCTGGGTGGTATTGGCAAAACCATCATCCAAGTTATAACATAGCATATCATGAACATGATGATTTGTGCCACTTCTGGTGAGAAGGCATCGCTTCCTCTAAGCTTATTAGCGACTCTGGCGTGTTTGTGGTTTTTCTAACTTGAAATTCAAATGGAGAGGTAGAGTTTTTTGCAAGGTAACTTAGGATGCTACCGAATAACATTAGTAAAATCCCATGTTGTTGTTGAGAAATATCAATCATTGAATATTACAGAATCTAGGGAAGTATTGGCTATTTCAATTAATCTGGGGATGAAATTGACCGGTGCGTACAAATTGAAGGATGAAAAAGCCTATTCACTCAAAATGAATACATGAGGGAAACATGGCATTTGAATTTAAATATTCAAATTTTAAAATTTCAAAAATTCAAAATTTGTAAATAAAGGATTAAGGAGGGTGTGCCAAGGTTAACCTTGGAGCCTCAAGTTGGACCAATAATATGTTTTTTGTTGTTATTATGTTCATTCTTACTTAATGTTTAGCTAAACTATGAATCTGATGCAGACTATGAAATTTTCCCTCTGGTCAATATCTTGCATAAAAAATATTAAACTTTTAGTTTAGCTAATAGTATAGGGTCATCATGTCTGTTTAGCTAATCCTCTAAAAAAAAGTTTTGTTTAGCTGATGATATTTTAGATATCTCAACGGTGTAATGGTTATTTTCCACAAGTTCTAGATATCTCAACGGTGTAATGGTTATTTTCCACAAGTTCTAGCTCATCGGATAAAAATGGTGAAATATTTGTTTGGTCAAACGATG
Source organism: Medicago arabica (assembly GCA_946800305.1). Lineage (NCBI taxonomy): Eukaryota > Viridiplantae > Streptophyta > Magnoliopsida > Fabales > Fabaceae > Medicago > Medicago arabica. The sequence continues at coordinate 41,765,949 of OX326969.1, forward strand.
TAATTTGGATTTGAACCCCAACTTCTCTATTTATGCGTGTGAATTTTCAATTACCATTGTCATTTCGTCTATCTATCGACAAAAACTACTGTGAAAGAACTCAGCATTCAAGCATCATGTACATAATCAGTTTTTTTTATCATTATTGAAAAACAACAGATAATTCAAGCTTGAAGCATCCTATATAATTACACCGTGCTTAAACGAAAACATCTGCGTTCAAATCATCCTCATCCAAGATAACCTCATCTTGAGTGCTTCTTATTGGTGTTTTTCCATGGAATAACCTGACATAAAGAACGAGCAATGTCACCAAGACAAAAACAAGGGTAATGCCAAAAGCCACTGAAGTTACAAACGCAATAAGAGGCAGCTGGTTGAATGAGCCGCCGCAAGCCACATGAACACGTAAAGCTGATGCCTTGCGTAACAGGTCCGGGAAGTAGAGGAATGGTACATAAAACAAGAGTGGTATCAGAAAAAGCCGCAGTCTAAGTGCTAGTGGCACAACTAGAATCCAATTTATAAGGTAGCATATCATGAATGCGGTGATTTGCGCAATTTCTGGTGAGTAACCAAAAATTGCTTCACGGAAGCTTACTAGTGAGTGTGGTGTACTGTTTGTGGTTATTTTAGATTGGGACTGATCAAATTGAGTGGTAGAGTTTTTTGTGAAGTAACTGAGGAAGTAACCAAATAATGTCAGGAGAAAGCCATGTTCGCGTGGCGAAATGGCAAGCACACTCCTAAGAAAATTCTTCAAGGTGAAAGCTTTTTGTTCGAGTGGGGCATCTGCTAAATTGTTCGAGGATACAGGAAGAACATCGTTGGTTTTTCCATTTGCCTGAAGAGGAGCAAGAAATAAAATCAATATTGTATAGTCTCATGAGTCATGATAACTATGCATGACATTATAAAATCATTATTCAACATATCAAGCTAGCAATTGGTACATACATAGAAGAGCAAGGTGAACATCCCAGCAAGCATGCTACAGATACTGATCTCAAGTTTTTTGACCCGTGTCTCAAAATTTTCATCACCCGGTGGAACGGAAACCTTAAGCGTTAATAAAAAACATATTCGAAATCAAAATACTTAATAATATTAGTTTGTCAAAAAATACTATATTACATTAAGAATTAATATGCGTCTTGAGATGGTATTGATCAGATAGGCTCACCTTAGGATCCACAAAATTATCTTTTCCCATAAAACGTCCAGGTGAGGTGCAACCAGTTCCGTCGATCTCATTCTGTCCTTTCACAAACCTCACAAAATCATCAAACCCCAACAGTCCATCACCTTCTAGAAATGCCACTGCCTCCTCCACGGATAACTTCTTACCCATGGCCTCCATGCATTGTCCTAACTCAGCCGACGATATCTTGCCATCTCCATTTTCATCAAAGTAATTGAACACAAGTTCATAGTCGATTACCTTGTCCATAACAGCCATATATCATGATTATTTAACATCCAATTTTATAAGTCTAGTTCATTAGTTGCATGAATAACTTATTACATAATAACACAACTCAAGTTGTGTAATACGTATATCAGAATGCATTATATTTGACCAATAAAAATAATAAAATCAAGTTACTATATGATTAAGGGGCAATTATAGTATGAAAACAGTGGATGATGGTTAAGGCTTAAGACAAAGATGACTCACCAAATAAACCCTCCGAGCAAATTTTTTATGTAGCCCACGACCAACAACCTAATTGCAGTTATACTTAAAATATCAACTTATAATAAATAACCAGCTCAATAAAATAAACACATCCAAATTATAGCAGTTGTGCTTCAATATCAATTTAGAGGTATGTAATAATGTACCTTCGATCTCATTAACCTCTCATTTCATTCAAAACTATGTTTAATCTATTTTCAGTAGTGACATAACTAAGATGCTCTTGAAGATTCCAAACTCATCATTTATTAAGAACAAATCATCTCCCATGTATGCAAGTGCGAACATTAGTAATGATGATAAACTAACTCTTCCAAAAGCTTAAGGGAAAGGGCGTCAATGTTTGAAGCTTTTGGTGTTCAAGCTGTTTCATTCAAAACACACGAGTCCTTTGAAGCTTGAACAATGTACACTTACCATTCCATGCATAGTGTACTGACATTTAGAAAATAGGCTTTGTCATTGCTTCTTGCACTTTCATCATATTTTGACATAGTCCCTGTATTTCTTTGGTTTAACATTGGTCTATTCACTTTGTAAATTTTTTTCAATTGATCCTACTGTTAAGTCAACGTTAAAAAAAATTAATGGTGTGCCGCATGGATCAATTATTATATGCCACATGACACGTTAAAAGCCAAAATTTTCAAAATTAAAATATTCCAACGTTTAAGTATTGGCTCTGCACTTTCATCATTTTTTTTATATTGGTCGATGCACTTTGGTATTGATCCCCGAATCCTTTATTTTTTTAAAAATCTTCTAATGATATAAATTATGTTATTATTTTATTCTTTATTTTTAGGCTTAATAGCAGTTTTGACCTCCTAAGTATCAGTAAGTTGCGATTTTGGCCCCATAACAAAATAAAATACAATTTAGCCTCTTAAGTACTGCCTCTTTTGCAGTTTTGGCCTCAGACCAATTTTGACAAAATCAATACTGATGTGGACACCGGATGTAATTATAAAAAAAAATCTTTTTAAAGAAAGATTAAGATTTAAGTGTATCACGTTGTCTTCTTTCTCAAAAATTCACCATTATGGATTCTCAATAACGGGGAATCTCCGTTAAATGTATAAAACAAAATATATATTTCCCACCACTATGGATTCTTCCATCTACCATTATTTTTGCAATATGATAGTAGTCAGCTGTATGACAAATAAGCAAATACAACGGTATGAAAAAAAGGAAAAAAAGTAAAAGGGTTAAATATGTTTTTTGTCCCTATAAATATACAAACTTTTTGTTTCAGTCCTTCTAAAAAAATTCTTCAACTTTTAGTCCCTATAAGTTTTTCGGTCACTACTTTTCGTTCTTACTTTTAACTCAATTTTTGTAATTTTTTTAATAAAATTGTGCAGAAATGTGTAGAATATTGTAAAAATCACTTTCAAAAAAATTAGAATTTTTTAACGGAACATAAGTTAAATATGAATTTTTAGCCGCCAAAAATATAAAAATTCATATTTAATTCATATTTTGTTAAAAAATCTATTTTTTTTTGGAGAGAGTCTTAAAATATATTATAAATTTTTCTGCAAAATTTAATTCAAAAATATGAATTCTACATATGAGTTTACTTTAAAGGAGAGACTAAAAGTAAAGATAAAAAACTTTTGAAAGACTAAAAGTTGAAGATTTTTTTTTTAAAATCTAAAACGAAAAGTTTACATATTTATATGGACCAAAATAATATGTGATGAGAGTGGTTAGCCGTTAAACATGTAAATTTAGAATGACAATCATGTTGTAATTTTGAGGTTATTATTAAATATTTCATAAGTTATTTATTATTCGGAAATCATTTTCAAAGTAAATTACACTTTAGAGAACCATGAATTATCCTCCCCTCCTTTCTTATGTTAAATATACACTATCCTCCTTGAAAAGTAAATATATAGAAAAAATTAGACTCCTTAATGATAACTAAATTTAAATATTTCATTATTAATTTTAGATTTTAGAATATAAAATTTATTTTTAATTCACTTATTTCATCAATTTAATAGTATTTGTGATCATAGTTCAGTTGGCAGAGACATCGCATTTAGAGAAATAAGACGATGTTGATACGGTTAAAGTTTAATCCTTCTTTAAAAAGAACTTTTTTATAATTATTCTAAAAAAATTAATCAACAAAATAATAATAAAACATAATCATTGGAAGATTTTATAAAAATAGGGATCCAGGAACCAATACCAATATGCAAGGATCAATATCAAAAAGTATTGAAAATGTAAGGACCAGTGATATGTTTAACATTAGAATATTTTAACTATGAAAATTTTGTCTTATGGTGTGCCACATGGCCTGTAATAATTGGTCCACATGGCTTTTTTTTAACATGGATTTAATTAATGGAAGAACCAATTGCAAAAAAAAAAATCAAAATGCAGGGATTAATGTCAAACATAAAAAGCATAGACACTAGTGACAAGACATGGTGAAAGTGGTGTAGTTAAGCCAAAATTATAATGTAGAAGAATGGGGAAAAGAAGGATGAAATAGAATCCATGAACACTTTTTATACAGATTTGGATACCATGCCGTGCCGTGGAACAACTGGTTCAAGGACAGAAGAGAAAGAGGTAAAATTCATTTCACACTCATGGAGACACAATCAAATTCAGAATACTTAAATTAAACTAATGCTTACTGGTGCCAACGAACCTTTAAGATTTCCTATAGTAATACAAGTGATATCTATATCAAGTAATTCTAGTTGCTCCACAAACAAAGTAATAGCTTACACTTACCTCTTGATCAACCTCCCGATTACCACCGGAGCCCCTTTCCTTTGGAAACTAGTGGGTTAAGACAATAAAACCATAGAAGCAAGTTAAGTCACAACAAGTTTCTCATATACACACAGATAGATGAATGAATATATAGAAAAAAAATAGAAGCAAAGCAAGTTAAGTAAGTATGTATGTCTTGTTATCTGTACAACTTACCATTTGATCGCAGGGTGAGTGAAAGCGTAAAAGATGAAATGGATGATTGGTGTCAAGAAATGGAGGAAAAAACAGAGTGTAGTTATGGTCTTGATTTCTACACCAACAAAAAAATCAAGTTAATGTGAAACGGAAATTGCACAGAAATTAAATTTTTTTTTTCAAAGGAAATTACGCGTTAGAAAATTTCATATATTATTATAGTCGTCTTTTGCAACTGAGGGTGTTCACTCTAATGTATGTTCTTAGGGCCTAGGGGACCATGAAAGTTAAAACACGGCCACTAAACTAACGCGTAAAGTGTGGAATTTTCTGCTTCATTGACTCTTTGTTCTATTATGAATCATACACTAATTAACCTCTCATTTCCAGTTCTGTTCTGAGAAGGCACGACATAACACAAGCTAAGAGAATACAATCTCCAAAAAGGTCAAGATGGAGAAACAGGGTAAAACCAAATCTGTAGAGCAAAACATCACTGCAGGGATAGTAGAAGAAACCACGACACCTTCGGTTAAGTCCACCATCTTCTTCTTCTGCTCTCTGATTACTGGTAAATAATAATTTTGTAGGCAAATAATGCTTTTTTTCCCTTCCTAATAGGCAGTTATGACTGGGTTTGCAACCATTGTTGAAACCCTCAAAGACGATCTGAAAAGTATCAAGCATCGTTTGGTACGTTGTCTTGTTCACGTCCATTCTTATTGTTTTTCTCCAAATAATTAATCCTTTGCTCCTCTGATCAAATTGTTAATGTTTATAACTATCAATTTTGTCTAATAGGCGGTTATGGAAAGCTTATCTACCAATTACAAACCAGTAACAGTGAATGATATTGTAAGAAGCGCACATGCTACGGCAATTGAAACCATGTTCGTTGAAGGCTATGCAAGGCATTCCTCTGACGAACTGGATTGTAAGAACTTCGCATCACCCGATCATCACCTTCGTGTTTCCTTCAATGACGATCATTTGGTACGTTATTCTTATTGATCACAATGAACTGAAATTCCTGAGATTCATTGTGAACCAATTTTCTGATTATTGATAAACTAATATAGGTACTAGTGATGAACTAAAAGGCCTAACTGACTGCTACTAGAAAACTGTGTTATTATTCTAATAAACAAAATAAACTAGCTTTGCTGATATTAAGTAAAATTAAGCTATAAGCTAGCTGATAGCTGAAAAACTAACTTATAACTGATGACTGATAGCTGATAGCTTATAACTGAAAAAGTTCGCTTATTAAAAATAATGTGTTTGGTATAATTAGTTGTTGAAGTAACTGATAAATATAAAATGACATAACATGACATGTTTTTTTTAAGTATAAATTATATACACATTTTTTTACTTATTTATTTAATTTTAAATATTTGAATTTATTTTGAATTACTTTCATCTTCAAAATGATAAATATTTTTTTATGAATTATTAATATTTTTTATTTCACTGAAATGGTCTTATTATTTGTTGTAGATTTTATTTAAAATTATATTATATTATATGAATTAAAAGCAAGTTAAAAGAAAAGAAAAAAATAAAGAAAATATATGGATAGTATCGCGCAAGTGGTTAGGTGCACCAAAATATAAAAAGTGGGTAGTTTCTTTTTTTTCTTTTCTAATATACAAAAAGTGGGTAGTTACATATGAATATGGATAGTTTTTTCTTATTAAAAAATAATTAAATAAAATTAATAAGGTTAAAATTGGAAGAAAACATAAAAAGCTAAAATCTATAAGCTAAAAAGTTACTTGAATTAGCTTCTCAAGAAACGCTATAAGCTCGTGAGAAAAGCTAATTACCAAACACGTCATATTTTCATCCAACAAGCTAATAAGTTAATCCAAGAAGCTATAAGCTAGCTTTTTTGTGTTACCAAACACAGCCTAACTTACAGGAAACTAACTAACTTATTTCTTAATACTTCCCCTCAACTAGCTTATTAAGATATATACTTTGATTATATGTGGATTATTAGAGATTTTGCAACAAAAATATAAGATAATATTCTTACAAACACAACAAAGATAATATTTAAATTAATTAATAGGTTTTATTTTGCTTATGGTTGTGTTATAATATTCATTATAATTGTAGCATCGACACGGCTTATCGATGTTTAGTTTGACACGTCACAATTTTCACGAATTATTACTAGCATATATGCGTTAGTGTTGAGTTTAGTGTTTGTAAATGTGTATGTGCTTCATAGTTTATAATTCAAAATCTTTTGAATAATTGTGTTTTTGATGATTTTCTTTTTCTCTGATGACAATAGACCGGATATATGCGGAAAGGAAGCTTGGAAAACCAATTATTTAAAAGTAAGAATTTAATTATTTGTTATAATATTAGCATCTTCATCTTTTACTATGCATAGATTTGAAGGATTAAACTTTTCTTAATTTGTATTTTTGTGGAATAATGTAGGACATTCAACACCGTTACCATGGACAACAAGATTGAAAATTGCCGAAGTTGCAAAAGGTCTAGCCTTTTTACATGGTGTAAAGAAACCAGTCATCTATAGAGACTTCAAGGCCTCAAATATCTTATTAGATTCCGTAAGTAGAACTAATCCAACAAATAATCCTCTATTAAATTAATGTTCCATTTTTTTATCTCTGAATCTAACTCATTACTATTTATTCTTAATCTTCCAGGATTATAGTGCAAAACTCTCAGATTTTGGCTTGGCAAAAGATGGTCCACGAGGAGAAGACACGCATGTTTTAACTAGAGTTATGGGCACTCAAGTTTATGCTGAACGAGAATATACAAATACAGGTAAACTTATGTAGCAATTCTAATTCATTAATCCCATTATGTATACATTTCACATTCAGGTTTAAGCAGTGTGGAACATATCTATATGTCACTGCCGTGTCTGATATTTGTTAAGAAATCAATATAAATGATATTTAGCCACATCAATATCTAATGTCTAGGTCCGCCCCTGATTACAGGAAACATGTTCTCCCAGCTGGATAGCAATGAACTGCGTCGATCTTATGGAAACGTACCAAGAGACCCCAAGTTTCAGCATGACTATACCTACAAACACAGTCAGCACATACGTAAGGACATCGTACAATGCCTCTCGTCTTCAGTAGTCTCAATTGTAGTCTCTCTTGGTATTTTCTACAACATATGGAGCAGCCAATTATCAATTTTCCAGGTCCAGCCACTGCACAAAGAACACAATTACCGCCTTTCCATATGGCCATCATTGCTCGGGTTGTTTGGTTTTATGGTGTTTGTTTGTGCTGTTGCTGTAATGAATCTTGTTGGTGCACTATTCACTAGTATGCAGAAAGCTATGCTTATCTTTTTGGCCATTTTGATGCATCTTCAATCAGCTAACTCAATCATCGAAGTGTTTGTTACATTAGTCGGTGGACTTTCCATGGGGTGGCATGCTTTTGGAAAAAAAGCAACCACTAAATGAAGTCATATGAATAAAGATGCTATAAGCTGCCAACATAAACATATATGTATGTCTCTGAGTGTGTGATTTTAATACCAGTGTTTATCCTAGAATCTGTGTTTGTAATAAGTTGGCTCTATGCAGTACATTATTCCATCTGAGGTATGTAATGTGTTGTTGGATTTTAGTTTCAATTTAACAATAGTTGTATTGGGTACCAACGTTTTTGTGCTTAATTATTAACCTTGCTAAAGTTTTAATCCGTAGTCATATAACTATTGTATATGTTTGGCTTAATTAATGATTTAGTCCTTTAAGTTATTTGTTAGTTACATTTTGGTCTCATAAGTTATTAACGTTACAATTTGGTCCCTTAAGTCAATATCTGTTAGCCAAATAAATCCTCACCGTCAGTCTTTTGCCAAAACGTTAAATAGGCACATGTAAACGATGACATGAAAACTTGCAATGTGTATCCACCTTAGACATTGGATTAACGGTTTTGACGGTGGGGATTTATTTGGTTGGCGGAAGATGACTTAAACAGACCAAATTGTAACGTTAATAACTTATGGGAGTAAAATGTAACTAACAAATAACTTAAGGGACCACATCAGTAATTAAGCATATATATTTATACTAAATAAACTATGAGAAATGTTAACTTGTGCCCTTAAGACACAAGATAAGAAATCCAAAATAGTAACTTTTTGTTGGAATGTATGTATTCAATTTAATTTTAAAATTTATAATAAATAAAATGCACAAAATTTGAGGGAATATTTCTATTTTTGAGTTCCTTATGATCTGCCATAAGGGCATAAGTTAACATCACTCATAAACTATATATATTATAGTTTTGTCCGCTTAATTCTTTGCACCTGCTTTTGTGCTTATATAACGGTATGGTGAACCTTGTTTTGGCTACAAAAGAAAAGGATGAGGAAAAAAGGAAACAATGAAACTAATGTCTAATGAAAGTGATTCCCTTAACATGAGCTAGGAGGATGCTGAACATCTCTTAAGCTGTCACCTGAAGAGCAATGAAATGAAACCATCAACAACTCCTTACTTAGCCAAGAATTCTGCATCAAACCACCTTCTATAAAAGTATGCCACGGATCAAACTCCAAATTTATGAGGTTAAACACATCCCCAAACCTGTGATGCACATCAAGATCTCCTTTGACAGGCACAACAGCATGCAACAAATCGAAAAAACAATAAATAACTCTCATATATCTTGAATTCATGTTGTATCTTTCCAAAATTAATAGGTCCAAAGACACAAAAGTCAATGAAGAAATAAGAATGAATTAAGAAGCCAACAACCGTTAAGTGCCCAAATCTGGGATTGGACCAGGGATGGTGATGTAGCACACAGTCTAATGTCAAAATTCATGGAATGATTGAGCGCTCAGGCTCCCGTATTCAGCGCCTGACATTTGCAACATCATGCATAAACACAATTTTTCATGTTCCAAAGGGTGTGCATCTTTGTGGCTTTCACCAATTGACATATTCTTCCATGAATCTTCGTACCTATTCATCCAAATTCATGGATTGAGCGCTCAGGCTCCCATATCCAGCGCCTGACATTTGCAACATTATGCATAAACACAATTTTTCATGTTCCAAAGGGTGTGCATCTTTGTGGCTTTCACCAATTGACATATTCTTCCATGAATCTTCGTACCTATTCATCCAAATTCATGGATTGAGCGCTCAGGCTCCCATATCCAGCGCCTGACATTTGCAACATTATGCATAAACACAATTTTTCATGTTCCAAAGGGTGTGCATCTTTGTGGCTTTCACTAATTGACATATTCTTTATGAATCTTTGTACCTATTCATCCAAAGACATTTAAATGAAAAGATGCAGATGGTTGAGACAATACATAATGGATTATGACACCCTATGAGGGGATGTTTCTCTTCACCAAAAGGGGCATGACCATTTCACCTTTTTAATAAGTTCTGGTTCCGAAATTTATTCAGCTGTCTTATAGTCAAACTTTTATAACCATTTGGCAATACACGATTGGATGACCAATGCATAAAAACTGTAATATTGACAAGAGATTAAAATATTATTATAATGAAAGTAAACTATTGTAAAGCAAATATCAAATGACTATAATAACAAGATTTCCAATAATCACCAAGAGATTATTCAATTTAACACAAAAGCCATCGAACAAGTATTTGGAAACAAAACAGCGGAGAATTTTTCTAATTGAGACACCATTTAACCTTTTCATTTATTAAAAAATAAAATACAATTCAATATTCAGAATAGCCAAGAACCTCATATCCATACTAGCTCACTATTTCTATGGGACTGAAGAAGAATAATAAAATCTAAAGCTAATAGTTGCTACTGCACCTAAGGATATAGAGCCAGAAAAGAAAATTAAGGCTACTTGAGCAAAGGCATGTTCTTGGATGTTGCCAAAATTGAATAATGTCAACATAAAGATTCATTGTGAGGCTTAGAAATGCCAGCTTGCGCACGTCTTGCCTTTAAATCATCAAGATAATTTTGATAGATGTAGGAAGCAAAACCCCATAAAGCCATAAGCATAGAAATTATCTTCACTCCATTCATTTTATCATGAAAAACTATAACAGCGGCAATAGGAGTAATAGCCAAAGACACAGTACTGATAACATTAGAGTAGAGAGAAGACACCAAGAAAATCAAGCCAACCACACCAACAGAACAAACCTGCCATGCTATTGCTGTCCAAACTAATGTCATTACATAAGCAACTTCTCCCTTCTGAAAACCCTTCATTTCTCCATGCAAACTATGCCATTCACCACTCACAAATAGGCCTATTGTGGAAGCACACGTGGCGACAAGTGAAGTATATATTTGCATTTCCAAAACAACAGAAAACGTTTCCTTTTTCAGAACCTTCTCAAAGGTCAGTTGCATGAGGGAAAGCAAAAGAGAGTAAAGTGCAGAAGCTCCAAGTGTACATAGGAAACCAACAACGTATTTTCCCTTCGGGATACCAGAAGGTGTGTCCGAATCTTCATTGACAGCAAGAAGTGAAGAAGATAAAGTGAGAATCACAGTGGAGTTTATAATCAAAGCAGTGAACTTTTGAGAGTTGATAAAATATGAGAAAATTGCATTGAAAGCTAACTGAGATGCACAAATCAGTGCATAGGTAGAAGCAGAGAGGTACAAAAGTCCTTGTGAATACAACATATTATCAGCAGCAATCACGATTCCAAGAACAAAATATATCAAAACGACCAGTTTGATGGAAGGTGGAACATACGAAGCTGAAGCCTCCGAAGTTGAAGAAGGAATTGTGAAAAACGGAATGAGCAAAACTGGGAAGGCAATAGTTTGGACTAAAGTAGCCATCCATGTACTATTTCCACCTTGAGCATAGTAAAATCTTCCGAGGATAACTGCAGCAGATTGTCCCACAATAAGAAACATTATGCTGAGTCCCACCAGAAACCACCATTGCCATCGCTTGTATTTGTTAAACGGTAGTTCATTAATTGTTCCGGCTATGATCATCGGTTCTTCATTATCTGTAATCAAAAGCAACATAAAGTTTATTCTCGTGTTTTTAAATGTAACCACAGAAACATCAAAGGCGCAGAACAGAGAAATACTAAAGTCTAAAACTAAAGGTAGCGAATTTTGGAATTTCGGAATAACTATACCTTTCTGGGTTGAGTAAGTTAAACTTAGTTTATCCATCACAATTTTTCATTAGTGAAGAATGATAGATAGTTTAACTGAGAAGATCTCATGAGCTAAAAGCTAATACAAATTGGACCTAAAATTGATGCACAAGTACAGCATCAACAGTAAAATCATACATAAATTAGCAGTTAACACCTATATGAATATGATGGAAGGGTAAAAACAGAGTTAACATAAAAAATTTGATCCTGATAAGATAAATGGCTTCAATCAGTTCTCCAGTAACAAATTCATGATTTCAATTTGGTCATTGCAAAGGGTAAGTATTGATGTAAAAGAATAATGAAATCTGCAAAAGTGATTCCCATAATAATGAATTAATTGAAGCATCGAAAGAGAGAGAGGTATACCTGTCATGGTGGATTGGGTATGAAGTTGAAAGTAAAAAAAAAAAAAAAAGAGAAAGAGAGAAAGGTTTAGAAGAATAGTGAAGAAGAGAGGGTGTCGCTGTTGGTGACGAAAAAAGGATCGAATAGGATTCAATTGTCAACATGTGATGTGAATGGCGGCTTCGAGTGGTGAATGAAGCCAAATTGATGATCGATATTTTACGGGCTGAGAATGGTAACACGTGTGCCTTCTGTTGATTCTACAATTCAGGAAACTAACATGCTCATGCTCATGCTCATGCTCATATAACTTCAAGATTAAATATGGTTTTATTCCATAAAAATGCAGTACATTTCTTTTATGGAAAATAATAATAATAATAATTAATTAAAGGTTGACTTTAAAAAAACAATTTGTTTATCATTTAAGAAGTAAAATCAAAGTGTGTGTGTTTTATTATAACATAGTGTCTCGCTTTTTATTTCAAATCATATTGGCATCAAAGCTCAGATTCTATGAGTTAGAAGTGAAAAGAACACAAGTTAGCATTTTCTTAATTTAAAATGTAAGAATGCGAATAATGGGAAGTGAACTGTATTAATTTCTCAATGCAACTATACAAATATGTTTTGTAGAATTAAAAGATGCAAAGTGACGATGACTCTCAACCAATCGAAGAAACAAAAATACAAGGTGCAATCTATGGAAAACTCTAGAAATTTATGAAGCTCAAAGGGAAAATGGACTAATTTCTAGTTTACCAATTGGAAACCAATAATTGTCACTCATGTTCTTCCTTGTCTCTTTGATGCGTGGATCATATGTCATGTGTCCCTCTTCATCATGTGATTCAGTTATGGAATCATTTCTTTTGTTTCCTTTCATAACAAAACAAAAATATAATCATTTGACTCGTGAGACATTTGACACATGTTAGTAGAACAAAATGCAAGAGCAAATATATTTTCTATGTTATCAAGCAGCAAAACTGATGATGACATTCAAGAAGCTCAAAGAGAACAAAAGAGTGTGATTACTATGAGTAAAAGTAGGAGACTCCAAACAAAGATGGATCTGAAGATTACTACTTTGTTGGGTTTGAAACCTGTAGGAGCTCAATGAACACAAATTATTCCAAATATTGTTTGTTTCTAATTAGAATTCTTAATGGAAGTATAATAAAATTTATAAAACGTAGCTTTTATATCTTCTATTTTGTCTCCTTCTGTGATTTAGACAATTTCGTTCTCTTTAAACATAGCTTTTATGGTCACTAGTTTTTGAGGATGATAGAATTTACAAATTCATACTTGTGTGTGTGAGGTAGAAAATATTCTCCAAGGTTTTTGGTTGAACCATTGTGGATCTTATCAAGGAGATTTTCAAATCTCTTGTGGCGGTCCTCATTTTGGTCTTATCTTCCTCATAAAAGTGGAGATCATACATCTATGTCTTCATCTAGTCTAATCCATTTTTTGTAAGTTTTAAATTTCTTTCTTGGTTCTTTATCTGTGTTTCTAAGATAAGTCTTGAAAAATTGAATTCAATCTTGCAAACACCATTTATCTTTGAACCCTTCATAGGTTCACATCAATTGGTATGAGAGTTTCAATCAAATAATAATTTATTACATGTGCAAGTAATTAAATCCATATAAAAACCGTGGGGAAAAAAATATCTTTATAGGTCAACTTAGTTGCACCTAACACATTTTTTTAAGAAAGAAAAGTTGCACCTAACACTATCATTGAAATTGATTAAGAGTCTTTGACGTCCCCAATATAAGAACGTCTCGATTGCGAAACTTTTCTCTTAAACACAAAAGCGAACCACACTGCTCTACACAATGGTTGACAATAAAACTTATCACTAATGACATTTAGCTCAACTCTCAAATAAGTATCTAAAAACACTTGAGGTAGAGTATGTCTAAGCAGATATATAGTAGGGAATTTATATGCAACATCTCGAGGAGAAAATTATTGGTAAGAAAGTCTCAAACACAATCAAGGTCAATCCAATATATTTAGAGATAAAAAACTTACCTTCAAATGAGATATTTTATGTAAGATAAAATAACATAAAAATAAAAACCAAGCATAATCAATAAAAAGGTCACTTGCATTTACAATTACAATAAAATGTCCCTTAAAAAACATATACAATAAAATGGTTTTTAAAAATTAAATTAGGACTCAGTTTGCCGAAGTAAGGAGGATGGAGGGTTAGGTGTTATGAGTATGAGGGAGTTTAACTTATCGTGACTAGGTAAGTGGTGTTGGTTGATAAAGACGGGTTGTGGTATAGTGTGTTGAAGACTCGTTACAGGGAGGAAGGGGGTGGCTTAGGGAGAGGAGTAGGTTTTGTTCATCTTGGTGGCGGAATATGGTGGGTATCCATGACAGTATAGGTATGGGTGTGGGGAGCTGGTTTGATGATAATATTTCTAGAGAGGTTGGTGACGGTAGTAGCACTTTTTTGGACAGATAAGTGGATAGACGATGTTCCTTTGTGTGATAGGTTTAGTCGCTTGTATGCTTTAGCTGAAAACCCTTTGTGCTCGGTAGCAGAGATGTACCATGTACGATGGGATGAGCGAGGAGATGGTTGGAAGTGGAGAAGACAATTATTTGCGTGGGAGGAGGATCTTCTTAGGAACTATTGTTTTCTACTTCATAACATTGTTTTGCAGGATGGTGTTCTTGACCGTTGGAAATAGTTACTTGACCTAATCAAAGGCTTCTCAGTTAGCGACATTTACCATATGCTTACGGCATCTGAACAGAACACTGTGCGGGTTGATACGGGTAATGTTTGGCTCAAACACTCCCCTCTTAAAGTGTCTATAATCGTGTGGTGTCTCTTCTGAAATCGTCTACCAACAAAGGATAACCTCATTACAAGGCATTATTCAAGCCGAAGCTAATGTCTGCGTGGGTGGGATACGGGGCTCAGGTGTCAGCAGACCATCTCTTCATCACTTGCAGTCATTTTAGTCAGTTATGGACACTAGCTTATTCGTCGTTGGCTTGACATCTCTTCGGTTGAAACTTTTTGTCCTCATGATTACTTCATCCAATTCGGCAGCTAGGGGGACTTCCTGGTCACACTAACTCGTCCTTGAAACTCATTTGGTTCTCTTGCGTTTGGACGATCTAGAAAGAAAGAAACAATGAGATATTCAACAATTCTTTCGAGCTTTAGCAAATGCTAGATAAAGTCAAATTACTATATTTCACATGGCTCAAGGCTAAATTGACAAATTTTGCCTACACATATCATGAGTGGTGACGAAACCTTTTATTTTACCTGGACATTTCTTTGTAACTATTTTTAGCTGTTTTGCGGCAGATTACCTTGCTTTTGGCTTGCTGTTTTTATACCAACTCTAATTGATTGTGTATTAATATATATCTCATTTTGGTTTGTTAAAAAAAATAAAAAATAAAAACGATAATTAGGATTTTTTTTTTAGAGGATTATTAAATATATTATTGTTAATTATTTTGTGTTTGAGGGAGGTAATAAGGAGAATATGGGGTGTAACTAGAATATTTTGTTCCCTTTTTTCTATAGTGCGTGTGATAAGTTCCTTTAACACTCACTCATTCACAAAGAGAAACAGAGAGATCGAGAGAGAGAGAGAGAGAAAAAAAATGGCACTGAGAGCAGCTATACTCCGCCATGTTCGTATTCCAATCCAAACCACTCCAAAATTGCAACCATGGAATGGTTCCATTCGATCCATGTCTTCACATGACGATCATATCACCAAAGAAGAAGTCATCGAGCGAGTTCTCTCTGTTATCAAAGATTTCCCCAAAGTGGATCCTTCAAAGGTTTCTTCTTTTCCTATTTTCCCCTTCGTTTTGCATAATTTGTAGTCTTGTTTACTGTAATATAGAAAAATACTGAGAAATGGGTGTTCCTAATTGTTATTCTGTTGATTTGTCCAAATGGGTTTCCTCCAAAATTTGGAATTGAGAAAAATGAGTAATATGTGACCCAAATCGTTAATCTGTTGATCTGTTCAAGAGGGTTTTTGCTAAAGTTTGGAAATTTACTTTAATAATTACCTGGGTGGTGTTTGTAATAATGTTAAGGAGTGTGAGAGATGTGTATCCCAAATTGTTATTCTGTTGATTTACCCTAAATTTGAAAGGTTAGCTCATGAACCTTCTTAGAAGTGTTTGTTTGTTGTCTTAATTTGTGTGGAAAATTAGAAATGGGTTTTTCCAAATAGTTATGTTGATTTTTCCAATAGGTTGCCCCAAAAGTTGTAGATTTAGGGTCTGTTTGGATTGACTTGTTTGTTGATTTAAGGCCTGTTTGAATTGAGTTATTTGAGCTTATCTACTGGCATAAGTCACTGAGACTGTTTGAGAGAACTTATGAAAACAATTTGTAACATGTCCACTAGCACGTATATCTGATATGATAGCTTTTTGACTTTATTTTATAGTACTGTGATAAACGTAAACACTTATATGATAAACACTTGATTATGTTGTCTATTCAAATAAGACCTTACTCACCATGTGGGAATTGTCTGCTTGGTTAAGCGGGGATTGTTTGAAGATTTAACGAGAGATAATATGTGCAAGAGAAAACTGTGTTGCAGTTCTCAGCTGATAATATATTATTCAACTGAGATGCATTTTGTAGGAAAAACTACATGGCTCTTTGGCTAAATAAACCATTTTCTTCAACGTTTTTTTTTTTTTTCTTTCTAAATGGACATTATCATTGTGGAGTGTGAGAAGGGTTACATGTCTGTAGTCTTACCTTAATAACTGGTACTGATTTTCTACATGGCATTTTGAAAAAAATAATTTTATTCATACATTTTGCTTGTATATTTGGACTTTATAATGCTGTAGTTTTATTTATTTTTTCAAAATATTGAAGTTGAAATGGATTCTCATATTTTAGTAATGCGTAATTTCTGACAGTTTG
Organism: Medicago arabica; assembly: GCA_946800305.1. Taxonomy (NCBI): domain Eukaryota; kingdom Viridiplantae; phylum Streptophyta; class Magnoliopsida; order Fabales; family Fabaceae; genus Medicago; species Medicago arabica. The sequence goes on from OX326969.1 coordinate 41,783,070, forward strand.
AACAAAATCTTTTGAGTTCCCCTCATCTGAATGTTTATATTCAATACAGTCCTGTGCAAAATATTTAAACTGGAAAATAAGACTACATTTGAAAAACTCTCCTTTTATAAAGGCATTCCAGATTTGACATGCAAAGGAGTTAGGGACCGGAAGACATTCCCCTTGCTTTGATTCACTTTTCTCCTTTTCCTCTTTAATCTTGGCTTGTTTTTATCCTTGTACTATTTAGTAACTCTCTCTCCTCTCCTCCTTAACAAAGTGTTGTTTTCGTTAATAAAATTTCAAGTTCCAAATAAAGAACTCCTAAACAGTGTTGTTTTCATTAATAAAATTGAGCAATCATAACCCATTTCCTAGGCCACACACACACTGGTTAAAAAAAAAAACACTGTTGATTAATCTTGTCAAAATTCCAGTGTTATTAAATATCACCCATGGCGGATTGCAGTGGCAGATTTTTTACAACCGCCACGGCCAATCTGTGAAAGATGGCGGTGCCATGGTGTTCTATTGTGGAGTTTGAGCTTTGGACTTCAAACTCTTCTGTATTGTGCATAAGGAGGAGGCTGATACACATAACCCTTTATGGCCTAGTTTTCTACTTTTTTTTCCTTTGGGTTGGGCGAAGGGGGCGGGGATTTAATCTTCAAGACGGCCATTGTTCCCATAGTAATATTTGAACTTATCTTTGAGACTTTCATTATTCCATTTATTTAAGTTGAAACAACACTGATATACATACACTATTTGTTCATAGTAGAAGGTTTCATCATGTTATTAACAAGTTTAAACCAGAATATGTAATATGTTAAATTCCCAAACTTAGATTATTAGGGTATGCTTGGTTTCGAAAAAACATTTTTGTTTTGTATTTCTTCTTGTTTTCTATTTTAGTTACAAAAACAACTTTGCTTTCACCTTGTTTCTTGTGTAGGAAGCAGAAAAAACAATTGAATGTTTTGTGTTTATTTCTGTGTTTCAGTTTTAATTACAAAAATACCACATTGTTTTCAAGTTGTTTCTTGCTTTTAAAGATTTGTATTGGAAACCGGGAAAATAACTATTTTTTGTTTCTACTGTTGCCTTCATACATATATGAAAATGGGAGACAAAGGGAAAATGATGTTTGTGTTTTTGTAATCAAAAGTGAAAACATGTCATGCTAACGGATAACATTTTCTCAAATTAAATAGACGGTCAGTTTTCTCCCACAACTCTTGCTCAGCTATTGATAGATTGATTTCCTCCAAAATCAGAAACTTCAGAGCTAGATATTTTAAGCATATGTAGAAACTGGCATAGCTCCCAGGGGATTCATTTATTTGAAATCTAACAGAAACCAAATTACAAATAGGGCAGCAGCAGCACAATCTGTGCGTCAGCCAGTACCAAATGATTTAAGGCAATTGTAAAATTAAAAGGCTCTATTTTGGTCACTTGATGCCCTACTTTAGGATCCTCCATCTATTGAAATATTTATATAGACACGTTGTTTTTCGGATTTCACAAGTGACTTTATATTGTTTGTTTCACAATCTACAATTTATTCAAGTTCACTTCACAAGCTGATGACAGTTTGAGCCAAAAGTACATCTCAAGTGTTTATCATACAAGTGCTTATGAATAAACTATTTTTGTAACAAAATATAAAATAAAGTCAAATTATTTTCATATATTAGCTAATAGTTATCAACTACCAAGTCATCATCACAGTATCAGTATATAAAAGTTGAAATTGGGTTATTCACATACATTTAAAAAAACAGCAAGTGAAAAACTTTTATGAGAATGTCCCTCACTTCAGTGACTGTTGTTCTTCGTTAAGGAATTTTCTGCTAGTCATAGTTTTTTAGAAACATTGTTTTTAATTCTTTTGAGCACAAGATTCATCAAAAATCTTATTTTTATTTTTCCTCTTAAATTTTTATTTTCATTGGTTGTCTTGTATCAAGATGCTTGGACTTTCTTACACTGGAATACAAATATTCTTCTGTAGAAAGATCTTTTAAATTTGTTTGTACTCATCTATTTTACACCTTGCATATTTGATCACGCATTGTAAATTGTAAGCTGTGCAGATAATTTGTATTTATGGGTTTAATGGTTTCCCAGGTGACTCCAGAAGTGCATTTTCAGAAGGATTTGGGTTTGGACAGCTTAGACAACGTCGAAATTGTAATGGCACTGGAAGAGGAGTTCAAGCTGGAAATCCCAGACAAGGAAGCTGATAAAATTGACTCTTGTCATCTTGCTATTGAGTATATTTCTAACCACCCCATGTCTAGTTAAAGTTAACCAACCCGTCTTTTTCCAATTTGGTTTCATGTTAAACTTAACATCGGTGCAACCTTTACCTTTCCCTTCTTTCACTGGATGTTTCTTGAATCTGGTTTATCTTGTTATCTTTGCCTTTACCCATTCAAATTGAAGTGAAATGGGTTGGTTGTTGAAAATAATATGAATTGTTCAGTAAAGAGTTTGTTTAGTGAAGAACAACTACTGGATATTTGAAGGGCTCTAATTTCAAGTGTTATGTTTTGAATTTTTTACTGTGCGTGAGAAATAGTGTTGATGGAGTCGTCATGATGAGGTCTAAACTCTAAAGCCCATACCATAAAATTTGATTCCATTTTGGTTGGCATAACCTTCATTGTGTACTATTGCATCTATTTTCCCTTTCTCATTTTGAAATTAATAACTGAACAAAACAAATTTTTGCATAAACCATCATCATGCCTACCTACGTTTCTGTCTGGGTTGTTCCTTCAATAATGTTTGAAGTATTTCAATCTTTTCACAATGATTGTTCAATATGCCCCTCAAATTGCTCACACAATTTCAGGAAATGTTGCAACTCGATTGGGTTTTACTCACAAAAAATGTCAATTGGGAATTATGACCCGATCGGTTGAGCAACCCGTGAGGCTTATTGAGCAATACCCTCTTTTCACTCCGCCGTAGTCAAAAGCAGCCGACGATCGTCCTCCCTCTTCCTCTCCATTTGGGAGCCCATCAACCCCTTCTATTTCAGGCATCGTCACATATATACAAAATCACGACATTCAAAGGGTTGTCAAAATTATGGCGGTACAAACTTTGCCTAATTTTAAATTGATAATTTATTGGTTCAACACTTCAAATAACTTTCTTACTTTGCCTAATTTTAAATTGATAAATTTATTGGTTCAAAACTTCAAATAATTTTCTTAAATGGAAAAAGCTTATAACATTTCATTAGCAATCAAAATGCAAATACTTGACTGTACATCAACTAGTAATTTGTTCTTTTATAAGAAAAAAAAATCAACTAGTAATTTGTAGCTAAATCTACACATTCTAAATTAGAAGAAGCAAAATTACAATGAAATAAACTTAAAAAATTGAGTGAGGAAAGTTAAATGGAGGGAAAATATTTTACTTTTTTAATCTAATTTAGTATACTTAGTGGGTCTTTGGCTTTTCAATGAGCATCTAGAGTCTAGGGTATCTCAACACGTTTATACCATTTGGATCAGTTCTTCTGACACTAATTTCCGAAGTGGTGTGGAGCTCACTTTCAAATGGACAGGACAGCTATAGGAATCAAATCCACATTTGTATTTGATGTTATTTAGTTCAGGGAAAAAATCAAACAAAATGAAAGTATTAGCAGGACTCAATTATTTTCTGCATTTCATGAGAAGGAGACAAAAATTTACATGTAAGCTACAGGTTGATGAAAAAGACTCCACATAATATAAAATTGTCTATGTCATGACGTTTTTGGTATATTCATTATAAAGTTATGAATTTGGCCATATGGACCATTATGCGCCTTAAAAATTACATAATTTGCACACTATCATTACATTGAAAAAAAATTAATTCCAAGTTGCACAAGTGAAACAAGCCTTATACTCTTTATGTATGAGTTAGTTTTCATCGTTAATTAAATCAATAAATTTTATTTGTGCTTGTTAGACAAATTGTAAAAAATATATGTGCATGGTGCAATATCATTTTGTTTGTCCATGTTAGACAAAGTCTGAAAATGATACAAAAAAATATAATAAGAAATGGTTTTCTTTAGGGGATAATAAAAAATGGTTATTAACTATTAAATATTCACTGCCTCAAAACAAATTATTAAATATTTATTAAACATTCTGTATTAATAAACTTTTTATTAATCATGATGCGATGACACCAGAGTCAATTTTAACGTACATGCATATTCAATCATTCTTTGTAGAATGTGAAGTGTGAATAGGAGTATAGGTGCTTCAGATAAAACCAATAAAATCGAAAGTTCAAACCGAAAAAATATCCGACCTTGTTTGGTTCGGTTTAAAATCGATCTAGTTTGGTTTGGTTCATGGTTTTTCATTTCGAGATCCGTGAAACCGATAAACCAATCTGATAATAACCACACTCCTTATTTTACTAATATTATCTTACCTCACACAAACTTATGGTTATGCCCAAAATTAAACATAAAATACTTTTTAATCATTCACTTTCTCTCATCTTCATCTCATCTCATCAGACATACTCTTTCATTAATACTAAAAAAGAAATCCTAGCTGTCACCCACACCAAACCCATTGTCCATCGCCACCGGTCACCACTGAGATCGTTCATCTCTTGGTCTGTTTTATCATATTTATGTCATTGATTTATACTCATTATAGTTCACTGTTTCCCATTTTCATTTTCTATGTCATTGATTTATACACGTTACGTTATATTTCATTGTTGATGAATGATGCATGTATGGATCATGAAAGATTGAAATATTTGAGTTTGATGAAGTTTTTTTTAAAGAATGATAGATGAATGAATCTTGGATCATATGTATGAAATATTGAGCAAGCTTAATTATAAATTGTTGTTTGAAAAATAGAGAACATGAAAAAACAAAATATGAAGTACAATTATACAAAGTTCTATGAAATATTTTGGGAGAATATGAATTTTTTTTAATTGTATTTTTAAATAAACCGATCAACCAAATCAATCCAAATCGATGAAGGTTTCATCGGTTCAGATATTTTTTTGACGTTCAGATATTTTTTTGACTGAAAATCAATCCAAACCGAACCGTTACACACCTGAGTGTGAATTAATCAATTCATCCGATGAATAATTTTATATTAAGTTGTTGATTAGGTATACAAAATATGAAGCAATTTTAATGAGTTAATTATGTAAATGATTTATAAAAAACCGTAGTTTTTAATCTATGTGACATTTTCTTTTAGTAGTTTAGGGACTAAAATGTTGATAGAAATTTTTTACAATGACAAAAAATACTTATGGAAAATTGTACACGACTAAAAATGTTGATAATTTTTTTTATGGAGACTAAAAAGTATGATTTTATTTTGTAGGGACTAAAACTAAAATTTTGAATATTTATAGCGACCATTTACTTAATTATCCCTTTAAATTTTACGCTGGCATATATTTTAATAATAAAAATTGAAATTTATGATATGTTATAATAAGACGACGTGATAAAACATTGAATAAACCATCAAATTAGACTTTGACTTTATAAGACACTCTTAAATAGGTTTATGAAATTATGAATTTTTCAAAAATTTCTTTAGCTTTATTGAACTATCAAGTTGATCCTCAAAATTTAACCACTTACAATTCATTAGGTCCAAATATTTTAACAACTTGCTATCTATTTGGTCCATATGTTTAATCATTTACTATCAATTTTGTTCATAACATTTTTCAAAAGGACCAATATGAGTTTTGTCAAAAAAAAGGACCAGTATGAGTAAAATTTGACAAAGTTAGACATCTTTATGAAATATTCATAATCTCAAAGACTTATTTGAAAACATCATATAGTTTTAAAATTATATGAATTTTTATAGGGTTGAGGTTGTTTGAATTGACTTATTTAAACTTATCTACTATCATAAGCATTTGAGACATTGTTATGGAGAACTTATGAAAACAACTTATGACTTTTTTGTTGCAAAAAGCTTATGACATGTCAATAAGCTGTTTTGAGCATATATTTCCATAAGCTCTCTACGATAGCTTATGAATACCACACACATGTTATACGAAGACGGATTGACTTTAATTTATCTTGTATTGTATTAATAGTTTATTCAAAATTGCTTATATAATCAGCGCTTGTGTTATAAACTATAAAATAAGTCGATTATCCAAATAAAACATTGATCTATTTAACAAGACTTTCAAGTCAATTCAACGGATGAATTCAATCAATTCGTCTTATTCAAAAAGTTTATTTGGTGTCCAACTGTTCTTCATATTGAATGCAATAAGAAGATTTTTTTTTTCATTCTTTATACTTTTTTTTACCATGTTATGGGTACGGAACTTCCACATCGTTTAAGAGCCACTATCTCGGTTGAGAAAAAGTGGGGTTTCATAAAGTGAGTTATCCCCAACCAATTGTATTTTCTCCATACACTAGAGTCAATAATCGAATCTCTAACAAATTATTTAAGAAGTTCTAATCTTTTTACCACATGAACCAATTCATTGTTAGTTATTTATACCTTTCTCCATCTCTCTACAAAATTGTCATATCTTCTCAATTTTTTTCATTAGAAAGTGACCATTATTCACTGGTTTTTTTGCTGTCTTTATTTATTTATTTTTGTCATTGCTATAAATTCATCTATTAAAATTAATAAGTGAGCAAAGATTTGGAGACTTCCAGAGTTAGGACATGTCTCAACACTCAAAGAACACTTAAAAAAGAAATTGAACTAGGGACCTCAAGTGAGTCAATTTCTTATCTACTAATCCAACATTAATTAAATATCATTATCATCCAGCAATTGAAGTAGCACCAATGATATTATATTATTATTGAACTATATTGCTACCTTTCTTGTTTATTTTGTCCTACACGTTTGTTTTGTTCCCGTTTTTATGCTGTCAATTTAAACGTTTCGAAAGTATCTTATCTTTTTTATGAAATAAATTTGGAGCAAGGCAATGATCTCTCGGTACAAAGTAAAGACCACGAAGATAAAAAAGAAAAAACACAATTTTCTCTTTATATTTACCTCCGTTGAGTGGTTCGAAACTAGAACTATTGAAACCAACTATCTAATCCAAGACTTATGTGTCATTTTTCTTGTTGAATACTTTATTCGTAAGTGTCACATGATTTATGAATTTTTCCAACAATATTTTCTTCAGCCCCTGTCTTGTGTGTTGTGTTTTAGAGAGGACGAAAGTTGCAACACGTAATTTCTTCTCGTGTAGTTTTACTAGGAAAGTTTAGCAGGGTGTGTTTGATAGGATGGGGGTGGAGGTAGTTTCCAAAACTGAATGGAGTTTTACATTTTTTACAGACTAGGAATTTCTTGAAGGGAAAAGAATTGAAGAAAGAGAAATTTTGATTTGGCTTGACATAGTTTGGATTTTATGAAAGATGAGGAATAATATTTACGAGAACCAACACGATGTGAGTATATACGAGAAAAGTAACGGAAAAAAAAAAGAAAAGGTATTAACACGAGAACCGGAAACTACTTCCTAATATTTTTGTTACAACATATGATATGCATGTGTTTTTAATTACAAGCCATGACATTTGTTTTTTGTTATACTGTTTGTTTGGTATGTGATTATGATATGGCTATATACAACTCCATTTGGAAAAACACAATCATCTCAACTCAAGAAATGTCAATTGTGCCAAAAGTACAGTTACAACATGCATGATAAACATGCACACGGTGAATTTAAAATTAATAATTGACGGTCTATATTGCAAGCCATGCCAATCAATCATATTTCTCTGTTTATTTTATAAGCAGGGAAATCTGTATGTGAATATATATTATATATATACAGCTATATTATATAATGTTGCTATATAACATATTTAATGTTGGTTTTCTTAGTAGTTAATGTTGGGGTTGTTAGTTGGCAGATCTTGTCTTTAACAGGCCCCCTTGGTATTAATGAAAATTTTGCCTATTAAAAAAATCATTGTAACCAGCATACGTATATATAAATTGAATATTATAAATCCTGATCAAGTTCTAGAAGATTTATAGATTAACATTATTAATGTGATTGAGGTTCAAACATGTGTATAGAGAAAACTTGATTGAGAGGATATGGGGTAAGGCGTGTTCATAGATCAAGTTAAGTCGGTTTTGATCAAATTTATAATATGGTATTAAAGCGACAGCATGCTTCCGCAAATGACATGATCAAAATTTATATGATTCAGAACATAAATGTTACAAATCACATAATCAAATATATAAAGATTCATCTCACATGAGAAATAAGTTTGAGAGGTTGACTTGACAGAAAAGAAAAATTCTTAGAATTCGTATTGAACTATTGATTAAAAGATAACAAATCAGTACAAGAGAGATGGTTTATATTAGAGCTTCCGATGAGTTAACAAACTCTAACTAATTAACTAAATTTTAACTAGCTCTATATTTCTAATAGGCTCACAAAGTTATGAAAAGAGAATTATTAACCTAAGTTTGGATTACAAAGTAATGCAAGAGTGTATTAAGAAAATTAATACAAGAGTATGGCATAATAATGACTAATGATACATAAGATTGAAGTGAAAAGTTATTTTGACAACATTTATGTTTTGGACACAGTATACACACATGATGTATTTATATATGGTGTTAAATTTTAGACGTTCAAAGAACCTCTCATGCTTGATTTTATGTTTATTAAAAAGTGTAAAATGAGTTTCCTTTTATAAAGTTAAAACATAATTTAGGATGAGTTGAGATCCTCTCCATTTATAAAAATAAATGGAGATTGTCATTATAAAAGAGATAAACATAAAATAGGCGGTGAATCATATTATTGAATGAGTTCCACCATCATAAATTATTTTTAAGATTTTCTGTGTCTTTATCTCTCTAAATGAAAAAAAATGGAGAAGAGTTTAAATGTAGATGATCCTAACTCATCTAAGGTCGAGCTAGATTCCTTGCTATTACAACATATCGATGTAACAGATATGAGTCGTCTTATCTTAAATCGACTTATGAGATCTTTTTACTATGTAAAAATGAGTTTGAAATTTGAACTGTTTGATTTGAAATCATCAGTTGAAATTTGTTGCAGCTTGAAGCCGCATGAAATCCATAATGAAATTCGAACAATAGACAACAAGTACAACAATATAGCACAATAAACAAAAATAAAGTAAAGTGCAGTAAAGAAGGACACAAAAGGTTTGGTAACTCAGTTTGGTGCAACATCACCTACATACACAAAAGGTTTAGTACCTCAGTTTGGTGCAACATCACCTACATCTGGAGGCATCCAGACAAGAAAGGAAATTCACTCTCAATAGTATTAGTTTCTAGTCTTGTGTGAACAAACCCTACTCACCGCCTTTTCACCTAATCACAGGCCGTGAATTTCTATCTAAGACTCTCCCTAGATATGAGATCCCCTCTCACTTTCTCTCAACCACAACCTAGTGATTGACTAAATCACAAATACAATCAAATAAAGAGAACATCTCCAATACAAAGACCAACTTTTGCTAGATGCACTGGAGTGGTATACAAATGACAATCATATAACTCAACTAAACAAACCAGCTATATGCATCAAGACGGCACATATAGAGGTATACAAATAACAAAGAACAAGACATGAAAGCCTACAAGACACTTCTTCAAAATGACGGCTTCAATCAATCTTCGCGAGGGTTTGAGTCTTCCTTAAATAACCAGAGAATGCATGGACTTTTTCTTCAATCGGGCTAAACACACCAGCTAACCAAAACGTATATACGGTCACAATCTTCTATGAGCAAAATATATTATTACCAAATATGTTTAGGACATTTACTTCAAAAATACGGCATGGCAAAACCAACATGAACAAGCTTCTAGAAACACAGACTTCTTGAAAAACAAGCTACATGAATCAAATCTTCAAACAAATATTCCATGATATCATGCATTGCAATCTTCCAAGAATGTAAAACAAAGTACTTCACCTTAAATTAAGATGTGGTATTTACATGTCCGTGACATTTGGTACAACATCTTACTAGTACTTATTGTTTTAACAAAATAAAGCCAACCCATAATCAAAACCCAACGCATAAAGTAGGAAATGCGGGTATAGTATTGAATAATTGTATGACCATTAAAATATTCCATCGAATTTCTCACATGCTTATTACCATATTTGTATTTAACGCTTTAACCAAGAGTGACTCATAGGAGTGTACCTGCATTGTATTATTGAAGTTAGGTTATTATTTTTTCTTTTTTTGAGAAATGGTTATTATTATTATTTTGTTTATAAAGTGTAGCAGTTAAAATTCTACGGTGTTCTACCACCAACCGGCTGAAATAGTTATACTTTTTGATTTGTAAAATGAAATCTTGATTTAGATTCGTTTAGATCCAAAATATAATTTAAATAAAGAAATCGCAATAATAAGTCAAAAAAATGGTCTCACTCTACGTGGTCAAGACCACTCCATCTAAAACGTGAATTAAGTGGGCTTAAATAATTTCATCAACATTAATTTCGCTATATATAAGTTGCAACACCTAACTACTCTATACCAGTCAAATTCAAAAGGGTCACTTTAGAGTCTCTCTTCAATTTGCAACAATGGAGGATTCACTAGAGAATTTGATTTCTTATATGGTAAATTAAATTTCATAGCACACACATACATGATTTGACAATCTTTATATCATTTGTTAATTGATACATTTTTTTTTTTTATCTTTGATCATAGGAAATGGAAGATGATGTCTTGAATCAAAGTAGCACCACCACATTTGATGAGCAAGAGTTTCTCAAAGATATCATCCTTGAAGAACCAGAATGTGAACCCTCTTCCAATAAAACCCAAGACAATAGTACAACTATAGTTAATGTTGAAGGTGATGCCACTAGCCCCACAAATAGTATTTTGTCCTTTGATGAGACAAGTTTAGTTTATGGTGATTACGAGAATGTTGAAACAAACCACAAAAGTAGTAGCTCCAACTCAACCAAGTCTTTGGAAAGATCTTGTATTTTTTCTCCAGCCACATACCTTCTATCTTTTGATAACTCAAGTATTGAACCAATGTCACATAAAACTAAAAGAAAGAGTACTATAGGAATTGATGAAGCAAGAGTGAAGGAAGCAACAAAGAAGGTTAGAAGATCATGTGAGACAGTACAAGATCACTTAATGGCTGAGAGGAAAAGGAGAAGGGAGTTAACTGAGAGTATCATAGCACTTTCAGCCATGATACCTGGCTTGAAAAAGGTTAGTTTCTTTCTATGAATTCATTATTGATCTAAAGTTAATTTATAAGTATACAATCAAATGATTGTTGAATGAACTATCATCGTACAAATTTATACATAAACTATCTCATAATTAAAGAAAAATATTGTTTAACTATTTTATATTTAAAAAAAAAGGAAAAAAGTAAAAATATTTTGATTAAAGTGTCACTGAAACTACTTTACAAAATTATGGGATTTGAACTTTGTCTCACAAATTAGTTCCTTATAAAAAAAAATTCAAATCAGTTATTCATAAGCTAAATTCAAATGCATTCTTGTTTAAGATAAAAAAAATAAAAAAAATAGCTTAAGGTGGGGATTTCATTAATTCATCTGTCTTTTACTTCAATGAATAATCAAGATCTCATACCTAAAAAAATCAAGATATCATATTCTAAACTAACACTGTCAGATGAAAATTATAAATAAATAAAAATCTGCTTTTAAATTATAAATAAATCAAGCTGCAGCTCATACTGCAACTATGCTTTTCATTGACTTTTATATACATATTTTTCGAGATCTCTATTATTGTTTAATGCTGTATTATTATCGGATTGTTTAAATTTTAAGAAACTTGTCTTTACACAAACATGTTGTGAGTATTCTATCTTAGTATAATTGAATATTAAAGGTTAAATTCCTATCTGACATTATATTGTAATTTGTAATTACTATAGATGGACAAGTGTTATGTACTTAGTGAAGCTGTGAATTATACAAAACAGCTTCAACAACGCATTAAAGAATTGGAGAATCAAAACAAAGACAACAAAGCAAATCCAGCAATATTCAAATGGAAATCTCAAGTTTCATCAAATAAAAAAAAATCCTCAAAATCACTACTTGAGGTTGAAGCTAGAGTCAAAGAAAAGGAAGTACTCATTAGAATTCATTGTGAAAAGCAAAAGGACATAGTGCTCAAAATACATGAATTGCTTGAAAAGTTCCATCTCACTATAACAAGTAGTACCATGTTACCATTTGGTGCTTCTATTCTTGTAATCAACATTTGTGCTGAGGTATGACACTGTTTTTTTTTTTTTTTTTTACAATTATAAAACCGTTTTTTTCCGAACAGTCTAGTAGCTAGAATTCATTTTTTAAGGTGAATAAGTGGGGAGTCCGAAGTTCGAACTTCGGTCATTGCATATAATAATGAATTATCCCTGTCAACTGAAAAATGCTCACAGAGACATAAAATTGTCTTCTTTAACCTAATGATTGACCTATTTAAAAAATACTTTCAATTTTCAATATAATATTAATTAGTCACTTTTTTTTTCCAATTGTATCATGTCACAGTCAAGTCAATATCTTTGATTTTATAATGATGATAATTGTGAATGCATAAATAATTGATAAGAGTAATTTGATAAAAATACTATTTTATTTGTGTGAAACGGTCAAATAAATCAATCATTTTAAGACGGAGGGATTAATATATTAATAAACCTCATTGTGGATGCTTATGTTCACACCAAAATGGGTTACGTAAATGTTGACAAAATACTCTTTTTAACAAATCTTTATTATTGGTCCATTTTTAAAATAAAAAAAAAAAGTCTATTTGGTTACTTTATAAATTTGAACACTTTTAAAAATATATTTTAAAAAAAATCAAAAAGAGTAAAGGAGTGTCTTTTGTTTGTTAGTATCTGATCTCTAGTTTGTAATGTTGGGATAAAGTGAAATTCTAAATTGCTAAAGCTTTGATGCAGATGGATGAAGAAGACAGCATGGCCATGGATGACCTTGTGGAAAATTTGAGAAAATATCTATCGGAGGGACATGAGAGTCAATTGTGATCCGTGCTAGTGCATCAAAATAAAGAAGTTCTCCATTTGTAATTATAATAATGGAATGAAGATGTTTTGGAGAACCATTTCTACTTTGTTGGATTTTGTCACAATAAAGAAAAAAGGTTGTGAGCAGCATGTTTGTTTTTTCAAATGTTAAAGTGAAGTTCATGTAAATAAAGTCATGGTAATTGTTGAGATATGTAATAATGTGTTGGTAAGAGTTTGACTTTGTAAACGTTTGGAACATATTCAAATCGCACATGAGAGAGTTGTACCATTAACAACATTGTTATTAATAATTAATAATAAATTTCCCCCTAATTATTTTATAAAAGTAATGGTAGTAAGTTTATATTTGCATATCCATCTTATAGGATGTATTCTTTTGCTTTGGCAACAGTTGTTGGTGTTTAGTTGTATTTGGACCTTCCTTGTTATATATAGTTGTGAAACATGAGTATTTTGTTAGCCAAATGAACACAAGAAACAAACAAGTTTAATTTCTGTTTTGGATTCACCAACCTGACCCCAAATATAGATAATTTTTCAATCTATACCCTACAATACAGCATTTTACCGGAAGGATGCTTGGGATGTTCATGAGTTGGGAGAAGCTATACTAAAGAAGAGGTGAAGAAGGTGACCTCGGATTGCAATAGTTTCAAAAACATTGGTTCACATGGTGTCAATTTTGATTTTCTTAAAGAATTATAGTTGGATCTAAAAACTGGTTTTATGAGATCTTTTGCGGAATTTCATTTGAATGATAAGTAAGTTGGTTAAAGGTTCTAATTATACATAGTTATTATTCCTAAAGTTGTTGATCTCTATAGAGGTTGTTAGGCTATTGGTCGTTTCTTTAGTTGATTGTATGTTTAAGTTTTGGTTAAAATCTTGGTAAATAGGTTTGGGTTATTTTTTAGTCTCAGTCATGCTTTATGTAAAGGGAGAGAAATGGTTAATGCTACATATAGCAAAAAATTTGTCTCGAGGATATTCCGACACTGTACATGTGTACTGTAGCATAGTCTTGTACTTATATCCAACCATCCATGTATTGTGTCACATGAAGATCCAATTGTGATACTACGTTTGCAATGCATTCGTGAAAGTGTGTTCCCTAAATATAGCAACACTCTAAATTTTAGGTGTGATTCTTATTTTTTTATAAGTGTGATTATCTTATTGTAGATGAGGTGGTGGATGATGTAAAGAAATAAAAAAAATAAGTTTACCATGTTGAAAGTTAATTTTGAAAAGCTTCTGATTCTAAAAGATTTAGAAAATTGCTCTTCTCCCATGAAAATTGATCACTTAAGTCACGTTGAACATTCACGCTACGTGAGTTAACTCAGATTGATTTACTCATGTGGTTTATTTGTTGCAATAGTCGTATAATTCTTCTCTTTTATTGTAAATACATGAGTGGCTAATTTTCCAAATGGCCCTCCCTTGTATCGTTGCATCATGTGCGCACCATAAATATGAGGCGACCCTTGGAATGGATTTATTGTAATCAGAATATTTCTGGTATAAGTCTGCCATCGAAATTAAGAATATAAGTAACAATTTGTACATTGATTAATTTGCAACAACCTTGAAATAGACAAAATAGTCGTACGTGTAATCTATTCAGAAGTAAGGAATGCTAGCAACACATCTTTTAACACACACTTTCGAACACACTCTCTTTGATTGATTAAAATTTAAATGGGTCCCACCAAATCATGTGGGTCCCATATAAATTTGGTGGGTCCCATGTCAATTTTAACCAATCAAAGAGAGTGTGTTAAAAAGTGTATATTAGAAGGTATGTTGCTAACATTTCTCATTCAAAAGTTAATGAAGCACTTTTACTTTTACCGGTCAGCAATACAAAGCATGAGAAAGAACTAGTACTACACCAAGCAATGGAGATGAAACATATGACTATACTAATAAATAAATCACATGAGTAAACCAATGTGAGTTAACTCACGTTGGGTTTCAACGTGAGTTAACTCACGTAGTGTGAGTGTTTAACATAGGGTATTTTAGGTAGTTTGTATGGGAGTGGCCAATTTTGGATGGGAGAAGAGCAATTTTCAAAGATTTATGGACCATGCTAAAGTAAGATGGGCCAACCCGTTTAAAATACAAACCCGTGGGTTTGGCCGAATATATAGATTTTTTTTTTGTTTTTTTATAGGCTGGATCGTGATAAAATACAAGTTTGACAGCACTAGAACCAGACATGGCAACAGGGCGGGGCGTGGGCGGGTTTTAACACACCCGGCCCCGGCTCCGTTTAATAGTACCCAGCCCCGCCCCCGCCCCCAGACCCGTCGTGGATAGAAAGTTCACCACCAGACCCGCACCCACCCCCACCCGCGAAAAGTGTAATTTTTTTTTTTTTTTACAGTAAGCTTGTTTTTCAGTGCCAAACCTGTTTAAACCTGTTTCAGTGGCAAGATAATTAAAACAAAAGCCTCTAACAAGCTTAGAAGCTTTGCAAATTTGTCTAAATATTACAATTCATAATCAATCCATATTCAAAACCAACAAAAGCTTCTTTATATACCCTTGCTAACTTAAGTAAAATAAAGGTAATAAAGTAAATTCACATATACGGGTGCGGGGCGGGTGCGTATATCCCCCTGTCCTGGCCCCGGACCCACATTAAACCTACGGGTTTTCCCCGCACCTGAACCCAGTAAATCCGGCTTTTCCCCGTTACTATCGGGGCGGAGGCGGGTGAGACCCGACGGGTGCGGGTTGTGTTGCAATGTCTAACTAGAACTGAGTGCAAAAACGTTTTTTTTTTAATTATGGTTGAGCAAAAATTAGAATAATTAGTAAGTTATTATATTAAACCAAAATATGAAATTAAAAATAAATTTACTTAATTAATTAATTACTTTCTAGAATAATAGGTTATTTATTTATTTGATTTAATAAAAAAAAATTAAATTAATTTTGATCGAAACAAGTTTATATTGGTTTTTTGAGTTTAAGGACATTTTTTAGGTTAAAAAAATCATAACATTTCTCTCCTCACGGTATAAGACACTCCTCTCTTCGGTCTCTATCTTCTGTTTCACTTATCTTTTTCTTTAAGATAAATGAAATGATAAATAATTATAAAAATTCATATACACAAGTGAAGAGATAGGAGTTTGAACCTGAGTCATGTTTTCCAATTTAATAATTTCAACATTTTTATCGGTTGATGGAGTTAGGATATGTCGATCATATATCTTTCTTTTATACACTAATACCTTAAATTTACTCTATTATTTACTTATTTATCTCTTTTTAGACTATTTTACCTCACCTCTCTTCAGATTTCTTCTCACAACCAAACACAAAGGATTTAGGCAGGCTATCCTTATCCGATTTTTGTGGCTCCAGAAATGAGGTGCTGGTTTTTTCAATAAATTTTGGGTCCTCCATAAGTCCACATAGCATAGCATAACATAATACCATATCATTTATCAATTGAATTTATTTATTTTTCCTTACACTCTACTTGCTTTTCTCTCAAATGGAGTTGTTCGAACAGACATTTCCCAGAAACCTTGCTGCCGGCGAGAAGATCTTCAGGAGTGATTGCGCTCAATGCCACGCCAACATAGGAGCCGTTCACAAACAACAAGGTTTAATATTAATATTAATATTCTTTTCTGCCTCAGATTTACGTATCATGTGTTACTTTATATGTCATCATATAATATATTTTAAGATAAAAATGATTGTTTTATATGTTGTCAACCTTAATTAGGACCCAATCTGAATGGTTTGTTTGGAAGGCAATCTGGGACAACTCCTGAATATTCATACTGTGTAGCTAACAAGAACATGTCTATGAATTGGGAGGAAAAGATCATGGATGACTACTTGCTTAACCCCAAGAAGGTACAACACATTGATTGGCATTTCAATGTTTCTTTTTAGACCACATAAAAAATATCTATATCAAATGGTTATTAATAATCTTTTGATGTTAAGTTGTTCTATTAAGGTAACCTTGAAAGCCTATTTCGATTAAATATGCATCACTGATTTGTGTGTTTTTTATTCTTATGTAGTACATCCTCGATACGAAGATGGTATTTCCTGCTCTTAAGAAGCCCCAGGAACGTGTTGATCTTATTGCATATCTGAAATAGGCCGCTTGAAAATGATTGAATTTATGTATCATATGTATTATACTTTTGGAGTTCTGGAAATATGATCTTGCGTTGTAATTAATACTCTATATTGGCAAATAAACCAGACATTATTAGTTTCCAATGTTGTTTTGTTCCTTTTGCATTGCTTTTAAAGGTTGCATAAGTAGGACTTATGTTTGAACACAGTAGTTGTTCAACTTATGTTTGATCTTATTAGTTTTTGAAAGTTGAAAAACTCTTATCAAATCAAATTTACTTAAATGAAAGCATAAGTTAGTTATTTGTAGGATAAGTAGATTCATTAGTCTTGTAATTTCTTACCTAGGTTTGCTGAAATGAATGCATATATAGGATGCAATGCAAATGTTTTTCTGAGTTACATAGCCTGGTACAGTGGTACTGTGTATAGGAGAGAGTGGGCTGAATTTCGTCATTCCTATTGAGGAGATATATTAGAAGAGTCCTTCTAACATGGTGAACACAACAAAAACAAATTGAGGTATCAACAGCGAAGTATATTTGAGCCTAAATTATATTACTCATATTTATCCTCTTGCATAATTTTTTAGTTCACTACCTCTAGAATACCACCAATAGAGTGGTATGGGAGCTTCAAATCCTTAATAAATAGAAGAGATAGAGGAGATTAAAGGTGAAGAATCACGGTTTCCTCAAGAAATGTTTAAACAAGCATTAGTTCAATGGGTAACAATTTCCAAGTTCCTTTATTTGAAGGAGAACATTATGATTTCTTGACACTAAAAATTATTTTCTTTAATTTCCACCCATTTGGATGTATTGGAGCTTTACCAAAGGGTGCGAAGAACTAGCATCTACAACAAATGTTAAAGTCGCTCAAAACATGAAGAATAAAAAAAATAACAAATGCTAAAGTTATTGGGATGACCAAAGAGGAGTCTCAATAACAGTCAACAAAACATGGGAAATTCTACGACAAGAGTTTGAAGGAGATTTTAAGATGAGAACGATCAAACTTACTTCTCTTAAAAGAGATTTTGAAAATGAAAAAATGAAACTTTGAATGAGTATTTTAATAGACTCGCTCATTTGGTGAATTGTATGAAGTCCCATAGCCATGTAGATAATTTTTTTCAAGTAGCTTGATTGAAAAATTTGATCCTACGATAGCTGTTATAGAAGAAACTAAGAGTGTGTTTGGATAGCTGTTATAGAAGAAACTAAGAGTGTGTTTGGATGAATGAATGTTTTTAGAGAATGTAATGTTTTGAGGGAATTTACATATTTTGAGATGAATTTTATTGTTTGGATAATAATTTGAAATTTTTTCAAAATGATGTAAATTTATGAAATATTTTGTTCAAGTTAAATTTAGAGAATTTCAAATGACACATATAATTTAAGAATTTCAAAATTCTCCATTGTTATAATTTTTCAAATTTTGGTCCTCAATTTTTTAAAAAATTTTCAAATTGACTCTAATAAATTTCCAAAAATTGTAATTTGACCCCCTCAATTTTCAAAAATTATAATTTGACCCCTCAATTTTTTAAATTTACAAATTGACCAATTTTCAAATTCGCCCCAAAAAAATTAAAATTTATAAAAGTTGCCTAAAATTGACGACAATGTAACTTTTTATTACTCCATCCAAACAAAAGTATTGAGAAATGAATGTAATTTAATTGAATAATTTAAATTGCCTAAAATTCTAAATTCTTTAAAATTTCTCAATTACCTCATCCAAACACACTCTACGGATTTGTCGACCATGACTATCCAAAACTTGATGGGGTCACTTAGATCCAATGATCAAGGGGTTTCATGACACAATAAAAATTTAGTCGAAAACGTTTTTCATTCCAAGCTCACCATTCAACCATAATAAAGACGACTCTTTTGAGGTGACAAATTTGCTAGAGGTTGAGAAAGAGGTGGGAAAATTTTGAAGGATCAAATAAATGGTGTGGCATATGCAAAAAGAATACCCGTGAAGAGAAAGATTGATGGAACAAAGGCAAACCACAATTTCATCTCTTATGGAAGAAAAAATATAAGCCAATAAACATTACTTCATTCAAGAAGCAATTGAAAGATTAATCCCTCAAATCAAATAAAATCACAATTGGTTACAAAATGTTTCCTCAAAAGATTTGACACTACTACAATGCTAGGTCGAATTCTAATGCATGACTTATAGTTCAAATGGAATGGAAGACATCTCTTACTTTCAAATTATTTTAATATGACTAACATTAGTTGAATTAAACATTGATTTAATGAAATATCGAAAGAGCTTTCTATCCAAAATATTAGGAGGAACGAAATGTGTATTTTTTTGTCAAGTAGTTAAAAATCCATCTTTTAAGATAAATAAATTGAGAAACCTACAATTCAAATCTTATATCCGCGCAATATTCATGTCAATATCAACCAAGTTATGCTAGCGAAATCTAATGAATTGCATTTTATTGTTAAAAAAAAAAGTAATAATTAATTTAATGAAGTAAAGAGTAAAAGAATAATAATAAAATGAAAAAGTGATTTCGGTGGCCCAAAATGGCGGTGTAGGTTTTTGTATAACTTTGGGGTCATACATAAAGTCCACATAGCATACGCATAGCATATTCTCATTTTCTTTTCATTCACTTTCACTTTCCAGTACAATTCTTTCGCAACACGCTGTTCGTTTCTAGAACTTTCTCAAATGGCGTCCTTCGATGAAGCTCCTCCTGGAAACCCCGCCGCCGGTGAGAAGATCTTCAAAACCAAGTGCGCTCAGTGCCACACCGTCGACAAAGGCGCCGGTCACAAACAAGGTTTACTATTCTTCTTCTTTTTCCCTTATAACTCTCAGATCTACGCATCCTGTCATGTTTTTTCGTTTTTATCTTTTTTCTTATATGTTACTTCTTTAACCTAATCGCTATTAAGTTTTTTCTATGATTGCTTTGCTTTGATTGTTCAAGATCTTGTTAGTTAGGGTTTAAGAAGTCTATTATGCGGTTTAATATGTTTTGAAGCTTGGAATGTTAAGGGTTTGTGATTCAATTATGACTAATTAATTTGTGATGATGTTAGATTTAAGTTACGTCCTATCCAACCTACATAAGTATGTAGGTTGAAGCTAATGATATAAACCATCAATTTAGTTCCTATACTATATGAAATCGGTCAATTAATTAGGTCACGGATTGTGGAGAATTCTATGAAGCACGGAAACCAGCACATATAATTACATTGAATAATGTGATTTTCTAAAATTGGTGTCTGCGTGTTGTGTCCTTGCTTCATATGGGGAGTATATTGAATTATGTGATTTTCTAAAATCAGTGTCAGGCGTGTGTTCGTGCTTCATATGTGGAGTATAGCATTTTGCTCATATTCCGTATTCGACAGCGCCGCAGTATCCGGCTTTTGACAACACTTTATACCGAATAGTGGATTACGGAACACTAGTCATGTTTTATCTGCTACTCCCTCTGGTACTATTTATAAGAAAAAGTTGACTTTTTAGATTCATTGAGTAGTTAATGTATTTGGTATAGAATATAAACCAAATACATCGTTTATGCAATGAATCAAAAAAGTTAAATGTTTCTTATAAATAGGACCGGAGGGAGTATTTGACAACGCTGAGATTAAATTGACAAATTTTATATACTTCAGAGATTACTTATTATATTTACTCGATGGTTTTTCATTTTTAAAAAATATATATTGTAAGACAAAGTATTTTAGTTTTTATGAAACTGTTTTGTTATACTTGATATGTTCGGAATGTTTGGTTCAAACGGGGCAAGGAGAGGGTTCTGCTGGGATATTTGTTTTGTTTTGTTTCATAGCTTAGAGGGCAACCAAGCCTCTTTTGGTTTTTTCACAAGGGAGGAGGAATGATTTTGATCGAGCAGAAGTGTTAATTTACTTTTTACTGCTTTTTTAACAGTTTTTTTAAAATATTTATCCTAAGGTTTCTGTAAATGCATTCAAATCTTTATGAACTCGTATTCTCTACTCTCCATATCACCCCAATGTTATTTAAAAAATTGAATGTCTTAAATATATATTTTATTAAGATTTACTGAATGAGTTGTGATTAGAAAGTTGTTGTCTCAAACTAATAAATTCAAATATTCTTCGTTTTTGAGCCATGCCGTTTAATATTTTTCATATATGATTAGTATAGTGTGCCTTTTCCATTTTGCTGCTGCTAATATCTATATATCTGATCATAGTCGTAGCAGTGGTGTCAATAGTTTCAGTTTCCTGTGCCTCTCCTTGAATAATGTCATTATGTAATGTTTGGTTTGTCATTATGTAATGTTTGGTTTCTTTGTTGCCGACCTTAGGACCCAATCTGAATGGTTTGTTTGGAAGGCAATCTGGGACCACTCCTGGATATTCCTATTCTGCGGCTAACAAGAACAAGGCTGTGGATTGGGAAGAAAAGACCTTGTATGATTACTTGCTGAACCCCAAGAAGGTACGACTCATTGTTTGGTATTTCAGTGTTTCTTTTTAGATCGCATAAAAAATGTCTATATCAAATGGTTATTAATATTCATTTGATGCTTCTTTGTACATTATCATTTTAACATTTATTGTTTTCTACAGTTACTAGGAGGTTATGCTGTTAATTTATTATAGCTATATTGATGATAGGTAGCCTTGAAAGTCTGTTTCAACCAAGTATTTCACTGATATACATATTCTTTTATCCTTATGCAGTACATCCCAGGGACGAAGATGGTTTTTCCTGGTCTTAAGAAGCCTCAAGAACGTGCTGATCTTATTGCATATCTGAAAGATGCCACTTCAAAATAATAGAATTTACATACATTCTTATGCCGTATGCTTTTCAAACCTGGAGTTTTAAATTTTCGTACATTTGATTGTGGTTAAATAGCCACTTATCTTGTCAAATAAAGCAAACTTGATTAGTTTGCAGTGCTATTTTGTTCCTTTTGCATTGCATTGCTTCTTGAGGGTGCGTATAATATTTGAACACATTGGTTGTTGAAAGTTGAAACATTCATATCAAATTTTACTTAAATGGAAGCATATTTTAGTCTTTATTTGTTTCGTTAGTTGATTGTCTTGTGATTTTTTTGCTTAATTCTGCTTAAACGAATGCAATATAATGTAAGTTCTATCCTCTCAATTTCAAAAACTGGAGTTCTTGGTATGTGGAGTGAGGATAGGTTGAATTTCAGGGAAAGTGGGTTGCTGAGATTCAGTTCTTGGATCCGACTGTTCTTAATCTTGAGTTGGACTGCCCTTGTATTTTATCGACCAAGTGCTTCTGCCCGAACACTTTGTCTTTCTGTTATACTATGCAGGAATTTAAAATGATCATTGAAATGGAACAGATTTTATGTTTGTTTAAATTTAAATTGACGATAGGGAATCTTCGGTTTTTAGGTGTCAAACTTGGCTCCGTTCTAATCCACTACTTATTTCAAACCTTTTCCCACGTTAAGAAACTACAAGCAGTAGTTCTGTCGTGCAATCGAATTTTCAAAAGTATGAAACCTTTTATCAAGGCAAAATATTGACTGTTGAGTTCCTTAATACGTTAGCGTACAAGTTAGCAAAACCTTACTTTATTTATTTTTCTAGTAACCTCTTCATTTGTCTTAATGAGTTACTAATATGCTTCAATTCTCTTGTGTCTCACTCCTCTCATTTATTCGGTTTAACCTTTTTCTCAATAACACACGTTTCATACTAATAATATTTGGATGTATTCTATTAACTTCGGTGGTATGTCTGTCTTAAACCTCAACTTCATCTCCTATAATTTTTTTGAATTTCATTAAATTGTTTTTACCAATTTTTATCTTAGTTTTCAAATTAAATTTTTTGGCCCAACACCTTATAATTGTTTGATTGGAAAGAAAATGATTTGCATGTCTTTTGTCTTTTTTTCTTTTTTCTTTTTCTGAAAGACTTTATTTTGTCTTTATATTGAATATTTGAAAATCCTTAATTGAATACTTAAAAAAAATTAAGAGATAAGTAAAATTATTTTTTGACGGAGGATAAGTAAAATTATTGAAAACCTTCAATCAGAACTTTATATATAAAAAAAAATAGAGTTTAATAGACATGTGCTTGTCAATGAGAAATATTTTAAGCTTACCCTATTGAATGTCGTGTTTTTATGTACCCTTGTAGAAGTGAAGTGATATATGGTAAAACAATGGAGTCTGATTGGAGATCAGTGTAAAATTACTCTCTCTCTCCGTTTCATTTTAGATGTCATTCTAGCAAATGCATATGAATTAAGAAATATAGTTAAGTGTAAAATTACTCTCTCTCTCTCCGTTTCACTTTAGATGCCATTATAGCAAATGCATATGAATTAAGAAATATAGTTAGGTAAATGCTTAATAAGTGAATAAGATAAAAATTAACTTCGTTAAAAACATATGTAGACCACATACTTCATTAATTAAATAAATTTAAAAGTGAATTTTTCATTATAATAGTGACCATATTATGTAAAATATGGAACAAACTTTTTGTCTAAAATGACATAAATGGAGTACAATTTTACTTTGTAAGAGTATATCCTTAGAATCTTAAAAGGAATAGGATAAAAGATGTCACGTAAATAAACTACTTCCTCTCATCATTTTTAAAGAGATAAATGAGTCAATAAAAGTTGATGCATTTGGTATTTATAACGAATCAAATACATCAAATTTTGTTGACATATTCTTTCCTTACAAGAAAATCAGATGGAGTATTAGTTAAACACTTCATAATTGACAGCACGGTTTCTTTTGTGTAGACCTGAAGCGCCCCTTTTGTCGGACCAAAGCAATAAAACACAATTATTTTAACACTGTTTACGGTTGTATCTGTCATGGATTTATGATTCTTCGTAATTTTAATGTCGTGCTAGTACAATTATCTGCAAATTCAAAAAATCACTGACCTTCCCTTTTATGTCAATGAATTCAGTCACCGTGATTAGAACATCATTTTTATTCCAAACGAATCATTGGGGGTGTCCCTTCTTTTAAAAATCAATGTCCTTAAGGTTGAAATTGAATCATTCAAGAGCATTCAAATCAATCAAGTTTGATCCATATTTAGAATAACCTTGTTATCGGGATATAGGTGCTTGTTTACCGGGAAATTGATCATCAGTACTACTATCTTTAATTTTATCTTCAACAAAACTTGATCATCAGTACCTTCTGAACCTTCCTTTGTGCAAATTTATATTTACGGGGAAATTGTTTGCTAGACAGGAAAATGTGATACCAAAACTGCTAGAGACTGATTCAATCCCATACAGAAATGAGTGTTTCTTTTTATTTTACTTTCATTGTAATATCAACAAATTATAAAGTTATGTTTACTTGTACATTTAACAAAAAAAAATCTCTTGGAAAAATCGTTTGAGTCAAACATTTTTTTCACCATTAGATGAACAATCCCACCAGATTTGATGCTACACCCTCTCCCTCAAATCTTTCCATCTTCCTTTCAACCACTCTCGTTGCAAAGCAAGATTCTTTCAAGGATGAGAGAAGCTTTACTACTATCTTCTCTTATTTTTTCCACAAATCACAATCTTATTTCTTTGATCGGACATAAATCACAATACTAATCCTTGAGAGCGTTCAACTAATCTTATTTTTTATACTCAAATCCCTTAAACACTCATGAAGCGGTATATGTTCATCATTACACTATCCTAAAGTAATTAAGCAACAAAAAGAAGAGATGCATAAAGAATATACAACTAAATTGTAAAAGATAGTCGCCTATGACCATCTTAGACAAATGAATTAAACGATATCAAATTAATTTTTACTTCGGCCCTTGTTAATGCAAGTGCTTAAGATTGCGAAGGTTGTTGTCAGTACTGATAGGAGTAGTAGTGGGGCTCATCACTTGCTCCAAGATCACGATTGGTTCTTCTGCGAAAGGCTCCGTTGAAGGAGATTTCTGACCAAGGAGGGGAAGAGCGAGCCTAAGTAGAAGAGCAGGGAGTATATTTGGTGTGGTGGTTGTACCATTACATATGGCGAGACTAATGATCTAATGGTAAAAGAAACTTATGCATGGTACACGACCTATGTCACTTGTGCACGTTAGAATTAGCCGTAGAATTAGCATGTAAAATGAAATAGAGCAACCAGAAGAATTCAAATTTAGCATGATGACACTCCTATGGTTTGCTGGTAATTTTTCTCACAATGGATCAGTTGGTTTGCACTTTTTAAACCAAAGGGAGGCAATAGCAGTAATAGGAGTAACTTGCAACATAATGTGATGAATTTCCACCAACATAACAATAACAATCAAACAACATACAAGAGGGAGATGAAAGATATTAGAGCAAAAAAAGGATTATAACAAGGTCACCTATATATAAATGGGCGTCCATGATATCATGATGTTTCAATATTGATGGCAGACAACTGCATTTAGACCATAACATTTATATTATAACACGTTAAAATTATAACACTTATTTCAGAATCACAAAGGAAGAGATACTTACAGATTAAAATTTAACTGCATTCCCTATTATATCTCAAATACCTTATCAATTATGTCCCTCTCGTGCTACGATAAGTTCTTCCAACTTACCAGCATCACCATTATCTGTAAGTATCATTATCTCATCCTCAGTTATGAAATTATATCTACTTCCAACGTCTCTTAGAAACTGGTATACTTCAAACATAGTAGGCCTCTCCTTTGGAGTTGATGAAACACAGTTACATGCAACCTTTAGAAACTGAAAAAGTTCCTGATCAACGCCTTTTCCAACTAGTGATTCATCGATAGCGTCTTTTAGTTTAGAGTTGGCTGAGAGCTGCATAATCCATTCTACCAAATTTCCTTTAAAAGTTTCTGGAGCTTTCGCTATATGCGTGGGTCTTTCACCTGTTACCAACTCAAGAAGCACAGTTCCAAAGCTATAAACATCCCCTTTAGGTGTAGCCACCAAAGTTGTTGTATACTCAGGAGCAACATAACCTAGATCGCCAAACTCACCATTTACAAAAGTACTCAAATGGGTGTCGATTGGGTTCATCAATCTCGCAAGGCCAAAATCGGAAATCTTGGGCTCGAAATCCACGTCCAACAAGATGCACTTTGAGCTTATGTTTCGGTGGATGATACGAGGATTGCAGTTGTGATGAAGCCATGCGAATCCTTTGGCTGCTCCAATTGCGATTTTGAGTCTTACAGACCACTCCATAGTGCACTCGCCAGCATCAGGGTGTAGTTTGTCATGAAGAGTACCATTTGGCATATTTTTATAGACCAAAAGCCTCTCCTTTTTGGCCAGGCAAAAACCTAAAAGAGGAACCAAGTTACGATGTCGCACTGTTCCTAGTGTGGCCATCTCAGCCGTAAATTCTTGCTCTGAGTGTTGAGATTCCAGTAATCTCTTAACCATGAGTGATGTGCCGTCGTCAAGAACAGCTTTGTAAACAGTTCCAGATCTTCCAGTCCCAATAACATTGCTTTTACTGAAGTTATTAGTAGCCTTCATGAGATCACTCAAGTTCATTTTTGAAATTGACTTCTCAAACATTGAAACCTGATGTGAAATCCAACACAATTAGCCTTAATATATACAAAAACTAATGCCCTCTAAATCTATATGAGAAATTAAACTGTCAGAAACTATTGTCTTCTTTTCTAATGTCTCCTGAAGAAATGCATCTTAAATGTGTTGGGCCTAGAAAATATACTGGCTTCCTATATTTGATACAACAGTAAGACTTTTTCAAAATTAATATTATCAACAATATTAAGATATATTATGTTTTAAAAAACCATTACAATTGAAAGAGTAAATATCCAAATTGGTCCTTGAAATTGTAGGACTGTGTCAATCTAGCCCCTCACATTATCAATATTGCAAAATGAACACTGAAATTGCAAAATTTAAATCATATTTGTCCCTCCATTCGTATTTCAGGGACTAGATTGACATTTAGTTGTTATTATCGGGGATGAATTTGAAACGAAGTGAATAATGTTAGGGATGCATTTGATATCATATCCAGGCAAAGGAACAAACTTCATTAATTTTTTGCAATTCCTTCTTAAAAAATATATATGTTTTGCAATTCCAAGTATCACTTCGGAATTTTGATAATATGGGGGACTAGGTTAATGCAATAGTATAAAAAAAAAAATAACATACAACAAAATGTTATCCAAAAAATGCCTTTCTACTTGAAGGTGTTTTCCATAATTGAATTCAAAAGCAAAAATCTATGTAAAAGAAAAAAGAATGTATGCTCTATGGATAATATAATCCAATATGTAATAAGAACTAATACTACTTTTCATCTATCTAAGAATATACAAGTCATGCATCAACTTAGCTTACCTTAATTTTCTTGGTTCCCTTAAGAATTCTTGCCCATTTGTTTCCTTCAGGATCTTCTTCCTTTTTCCTGTGAGAAACACTGCGTACAAAGAAGAGCAATCCAACGCCCACTCCTAATGCTGCAAGAGTCACACCACCAACAGCTGCTCCAGCTATAACTGCAGTGTTAGTCTTTGAAGATTTACTCTTGCAACCCTCTAAAGGAACTCCGCAGAGTCCTGAATTATTTGCAAAACTTTCTGCCGTAACTATACCTTGTTTAAAATTTGGAACTTGTCCTGACAAAAGATTGTTGGAAACACTAAACGTCTTAAGCCGAGTGAGTCCACCAAATTCTAGAGGAATTTGACCGGTGAGTTGGTTTTGGTCAAGTTTAAGAATATTAAGATAGGTACAATTAGCAAGCGAGAGAGGGATCTGTCCAGTGAAATCATTTGAAGATAGATCAAGATTGGTCACAAAGGTAACAAGCTTAGATATATCATCCGGAATTGTTTTAGAGAGGCTGTTCAACGAAAAATCTAATCCTGTTAAGCTCGAACAATTTTGAATACCGCGAGGAAACTCGCCCTTAAGTCCCATATTAGAAAGTTTGAGATTCAAAACCCTATTTTCATCAGGATGCCAACATTCAACACCAGTGAACTTGCAAATAGACCCTTCAGTTTTGTTGTTGAAATCCCAATTTTGCAAATAATTGTTTGGGTCTTTAAGTGATTCTTTTACCCTTTTTAAGCATAAGATGTCGGTCTCAGTACCGTAGGTAATGCCACAACTAATAACTAGCAGCGAGAAACTAACAATAATAGGAGCACTGAAAATTCTGCTACTCAAAACCATCTTCACCAAGATCTCAAACACACACAAAAAAGCTAAGTTCAAATTATCCAGGTACACTTCACTCAGATTGGTATCTGATGAAATCTGCAGCACAAACTATAGAGTTCATAGCATAGCACTGTTCCTAAAACAAAATTCAATAAACATCAACTCAATTCAGCACTTCACTATACCAATTAAATCAACAACCAAGTAAGTCATAAACAGAAAGGAACAATAAAAGCAACAACTTTTTTTTTCTTCCTTTCAGACCAAAATTCACTGTTCACACCAAAAAGGCAAGAACTATACTATACAGATATGAAAAAATAAAATAAAAAAACATTTTTTTTGGAAACCCAGTAAAGTTTGAATAGGCATGAATCAATATAAGCAAAAAGTGAAGAAACCCAGATTCAAAATCACATGAATTTTGCATATGAGTATTCAAATACTCACCTGGGTTACTAGAAAACCCAATTAAGGAAATAAAAGTATAGAAAATAAAAGAATTGTGTACAATGAGAGTTGTGAAGAAGAAGAAAAATACCTCGTGAGTCAAAGAAAGAAGATGGGAAAGGATTAGAGTTTTCCACAAGGTGAGGTGATGAGAGACAAGACAAGAGACCGGGAAGGGAAGACTTGGAACAAGTTTGTTTGACTATGTTACACGCTTTTGATGAATAATCAGGGGCCACTATTGTCCTCCTAAACTGATTACTGTTATCAACTTTTCTTTTACATGTAACTTTAACTAAAGGAAGTCCTTTACTAATTATCAAAAGCATGTGATACTGTTTTCTTCTCACAATAATCATAATCGTGTTTCTAATGCATTAAAATTTTAAAATAGTTTTTGATTGTTAATCAAAATAATCACTTATTCAATATTCTTACTTATTGTCATATCAATCTTTATATAAAAAGAGTTAATATTAATATTAATAGACTATTTTATTGTCAGAGACTATTTTGACTACTAAGTATGTAATTGAGAACTATTTTAAAATTTCGATGCATAAATTGGATGATATGGGAAAAATAATCTCTTCACAAATGTTACGGCGATATTAATTTCCGTAATATGGAAGTATTTAATCTATATGATCAGCGAACAAGGTTAGAAACTCCTACATGATTCAAACTTTCTACACACTGCAGTTTTGCATAAAAAGGAGTTTAGTGTGAAGATGTATGTGTCCATTGCGACATTATGGCAGAAACGTCCTGGTACATTTGTACAACAATGTGCATGACTTGGTTCATATGGCAAATGATTTTACCACTCTTTTATTTGAGTTTCTTTACTGGTTGAATCTTCAACAAAATTCAATTGTGTGCATGATAATTTGGAGCATATGAAAAAATCGTAATTCAAAAGCTTTGGGAAGGAATAGATTCATCACCCTATCATATTGTGCAAAGAGCCAAAGACAATTTCGGCGAGTGGAGCTGAATTCAAATAGCAAGGCAACTTGATAAGAGTACTCAGCCTGTGATTTTCAGGACAAAACTGCCACTAGCAACTTTGAAGTGCAATGTTGATTGTGCCCTACTTAACAACAATACAATCACATAGTATGGTTTTTGTTTTCGCATTTCTTATGGAAAATTCATCATGGGCATGTGCAATTTTTCACACTATGCTTCTTCCCCACATGAAGCCGAAGCATTGGGTCTTCTTGAAGCCATAGAATTTGTTATAGGTAGAGACATGACATCGGTTATTTTTTACACTGACTGTAAACTTATAGTGGGTACCATTCATTCTCATGTAGTGCCTCATAATGAGATCGGTGATATAGTTACCATACGTAAGAAACTTTTATCAGTTCGCAACAGTTATGTTGTGAGACATATAAGGTGGCAAACAAATGTTGCTTACATTATAGCTAGAGCATCTCTGTCACGTCCTAACCATGCTAAACGTAGAAGTAAAATATAATTAATTGACCTAATAAAAAAGTTTTTCAAACTCTTTGTCGTCTTCTTAGATTTTGGAGTAGTCCCTCCCAAATATTAAGACTTTGGAGTAGTCCCTCCCAAATATTTTTTGTATTTCATTATTTTATTTATCCATAAAATTATTAAGGTGATGTAAATGATAAGAGGTAAATTGAGAATGTCAATCTTGTTGAAATGTCAAGTGTATCCTGTAATGCTTCCGCACTGTAAGATTTGCTTAAAGAGGGAAATTATTTTGGTGTCTTCTAACTATTACAAGTGAAGGAGGAAAACTATTATGTCATTATATCTACACAATTGTATACTGTATTTATTGAATTGGCTTATTGTAGTTATGAATTGACATTGTTGTTTGTGTTACCTTCTATGAACAAACAAACAAGGTAGGAATACTTGTATAATATAATACTCTTTTGAGCAGCTCATAAAAATTGAAATGTCAGGTAAACATAAATCAAGCTTTGGAGTAAATTATAAAAGTACAAATAAAGTTATACAGTTAAAGGTAACGTGATTATTTATAAACTTAATTTTTATTCAATATGGAGGATGCAAAATTTATTAATACACTCATAAAATACAGGTAAAATTGCCGATGGACAATCATCTTTAGTAACACAAGGAATACGAACTGCATTGTCAAATAAAAAATAAATAATGTTAGTGAAAGAAGACATGATATTAGGTATAAGATAAATTAGAAAGAAAAAATAAATGAAAATGGGGTGAGAAATGACATACCACTATTTGTAGCAAAAAGAAATAGAGAAAGAAATATGATTAAAGCGTAAACAAACATGAGCATTTGAGCCATAGTTAGAATTTCTTTTTAACTCTATCAGTAAATGAATTAGTAAATAAACTCATAATATGTGAAGTTCGATTAAATAGTTTTTAACACTTGGGAGTTGTAAGAAACTTATATAATTGAAATTAATGTTAAATTCTCTAATCAATTACCCTTTTAACTCACTTAATTCATAGTGAATCTTATTAAAGATCTCAAATAAAGATCTCTGTG
Source organism: Medicago arabica (assembly GCA_946800305.1). Taxonomy (NCBI): domain Eukaryota; kingdom Viridiplantae; phylum Streptophyta; class Magnoliopsida; order Fabales; family Fabaceae; genus Medicago; species Medicago arabica. The sequence continues at coordinate 41,814,480 of OX326969.1, forward strand.
ATAATCAAAGTTTATTATATTTTTTTATTTAAACTTCATTAAAAAAATTGTTTATGTTTTAGCTTTTCATATATGGAAAAAAAAAATATGAAAAGAGAAACAATAGTAATGAATGATGAAAGAAGTTAATTGTATGACGCCTTGAAGTGGTGACAACAAATTCATTTATACATTAAAATACCATAGGATTATTTTATTTTATTTTTACAAAATTTTATATCAAAGTTAACTCATTTTATTTTATTTTTACAAAATTTTATATCAAAGTTAACTCATTTATGTATTAACACAAACCTAAAAGACCTAACCAAATTACCGGTTTGATTGTTATGTGGAGGATCCACAACGCATGTGCAAGCCATATACCCGAATAAACAACATAATAGAGAAGAACCAAGTCATAAGGAGAGGAGACATCAGAGAGGACATCGCAAGGCTGATATCAACTCAACTCGATAAGAATTTACTCAAATTAAAACTTGACTTGAGTTCAACACAACTTTTTTAGCTGAAGTTTGATTTGTTTAAAGTTCGCAAACAACTTGATTCAACTCTTTTGCTCGCATCATGTAATTCAGAAGACTTTTTGGTCAAAAATAAATCATTTTCTTTATATTGTTGACCCTTTAATTTTTTTAAAAGGCAAATATTGAATAATAATAAAAGTTATCCAATGTAAAATCTGATGTAGTAAAAAATCCACATTTTATTACTTCTGTTTCTTTTTAATTGTCTGTCATTTAACTATGAGAGAGAGAGCATCAAATTTATTAAAAAAAAGAGCATAAAAAAATAGAAATTTATTGATGCGAAGGTATAATAGAAAGAAAAACAAATCCAAAAATCCACCAACTCCATTTAGGAATTTATTCTAAAATAAAATGACACTTCAAAAATGAGGAAGTATTCAATTTGAGAAGTTGGTACCGATAACAGATGAAATTTGTTCCATTTGTGTAGTAATAATCCACAGATCAATGTTAAAAAGGCAGAAGACAATTTCAGTACTGTATTAAACTATTTATCCATCTGTCTTTGATCAGACCAAGGCAAATAATAAACCTAATTATCAAACTAACTCAGTCTACCAATCTTGCTATCCTTTCTGATTAAGGGTCTAGTGTACAACTTTAGGCTCACTTCCATACAATTTCAGGCTGTTACAAATGGGAAAAGATAGCACCCTAAAATTTCTTTAAAGTTAAAATAATAAAAGACAGTACGAGGCTTCTAAATTCACACTTTAAAACTAGAAGCAAGGTTCCTCAAATTACAATCACACAGATTGTGAAAAGAATCTAATTGAAACAAGTGCATATATGCCCAAAACTGAAGTAAACCCCGTCAATGATAACATGTCAATTTGTTTTCCCTGTTGGATGTACTTGAAAAAAAATATAGTAATATACCTAAACATCAGATGGCGAGTCCAAACTCTTCCATCCATAAACCTAGCTTCTCTGCATTGCCAATTTGTCATTAATTAGATTATAGCCATTAACCATTCTCCAAAAAGAATGAATGAAGTTAAACAAATATAGATGCGGGGAATCTAAATTCAGCTAGAAGTATAAAAAATTGAATTTAGACAAGTACAAATCTACAAGCATCGTCTCTGAACTATGATTCAGAAGCCGCAGAGACTAACATAAAAAGTAAGCCCAGCAGACTCCACTATGTTTCTACAGCTCGCTACAAATGGGCCGAATAATCTGACGTCATAAGCCGCATGTAACACGCAATTATGGCATCGATTATATTGAACATAATGAGACATACTTTACACTGTACTCACGAAAAACATAGTTTACACTTGCCGTAACATAAAGTCCCTTTCTTATGCAAATAGAAAGCATATATAACCTGTCTATATAACACTACATTGAAAGCAGAATGATAACCTAGTCTCTCCTTTGGAAACACTTTATTGAGGTACGCTATATATATATATACAAATTTCCTGTTTAAGAAAGTTTGTGAAGTCCTTTCCCTTTTCTATTCATTCAAACTTGTAAAGGGTATATGTTAGGGGTAAACATGGGTCCTGGTTCACCAGCAAACCCAGGTTTTGCAACTCCTTTCACTTTTCTATTCACTCTATATTCAGGTTGGATTGCAGAATCGCAGTGTTTTGCAACTCTTTGCTAGATACATTAGGAGACTAGTGGGAGAATGCACATAGCTTCAATTGTCTCTCTACCTCTAAATTAAATTTGTTACGAGATCTGATCTATTTTCTGACTTCTGTTTTGATGTTCTTCTAAGGGGGTTTCTGTATCAACATAAAGAGAATGGGCAACCATAACCATTCTTCAGTTTTTTCGTGTCACTTGTATTTACCTTTTTTCTCCATGCACAGAGAATTCTTCTCTATTGGAAATATTTTTTCCAGCAGAGGAAGAAGGAATCCTAATAGTTGAGTGCAAGGTGTCTAAGAGACTATAATGGACCGCAATCAACATATGCAATGTTTCTTTCTTCACAAGTTGACCTTTTTAAACTTCTAACATATTTTAAAAAAAGTTTATGATAAAAAATTTAATGCAGAAACAAGTCACATAACAAGACATCGTCATTAAATTTCAAGACATATATAAAATCCTTTTAATTAAAATAGAATTTTTACCTGTGAATAAAAGTTGGATTGCAGAATAAAACTCCAATACAGCATTCAAGATTCCTCTCGGACTTTTTGCTTCTTCGACATTTTTGGTTTTTTGGCAGTGTCGACAGTTGACAGTTCTAAAGCATCTTTATCTGAAATTAATGGTTTCTCCTCATTTTCTCTCTTTTTTGTGCTCCTGTCAAGTTTTCTAAGATACATAAGCACAAACTTATAGACTTTAAGAATATTATTTAGACATGACAAATATTTAGAAGAGAAAAACCTGTCAGTACGGGAAACGACATCTGAGTTCTTATCCAACCATTGTATGCTTCCTGTGTTATCTGGAACTAGAGATCCGTAAACATAAATTTGTTCTTCATCGAAGCTGCAACGATTAATCACAAAATTTAATCATATGATACAACGTTCAACTCATAACCGAAATTTAAATTTAAACCATTGTAGTTATACACTATCAACAAAAAAGTGGGAACTGGCGAGTCAAGACACTCACCAAAGTTTTCCAACATGCAGTAAAAGCTAACAACTAGCAGAAAAACGAATAAAACTCTTACAATTAAATCCTATATGAATAAAAAATATTACAATTAAGAGATAAGAAGTGAGTGTATGAGTTGCCAATGACAGGGTGTAGATGCATAAACATCGACTAATGAGTAACATTCCCGTAGATCAATTTTCAATTTTTAATGGTTCATTTTTTAAGTTTTGGAAAGAGCAAGGACACCAAAATTCAGTCGGTGAGTTATAACTTTTGTACATTTTGGTACATTTGGGGTTTGGCTATAGCAGAATGTATGTGCACCTAAAAGGGTGTTTCGAAACCAGAGAAAACCCAAAATAGGACAAAGATTTATGCAAAGAACTGGCAAACCTTCATAGTAGATACTAGATACCCATTCGGAGACATGGAAAAGGATCTATATATGTTAGTAGAAAAAGCCCCCACAAATTTATTTATATGGAAGCCAATTCTTATGAATATATTCATCTTCAACCAATGATACAGTGGCAAAGAGTTATATTATCAGTTGGTTACATATTTATGGTGTTTCTTCACCGTATCAATTATTATATGCAATATTGCCGATCTATAGGGATGGTTATTACATCCTTATGTCCAGCAGAACAAACTAAAATATCTAAATTTAAACACGCAATCAGTTCTACAAATTTGAGCCCGCAGAAGAAACCAAAACAAGAGACTTCACATGATATCAAAACATACTCTCATGCAATTTCAATACAAAAGATGCATCGGAAAAATCTAATTTTACAAAGTATGTCACCTCTTGACCGAAAATCGTAGCATGGTTCCTTTCTTTATCACATGTCGCTTGTGATATTTGCTCGCAAACACCCCGTGTTTCTACAAAAAGAAAAAAACACACATCACACACACTAAAACCACATGCATACAACTAACTATATAATCCATTCATAATGCCGATACAATAAGACAACAATTGCCAAAACATTTGGACGAGACACTCACCAATGTGAATTTGAACTCTCCCCTGATATCTTTCTCGGTTATAATCGCAGTAGCAAATCCAAGCACAATAACAATAATAACCTCAGGTGAAACTTTCTCTACTTTTCCTTCTGAAAAAACAACACAACATAAACCAAATTAATTAATTAACTAACCTAAGAAAATTTAACTAACTTAATTTCTGAAATTTTGTTAAAACAATTGAACCAAAAAAAATTATCAACGTTACCTAAAAGCATATCTGGCTTGGGAGAAAAAAGCAGCATATTAACCTTCAGATTAACACCGAAATACGGATAAATACCGGGAAGAACCTTGGCGCATTTGTCGAGTGAATCAACATCGTATGCCAAAATGACGCCGTCGAAAATCTCATCGTATCTGCAAAGAAACGCAACGAAAACAAAATTAAATAAAAAAAAACAGAGTTACAACAATGATGATATTGGAAAGAAATTGGTTGAAGAAAAGGAATGTCACGTGAAAAGTAAAGTGCTGAGTTCACGAAGAACAGCTTTGGAAACTTGATTGCTTTGAGAAGGATGAATGTAAACTACTAAGTTGGATTTTGAAACCTTTAACCCTTCCATTGAAGGAGTTAGGGTTTTGAGTTGAAACTAACTCGGTGTAATGGGGTTCATTCGGTTGGTGACTCGGCGGAGAAGAGGTTGAAGAAAATGAGAGAAGAGGTTTAGGGTTAGTTTGTTAGGTTGGGCCTTTGGGTTCAAATACAAAGCCCAAAATACGTCTGAGATACAAAGCTCAATACAATGTGTATTTGATAATTTTTATAAATTAAAATTTAGGTAGAGCAAATAAAAGATAATTAAAATTGAGGCAATTTATATTTTGCAAACTTGATTGTACTGTATATATACGATATGATTTACTAACGATTAGTTGCATAGTATTTGTACCAATTTTATAATAAAATATTTTAATTTCTAAAAAAAAAAATTAAAACAGCTCTAATTATTAGTTTTTTGAGCAAAAAAACAGCTCTAATTTTTATTTTTTTTCCGACAACAGCTCTAAAAATTTAGTACAATGTAGAATGGGTTAAAAGATTAAACCAAAAAAGGGATAAAAGAAAGAAAATGACCAAAAGGTAAAAAAGAAAAACCAGATTCAAAATTCCCGCCAGAATAATGCGAATTGCAGAGATATCCTCACCGGAGCTCCGCACACTCAACGGCGACAGCGACGATCAGCATATTCTCTCCCAAATTGAATCAATCGTCAAACAAATCGAAACTCACTCCGTCAACAAACCACCACCGGAAACAACCGTCGTCAATCTCCGGCAATGCCTAACGCAGCTGAGTCAACTCGCTCCATTTTCCAACTCACTCAAGCTTCAGATTTGGAAACTCAGCTACCGTCTCTGGAACGTTTGCGTCGACATCTCCAACACCGCCTCCATCCGCTCTTCATCATCATCCACAACCGTCGCCGGCGAAAATCAAGCTGAGCTCCGTCACTTGACGGCCGACCTACTCTCCATCGCTAGTGACGTCACTGGAATTCCTTCTCCGGCGATTAAGTCGGCGTCGTTTTACTACAAGACTGGTATGTTATGGCATAATCTCCGGAAATTCGATCTTGCCGCGAAATGCTACGAACGAGCCACTGATTTGGTTTCGAAACTCGATATCGCTTCGATAACAGACGCCGGAGAGAGAAAACTGCTTTTAGATCTGAATTTGGCTCGGTCCCGAACCGCATGGGAGGTTCGGGATCAGAACCTCGCAATTGCGTTACTGAACCGAAGCAAAAGCATGGTTTCTGGTTCGTGTGAGAATTACATAGAACTAGCGAAGCAGTTTATGTCGTTTGGGAAATGTTCGCTCGCGGCAAATAGCGATTTGAGCGAGGCGTTGAAGTTGATGAACGAGGCGTTGGAGAATTGTGAGAAGGGATTCAGTGCAGCTAGGACACGGGAAGAGAAGGTGGAAATTCGAGGTTTGAGGTGGAAGGTTTTGAGGTTTATAGCGGCGATTCATTTGCAGAAAGAGGAATTTGAGAGTGTGGTTAAATGTGTGAAGGTTTTGAGAGATTCTGCTGAAGGTGGTGATGATCATCCAAGTCTTTCTGTTTTGGCGATGAAAGCGTGGTTAGGGTTAGGGAGGCACGTCGAAGCGGAGAAGGAATTGAGGGGAATGGTGATTGATAGAGGGATTCCAGAAGGTGTTTGGGTGTCTGCTGTGGAGGCTTATTTTACGGCAGCAGGGACCGCTGGGGCGGAGACGGCAAAAGGGGTGTTTTTAGGGTTATTAGGGAGGTGTCATGTTAGTGCTGGTGCTGCGGTGAGGGTGGCGAGTAGGGTGCTCGGAGGCAGTGGGGAAGGGAGTAAAGTGAGGGCTAAAGTGGTTGCTGAGCTTGTGTCTGATGAAAGAGTGGTGGCACTTTTTGCAGAAAAGGAAGCTGCTAAGGATAGAACTGCAATGCATGCTGTTCTGTGGAATTGGTAAGATAATGTTATTACTTTTGGGTTAATTTCTAATCTGGTTCTTCTGCTAGCTGGACAGTTGTATAAATTTGAATGTGGTTTGAGCCATTTGCATGATGATACTGCGGGGTGTGTCTTAAACAGTTTAACTTAAAAAATATAACTCAATGGTTGTTATCTTAATGTTTTGTCACCCTAAATGTTTGCACAAGAGAATATGTGCCAAGTGTGTGATTAAATGTGAAAAATGTTTTTTTAAGTTATGAAACTGCAAGCAAAGCTATATGGGATAGCTTTCTTGGTTGAAGTTGAACTGATCTAAGAGGATATTCAATATAACCAAATCACTGTTCATTTCTTTGTTTAATGGATGTGATGTAAAAATATATTATTGTATTAATACATATATTGTGGGTTCAGTATGGCCAATAAACTCCCTTTTTGGGTTTTCCATCTCGCTATGCAGTATGCAAGTGAAATATTTTTCTGGGAAGAGTCTTCCCATTGCCTCTTCTATTTGATTAAACAATTATTTGTCATCCCGACCTTAGCTCAGTTGGTAGAGCGGAGGACTGTAGTTGGTAACATGCCAAATAGCCATCCTTAGGTCACTGGTTCGAATCCGGTAGGTCGGAATATATTTTGAATTTTTTTTGGTAAAAAAACAATTATTAGTCCACAGCTTCAGAACATGTGCTGAACTAATGTCAAGTAAAACAGGAAGGTACAATTGAAATCATATCATATAGGTAACAATTAAGTTACTTTTTGCCACTCAACAAATCCTAGCTCCACTGCAAAAAGTTAACCTCCAAAATACAGCAAAAATAGTAGAATCAGGTGTGAAATACTTTAGTATTACAATATTCCTGCAGCTGCAGTGTTTATCTAACTAAGCAGTGGCCCCTATTAGAAACTTAAAGAAGATGATTAATTCATCTTTAGATGCATAGAAAATGAATTGAATTTTGTGTACAGAATAAAAATGAAACTGTTACATTACAATGACTTCCATAAAGCTATTTATAGGCAGCTGCAATTAACAGAGTTAGTTGCAGAATCTGTTGCAACTGCGCTGACTCGCGATAGTTGGTTACAAGGGTAGTTATGCAGTTTCGCTAACTCTATTGTGGCCTTCTCTAACGATAGTTCTACATATCTCCAATAACTGCCATCTACATTCATTCTCTTGGTACATTTTAAATCATCTAGGTTGATCCTTTTGTGGCTTTCGTATAGATTCTGGACAACTGCCTAGGAGACTAGTTTTGTTTTTCTCTTGTCTTTATCAACTGCCTAAGGATAGAACAGCAATGCATGCTGTTCTTTGGAATTGGTATGATAATGTTATTACTCTTTAGTTCATTTCTAATCTGGTTCTTCTGCTAGGTGCGTTGTTTTATAAATTCGAATGTGGTTTGTGATTGTTTTGCGCCATTTGCACGATGATACTGTGGGGTGTGTATCAACAATTTAACTTTGAAAATATAACCTAACGATTGCTATCCTAATGTTTTGTCATCCTAAATGTTTTCAGAAGATAATATGTGCCAAGTGTGTGATTAAATGTGAAAAAAGTTTTTGTAAGTTATTAAACTGCAAGCAAAGCTATATGGGATAGCTTTCTTGGTTGAAGTTGAACTGATCTAAAATAATATTCAATATAACCAATACACTGTTCACTTCTTTGTTTAATGGATGTGATGTAAAAAATATTGTTGTGTTGAATACACATATTGTGAGTTTAACATGGGCAATAAGCTTCCTTTTCGGGTTTTCCATTTTCCTATGCAGTATTGAAGTAAAATTCTTTTCTGAGAAGAGTCTTCCCATTGCCTTTTCTATTTGATTAAGCAATTATTAATCATCCCGACCTTAGCTCAGTTGGTAGAGCGGAGGACTGTAGTTGGGAACATGCCAAATAGCCATCCTTAGGTCACTGGTTCGAATCCGGTAGGTCGGATTTTTTTTATTATTTTGGTAAAAAAGAAACAATTATTAGTCCACAGCTTCAAACATGTGCTTAAAACAGGAAGATACAATTGAAATCATATAGGAAACAAATAAGTTACTCTTTGCTACTTTCACATCATATAGGTAACAAATAAGTTACTCTCTGCTACTTTCAGATCATATAGGTAACAAAAAGGCTAACCTTCAAAATACAGCAAAAATAGTAGAATCAGATGTGAAATACTTTAGTATTACAATATTCCTGCAGCTGCAGTGTTTATATAACTAAGCAGTGACTGCTATTAGAAACTCAAAGAAGATGATGAATTCATCTTTAGATGCAGAGAAAACGAATTGAATTTTGTGTATGGAATAAAACTGAAACTGTTACATTGCAATGGCTTCCATAAAGCTATTTATAGGTAGCTGCAATTAACAGAGTAAGTTGCAGAATCTGTTGCAACCGTGCTGACTCAAGACAGTTAGTTACAAGCGTAGTTATGCAGTTTTGCTAACTCTATTGCGGCTTTCTCTAACTCTGGTTCCACATATCTCTAATAACTGCCATCTACATTCATTCTCTTGGTACATTTTAAATCATCTAGGTTGATCCTTTTGTGGCTTTCGTATAGATTCTGGACAACTGCCTGGGAGACTAGTTTTGTTTTTCTCTTGTCTCTATCAGCTGCTATCAGTGTATCTCTTTTTTAATGACCTCTAGAAATGACATCCACTAGAGTACTGCAGCATAAATATGTTGGAAGAGTTTACAATTTGCTTGATGAATATTTGCATTTCATATGATTGTGAAATACCTTGGAATATTTGCATTTCTTTCCAAGCGAAGTCAGTCAAATCACTGATCTCAATATTTTTACCCAATTTTCAGCGGTGCTGACAATTTTCAGTCAAAAGATTATGGGACCAGTGCAGAACTCTTTGAAAAATCAATGCTATATATTCCACATGACACAGAGAACAGAATACTTCGAGCCAAGGGCTTTAGAGTTTTGTGTCTCTGCCACCTTGGTCTCTTACAACTGGATCGCGCCCAAGAATATATTGACGAGGCTGAGAAGGTATTATTGAAAATTAGAATTTTGAATTTGTATCATTAACTTTCACTCAAATAAGAAATGTTAACCCTGTTTTCCATCTTTGCAGCTTGAGCCCAACGTTGTCTGTGCTTTTCTTAAGGTACCGTCTTCTCTATCTGCTGGTGTGTATTGGTTTTTCTGTATCTATGTTACACACATGTATAAATAAAATATAGGTGGACTAAAACACAGACAAATTTACAATGCTTACAGATAGGTTTGGATCTTATGATGACACCTCAAATTTGATTACCTAATGATTGTTTTAAGTTGGTTACTACTAATGACTAAGCCCACTTGCTTCTTATTAGGGTAATGTTTGTTGATAATTGGAATGACATGAGAACTTATATTAACTTTTCATTTGTTTTAATTCAGTACAAAATTTATCTCCAAAAGAATGACAGCCAAGGTGCTATTACTCAAATTGAAGCGATGACTGCGTGCCTTGACTTTCAACCAGATTTTCTCTCACTTTCAGCCCATGAAGCTGTTGCTTGCAGTGCTCGATCTGTTGCTGTTGCCTCTCTATCGACCATGCTAAACTTCTACGCTTCTGGAAAGTCCATGCCAACAGCAGAAGTTACAGTTATGCGCACCTTGGTCACTATCCTATCTCAAGAACCGGGTAATGAACAGAAAGTTCTTAAAACCTTAAAACATGCCCATACACGAGCATCAGAGCTTGGTCCTGATTGCTTCTTTGGAAAAGAGGAGGTTGGAAGACGTGAGCGAAATTGGTTTGCTGTGACTTCATGGAACTATGGTACAAAAACAGGACAGGATAAGAACTATGAATTGTCTGCTGAGTTCTTAAGACTTGCATCAAGTTTTTATGATCTAGTTAAAGGGTCTGATGATGAGAGCAATGTCATGGTTTGTAAGTCATTAGTGCTTTCTGTGTCGTCAATGATAGCTTCAGAATTTCAGATGAAGACTGCTATGTCAGAAACCGAAGTCAAACAAGCTGTAACTTTACTAGATAGAGCAGGGCAGGTATGAATTTGTTCTTTTCTTCGTTACATGCTACCTGATGCATTTAGTCTTTTTCAAAAGGGTCAAGTTGACTTGATAGGAAAAAATAAACTGTATTATACTTTCAAAAGTAATTTGTTGTTGGGTTATATTTTAGTTGTGAATCTTGTTGAATATTATCTTGCTCCTATCATATGTGGATGTAGATGCTAAAATCAATTTCAGCTGGGAGCTTTATTAATGATGGCCAAATCAATACCATTGCACCTGACCTTTTCTTCATATACACGTTATGTGCTTATGACGTACAAGGAAGGCTAAATGACTTGGGATCACAACTCTTCACAGTGAAAAGTTTTGCCAGTTCAAAGGCTTGCAAGCCTCAGTACCTTCTTCAGATAGGCTTACATGCCTCGCAGGGACCGCGGTTTAATCACGAAGTAGCCACCTTTGCTCTAAATGAGTGTCTCTCATCATTCCTTTCATCACCAGTTCCAGATTATCAAAATGTTGCTCTTGTTGTTCGCAAGCTTATAGCCATTGCTAGTATTCACAAGGGTGATAAAGATGACGATCTTGTATATAGCATGTACAAGCAAGCCTATAGGATAATGGTTGGGTTGAAGGAAGGTGAATATCCAATTGAAGAAGGAAAGTGGCTTGCCATGACTGCATGGAACCGAGCCGCAGTGCCAGTGCGGTTGGGTCAGATTGAAATGGGGAAGAAATGGATGAATATCGGCTTCGACATTGCAAAACATGTTTCAGGCATGGAAGTTTACAAAGCATGCATGGGAGATGTTCTTAGCAATTTGGAGAAAAAACTTTGATGTACATGAATTTCAAATTCGGTTTCTACCAGTTATAGAAATAGAATCCATTTTGTACAGGACAGAAGCTTAGTTCATGTAAATGTAGGAAAAATCTGGATTTTACTTAGGAAATATTCTGTAGGGTTTATGAGTGTTCTTTTTGTTGGTCTTACAAAAGGAACATTCTATTGTCAGATAGCCATTGTAATTCTCTGCACACATTTCCTGTATACCCAAAAAAGTCCAAGCCAATTATATGAACGGTTACTATTTACAATAGTTTTCTCTCGGGATCTTTTTTACTTAGTAACCAATGAGGTTAGAATAATCTCCTACAATGTGAAAAACTACGAGGAGAATTCAAGTTCCCATCGAGAGAGGCACTCACATTACCTCATGTAACCAAGTATTCACCCAAAATGACATGGCACTTAGTATTGATTATTACAAAAAGCACACAGATATTCCTCTCTAAAACGTTATATAACCCTTTTGTTTTGTTGTTTTCAACCAATTGTGTAAACTAAATGTGTCATATATTTTTAAGAATTTATCTTATAAAATAAGAATTTAATTACTATATATTGAAATTGTAAAATAGTTTGACTTGTTCAATGATATATCATCTTTGTATATTTCTACATATAATTTAAGAAAGAGGTTAATTTTTATGCACCGACGGGGTAAAACATTTTTACAAATGTATCTAATCAATGTTAAATAGATATTTTTACAGAATAATTTGACTGGATGCATGCATAAAAATGTTTTAATTTGACTGGATGCATGTGTAAAAATATTTTATTCTATCGATGCATACAAATTAAATCCGTACAATAATAAATAAATACATGCTCATTGTATTAACAAATAAATTTTGAATTATAGTTGCCTTAGAAATTATGTTTATATTTTCAAACAAAACAACTGATCTCTACTTAAATGGAAAGTCATTTTATGTTATTTTCTTTAAGAAGAAGCGTCAAATACCATTATAAACTCTTATGGACATGTGAACTCTTACCCTCAAGATCTAGCAATATCAACATTGTCAGTTGAATTAGACCTTATTGAACGAATATATCGTCTATATATTAAATAAAATTCACACACATTATAATCATTGGCACTAAAATAAAATAGTACATAAATTTTTTGACTGGAAAAATAACTTACATAAATTAATTTTTTGTCAAATAATTATATAAATTCCTACCTATGAAGAAGTTGCATATGATAATGTTATGTCCATTTGCCACTCTCTCATGGATTCCTTTTCTCTACTCCTCCCTTATCCACCCTTCACTAAAACCCACCCCAAAACCCAAAAACTCTTCACCACCAAACCCTTTTCTCTTCTCTCAAACCCTAATCCACCCCACTCTTCATCTTTTCCTCAACCCAGTTTCAAGATAAAAAACTCAATTTCTCATTCTCCTACCCCACTTCAAAACCTCTTCAAAAAATCCACCTTTTCACTTGCTATAATCAACCTCTTAACTCCATTTCAATCCCTTGCTGTTGAAACACCCACTTTAACCGAATCAGATGCAGGCAGAATCAACTTAGAATCAATTCTTGTCTCCATTGATGATTTTTTCAACCGATATCCATTTTTTGTTGCTGGGTGTAGCTTTATTTATCTTGTTGCTATCCCTTTAGCACAAGAGTATTTCAGGAAGTATAAATTTGTTTCAGCCATTGATGCTTTCAGGAAGCTTCGTGATGAAGCGGATTCGCAGTTGTTGGATATAAGGGATAGGAAGAATGTGAAGTTTCTTGGCTCACCTAGTTTGAAGATGGTGAATAAGGAAGCTGTGCAGGTTGAGTTTGTTGAGGGAAATGAAGATGGGTTTGTTAAGAAAGTTTTGGAGAGGTTCAATGATGCTTCAAATACTGTTGTCTTTGTTTTGGATAGGTAAAGAAAGAAACTTGTTTTGTAGCAATTTAAAGAAATTTATATAGCTATAAAATTGTTTTCGTATAAGCTATAAGCTGTTTGCATTAGCTATTCATGGAGAGCTTATGGAAACAAGCTTAAAAAAGCTTATGAACATGCCGTTTTCATAAGTTCTACCAAATAGTCACGCAAGTGTTTATGCCGGTAGATAAGCTCAAATAAGTCAATCCAAACAGGCTATGAGATTATAGGGGCACATTGTTGATGAGAGTGTTTTTGTTTTCTATAATCATGTATTGTTCAAGTGTAAAATATTCCTCACTTGTTACTCTTTTGAATGTAAGGTAGTTTCGACGGTAATTCCATGAAAGTTGCTGAGTTATTATTCAAGAATGGTTTTAAAGAGGCCTATGCCATCAAAGGTGGAGTTAGAGGTCAACAAGGGTGGATGGTATAGTCTTTCTCTTCGTTTTCTTATGCATGTTTTTTGTTTACCAGATGAATGGAACATACTTCTGCATTTTATTCATATAGTTTTTATGATTTAATTGGTATGTAATGTCCATGTAAACATTTATTACACTGTCAATTAATTATAATCACCAAAACCATATCATTAAAAATATTTGATTTCAATGATAAATATCTTAAATGTCTTTTATAGGATTAGTTGTGATTGTTCGATAATGTAAACATTTACACCAACTGTGTATTGAAATTAAACTCTTTTAAGTTTGATATAAGATAGCATTCTACACTGTATATATCAAAGCACCTATGAAGCTTTAAAAGATACCTACTTGGCATAGTGTATATAAAGATTTAAACTTGGTATTCAATTATCAGATGTTGTAAAGTCATTTCCCACACATCAACTTGATGCCAACTTAGGAATACATGTAACTATACACATCAACTTGATGCCAACTTAGGAATGCATGTAACTATGTATCTGATTGTAGAAAATCTGTTTGAAGTAAAGAATAGAGTTCATATGTTAGGTCTTTGTTGTGGCAGGCTATACAGGATACCCTTTTGCCCCCTTCTGTGCATATAAACCGAAGGAAAAAGACCAAAGTGCCAAAAGAGCTCAGTACAAATGGAAATGGGGCCATTCAGCAAAGTGATAATAATAATAATGAGAGTGTGGTATCCTCAGATATCCCTGCAGTTGGAATCCAAGAGACAGAAAATGGTCATGTGAAAAAGTCTGTGGAGTCCAATCCGGAAATGAAAATCAATTCGGTAGTTTCCTCTTCTCCCTATCCCAATGTATGTAATTCTCAACTCTCTCTCAGACTCTTGCTTTCAATCCTTTTTTCCATTGTGACCCTTCATGTCTAACAATGCATGTTCAATGGTTTAAGCAGAAAACATCAATTAGTTAATGTTGATTTTTGAATTATGTAATAGAACTAACAGGCAAGGAGGAAAAGAGAATTAAGAATATGTTCTGTAATGGGCTGAGTGGTATTTGTATCACTCATAAATAACAAAATTTTGGTATGACATGTTAGTCCCTGCATCTATTAGATTGGCATAATATGCCACTGATGCATGAGTGATTTCTTTAGCACTCTTGTTGTGCCTACCAGAGCATGACCTTACCGCGTGTTTTGTTGGAGCCTGGAGGGAAAGCGAATGGGAGTGGAAATGACCAATTCCCACTCCATGTCTGGTTAGGTGATTGGAATGGGATGAGCTCTTCATGATTGTAGGAATGTAAATACTAGAAAACACACATTACCCTTGTTGATCCTGACTCCTAGAGGTTAACTGAATAGCATCCTTTCAGGAATTATGAAGATCTTAGGTGGTAATTCTCTATGTGCGCCTTTGCTTGCTCCTTTGGGATCCAAGCATGCCACAGGCCCTGTGACTGGTAGTACTGGAGTTACTTATTACCATTTGAGGGCAACCACAACAACAACCAAGCCTCTTCCCACTAAGTCGGCTACTTGGATCAAATTACGTCATAATGTTCTATCATAAACCATATTTCGATCCAACTAATTAATCTCTAGATCTTTCGTAATAGTTTCTCTTATAGTGTTTCTAGGTCTTCCTCTGTCTCTAGTGATCTGACTGTCCTCCATTTGAGAGCAACCATAAAATTAAAACGAATTTGCATCTGCATCATTTGTGCTATAACTCATCGGTATAGTGACATGGCACGAGCACAATAATTTTACTATGGAAGAGTTCAAAGTCAAATGGAACAGTTCAAAGTAAAAGCGATACCCACTGTTATTCATTTGTGAGTACTAAATGGTTAGAAAGAACATTGTTATTCAGATGGTCTGATATCAATTATAAAAAAACCTTTTTGGAAATGAAAAGAAAACAGCAAAATGATTTGCTTGCTATTGATTTAGTTTTTCTTTTCTATTCTGAATTTCTGATCCAAGTTACCTCACAACCTGAAAGCTTTAGAAGTTCAGGATTCTGATTCACTTCACATATAGTTATCAATTATGCAAAATTTCTCACACTTATAGAAAAAGTGTTGAATCTTGATAGTAATTGTATCTTAAACAATCATTTACATATGCGTAGAACTAATTAATCTTGAGTGAAATCATTATGCATATATAAGAAGAGTTAATTATGTCTTTAGGTCCATAAACGTCTTTGTACTCATGTTCGGTTTAGTGCCTATAATATAATTATTTATTGGTTTTGGTCCCTGTAACATCTGATTTATGTTCTAGTCTCGAGTCAAAACAAAGGACCAATTTTAGCATACTTTAGAACATTTGAAACAATATATATATATATATATATATATATATATATATATATACTGAAGTCGAATATCAACATAAGTTGGGAGCTATTAACATAATTAACCCATATAAGATTTAAATAAATATATCTGACTGTGGATGAAGATGTGCTTTTCAGATTCCTACTTTGTCAAAGCATTCATTCCCTAGTAATGATATGCAAAAAAGTGGAAGATGATGACAATAAACTTCTCTGTAAATTTGATCCATTTTGTTATTAAAATTATTTACTTGTATGATTCTAAAACATGAAATTGAATCACTGTGAACATCTACGTGCTTTCTTACATTTAAACACTTAGGATTCCATTTTGTGTTAAAATAAGAACTCTTTAATCATTTTTATCTCTCTTTGCAGTACCCAGATTTGAAGCCGCCATCATCTCCAAGTCCATCAAAGCCACAATAATGATGTTAGCAGTACCATACTCAACTAGCATCTCTGGGGAAGAAATTATTTATGCAAAGACAATATGATTTGCTGACTGTTTTAATTCATAATTTTACAATTATTCTTTCTCTTCTTGTTGAGTTTTAGAGATAGTGTAAAGCATGTTATCCTCATAAACTTTACAGACAATAATCTGGTTCCAGCTGTTTAGTATCTGCACCACATACAAAGACTTGGTTGCCAACAAATGTAGTGATTAATCTTGACGGAATTTTAGCAACAATGAGAAATGAATTTGTGCACTTGGTAAGGCCTAGGTGATCGGTAGAAAAATAAGGTGAAGAAAGAAGAAAAAAAAAGAGGTAACAATTGGAGCCCTTAGGTGTTGAATTTTGAATTTTCATCAGGATAAATATAAAGGAAATTGGTCGTTCATGTTACTATTTTATTTAAGTTGCAACGTATCATGACTTTCTGAGAAATTGGATCAAACCATATGTTTATTTAGAAGTCATCCAAACCGAATTTTGCGACAAAAAGGCTCACACATAAAGTGTTGAGAAATGAGTATTCATTTTCGAACCCGCATCTTACATATCAAATGTCCACAATCATAACTATGATGTTGCAAAATATATACAGAAAAATAATGTTATTTAAGTAAACAACTTTATGTAAAAAATTATACTAGTATATATATAACAAAAATTCAGTTGATCAGGAATTAATTTGTGGTTGAAACTTGGAACAAGCTATTCACAAATTCGATCATGTTTTTATGAGAACTTCCATCTTTACCAACCGCTCTTGCAGCCAAAGTCTTCCATTGCATGACATTATTCTTAATCTCTTTGCCTTTTTCAGTCATATCCATTATTTCACATATACAATCCTTCAATGTATCTTTTCTCACTATTTGTTTCTCATCAACTAAAGGTCTAATTCCCACTTTCCAAACATCTACAGCAAACTTTGCATCAATTCCTTGGTCTGAGTAAAGTGGCATTGCAACAATTGGGACTCCTATACTCAAAGCTTCCAATGTGGAATTCCAACCACAATGTGTTACAAAACACCCTATTGCTTCATGAGCTAGAACCTCTAATTGGGAGCACCATGGCACAACTAAGCCATTCTCTGATTTCTTTTCAAAGTCTTTTGGGAGCTTAGTCTCTTCATGGGTTTTCACTACCCATAAAAAGTATCTTCCACAATCTTTCAAACAATGTGCTACTTCCTCTATTTGTTCCTCATTGAGTGATGCCATACTCCCAAATGAAACATAAACAACAGACCTTTTTGGCTTATTATTTAGCCATTCAATACTTTCTTCACTTTTTGATTGTACAATACTACCATAATCTTCATCTTCTGTGATTCGCTTATCTAAAATTGTATATGGTAGGCAAGGCCCTATAGTCCTAAAGTTGGACCAAATCTTCATTGTCCAATCAGCCACCTACAAAGCATCAAGAGTCATTAATGACTAACCTTTACAAAAGCAGCATACAAGTGGTGGTGATTCAATCGGTAAATGCTTAAGGTGTCTTTGGTTATGATATTTTTACACATAAATTAAATTTCTGCAACACTTTAGATGTTTAACCAGAGCCGTGTATAGCACAATGCGAGTAAGGCTATTGCCTTAGGAGTTAGGCCCCACACACATGTTTTTGTTATACTCTTGTGTTATACACAAATATGTCAATACAAACATTTTATTTTGACATATAGTCTATAAAACTTGTGAGAGATGATATTTGTATACTATTTTGTAACAACTTTTGAAATAATTCTCTCATACTCTCTGTGTTCTTACTCTTTCTCCCTCTCCTTCTTTATCTCTATTATTTTTGTTCCAAAAGAACATGGAAATTTTTTTTATCTCAAAAGTTGTTATAAAATGGTTATACAAATATCATTCTCCAAAGACAAGAATCAAATTTTAACATGAAAATCAAATGGTTGTCATTTGGTGTTTGTGCGTTATATATTGTGAATTTATCTCAAATTATTACTTACCTCTTTCTCCAGCTCAAAGAAGGAATTGCAAAGGATCCAATCAGCTTTGTGAATATTAGAGAATTGGGCCACTACTAAATCAAGATAAGTTGGATCTTGTTCATAGGTAAAGTAGAAAGAAGGCATGTCCCTGTGTTGTAGTTGAGGAAGTGCAGGAAGATAAATCTCTTGCTCAGCAAAGGGAGGTTTCAACTTTCCCAAATGAACATGATAGTATATACTATTCATAGCAAGATTTTGAGTTAGAAAAGTAGCACCAACAATTCCAAATTTCTTTGCTACATCTAAGCACCAAGGCATAGATGAATCATAAATAAGACAATCAACATGGTCGTTTGATCTAGCATTAAGATTGTTAATAAGATCAGCAAGAGATTGTGGACCAACTTGCCAAAATTTATTCAAATACAATTTAAAATCCTTTGCTTCAGCAACTCCACCTTTGTCAAAACCATCAGAAATGGTCTCAATTGTAATGGAATTATTTGGCAATTTAGGTATGTTTTTGTAGTTGGAAAGGGTGGTGACAAGTGTTACTTTGACTCCTTCTTGTTGTAAAAGCTTGGAGAATTCTAGCATTGGATTAGTGTGACCATGTGCTGGAAATGGCAACACCAAACAGTGGACACTCTTGGTGGATATGGTTTTGTTCTCCATTTGTTTCACAAACTCTCTTGTAGGGTGAGAAAATTAGGGCTTGAAGTGTTGAACTTGTGGTAACTATAAGGCATATTTATACGAGACAACTTTGAATACTGCATTTCGTCTTTTAAAAAAGAACTTTGACTTTTGCATTAAATCTATATTGTTCAATAACGATCCATTGGCTACGGAAGTAATAGTTGCGTGAGTGCATTTGCAACGGTTTCTATAACTTTGCAACTTGTGTGTGTACCAGACAAACATACGCGTTGCTTCCTCCAAAATAAAACGCGGTTTTTACATTTCCCGGCATAAAAAAACGAAAATAAGAAGGCAAATTCGTAATGATTCATGCTAACGATTAAAAAATTGGTGGTTAACTTTAGTTAATCTATGTTATATTATATATAAAGAAGAAAAATTTTAGGTTGAATTTTTCTTTCTATGTTATATTATATATAACAAATGTAACAAACACGATGTGAATATATGTATATATTTTTTTTATCATTTAAAAAATATAACAAATTAGATGAGTATATTTATACTTAAAGATTGTTGTTCGTGTCATTAAAAAAAACAACAAACATTTATAATTTTACTTTTAATCAAAATTAAAATTTCATAAAAAAAATATCGTTCATAATTTTCAAACGTTAGCGCAATAAAAAGAACGGAAAGACGGGCACGGAATACCCGGTTTTTCGCTAGTGTAATGTAATGGTATAGATTAAAGAACTTGTTTTAGTTTCTATGTGTAAGATGGTGACATTATACAAAACATGGCTCCTAGAAATAGACGTAAGATTGGTTCTCGGGATTAGTAGGTTATTGAATCCGATATTAATTCTTTTTAAAAAATATAGCAAGTAACATTATAGTCTTTAAATATATTAAAATTAGAGTAAACTCTTGACAAAAAAAATTGAGAGTAAACTCTCATTTTGATCTTTAAAAGTGTCATGCATGGTCAAAACTAATTTCTAGATTAATTTAAATTATCAAAAACTGCCAAATGTTATTTTAGTCAATTATCTCCAAAACATTAACCCTTCTACAATTTGTCAAATAAAATCTCGTAGAAAAAAAAGTAATTTTAGTTCTAAATCCTTCGCAATTTTTCTCATTTTCTCTCTCTTCTTGCTCCCATTTCCTCCACAAGAGGTGTACTATCTCCATGCTATAAAACTCCCTGCACTAAAAACTAAAACTAATGAAATATAACAACCTTCACTATGTAACCTTACTTTGTAGTTCTTCATCCTAAATAAGATTGAGAGATGAATAAAAAGGAATAATTATTAAAATTTATATTGAATTATTGATTAAAGATAGTAAATAAGTACATGAGATTCTCTAAATATAGAGTTTGTTAGAAATCAACAAACTAACTATCTATCTTTTAAAAAAAAAAAAAACTGCCAAATAACAAACTATCACTAACTAACTAAATTTTCACCAACTCTATATTTAATAGCCCCACAAACTTAGATTAAGAGAATTTTTTAGCTAAGTTTGGATTACAAAACCCAACGGAGAGAGAAAAATATAGGTTGATAACCAAAATAGAAGGAAAAAAATACAATAAAGGCCAACTATACAAATTGCACGATAATACACAAAAATTTGAATATTATTGTTCACACATTAAAGAAAGTTAAAATACACCTGCAAATAACTTAAATGCTCTTCGGCGGATAACTGCCGCCAAATTGAAAATCTTCGGTGGTTAATTGTCGTCGGTAGTTAACTGTCGATGTGTCTGTTTTTAACATAACTTCACTTTTGTTCATTTTAATGTCCTCCAAGGTTAATACTCCCTCCGTCTCACAATAATAGTCTCTTTAGCATTTTTTTTTTCAAAATAATTGTCACAGCATTTATTATATTTTTTTTCCAATATTATACTTTTATTTATTGAATTTCATTCAATATAACTACTCCACACCAACTACAATTAATAAGAGTATTTTAGTAAATGATATTAAGTTTACCATTGAAATCAACACAATCAATTATTTCTTTAATAATTGTGCACAAACATTAAACAACTATAATTTAGAGACGGAGAGAGTAGATGAGAAAACAAGTAAAATATGCGATTAAAGAGAAAAGACAATAAAGTAGAAAAATAAATAATCAAAGTTGGCACTTAACTAATTTATGACTATTTTGTTTTAGCTTTTTAAGAGGAGTAGTGATGTTGGAGAAAGTTCTCATAACATTGTATGTTCGAACACCTTCTCCAACATCACTACACATCTTATAAATTGTTTATGCCTCTAAATTCAAAACCAAAAAATGATGAAGAAGTATTTTTGAGTTTGTGGTTTTTTGTTTAGTTTTTAAGAGGATGAGTACTCAAAGGGAAGGTGTTCGAACCATGTTGCCAACCTCTTCCTAACATCGCGCAAGGCCGCATACAACTGCTCATTGCTCATCCGCTCCTGACCCAAATAATCATAAGTCTATATAACAACACCACTAACCATATCAAAGGTGTCATACGAGCCTCTCTCCTAGTGATGTTGTCGCTGGTGTGCAATGATCTGCTCTTCATTTACTCGCCTCGGAGGAGATCCCATAATAGGTGGTAAAATATGTGGGAGAGACACTCATCTGTACCATAACATATATCCATCCTTGTACCGCCATGGTATATCTCCTGTCGGCTGACCCCAATCATCTTCTTTAATGGTGTGATGACGAAAGTCGAGGAAAGCCTGTACAATCTGAGTATCCCGCATAGAAAGAACATTTATCAGAGGTCTAAGGATGTCATGCACGTACACGTACTGCCATTTAAAGTGACGGTAAACCTTCTCAACACCACACAAGCATACATCATCCTCAAATTCCGCACAAGCATACACCATAATATCAAAATATCTCCTCAAACTTCTGGATATCTCTATGTTCTTCGTATGATCTCCAACATACATCATCCATCTCAAACGATCAAGCAATTGTCGGTAGGTCTTCCCCTCTCCATGACCCCTCTATATAACCCATTTGGCCGCGACTTGATAGTTTGGGAGATATTTTTCATTATCATCAACATTGTATAATCCAACAAAATGCGCCAAAAACCATTCATGCACAAGCCAAACACATCTATAAGTTATTATCAAGCAAAAACAAAAAAGTGTTAATCTTCAAAAGTGTTACACAATTTATTACCATAACCAATGTTGTGCTTCCCCCAAGAGATTTGGCTTTAGGCAATAAGAAGGAAGATTTCAAATCTGTTTGGTAACTGAATATTAGTGTTTTATGGAAGGATATTTCAAAATATAATAAAAGGGATCTGGTTATTAAAAGCAATTAAAGATAATTAACAGAAGATGATTCTCAAACCTTTTACCATTGTGGGACAAACGTATATGAGCAATTTTTTCATTGTTCAACATGTATGTCAATGTCACCCCTCCCCACGAGTACTGGTTTATGGTATTAAAGTCCTCTATCGTCTGCAGGTATATCAACTCAATGTGTTTGCTGCTTTTATCATCAAACAACGCACATTCAAGCAATGTTGGCTCTCTCTCTCTCTCTCTCTCTCTCTCTCTCTCTCTCTCCCTCTCTCTCTCTCTCTCCGTTTAAATCCAAACCAATTATATATGATGTAGATCCAAGGTTGGTGGTAGTGCGCGCTCAGGCCCTTAAAGCCAACCACCAAGTGATCGTCGTCAGTGCCATTAAGATAATTTTAGACACATGTCGCCTTCATTTGCGGCCTCTTCAACAGTGTTCCTCGGCCATCGACTTTTGTGAGATTAGTTCGTCAATTCATGGTGAAAGTTATGAGTATTTCTCGTTTAAACTAAATCAAACCAATGCGGTTTTGATTGGATCAATTGGTGTCGTTTTTTTAGACAATAATTTTTTTTTAGTTTTCAACGTTAAAATCAAATTAAAAAGCTAAAATGCAATATATATTTTTAACAATGTTTTAAATTTCATCCAACATTACAATTTTATTTTCATCCAACAATGTTCCCAACTACGTAGACCAAATTAAAACGTGGATAAAAAGTAATCATATCTTGTAAGTAATATAAAAGACTAAAATTTTAATCATTTTTTAAAAGTTCAAGTAGCACATAAATACATTTTTGATAGATAACTCAAATAAGAAACCTAACAAGAGAAAAAATAACGTCATTTTATTAAAGTTTCACTTGAATTTCTACGAGTATTGATCTAGATGATATACTCCCTCCGTCCTGAAATATAAGCAAAAAAAAAAAACACACTTATTAAGAAAATCAATAATTCTTCATTGACTGCTCTAAATTTTATCAAATAAAAATACAACATTCCTAATTTACCCTTACACACATTGAAAACAAAAACACTTCATAAGTGACACATCCCACTACCATGATTTTAATACACAAAATAGTGGTAATCATGTTGATTTCAATGCCGTAAACCATGATTCCAATTCAATTTCATTATTGCAGGTAGTTAATATTAGTGGCATTCCAATTCCAATACTCCTTAAACATGCTTAGGTAATTGAACTTCAATGTTCATGCTCCATAAATGTAAAAGGGTAATTTTGGAACACTAGATTAAAATTGGTCAACATTATTTTTTTTGCTTATATTTTGGGACAAAAAAAATGGCCATTTGTTGCTTATATTTCAGGACGGAGGGAATATATTTAATTAGTATTTTTCTTAAATTACGTTTTGGTTTGGTTTGGTTAGTAAAATCAAAACCGCAAACCGAATCAGACCATGCGGTTGAGTAAAAAATGATCCAAATACATCTGAATCAAATGCAATTTTTTGCAGTTTCAGTTTGAATTGGTTCAATTTACGATTTTTCATTTGAATTGTTTCGTTTTGAACATCCATAATTAAACATACACTATTTTAAAAAGTTGAATTCCTAAACATATTTTTTATGTCGAGCTCTCTAATATGTACACAATGGCACATATAGACATTTGTTTGCAATCCTTAATTTTTTTTATGCAAAAAGAATTTTACGTAATCTTTAATTTTTTTTCATCGATGAACATCTTTCCCCAGACTTAAAGGCATTTAGTATAGTTTTAGATTTTCTTCCTTCGTCATTTGTCAAACCAAAAAGCACTCTCATTTATTCTTTTGATAAAGTGAAGATTTGTATTTAATGATCGGCGTTAAAGTAACACCGAAACTGTATTTTTCAAAAAAGATAAAAGATGAGTAAAGAAGTTGTAGGTTTGATTTTACTTTTAAGGACCATAACTGATTTTTACAGATATAAAAACGATTTTGACATATTTGGTTGGGTCAAATTGGACTACTCTGCATTTAATTTTTTCTTTTTGTATATTTGATTTTATAATTGATTTTTACATATAATTTATCTTTTAGTTCACTTTAAATAATGCATTGAAACATAAATCATTTTTATTCAAAATTACTTTTAATTAAAATCAATTATTCGTTCCACAAAACCAAACACACCATTCACTTAATCAAGTTGTTTAGTAACTAAAAATCTGTTTTTAAAGTGAATAAGCAAGAATTCAATGTTCAAACTCTCACCCATGCATACTGCAACGTTCTTGCCAACTAAGATATGCTTACAGGGATAAAACAAAAACTTGGTTAAATTGCACATTTGACCTCCTAAATAATTATGGGTCATGTTAACTTGCACCCTAAATGCACATGTTAAGCAATCCAAAAGTAGAAGCATTCTTTTGAATTTTGTGCATTCAATAATCAATACTCCATCCGTCTCTAAATAATAGTCGTTTAAGGTTGATGCACGATTATTAAGAAAATGATTAATTGTGTTGATTTTGATTGTAAAATTAATATCATTTACTAAAACACCCTTATTAATTGCAGTCAGTGGAGTAGTTAAGTTGGATAAAGTTCAATAAATAAAGGTATTATAATGGAAAAAAATAATAAATGTTGCATTGATATTCTAAAGTGACAATTATTTTGAGAAAAAGAAAAATGTGTAAAGAAACAATTATTGTGAGACAGAGGGAGTAGTAACAAAATTAATTTCAAATGCATTTATTACAACAATTTATTTTCATTTGTGGCTCATTAACTTGTGTTTAAGGACACAAGTTAACATTTCCCATAATTTATTAGTTTCATTTTAGCCACTTAATTAATAAAAGTTAGATTTTTGTTATTTAAATATGATCTCATTAGTCAATTTAGTCTCGTTTTATTAATTTTAATCCAAGATCATGAGAAAAACGAAGTACCCTGAAGGTCTTCAAGATCATAAAGCCAAACAAGGTCAATTTTTCTTAGTAATTTGAGGAATGCGGAAAGCATCGTTGGCCCAATCAACACCATTGTTAAACCCTCTTTTAAAAAATTCCATTTCCTTACTTACAAGTGTTGAAACATTGATCTTAAGAGTATAGTTTCTTATAATATTTTTCTTGCTTTGGAGAAGTTAGATGTTAGAGTTGTGGTTGCACCATATTTGAGTGGTCATATTACTATCGTTGGACAATACCATGTTAGGGTGGTATCAGTATTAAATTAGAGTGACCTTAATAGTCACATTTGAGGGTGTACTTCTCAAATGGTTAGCTAGAATGCAATAGCTAACCACACAATTGTCGTTGAGTTTGTTTTATCCAATAGGCGGCGTAGGTGATAGTTTGCCTTGCACAATTTTAGGCAGTGCCACAAAACGTCTTAAAAGAGCGATATGGTCGTGCCTCAACCTAGTAATATCTTCGATGGATAAAAGTTCTTTATTTTTTTTCTTTCAAAATAGACTTTGACAATGCAAATACAACAGTTCAAAAATCCAATAACAACAACAACTTGACCAAGGTAACCAAAATTGCATAGTCCTCTTAGAGGAGAAGTTCAGAGGATCAATCAGGATTCAATAAGCGAATTGAAGAATAAGCATTTATTGTTGTTGCTAAAACACTGAAAGTTGTGAATCACCTAGAAAATTGAACAAAAAAATGAAAATGTTAAAACCCCTGGTTAGTGATGAGATTAGGTGTTGTTGTTTTTGGGCTGATGAATTTGTAGATTTTTAAGTTAAATATTAAGTAATTGAGGGATTTATGGGCTTTGGTAGAAGAAAGATGTAGGTTGTTTTAAAAAAATAAAATTGAGTTTTTAATTTTTTAATATTTGTTTGGGTTTAAAGATGAACGACAATGATGAAGATGATATTAAGATGAAGAAGAAAGAGAAGAAAGAAGATGAAAAAAAGAAAAGAAAAATTATATGATGGTGGTTCACTATTAGATTCAGTGGTCTTGCATGATTCAAGAGTATATTTTATTTCAAAACAATCAAAAGAGTTAAAATTAAATAAATTAATAACATATACGATGAACCACTTACAATGTTGGTCCACCTTATATATTTTAGGTTAAAATTAATACAATAAAACCAATTTGACTGACAGAATCATATTTAAAGGACCAAAACAAAAAAATTATTATTCAGGAACCAAAATTGTACTTGCAAAGGGTTGACGGTCCAAAAAATGAAACTAAAAAATTATTTAGGAGATCAAATGGGCAATTTAGCCAAAAAAACTTTATTTTTCAAAATAAATGGAAAATATCATTTAGAGAGAGACATAAAAATACTTGTAATTAGTGAATCATACTATCATTAATTATTTTATACTTTTTCCTATAATAACAAAAAGTTTATGCGAGTTGGGTCAACCTATAGAATTTTTTTCAAATTCCAATCAAAATCTTTGTTAAATTGTTAAGTTATAACAAACTATATTGATTAATAATGTTACATTGACGTGATTTTTAATTGGAAGAATAGTGCTAGCAATATTCATTCTAAAACTCTCTTAATATTTTAAACACAAATTAAAAATCAAAATGAAAATTGAAAAACAAACGAGACAAAAGTAGTACTCAGAATAGTTATAATTCATTTGACTTTCTAAAGAAAGATTCAATCTACAATCTACAATATTCAAACTCACAACCTTATTTAAAAAACATGTCCTTTGTTACTTAAACACATAAACACTGTTACTTACTAAACATTGTATCATTAGGTTTATTCCTTGTTATTTAAATGGACCACTACCAAACTTCTTTGTTTTTCAAATCTAAATAATGTCAGATAAAAAATTCTTAACTGTTTTTGTTGTCCACATGATCAAAGCAACACATACTTGGTACTAGATTGTGAGACAATATTTTATATCGAATATCCCTCATAAAATCTTCAAGATTGTTGCCCTAGTCTTTGTTTTTGCTAAAAACCAAAGGAGGGAGAATGTTGAAAAGTTTTAAAAAATTAGAGAAAAAAAATAAAAAAAGACAAGAGAAAAAGAAGAGACAATGATTGGAGTAAAGTGACATACACATAACACAAACATATAAGAGTAAGACTATGAAAGAGAACAAGCAAAGTAGAATCTTAGCTGGAGGCAAACTAAATTTACTCTCCTTATTCACATCATCATATTTTCAACCTTTTCACACACATGCTCACTACCTTTTCAACACTAACAAGTAAAGTTGTACTATTAACACTGTAACATACACACTCTCTTCCTTCACTTATGCAACTAAAAGCTCTTCCATTACCACTTCTCACATTTTCTCTCTTAAAACCTCTTTCACTGCACCAAACCCTAGCAAAAAACAACAACAACAAAATGCAAACCTTGTTCTTGTTCTTGTTCTTGTCCTTTTTGTTTACCATCTTCTTTGAAGGATCTCATTCTCATAAACTAGCTTTCATCAAGTCAAAACCTTTTATCTTTCTCAACAACTACAGAAGAATCCTTCATGAACCCTTTGTGCCATTGAACTCTTTCCCTCCATCTGAACCACCACTTCATTCTCCACCTTCAACCAAAAACACCAAACACCCATTTTCCACCACTATTCCCACAGATAACAACCCTACTCAAGACCAAAACCAAAACCAAAACCCAAACCCAAACCCAAACCCAAACCCAAACCAAGACCAAAACCAATCACCATTTTTCCCAAACTACCCTCTTGCACCACCCCCACCACCACCTTCACTACTTGCCTTTGCTTCATTTCCTGCTAACATCTCCTCCCTAATTCTTCCTCACACCCAACAACCAACTACTCACTCTTCTAACAAACTCCTCCCTGTAGCACTCTCCGCTACTGCAGTCGCCGTCGTCGCTGTTGCTATCTCCGTCTTCCTTTACTTCCGTCGACGCCTCCATAACCGTCGTAATTCCACCGGCGACAAGACTCTAAGATCCGACAGCGGTGTTGAGCTTTTCTCGCGCAATGCCGAACCGGCCGTCGATGTCGGAGGAAACACCACCGATTTTCTATACCTTGGTACCGTTGTAAACTCGCGTGGAACCGACGAAACTCCTCCTTCACGCGGCGGTGCTTCGGTTTATCGAAAACTTGAATCGCCGGAGCTCCGGCCTCTTCCACCGTTAGCGCGGCTTCCCGAACCTCCATCACCGCCGCCGCGTAGCGACAACTACTCCGACGAGGAGGATGAGGAGTTTTACTCGCCGAGAGGCTCCTCACTTGGTGGCCGAGAAAGCTCCGGTGGTACTGAATCATCTTCCCGGCGAGCATTTTCCGCCGTTGTCGTTAACAGAAGCAACAAATCAAGCTCAATTTCTTGTTCTTCTTCTTCTTTTGGCTCGCCGGAGCAGTCTCATTCGATGAGTCTCTCACCGCCGGCGAGTTCTAGTCCCCGGAGAACACAACAAAAATCACCAGAAACCTCACCAAGTCACAACCAACACGTGGAATATCGTTCTTCTTCTTCATCGTTCTCTTCATCACGCTCAACACCAGAGAGAGATTTTGATGAAGAAAAAGAAAATAGTTCTTTATCCACAAATGTACATGCATCATTGGAAGAGAGATTTATGGAGAAAGATGAAAATGCTTCACTATCAGAACAAAAACCAAGAATATCTAATGCTTCATCTTCAATTTTTTCCCTTCCTTCTTCACCTGAGAAAATGATGAAGATGATGTATCAAGGTTTTGATCAGTCTCCAAGAATGTCAAGTGTTTCCGATGGGTCAAAGCTACCGGGTCTATCATCGGTGCCTCTATCACCAGCCCTACTTTCATCACCGGAAACCGAAAGAGGAGGGTTTAGCTGCAATTCAAACCAATGGGGAACATTTCCTTCACAGAGGAAGCATTGGGAGATTCCGGTTGTATCGAAGCAGAAGAATGCTTCTGCTTCTCCACCACCGCCTCCTCCTCCTCTGCCGCAGCAGCGACAGAGGAGACATTGGGAAATGTCAAGAAGTTCGGCGATTGTTTATCAACCTCGGTCAAATTTGAGGCCGCCGGAGTTAGCACCTCCTTCGAGGCCTTTTGTGTTGCAGAATCAAATGACAAATGAGTATGTGGGTGAAACTGAAGAGAGTTCGAAACCGAAATTGAAGCCGCTGCATTGGGATAAAGTGAGACCAAGCTCTGAGAGGGAAATGGTGTGGGATCAGATGAATTCCATGTCTTTTAAGTAAGTTTTATAATTTTCATTAATTAATAGTTATGCCTATCTTTATGTTGATTACTTTCTTTTAGCCTTTTTGAGGCATCTTAGATAATTTGGTGTTTTTCATACTAAATTTGATATAAATCTTTGTCTTGTATGCTTCATCATTGTGGTTATAAGTTGTGACTTGTGAGGAACACTTAAGCCCCCTTTTTGGATAAACAACTGAAGTACTGAACCAAACTCATAAGCTATTTCCATGAGCTCAAATAAGCCAGTAGATAGCTTAGTAGTTTGATAATTGTCAATTCTTGTGTATATTACTATATGCTGCAATTGGTGTTCTTGAACTAAGTAAATTGATTTGGGTTGGTTGCAGATTGAATGAGGAAATGATTGAGACATTGTTTGTAGCGAACACAGCAAACCAAAAACCCAAGGATGCTGCTCCACGATCCGTTCTT
Organism: Medicago arabica; assembly: GCA_946800305.1. Taxonomy (NCBI): domain Eukaryota; kingdom Viridiplantae; phylum Streptophyta; class Magnoliopsida; order Fabales; family Fabaceae; genus Medicago; species Medicago arabica. Next base: position 41,844,546 of record OX326969.1, read on the forward strand.
CCCTTGCCAAATCAGGAGGGCAGAGTACTTGATCCAAAGAAGTCTCAAAATATTGCAATCTTGCTCAAGGCTCTTAATGTCACAATAGAAGGAGTGTGTGAAGCACTTTTAGAAGGTATTTTCTCATTCCTGCATTAGGTTATGGCTTTCATTTTCTGTAGTTTTTGTATTGGATTAGTAGTGATTTAGTAGGCACCTAGTTAAATTGTAGTCCTTGTTCTTAAGGTATGGTGATTAGCTGTAATTCTTCTATCAAACATCTTCAAATAGTTACCTTGTAGACTGATAATGCAACTAAGTTTACCTTTCCTCAGGTAGTAGTGATAGACTTGGAGCTGAACTACTTGAAAGCTTGTTAAAAATGGCACCAAGCAAGGAAGAAGAACGTAAATTGAAGGAACATAAAGAAGACTCACCAACCAAGCTTGATGTTGCTGAGAAATTTTTGAAGGCATTGCTTGATATACCTTTCACATTTAAAAGGGTTGAAGCAATGCTTTACATGGTCAATTTTCAATCTGAAGTAGTGTATCTTAGAAAATCATTTCAAACTCTAGAGGTAGTCGCTAAACCTTTCAATTGTTTATTCATAATCATTTGTTGAAGATAAGTAGAATCTAATATTATCCAATCTCATGTATTATCAAATTGGTGCTTTTTCAGGCTGCGTGTGAAGAGCTGCGAAATTGTAGAATGTTCTTGAAGCTTCTAGAAGCTGTACTTAAAACTGGGAACCGCATGAATATTGGAACAAATCGCGGTGATGCGGAGGCTTTCAAACTCGATACACTTCTCAAGTTGGCTGATGTCAAAGGAGCAGATGGGAAAACCACTCTACTACATTTTGTTGTACAGGAAATTATTAGAACCGAAGGCACTCGTCTCTCTGGTACTAATCAAACTACAAGCACTACTTTGACGGAAGATGTCAAGTGTCGGAGGCTTGGCCTACAAGTTGTTTCTAATCTGAGTTCAGACCTATCAAATGTAAAGAGAGCTGCTACTATGGATTCCGAAGTTCTCAGCAGTGATGTCTTAAAACTTTCCAAAGGAACTACAAACTTAGCAGAGGCTGTGCAGTTAATCGAAAAGGTGGGATTTGATGAAAGCAGTCGGAAATTTACCGAATCAGTGAACAACTTTATTAAAATGGCTGAGGAGGAAATTGTGAAAATTCAAGCACATGAAAGTGTTGCTTTGACCCTTGTGAAGGAGATTACAGAATATTTTCATGGGAACTTGGCAAAGGAAGAAGCTCATCCATTCAGAATCTTCTTGGCTGTAAGAGATTTTTTAGTTGTTCTTGACAGGGTCTGCAAAGAAGTTGGTATGGTGAACGAGCGAACTACGGTTAGTTCAGCTAATAAATTTCCTGTTCCAGTTAATCCAATGCTTCCACAACCACTTCCTGGATTACACGGAAGGAAAGATTGTAGTAACTCTTCAGATGATGAATTTTCATCACCTTAGCTAAAAGATTTCTGTTTATGTAGATTATATAGAGAAAAAGGGAGAGTAGAATATGTATTGTATGATGTTGTTATAGTAGCTTGAAAATAGAGCTTTTCAATTGGAGAACCTTTGGTTTCAATTAAACTTCAAAATGTTGTGTTCCAAAAAAAACATATTTCAGCTACAATGCTATTTTTGTATAAAAATCTAATCTGAATTAAATTTTGACTAGTCATACATTAGACAATGTTCCTTGTGGAATAAGCACATGCATAGGTTTAAGATGAAGTAAACTTTTGGTACAAGATTTTGTCATTCAAAATAGAAAATAGACACAATCTTTCATTTCGAGGAGGATGCAATTGTTTTCTATTTACAGTGCAAGGGGCTCGAGGTTTTTGTGCGAGGCCAACCTCGTGATCAAATGGGACCCACCATTTTTTAATTGTTCAATCAATCATCAATGTTGGTCAAAGTTCTTTTTCTGACAAAGTTGGTTTGGCAACTTAGCTTTGGAACACTCAAATGAATGAGGGGGTATGAAACCCATTATAATCCACTTTTGTCTACGGGCATAGATAAATTAATTGTGAGATTTTTTTTAATTTAATGGTGAAAACTAGTTTATGAATTATGTAAGATTTTTTTTCACATATGCACTGAACAATTGACATATAAATAACTTTTTTTAATATCCTTCCTTCTTTCAAAAATACCCACTAGACTTTTTTTATGTTTTTAATATTTTGAATGATGCTATCCCCTTGCACATTTTACTCGTGTCCTGCAGCCGTTTCAAATTTACCCCTGCGCTACTTAAATTGTACCGCGTTACTTAACACCTAGCGTGAGTTAAGTCACGTACAATTATGCTTTTATTTTTCTTACTTGCCTTCACCGTAATTTGCTTGCCCACTCCACTTTTTCTTCCTTGTAATTTTCCAACGATGGTTTTGCATTACCATAGCCTGCACTCCACTTTTTCTTTCTTGACAATCAACGATGGTTTTGCCCAATCCACTTTTTTTCTCTTACTTTCGATTTATTGGTTTTCAATTTTGAATGTAGAATGGGATTAATTGAGTAATTTAATTAGACGTTTTGTTGTATTTTTTTTTGTCAAAACAATTGAATTTAGGATGAAAAGGGACGTGAATAAAGGAACGGGATCACTGCATTTTCATATGGAAATCGGTCAAATAATTGTTGCACCGTCTCCATTTCCATGTTCAAAATAATTGAATAAATTAATTAGTGAGTTTGAATTTGGTTTGAAAAGTGGAGCGGTGGTGTTAATGTCAAAAAGTGCTCTTCTTTGTCTTCTTTTCGGTCTGCAAAACAATTCCATACATTTTCCATTGTTTAAAACTAGCATGAGTTAACTAACGCAGCATGACTTAAGTCATGCTTGTGTAAAAATTAAGTCCCGTTTTTTTACACCTGCGTTAGTTAACTAGCGCAGGGGTATTTTTGAAAGTTCAGCTAGGTGAGGGTGTTTTGTGCAGGACGAAGAGCAGTATTCCAATCTTTTTGGCCGGATACATCTTGAGTTAAGCCGTGCAATAACTTCAACGGCTATCGTTTTGTATGGCCCATCTATTTATCTTTTCCCTCGTTGTTGCAACTAAATTTCCAATGGTGGATAATATGAAATCGAAAATTTTGCAAATAGAAGATGATGATAGAGTACTCCATTGCAAAGGTTAGATAAGTCAATGCAACAAGTTGTTCTTCAAGTTCCACAATTGAAAACATGAACCATAATTTGTTTAAGCACTATCTGCTGAGAAATCACTACTTCCAAAATTTTAATACAAATAATTAGTCCTTGCAATTTCTTACTTGTAGAGAAATTTGCTCCTAAGTGAATACCCTAATCGGAGAATTAATCTCTCTGGTATGGCTAAAACATGTTGCACTAGATTGTAGAATCATAAGGATCAGTATCACAAATTATGTAGTTAACGTACCTCTTACCCTGTAACAACAGAAGTTGATTGAAAGACTAACTTGACTGGCGTGTTTTAATTCGAAAGATGTATTTGCTTCATTATAAAATTGAGAAACTAAAATGTCTAAGGATTTAAGATCAAGTTAGTGGTTCAATCATAGATGAATTTCTTGTTCTTTTTGCACTATCAGTGTACACAACCCTATACCATTGATTTATGATTCAATTTCTAATGTAGGACTCTAACCTCAAATAATTTGTAAAACTCGTCATCTTATAATGACATGGAACAGTAAGCCTTTAGCTAAACTGCATGTAAATAACGATGCAGATTAAGACTTCAACTAACAACATCCAAAAACACTTCTGTATTACTTGAATTGTTAATTTATTATACACTTAACAAATTTGGCACACACTATCGATATTGATGTTATGTTTTCGACAAAATTTATTGAATTTTTTTCACGTAATCATCAAATGCACATCTCTATGGTCACAACTCACAAAGCTGCATGATATGAGTTGCGTTACATAAATTATATTAATATCAGAAGTAGAACACTAAAATCAGGTTCATATATATATGTTGCCTAAGCACGAGTTGGCTTCGATTAATTCCTACAGTGCTAGTATAAATATATGGCAAACTTGTGCCCTCAATAACTGGACATCAGAATTATTATTATATAAGAACACATGTTTCTAGCTTCTGCTCATATAACTGAAGTCCAAAGGTACACATTTAATTAGTTTACCAGCTAATTGTTGTTTCTCTTCTTTAAGTTCTGAAGAATTCATTCAAGTTGTCTGCATCTATTCGCTCTAATATACGGCGTGCTTCTTCTTCTGTTGCTGGTACTACATTTCGAAGTTTAAATCCATTTTTCATAGCCTTTGCCTCTGGACGTACAGTGAAAGTGAAATGGAAAGTATTTGATACCTGTGTTCACATAATACACAAGAACGGACAAAGCTGAGAACAGTTTTCTTTAACTTGGAAGTTTTCAAATCAAGTGCAGCCATCAAGCTAACGAAAGATCACTTGTCTAATGAGCAGATCAGTTAGACTAACCTCGCTAGATCGCAGCTCGGGTCTTGTAACATGAGCAACAACTTCAACATTGATAAGTGGCTGATCTGGATCGTGAAGTTCGGTGTACAAAACACAGGATTTGAGACGCAAGAAGTCGCCCACATCAACCTGTTTAGTAGTTTATTTTATTTAAGACATATAGACAGGCGACTCAGATCCTCTCTCATGGTGCAGCGTAATTTTTTCCGTAAAAAGGGCAAAAACGGCATATAATACACAATCATATAACAGTCAAATTTCAATATGTTTAAAAGAATGAAGAAAAGACTCACAGGTTTGAGAAAATCAACATGATCAACTTCTAGAAAGTAAGGAACTAATCCAGCAAAGGCATAAGCTGTTGAGAAAGCCAATTCAAACGCACGATTCATCAAGAAACCTCCAAATATTCGACCATGGATGTTCCTTTGCTGTGGATGGCATATTAAGGAGTTCTCAAGGCTGGTATCCCTTAGAAGAATGCTGTCTCGGTCGGCTAAGGCTGGCATGTCACAGAAAATTCTACCCTCAGCCAATAGGTCTTTAAGTTTTTTTTCTTCCTCATTCTCATGGTCTTTCTTTTCTCCTCCTCTTTTCCTTTTTTTCAAATTGTTTCTTGCTTCGGCTTGTTCAAAAAGAAGTTTTTCGCGAGCAGTTTCTGGTGAAAGTCGATTCACTGGAGCAGCCTTCCCAGTTTTTGAGTCTCGAGCGACAAATATGAAGTTGGCTGTTAGTACTACTGAGTCTGAATCACTGCCCTCTACATGAGTTACCGTGACACATAAGTTTTTGACCAAGAGTGACTTAATATTTTAGACTGTGTAACACTAACACTTCAAATTGAAGGCGTGTCTGGTGTCAGAAACCGACAGGACACCAACACATGTGGTTACTTTCAATTATTTCGATTTTATTTCAATTTTCTCAGATTATTATTGGAGTCCATGTGTCAGTTTTGGGGCCGTGTCTGTGTTAGTGCTTTATAGATTGATAATAAAATAATGAATATCTATTGATAATGCCATTCATGAAGGGCACTATTCTGTCATGAGAGGAAAAGAGAAATTGAGAAACTAAACTAGTTTTAAGTTTGGACATGTAAATTACTGAAATTGTAAGTTATGTGTGAGGCTGTGAGCCCTAAGAAATGCACCTTGTTTGGATTGAGTAACCTCGAGTTGAATTTCTATTGAGGAGCGCCCAACCCATATAACAGAACCAACTATTGTGAGATCAATGTTAACACTAATTGGCTTCTTTAGTACAATCTTATCAACAGAAGCAGTGACAAGTATAAGTGGCCTTGTTGTGCTATCTTCATCGGAGCAGTGCTATTCCACAAACATAAAGATAACATAGTAAAAAGATAGCTACATGAAATCTTTATTAAAATTCACAGTGGTCTTGTAACATTCTGCTCCAAATAACAGTAAACTAGTCAAGTACCATACTCAGCCTTATGGAAGAAAAGACAAAAATACACCTCAATAACGTAATCTCAAAATTAAGATGAAAGTTCATGTCAAGACTTCATGAAAATTAAGTTCATGTCAAGACTCCAAATAAGTGCTTACGTATAAGCTGTTTCGATAACATAAGATAAAATTAGGTTAAATTGTTTTCATTTGATATCAGCTTTAAGCAGATTTTTTTAAGCTATCCTAGAGAGTTTATGAAAATAAGCTGAAAATAAATTATGAATTTGTCATATGTTGTGTACCATAAACTCTCCCAAACAATCTCACAAGTGTTTATGTCAGTAGGTAAGCTCAAATAAATCAATTCAAACATGCGTAAAGAATCAAGTTATCAAACTACATGTGACCTACTAGGCTTCTACTTTTAACCTAGTTTGAAGTTCAATTTCATCACAATTTACATTACCACTTGAACACATTATCAATGATATATGATAATTTATCATATTATAAGCACTACCCACATATCAATCGGCATAAAAGCCTTAAAAAATCAGAAAAACACAACTGAAAATGTATTTAAAAAATTGAAACCAAAACTACTTGTCATCAAATCACAACCTAATTTGATTTCAACCACTTTTTACATCCCCACCAAACCATGTAAGAATCATATCACATTATAAAAAGAACCCACATAATAAATTCCTATAAAAACCTCAAAAATATTAAAAATTGCTAAACAAAAAAAAAAAAAAGGAATTTTGACATGGCACCTTAACAGAAATGGTTCCAGCCAAAGCATCAAGATCTTCAAGCAACTTTCCAATTCTAACATCATTCCAAGGATCCCTATATTGTTCCCTAAGAACAAAATCAGATGAAAAATTATAAACAATACTGGTCCTACTCTGTGAAGGGGTTCTAGTAACCAATTCACTTTGTGGAGGAGCATCTCTTGGTGGATCAAGAAGCCTCTCAAAGATTTTGGTCCTTGCTTCCCAAAGAGCAGTTGTCACCGGAGAATGGAACATCCCCGGCCATAAAGCGATGGGTTTCCGGTCCCCGGAGCCGCTGACCGGAATAGGGTTTTCGAATGTTGATGAAACAGGGATTGTTCCATTCACAGGAATTGTGAGGGTGCTGTTGTTGGAAGGAGAAACATTCAAATCCATTGTTGTTCTAAATGATTATAGTGTTGTGTGTGATTTTGTTTTTAAGGAAATAGAAACGTAGAGTGTTGTGTTGTGTGATGATGTTACTCTTGTCATGAATCATCCACACAAACCTAACAGCTATTAGTAATATTATTATTATGGGACAAATTTTGTTACAGTACCAACTACTGTACTGTTCCTACTTTTATCCAATGAAAACATGACACATGTATATAAGTCAACCCTATATAAAGTCAAAATTTTAAGGACTTTGTTATTAAGGTGTTTATTTGGTATTGGAATCACCATCGTGATTGTTCAAAAGTTATATTTTGTAGTTTCTATAAAATTACAGTGGGTTACCGTATTTCTAATATTTTATCGTGATATCAAACATAAATAAAGGTGACAAAATGATCAGATTGAATGAATTTGAGTGGCAATATATGAATATTTAAAATAATCTATTCATTGTTGTGAAAGTGACTCAAAATTGGAGTTTGGAGGCCAAAATCATGTTTGCTGGAAGACCCAAAATCGAGGCCCGAATTATGGAGTTCGGGGCCCGAATTTAGCTGCCTGGTGGAGCATTTTGCTTCGGCAAAAATCGGCGCCCGATTTTTTGTGCAGTTTTTTTCAGAAACGTATTTTTGGGCCAAATTTGTTACAATTTTATGGGGGTTATTTTTACTATAAATATAGACTTTGTATCAGAGCAAACCTTGAGATAGAGAGGGTTGAAACAAAGGTTTAGAAAGGCAACAACAAAACTATGGTTTGTCTCTTTGGAACAAACACTAGGGTTTGAGGGTTGATTCACCTTGGGAAACATTATTAGGATTGAGTCTCTTGGTTACGGGAAAAGATTGAGACTTTGGGTAGAATTAGGCGGGAGACTTATTCTTGTAACCCATTGATATCTCTTTTGTAAAGTTACTCATCATTATAGTGAAACGGAGGGTTGCTCTCTCTCCCAGATTAGGTCAATTTGGACTGAATTGAGTAAACAAATTCTTTTGTGTTCTCTCTCGTTGTTTTCTACTTTTGCTTGTGATTATAATTGTTACCCACTTGTATTGGTTGCTTGATTATTCCTTGTTCCACACATCAAGTATTTATTAGTGTGATTTTTCATCGAATTCACAACAATTGGCGCCCACCATGAGGCAATGATCAAAGGATAATCTAGTACCATGGGTTCGAAGTGGGATATTGAGAAGTTTACCGGAGATAACGATTTCGGGTTATGGAAGGTAAAGATGGAAGCAATATTAATACAACAAAAGTGTGAGAAAGCTTTGAAGGGTGAAGGTGCGTTACCGGTCACCATGTCACGAGCAGAGAAGACCGAGATGGTGGACAAGGCCAGGAGTGCCATTGTCTTGTGCCTCGGGGATGAAGTCTTGAGAGAAGTAGCAAAGGAACCAACCGCGAGATCAATGTGGGCAAAGTTGGAATCTTTGTATATGACAAAGTCTTTGACTCATCAGCAATTCCTAAAGCAACAACTCTACTCATTCAGGATGGTAGAGTCAAAGGCCATAACTTACGGAGTTCAACAAAATCCTTGATGACTTGGAGAATATTGAGGTGCAACTTGAGGATGAAGATAAAGCTATACTCTTGTTGTGTGCTCTACCGAAATCTTATGAATCGTTCAAAGATACCATGCTCTATGACAAAGAAGGCACTGTTACCTTGGAAGAAGTTCAAGAGACTTTGAGAACCAAGGAGTTGACCAAGTCCAAGGACTTGAGAATTCATGAAAATGGTGAAGGCCTAAGTGTTTCAAGAGGGAATGGTGGAGGTAGAGGTAACCGGAGAAAGAGTGGTAACAAGTCAAAGTCTGAATGCTTTAATTGTCACAAGATTGGTCACTTCATGAAGGATTGTCTGGAGATTAATGGTAACTCCGCACAAATTGTCTCTGAGGGTTATGAGGATGCAGGTGCTCTGATGGTGTGGTATTGTTTGGAGGATGAAGAAGGTGGTGTTGGTCACCTTGGGAGTGATGCCTAGTGGAGTGGTAGTCGTCTGGAGAGACGTTAAACACTCAACATCAGCCTGAAAAGGCGGTAGTAAGAATACTCATGATCAGTTTGGAGAGGCGGAGACAACAATACTCATGATCTACCTATTGAGGTGGAGTTTCAAGGTTGAAGACATAGTGGGATGTACGCATTTGCTAGTTGAGGTAAAGTACACTCAACTTGAGGTGGAGTTGAACACACTGGTAATGGTACGGCTATGGAGGACCTTGGGTGCTATGCTCTATGGTGAGCAAGAGATTTATTCATGAAGGTTGAAGAATTTATAGCACGACTTGCAGTATTACTTTAAAAAAAGGCCAAGGGTGACTGGATGCAAGGAGACATTCAAGGAAACAAGAGATGTCTTGTGTTGAAGATGTCATGGTGAATGCTTGTGGAACTACCTAAAATTCCTAGTGTAGTTGGACTGCAATGACTCTTCGAGAAGACGGAAGACGTTCCGATGGCTGAAGAGGTTAAGGTAAATGCTTGTGGAACTACCTAAAATTCCTAGTGTAGTTGGACTGCAAGGACCTTCGAGAAGGCGGAAGACATTCCGATGGCTGAAGGGGTTAGGGTGTAAACTTGTGAAGCTACTTGGTGTAGTGGGAATCAAGGGAAAGAGCAGCATGGTGGTTGATGTTAATTTGGCATCATGACTAATTTGGAGTCAAGGTGGAGATTGTTGTGAAATTGACTCAAAATTGGAGTTTGGAGACCAAAATCATGTTTGCTGGAAGACCCAAAATCGGGGCCCGAATTTGGCTGCCTGGTGGAGCATTTTTCTTCGGCAAAAATCGGCACCCGAATGGTAAAATTGGGGCCCGATTTTTTGTGCAGTTTTTTTCAGAAACGTATTTTTGGGCCAGATTTGTTACAATTTTATGGGGGTTACTTTTACTATAAATATAGACTTTGTATCAGCAAACCTTGAGATAGAGGGGGCTGAAACAAAGGTTTAGAAAGGCAACAACAAAACTAGGGTTTGTATAGAGTTTGTCTCTTTGGAACAAACACAAGGGTTTGAGGGTTGATTCACCTTGGGAAACACTATTAGGATTGAGTCTCTTGGTTACGGGAAGATATTGGGACTTTGGGTAGAATAAGGCGGGAGACTTATTCTTGTAACCCATTGATATCTCTTTTGTAAAGTTACTCATCATTATAGTGAAACGGATGGCTGCTCTCTCCCCCAGATTAGGTCAATTTGGACTGAACTGGGTAAACAAATTCTTTTTTGTTCTCTCTTCTTTTCTCTTTGTTGTTTTCTACTTTTGCTTGTGATTATAACTGTTACCCACTTGTATTGGTTGCTTGATTATTCCTTGTTCCACACATCAAGTATTTATTGGTGTGATTTTTCATCGAATTCACAACAATCGATCAACAATCCACTAAGCTCTTTTAAATATTAAGGTACACAAATTCTTCAACAATCTCAAACAAAATAAAGATGATTAAACAATAAAGATACCAGACTTAATAATTTGTGAGTCAATGCACCACATTGATCAAGCTTAAGGGTGGAAGTGGTTCAGCTCGAGATGAAAACTAAACTGTTTGCTAAATTTAAAATAACTAAACTGAACTGTTTGTATTTTGAATTGAACTCAACTGTTTCAAATCGAACCGAACTGTTTCAAACTGAATCTGTTATTATTGATACCTTTGAAAAATATATATATGAAATAAAACAAACAAAATCGAATTTTAATAACCGAACTCAACTGTTTTGAACCGAACTGAACTGTTTTAGTTCAATTTCAGAATTGTTAGCAATAGCTCAGTTTTTTTTGCTTTAGTTCAGTTCCGTTCAGCAGTTAAGTTCTGTTTTTTTGGTTTTTTTGCCCAGCCCCTAATCAAGCTAGTCACAAATTCTTCAATGCTTTTTTGAGAACTTCCACCCTCCCCAAAAGCTCCAACAGCCAAAGTCTTCCATTGTGTGGCATTGCTCTTAATCTCCTTGCCTTTCTCACCCTCCATTATTTCCAATATACAATCCTTAAATTTACCTTGCCTCACAATTTGTTTCTCATCAATAGGAGCTCTGATTCCCATCTTCCAAACATCAGCAATAAACTTTGCATTGGTTCTTTGGTCTGACCATTGTGGTATTGCAATAGTTGGAACTCCCAAGCTCAATGCTTCCAATGTGGAGTTCCATCCACAATGTGTTACAAAACATCCTATTGCCTCATGAGCTAGAACCTTTAGCTGAGGGCACCATGTCACTACTAAGCTTTTCTTTGACTCCTTTTCAAAATCTTTCGGAAGCTTACTCTCTTCAGAAGCCCTAACAACCCATAAGAAGTAACTTCCACTATCTCTCAAACCATAAGCTAATTCTTGTATTTGCTCCTCATCAAGACTTACCATACTTCCAAAAGAAACATAAACAACTGATCCTTTTGGCTTATCATTTAGCCATTCCATGCATTTTTCATTATACTTGAATTGTGCAACACCATAATCTTCATCATATTTTAGTCTCTTGTCTAAGAACATTGATGGTATGGATGGTCCTATTGGCCTAAATTTAGGCCAAATCTTCCTTGTCCAATCGACTACCTATAATTATTTTGTAAACACAGCAATAAGATGTCACAAATAACAAATAAAGTTTGATAAAAAAAATAACAAATAAAGTGGGTTGACAAATAAGGAGATTGACCCACAACTAAAAAAACAAAATATATATGTTAATACTTCAAAAGAAAAAAAAACAATACGTTTGCACATACTCAATCCTTGATTAGCTTTGCCCAAGAAAACAATAACAAAAAAAAAAAAAACAAGTAACAAGAAATAGAGACAGGAATAAACCCGCAATATTGCTAAGTGTCAATCTTTCTTCTACTCGGTGTTTAATTTGTAGTGTTAGTATCTGACAGGGATTAGTGGAACACAATTTTTTTTAGGGGTAGTGGAACACATTTTTATAATTTAGGAACTAGCAAAATATGTTTTCATCCAAAAAAGATAGAAATATTTTTATATATTTTTAAAACTACTTATCTTGTTTATATAATTCAAGAATGATAAATAAGAGAAAGGTTGTTACTTGAGAGATTAAAATAAAAATTTACTCTAAATATAACTTATAAAAAAGTGGCTGCAGAAAATATAGAGACTCTCCTTAAAAAAAAAAAATATAGAGAGACTCTACATCCTTAAATTGGTTCAAAAAATAATTGTTCGCCCCCGCCAATAAAATGGCTAATTGGTATATGTAGTATGTAGATCAAGTTAATATCGGAGTAGCCATTTTTCAAAAGCTAAATGCATGTTTGGTTGTGAGTTACGTCATTTTTTTGCATCTCTATACACTTTAAACATGATTTTACTAAAGCAACAAATTCAAGATTTTGATCAAACTTACGGAATATACATCTCTAATTTGTATACCTCTTTTTCCAACTCATAAAATGTATTGCATAGAACCCAATCAGCTTTGTCAATATTAGAGAATTGATCCACCAGCAAATCAAGCAAAACTGGATTCTCTCCGTTTGTTAAAAAGAATGAAGACATGTCCCCCAATTCCAATCTAGGCAACAAAGGAAGTGAAATCACATCTTCTGTAAGGGGAACTTTCAATTTTCCTAGGTGAACATGATAGTAAATACTATTCACCGACATATTTTGAGTGAGATAGGAAACTCCAACAATTCCAAATCTCTTAGCAACATCAAGAGCCCAAGGAAAAAATGAATCATAAATAACACAATCAACATTGTCACCTAAAGCACCTAATTTTTCAATAAGTTGAGCAAGAGTTTTTGGTCCTACTTGCCAAAACCTATCCAAATAGGCTTTGTATCCCCCAGCTTCTTCAACACCACCATTATCAAATCCATCAGAAATGGTTTCAATTGTGAAGGAAAGTGGTACACTTTGCAAGGTCTTGCGGTGGTAAAGGGTGGTGACTAGTGTCACTCTTATCCCTTGATGTTGCAAAAGTTTGGAGAATTGAAGCATTGGATTTATGTGACCTTGTGCTGGATATGGTAACACCAAGCAATGCACTTTGTTGGCCATGAACTTCTTCTCCATTTTTTATTGCTTGATATATTTTTTCCCCTCTCTTTTGCTTGTGTGATATGAAGGAAATGTGTCAACTTATACAAAGTGCTTCGAAAAGATAAAAATGTGCAATAAAATTCACATGACACCTATTGATATGTTTTTTTTTTTGAGAGGATGACAACTATTGATTTGTATTCATGTCATTACCTAACTAAATATGTTTCCTAAAGGTCAAGGTATTTTATCACGTAACTAAATATGTTTCCTAAAGGTCAATCAACTTTGTTAATTTGTTTTCATGCAAAGAAGCTCAAGGTATTTTATTGATACTAATGGAGGAAATGCAATCAAGAATGTTAATAAAATCTGATAATCACTTTCAGCTCTAGAATAGTTTAGGAATTAAGACAAACATAGGAGATTATTGTTGCATATCTTGAAGGTAGGGCTGGTCCTTTGAATTTAGATGTCTTGGGTGAATCATGAGATGGTGTCCCTATATTTTTTTTTAACAAAATATACACAAGGATAAAAGAAATGAACCGGAAGATTATTGCACATTTTCATTTGACGTTGTGCAAAAAGAACACGGGTATGAATATTTGAAATGTGAACCAAGTGGTTCTTAACTAGGATCCATGCTCCAAATTCTACGCTCGACACTTGAGAATTTAGTAACTAAAGAGGGATGTTTTACACAATTGCACACATGGATCATAATTCAATGTTTATATTCAAAAACCACTATAAAGAGACTTCTTCTTCCTTCTCCTCCAAGAAATCTTTTGATTTTTTACTATTATACCTATAAAAAAGAATTGTATTTCAATTTAATAAATAAATAGATCATTAGAAACCTACTCTTAAGAGACTATTATATCTATACGATCCTGACACTTATGCTTTTAGATGGTGTCAAAACTCAACAAGTTGTTTTCTTGTGATTTGAGATGGAGAGACTAGAGATTGAGAATTAGAAAGAAAATATACGCATAAACTCGGGTAAAATACTATGATTTTTGAGTGTTAGTATATAAGAGAAAAAAATCTGAAACTTAAATTATTCATACTTTATATCTTTATTCTAATTTTAGTGCTCCAATTGTGGATGCAATTAATTAATTTTATTCAATATTTAATTTAATTTAAATAAAATAAAATTCTCCTTATATATAAGCAAAAAAATAAATTTTGGTGCTCCTAAAAATATGGTGTCCTGAGCTGCCACCCCCTCGGCCCATGCTCTGGGCCACCCCTGCTTAAAGGAATTGTTGTTGCGTATCTCATAAAATTATTAATATTACCAATCAATTAAATTCTCAATTGTAAATTATCAACAACAATACACACACTATTATAAGAAAAAAAAACTTTTTAAATTTATTAAATAACTTGTGTCAATTTTTTCTATTAAATAATTGTTGTATCTAGTCTACAATGGTTACCAGATACATTAATTATTTAATATATTTAAAAAATAGTTGTTTTTCTTCTTATAATAGTGATAAAATGATGTAGCTAGAAATTCACCCATTATAGGGCATGTTAAAAAAAGTTAGTGTACATTAAAAAAAACAATATGTCTAGCTGAATATAATTTAGTCGGTGAGAACATTCCAATATACATATGGGTTCAAAACCCAATTTCCTCATTTATTTACCTTAACGAGTGGATTTCTAACTACTAGACCATCGACCCGTGCATCGCACGGGTCATATCAACTATGATATATAAGAATAAAAATAAAGTATATCTTATCTCTCTGAATTATTAAGGCTCGGGTTAAGTAAAATTAAATCAAGAAAATTTTCAGTGGCTTAGTGGTGAAAATGTTGAGAAGAAGCCAGTAAAGCTCAGGTTTGAATCCCTTCAAAAGCTTTTTTCAATAAAGATTTTTTAGATTAATTGTGTGGAGAAAGGAGAGAAATTTTTAGGTTAAAATTAGGGCTAAGTATAGCTTGATGGGTTAACATTTATAAATAAGAGATTAAGTTATTAGAAAAATAAATAATATAGTACTAGTCTTGTTTCGTAAAAGGAACTGTTGTGAATTCATACACTCAATGATTTTCACTCACTCAAGGTATTTACAAATGTTTCCCAACTCAAGATAACTTCTCAAGAGAACCCTCATCAAAGACTCTCAACCCTAAAGTTACCTCCTTTGATTTCCCAAATTTCTCTCTCTTGAACCCTTCCTCAAAACATGAAAAATGAACCCTTGTATACAGTCCAGATCCCGAGAAATCGGCCCTGATTTCCCAAAATTGTGCCCTGATTGTCAGTTCTTACAATACTATATGAAAGTTTTCCACATAATCAGGTCCCGATTTCGACAAATCATACCTCAATTTTTGTCGAACCTAAACTCCAAAACTTGCACAAAACCGTGTCCCTGTTTCTCCAAATCGTGTCACGTTTTTTGCTGAATCTCATTCATTAATTTTGAGAATTCTCAACGGAAACAAATAGTACTACTATATTGTGATTACCATTTTTTTTATTCTTAATATTGTCAAAAAAAAGTTATTCTTACTTTGTAAGAGTTTTTTTTAAAATGGCACCAAGCAAGAAAGAGGAGCATAAATTGAAGGAACATAAAGAGGACTCACCAACCAAGCTTGATTTTGCTGAGATGTTTTTGAAGGCATTGCTTGATATACCTTTCACATTTAAAAGAGTCGAAACAATGCTTTACATGGTCAATTTTCAATCTAAAGCAGGGTATCTTAGCAAATCTTTTCAAACTCTAAAGGTAGTCACTAAACCTGTCAATTGGTTTATTCATAATAATTTGTTGAATATAAGTAGAGTCTAATATTGTCCAATCTCATGTATTAAACTGGCGCTTCTTCAGGTTGCATGTGAAGAGCTGCAGAATTGTAGAATGTTCTTGAAGCTTCTAGAAGCTGTACTTGAAACCTACCAAATGTAATAAACATGAAACCAAAATTACTTGTCATCAAATCATAGCCTAATTTGTATTTCAACCAAGGCCGTTCCTACGAATCCGGAGGCTCGGCTCTGCAAGTGAGAAGAGGTCCGTGATAAAATAAAAATGTATTTTTTTAAAAGAACAATGTTCTATTTAATTTTTTTAAAAAGGTAAATACAAGGTGTTGTATATATGTGGTTCATCAAAAGGTGAAAATCACTACCGTATACATGAGGAACCTCAAACCAGCCTCCCAAAAAAAACACCCACGTAACACCAAAAACAAAAAGGCACAATTCTAATAGGCCTAATTTTTTTAAGGCTCATACCTTAGGGAGGTCCGATTCTATTGAGCTTCTTGCACACCCCAAAGTCCAGCCCTGATTTCAATCCGATTTTACACCCACCTTTATTATATCATAACATAAACAATACATATAAAAAATTCTTAGAAAACCCTCAAAATAAAATATAAAAATTGCATAAAAAACAAACTTTGATATTGCACCTTAACTGAAATGGTTCCAACCAAAGCATCAAGATCTTCAAGTAACTTTCCAATCCTAACATCATTTATAGGATCCCTATGATGTTCCCTAAGAACAAAATCAGATGAAAAATTGTAAAGAATATTGGTCCTACTCTGTGAAGGGGTTCTAGTAACCAATTCAATTTGTGGAGGAGCATCTCTTGGTGGATCAAGAAGTCTCTCAAAGATTTTGGTCCTTGCTTCCCAAAAAGCAGTTGTCACCGGAGAATGGAAAATCCCTGGTCATAAAGCAATGGGTATCCGGAGTTGTCACCGGAGAATGGAAAATCCCTGGTCATAAAGCAATGGGTATCCGGCCACCAGAGCCGGTGATCGAATAGGGTTTTCGAATGTGGATGAAACAGGGATTGCTCGATTCACAGGAATTGTGATGGCGTTGTTGGTGGAAGGAGAAACATTCAAATCCATTGTCTTTTTTTGTTTTTGTTTTTGTCTTTTAAGTGATTCTAGTGTTGTGTGGTGATGTTAGAACATCCACGGGTAGCACTTGAGTGACATTGTGGTTGGTAAAATTGGTCAACCACAATGTCACAAGTCGCTTTCTTCTTTCTCTTTCATAAGGTTTTTTTTGTTTTTTTTACACTTACGACATTGTGGTTGACTAATGTCACCAATATCATCTACCACAATGTCATCCAAGTGCTATCCGATCATTCACACAAACTTATGGGACAAATTTAGTTATAGTACCGACTATTGTATTGTTCCTACTTTTATCCAATGGAAATAGGACCCATGTATAATATTTCAAGTCAACTCTTAGTAGAGTCAAAATTATGAGGACTTTGTTGTGAGGGTTCATATTTAGTATCACTGTATTTCATTATGATTTCACAAAAGTTAAACTTTGTAATTTCTACAAAATTGTAGGAAGTCGTCGTAATTTGATATACTACTATGATATCAAATATAGACTAATATGAAAAAATAAATAGAATGGATGAATTTGAGTGACAATAGATGAATATTCAAAACAAACTATTGATCTATCATCGATCAACTAAGCTCTTTGAAATATCTAATCATTATCCATTGATATAAGAAAAATACTTAAAAAAGTAGAAATTAAGGTGTTCAAATCCTTCTACAATCTCAAATATAATAAATATCTCAAACAAAATAAATAAGAAAAATACTTAAATTGAGTACAAATTAAGGTATTCAAATCCTTCTACGATCTCAAACAAAATAAATATGATTAGACAACAAAAACACTAGATTTAATAACTTGGGAGTCAATGCACCACATTGATCAAGCTAGTCACAAATTCTTCAATGCTTTTTTGAGAACTTCCACCCTCCCCAAAAGCTCCAACAGCCAAAGTCTTCCATTGTGTAGCATTGCTCTTAATCTCCTTGCCTTTCTCACCTTCCATTATTTCCAATATACAATCCTTAAATTTATCTTGCCTCACAATTTGTTTCTCATCAATAGGAGCTCTGATTCCCATCTTCCAAACATCAGCAATAAACTTTGCATTGGTTCTTTGGTCTGACCATTGTGGTATTGCAATAGTTGGAACTCCCAAGCTCAATGCTTCCAATGTGGAGTTCCATCCACAATGTGTTACAAAACATCCTATTGCCTCATGAGCTAGAACCTTTAGCTGAGGGCACCATGTCACTACTAAGCTTTTCTTTGACTCCTTTTCAAAATCTTTCGGAAGCTTACTCTCTTCAGAAGCCCTAACAACCCATAAGAAGTAACTTCCACTATCTCTCAAACCATAAGCTAATTCTTGTATTTGCTCCTCATCAAGACTTACCATACTTCCAAAAGAAACATAAACAACTGATCCTTTTGGCTTATCATTTAGCCATTCCATGCATTTTTCATTATACTTGAATTGTGCAGCACCATAATCTTCATCATCTTTAAGTCTCTTGTCTAAGAACTTTGATGGTATGGATGGTCCTATGGTCCTAAATTTGGGCCAAATCTTCATTGTCCAATCGACGACCTACAATTATTTTGTAATCACGACAATCACATGTCAGAAATAACAAATAAAGTTTGATAAACAAAACAAATAAAGTGGGGTGACGAATAAAGAGATTGACCCACAACTAAAAAACAAATATATATATATATATATATATATATATATATATATATATATATATATACTTCAAAGGTAAAAATCATTTCGCTTGCACAAACTCAATCCTTAATTGGCTTTGTCCAAGAAAACAAATAACAAAAAAGAAAGAACCAAGTACATAGAGATAGAGAAAAGATGTCCTCGTGAACATTTGTAAGATATGCAAGGAGAATGTTCAAACCCCAGCATCTTATTTATTCACTTAGCGAGTAAGCTACTTAACAAAAATAAGAAATAGAGATAACAATAAACACTCAATATTTTTAAGTATCAATCATTCTTCTACTTGTAGTGTTAGTCTTTGATGTCAGGGATTAGTGGAACAAATTCTTATATATTTTTTTTAAGGAAAATATATTTTCATCCGGTATAAAAAGAAATATTTTTTTTTCTTCATGAATAATGAATAAGAGAAACGTGGGTACTTAAGAGATAAAAATAAAAATGAATAAGAGAAACGTGGGTACTTAAGAGATTAAAATAAAAATGTACTGTAAATATAACTTAAATAAAAATTTACTGTAAATATAACATATAGAAAGAAGTGACTCAAGAAAATATAGAGAATCTATCCTCAACTTAGTTTGAAAAATCTTTGTTAGCTCCCTTCAATAAAATGGGGTTCGAACTTGAACTCCTCACTTCTCTACATTTAAAATATGTGAGCTTTAACCACTAAATTATTTGATCTTAAAATTGTTTTTAAATGCAGCTAAACCAAATGCTGTGTATTATTTTTTAAAATTCAAATTGGTATGTAGAATGTAGACCAAGTTAATTTGGAGTAGTCATTTTTCAAATGCTAAGTTCACTTTTGGTTGTGACGGATAAAACTTGTGAGTTGCATTAGTTTTCACATCTCCATGTACTTTAAACAATTCTTAGTCAACTTTACTTTTTGATTGAACTACAATGTATTTTGACACTCTTTTCTCAAGAATCGGAGGGTTAACATAAAAAACATTTTTCTAAACAACAAATCCAAGATTTCGATGAAACTTAGGATGATACGATGGCTTAATAAATTTTTGAATATACAAAAGATATTTTGAAGAAAAAAATAAAAAATACAGAGACGTTAGATGTGTGTATGCACCACCACAAAAAATTAAATTGTGTGTGCATGTGAGAGGGAGTTTAATTTATATACCTCCTTTTCCATCTCATAAAATGTATTGCATAGAACCCAATCAGCTTTGTCAATATTAGAGAATTGACCCACCAACAAATCAAGCAAAACTTGATTCTCTCCTTCTGTTAAGAAGAATGAAGGCATGTCCCCAAGTTCAATTCTAGGCAACAAAGGAAGTGAAATCTCATCTTCTACAAGGGGAACTTTCAATTTTCCTTGGTGAACATGATAGTAAATACTATTCACCGACATATTTTGAGTGAGATAGGAAACACCAACAATTCCAAATCTCTTAGCAATATCAAGAGCCCAAGGAAAAAATGAATTATAAATAACACAATCAACTTTGTTACCTAAAGTACCAAATTTTTCAATAAGTTGAGCAAGAGTTTTTGGTCCTACTTGCCAAAACCTATCCAAATAGGCTTTGTATCCCCCAGCTTCTTCAACACCACCATTATCAAATCCATCAGAAATGGTTTCGATTGTGAAGGAAGGTGGTACACTTTGCAAGGTCTTGCGGTGGTAAAGGGTGGTGACTAGTGTCACTCTTACCCCTTCATGTTGCAAAAGCTTGGAGAATTGAAGCATTGGATTTATGTGACCTTGTAATGGATATGGTAACACCAAACAGTGCACTTTGTTGGCTATGATTTTCTTCTCCATTTTTTATTGATAAAAATATTTTCCCTCTCTTTAGTTTGTGTGATATGAGGGAAATGTGTCAACTTATATAATATACATAGTGCTTCGAAAAGATAACAAAATGTGCAATAAAATTTACATGACGACTATTGATATGCATTCATGTCATTACCTAAACTAAAATATGTTTCCTAAAAACATATCGTGTGGGAACGCTGTTAATTTTTTTTTCTTTTTATGCAAACAAGTTGTGCAATAAAATTTATATGACAACTATTGATATGCATTCATGTCATTACCTAATCTAAAATATGTTTCCTAAAAACATATCGTGTGGGACGCTGTTAATTTTTTTCATTTTATGCAAACATATCATGCCTAATTTTGTTTTTCCAGTTACTTTGACATACATTTTGTATTCTGAGTGTTCTCTTTAACATGTCTTGTGCTAAGGAGGCGTTTTGGTTATTGTGAATATATTTAATTTTAGCTTTTTCAAAAAAAAAAAAAAAAGAAGTTCAAGTATCTACATTTATCTACATCTACACTATAAACAAATGAATCCCCCTCTATTTAAAAGTACACGTGAACGCTTCTCTCAAATTTTATTGAAGCAACGACTTGATCACATCATTTTAGTTTTGGTTTTTTATGGTAATTGCTTTCACAACCTCAAAAAGACAATTGTACGTGTAACAACTCATTTAATTTCAACCCATTTTTATGTTATGAAGAATAAAGGTTGGTCAAATAAATTTAATGCAGTTGCCAAAAATACGCTTGCATTAAACCGACATCAAGTCAAAGTTTACTCACATAAACCAAAATCAAATACTCCATCCGTTCTAAAATATAAATAAAATTAGGTCAACATAAGTTTATATATTTAGTACAAATTTTAAACTAAATATATTAACTTTTGTTGATCAATTTTTGTTGACCAAATTTTAAACCAAAAATAACTCTAAGTAATTATTTATGAGTCTCTGTATTTATTTATTTATAAATTATATGGTATAATATCATAATAGTTACTAGTTGTTATATATGAGGTTGAACAACGATTACAACATTTAACCTAACAATTTCAACATCTTTACTAGTTGGGTTAGAACTTTTTTTTGAAAGATACATGAGTTAAAACTTATGGACCGGACTAACAACTTAAGCAAACAATATCTAACTACATAGAAAAATGTGTATTTGATCATATTTTCCACGCTAATGTTGACCGCTGAAAATGGCAGAGCATGGTTTTATTTATATATATATATATATATATATTTAAATTTGCAAAGTTCAACATACAATGCTTAGGTTGAATATTTTCACTCGGGTTTGAATCCGGGATCTCATAATTGTGTGTGTGAATTTTATATGATCTTTTCCACTTTGTTTACGGACCAATTTGTTTTGTAATACACTAATAATAACACAAAAAAATTCAATGAATAAGAAAAAGTCACAATTAATTTTTTTAACATGGAAAATATATTTATAAAATAAATTAAACCATTATAACCGTAGAGAAATTTTACTATGAGAATGAGTATCTTATATGAGAATGATGAGAATGATTATCAACCATTAAATAAAAAATAGATGGTTGAGATTAAAAGTCACATATGTACCCCACCTTATTATATCAATTCTCATAAACTTATTTCGCTTTTCACTTTTTCCTTTTTCCAATCGGTAGACATGAAATTAGTTAACATAAAACAATTGCAAAATGATTTGCCTTGATCTTAAAAAAGAAACAATTAGCCCACCCAACACTAATTTATTTCACACCATTAACGTTAATTCAAAAGCTTAATTTTGCCATTACACATGAAGAAATAAAAAGAAAACTGGTAGCAGCAATTTTGTTGATTCCCTTGAATAAAATCGTGTTGATTGCAACTTGTTCAGGTGTTGATTTCCCTTAAATGATATTCAATTTTCCCTTAATTTTGCATTTACACATGAATAAATAAAAGAAAACAGGTAGTAGAAATCAGGAAACACCAACGACCATGGAAGAGATAAAGCAAGTCAAAAACATCGGCGATGAAGACCACTGGAACCATGGTCTCCCCCAAGAGAGTCACTGGAACCACCCCATATGCTTCAATCGTGAAACCCCAACCACCCCTCACTGTTGTTGTTTACCTAAAAAAAAATAAGGGATTGAAATTGATTAGGGTTCTACAGAAATTTGGTGATCTATTTATAATTTTAGGACTCGAGCAATTTTAGATCTGCAAAACTACAAAAGCATTTAAAGGTTTGATGAATTATCATGGTGATTGTTGATGACCGTAGCAATGAAATGGTGGATGTTTAGTTGAATTTGTTTTTTTTGCGGATTCGTTAAAAAAATGCAAACCATGATGAAGCAAGCGAGAATAATCAAATTCATTTGCTTATGCATTCAAGATGATTTGATTATACTAGTATATTAATTTAATTTTATTTAGCTATGATTGTGGGAAGAAGAAGATGAAAAGACAATTGAGTTTATGAAAATTGATGTGATAAGGTGAGGTACATATGTGACTTTTTAATCACAACGATTTATTTTTGATCTAATGGTTGATGATCATTCTCATCATTCTCATATAAGATAATCATTCTCATAATATACATCCTCCATAACCGTATATTATTAAATAATTAGCAAAAAATAAAATCATCATTACAACTTATAATTGTTAGGCATTCACACAATTAAACGTTTATTATTTTTATACATTTTCATCTAAAACCGAAAAATGAATTTATTTTTTTGAATATATATATATTAGGGGTTAGGATCCTCTCTAATTAGATAGGAAATGGACCACCGGATCAAAGCATGCTTGCTTTATTGACACATGGAAAGAAATGAAATCAATGGATGGAAATTTTAGAAACAGTTCAACCAGTTTCTTAGGCTGTTTTGATAAGGGGTTAGATGTCTCTAATGATAAGAATTAGAGAAACTTGTGGTTAGAAACTGATTTCTTGGTTCTGTCAACTTTCAAGTCTGTATCTTCAATGCCTTGGAAGCTAAGAAATAGGTGAAACAACTGTCACTTAATGTTCAAATCCATGAACTTTATTGTTTCTCACATTTTTAGAGAGGATAATTGTTGTGCTTATAAGTTGACTGATGTAGGACTCTCTCTTAGCTCTTTTCTTTTCTTTGATTATGTCCATATGGATCTGAAAGAAGTTAATGTTAGAAATAAATTAGGGTTGCCTAGTTTCATATTTATTTTCTTTTGAGAGGGTTTCAGTTTGACGCTCTCTCTTTTCTTGTATCAATCTTTGTTTGGTAATATATATATATATAGTCAGGATCTGTTGACACCAGATGTAAGTTAAAAGACTTACACCAAATTTAGACCATTAGATTAAATTAAATTGATCTAATGGCTAATAACTGTCCAAATAAAATTCCCTAAGATAAACGCATGATATCTTTCTTTGCTTTTCGGTGGGATGAATGTACGTCCGTTTTGAAACATCTGAAAACGAGCATAACGACCATCAAATCTAATCCCATCGCTACTTTCACTCAAAGTCATCGTTATTTCAAAGCTTGAAGCACCACACCTGAACTCTGTCCTCTTTCAATTAGGTTAAGTATCCCCTCTTTCAGTTAGGTTTATTGTATATTTGTACAAGTACAAAGTGTAAGAGTGAATAGATTTAATGTTGTGTAATGAGTTTTAACATCAGAGTCGAAGTGCATAAACTGATCACATTCTGATGGTGGTAATCAAAACACAAAGCTGCATACCAGTGATTGATTAGGTTATGGAATATTAAAAATTTAAGCAATGGAAACAGCAATGAGTCAGTCAATTAAAAAATTGAATTTGAATCTAATTTACAACTATGTCAATGGTATAACAAGCTTTAGCAAATGCAGGAAAGAAAACATTTGATTACATTGACGGTGAGGGCGAGAGTGCAAGGGTGTGAGAGAGACCAAACGGATTTAGTTACGTGAGGATTTTTTTGCTTTCGGTGTATGTTACTTATGGACCGTATGATTGAATGGATCCAACGATGCATATTCGGTGTAAGTCTTTTGACTATATATATATATATATATATATATATATATATTGGTATAAACCCGGTATACTACGCGTGCAACTAGGAGACTAATTCCTTGAGCATTGTGGGATCCAAATGGACGGCAAGTTCTCCCAAGAGTTTTAACGCCGATGCATACCCAATGTTGTGTTCGAACCCAAGACATTTCCACTAATTTCAACAATTAATTTAAAAATTAGAAAAAATATGTAATGGGATTTTGGTGTAATAAACCTCTCCTGGGGTTTTAACGAATTTGTAGTCATATGTATCATGCTACCTTTGCTTCAAGGAGATAAGTAAGAAACTTACAAAAAGGAATAATAAATAAATTTTGTATTAAAAAGATAAATTTTTAAACTTTTACAACATTAAATACAAAAGTTTTATCTTTTAACTTTTTAACTTGTGCCTTAAAAACACAAGTTAGCATTTCTTTTATTTTTATGCCTACAATAGTTTATAGGCTAAAATATGGTTTTGGTCCCTGCAAATATGCCTAGTTTTGGTTTTAGTCCCTGTAAAAAAAAATTGTTTTTGGTCCTTGCAAATATGTCTCGTTTTGGTTTTGGTCTCTGGCCCCACTTTTGTGATGATTTGCACACGTGGCACATGATGGTTGAACCTATTTATTAGATAAATAGTCCCTGCAAAATCTTTTGATTTTGAAAAAGGTCCCTGCAAAATATTTTACTTTTGGAAATAGTCCCTCTATGGACCAAAACCAAAACTAGACATATTTTGCAGGGACCAAAAACAATTTTTTTTCCGGGGACTAAAACCAAAACTAGACATATTTGCAGGGATCAAAACCATATTTTAGCCTAGTTTATATATAACAATTTCATGCATGTGCCAACAACAAAGAAATGTTCAGTTGATCAAGAATTAATTTGTGATTGTCTGCTTGTAGCTTGCAAAATGAAACAAGCTACTCACAAATTCAGTTATATTTTTATGAGTACTTCCCCCAACACCAACAGCATTTGTTGCCAAACCTTTCAATTTCATGGCATTGCTCTTGATAGATTTCCCTTTCTCACTATCCATTATTTCCAATATACATTTCTTCATTTCATCTCTTCTCACAATTTGTTTCTCATCAATTGGAGCTCTTATTCCAATTTTCCAAACATCTACAATAAACTTTGCATTAGTGGATTGATCTGACCATTGTGGCATTGCAACAATTGGAACTCCTAAGCTAATAGCTTCTAATGTGGAATTCCAACCACAGTGTGTTACAAAGCACCCTATAGATTCATGTGCTAGAACTTTTAATTGTGAGCACCATGTCACAACAAACCCTTTTTGTGACTTTTTTCCAAAATCTTTTCGGAGTTTGGGCTCTTCAGAGGGTTTAACAACCCATAAGAAGTAACTTTCACAATCTGTTAAACCACAAGCTACTTCCTCTAATTGCTCCTCATTGAGTGATGCCAAACTACCAAAAGAAACATAAACAACTGATCCTTTTGGCTTATCATTTAACCATTCCATGCATTCTTCACTTTTGAATTGTGTTGCCCCATAATCTTCATCATTTTTAATTCGTTTGTCTAAGAACTTGGATGGTATGGAAGGCCCTATGGTTCTGAAGTTAGGCCAAATCTTCATTGACCAATCAGCTCCCTACAAGAAATTTTGAGTTGAATAACCTATCAAATCAATTTGCTCCTTGAACTGTCACATCCTCTACAATACAATTCGTCAACTATAGAAATATACTAAGTCATCCTTAAACTATTAATCCATAATAATAATCCTTCAATCATCGTTCATTCTCTTTTTCTAAGATTTGAGGGACTAACTTGAAGAATTAATAATAGTTTAAAAACGATTTGTTATATGTATATATGTATTTGAACCCATAGGCTTCAATTCGTTGGATCCATTGCGTGTGTACTGATAGGGATTAGGTGGGTTGGGGTTATGAGGATTACGAAATTTAATTTGATGTTGTTGGAAAAATAGTGTTGTAAGTTGCATGTTGATCAGGGTGAATTGAGGTTGCACATAGGTCGAAGTTGATGTTTTAGCCTAAAAATTGACATAGATAACTAATATGACAAACAAAAGTTCAAGGACTAAACGAAATAAAAAAATTGTTAAGTGATCAAAGTAAAACCACAAAAAAGTTAAATGATCAAATGTGTAATTTAGCTTTACGAAAAGTGGTTTTTTTTTTTTAACATAAAAAGTTGTAACTACTCGAACATAAAATTCGAAAAGAGTAAAAATGAGAGATTATTTAAGTTATTTACCTCTTCATGTAGCTCATGGAAGGAATTGCAAAGGATCCAATCCGCTTTACATATGTTAGAAAACTGACCCACTGCTAGCTCAAGAAACGTTGGATCTTTTTCATAAGTTAATACAAAAGAAGGCATGTCCCTATGTTGTAGTTGAGGAAGCACCGGTAGTGAAATCTCTTGCACATCAAGGGGAACTCTCAATTTTCCCATAAGAACATGGTAGTAAATACTATTAACACCAACATTTTGAGTGAGGAAAGATACCCCAAAAATTCCAAGTCTTTTAGCAACATCAAGAACCCAAGGAAAGAATGCATCATAAATAACACAATCAATAGGGTAATTTGTTCTACCAAGTTTGTCAATAAGCTTTTCAAGATTTTGTGGTCCTACTTGTCCAAAATGATCTAAATATTGTTTAAAACTCTTTGCTTCCCCGATCCCGCCGTTGTCAAATCCATCGGAGATGGTTTCCAGTGTGATGGAAGGTGGTAGGTTGTGCAATTTTTTGCCAAAGAAAAGGGTTGTGACTAGTGTTACTTCTATTCCTTCTTGTTGTAAAAGCTTGGAGAATTGTAGCATGGGATTAATGTGACCTTGAGCTGGAAATGATAAGACCAAACAATGCACTTTGTTCTCCATTTCAAATTTTCAATGAAAATTACTCTTGTGTGATGTTTACAAGAGGGGATCGATCTTATTTTGTAGGGAGAAAATGAATCATTTTATTGATCATAACTAAGGAAGGAGAATTCATGTGCGACAAAGATTACGTGACAAGTAGTAAAATAGGTTTAGACATTTAATTAATATTTAAATAACTTTAATATTTTCAAGGCCGACCACAATTGGATTCTTGTAATAAGGATATCCCAAGGGTTAATGTCACAATGTCATCGATGGAAAAGAAATTTAATATTACTTTGGTTTCATTATTCTAGGTATCAATTTGATTCCATGCATCAATTTCAAATCAGCTCATTGGTGAATTCAATTTTTTGCATATTCACCTTATAAAAAAAAATTGCAGATTAAAAAATGAAACCAAGTTGACTTGGTTGGATTCACCGGAAACTCGCTAAACTTGGGTTAACTGCACAAATTATAAACAAAGTTTTATATTTTTTTTTCATCTTTTTTGTGAAAAAAATAATATTTCATTCATCTCAGTTCTCACATTAGAATCCTTTTCCTCTTTGTTAGTTTAATTTTATTTCTGTTTTAAAAAATAATAATTTTATCCACCATTATGTGAGTTTATTCTACCAAACAAACTAGAAAAAAAATCACTATCTAACTTTGAAACTTACTTAAGAATAGATTTATATGGCCGTTGGCGGTTACTCAGTTAGTTCGAGCTTATCAGTCACTCACTTCCAATGAGAATCTTAATGTATGGCCGACATCAAAGTTAATTTGGCAAAGATAGGTTCCTGCGAAAGTTTCAATTTTACGTGAAGACTTCTTCATGATAGATAAGTCATTCTTCCTCAAGAATTGCGGTTATGTGCTACTGGATGAGGTGGATTGGAATCAACTAGACACTTGTTTCTTTCTTGCACTTGCTTCAGGGCTCTTTGGCATCTAGTGCGAAATTGGAATGGTGTATCTACATCGGAGCCAAATTGTATTTATGATCATTTTCTTCAGTTCACTTTTTCAGCTGGCTCCTTAAAGGTGAAACGTTCGTTGTTGCTGCTAATTTGGCTTGTTTGTGTTTGGGTTTTGTGGAGTGAAAGAAATAATCGACTCTTCAATCAAAAAGAAATAATCGACTCTTCAATTAGTTGCTAGATAGCGTTAAATTTCATTCCCTATGGTAGCTGAAGGCGGCTAATGTTGTTTTTGTTTTTGGCATTGGCTAATGTGTCTTTCGTTTTCTTGTTAAGCAGGTTGTAAACTTTAGGCAACTTCTTTAGCACACCTTGTGCTATTGAAGTGTCTGGTTGGTTATAATATATCTTTTTTTCTTAAAATAAAAAGAATAGATTTATATGTATTTTGGTCGCATAGTTAAAAAAAATGATGTTTTGATCCTATATTTTTTAAATTGTTTTTTAGTTACTCTTTTTTTCCTTGAATTTTGAATCATCATCTCATATTTGGATCATTTGACGTGACAACATTTATTAAATCACACAAAAAGTGATGAGAAATGAGTATTGCAAGTTCGAACCAGAATCTCTAACGTATCGAATGCCCACGACCATATCTATGACTCTGACGTTGCATACAGAAAAATGATGTTATTTAATTGAAAGTAACAACTTTATTACAAAATTTAAACGAGTTGTTTATTTTTTAAAATCATTACAAAATACTGAAACATGGTGACTTCTCAACTAAGTATAAATAAGAAATGTCTAACTGATCATCAAGAATTAACTTGTGGTTGGAACTTGGAACAAACTATTCACAAATTCTATCATGTTTTTATAAGAACTTCCATCTTTACTAACAGCTCTTGCAGCCAAAGTCTTCCATTGCAAGACATTATTCATAATCTCTTTGCCTTTTTCAGTCATATCCATTATTTCACATATACAATCCTTCAATGTATCTCTTCTCACTATTTGTTTCTCATCAACTACAGTTCTAATTCCCACTTTCCAAACATCTTCAACAAACGTTGCGTCAATGCCTTGGTCTGATTCAAGTGGCATTCCAACAATTGGGACTCCTATACTCAAAGCTTCCAATGTGGAATTCCAACCACAATGTGTTACAAAACACCCTACTGCTTCATGAGCTAGAACCTCTAATTGGGAGCACCATGTCACAACTAAGCCATTCTCTGATTTCTTTTCAAAGTCTTTTGGGAGCTTAGCCTCTTCAGAGGTTCTCACTACCCATAAAAAGTAACTTCCACAATCATTCAAACAAGATGCTAATTCCTCTATTTGTTCTTCTTTGACTATTGCCATACTCCCAAATGAAACATAAACAACAGACCTTCTTGGCTTATTATTTAGCCATTCTAGACATTCATCACTTTTTAATTGTCCAACATCATCTTCTTCATCATCTTTAATTTGCTTATCTAGAAATGTATATGGTAGGCAAGGCCCTATGGTCCTAAAGTTGGACCAAGTCTCCATTGTCCATTCAGCCACCTACAAAGCATTAAGAGTCATTAATGACTAACCTTTCCAAAAGCAACACACAAGTGGTGATTCAATTGGTAAATGCTAAAGGTGTCTTTAGTTAGGATATTTTTACACACATATTTCTACTACATTTTAGATTGTTATGTTCAATTTGATGATTAATGAATTTAACAAGTTATCTGTACATAATTAACTATGATTTTGAATGTGATTAACCACAATGTTTAGGTGTATATTTAAATACAAATCGTTATAATTAGCACACACTAGACCATTGACCCGTGCTAACGCACGGGTCATATCGAATGTAATATTTGACAGTAATAGGTAACAAAATAGTTTAGATGAATGTCATGATTATCATATAGTATTTCATAAAAATTAGGTTAAAATTAAGTTAAGTATAACGAGGCGGGTTAACATTTATAAGTAAGAGATAGCGAGACAGGTTAACATTTATAAGTAAGAGATTTCCAAAAAAATAACATATAATTAAGAACATAATTTTATTTTACTTTACATAAACATTAAATGCATAAGTAAGAGATAGCGAGACATGTTAACATTTATAAGTAAGAGATTTCCAAAAAAATAGCATATAATTAAGAACATAATTTTATTTTACTTTAAATAAACATTAAATGCAAAAGTGTGGAGGGAAAAATTAGGTTAAGTATAACGAGACGAGTTAACATTTATAAGTAACAGATTAACATTTTGATTAAATTAAATCTAGGGTTAATATAGTAAAATCAGGCGATAGAATCGGGTTAAATCTAGGGTTAATATTGCGTCGGGTTAACATTTAGAAATAAGAGATAAGTAAGAAATTAACGTTTTGATTAAATTAAATCTAGGAGTAATATAGTAAAATCAGGTGATAGAATTATGTTAAATCTAGGGTTAATATTGCGTTCGGGTTAACATTTGTAAATAAGAGATAAGTAAGAGATTAACATTTTGATTAAATTAAATCTAGGGTTAATATAGTAAAATCAAGCGATAGAATTATGTTATATCTAGGGTTAATATTGCGTTATGGTTAACATTTAGAAATAAGAGATAAGTAAGAGATTAACATTTTGATTAAATTAAATATAAGAGTAATATAGTAAAATCAAGCGATAAAATTAGGTTAAATCTAGGGTTAATATTGCGTTCAGATTAACATTTAGAAATAAGAGATTATATATATATATATATATATATATATCTATATATGTATATGTATATCTATACATAATCCATATACGTATATCCACATATTGATTGAGTATGGGGAGAAGAAGATGAAAAGGAAAATAAGGTGAGATACATATGTGACTTTTTTAATCTCAACCATTTATTCTTGATCTAATGGTTGATGATCATTCTCATCATATTCATATAAGATAGTCATTCTCATAGTATACATCATATATATATATATATATATGTGTGTGTGTGTGTGTGTGTAATCCATATATGTATATCCACGTATTGATTGAGTATGAGGAGAAGAAGATGAAAAGGGAAATGAGTTAATAAGAATTGATGTAATAAGGTGAGATACATATGTGACTTTTTAATCTCAACCATTTATTCTTGATCTAATGGTCGATGATCATTCTCATATAAGATAATCATTCTCGTAATATACATCCTCCATATATATATATATATATATATATATATATATATATATATATATATATATATGACACACACACATACACGTGAGAACCTACTAAAATCAGTAATGGTTAATGAAGTTCAAAATTAATATTTGAAACATACTCATGATCAATAGATCATAATTGTTGTCAAACTTGTCTGTTAAAATATTATTTCTAGATTCCGACTGGTTTGTCAGTTGAATTGGAAGTAGAATTCCGTCCTAATTATGTAACTTTTGTTTAAATTATGACGTCAAGGTTTAAAAAAAATAAAAAAATGAAGATATTTTAACAATAAGAAAATCTCCCAAAAAAAAGAATTTTTAACGAAAGATGAATTAAATATGAATTTTTATATTTTTTTGCGGTTAAAATTTCATATTTAATTGATGTTTTGTTAAAAAATTCTAATTTTTTTGAAAGATATTTTTACAATATTCTACACATTTCTGCTTAATTTTATTAAAAAAATGCAAAAATTTATTTAAAAATAGGGATCAAAAGTATGATTGAAAATTTTATAAAGACTAAAAGTTGAAGAAATTTTTTAGATAGATTAAAATGAAAAGTTGATATATTTATAACAACTAAAAAAAACATATTTAACTCATACTCCATAAATATGACTAGATACATTTATAAAGAAAACGCAATTTTTTAAAAATCATAAATATGACTATATATATTAACTATTCCATAAGCCTAATTATTTTGTTTTATATAAATATATCGAACATGTAACAAATGAGATGAGGTGATATAATAAGAGATGAGATGATACAATCTCAACCCTTAGATGAACATTAATGGTTCAGATGAATTATTTGTTAAAATACTCTCTTTCTTCTTGTTATGCGTACTATTCTTTTTCATCTTCCCTGTTTTCTATTCTATATTATCTCCACTCCTTAACATCCAACAGGTTGACTTTTAATAAAATTAAAATGAGTTATGGTGCTTGATTACATAGAAGAAGATTAATCAAAGGACAATTTGACTTGCACCTAGAGGATTCAAAGAATGTTTAATTTCATAGTTTGAACTTAATTGTTAAAGGATGAGCAGTGTAAAAGAATCAATTATCCTCAATTTGATTTCATTGTTAGATTCAAATTCAAAAGTAAAGATTTTTTAACAAAATAATATCTCAAATTCTTACTTACCTCTTTCTCCAGCTCAAAGAAGGAATTGCAAAGGATCCAATCAGCTTTGTCAATATTAGAGAACTGGGCCACTACTAGATCAAGAAAAGTTGGATCTTGTTCATAGGTAAAGAAGAAAGGAGGCATGTCCCTACGTTGTAATTGAGGAAGTGCAGGAAGAGAAATCTCTTGCTCAACAAAGGGAGGTTTCAACATTCCCAAATGAACATGATAGTATATACTATTCATAACAAGATTTTGAGTTAGAAAAGAAGCACCAACAATTCCAAATTTCTTTGCAACATCTAAGCACCAAGGCATGAATGAATCGTAAATAATACAATCAACATGGTCATTTGATCTACCATTAATGTTGTTAATAAGATCAGAAAGAGATTGTGGACCAACTTGCCAAAATTTATGCAAATAAACTAAGAAACACTTTGCTTCAGCAACTCCACCTTTGTCAAAACCATCAGAAATTGTCTCAATTGTAATATTGGAATTAGGTGGCAATTTAGGTATGCTGTTGTAGTTGGAAAGGGTGGTGACAAGTGTTACTTTGACTCCTTCTTGTTGTAAAAGCTTGGAGAATTCTAGCATTGGATTAGTGTGACCATGTGCTGGAAATGGTAACACCAAACAATGGACACTCTTGGTGGATATGGTTTTGTTCTCCATTTGTTTCACAAATTCTCTTGATTGGGGGTGAGAAGATTAGGATTTGAACTTTTCAACTTATGGTCACTATGGCACTGTCCATTTATGAGACAACTTTGAAATCTACATTAAATCTACACTATCCATCCAACAACTACGGATGAATACTTAATGCCTTGCAAGTTGCAACATCCGTCTGCATATTTTATTTTTTGTCAGCTATATTAAAGACCACATGCATTGTTTATTAAAGAATGAATTTAAAATAGCGATTTTGCTTCTAAATAGTAACAAAAGGAGGTAAATATTTAATACATTTGCAATGATTTCTATAACTTTGCAACTTGTGTACAACCGATAAGATCTGGCTTGCATGAAAAAATAACAAACGTGGTACGCGTGGTTTCCTACAAAAATAGAACGCGGGTCTCGTGGCAAAAAAAATATGAAAACAAATAATTTTTTATATGATAAAACAGCATATTTGCAAATGTAAGTCCTGAGTCCTAACTCAATCGATAAAAATGTCAAAATTATTAAGTAGGACATCATGACCGGGGTTCGAATCCTTTAATTCGTATGTGTGATTTTATGATGACTTTGTCATCTCGTCTATCTATCCAAAAATGATAAGGTTTTTATAAAAATTAATGTATTTAATGTATAAATTTGATTTTTTTTTAGAATAATTATTTAATTTATGATGTTTAAAGAATGCTCTTGTGACAATTGTTAAAAGAACCTGAACAAAAAGGTTGGTTGAAAAGTTAATGTACGTAAATTAAGGATTTGTTTGATTTACTTTTTAAAAATTGTTTTTTAGTTTTTAAAATATGGAAAATGAAAAACCTGTTTGGTAAGATAGTTTATAAAAATGTTTTCCAAAAATGTTTCTTGAAACTAAAAAACTAGTAAAACAGTTCAAAGAAGTTTTGTTTTTCTCTTACCAAAAACTCAAAAAACACAGAAAACATGCACAATTTTCATTAAAAAAATTTATTTGTGTTATGGACCAATTCATCGTTCTAGGTTTCAATTTGTTTCCATGTGTCAATTTCAAAACAGCTCATTAGTGAATTCAATTTTTTGCATATTCAAAAAGAAAATGTTAATTAGTACTCCGGAGACGTTAGTTAAGAAAAACTAATATAAAAACTTCACATGGAAAGTGGTGAAAAATAGAATGTTCAACTTTATGAAAGTTAAAAAGTTGATATTTTTTATAAAAAAATTTCTATTTTTACTTCCTTAACTAGTGTCCCGGTGCATCGATTAACATGACCATATTAAATTTTTTGTAGATTCATATAATGAAGCCAATTTTGTTTATAAAAAAAATAAAATGAAACCAAGTTGACTTGGTTGGATTCACGGGAAACTCGCTAGATTTGGGTTCACTCAAAAAATGATAAACAAAGTTTTATATCTTTTTTCTCAACACAACATATCTCAAACCCATAAATTAAATCTATAAATTCATCCTTAAATAGAAAATTTCCAATTGAATCCCCTTTTGTTCATCATCTTTAGTGAAGATTCTTCACTCTTCTGCCTTTCTCCTTTACAAATTTCAATTCTCTCTTGCTAAACATGTCAGATTTGATAACACTCAGATTCATTCATCATCACTATGGGGAGTCGCATAATTAACTCTAAGGTCGTTCTTGTACAAACTCTCTTGTTGCTGTCGTTGCCGCCACCACTCTTCAATTCGTCCATGAGTTTGGTGTCATGTCTGGGTTTGTTTGTTTGATTCTCTCAAAGAACCAATTTTGAATATCGATCTAGATGAGTGAAATGGGTAGGGTTTTGTGAGCAACAACCAAAGGGGTGGAAAAAGGTGGCGAGGAAGACTGTAGGAAAGGTGTGGTGCGGTGGATTTCTGATAGAATCCGTGTTTATGCGAGAAAGAAAAACTAAAAAAAACTAATTATCAATTTTGAACTTGTGAACGTTTGGGTTTTGATCGTGGAAGTTGAAAAAAGAAATCAACAAAACAGAGGAGATGGAGGAGGACAAGAAGTGAGTTTAAGGACACATGGGGGGGGGTGAGGATTCTGGGAGCAAACACAAAGCTGACGTATAGACATGGCAACGGGGCGGGGCGGGGGCGGGTTTTAACACACCCGGTCCCGGTCCCGGTCCCGTTTAATGGTACCCAGCCCCGCCCCCGCCTCCAGACCCGTCGGGAATAGAAAGTTCACCCCCAGACCTGCCCCCAACGGGGACGGGTTTCCCCGGCCCCGCACCCACCCCCACCCGCGAAAAGTTTAAATATTTTTTTTACAGTAAGCTTGTTTTTCAGTGGCAAACCTGTTTAAACCTGTTTCAGTGGCAAGATAATTAAAACAAAAG
The DNA here is from genome assembly GCA_946800305.1 of Medicago arabica. Classification (NCBI taxonomy): domain Eukaryota; kingdom Viridiplantae; phylum Streptophyta; class Magnoliopsida; order Fabales; family Fabaceae; genus Medicago; species Medicago arabica. The sequence goes on from OX326969.1 coordinate 41,880,265, forward strand.
CCTCTAACAAGCTTAGAAGCTTTGCAAATTTGTCTAAATATTACAATTCATAATCAATCCATATTCAAAACCAACAAAAGCTTCTTTATATATCCTTGCTAACTTAAGTAAAATAAAGGTAATAAAGTAAATTCACATATACGGGTGCGGGGCGGGTGTGTATATCCCCCGGCTCCGGCCCCAGACCCGCATTAAACCTACGGGTTTTCCCCGCACCCGCACCCGGACCCAGTAAATCCGGCTTTTCCCCATTACTATCGGGGAAGGGGCGGGTGGGAACCAACGGGTGCAGGTTGTGTTGTCATGTCTACTGATGTCTGGGTTATGTCTATGGAAGAAGATTGAAGATTTGCTGGGTTTTGTTTAATAAGCGAGGATTTTTTTTCTTTTTTAATTATTTTATTTCATAAATGATGTGCTAGATTTTGTATTGATTTTAAAATTAATAAAATACACACTTGGCATTTAAACAACTATGTAACCTGTCACATGTGTGTTGATTTGGTCAAATTCAACCATTCAAAAGAGGGACAAAAGATAGGGGTCTTAAAATCTATTTTTTTAAAGGGGTCAAAATCGTAACTTTTTAAAATATAGAGGGTGAAAAATGCATTTAAGTCTTTTTATATTGGATTCGTTTTTGTCTTTGTTAGGTTTAATTTTATTCCTGTTTTAAAAAATATTAATTTGATTCACCATTATGTGGGTTTATTCTACCAAATACAGTAACTAACAAAAACCATTATCTACCTTTGAAACTTATTTAAGAATAGATTTAGATGCATTTTTATCCCTTATTTAAAAAAAAAATGATGTTTTGATCCCTCTATTTAAAAATCGATTATTCAATCCTTCTATTTTACCTTTTTTCCATGACATTTGATCCATCATCTCATATTTGGGTCATTTGAATGACTAAGTCTTATTAACTCAAACATAAAGTGCTGAAAAATGAGTATTGCAGGTTCGAAACTGCACCTCAGATATGGACCTCAAATATGAATTGTCCACGACCATATCTATCATGTTGCAGAATGTATACAGGAAAATATTGTTATTTAATTTAAAGTAACAATTTTATTTAAAAAAAATACACGAGTTATTTTATTTTTAAAAATCATTACAAAATATTGAAATATGGTGACTTATCAACTAGTATAAATAAGAAATGTCCAGCTTATCAAGAATTAATTTATGGTCGGAACTTGGAACAAGCTATTCACAAATTCTATCACATTTTTATAAGAACTTCCATCTTCACTAACAGCTCTTGCAGCCAAAGTCTTGCATTGCATGACATTATTCATAATCTCTTTGCCTTTTTCAGTCATATCCATTATTTCACATATACAATCCTTCAATGTATCTTTTCTCACTATTTGTTTCTCATCAACTAAAGTTCTAACTCCCACTTTCCAAACATCTGCAACAAACTTTGCGGCAATGCCTTGATCCGAGTAAAGTGGCATCGCAACAATTGGGACTCCTATACTCAATGCTTCCAATGTGGAATTCCAACCACAATGTGTTACAAAACACCCTACTGCTTCATGAGCTAGAACCTCTAATTGGGAGCACCATGTCACAACTAAGCCATTCTTTGATTTCTTTTCAAAGACTTTTGGAAGCTTAGTCTCTTCATGGGTTTTCACTACCCATTAAAAGTAACTTCCACAATCTTTCAAACAATCACTACAAGAAAAACTGCATTTTACGACTTTTAAAATGGCTGATTGCGACTGTTAGAAGGGTCGCAAATGTACATTTGCGACTGTTCCCCAACAGGCGCGAATGTTGGAGTCGCGACTGTCATTTGCGACCCTTCATAGAACAGCCACACCAACTGCCGCAAAGGTACTACGACAGTTGCCAACAGTCGCGAATGAGGAGCTTGCACATGCTTTTCAAGGGACTTGCGACAGTTGCTAACTGTTGCAAATGTGTGATTTAAAATTTAAAATTTAATATGATGCGACTGTTTGAACAGTCGCGAATGTATTAATTTTAGTTTTTTTAAATTCACAAAAACTTATTTATTTTTTAAATTCATATGGCCTGATTTAAAAAAATTTCTCTACAATTTGAAGACAATCTTAATATATTACTAAAGACTTAACATGCAAAATATACATATCATGAGTAAGAAGTTTGATCCATACATCAACTTAACTAAAACAAAAGATATAGTCCTAAGTTTTAACATTCAATATGTAAATATTGAACATTCAAAACATTTGTAGCAAAATTAGATGTCCATAAAACATGTAAATATTCCCTAGTGATGTTGCTTCAATGATCCTCGAGGCGGTGACTAGACTCAGATGAATGTCTACCATCTCTTGTTTCTAAATTTGTTGGCTGAAAAGAAGAATAAAAATAAATAAGACAATGATTAGTAAATTGAAACACAAAATATTGAAACTGAAAAAAAAACACCTGAGATATCAAATATATCGATAAATGGCACAATATTCGAGTACTTGTATTGCTCAAAAAAAGCACCAGAGTTGTCAAGATACAAGTAAAAACACCACATTCAGTAATGACAAAAATGAGCCAGTCATAGCAGTTATACAAAGACAAGTCTAAGGACTGTTGCAGATATCAACTTATAATTTTTTTTTAAAAGAGAAGAATGTTCTTGCAATAGTTTATTAAAAGTTACCTCTTTGTCTCTAGAATTTTGCACTTGCATTTGCATTAAAAAAGCAACTTGCGCCTTCAAGATATCAACTTGTGAAGCCTTATCCTTAAGAGAATCAATCTCAGCTTCCATTTTTAACATTTTCTCATTAGCCTCGATGGAAGATGAGGCTAATCTAGTAGAGCGACTAGAGATTCGAGATGGTGTTATCCCAAGTCCCATAGAACGGACATATCCAGCATGTTCCTTTCCAAACACTTTGACAAATGCTTCATTCTCACATTGAGTGTTTTGGATTTCAGCAAGCAATAGTTCCTGCATATACAACAGTTCACGAAACAACTAAATAAAACAAAACATCAACAAACATTGACAGTGATAATGTAAAGCATTTCATAAACATAAACAAAACATAAATTAAACCAAGGTGCCACATATAGGCGGATCACCCGACCCAAACACACCAAAACACCAATAGGGACAGAAACAACAGAGAATCACTGCGACCTAAAGCTAGAGAGTGATTCTAAGGTATACAATGAATCAAAACAAATCCGAAAAATACAAACAGGCAAAAGAAAAGACCCCCTACGCATACCACTGCATCAAACTCAACCCCCCAACACACCAAAGCTCACAGATCCGCAGCACAGCAGCTGCTGGGTGCAGCAACACCAGATGGCAGCAGAAACCAACAACATCTGCCATCAGAAGCCATGAGAAGGTGGTAGAAGAAGCCAGCAATAGCAGCTGCTCAAACAGAAGGTTGCTGACCTCCTCACATCACCATGAATCAGCACAGCAGACAAAAAACTAGGCAGCAAAAGACAACACCCTACTGCAATTGTTATAACAGCAACAAAAGCTACATGTTCTGTCAACAAAAAACCAGGAAAAAAAAAACTAGCAGCCTAACCCAAGGAAGGCCAAAACACCTAAAAATGTCGCAGTCCCCCTTTAACGACGTTAACATTCTTTCCGATTCCAACTTCATTCATAAAAAAGTGATTCAATAAGGATTTCAATAAGTTGACATATTCATGAAAAGTGATTCCAACTCCATTGCTTTAAATATAAAATATGGATTTCAATAAGTTGACATATTCATGAAAAGTGATTCACACAAGCAACTAAAAAAATCAAGTGTACTTAGAAGCAGTGTGTTTACAGTATGTGGTTTGGAAAATCACTGCTTGGTGTCATTATATTTTAGAAACAAAAAGCACCAAACAGAAGAAAATCAAATATATATCCTACAAGACATAATCTATATTTCCATGTTTTACAACAGAATGAATAATAGTTCCTGCAATAACCAATCAGAAAAATGTGCAAACTTAATAGTTAAAGTTCAAAAAACATGAGGGAAAAAGGACTTACATAAACAGCAGCAGACTTAAAAAACCAATAGCGCGAAATGCTTCTTTCACTGAGCCTAATCAAAATATCTGTGAATGACCAAAAGGAATAAACAATTAGGGAAACAAACAATGAATTCTTAAATTAAAATAGTATATCGTCAATCAAAAACATTGTTTGTAGACAAACAAAACAACCTATGGGAATAAAAGGGTGACACTACTACCATATCATGTGACACAATATAACATACGCACAAAATCAAACTGGGGTATCAGTCAGTAGCTAGCTGGAATAGAGAGAAGAAATAACCTCAACATAGCAGGTGTACAAATGCACCAAAGCTAAAACATATACTAATAAAATTAAAGCCTGTCAAAGAAATATTTAAAGGCACTATAAAATTCTCTATCTCTCTGTACTGCAAAAAAAGTGAATTAAGAAAGATGAAACAACAATACACTACCATGATTAGGTGAAACAACATAGCTACAATTTTTGTACAGAAATTGGCAATATTAAAGGACTAAGACAAACCTAAAATAATAGGAATGAAATGGTGAAGTTGACTCAAAATTACAGCATTAAAGCGCTATTGTGTGTCAAAGAATAGGAAAAGGGAAAAAAAATCTACTACAAATTAACTAATCCAATTGGCAAGATGACAATCTAACTAATAAAAATTGAGTATATAGAGAAGTTCGAATTCGATTGAAACAAAACAATACTATATTAGGTACAACTCTAATATTTCAAACACACTAAAAATCATTAACAAAGTCAAAGTATCAAACACACTAACACTCATTAACAGCTCTAACAATTAAAACACACTAAAAATCATTAACAAAGTCAAAGTATCAATAAGAAAGAAAACTCAAGTGATTGCACACAAATTTAGTTGTCATTTGTTTGTTCTTTCTTTCTTTCTTTTGTTGTCTCATACTAACTTCGTCTCTTCCACGTTCCTCTAGAAATTTGTTAACTTCCCTTCTTACACTATGCAGTATATTAATTCATCTTCCTTCAACTATCACCAAATGGATAATTTCTATCTTGCATTCTGAGAATAGTGAGTGAGACCATGGCTTTATCTGGTGGCTATATTGCAGATTTTTTTTGAAGTGAGTGTATGTAAGCTCCAACATTTTTTTTTGTTTTTAAAAAAGCTAAAAAGTAATTTTACTAAGAAATATATGGCACCAGAGTGCCTACAAGTTGGTACATTAATGAGAAGAACACAATTGAACCAGTGCAACTTGACGAACTAAGACACCTATAACCAAACTAAGAAGAATGAAACAAACAGGGATTTGTTAAATATCCATAAGTTGACACTAATCTGAGATGATTCTACTAAATTATATACTAAAGCAAGGTGAGATTATATAATAAATTTCATATTAGCAAAGGTGAAATTATATACTAAATGAACAAAAAACATCAAACATTCCTAGAAATAGATGATCATCTTGTTCATCATTCCAGGCTACCTGCACATAATCCAATCTTTCTACAATTACATAATCCTGTTGTTTACTATTTTCTTTAATTTCATCTTTAAACCTTTTCATCTCCACCTTTACCATTATAACTTATAGGCAGAACAATCACAATCATAATTCTAATATATTAAAAACCATGGTTTGTACAAATCATAAAAATAAAATTGATTTGATGCAAAATGATAAAACAAGGCAATCAAAAAGATAAAACGAGGCAATCTATTAGAAGACGAGGAAAGCTAGTTATCTAGTACCTTAAGCTTGACATCACAATACTCATCTTCTTATGATCAGATCTGTAACTAATATGTATAGATAATGAAAACAACACTAACCAAAACCACAACAAAACAAGCCTACAAATCAAATTGACCAAGCAGATAGAAACCCTAAATCAAAATTCCCAAATCTTAACATAGCAGAAAACCCTAATAAAAAATCCTCAAATAAAAAAAACGTAAGACCCAAAATCACAACATAGCAGCAAAATAAACAATATATAAAAATAAGTAATGTAATTCATTTACCTTATTGGGGTTCAAATGAGAATAAGGACTGGATGCAAGGTGGAGAAAGGAACAGTGAGGAATTGAACAAAGTTTCGATTGAGATTTGAGGTGGAAGAGGTGATTGAGTGAACCGATTGAGATTGGAAAAAGGAAAACTGAACCGATGGAGCAAAGCTTTGAGAGGAACAGTGACTCGGTTTCAGATTGGGTGAGAGGGTTAGTGAGGGTGAGAGCAAATATTTGAGGGGGAAGTGAAAATGAGAAATACAATTAGTTTTAGGGTTTTGAAGCTATGAGAGGGATACTGAAAGTAAGAAAGCGGGAGACAAAACATTTGGGCAAAAAGCTATAAATTAAAGGCGCTTAAAAAAAGGCCAAAACACCTGCGACGGTTGGGCCTACCAGTCGCACTAACTGTCGCAAATGTCTATTTTGCGACAATTCATAGATAGGGGTCGCAGATCAAGTGTCGCAAAATGCTAATTTTCTTGTAGTGAATGTGCTACTTCCTCTATTTGTTCCTCATTGAGTGATGCCATACTCCCAAAAGAAACATAAACAACAGACCTTGTTGGCTTATTATTTAGCCATTCTATACTTTCTTCACTTTTTGATTGTGCAATACCATAATCTTCATCATCTTTAACTTGCTTATCTAAAAATGAATATGGTAGGCAAGGCCCTATGGTCCTAAAGTTGGACCAAGTCTTCATTGTCCAATCAGCTACCTACAAAGCATTTAAAGTCATGAATGACTAACCTTTACAAAAGCAACCCAAAAGTGGTATGGTTAAGGTGTCTTTAGTTATGATATTTTTACACACAAATTTGTACAAACAATTTAAATATATGGTAAATTTCGTTGGTAGATGATCATTGAACATAACAATTCATTTGAACACAATTAACCACAATTTTACATGTGATTAACTACGATCTTTGTGTGCATAACTAAATACAATATATATATATATATATATATATATATATATATATATTTCACAATCGATGTGGTTAACACATTACAAAATTACGATGCATTAAAACAGAGTTGATCATTAATGAGTTAAAATAGCGGAAAATACTTACTTGGACACAAGTATTTGAGCACTAAATTTAAATACACATAGATAATTGAGAAAAGGTAGAAAGAGAAAATAATTAAATAATATTTATTTTTAAAATAATGAAATAAAATATATATTTATGCATGTGTGCCTAAATAGTGTGTCCAAAAGCTTGTGACCATGCAAGACTTTCTCTAAAATAGCTTGTTCATTCATTAGTCATCCACTCAATATAATTAATTAATTTTTATCAAGACTCAATATAATTAGTTAATTAATTACATATTTGAAATGAGCAATGATATATCTCAAGAAAAATAACATCAAGAATTCTTCAAGAATAAAGAGTAGCCAATCACAATGCACTATTTGCCACAATTCAAGGAGGTGTGGCTGAAAAATAGGGAGTAAACAAATAAATCATGCAATTAAAACTTATCATCTGTGTCTTGAAAAATTCTTGATGCTATCTTTCTAGATAAATAGCATTTTCCATTTGAAATATATTAACTATTCATAATTGTTTTAATGATCATCAAAGGATTTGTTGTCAACCTTGTATGTTAAAATATTATTTCTAGATTTCACATGCTTGAATCAACTACATTTGACTGCAATTCTATGCGATAAAGAATCATATATATCATAGCTAATAGGTAAAAAAAATCACAATTCAACTACCGATTAAAACCTCGGGCAAAGTCATGTAGAGATTTAAACAAATGATATATATTTTTTAAAATCAACTGAGACGGATCATCAAAATGTAAGATGACGATCTCAACTAGATTGATACTTCGTGATTTCTACTAAGTCTACACTCTTAGCCAAGACAACAACAACGGTGATACGAAAATATATTAAAAATATGAAAAAAGAGGAAGCACAAGGGACAAGAACCAAATTTTAACATGAAAATCAAATATATTGTGAAATTATCTCAACTTTTTACGTACATCTTTCTCCAGCTCAAAGAAGGAATTGCAAAGGATCCAATCAGCTTTGTGAATATTAGAGAATTGGGCCACTACTAAATCAAGATAAGTTGGATCTTGTTCATAGGTAAAGTAGAAAGATGGCATGTCCCTGTGTTGTAGTTGAGGAAGTGCAGGAAGATAAATCTCTTGCTCAGCAAAGGGAGGTTTCAACATTCCCAAATGAACATGATAGTATATACTATTCATAGCAAGATTTTGAGTTAGAAAAGTAGTACCAACAATTCCAAATTTCTTTGCTACATCTAAGCACCAAGGCATGCATGAATCATAAACAATACAATCAACATGGTCGTTTGATCTAGCATTAAGTTTGTTAATAAGATCATCAAGAGATTGTGGACCAACTTACCAAAATTTATTCAAATAAAATTTAAAATTCTTTGCTTCAGAAACTCCACCTTTGTCAAAACCATCAGAAATGGTCTCAATTGTGATATTGGAATTAGATGTAAATTTAGGTATATTGTTGTAGTTGGAAAGGGTGGTGACAAGTGTTACTTTGACTCCTTCTTGTTGTAAAAGTTTGGAGAATTCTAGCATTGGATTAATGTGACTATGTGATGGAAATGGCAACACCAAACAATGGACACTCTTGGTGGATAGGGTTTTGTTCTCCATTTGTTTCACAACTCTCTTGTGAGGTGAGAATATTAGGGTTTTGAATTGTGTTGAACTTGTGATATATATTAAACGAAGGTATTTATTGCATGTATCTTATCTTCTTTCAAGAACAAGTTGCCTGGCATTTGGATTAATGGTTTGCACGGACCGTTGCTTTTACACTCTTTTAAACACTTGCTCATTACGTCGCCTTTTTAATTCTGTTCATACATGCTTACCTACTACCGCACATGTTGAGCTACTTCACGCATAAAACAAAACATTCATTTAAGGCAAAACAATCGTTTCTGATTTTGGAAAAAAAAGTTAACTTCTGCACTTAATGCAAATGACTCATATATGGTAATTTTTTTTGAAATGTATGCATTAAATTTAATTTTGAATTTATAATAAATAAAAGGGACACGCTAATTTGTACCGTTATCTCTACACTCATGAAAGTAGAGGTGGATTTACCATCCAGGGCGGGCATGCGCCCGAGCTCAACCCATACTTAAGCAATATGTTTCCCTTGGTTGCGGTGGAAAGGCGTCCATTCTTTCACCGCAATGACTCTGGTCCGAGTACTATTGCCTATGCGTGGGGACTTGAACCAACTCCCCCACACTCTAATCAAAATACACAAACCACTTCATCTACTAACAACTTCTTGTCACATATTGAAACGGTTTAATATATATTACATACAATTTTGGCACCCCCGACAAATTTAATCAAGATCCACCGGTGCCTATACTTTCTTTGTATCGCTACAACAAATTAATAAGAAATTTGACTTTTAGTGACGGTCAAAATTCGTCACTAAAAGGAAAATTTTCGTAGTTAAATCTGTTTGTCATTGACAAATGGTTGTCACGACATGTTTTCCACCTTTACCTACGAAAAAAACCGTAGGTAATTCTAAGGAGACCATTTTAAAAATATTATGGAACTCTACATACGGTTACGACTATCACTAAAATTTATCATTGTTTTATTTTGCCCAGGCTTTATAAAATTCCTGACTCCGCCACTGCATGAAAGTAGATTAAACCAAGAAGAGATCCCCATGATATATATCTTCAAATACTTGAGCAGCTGAGCAGTGATAGTGGTTACTTTACAAGCTGGTAGTTTTTTACTTACTGTTTTAAAATAATGGAGGTTCCATTTGTTTAATATTTTATAGGAAAGGAAATCTATATTCGTGAGTGTTATATTCGTGATATATAGCATCGCTTTTTTTTATTTTTGTTAGATAATAAAGTATTGGTCTTAAACTACAATAAAGTTGAACTAGTTGTGCTCACTATTTATTTTGGACCGTAGTTGTTGGTTAAAAAAAACAATTGTTTGGAAATGCAACTTCACGTCACGACTGTATTTTTTTTTTGGGTAAGATGCGTGATCATTAGCTTATGTGTGTACTTCAATATCATCTATTAACTCCCATCTCCTTAAAAAAAAAAAAAACTTTTGACTCCATCGATTTGTGTTGTGTAACCTAACGTGATCAATTTGCAATTATGCGTCAAATTTGTAGGAGGCAGTAAAAAAAAGGAAGTAACTAATTTGTTGAATCAAAATAAATGAACAACGTCAACTTCAACTCTTATTGTCTTCAAGCATACATGTAGTCAAAAAAGAATTTATGCACACATGAAGTCTTCAAGCATACATGTAGACAAATAAGAATTGAAACATTCATGAAGAGTTTATCGGCTTCAAATCTTTCAAAATAAAAAAGTGTACCAGCTTTGAAAAAAATAATAGCGTAAAAAAAATAGGCTAGCGCGGAATACAAAGGGCTTCTGGACTTGAATGTCTTAAATATAAAAGATAAATAGTAGAATTTATCACAATATAACAAGTGGTGTATTAGTTAAATCTAGTTTCTTTGCATAGTTGTTGCTCCCGTGTTTAAGTCCCTTTCTTGCCATTGTTTTTAAAATAATAATAGAAGTGCGGTTAAAGGTGAAGCATTGACGTGGCCGATATGTACAAACTGCTAAGTCATCGGATTTTATTGAGGTTTGTCGGTTTCCATCGGTTTGACCGCATAATCGATCCATTATGCAAACCCTGGATACCCCACCGGTTTTTGTCATTGTTTAAACTTTTTTTAAAACTAATTAGAAGTGTAGTCAAAGGTGAAGCATTGACTTGGCCAGTTTGCACAAACCGCTGGGTCATCGGTTTTTATCGGGGTTTGCCGGTTCCCATCGGTTTAACTACATAATCGATCTAATATGTAGATCGGATCGGATATCCCACCAGTTCTTGCATTGTTTAATCTTGGATTAATACATCATTTGGTCTCTTAACTTTCTTTTTTTGTTTTCACTTTGGTCCCCTAACTATAAAGTATCTTAGTTGTTTGGTCTCATAAATCTTTTGTCGTTTACTATTTTGGTCATCTCCGTTAGTAATTTGCACAAATCTATTAACTCATTTCCATGTGTCATTTAAGATTGGTGGGTTGAATTTTGAAAAGCACACATAAAATACAATGGACTCACAACATATGATAATTTCTATTGTCATCTTCTTCCCTCTACATCTTCAAATAACCTTCATCAACCTTCATAAAAAAATCCAATATTTTTTAAAATTCCATTTTTTTTTTCCAATAATTCATCATTTCAACTACATCAAAACTCATATAATCAAATCATTCTTAAATTTGGAATAAACACCACCAGTATCATCTAACTCACAATCAAATTCATGAAAATCTATATAAATATTTTCCTTCTTCTTAATCGAACCCTTCATGGAAGCAACACAACAAACAATAATCCAAATCACTGCATGCAACACACCAATCATCAAATTAAAACTCATATAGCAAAAGTCACAAGATTAATCTCATCTTCATCAACACAATGCCAGAAAACCCTAATTTTCATCTGTTTTATAGAAGAGATCTGAGAAGAAGAATGGGGTAATTGTATGCTTCTGGTTCATATATTGTTTTGAGTATTTTCAGAAACTAAGTGATGATTGCTAGCGCGGTGGTCGCCGGTGAAAGTTCTCCGATCCCAAAATAAATATAGGCGTTTTGTTGCAGACATCATGGGGAAGAAGAAAATCATATTAGTTTTTCAAATGGAGATTTGTGGTGGCCGGAAAGTAAGAGAGAAGGTGGTGGTTAGTGTTTTTAGAATCTTACTAATCTAATGATAAGTTGGTGGCCTTTTGAAGAGGAAGACGAGAGTAGTTCAATGGTGGTGGTGGTGTGGTGAATATGAATTGTCATATGTTGTGAGTCCACGGTATGTCATGTGTGTTTTTTAAATCTAATCGTTGATCAACAATCTTAAATGACACGTGGAAATGAGTTAATAGATTTTGCAAATACTAACAGAGATGACCAAAATAACAAACGACCGAAGATTTATGAGACCAAATTGAGACACTTTATAGTTAGGAGACCAAAGTGAAAATCAAAAATAAGTTAAGGGACCAAATGATGTATTAAGCCTTTTATTATATGAGTATGTTTGTTTCAAGTTTACTAAATTTATTCTGAGGAGTAACATTTTCTAGAGTATAATGATGTGAATTTTATTTTTTAGAATATTTAGAAAAAAGATGTTTGGTTAACGTTATAATATTCTTATAAACCTTAAAAATATGGAGATTAATATATAGTTCCACATAAATTTATTCTCATCTTCATAGGAACTTTATTATCATATTTTTCTTTGATTTTTTTTTCTATTCCCACATACATTTCATACTTTGAAAATAAAATTTAATAAATTTATAACAAATATAAAATTATATATTTCTATCATTTTATTTCAAGTAATATGAAACAAATGCACCTTAGATAACTTTAAACAAATGCCGCATTGTAAGTCCTCTATTACCTAGCTATATACGCGATAGTGGATTTGGTCTTTGCGATCAAATGGAACAATTTAATATTTTCATATGGTTCTTGATAAGAAAATGTATATATATGGACTAAACTACCCCCACGTTTTCAACAGCTATACTATGATCCATATGCATATAAAAATGGTTGAGGTTCGGTCTTTATTATAACCAGACTTGACTAGATATAAAATTGTGTGCGAAGAGGGAAAATAATTGTATTAAATATGAAGAATAACACCTGATAGTTTTTTCTTTTTTGAAAGAGTGTAGAATAACACCTGATAGTTATAATCTAACTTTTGGCTCAATACTTGAGAGTATATATATGTTCTAAAGCATTAAAGAATAAAGGAAAGTGGGGTGCAAGTGCATAATTTAAGGAAGGCTATACCACATGCACATGTTATTCTTTTAAGATACATTTTATGGATAAATATGCCTTTTGTTAGGTAAGAAGAGTTTGGAGTAAGGTTAAGTCATACCTATGATCTTAAGGACTTTGTTCATTAAAAAAACGAATTAATTACTTTCATATGTGCACTCAATCTAGCAATCGAAGTTAGCTTATCTGAGATAGGCCAAGCATACAAAACATATATATCCTCGTATATTTTTTATCTTTTTTTTTTTGTTGCTAATAATGTATATCCTCGTATATATACTTTTTAGTAAATATATCCTCGTATATAAAAGTAAGTATAGAGTTTTGCATTTGGATATATTTTGTCTCTTTCAAAAACTAGTAGAGTTTCTTTTTTTTTTTTTAAGGAAAAAACTAGTATAGACTTTTTAATAACGATATTTTGCATATTGAATGGTATTCTAATAACGATATTTTGTATATTGGGTTAGAAAGTGGTGAAAAATGATGAATTTAATTTTTTTTAAATTTAAAAAATTGTAGTTTTCAATATAAAACTACTAATTTTGGTTTCTTTAACAAATGTCTTAAGGGCACTTGTTAACCAAACCCTAAAAATAAATATCTGAATAATTGAATATAGTATACATATGAATTACGAAGAATCTAGTTAACTTTTCTTTAAAAATAGAAGAATCTATTTAACTGAATATATATCACGCCCTTTGTTTTAAACATTACACATTGTCAAGATAAATTATATAAAAAGATGCCCTAAAAAATTGCTGTAAACACACTTAACATAGAGCCTTTTTATCATATTTTTGCCCTCTCAGTCTACATATTAATTTGTTCTTCCATCTGCAGATTTCTCTTCTCCACTTGAATCGAATCTAAAATTGATAGTTTGGAAGAGATGGATCAAGTAAGATGCTTCAAAAATGCTACTTGCTAGCTATGCATGTGAACAAAATTGTGTATTGTTAAGAATTAAATTATGTTTATTAGACGACTTCTATATGACAACCCCATTGAATTAAAGACAAACAGAAATCAAAAAATATAATTTGTTTTTCCCCACTTGTTTATGGTGGAGTTAATTATAAGAGAGAGGGGCGCTAACCTTCATTAGGTCAAAAGCAATAATGTTTGGATTCTTTTAATTAATTATTCTTTGAGTGTGCCAACAAAAAAGACAAATATATAATCAATTTGTGTCGATTATTTTGAACATGAAGTTATCTACATCTATGTTTGATCAATACTTTATTTTTGATTCCTTTTATCAAAATCAGTTTCATTGTCATTAGTTCCATCCGAATCTAAACCATGGAAACAAAGAAATTTATCATTAGATATATGGAAGAAAAAATATGATTATTGTGCCAATGATTTATTCATCTCCAGGGTTAATCACAAGAATCTAATCTAATTAACAACTCCAACAACCAAAGCGAAATGTTTTACAAATTGTTCCTAGAAATTAATTAACTTAGTTCTTACAACATAACCTAGCCAAGGAAATTAAATTAAGAAAACAAGACTTCAATAGAAAATCAGTTCTTCTTCACAAATGATTCAAAGGAAAATAAAACCATGGAATTCAACTCACCTTTGTGCTCCAATTAAGCTCAATAAGATTGTCTTCCACCAGAGTTTCCAGCCCAACCATCCACAGGTAATTGAGGCATATTTAAGGGCAAATTAAAGAACGGTAGCCCCGAGGATGGATCGGGAAAAGAGTTGTTGACACCATCACCGCCACCACCACCGCCACCTGCAGATGATTGCCCTTGTTGCATCTGAAGAGATTCATCTTCATCCAACGGTAACCTCTCATACGCTACATTTGTAAAAGATGAAGCGATGACAATAACCGGTCCAGAAGCAACCAAAGGACCAACAACATTTCCTCCCACAACTTGACCTTGACCTCCACCAAGAAACACACTCAAACTTGTAGCTCCTGGAGGAGCTGGTGGTGGTAGAAACGATCCAGACAAAGAAAGTATTTCAAACCTTCCGTGTAAAGTCACTACAGATCCTGCGGCAGCTGGCTGTCGCAGGGTCACGTTAGTGACTGTTCCACTCCCACTAAGGACACAGATCCCTCTTTGACGCTTTCTTGCATAGGTAGCCACAGAGTCAAACACATCACAACCACTACTTACTTCAAGGATGTGAGCCCTAAGTGTGTTTGCACTCTCTCTTGTGATGATCACAGGTGGTTTAGGTTTGTTCTTTGAGCCCGGAGGTCTTCCCCTCGGCCTGCGACCAACGACATCTCCAAGGCCATGATTTGGTGAAACTAGGTCAAGCCCTTCATGGTTGTTGTTGTTTCCATCTTGGTCTTGACTCTCATCATGAACTTCTAGGTCAGGGCGTTGAAGGCGATGAACAAAGTGTTGTGATGCTGAACCCAAGTCTATGCCGGCCATATACTCAAAGTTTTCTAAAGAAGTAGAAAAACAAAAAAGAAAGATAGAAAATTATAGTAATTAAATAAGAGAGAAAAATTTATAGAATAGTAATGAACAATTAAATTATATGTAAACAGGAATTATAATTTTTTTATAGAAAAGAAAGTATTAGATTTAGGAGTGTCCAATGATTCAAACCTCAAAACGAATAGAAAAACAAATGGATCAATTGAGTACTGCAGAGAAAACGGAATAGGATGAGATTGGAAGGGGAAAGAGAGAGACAGAGAAACAAATAAAGTGGTGGAACTTGCGGCCATTCTCACAACTAGGAAAGTATTCATAACAATAAAATATTCATGGTGGGATTAAACAATGTAAGTTTTTTAATTAAATAATTTCTTTGATAACCACATTAATTATAGTTAATTGTAGACTTTTAATATCATGGGATGAAGTTAAATTGTTGTGTCTATATCTTTGGAGATGTGTGGAAATGTGAAAGAGGGAGAAAGAGATAGAGAGAGAGAGACAGGTGGGTTAGATGGTTGTTTAGGAAACCTAGGTTACCTTTCGATAAAGAGAAAACATAAAATAATTCAACCCTTAACTAATAAGTAATTCTTGCACATGTTGAACAAGTAGTTTATACAAAAAAATTAGTGGTTTTGCTTTCTTTCTTTCATCGATTAATAAACAAAAACACGCAATTTGTACGAGGCTTTGTTGACCACAAGCTGTGCCAATTGTTAATTGTTAATACAAGAATTGAATATACAGCATTTTAATTTTAATTTTTCTGTTTATTAGTTTATAAGAGTCTTATGACTTATTTCAAGAGGTTTTGTCGTTTTGACTCAAAATGTTACATCTCTTCTTTTATATCATGTTAGGGTTGAAATCCATCCCTAGATACCGCTTGTCATTTGTTTTCATTCACCAGCTGGCATAAACATATACAAAGACCAAGGTTGTACACAATTTTTATATGGTTGTTTGGAATTTAAAGAAAATTAAAATTAATGTGATTAACTTATTATAAATGCATATGCAATTAGTATTAAGTTATAGTGTTTATAGTAGGCACACAATCTCTGTCCATTATATTATATTTTACAGTATATTAGCCTTAGCCGGCCGGCATATCATATGTCAACAAAAAAAATATCATATGTTCATGGGGATCACTATGGAGAACATTTAAAATTTTCAAACTCTCAAGCTAAATCGTAAACTCTTCCGAGTTTATGATTTTAGATCATATAAAGTTAATTACTTGCCAATAAGCACTATTTATTATAAGGTCTTACAAGTTTAAAGTAAATTAGATAAAATTTGTATACTTCCAAATTTTATCAGTAATTTATGAGTTTACAATTTTACTTTTGATTAGGCCTCAGAATGTATAAAATTGTGTGTTGTAATAAATATATAGAGGTAATTTTGTTAGAGAACTTATCTCAATTTATATAAAAGAGATTGTTAGATTGCATAGTGTACATTCAAGTATTGTGTTGGATCAACGTCCAAAGTTTACATCTAGATTTTGGAAAAGTCTTCAAAAAGATTTTTGAACTCATAAATTAATCTTGAGTTCAACTTATAGACCCTGGGTCAATGGTCGTGACAGAGAACTATTCAATCTTTAGAAGATCTATTGAGAGTTTGTGTTTTGGATGAAAAAGGAAATTGGGGGAAGTTCTTTGATTGAGTTCACCTACAACAACAATTTTCATTCTAGAATTGGGATGAAATCGTATGAATCTTTGTATAGAGAGAATTGTAGAACCTCACTTTGTTAGTTTGAATTAAAAGATAATCTTGTGACTGAATCTAAGATATAGTCAAGATACGACAGAGAAGTTTAGAGTGGTTCAATAGAAGAAAAAAGTTACTTCGAGTAAACACAAGAGTTATTGTAATCAAAGGTCTAAGGATCTATCTTTTGAAGTTGGAGATTTTGTTTTCTTAAGAGTTATGTCGACTAGAAGTTGGTAGACTTTTTCAGATTGAAGAAATTGACGCATAGATTTATCGGAACATATTAATTGTCTTGGAAAATATTGGAATTATGGCTTATCGGATTTCCATACAGACATTGATGTTGAAGTTGTACAATGCGCTTCATGTATCACAACTTGGAAAGCATGTGCATGATCCTAGTCATATGGTGGAATCCAATACACTTGGAAGCATTGACGGAGATGATATCAGTTAGGTATCGTAAGAAATATGACATGAAAGTAAATCGCTCTGGTGAAAGTGATTCTCGAAGGACCTATTAGTGTAGGTGTTATGTGGACCTGGAAGATGAGATGAAGATTTTGCATCTGCATTTGTTTTCTTTATAGGTTAGACTAATTTCAAGGACGGAATTTCTTTTTAGATTGGGAAGGTATAAAACCTCCTATAAATGTGTTTTTTAATAGATTGTTTTAATACTTAGAAGTTAACGCGAAATATTTAGGGTGAGTTAAGTGGGTGTTTTGCAACACCTAGATATGTTATGTTAATCAATTATTGTGAGTGTGTCTAAGAGTGGTTTTCACGTTTTTCTTCAAGTAATTGATTAGGTCATTAACCTAATCGATTAAATTAACTCAAAAGTAAATAAAATAATTTCTACTATTTTTGGTTTGGATATGAATTCAAAATTTATCTTATCATCATATTTTAACCTTACATTAAAAATATGACCATCATGACTCAAATAGGTTACCTTGTGCCATTGAGGGTAGTCATACTTGAAATATCATTTAAAAAACAGAAATGTTGTTTATAGCGACAACATGCTTCAGGAATTATCCCGACACGTTTAAAAGTTAACTCCTTAATTTTTTTGATGCCTCTTTTTTTTTCTCATTTTTTTTTGTTACCATTGCAATTAGCCTTTCTTGAAGCATTCGTGGGAAATTTTCTCGTAATGTTTAGGATCACTCTGTAAAAAATATTAAGGAAAACCAGCAGGAGTGGGTACCTGTGGAATTTTTCAAGGATATATTGAACAAGTTAGGTGTTTGAGGATTTTCCTGCAGAACATTTCCTCCGACTACTGACCTAATCTAAATCTGCAGGAAATGTGAAGAAAAAAAAAATTACTAAAATTCTTTAGTAGAAAATGGCTGAACAAAATAGTTAACTATAGTAATGTAGATAATAAAATTCTGAGACATTAGAGTATTCACCAATTTAAAATGTTTATGCGGCCAGTGTTGACTTGAATATTTGTTCGTCCCTTGAAAGAAAAAAAAATTGAATTTGAAAATGTGGTGGATCAAGGAGAAAAAAATTGCCGGGACTAAATTAATTAAGGTGAAAACGGAAAGGTACTTCTTCAAAAAATTAAGGTAATTTAAAAAAAAAAAAAATTAAGGTGAAAGGTACTTTTTTCGGTTCAAAAAGATGTTAACTAATTTCTTTTAAATTAAATAAAAATCTCTCAACATTTTCTGAAAACAAATAAATGTTTATAGCAATGGCCTTTGTTTTGTTTTTTTACTAACTGTTACCATCCCATCACAGTGTCAGTTGCAAAGTAAAATAATGTGTTTTCTTCTTCTTCTTTTTTCTTTTTTTTGGTACAATGTGTTTTCTTCTTTAGGGGAAAATAATATGTTGTTGTTGTAATTAAATACTAACTATGCAATCTACCAAAAAAATAATACTAACTATGCATGGATTAGTTAGTTTAGTTGTGGTGTATAGATAAGTTTTATGTGTTGTGTCTCCTTTAAATAATATTCAAATGACATTATCTTCTCATTTATTTTTAAAACATAGATTCTCCTCTCATAGGATATTAATATTTCTTGTACTCTAATTTATATATATATATATATATATATATATATATATATTATAAAAAAATTGACAAATTTAAAGTAATATATGATTACCTCTCTTCACGACTTTCAGCATCATTTCAGCCAGCTTAGTTTAGAATCATTTCTATCAACTTTTAAACATCAGTCATTAAAATAAAGATTTTGGGGGAATCTAAAACTAATAGTACAGTTGTTAATTCTATCATCATTTTATTTTCATAAAGTTTCAATTTCAAAGTTGATAATGATTAAGATGATTTTAAAATGGCTTGCTCATAGTCACAGAGTTGTGATGTTAATGAAAATACTAGAGCTCATTAAATTGTCTTGAGAGTTGGATATTATATTTATGCATTCACAAACAGGGGAATGGTGTGCTTTTTCTATATTTTAATTTTTTCTTATCATTTTCGGTTTTGTATAATGAACACGGGAACCTATATGTAATGGTATTTTGTTCACGGCAATGTCGATATTGATACAAAAACTAAAGCCAACAAAAATTATTAAAAAGTCTTAGTTTGACAAAATTTCGAAAATTTCAATTAGGTCATTTTAGTACGATAGAATTTCTAAATTAGTCTTTAAGTTTCAAAAGTTTCAAATAGGTTCTTTTACTTGATAATTATTTCACTGTTACTCCTGTTGTCAGTCTCTGTTTAACTTATGTTGATGTATCTGTTAAGTTGTTGACTTGGATCCAAATGATGTCTTTTAAAAGTTTGAGGGTGTCAAAATGCTACGTTTAAGACATTTGTTGTTGTAAATAATTGTCTTTCTCGCACTATAAATGATCATTTGTGACGATTAAACGTAGCATTTTCACACTCTGAAACTTTTAAAAGGCAACGTTTAGATCCAAGTCAACAACTTAATGACTACACCAGCATCAGTTAATTATTAACTGACAGCATGGGTAACAGTGAAATAGTTTATCAACTAAAATGACATATTTGAAACTTTTGAAACTTAAATGACTAACTTGGAAATTCTATCAAACTAAAATGACTTAATTGAAACTTTCGAAACTTAAAGTCCTAACATGTGAGTTTGTGAAATTAAAAGGACCAAACATCCTATTTGACCAATCTTTAATTGTCTCATAAGTTTCATAAAGATAGTGGCTCAAATAGCATTTATCTTTGTTTAGAAAGCACCTTGTACTCAAAATTAGAAATAAGTCCCCTATTATGAAACTATATGCGTTTAGAAAAACAATTTGATTCATGATTTCTATTGAAGGATGAATTGTTTTGTCGCATCCGGATTACTTGAGATCATACCCTCTAAGAATCAGAGGGTCAAAACACAAATAAAACAAATAATTAATTAAATGATAATCTTTATATAAACATTTGTGAGATTGTTTGGAAGCACTTATGAAATGAAGAAGTCGTACATTTTCATTATGGAAAGCTAGAAATCTGTTCAAATTATTTTAATATATAGTTGAACAGCCACGATGTTAATAATATAGAAAAAGTTTTTTAAGAAGAATATAGAATATGTTTAGTTACCGTGATTTTATCTTAATTGGTATAAACATTGTATTATATACGTAGGGTATATGGTTTAAATGTCGGATATCTCACTTAAGGTGTGTTTTTTCAGCTTTAAAAATAATAGATTTTGAGTTAAAAGAATCTAAAGATTTATTTTAGAAATTAAAAAAAAAACTGAAGCTATATATAAGTTTGTTTACTATCGCAAAAATCAATTTTTAAGATTTGATACTCTTACACTTAAGTTTTTTTTCTTTTTAAATAGATTTTGAAAACAACGATGATAGGTTGACACTCTTAATGTGTACACCCATTTGTACAACTCTGGAAAATTTAAGTTAAACAAATATATGGTATGTGTGACCACATTTTTAGCTGCATGACCATTATTTTTTTAGAATTTATTTGGTTAACTACGTGGAAAAATAGTGGTCACGCGCATTTTAGTTGCATGATCACATTTTTTTCTGATAAAATAGTGGTCACGCAACTGAAAAAATGTCGTCAGACAGACCATATATTTTGTTAACTTAAGTTTTCCGTCGTGATACAAAGAAGTGTAAACATTAAGAGTACCAACCTATCTTTATTCTTTTGGAAAAGGTACTAGGAATAGTTTTTCATTTTGAAACTAAAAATGGTTTTTTTTTTTTTTTATAGAATGGATTTTTTTTTTTAAATCTGAAACAAACACTATAAAAATAAAAATAATGTTTTGTTTAAAATATATATTCTTTTTTCAAAAATATCTCAAACAAACGGGCTCTTATTCACCTTAAAAAAAAAGAATTTATAGTCCTAGGTTACTTGACAAAAAAAAACATGTTTATTAAATATTATCTTTTGGAAGGAAAAAAAAATCACGTTATATTTTTATTTCAGTTTTCGGATATAGAGTCTGAAAAAAAATATATACACTAATATCTAGGGACGGAGCTAGAAATTTAGCTTAGGGAAGACCGAATTTAAGAGTATAATTTAGCAACAAAAAAAACTTATATGCATCATATATACAAGAAATTTTTTTAAAAAAATTATATGATATATTCAAAGTTAATATGTAACCAAAATTATAAGAAATTTTAGAGATATATGAAAGATGATTTCCTTGAGGCTTAGTAGAATTTGATGAGACTAAAAAAGATTTTTGAATAGTAAAGAAAGAAAACATGAAACATCAAAATGCAAAGTAAGTGGATAAATTTAAGATTTTTTTTTATAAGGCAATAGCAATATGACATCAAAGAGATAGGCTCCCAACTAAATTGGTACCATTATTTGATCTTTTGTTAAATGCTCATAAATATTATTAAAAAAGGGAAAAATTTACATAAAAATCAGGGGGGAGACAAACCTAACCAAGTAAAGTCACACAAGCGTGTAAGTCAACCTCAAACGGGTGATACAAAAATTAAAACAGCACACAAATGTATCAACCTCTAATTAATCATAAAACTAATTAAAGGTCTTCGATGCGGTGATTGAACCATCAGTCAACACAGAGGCAGTTCATGTACGTACTATCAACTTCCTGCAACAATAGCAGCAAGCTAAACGACCATTTCGAGTCTCAAATTCCAAATCAAAGTAACTGGTGAATTTTAGGTTGACGTATGAATCATCTACCAACACAAAAATAATTCAAGAACCATCAACTCTCTGCAAACATAGCAACGAGCTCTACACGATTCTTTCGAGCCCATGAGTTCAACATCAAACAAAAGTAAAATGATGAGGATTTCAAATCAGTCCAAATCAAGATAAAATCATCAGCACCGAATCGTTGGTATGAGAGTGCGTAAATAACACTACATGCAATAAATAAATAAAATTAATTTGAGCAAAATCGCAACAAAGAAACTTAAATTGATTCGTTAAAGATTAATGTTCTTTTGTAAATTGCAAACATATTATTTTATTTTCATTGTTATGCACTCTACTTAATGTAATTAAGCTTAGAAACTTAAGTGTTCAAGCCTAAATAAGTTGAGTTAAAAAAGAATTATTATACAATATCATATAAAATTCACATAAAATAAATATAGTGACAAAAAAAATATAACATACTAATATAAAACAAAAATTTATAAATCTGGGAGAGAAAGAATGTGGTCTATGTTAATCTCCCTTCTAACTCCATGAGTACTAATAACTTACCTTTAAGAAGATGGTTAAAAGGTGGCCTTTTTCGCAGCTCAGATGGAAGATGGTTAAAAGGCTACATTAGAAAGGTTGGAGTGTGTGACGCACTTCATGTTGAATTGTGGGGCATGTGCCTTGGTTTGGATATGGCTTGGCGAGAACATATTCCACAACTCATTGTGGAAAGCGACTCTAAAACTCTTATTGATATGGTTACTGTAACGCCCTATTTTATTTAATTAATTATTTTATCAAGTTTGGAGTCTTTTATTAATCTATTTAATTAATTGTGGTATGTGATGTTGTGTGATGATTTTTGATAATTATTATAAAGTTGTTTTGTGATATTTGGTGAAGAAATATAATAAGATTTGATTAGAAAAATAATTAAACGAGGATAGTTTGGTGATTAGAGGAGTTTGTTAGGTTAAGATTAGGAGAGGCTATAAATAGAAGAGAATAATAGAAAATTAGGGTTAGAAACCAGAAACAAGGAAACAGAGAAAAACCAAAGGAATAGCTTTTTGGGAGAAAAGAGGAGAAGCATGTAGAGTTCTGTAAAATCAACCAATCCAAGGTAAGAATGGGACTAACCTTCTTTAATCCTAAGCACATGAATTCCGAAATAGACTTGATCATGTTATTGTTAATTGGTGATGTTGAAGAAATTAGGGTTGAATCAAATTAGGTTGCTAAAAACCTAGGTAATCCGTTGAATTAATGTAAAAATTGTTGTATAGGTTGTAGTTAATCAATAGATGATGTTTCCTATTAATTTTGGGGGTTGGGATGTCAAAAATTGGGTTTTTGAGGCAAATTCTGAGTTGATGCCACAACGAGGGATCATCCTCGCCTCGGGAGTTGTAGATAACTCGCCATGGAGAGCATCTTTGGTCACCTCGGAGTTGTAGATAACTCGTCATGGCGAGCACCTTTGGTCGCCTCGCGAGTGACTCCAGTTGTCACTTGCCATAGTGAGTGCATTGCTCGCAACGGTGAAATTCTGGGCAGGGAGTCAGTCCTTCCTCGCCACGGCGAGTTGACCAGTAAGCGTCGCATCTTGTGTCTTTTCACATATTTCTGTTTCGAGTTGGACTTAGGTTTGAATATGAACTTTGTTGATAATTATGTCGTGTTTTTTCCAGTAGCTGTAGTTGACATGAAAAACTTTTTGTGGATGTTTGATTATGTGCATTATGTGCTATCGTCGTTGCATTTTTTTAGTTGTCTTGTCGCATAACCATTGGTCTAAGTTGGGGGCTTGATGCCCTGTTAAGTTGAAAAGTTGGGGGCTTGATGCCCTGTTTAGTCGAATTACGACATCATGTTGAGAGCTTGACGCTCTGTTGGTACCACATGCATAATTATATTGCATATTTTTGAGTTGTTGTTGTTGTTGTTGCATTGTCGAGTCGTCGTTGTCGTATTGTTGAATTTGTTGTCGCATTGTTGAATAGTTGTTGTTGCAGTTCATTGATATAATTGGTAACTGAATTTATATGAAATACTTGTTGATAATTAAATGTTGTAGTTGTACGTTGATTAACTCTGATTTTGAATTTGTTGCTTATTATTAATGAATGTGAAATCTCATCCCTTCTGTTTATAATGTTGCATCTACGTGGGTAACGTGCAGATAACCAGGAGTAGTCGCTGATGTGAGTTGATCCTCGTGTCGTCATAGGAGTCTTGCTCTGATATGTAACGAGATGTAGATATTTATTTATGTTTTGTTTTCCTTATTACGTAACTTTTATAAGATGTTGCTGGACCATTTTTAATTGGTATTTTTATTATGTTGATGATGCTGAGGCCTAGTGCCAAATTTTGGATTGATAGTTGAATAATTTCCGCTGCGACTTTATTTTAAATATTATAAACAGGTGTTTTATTTGAAATAGTGGGTTTTAACTCCAATTACGTTGAAAATGATTTTGGAATAAAAGTGGTTTGACATCCTGTTTTATGTTGAACTCTGATAAATCTAAGTATTAATTATATCTTGGGAAAACGGAGTGTTACAGTTACTGGTAGTTGCAACTTTAGTGGAGCCATTCCCACATTGGTGCGGCGTATTCGCAACCTTTTGGCTTTAGATTGACATGTCCAGCTTCGTCATACTTGGAAGGAGGGGAATCATTGTGCAGATTGGTTGGCGACCTTTAGCCTTTCTTTAGACTATTTTGTCGTTACTAGATTGGAGTCTCCACCTAGTGAGCTCCATAGGTTTCTTTTTGATGATCTTTCTAGGACTTGTTTTCCTAGACATGTTCAATTAGTTGTTTAGTTTTCTGCTGGGCATGTGACCCTCTCTTGTACCAAAAATAAAACTTACCTTTAAGAAGTAAAAATATGGTTTACATACTAATTTAGTTTACATGAAATTCTCTTAAATAACCCCTTTTTCAGTCTTAACATTTATAGTCGGAAAATATACTATAGTTAAGTGTGTGCCATAGAAAAGGACAATGATAAATACCTAGCAACAATGTCACCACTTATGAAACATGAACTCTAACACGGATACCTAATATGGACATGTCGACACCGCTAATGTATAAAATATAGGACATTGATATCATTGTCTATATATTAATTTATTTATAAAATATCTAAATTAAGAACTAAAATACATACATATGC
Source organism: Medicago arabica (assembly GCA_946800305.1). Classification (NCBI taxonomy): domain Eukaryota; kingdom Viridiplantae; phylum Streptophyta; class Magnoliopsida; order Fabales; family Fabaceae; genus Medicago; species Medicago arabica. Next base: position 41,905,724 of record OX326969.1, read on the forward strand.
ATCTAACTTGAGCAATTTATTTCATTAAAAGAAGCTCCATAACAAGGTACAATAGTATTTGGCATTTATTTATCGATCTACTATCGAAAAACTTAAATACGTAGCAATCAACTTTAATGTTTATAACCCCTCGTTGATCAACATATCTCACACATCTTTAACTATTGAAACTACTGCGTGTGAAAGCAGAGAAATAAATCTAGATATTTGTCTGAGTTGTCTGACACGCCTCATATAAGTGTTATATTGGTGTTGAAAGAAAACAACTTATTTAAGACACTTGTCCGACACGTATTGTACAAGTGTCATAGGAGTGTCGGGTACCGCGACATGACTAGTCCCAGAGGTGTCCATGCTTCATACGTCACCACCAATCAGCTAAGTGAACAGAGACTACCCTCCTACCTAAAAAGTTATGTCGAAGGAAAATGCTAGGCTGATATTGAGTTTTGGTGACATCAATAACTTTAATTGATAAATAAATTATTAAAATAAATTAATTTGATGAGAGATAATAATTATTTACGAGAGATAGAGACAAAGTCATCAAACTCAAAGTCACCTAAATGAAACTCAATGATTTTTCCTCTTGAGCTGTGAACCTCATTTGTCATGTTTCTTACAACAAAAGCCAGAGAAGTTGCATTAGCAATGTTATCACTAGAACTTCGAATTTCGATCAACATTAGCCACTTCATTAATTGGTTTTCCTGTCAAAGAGTGTTTTGCCAAAGCCAAATGTTGATCTTCATGTAGGATGTTATTTATTTAGTGTTTTGCCAAAGCCAAACTATCAACCAAGGTGTTTTCAATAGAATTCAGATGATCCAACTTTGGTTAACAAGTTTTTACTAGGAATTGGGCTATTCTTCTCTGTAAGAGTATGTGGTATCTCTAACAAGTTAAATTATCAAGGTTATTAACAATAGTGCACTGATCCAACACCACCATTCTCTTTCCCTTAGCTAACTCATCCTTTTTGGCTTTGTCTGCATCTAGGGTACCCCAGATAACTCTGATTGAGGTGTTTGCACATTCTCTGACAAGTGCTTCTCTGAGTTGATTGCATCAACCTTAGGAACACTCTTGGTTGCAGCTGGGGCCTTGGTGACCTGATTAGACATTTAGACATAGAATTCAGTTATTTGGCCATAATAGCTTGATTAGAGCCAATTTTGTTACATAAACGAATGGAATGTCCGATCATTTTGCATTTGGTACAAAATTGTGGTAGTTTTTCATAAACCACCACCACATTGAAGGAATAACCTTCCGTTTCCACCAAAGTCTATTTGAAGGTTTTCTAAGACAAATCAATGTCAACAAGAACTCTTGTATAATGACCAAATAGCCTAAATTTGGTATTTTCATCCAAGTATAGAGCCGTTCCTCCAATACTCTTGAGGAAGATCTTGTATACGTAACTAGGGTTGAGTATGTGTTTGATTTTGGCTAATGGGATTAAAATACTTGGTCCATTTCATGAACCTCAACAATCCAGGATTTAGGTTTATGACTCCTAAATCTCATATTTTCCTCATATCTTCTATAGAGTTGAATTGAAAATCTTAAAAACCTTTTACAAGGGAAATAATTTTCCTGTTTGTTACCTCTTTCAAAATTAGGGTTAGCTTTCGATGAAGATTCCTCTTGCGGTCTTCAACTCCATTTTCATATTTTTATTTAGAAATATTTATGCATATCAAATCACTGTTAACCGGCCTCGCAAGTAAATGATTTACCGGAATATCACAAGCAGTCGAGAGGATTTGCGCAAAGGATTTTGATTTGACCAAAGAAATCAGCACAACATCACAACACATCAAAAGAGAACATCAACGTAGCTAGTTGAGAAGACAGCCGGAGAAAACCAAAGGATGAACACACTTGAGAGCAAATTTGGAATAAACACCGCAAGATAGACCAAAGTGCAGCCACCGCACCAAAAATGAAAGGAAGGAATCGTCGCCTAGAAAGGATACCGTTGAACCCCTGAGAGAATGAGTTGAGGTGGAGTACACAAATTTAGTGCAACACACATAAAAAAAGGAAGCTGGACATCACCGGAAAAGAACTTCGGTGACAGTTAGGGTTGCTAGAAAGATTCAGTTAGAGCATCCATCCTCAGTCTCTACTATAATTGTAGCTAATATTGTTGAGTTTATCTCCAGTGTCATGGTGATAAATGCATGTACAATCAATGTTTCATCAATTTTTTATTTTGATCCCAAACCAAGTTTGGTGGTTTGTTAAGAAAGACATTACATTTTCCTTTAAGAAAGAAGACATTATATTTTGTAAAAAAAAATAAAAAAAAATAAATCACAGTAGATGAATTACAACTTGAAAATATGTCCTTAAGCGGTAGGTAGTTTTTACCTTACAAGTTGATTTCGTAGGATTGAATTAGACTCAATCCAAATTCTACGATGATTTCAAAGTCTATTCAAGATCTATTGGATCATCCTCTATTAGGACATGCTCTAGATGCCCAATCATAGACGTTAAGTGGTGTGTTGAGGAGCTACACATCAAATGAGATATGACCTAAAAATCTGTTTATTTCACCTTCCAAACCGGTCAAGCTTTTTTCACTTACTAATCATACAAAAATGCCAAGATTGATTGAGTGGTTAATAAGTGCTAAAAAGTGATAATTTAATGATATAATTTAGGCACTTTTGTTACTTGTTTTGCAAGTTATTTAGGGAAAAGCCGAAAGATAAGTGATTATTGCCCTATTACGCTTTATTTCTCTTACTCTACCCTTTTTGTGTAGGAATTGAACTCAAGACACCAAACAAAGCAGAAAAACAAAGCAAAAGTTTCAAGTCACTTGCCCTCAACTCGCAACGGCAAGCAATGAAAGGCGAGCAGCCAACAAATTCGCCACCAACTCGAAACGGCGAGCTCAAGGCGAGCACTTGGCAGAGTTCAACATCCGTCGCCTCCAACTCGCCATGGCGAACTCAAGGCGATAAGAGCTCGCAATGGCGAGTGATTTTACTCGCGAGGCGAGTTAGGGCGGCCAAAACTCCTCAGAGGTACCTCAACTCGCCATGGCGAATGAAGTTACTCGCGAGGTGAGTAGATGCAGATCATAAAGTCTATAAAAGTCACTTCACCTATTCATTTGAGGAGATCTCTTGTACTTCCAATTTTCATTATTGTAGTATATTAGAGAGAGATAGGATTTGTTCTTCATAGAGTGGGAGTGATAGGAGGTGGATTTTTCCTCATTTGTTGAGAAATCACAAGTTTGTAATGAATCCTCATCCTTTAATTCAATCTTGAAAGGCTACCATGAGAATGAGTAGCTAAATTTCCATTGTTGGGATTAGAGGTACTTGATCTTGCTTAACATGTAATCTTTTGATCTTTCAATATACGATTCTAGCATTTGATTTGATATTTAGATTATTCTTGCACTTTATTGTTTATGTTTGATTTAATTGCTATTGAAAAATACTCTTGAATCTAAGTTTAGAATAATCATCTAACATATAAATTTTATACATGGAATTGATGATTTAATAATCACTCTTTTGTGTCCAAACTTAATGCTCTCGAATCGTTTAATAGATTGAGAAATCGTCGATTAAACGTTACGATCGACTCTTGGATCGTTCGATAGTTTGAGACATCGACTATTGAACGATGCAATTGATTACACAATATCATTTGGACACAAATGATATTGTCGAGGGATACATGATAATATCAAAGAAAAGCTAGAATTCGTATACGATCATTAGATTATATGCGGCGCTTGGTCAAGGAACTCTAATCCTAACAAGTTTCACGCCTTATTAATCTCAACTTTTACTTTTGCAATTTAATTTTTATGGTTTCAAACAATCAATCTTGAAACCCTTAGCTCAAAACAACATCGATTGTTGAACGGCTTAGAATATCGCATCAATCCCTGAGGAGACGATATAAAATACTTACTTTTGTTTGATGCAAAAATACTACATCAGTGGCCAACAAATAACTGTTCTGATTTTAATATTCTCAGTAATCAAATTACAAGGCAAATCATAAAAACTCCTAACTGCACTGAATATTTCACAATGCCATTAACACTATTCCAAATTGATATCAACCAATATCCTCACCACCCCAGGAAAAAATTGGCACAACAAATAAAATATCTATGGGTCCTCACTCTGACTATATGAAGAAATTCAAAATATGAGCCCACTCAGACCTTTATTATGTGTAACATATGTGCTGAATAGAATAAATAAGGACTGTTGGATGAGAAACAGAATAAATGAATCAATTGCTAGCATCTCGGCTGTAGTACTGATCGAGAGTCTTTGCCGGTATACGATGAAGAAGCTCCCGAGGGAAAATCCGAAGCAAAGTCCATGCAAGATCTAGAGATTGGAAGATGTTACGGGTATCATAGGCTCCTTGAGCGACAAACTTCCTCTCAAACTTGTCCAGAAATTCCAGATACAGCTGTTAATAAAGTAAAATAAAGAAGGAACTTAATTAATACCATTATTTCAAGGACAACTTCACTATAATAAACAAAATATCCTTTAAAGGAAAATATAAGAGACCAGGTCCTCGGACGAAAGTGCTTCTTCTCCGACCACGGCTTTCATTGCTTGAACATCCTTTCCAATGGCATAATTTGCATAGAGCTGGCGAAAAGACATAATAACACCATTGAGATAATTTAGACAGAAAAATTCAAAATGATAAACAAAAGAGGTAAAATTTAAGACCTGGTTGGACACATCGGAGTGATCCCTTCGTGTCATTCCCTCCCCAATGGCACTCTGCAGAAACAACCATGATGCGTCACTAGAATATAAAACCCATAATATAATTTTTAATTGAAGAGAGTGATGCCTACTTTAGCTAGAAAAATGCCAGAATTGTGACAAATTTCAGCTAAGATTAAAGGTTGATTATTGAACCGAATCAAGTGTAAGGACGTCTCACTCATCCAAGAGTAGACAAAGTTAAAAAGAAGTAATCAGTTGATGGAATCTTGTGACACCAAATTGACAAGATTAACCTCACCTTCATTAATCGAGACAGAGATGGAAGGACATTGATTGGTGGATATATCTGTTCAAAATAACGGAATAGTGTTTAGTTTCAGTCTGAAATTTCGTAATCAATTCACCCATGTAATACATCAAGAATAGAGTAAATCAAGAAAATGAAAGGTCTTATTTTATGTTATGCAGAAATGCAAGAATGAACATGATATAAATCTCTAGTGACCTAACAGATAACTGCAAATCACAACATTCCATTTAAATCTTCATGTATGTACCTAAATATTACATTAAACCATTTCAAAATAATTGTTACAGTTTAAGGCCCTATTTGTGTCATGTAAAATAATAACTTTCAATCAAACATGATCAAACAATTTACCATTTCATAGTAAATACCACACATAATGTAAGAAAAAAAAAACTGTATTGTGCATTATTCAGGTGACTAAACAAGCAATGTGTACAATATAACGGCCAAAACCATCAACATAACCGACCTGTCTGTTGTGCAACTGCCTATCAATATATATCTGCCCCTCGGTGATATATCCAGTAAGATCAGGAGTTGGATGCGTAATATCTGTATAGTAGAGATTTAATAAAGATAATCAGTCATAATTAAGAGTGCATTACGCAAGACAGTTGACAAAGATTAATAATATTTCATCACCATCATTAGGCATGGTCAGAATTGGAATTTGCGTAATGGAGCCTTTTCGACCCTCAATTCTTCCAGCACGCTCATATATTGTTGCAAGATCTGTATACATGTAACCAGGATAACCACGTCTACCAGGCACTTCTTCTCGGGCAGCAGATACCTAAAGGATCCAGAAGTGAGCAATAGTTTCATTGACAATCAAATTGTTCAAAAAAATTTAAAAAATTAGAAGTATGTTCAAAGTTTTTATCTTTTGCTTTGCTGCCTCTTTCTAAAAATTATAGTTGAAGGCGTATTACCTCACGAAGAGCATCAGCATAAGAACTCATATCTGTAAGTATCACAAGAACATGCTTGCCGCATTCATATGCCAAATATTCAGCAGTGGTAAGAGCAATACGAGGAGTGATGATACGCTCAATTGTAGGATCATTTGCCTGCAATAAATCATAGCAGCATGAGAACAAGCATGGTAAGGATCATTTCGTCAATACACGTTAAGAAATACAAATTTGAAAATTACAGTATGATAAATTGATAATCCTTAAAAACAATTGTAAGGTTATACATGACACATCCACCAATTGGTACTTCCAAAAAATATAATTGTTCAGAATTTTACTAGTGCTTGAGCTTATCGAAGCAAAAGATTAATTTTGTATTGATTATTACAACTATGTAAATATGTCGGATTTAAAGAGAGGGAACAAAATATAATGTGAAGGCAAAAAACAAAAAAACAAATGAGAATAATAATAGAACAATTGCATATTGATTCTAAACATTACCAGATTAAGAAAAAGGGTCACTCTCTCCATGGAGCCATTCTCTTCAAAGTCACGTTTGAAAAATTGTGCAGTCTCCATGTTAACTCCCATGGCTGCAAACACAATAGCAAAATTGTCGTCTTCTCCACCCTATATATATTGTAACAAGTTTTGTTAGAAAAACCCCCTTCATCTTACTGTGTAAAAGTAATGTTTTCAAATACATGAATATGTAGAACAAATAGATCATATTTGCGTTAAAACAAAAATCTAGGCCATTTCAATGAAATTTCGTCAGCTTCTTGATAACATTATTTTGAGGAACCAAAAGTTATAAACTATCTTTTCCAATTAATATTTTAATTTCAGTTTTCAAGAACATGTCGGTAAATGTAATACTATAATTTAGCACAAATCCTTGTGGCCCTCCATAAACAACCAGAAAATAAGCTGATTCAAAAGCACCACACAAGGAATTAACTAACAGAAAAATAAGAGTTACTCTCTCACTGCATAAAAACCTGAAATAAAAGTGCACGTGCAATGAGCATTAACAAGAGTGCAAGGCAACAAAATCAATGGTCAATCGCAGATTAAATAAAATAGTGGTTTGTTCAATTTCCGCTGTGTATTATCAGTGCTATAACGCTGCTCTAGCCTCTATTTGACAATGTTTTGTACTAAATAGCCTATTCCAGAACAACATTGAACAAAATAACTATAAGCTATCAGAAATATGTTACTTCTCTTTGGGCCCTAAAAACTACAGCTGATTGATACAAATTCCCATATTGCCTTAGGCAGATTCATATAAAGACAAAAAAAAAAAGCAAAATATGAAATACAAGTAACATTGTACGAAGCGCTCATATTTCAGGAACAAGCAACATACTAGAGTAAAATTACTTGAATACATCCGCAATACCTCGAGAAGGTTATCAGATTTCTCTAGTCGCTTGACTAAGCCAGCCTGGCGACATATCTGCGCAGCAATTTCATTATGGGGGAGACCGGCAGCAGAGAAAAGAGGGATCTTTTGACCTCTAGCAATAGAATTCATGACATCGATTGTAGAGATTCCCGTCTGAATCATCTCTTCTGGATAGGTTCTCTCACTAGGGTTGATAGAACTTCCTGAATTGCCGGGAAAACATTAAAAAGACAAAAACAAACCTGCAGATTTAGACCTCTCTAGAAGAAATTATATACCTGATATGTCCAAGTAAGCCTCAGGTAATATCGGTGGGCCATTATCGATTGGTTTTCCTGAACCGTTAAAGATGCGGCCAAGCATGTCCAGTGATACAGGAGTTTTTAACACCTGTGAGCATATTAAGAGAGAAAAAATGTGAGTCAATAGTTGAACTTATCAACAGAAAGTCAAGGAATCAAAAAGAAAAAGAATCCAATAATCAATACACAAGGATAGATTGGTAGGAGGAGATAAAGTAATCATATTAAGTTAGAGCCTGTTTGGAATCACGCTAGGATTAACCTGATATATGGTGATTTTGAAGTTAATATCTATAGCTTCCTGATAGATTTGTGCAGGACCATGGAAATCTTACTTTCCAAACATACACTGAATCAGATTGCAAAGGATTAAACTTAAACCCCACTAGAACAAATTTAATACTGAAATAGTTCTTAGAAGCCAAACCTTATGAATGGCACAATTTTAGTAAACCACAATTCTACATCTATTTTTGTATTGGAAGATGATTTTCATAATTACTTGGTTTTCCAAAAGTACTATAATATACAATCAAAGTCCCTTCTATAAGTTACCACTCGAAAAACAAATACATAACATAAAATTTATCATTCAATAAGTTACTTGAGAAGCAATGCATTCGTTATTAAAGTACTGTTATTTAACAATAATTTAGATGTGCTTATGTGATTGTTATTTTCTTATTTATTCACTATTATAATTTAGAAGACAACATATTAAAAGACAAGCCACTGATTAACCCAATTCTATCTTAACCACTACAACATATAGCTCTCAGTGTAAAAGTGAGCATATTACAAAGGTCTGACCCATTTAGAGTTGCAATGTTTCTTGGACCAAGTCACGAACTGGCAGATACATTCGAGAAATATTCACAAGATAAATCACAACAAAATTTCACATTTAATTCCGATATAACGTATACTAGTAAACGAAACAAGCAGTTTATACCTCTCCAGTAAATTGCACAGTTGTGAATTTATTGTCAATCCCAGATGTACCTTCAAAAACCTAGGCAAAGGTACAAAAAGCTAAATTAATACAAGCCAAGTTTTTGTTATTAGAATCAATACAACAGCATACACAAAGTAAAGACAACACCAAAGGCTTTTACTTATCAACTAAAAAAATCTGAGAAACGTGGAAATCTAAATTTCAGTTACATGTCGAATATAAGAGGTAATTATCTCCTCATAATATATCCAACTACATATGATTCTGAATGCACCATGTCCATAGAGTTAGGCAGTATACACTGACTCACCTGAACAACAGCTTTTTCGCCATCAACTTCTAGAACTTGTCCACGCCTAGTCGTTCCATCTCCTAACCGAATATTAACAATCTCTTGATACTTAGGTCCCTGAATCAGTTAATCATTACAAAATTCAGTCACATTATACACAGACAGAGCACCCTCATCATTGAAAAAACATCAAAATTAAAATATTTGCAGCAAGCATATCAAAATTCAAAGAAACAGAGTAATATAAGTATATGGTGATTAAATTACCTTAACCTTTTCAAGAATAACCAATGGTCCAGCAACCCCAGAAACAGTTCTGTACTCTGCAGCATAAACAAAAAAGTTATCAACTTCAAAAATTCAATAGCCCTTAAAAACCGTTCCTTTTGTTTTTGTACCATAATGAGAAAAGCATCAAACTTGGTGGTGTTTTTTGGTTAAATCAACAAGAAAAATGGTATAAAGGAAACTAACCCATTCCAATTTCCAAGGTTCCATCTTCATCGTGAGCATTTTGAGGCGCACCCATTTCTGGAAGTTGAAGAAAGAACCCTTCACACAATGATTGATCTGAAGAGCGTAACTGTGTGTGTGTGATTGTTTGATCTGAAGAGGAAGAGAGAGAGGTTGTTGATGTTGAAAGAGATCTAATAGATGATGATGATGATGGATCAAACAAATACACGAACCATCAAGGAAATACCGGAATATGTCTCAAACAGATAACAGTAAAAACAAAAGTAGTACGTAAGTGGTAAAAAAAATAAACAGATCTTAATCTTAAACAAATATAATCCAAAAGGGTTTTTAAGGGTGTCTTTGTTTCAATAATACATGAACTAGCTAACAAGGAGACTTTGAATGTATGTCTTTTCGCTCTTTTTATTGTGTCAACGTTTGAAAATTATTAACGGTGTTTTTTTATGAAATTTTTATTAAAATATAATTTTTTTAAAGTTATAACAAACTAACTATGATTATCTATTTCAATGACACCAACAATATAACAAAAATATATAATATAAATTCTTTTTTTTAATGAGACCAACAACAACCTTTATTATAGAAAAAAGTTGTTTAAAGGTATAATTGGAATAATGAAAAAAATAAGTATAAATATATTCATCTAATTTGTTACACTTTAAAATGATAAAGAAAAAAAAAAGATCAAACATGTTTATAGTCATTTTTTTTTAATGAAGACATGTTTATAGTCATATTGTGTTTGTTACATGTTTTTTAATATTTAAATTGTATATTATCTATTTCTTACATGTGTTATTTATATTTAAAATTGAGGGCATTGGTGTAAGAGAAAATTCAGCCCAAAAAAGCTGAAAGGAGCTGTTTTCTTCACACACACAGATATATATAGTATAGATAACATTTTTTAGAATATATAAATGTAAATTTTATTCTGAAACATTTAGAATAAAAATATTTGTTTAACATTATAATATTTTAAGGAACTTTGAAAATAAAGATTATAATAGGTAATTATACATGAATTTATTTTCATCTCCATGAAAACTTTCTTCCCACCATTTTTTGGGAAACTTTTTCCGTTCCCAAAAATATTTTATACCCAGGAATAAAACTTAGTAAACTTGTAACAAACATAAGCATGTATGTTTTTATGATTTTATCCTCATTCCTTTTTTTTAAACTCGGTATCCGATCGAAGAACCGACTAATTAGAGGGGACTAATCCCACCGTCCACTTGCAAGGACCCTCGTTTAAAACCAGAGCATAACTCTGTATAGACTTATCTCATCGAAATTGACACCAGAGATAATCGAATCTGAGACATTGAGTGAAGCAAATACATTCGAAGTGTCTTTTGAGGTTTGATATCTTTCCCAACATTAACTTAACGATCACCTTACCTTAAATTTTTAATATAAAAAAATAAAATAAAAAATAGTAGTGTTTAATTTGTTTTTTATATAAAAAAAAATGTTTTTTCATATTCCAAAAAGTTTTATTTTCATCAATTAAAATAATAGCAAAAGTATTTTTTTAAAATACCAGTATTTAATTCAAAGATTTATTTTTCGAAGAATTTACTTTTCGTTTTCAAATCATAGACATTATAAAATATTATTTTAGAAATTAATATATTAATATAATAAACGATAATATAATACTTCGATCAAGTTTTATTTATTTAAAAAATATATATTATATAACCTGTATTTTAAAAAAGAAAAGTAAATTTTCCTCTTCATTCATCATAAACCATCAATTTAAAGACGCCCTTAATTTATTACACACACCTTGTAATCACACTTTTAAGCTTCTTCAGTTCTAGAACAAAACACGTGTACCAGTCAAAGACTGTTTATAGCAGTCACATGCTGTAAAGAACAACACATACTCCACGTGTCATGATTTCAACACACTTATTACCTGAAATAACAGTAACCTAACAAAACAGTCATTGCCCACGTAACATGTTACATGCTTCATTGACTCTCTCTCTCTAGCATACTGTTGTGGTGTGGACCTCTTTGCTTTGCTGTCTTTTCAGTTCACCATTGTTGGTTCTTTAATGGGTTTTGTCTCTTTGAGCTCATAGCAAAGAAAAGGAAAAAAAGTTTTTCTTTTTCTTTCATGTTGAAGATAATTCTTTTATTCAATTGGCGTATCATTCAACTTAGCTTCCATTCAATTCAACACTCTTTGTGTAAGATCACTATCATGATTTTTTTTATTTATTATTAATTTTGTTGACATTTTTGAATTTTATGTATGAGTTAAGTTTTTAATTTTCCAATGTCAAAATTGTGAAAATTTCCATGAGCTGACCAAAACAATATCGTGAGGAAAAAGTTTGGTTTGACCTATCCTTTGAAAATCTAGAAGTTCTCTCTTGAACTTTTCCTTAATTTAAGAGGATGCACTTGGTCATAGTTTATGTTGCTATTTAAATAGTAATAAATGTAAGAATTTGACGCTGGTAATTTTATTCATCCCTTGCAAAATTGTAATTGGTGGCTTGATTTGTCTGAAAACCTTTTTTTTATTCAGTAGTAATTTATTCTTGCTATTGTATATTGCAGTTGATTCATCATTGAGGTTAGTGTTGTAGTTGATGAACTATTTGACAGCGTGTTTCCGGTCACGTTTGGATCGATATACACGCAGTGGTTCAGATTCTGGTGGTAAGCAGGATGGGCTCTTGTGGTACAAAGACTCAGGGAAGCACTTGAATGGTGAGTTTTCAATGGCTGTGGTCCAAGCCAACAACTTATTGGAGGACCAAAGTTATATTGAATCAGGTAGTTTGAGTTCCGGAGATTCTGGACTGTGTGGTACATTTGTTGGTGTTTATGATGGGCATGGAGGGCCGGAGACATCAAGGTTTATCAATGATCACCTTGTTCACCATCTAAAGAGTAAGTGGACATCAAGAATGAGTTCTTAAAGCTGTTTTTCTTCTTCATTGGAATAGATTGAGCCTGTTACTTTGCTTATTTTCCATATACTAATAGCTTCTAATTCCAAGTGGTTGTAGTTGTTATAATTTGTTTTTAACTTCGATAAAATCATATGCGGAACTATGATGTAAAGTGGGGCCAAGTGAAACCTTGTTGAGCCAGGAAGCTTGGTGAATAGAAGAGTATCCTAAAAATATCATCTCTTGTGTTTTTTAAGGAACTGCGCATTGGAGATTTGGCGTATCTGATACCATACATATCTGATACTCGGTGCCATCATAGCTGTTTAAATATCAAAGTGATAATACTTTTTTTTCTCCGTGAACCCTAATAGATGCCAATAAGGGATTGTTTTCTTCCATTCTTGAAAAAATGGCAAGAGCATCACGCGTGGCTTGGTTAAGTTTCATATTTTTTTTGGCTGTGGCTGGGGATGGTTTTTATTCCTAGTACCTTTTTCACTTTTTCATCATATCAACTATGCATTAGTTATTGAGTAAAAAAGTATATATAACCGATTACTGAGTTGAAACTGCAGGAATTGTGGTTTTCAATACCAGATATTTGTATGTCTGTCGTTTAATGATTTTGCTGTGTTCTGAATTGTGGTTCTCTGCATGATTGTCAATTATAAGTTTTCATGCGTTTTAAATTTCAGGGTTTGCTGCAGAGCAACAATCAATGTCAGTGGATGTAATTCGCAAGGCAATCCAAGCGACAGAAGATGGATTTATGTCTCTTGTTACCAAACAGTGGTCAATGAAACCACAAATCGCATCTGTTGGATCATGCTGTCTTTTTGGTGTAATTTGTAATGGAACCCTTTACATAGCAAATCTTGGTGATTCCCGGGCCGTTTTAGGAAGAGCAGTCAAAGCGACTGGGGAGGTTTTAGCCGTGCAATTGTCAACAGAGCACAATGCAGCCATAGAGTCTATAAGACATGAGCTGCAATCTTCACACCCTAACGATTCAAACATTGTTGTTTTGAAGCATAATGTATGGCGTGTTAAGGGCCTAATACAAGTAAGTCAATTGTCATGTCTTCGTAAGCGTTTTTGTGGCATTATTTTATCTTAAAAGTTTTGTACGCAAGTCAATTGTCATGTCTTCCTAAACGTTTTTGTGGCATTATTTTATCTTAAAAAAAATTTATGGTGCAGATATCTAGATCTATTGGGGATGTATATCTGAAAAAAGCCGAGTTCAATAGAGAACCACTATATGCAAAATTTCGACTTCGTGAGCCGTTCAAGATGCCAATATTGAGTTCAGAACCATCAATATCAACTCGCCAGTTGCAGCCACGTGATCAGTTTATTATATTTGCATCGGACGGCCTCTGGGAGCACCTTAGCAATCAAGAAGCAGTAGATATAGTTCAAAATAATCCGCGCTCTGTAAGATACAGCCACACTGATACAAACAGTCACACAATCAATTTACCATTTTTATAAAGATGGCTTTTTAATTTAATTGTTTATCTTTTTCAGGGAATAGCAAGGAGACTTGTGAAATCTGCACTTCAAGAAGCAGCAAGGAAGAGAGAAATGAGATATTCAGACCTAAAAAATATTGACAGAGGGGTTCGTCGGCATTTCCACGACGATATCACAGTGATTGTTGTGTTTATCGACTCAAATCTCGTGAGTAGGGCAAGCAATGTTAAGTTCAGTAGTATTTCTGTTCGAGGGGGTGGGGTCAACCTCCGTCCTAACACATTAGCACCTTGTACAACACCAACATAAGCTGGTGCTACCTGAAATATAAGTGTTTGTATATTTTTTATCTTTGTTTTCTCGTGTGAATAGTGAATACAAGGTATGTTCATGTTGACATAGCAACAAACAACAGAACTGTAAGTTTTTAGAATACTAATACTCATGTTTAGGTTTCTTCTCTCACAAATTTTAACATTAGAAGAGATATTCTGATGACCATTATGAAAGTTGTATTTTGTTCATCATTTTTTCCATTTGTTTTGGTGACTTTGTCCAAGAAGTTGCACAATTTGAGTTTAAATGTAAGGCACAATGTGTGTTCGATTTTCATGTAACTTGCTGATGAGGTTTTTCTCAGCTGTATGTAGAATACAGATAATTCTTTGTGGTAGATCAATTCAGGGAGAAAGTAATATTTTGCAAGAACTTGTATGTGAATTGAGTGTTACATCACATTCAAGTAAAAAATATGTTATGTGGACATCAAGTTTTGACGTCCAACTCCGTAGTTTTATACCGTTTGGCTATAATGTTATTTTTTTTTTTACTTCTATCTCTCTTTTAGTTACATCAATAGTTATATATAAGTCATGTATTTTTATAGCAATGAATACGGTGTTAACTTTTTGATGTTCAAATAACATACTCAATTCTATAAGTAAAAATTTGAGATTTTGCATGCATATAATTTATAACGTGTCTATCCTATTCATATTTCAGTTTCTAATCTTTCAAATTTGTCTAGATCTCAAAGATTGTGTCAATAATTCTACACTGAGAAAATTGCTACTATTTGATATTTTCTACCCCAATCACTTGCTCGACTCATCTCAAAGCATTAAGTTCTGCTTTTTTTGCTGTTCATTTTGGAAAAGTATTTTGTGTATCATGGTTGCTTATATTTATTGGTAGCAGAGTGTGTTCTTATAGGGGTGTAGCTTGAATAGGAATGTAGGAGAGACTCTGCTTATGTTAATTGGTTTTGTAATCAGATTTTTTAGAGGATAAATTAGTCCATTAAAATTGACATCGATCAGTTTTTTTTTTTTTGTTAAGAAGTTAAACTAATCATTTGAAATTGGCATTGGAGAGAAAGTTTTGTAATCAATTTTTTATGTTGCTTTGCCAAGCATAATATCGTTATTACCCTAAACCCAAAAGTGACGAAAAAAAGCAAAGAGAAATAATATTTCAACATTTATTTTGCAACAACTATTTTGACTACTAAATGTATATAGGGGTATTTTTGTAAAAGCAAAATAAAAAAAACTTCAAAACACAATGTCAATATATCATAGGGTGACAACTAGTATTTCTAGATGCTGAAAAAGTTATCACAAAAAATGTCAATAATCATAACTCGTAAGATTAGTGCACTTTCTGCTTAACTTACATTACATTCCATATACCTCATCTCCATTCTACTTAAAACAAAAAAAAATGTCCTCCATAGCTTGTCTCCAAATAATGTAAATAAGTTCGATTTAAAACTTGAACTAAAAATTGTTTATTGTATATACATATGGAGAAGATTGTCAGCTTTCATACAAAATAAAATGAAGCAAATATGTGGTGGATCTAAGTACCTAGGTAGTGCATGGAGTCATTAATATTAATTTTTTTCCAACGATTCTAGGAAAACCAAAAAGATAATAGGCCATTCATTAGTATTGGTTGAATAGGAAAACCATGTTTACATGTACATTATTTGTTTGCTTTGATTTTTTCCACAAAAAAATTGGTTAAACAATTATTTGAGTGAAGCTCACATATATTATGCATTGTCAGTACTAACTGAGTTAAGCTCACAAATACTTACTTTTAATTATCTATGTGAATATATAAACGCATGTGAATGTTATCGACATCCATCATAAATATCTTAATATTTTTATGCACTAATTCACGTTCTATAGTAGTAGCTCATCACATAAACACATTTCCATCTTCTCTTCCACCTCGGGCACACTCAATTTTCAACGAATTGTGTTTAGCAACCGTCAATCATGCAAGATCGAAGGCTTGTGATACCAATTGCGACGGAAAATGGATTTTAGGAATAAACCGATAAATCAAAGTCTTAAAGTGTAGATACTCCAATGATTTAGAATAAAATCCGATAAATAGAAAAGTTATGCGAGAATAATATTGAATGAGAGTTTTAGAGAGAAGAATATAATTGTTGAAATATTTGATTGATTGCAAATGAGGCGCAAGACTATAATACAACCTCAAGGCTAAAAGAATAAATTGACATAAAGTAAAACTAATACTAGGCTAATACACAGATACTTCTAATTCACTGCTACTACTTATTTAATTCCTGTTACACTATGCATTTGGTATTCAATCTCCTAAAGGACCACTCAGATTCTCTATAATATAAGATATGCTGAGTGATCCATCTTGTACAGAGCAAGTGCTCTGTCACTCAGGTGTTGTAACGATCTTGCTACGAGCCTTTCCTACAAATACAATGCTTACGTAGTAAGCTTTTACAAAGGGAGACAACCAACTAAAAACACCCCACAAAGCCACTCCAATTTCAACAAACATTCTACATCCCAACCATTCCAGGACAGCAATGCATCAAGTAAATCACTGTTCCATTCTAGTCCAAAACCTCATTTAAAAGATTACATGTTTAGTAATATATAACTTAACCTTCAAGTATCAGGAAATTTAAAGGGAAAATATATAAAAAAAAACAAATATGAAGATTCATTTTTAATATTATATATTGAACAACGAAAATAAAACTCAGTTGAAAATGTTCCTACACGTATTTTACCACGGTGAAATTCCATTCCTAAGGAATACTAAATAACAAGGTAAAAAGAAATAGAGAAAGGGTTAAATTACAAGGTAAAAAGAAATAGAAAAAGGTTTTGTGCTAGATATCATCAAAGGATCACACCAGCACTAGTATTAGATTTTCATGCAGCCGAACTAAAACCAAATGACTTGACGATTGTGCTCACTCTTTCTGCAAATGTTCTAGATGTTATCTTTTTACCCGGCACATGGAATGGGTTTGAAACTGCATCTACATATGCCGCATGAAATCTCCTGAAAAACTGTATATCAGAAGTTAGCAAGGTGAAAATAACACCAAAATGTACAATATTTCACAAGGCCATATCCAGAGTTATATGACAAAGGAAAAAAACAAAAGTAGCTAAATGTGTGTATTCAAAACTCCAGTAGCATTACCCATTTGAAGAATTCAATTAACAGAAAAGTATCGAAACATGGTGGTATCGATACAAAATTGTAAATATTTAGCAACAATTTCTCATATGCCATATTTTGTGAAAGAAAAGCATCAATTTCATCACTCAAGAAAATGACAGCAAGGAAACATGAAAATAACACATTCTTAAGTGAAACATGTGTTAAAATAAAAATAAAAAATATCATATTATTTTTCTTTTTATGAAAACAAATATTACTAGAACAAAATGAAATGCCTGGGAAAAAAGGGTTATATATCTTCCCCAAAGAGAACAAAGTGAAACGGTGCAAGGAAAAACCATTTGTAAAAGAGCATATCATCCCTTTGTATTTCTATGAGGGAAACTCCTATGATGTGGAAAACACAAGAGGGAAGCTATAAAGAAAATAACCTTATATCAAAGAATGTAGTTTCTCACTCAAAAAAGCATACTAAATCATATATACAGGTTCCAAACAAGACAAGCTTTGAGGAGTAGATCTGAACTACAACAATGGAGTTTGGTGATTTGTAATGGTGGATGCTGTTTTGTCATGTCTTTCACAGACACAACACCACTCTGTCCCGGATGAGTACTGTGATTTCATTCTCTCTGTCATCATGGAAAGTTGCAGATGCAGACACTGGCATAACTAATTTTTAGAGGCCACATAAACCATAGCAGGCTAAAAATTTGAACTCTATATGCATATGATATATTCCAGAATTGCTCTGAGTCTCTAATAATTTAATTTAGTTTTCCAGCATAAAATAAACTAAAACCTAAAACGAACCAAATTTCAGAACTGAAAAAATGTTTTACTATGGATCTTTTGCTAACAACTATTTGAAGATGCAGCTGTGGAGAGAGACTTGTACGAATAGTAAAAGAATAAAGGGAAAACGATAGAGGCTAAAACCTCCTTCCCAAACTTCACCAAATTTTTCCTTACCTCTCCGCTCTCCCTTCTCTCACTTTATATTCTACCCCTACTCCCTCAATTACCATCCTAATAGTTGTACCCACCACCACATGTAGATGTGGTTTTTAACTCAGATCCCTAATATGCTACCTCCTTGCATTCCCCTCATTGTCATAAATAGGGCTACTAACTACTTTCTACCCTTTATGTTTCTCTTAACATTCACTTTAGTAACTGTGAGATGTCTAACAAAAACAGACTACACACACAAGAAACACAACAGCAATAGTGGCAGCCCAATTTTAACATCATATCCACCATTTGCTGCTCATGCTAAAAAGCATCAGCATCTCCTATGTGTAATAGGTAGGTGCTCCCTTTCCTAAAAAATAATCCATATACTCCGACAACCGTCTAACCAGAAATCTTGGAACTGATGTAGCACAGTGATGGAAATAGATCGGATAGGGAAAACAGAAAACTTCATTACAGAAAACTCCAAGCAATGTGATTAAAGTTTGAGGGCCAAGAATGGAACGTACAACAGAAAAGGGTCGCATCTCAAAACCCTGGGTATTCAAGAGACCTGAAATCTCTCTTAATATCACGCCAAAACCATAAATCTCTCACTATTACATCCCCCCACCCCACCATTCCTTATACCCTATAGATCCCTGTGTAACTAATTATATAACTAAGGTATCTCAAACTGGCTCATTCTTTCATTGGAAGTCTGCTAATACACTAGAACCACATTTAAGGATTTTCGTCAGTCAAATGCTTCCATTCAAGAAGCGGTGGAAAATGGTTTAAGGAAAAATAAAATTCCAGGAAATTGTACTATGGAAATGAAAGAAAACCATCAAAATCTATTGATACTCACATTTCTCACATCTGCATCTTTGACATCAATATCCGTGGTCACCAAGATAAACTTCACCTTTGTATTAGTCAGATATCCATAGCTGCAAACGACAAATTAAATTCATCCACTTTTCATTGTTGGGTTTAATAAAAATGAAATTCAATTTCCCAGACAAACAACAAATGCACTCACACTTTGTAGTTTTCAATAGGATAAAGCAATCCCAAAAACGTCTCATTCAGCATTGGTCCAGATTTCTTAGGATTGTTCACTGCCAAGAAAACACATTTCATCAGATTCCCCCCAAAACAATAAAAACAATATAATATTTAAAGTTTTTCTAAATCACGAAGGTCCAGTATGTAGCACGGACACTTCTAATCAAACACGTGTCTGGTGTCTGACACCAATACAGACACCAGATGATTACATTAAATTATTTTCTCAAATTATTATCGGTGTCGTGTAAATGTTCGTGGTTCATAGCCCTAACAGTAAAATAAAAAACTTGCATACAAGAAACAAAAAAACTGAACATTTCTCTAAACAAGGTAATTGAAATGAGCATGATCGTGTAGTGAACACACCTCGTTCGTCGACGACATCGAGCGAGCAATGGACGATGTGGTGGAGCTTGAGAGCATCATCAGCCTCCGTGAAGCTCTGTATATACAGTGGATTGTTCTGGAGCAATCGGAGAAATCAAACAGAAATCGGAAAATTCAGTGAAAATCACAGAGTACGAGTTCAGATCGGAGATGAAAACGACGAAGTGGATAACGGGAAAGTGAAGGAGACTCACCTGGTGACCAACGACGGCGACGCAGACGATCATCTTCACCGGCGAAACGTCGAGGGTCTACGTAGCTCTCGATGCACCCGCACGCACTGAATAGATTGAACGAAGGGAAAGGCTAGTGAAGTAGACAACTAGTCACTATACAGTGTTCTGCTGTGTGCGTTGATCTCCTTTAAAATTTGACAAGGATAAAGAAATTATTAATTACTCAAAATACATTGTAAGAGCTTGAAATATATTATTTGGTAAATAGAATCGATGATAATTAAAAATCTTGTGTTTGAATCTAAATCACATCGCAGCTGCTTGTAGAAGATGAAGCATCTGGAAATTGGGCTGAGGTTGAGCCCAATAAGACTTGGAATTTTAATTTCTCCACCCCCATTTTTACCTTTATTAATAAAAGTATCCCTTTGTTGTAAAAAAATAAAATAATAATCACCACACTTAGTCTATTGATTTTGGTATTTGTTAGTTAGTTAGTTGAGTTAAGATTTGTCGACAACCAACTCGAAATATATTTAACATTGTTAATAAATTATAACTATGGAATCATTTTAACTTTAATAATATAACATTGTTGGTTGTAATTTGCAGATAATAAAAAAAAAAAAATTAAAGATGGTGGTTTGACGGTTCAAAACAACTTTGCACACACAACCAATCAAAATATTTCAAATTGCCACATAAATTAAAAACATTATTTGATGTGATAATTCTAAATGTTTTAATAGTTTCAGATAGATGGGTGTGGCTTCCTGATCCAGTAGGAGGTTACACTGTCCGTGGTGCTTATGATCTTTTAGCAGAGGGTAGCAGTCCTCCCGTGGATGAAGCTTCTGAGTTAGTTTGGCATCCCCAGGTTCCTCTGAAGGTCTCTATCTTTGCTTGACGTCTTCTTAGAAATCGTCTTCCTTCAAAGACAAACTTGGCAGTTCGGCGGGCTCTTTCTCCAGATGTGACTTTATGTGATTTAGGATGTGGCCTTGAGGAAACATCCGAACATTTGTTTTTGACTTGTCCGAATTCTGTATTGTTGTGGCAGCAGGTGCGTAACTGGATAGGTTGCATGGGAGTGGACTCCACTCATTTGTCCGACCACTTGTTGCAGTTCACTTTTTTGATTGGTGCGGGAAAAGCGAAGCGCTCCTTTTTGCAGTTGATTTGGCTCCTGTGCACGTGGGTCTTGTGGTTAGAACGCAACAATAGAATTTTTAATAATGTTGTATTTGATGTACCCAGATTGTTAGATAAGGTTAAATTGTTATCCTTAGGTTGGCTCAAAGTTAAGAAGTCGTTGTTTATTTTTGGCTCTCAGATGTGGTGGTCAAGTCCTTTGGCTTGTCTAGGTATTGGCTAAACCACAGTTTTTGTTATTACCTTGTGGTTGACTATTTTGTACTTTTGATAGTAGTTGTAGGCACACCTGTGCTTGTAAGTGTTATGGTTTAGTAATATAATCTCATTTTGATTTCTTCAAAAAATAAATGTTTTAATAGGTTGTGTGTGCAAAGTTCTTTTTGGACTGTCAACTCATCATCATTAAATTAATAAAATATTACATTGGTTGTGTGTGCAAATTAAATTGTTGTACAAAAGTAAGAATAATTAACATGTGCCCGTCTTTCCGGTCTATTTATTGCGCTAACGTTTGAAAATTATGAAAGTTAATAAAAAAAAACATTATTCATAATTTTCAAACGAAGATGCTACAATTTAAAGTGGTCTGATTCGACGTTAATGAAAATAAAAAGTTGACACTAACAATAGAAAATAAAAACAATTAAAATTTATTTATCCAATGCATTGTAATTTATAATATTTGACTTTTAAAAAAAATAATTTCTTGATTTAAAATCTTTAAAGAGTGTATTGGGGATGCTTGTTAGCAAGACTCTTAATATATATATATATATATATATATATATATATATATATATATATATATATATATAAACAAGTTTTAGGATACGATACCCAATCAAACAAGTTACTTAAGAATTTTGGTTAAATATCTCTTCTGATTATTTAAGTTTGTCAAAAATATCAGGTTAGTCCTCTAAGTTTTTTAAGTTTTAAACAAGTTCCTCAAGTTTTTTAAAGTTTCAAATTTAATACACTTATTTGAAGTTTCGTAAGTTATTAAGTTTCAAACAGATCCTTAATAGATAACAGTGTGTTAAATGAACAACTTAAATGACCTATTTAAAACTTAAAATTAACCGTTATTTTCATCAAACTTAAACTTAAAGGACCAAATGTATTTGACGAAGAATTTATTCCAGCAAAACCTTGCATCTATTCTAGAGTGACTCGTAAGCTGTCTTAATGCCTTTAACGTAACTCATGTGTTTATAATTAAAGGTCAAACTCAACAAATATTCGCATATTCATGCATGACAAATCAAACTCTCCACCAAGACAAAAACACTAACTATTAAGATAACATTGGAGTTACGTCAACCCAAATTGCCAGAATAAACAACTAATTATTTGTGATAAAATCGGATTAACATAGATTAATATATGCCAATGCCTTGAACGTTGATCAGGTTATGTATATTAATTAATTGATTAAAAAGAAGTTTAAGGTGGAACATTTTCTTATTGATTTAGAAGAACAAACAACCATCAAACATATGTTAAAAACAAAAGTTAATTATTAGAACCATTAAAGTGCAATTTTGTCTTCAACTTTGTCTTTTGCCCTCCAAATTAAGACACCTCCAGTATAAATCTGTCTTCTATGGAGGGGGGTATTCATAAGCATAATTAACCACATTGTCAATATGGCCAGCAGAGTGCTAGTAAGTCTAATCTCAATAGTCTTGTTTTGTATTTCAGCAGCACAAGGAAGAAAAACACTTCATACAACCAATGAAATTTCAGCATCTTCTCTAGTTACCAATGATGATATTTGCAAGAGTATGGTAGAGACACAAGGATACACATGTAAAGAACATAAGGTAAATAAATATTAATAGCGTTTGACTATGAAGAAACTTTTTTCAAATTTAATGAACCAATTATATATGCTAAAAAGTAAAAAAAAATAAAAAAAATAGACAAATTAAATTAAATCTGGTGAACCAACAAACACATAAATGGTTTTTTTTTTTTAAAGAAAACACATGAATGGTTAGTAACTTAATATATCACATATTTAAATTAACATTAATATATTTTTTCCTAACTCACTCAGGTTACAACAGAGGATGGCTACATCTTAAGCTTGTTGAGATTGTCGGCAGGGCGGTCCGGTGAAAAAGCAAACAAGCCACCCGTGCTAATACAACATGGTCTTTTTTGTGTAAGTTTTGATGTTGCAGATACATATGCAAATTATTACAACATTGTATATGCAAGGTCAATGTGTAATTGACACCTATGATTCATTTCAGGATGCTATAATATGGTTGTTCAATACTCCAGAAGAATCATTAGGATTTATCTTAACAGACAGTGGATTTGATGTGTGGCTTGTCAATGGTCGCGGCACAAAATATAGCACCATGCACACTTCACTAAATCCTACTGACATGGTTCTTATACTTATGATATACATGTATTTCATTTTTTCAGACTTTTCACTAGTTAGTAGACTTATCTCTAATTGATTGTTGATTTATTTTATAATGTATTAGGCTTATTGGGATTGGTCATGGGATGAATTAGCTAGTTATGATCTTCCTGCTTCAGTCCAGTATGTGTACAACCATACTGGTCAAAAAATGCACTACGTAGGTCATTCTCAGGTGAGTTAATTCCTAACAATTTTTTATTTATTTATTTCTTTTTTATGTTTTTTTAATTATTGTGTATATGTATGTAACAATTAATGATATAAATTTTCCAGGGAACATTAATGGCCTTTGCTGCTTTATCTCAAGGAAAGCTTGTGAATATGTTGCGATCAACTGCATTACTTAGTCCAATTGCTCATATGAATCTAATTCCTTCAAAATTTACAAAACTTGCTGCTGACCTATTTTTAGCTGATGTATGTGAGAGACACATGATTATATTTAGTTAAATATTAATTGAATAATATTATGAAAATATTTACATTTTTTTTTTTTTGCATAACAGGATGCATATTGGTTAGGCCTCCGTGAATTCCTTCCTAATGTGTAAGAGAATAAATAACCCTTTATTTTATTTTATTTTTCTTTATCTTTCTTAATTATGTTTGAGTGCAAAAGAAAAGGATAGAATAAAAAAAAATCTAGTAGAAATAATATACCATATGTTTTTCTAATGAGCAGGGATGTTGGATCAAAGTTTCTGGATGGCATCTGCAAGACTCTAAACCTGAACTGCGCAAACCTAATGTCATTTTTCACAGGTGATTAACATTTTACTAATGATGAGGAAATTTCACTTAATTTTTATGTATCAAACTGATTATTACCATAACTATTTATTTTATTTTGGTATTTCTTAATTACTATTAAATTTTATAGGTCCAAATTGCTGCATAAATGCTTCTAGGATAGATATCTATCTTAATCATGAACCACAACCAACATCAACAAAGAACTTGATTCATTTTTCTCAAAGTAAGTCCACTAGCTAAGAATCAATATTGGATTTAATTTTATGGACTTAAAACTATTTTTCACATGCTTTCAATCACATCTCACTATGTAGATATTATCATTATGGTGTTATTTGATTGGATGGATGTAAAAAACATTATAATGTTGCAGATGGAAAATACAATCTGAAAATCATTTTATTCTAATGCATTTCAATTTGGACTAAGTATTTTTTTTATTGACATGGCTCTTCTATCATGGAATATGAGTAGTGATCAGAACAGGAAACATAGCAAAGTATGATTATGTTGACCAAGCACAAAATGTACTACACTATGGTCAACGAGTTCCTCCAACTTATGATTTGACCAAAATCCCGAATGATTTTCCCATTTTTCTCGGATATGGAGGGCAAGATATGCTATCTGATGTACAAGATGTGAAAGTTTTGCTCAATGACCTCCAAGATCATGATGCTAACAAGCTCGTGGCAGCGTTCAACCAAGATTATGCACATGCTGATTTTGTTATGGCTGTCACCGCTAAACAAGTGGTTTATGATCCCATGATAGCTTTTTTCAATGCTCATTGATTTTACAATAATTATTGTGCTTCGAAAAGAGTTAGATTTCTATCAACATTCAAATGAAAAAATATAGTGTGTTAGATTCTTCTCTATATTTAATTCCAAAAGTTTTACAATGATTATTGTGCAATGGGTCTGGCCCTATATATATATATAACTTGGTTTATTATGTGCAATGTGTATGGCACTATATTGGAGGCTTCTTCCATAAACTTGAGGCTAAATACATGTTTGAAAGAATGGATTAAACCTCCCATGAGACCAGGATTACTATAGAATACACCTATATGGAAGGAAATGTTAACTGATTTAGATTAGATACCGAGTTTTCAAAAAAATAAATGTGAACGGACCAACCAACTTAATAAGTAAATTATTTTTGATAAACTTTTTCAACCACTAGAGATAAATTTTTGATAAGCAGAGGTTGAAAGCAAAAACAATGATATGCATCTTCATTTCTTAGTTGTGTTTTTGTTAAGTTAAAAGAGAATGAACCCAACAAAACATTCAGTATAGCAGGAGTTACTAGGGTCATTTGAATAAATCTCAGCAAAAAATACATTATATTGAATTTCATGCATTACTCACACCAAAATCATTCCTAGCCTTAGAAATAAGTCACAAGATTGTATCGACTCTTTTAATTCTTTCCCCTTCCCAGCCAAAGAAGTGAAAGTTTGAAGTAAAGTAAAAATATTTCCCGATAAAACAAAATTCAATTCAAACCACTTGAATAAATTCATACCAAATAACACTCGAAAAATGTCACTTTACAAATAAAAAATGCTCTTAATTTTCACACTAAACATTGCTAGGAACCGTGTCCCTTCCAAAAAAAAACAACTCCCGCCCAAATTAGACCTTGTCGGAAGCCGAACTAAAGCAATTACCATGAAAAGATTACCACTTTTGAAGGAGCAAAACTTCCCCACACCTTAGCCAAAAGACCATCCCTATTTGACACCAACAACAAATAGGAAGAAGAGAATATATATATTTACAAAGATGAGAAAGAATTTTGTTTACCAAAAATGTGTCTCGAGAGTTTGCACACACAACCAATCATCTTTCGACGTCAATAGTTGGACCAACACTACTAACTCCAACAAACTTTGGTAGTACTCATATTACCGAAAATAGCGGCCTCCTCCATTTAACCTTCAAACACCACCGACCACCCTTCCACTCCCCCATTTCCTAAATAACATAGTTCATTTGCTCCGACCACTCGAATAGCCTTGGAAAAGTTTTTTTGGTAGGCAAATCACCACACCATACATCATACCAAAACCAAGTTCCTCCCCATCACCCAAATTCTTCTTCACTAGATTAATATCTTGATATTGCTGATTGCTCCGTATGATATTGGTATCCATAATGATATTCAATATGTGATACGTCGTAATTGTACGACTATGTCAGTTTTAGTAAAAAGAGTTGTCGAATCCACATAGACCAATTACAAGTATTGTTTCTAGTCGTTTCTTTGTTTATCAAAGGCTAGTTCATATTTTTGATTCACGCGTAAAATATAATATTTTAATTCGATAATAACAACTAGAGACCAAAACAATGATTTCCATCAACCTAAGTCACTCATGTAAATTGCACTATTTATTTATAACGAGAACAAAAATTCTTTGTAGAAAAGTAGTAAATTAGAGATATCGTTTTGCTTTCGCAAAACGTTATCATATTCTAGCGCGTAATTCCCTACTTTCGTCGTGTTTAATGACGCGTCTAAAATTCCTTTTTAAAATTCAAGAAATTCTTAATTAATTAGAAAAAGGTGATTTCACTGCTTTATTTAATTAATAACCTGAATTTTCTAAGTCCAATATCATTTTCGCTCTTTCGACGCGTAAACGACATTTTTATTTTTTACTTTCGTAACGAAGCTTTAAATTTTTTTTTGAAGAGGCAAAAATGAAATATATAAAAACCAATCACGAACATGTTCCCTCAGCACAAGGTGTGCCTGCAGAAACACCCATTAAAATCCCTGTTTACAAGCTGTTGACAAAAACAGAAAAACTTACATGCCCAGACAGACAAGAGGGCTAACAAGCCAATTATGGACACCTAACATAACAACTGCATTAGCTGCTTTCAGCCACCAATATGAGTGCATTTTTACTTTCTCTAATAGTTGATGAATACTCGCAACTTTGTTTTTAAACAATCTGTTGTTACGGTCATTCCAAATAAGCCAAACACATAATAGCCATAAAAGCTGCATAAAAGATCGCCTTTTCGGTGAGCTGCCAGACAAAAAGATAAACTGTTGGAAATGGTCAGATAAGTCGATGGGATCAGCCCCATAAACTCTAAGCCAATCACGAACATAACGCCACAAATCACTATAAGTGGCACAAGACATAAACAAATGTTGCACCGTTTCGACTTCACCGCAACCAGAGACACACAGCTGCGCCTCTTGAGAAATAATCCCACGAGCCACTAAATTAGCTTTAGAAGGTAATCTGTCACGGAGAAGACGCCATGCAAGGATAGACACCTTGAGAGGAACCTGTTTGTGCCAAATGAACTTCGAAGTCGTCACCAACTCTTGACTATCATCAGTGGTAAGCCAATGGTAAGCAGAGCGGACAGAGTAAACACCATTGGGATCAAGGCGCCAACACCAGCTATCAGACCTCTGATCCTGCAAAATAACATCAGACAACAACAACCTACACTCCCGTAACAATTCCTCCTCCCAAACCCACAGCCTCCGCCGCCACTGCCACGCACCACCCCCTTCCTCCACTCCCAAAGTCAACATAACCCCCACCGAGATATTTTTAACAACACTTAACTCAAAAAGACGACTAAACCTCTCCGCCAACGGAATACCTCCTAACCACAGATCCGTCCAAAAATAAGTTTTCATCCCATTTTCCACCTTTCTAAAGACATTATCCTTGAACCAACGACCTCCAACCCCACCACCTCCATGCCGGATACTCGCGACGTCCCGCCACCAAGTAGAGGACCGCCGCCCTCCCTCCCTCACCATCCCCCCTTCCTACCCATAACGAGCTACTAACACCCTATACCACAAATCCTCCCTTTCCACGAACAACCTCTAGCACCATTTACCCAACAAAGCTAAATTAAATTCTATCATTCTCCTCACCCCTAAACCTCCCACCTTCTTTTGTCACACACTGAGTTCCAACTAATCCAAGATATTTTTCGATGGTCCTCACTCCCTCCCCAAAAAAAATTATTAAATAAAGATTCTATAGAAGAGATGATACCTGCGGGCGCTTTGAAGAAGGAAAGGGCGTAAACAAGTAGAGATGACAAGACAGACTTTATGAGGATCAGGCGGCCACCAAAAGAAAGAAACCTACTCTTCCACCCTGACAACCTAGCAGCAATACGAGATACAACAGGCTCCCAGAACGCCAACCTCCTAGAATCTCCACCCACTGGCAAACCCAAATACATAAAAGGAACCCTTCCCACTCGACACCGTAACACAGATGCCGCTTCCACCAGCCACGAATCACTAATATTAACACCCGTCAACATGCTTTTATTAAAATTCACCTTGAGCCCAAAAACACCTTCAAATAATAGCAGCACAGCCCGTAGAGCACG
This sequence comes from Medicago arabica, assembly GCA_946800305.1. Taxonomy (NCBI): domain Eukaryota; kingdom Viridiplantae; phylum Streptophyta; class Magnoliopsida; order Fabales; family Fabaceae; genus Medicago; species Medicago arabica. The sequence goes on from OX326969.1 coordinate 41,934,355, forward strand.
CACGTTTGCCCAACTTTTTCTCCTAACAACAAAGTATCATCTGCAAATTGAAGATGAGTCACTGACACCCTCTCTGCGTCACCTACCCTATAACCTGTGAACAAGTGAGCTTCAACCATCGCCTGCATCATAACATTAAGACCCTCCGTCGCTAATAAAAACAGAAAAGGAGATAAGGGATCCCCTTGACGTAACCCCCGCTTTAACGGGAACTCCGATGTGGGGCTGCCATTGACAAGAATAGATGCGCGCGCAGTCCTGATGCATTCCTTCATCCATTTCCGCCACAGAGTAGGAAAATTCATTTTCATCATTACTGTATCTAAGTAATCCCAATCAACCGAGTCATACGCCTTTTCGAAATCCACCTTAAATAACAATAACTCCTTTTTGAACTTTCTAGCTTCATCGACAACCTCATTTGCAATCAATAAGCCATCTAGAATCTGTCTATCTTTTACAAAAGCAGACTGTATCTCAGATACCACCTTCCCAACAACCTTTCGGAGTCTATTTGCCAGAAGCTTTGCCTCAATTTTATACAAGCTCCCGACCAAAGATATGGGTCTAAAATCATAGAGGTTTTGGGGGCTATCAACCTTAGGGATTAATGCAATGAAAGTGCTATTAATTCCTTTAGTTAATTTTCCATTCCTGTGAAATTCTTTGATAAAACGCATAAAATCTTCTTTTAGAATAGACCAAAACTCTTTGATGAAACCAAAATGAACGCCATCTGGACCTGAGCTCTTGTAATTATCACATTCCCACACCGCCTCTTTCACCTCATCAGCATTAAAAGGTCGAATCAACAGAGCCGCATCACCGTGATCAAACCTACTGAAGGCCAAGTCATCAACACATGGCCGAGCCACCTCCTCCTTCTCAAAATGCTTTGAAAAATGATCAAAAACAGCCGCCCTTACTTGTTGAAGACCCTCAATACGACAACCATTAACAAGCAAAGAAGAAATAGCATTACCCTGTCGTCTATTATTCAAAACGGGATGGAAATACTTCGAATTCGCGTCACCTTTTAAATTAAAAACAGAATTTTCAAAACAAAAAATTCATTCTTGTTATAATCAAACAGACGTGCAATTTATATGAGTTTTGGACTCAATTAAAACTACTCGAACATGATTAAATTATGCACTAAATTTACATCGGAAGAATTCATATTAAAAAAAAGCAAGTAAATAACAAAGGGACCGAACCTGAATTAGATGACAACTTTAATTAAGATAAGAATGACCGCATCAATATATTTGCACAGCAATGGAACTGCCACGCAACAACAATAATAATAATTCACGATTAGAATAGTGAACATGCGCAGCAACAAGACATATAATAATTTATAATTTACGAGAAAACAAATACTCCTTCTATTTTTAAATATAAGAAAAATTGATCATTATACATCATTAAATATGAATGAATCTAAAAGGTCAATTTTACTCCTATTTAAAAATGGGGAGAATAATCTATACGAAAAAAGAATAATAGGAAACTAACAATCTATATGCTCCGCAAAATATCGGCACAACACAGTGGTGAATTATTAGCAATAGTAATTCAATTAAATGGCCACACAATAGTATGAAATCAGGGTTTGAATTCAAGCAAATAGGTGCAGCAAGAGGACAATGATAAATAATTGTGAAAAGACACTATATCTATATATTTTTTGTCACTATTATAAACAAAAGTCTATTTTATATAGGTTCATTTGTTAAAGATGTATATGGTCTATTATACCAACTTTTTTTCTTTCCAAAATTATCCACAAATTTCAATACAAATAACACATATAACAAATAGATAAAAGCAAATTCAAATATTAAAATAAAGGCATAACAAACACGATATGAGTATATATATGTCAAGTTTTTTTCCTTTATCATTTAAAAAGTGTAACAAACTAGATAAATGTATTTATATTTGCTTTTTCATTATTTCAATTATACTTTTAAACAATTTTTTCTACGATAAATAATGTGTATTTTTTTTGTGCACCTAAATAATTTAAATTTGTACGTGACTATACAAAATTTATCCTAGTTGTTAATGAAAGTTAATTTAGTTGATAAGAAGCTAACCCACTTGCAAGGCCCGGGTTCAACTCTCGTTGCATGTGTGACGACATATTCGGTGAGTGATATGTGAGCATCTTTGTTACCGTTTGCTGAACTTTGATGTCTATACTCGTAAGCTCCATATTCCAATTCATCTAAACTTTTTTTTTATCAAAAAATAAAAAATAAATTTATCTTGGTTATTAATCAACAGTGACTCGTCGATTAACATATCACCACCAGGAAAAGCTAAATTAAGGAGGAAAGTTAGTGACGGAAAAAATAAAATCTCATAAATTTCTTGATCGTAAAATTTAATGACGGAATTAGAAAGATTTTATATTTTCCTTCACTAATTTTTGATTTTTAGTAGTGAATGTATGTGTCAAACTCAAGAAATAAATTAATGTTGACACATTCATTTATAAATCACAAATCAACACTTCAAGAACAAAACCCCAACTAGTAAGATAACCTAGGAGTTACGTCAACCCAAATTGCCAAAATAAACAAATACTATATACTTGCGATAATTATAATCACATTAACATAATAATTTACCTATGAATGTCAATGTTTCGAACGCTCAGGTAATGTAAATTGGATTAAAAACGTTAATGTGGACCATTTTCCTATTGATCGAAAATTTGTTAGAAGAACACAACCATAAATAATTACTACTGTTCCACCAAAGTTTCTTACAACCATTAATTAAGTGCAATGTTGACTTCAACTTTGTTTTAGCCTATAAAACCTGTTTCTATGGAGGGGGCATAAGCATAAGCATAGGTAATCACTCTATCAATATGGCCAGCAGAGTAGTTGGTCTTTTCTCAATAGTCTTGCTTGGCATTACAATAGCACAAGGAAGAACAACACTTAACACTAACAATGAATTTTCAGCATCGTCTCTAGTTAACAACGATGATGGTATCTGTAAAAGTATGGTAGAGACACAAGGTTACACATGTGAAGAACATAAGGTAAATAAATCATAGCAGGTATATTGCAGCATATTCCTACATACCATTTGATTTTGAAGAAATATTTTCCATATTTGATGTACTAACTATAATTATGCTAAAATCTTAAATATGAGACAAGTTAATGTGATGAAAGTACACATTTTTTTGTTTTGTTTTGAAGTACACATATTTTTGATTGTGGATAAAAGCATATATATATATGGTTAATAAATCAAAGATTTAGTTAACACGAATATTATTTTTGCTGACTCAGGTTACAACATCGGATGGCTTCATCTTGAGTATTCAGAGATTGCCGACAAGGCGGTCCGGTGAGAAAGCAAACAAGCCACCAGTGTTGATACAACATGGTCTCTTTCAGGCATGGACCCACTCTTTGTGGATTGGGGGTAACTACCCCCACTACTATTCTCATTATATTTGCTAATCATTTGATATTATATGTATTGACCCCTCTTAAAATAATTGATTGCCCCCACTACATAAGAATTTATACCATAAAAAGAATTTCTCTCATGAATTTTATAAAATCAAATGTGCAAATGTATTGGAGATTAAATATTGAATGTTTTTTTCACATACATAGAGATAAATCTTTTATGGTGTTGAAAATAAAAAGAAAAATGCTACCATACTTTTTAAATATAAATACACGTAAAGAACAATTTTAATATGTAGATGTAAAAAAGACTTTCATTTTTCTAATATATAATAGCATTAATGTTTATAAGCTGGAGTATTTGCTCAATGGTATATATGAAAAGAAATAGTCGTTGTTTTATTTATAGGGGTATATAGCCGTTATTATTTTATCACTTTTGCATTGCTAAAAATTTGTATAAATATTTATTATATAAAATCTTGCTTCTGGAAGTCAAAATTTCTGGATCCGTCTCTGATCTTTTTTATGTAAGTTTTGTTGCTACATATACAAATTAATATAAATTATCCATTCATCCCATAATAATTGTAACAATTGACATGATAAGTAAAAGAAAGAGGACGGTTATTTTACTAATTTACTACTTTTAGTCATTAATGTATTTTCATTGTTTTATATATAAAGTTTGATATAATAATTTGAGAATATGAACGTAATCAATTAAATGTTAAAACCGAAAAATAGTTATCAAAACAATATCAGAAACTAATTAAAGGTGATGATCTTTTTGGAATAATTTTTACGACAAAAGGTGGGGTAGTACATGGCTACACGCATTATGCATAAACAAAGTCAACATGTTTGACTCTTATGATTCATCAACCAAAATTAATTGTTTGTGATGTGTGTCTTCAGGATGCTGTAGTATGGTTGTGGAATTCTCCGGATGAATCATTGGCATTTATTTTAGCGGATAGTGGATTCGATGTGTGGATTGTCAGTGGTCGCGGGTCAAGATATTGCTCACACACGTCATTAACTCCTAATGACGAGGTTCTTATACTCAATGATGAATTTAGAATTCCCTACGGGGATTCTCCATATTTATAAATTCAAACTATTGGTGGATTTTCAATTAAGATTGGACGATAAAAAAAATAGAGAGAAGCATTTTATAATTTTATAATGTAAAAAACCAAATTTGAATTTTGATCATCCGTCGATGTTTCAAATACATAGAATCTTAATTGTGGATTCCAGCTTTCAGAGTTTCACACGTTAATATCACTTGTAATTGATTATTGATTTATTAATCATTTGTTACAGGCTTACTGGGAGTGGTCATGGGAAGAATTAGCTAATGATGATCTTCCCGCTACAGTGCAATATGTCTACGACCATACTGGTCAAAAAATGCACTTTGTAGGTGATTCACAAGTGAGTTAGTCATAATCGATTATTATTTATTTATGTATGTTTACAACCCTAGTGTATGTATGTATGTTTAACAATCAATTATCTAAATTTTTCAGGGATCTTTAATGGCTTTTGTTGCTTTTTCTCAAGGGAATCTTCTTAACATGACAAGATCAGCTGCAATGCTTAGTCCAATTGCTCATATGGGTCGAATTACTTCTGATGCAACAAGACTTGCTGCTAAACTTTTTTTAGCTAATGTATGTGACAGACACACAAAACTATATTTAACTAAATATTAATTGAATAATATTATGAAAATATTTTCCTTTTTAATATTATAGTATGCATACTGGTTGGGCATTCGACAATTCCTTCCTAATGCGTAAGAGACTAAAAAACCCTTTTCTTCTCTATTTCTTAAACAAGCCAGAAACAATTTGAAAAAATATATCAATATGTTTTTCTAATTATTGAGCAGGGCTGAGGGATTAATGTTTTTGAAACATGTCTGCGATATACTAGGGATTGACTGCGTAAACCTACTGACACCTTTCACAGGTACTTTAACTAGATTCCTTGGTTTTTTTTATGTATCAACAAACTTGATTACGACAATTATTGATTTTAATCTGGGATTCCTTTTTTTCCCTTATTCTAATCTATGACCTTTAAATTTTATAGGTCCAAATTGTTGTATAAACTCTTCCAGAATAGATTACTATCTCGAACATGAACCACAACCAACATCAACAAAGAACTTGATCCATTATTCTCAGAGTAAGTCTACTAAGAATCAACAAAAAAAATTGACAAAAAGAATCAACAATTTTATATTTTGCTTGTTGTGGCTATAAATAAAATTGAATTTACTTTTACTCAAAAAAAAAATTGAATTTACTTTGTATGCACTTACAACTCAACTATTTCTCATATCTCTAACTATGTATATATTTTTGTAAAATTAATTTAGAAACTAGTAAAGGAAAAAAGTTTTAAATTGTTTTAGTGCATAGAAATATAATTATATTTTTATACATTTTAGATTAAGACTAAGAGTATTATTTTTTTACATTATGGAATCTATGTAGTGATTAGAACCGACAGAATAGCAAGGTATGACTATGGTCTTCTAGAAAATATTCGTCGCTATGGTCTAGTACATCCTCCAAGTTATAACTTATTCGCAATTCCGAAGGACTTCCCTCTTTTTCTCGGAATGGGAAGGTTAGATATGCTAGCTGATGTTAATGATGTGCAGTATTTGCTCAGTTACGAGTTCAAAAATCATGATCCTAACAAGCTTGTGCAAGTGCTCAAGGAAAACTATGCACGTGCTGATTTCATTATGAGTGTCAGTGCTAAAGAAGACGTTTATGATCTCATGATAAATTTTTTCAACAAACAGTGATATTTACAACCATTATTGTGCTTCAAATAAATATACTCCTCTATATAGAGAACAGGAGTATATAGTTATGATTATGTCAACAATGAAAATAAAGTAAAATAAAATAGAGTATGTTAGATTTCTTCTCTACATTTAATGATAAAACTTGTCTAATGTTCTCTATATTTAATAACAATAGAGTTGACACTTTTGGTCAAATAGTATTCATCTTTGCAATTGTTATTATGAAACCAATATGCTTATCATTTTTTTCTTTGGTTATAAGTCCCAAGATCTAAGATGTGTCTATTCATCTTTCTTTTACTTATGAGTGTAATTTTGCAAAATTACCTGCTATTATTTATTCAGATTGGGATTTAGTGACTTTAAGGTGGAAAAGTCAGAAGTAGATTTGGTGCTGTAAAAAATACCACAATTTTTGATCTATACAATTGGATCAACTTATGCCATAAGATATTGATTTGACAAGTTATGATCTCTACCATCCCATTGTGTGAAACTGTGTTATTTCCTTACAGCAGCAAATCCCGGTCCGAAAAAGTCACAATGACTCTCTCTCTCATCCTATTTATCATTTGCTTTTCATTTTTCTCTCTCATGAATCATACAAAATTAGACGAAAGTTATTTTGACTTTGTGAATTTAAACTAACCCACCTAAATTGACACTAGAGATGATCAAACTAGAGACTTCGAGAATGAACATACTCCAAGGTTCCAAACTAACACAAACAGGATAGTTTGAAAGAATAGATTAAACCTAGCATGAGACCTGGATTACTAGAGAATATATCTAGATGGAAGCTGTAAAACTCATTGAAACTAATGTTAAAACTTATGCTACTTCATCTTGCTTTTCTCCTTTTGTATTGTGCTGAGAAGGAAATGTGAACCGTCTAACCAACTTAATAAGTAAATTATTTTTGATAAACTTTTTCAACCTCTAGAGTTAGAATCAAATGTTTCGATAAGCATAGGTTGAAAGAAAAAACACTAACAGGCATCTTAGTTTTTTAATTGTGTTTTTGCGAGGTTAGAAGAGAATGAACTTGGCAAAACATTCAATAGGGTCATTTGAATATATATCAACAAAACAAACACTATATTGAATTTCTTACATTACTCACACCATTGATCAAATAAAGCTATTCATGTCCTCGTGAGTTTAACTCAGTTGGTAGGGACAATGCATAATATATGCAAGGTCCGAGGTTCAAATCTCGGCCACCACAAAAAAAAAAAAAAGCTATTCATCAAACAAAAAAAAAATCAATTCAAACTAGTCCTGACAGAATTTACTGGTGTCTGGTGGTTCCTGAATTAAAAAAAAAAAAAAAAAAACACACATTTTTTCTTAGGGTAGGGACCACCTAGATACATACTGGGACAAGGAGTTTCAAGAGTGTTTTCAAGGAGAGTTTCCAACTTTGAATCTGAGTGAACCATAAGGTGACAGAAACATAGCTTATGTTTAGCCCTTTCAAAATAATTCAAAGATATGTCAATGACACAGTAACCGTGATCATCTCTAATGAAAAGACTATCCCTTTGCTTTCTGAATGATAGGACCATGAATACCTTCAAAATAAACTCGAGAAGATTTCCGAAAAATAGGGATCATCTAGATTATGGAAGTTCATTCTTTGTTGACTCAAAGTAAAGTGTGTTATTTAGCGAAAGAATCTGACAACTCTATTCAGGTCAAAAGGAACATAAGGTAGACCAACTGAACTGACCAGCATGATTTATGTTTATTAGAAGCCTATAATGATGTATCGCTGGAAATTCCTTTTCCATATAAGCCATATACTAATAAATTCCCCACTCACTCAAGGGATGATGGGTTGGTTTGTTGAGCAGTATAATTTATTCAACCTGACTTTCAGCATTTCAACACAAAGGGCATATATACATGAGAGAAGTTAAGCCTCCCTTGATCTTTCCAACTCGCTGATATTGAGAGTAGGAATCTAATTCTATTGCATCACCTAACAGAAGATTGTGTATCAGCTCTCTCTTTCTCCCCCTGTCTCCCATTATGTCACTAAACTCAGGTATCAACAAAGTAGACAAAAAATGCATCATATCGTTCACACTGTGGAAATCAGAACAGAGCATGCTAATCTACTAAGCATTCAACTCTCTATACAACTGTACCTAAATCTAAAAGATTATACCCTTCAAAGTTAAAAAGCCAACTCTTGCAATCTTCATTGAATCAAAAATCTCTTGTTATTATACCATTATTATCATGTCTAATCCGCTACCAGCCTACCACAAAAACAAACAATGCACAAGTTATATGCTTCAAGTCATCAACTTTCATAACTTTCACATAAAACAACCTTAACATTGCAACCAATCCCGTACAAATAGGAAGCGCAATAAAATTCAAATTTTCACCACCAAATTGTCTTATCAACGAAGTAAACTAACAACTAAAAATGTGATAAGACCTTATAACCATAGAATATACCTACTTGGAAGCTGTAAAACTATGGATGAAGCTAACGCTAAAGCTTATGTTACTTCATATTCTTGCTTTTCTCCTATTGTATTATACTGACAGGGAAGGAAATGTAATTGCAAACTGTCCAACTAACTTATAAGTGAACTTTTGATAAACTTTCTCAACCATCAGATAAGGAATTAACTGTTTCAATAATCAGATGTTGAAAGAAATAACAATGGCATGCATTTTGGATTCTCTTTTTTCAGTCAAAAGGAGATGAACTCAGCAAAACATACAGTATAGCAGTGTTTGCTAGAGTCATTTGAAGTTCTTGTTAAAATGGGTGCTAGAATTTCTTACATTACCCACACCATTGATCAAATAAAGCTATTCATCAATCAAAGAAAAACAACTCCAACTTATCCCAAAAGCTTTAACTATCCTAAATAAAAGAAATAAAGAAAAAACCATTCTTTCTAAGGGTAGGGATCACCTGGATACATACTGATCAGACGGAGAGTTTTAAAAGTGTTTTCAAGGAGAATTGCAAACTTTGGATTCAATATTCTGATTTGTGGGAAATATAGCTTACTTTTAGCACTTTCAAAATAATTCAAAGCTGTGTCAATATACCTTTTACTTGACCTGGATATATTGAATGAAGCCAATAACCCAATGACTGTGATCATCTCTAATGAAAACATCATACCTAAGCTTTCTCAAAAACAGGACCATTAATACCTTCAAAATAAACTCAAGAGGATCATCTAGAGTATGGAAATAGATTCTTTATTGGCTAAATGTAAAGTAGGTTATTTAGCGATAGATTCTTGCAACTATTCAGGTCAAGAAGATTCTTAGGGTGTGTCTCGATTGAGGGTTTAGGAGGGGAAGGGAGGGGAGGGCTCACTTTTATTTTTTAAATTACGAACCATGTAAAATGTTTTTTTAAACTGAATTAAGTGTTTTTAAAGTATTATATGATCATTTATCATGTTGTTTATTCAATTTTCTAAAAATCATTTTATAATGTCCGTAATTTAAAAAAGAAAAATAAGCTCTCCCCTCCTAAACCCTCCATCCAAACACACCCTTACTGTACACCAACTGACCAACATAGTTTAAATTTATTAGAAGGCTATAAATTATAATGGTGCCTCACTTGAAACTTTTTGTAGATATACTAATAAATTTCCCACTCACTCGAGCGTTGGGTTAAGTTGGTCTTCTCACATTACAATTATGCAACCTGATTATGGTATTTCAATATAAAAGGCATGCGTGAGTGAAGTTAGGCATCCCTTAATCCATCCAACTCGCTTATACCGAGAGCAGGAATCGCTCATTTTTAATTTTATTGCATCATCCAGCAGAAGAATATGGACCAGCTCTTTCAGGATATGAAACAAAATACTAATTAAGAGCAAGAATCAACAAAGTAACATATTAAACTCCAAGTATCAACAACAACCAAGCCTTATTCGACTAAGTGGGGTTGGCTATATGGATCAAACGTTGCCATACAGTTCTATCATATATCATATTCCTATCCAACTCATTAATCTCTAGATCCTTCATGATAGTTTCTCTTACAGTTATTTATGTCTTCCACTGCCTCTAGTGATTCAACTACTCTCCATAATACAAATTCTACAAGTCTTCTCGTTACATGCCCAAACCACCTAAGCCGAGTTTCTACCATTTTTTCTACGATAGGTACTACCCCCACTCTCTCTAATATTGTTATTTCTAATTCTATCAGCAATCAACTAAGAAGAAGAAAATTACATCATATCACGCTAACGAGATCAGAACTTAGCATGTCAATATACTAAACGTCCAACTCTTGTTATTATACCATTATCAAATACAATGTTATAAACTTTTGCAACTTTACGCATACATAAAATAAAATTGCAATCAATCCCATAAAATGGGAGAACCAAAAAAATTTAAACTTTCACCACCAAATTATCACAATCAACAAAGGAAATTAATAACCAAGCATATAACATATACCAAGAGCTTTGCTAATTTCAAAACCCTGTGTTATTATTCAACTTTCAAGTCTCATCACTAATTGCAAAAACCAACGACGAAAAAATGTTATACAATCTAAAACATCGTTATTGTAAACCTTATAGAATTCAAAAATACAACACATACCAAAACGCATGTTCATTAACCAGTCTTCACAATGTTCCTCCTCGCCAAGAACCTCGCAATTGGTGGCGTGAGTGCTATAGTGATGGGAATCCGAACAGGAATCAGAGCCTTGTTGCAGAGTAAAGCTAGGGTAAAGGCACCACCAGCAGAAGCCGCCATTTGCGCCGTGCGATTCATCACTGGCACGGCGGAAGAATCAGTATCAGAATTAAGATTGGGGTTTTCTTCCGAAGAAGCGGCACCCAAGTGAAATTTCTCGAGGATGGCTTCAACGTCGACGTTGTTTCTAATGGCGACGTAGATGCCGGCGACGGAAGCGGCGGAAACGGAGCAGTGAACACCGATTGCTACTTTTCCGTACTTTTTCAGGAGCTCGCGGAATCGACCACCGGACATAGTTTTTGAGGTGCGGCGGCGGAGACGGTGGTGCGACGGCGGAGGAGGTTTATGTTTGTTTGTGAGGTTCAGAATTAGGGTTTCTCCAATTGGGTAACGTTTTGAACAAGAAGTTCCATTCGATATAGTTGTAAAACCACCAAAATTATGACTTTTGTGTTACTATATCAAATTATTCATAATTTTTTTCTTTCTTAAATGCAATTTTGATCTCCATATTTTTAAAATTGTTCACTTTTGATATTCATTTATTAAAAATCAATTTTCTCATCCTCTAGTTAGAAAGTCAATAAAAAAATTTGGTCCCCCTCCACTTTGAATGATGTGGCTAGCTCTTTAATAGCGTGGATCCTGTGTGACATTGACACATCATTTTCAATTCATTAAAATTTAAAGGGTTAAATATGTTTTTTACTCCTATAAATATATCAACTTTTCGTTTTAATCCCTCTAAAATTTTCTTTCAACTTTTAGTCCCTATAAAATTTTCAATAACTACTTTTGGTCCTTATTTTTAAGTTAATTTTCGTATTTTTTTAATGAAATTGTGCAGAAATGTGTATAATATTGTAAAAAAAAAATTCTCAAAAAAATTAGAATTTTTTAACAAAACATAGATTAATTATGAATTTTTCACCGTCAAAAATATAAAAATTCATATTAAATTTATGTTTTGTTAAAAAATTCTAATTTTTTTGGTGAGAGATTCTTATAATATTATGAATTTTTCTTAAAAATTGTATTCAAAAATATGAATTAAACATATGAATTTACTTTAAAGGAGGGACCAAAAATGAAGATGAAGAATTTTTTTAGGGACTAAAGTTGAAGGAAAATTTTAGAGGGACTAAAATGAAAAGTTGGTGTATTTATAGGGACCAAAAACATATTTAACCCAAATTTGAATATAATCATAAAATTAAATAACAAATTAAAATTTAAATTAAAAAACCCGAATTGGGGAATAAAATTATAAACCCTAAACTATTCTTTTATTTTCAAATTAAAGAGGAAAAATATCCCAAATTAAAGAACACAAGACAAATTCATCATCGGTGTAGTTCAATCGGTGATTCCTCACACATCCTTGAGACCAATCTATTCACTTCTATTTTTCATGAAACTTAGGCTTGAACCCTTTTAAACATTCACATATTGGTGAATTAGTATTGCTAGAGTATCCATTGTTTCCGCATAGACCATAATGGTCACAGTAGTCTCCTGACATTCTTGAATGAAGCATTCATGATTCGTCCTTGCATATCCTTCAGTTTCCTTCAAATTTGGGATTTTTTCTCTCGTGTTCTTTAATTTGGGATATTTTTCTTCTTCAATTTGAAAATAAAAGAATAGTTTAGGGTCTTTAATTTTATTCCCCAATTCTTTTCTTTTTTTAATTTAAATATTAATTTGTTGTTTAATTTTATGATTATATTTAAATTTTAATGAAGTGGAAACGATGTGTCAATGTCACATAGGATCCGCGTCATTATCGAGCTTGCCACATCATTCAAAGTGGAGGGGGATCAAATTTTTTTGTTGACTTTCTAACTAGGGGATGGGAAAGTTGATTTTGAATAAAGGGGTATCAAAAGTTAACAATTTTAAAAATAGGAGAATCAAAATTGCATTTAAGCCTTTTTTTTATGGAACAATATATTACAATCACCTTAAGTAAAATAAATAAAAGTAAGTAGTACATACGACCTGACCCATGGCAAAAAAAACAAACCTAAATGGGAAAGGTAAAACAATAGAAACCTCATTTAAATCTATAACAAACAATCACACACCACATGTACAATCTAGAAGACTAGACTACATATCTGAAACTAAATTGCGAAAAAAAAGACGATATGCGAGTTAAGTTGCAACCGAACACATATTTTGATAACAGTGAGTGAACCTGATCGCCGACACGAGAATGGATCCACACATCACTCGTTGAGTTGAGCAAACATCGACAAGTCTCCACAACCATTTATGGTCAAACAATTCAAGTCTAACTAGGAGGAACACGAAAGTTGTGTTAAGACAACCCTCAACTCAGAAGCATAGCTCACGGATATCCGGTATCAAAAAGACAAAACCATCAGCCAGCCAAAGTAGAAGGACGCGTAGGGTTTGACGTACAACGACAAGCTAGAAGCAGAATTGCAACCCCATCCATGAATCAGCCAATCAAATTCGGAACTAAGATTCTAGTTAAAACTCATGTTTGAGCCGCCTTTCAGAACGCATAACCAGCAAATGAAGCACCACAAAACCTACCAGTAACCACCGCCGGATCGAAGGCGACATCAACATTTCTCCTAATCTAACCAACAGAGACGTGAACACAAGGAACACGTTTTAAAATGAAACCATCAAAACTTTGATTGGTTTTGAGACACTCAATCGAACAAATATAACATAACCGTAACCACCTTCTAGAGGAAGGCGCGCGACAGATTTTCAAATCAAGCAACATAACTCAACGACCAGCATCCAGATATATCTGACGAGAGGAGGACTAGCCATGGAGTTTTAGGAAGCACGAAGCATACCGTGGTGGTTGCTTTCACCGACGTTTGCTTTGACATCCCCAAAAAGGGAAAGGGGGCGGTGACGTGACAGAGGTTCCGCCGTTTGCACCACTTGCGCAAACAACTACATGGCAGCGGCTGCATTTGGATCTCGAAGGAGAAAAGAAAAATTGAGTTGTTGTGTAGTACGAATGTTGAAGGTGGGGGAGTAAAGTTGATAACATACAACTACAAATTACCTACAAATAATATGATATAATTGAAGTGGCTAAAATATTTATGTCTCTGAATCTGCAAAATTATCGTTCAAATTATTGAATCTGTAATAGACTGAAATTGTTCTTTCAATGGTAATCAAATGACCACCGTAACAAGATGAAACAACGTCGAACAAGACGACAAACAACACAACATCGCATTCAAACAATGAGATCACGAAAAAATACAAAAGAGAAAACTTGATCTATAAGAAAAACTAGTAAACCACTTATTTATATTAAAATAAGGAGGAAAAATATGCGAATGAGTGATTCTAGTTTAAATAAATACTCAAAACAACTCATCTTCAATGAGTGGATAAAAAATATAACTTAAAAAGAATGTAGAGTTTCTCAATCTCAAAAAACTCACATAAAAAAAGTTGATACTAGACAACATATATGTGTGTATGTATACACTTTCATCTATTTCAATTAAATCAATACTTCAATTAATCAAGGTCGTCCTAAATAATCTGGAGGTTAAGTTGTAATCTTAAATATAAAGTTTCAAAAAGAGTCATCGTTTATCTATTCTCTAACTATAAAAGTTAATGTCTATAAAAAATTGATCTTGACATATTCTTATGAATTGAACATCGCCAATTTTGAGGATAAATTTATCTTTTTACATTCATTTTCCCTCCATTTCTTTTATATTTTCAATTTGAATTTTGATTTCAAGTTTTAAACATCACTCACATTTTCTCGTTTGTTTTTTGCTTTCTCTCTGCTCCACTTTTAAAAGTTCAACCACTCATATTTCTCGCATCAAGAAACCGTCACTCTCTTCCACTTTTCTTTAAAACTCATTCCATTCACCATTTTAATCTAATTCTCTCAAACCTTTTTTCACCATTTTTTTCTAGACATCGTTCATTCTTTCTTCGTTTTTTTTAGCAAAAAATCAATTTTGCTCTTTTCCTATTAATTGAAACCTCACCAACATTTTTTGTTATATTCTCTATTTAATGGTTAGGTCAGAGATTAGATATGGAAGATGAAAGAGAAGTTACTATTATGGTTGCAAAATCTATTCTCTAACTATAAAAGCTAATGTCTAACAAAAATCCATTCTTGTTCTATTCTTTTTAACTAGATCGCACACCCGTGCGACGTACAGATGAGTTCTATAAAAAAATATATTCGTTTATTTTATTTATATCAAGAATTTTTAATTAACAATTGAGGTTATCAAACAATTGAGGTGGACCCGTGACTCAACAATTGAGTATTCCTTTTGAGAATCTCTTATCTATTTATGGGAGGAAGAATCTCTTATATGTTATTTTCTTGCTATAACCTTTAAAAAAATTAAGGTTGTTAATTTCTACCTTTAAATTGTTATCAAAATATCGATGTGGACTACCCTCGTGAGCTTAGCTCAGTTGGTAGGGATGATGCATAATATATGCAAGGTCTGAGATTCGAATCCTGAACACCTCAAAAAAAAAATGGAGTGGTTGTGTTTGTTTTTGCCATTTCATGTCCTTTTATCGAATCCTTTACAAAACTTAACTAAAATACATTCAAACTAGCTTGGTAGGGGAGGTGGAAGAATAACTTTTAGTTCATTCATTTCATTGGGTTAGTGAATTGTTTCTTGTTTTTAGGCATTTATTGAGAACACAATACAATAAAAATGAGCGGTTGTGTTTGTTTTTGCCATTTCATGTCCTTTTATCGAATTCTTTACAAAACTTAACTAAAATACATTCAAACTAGCTACTTTAACTCTATTATGATTCTAAAAAGAGCTAAAAACTCTGTATAATTTCATGTGATCAATATTACATATATTTTCTATTTTCCAATAATATAAAATTTATTTTTACAAAAAATATGGTGAAAGTATACTTTTAAACGAGGCTTATTCAATCACACAGTCCCTTAACTTAATTGATTGTCTTCATTTGGTCCCTTAACTATAATTTGTACTAATTTGGTCCCCTATGTTTTGCTTTGTTACTAGTTTTAGTCTTTTCTGTTAGTTTCTCTCAAAAAAACGTTAACAAAAAGGACTAAAACTAATAACGGAGCAAAACACAGAGGACCAAATTGTTACATAAGTGAACGTTTTTCTTAAAGAAATTAACAGGAAGGACTAAGACTAGTAACAGAGCAAAACATAGGGGACCAAATTGGTACAAATTATAGTTAAGAGATCAAATTAAGACAATCAATTAAGTTAAGGGACCAGCCGATTGAATAAACCTTTAAACAATTTATTTAAAGGTCTATATTAGATGCATGCATTATTTTTAGTCAAGTCAAAGTATACACATTTATTGAGTCAAATATTAAGATTTGTAACATTGAAAAAAGTCAAGAGCATATATTATATATTAATTAAAAACATGTTATTTATATTTAAAATATTTCAGTAAATATCATTTACTAGTTTATGGCTATAAATAAGGTCATGTGAAAATATTTTTTCAGTGTCAAACTTGAAACATAGAAATCTTCATAAATTTAATAGAGATTGAAGATACTCCATAAACAGTGAGATGAAGAAAGGTATCACCGTAATATTGATGATGTTAATGATTATCCTTGTTGTGAATCAAGTAGCAACTAGATCAACAGATGCTTGTAATGATGATTGTGATCTTTGTGAGCAGAATTGCACGGATGGATGTTTCAGTTTCGGATGTATTAGGCAATGTAAGACTAATAAATGCCCATGTTGTCTTAATAGTTCCCCTGCTTTCGCAAAATGATTAAAGCTTTAGAGGCTTGCAACATTATTATTAAATAATTATTACTATATGTTATGTCAAACTTTACGCAAAAAATAACCTCAATAATAAATGAATGTTTTTAACTTTTATTGTTTTTCATTTTATCAATTTCTTTCCGTATTATAATTTTTCTTTTTTTAGAGCAAATTACACTTCACTCCTTTTCTTGACAGAAATTTAAATTACAATTCTCTTCCGTTATGTTAAATATATAGAGAAAATTATACTCTCCTCTTATAAGAAATGCTTGAATTGCAATCAACTTTCTCAAGAATTAAATATGTATTATACTTTAACTCATTTTAACATAAATGATAAATAGACTTTTGTAAAATATTGTTGATGTTTTTCTTATTACATTTTTAACTATTTATTACTCTATCTTGTTTTAATTCTCTAATTTACACTTCTCATACCATTAATTAGGGAATATTTTGTAAAATAACTTTTAATTCTCTTTTTTAAATAATATCTATTGCACTTCTTAAAATATGTAAAATAACTAAAGTGACCTTCCCCAAAAAAACTAAAATGACTATAATTTGGGACGGAGGCCTTTGGTAAAAACTTGTCAAAAAAATATTTTTGGTACATTTTGGCTTTTGATAATGAGTCATAAGTTATCCTTAAAAAAGAAAAGAATAAAGTTGATTAAAATTGTTTTAACCGTCCTTTATTATATGTAAATTATTATTGTTCAAGTCTATTTCTGACTTCAATTCTCTTTGCATTAATCTATAAATATGATGATTGAATTTCATCCTCGGTCTTTTTTATTTATTTTTATTTTAAAGAAAGATGCTTATATTATTTCATTATTAATAACTTGTTCAATACAACAAGATACATGATAATAAGTAACGAGACTAGTTGATAATGTGACAGCCTCCGTTAAAGTGTGAGCTACTTGAGTTTTCCCAACATATAAATAAATATAAGATATATCAGAGTGCATTATAAACAGGATGTCACATATCGTCTTTCAAAAATCATTTCATCATACATAGGGTTAAAATCCACTATTTAATTAAACACCTGCCTTCAATAATTAAAACAATGTCGCAGCGGAAAATATTCAACGTTTAAATCAAAACTTGGCATTAGGCCTCAACGTCATCAACATAATAAAAACTCCAATTAAAAATGGTTCAACAACATCTTATAAAGAGATACGTAACAAAGGAAAAACAAAACATATAAATATCTCCATCCTGTTACGTATCAGAGCAAGACTCCTATGACGACACGATGATCAACTCACATCAGCGGTTACTCCTGGTTATCTGCACGTTACCCACGTAGAGACAACATTCAAACAAAATGGGTGAGATTTCACATTCATTAATAATAAGCAACAATTCATAAAGAAGAATTAATCAATATAAAATAACCACAAATAATCATGAACAAGTACATCATATAATTCCAAATACAAATCATCAATTAACTTTGTTCATCAATGCAACAACAACAACTCAACAATGCAACAACAACGACTCAACAAATGCAATGTAATTATGCATGTGGTACCAACAGAGCATCAAGCTCCCTTCGCTAATGTCGTAATTCGACTTGACATTCTACAACCCCCTTCGCTACAACTTGACATGCTACAACCCTCTTCGCTTGACAAATGCTTATGCAGTGATACGACTCAAAATGCAACAACAGCAACATCGTAATAACATATTAAATCATCCACAAAAGATTTGACAGACTACAGTCCCCTTCGCTTAACAATCATTATGCAAAGACACAACTTCAAATACAACAACAATAACATCTTTCATATAAACATCATATAAATAACTTCGATAATTTTCATATAAACATCATATAAATAACTTCCATATAAACATCATATAAATAACTTTCAATAAACATCATATAAATAACTTCCATATAAACATCATATAAATAGCTTCCATATAACCATCATATAAATAGCTTTCATATAATCATATAAATAGCTTCATATAAACATCATATAAATAACTTCCATATAAACATCATATAAATAACTTTCATATAAACATCATATAAATAACTTTCATATAAACATCGTATAAATAACTTTTATATTCAAACCAAAGAACAACTCAAGACAGAAATGTGTGAAAAAAACACAAGAACGTGAAACATGGCATTCTGCCACTAAGCAATTCGCTGTGGCAAGCAAGGCTGCTCGCCGTGGCGAGCTAACAGTAGCTCTCTGTAAAGAATTCGCTGTGGCGAGCCACAACTGGGTCACCTGCGAGGCGAAGGAACATACTCGCCATGGCGAGTTAACTGCTACTCGCGTGGCGAGGGTAATCGCTCGCTGTGGCGAGCGACGACGAACAGGACTACGAACAACACGAACATAATTTTAGAATTTTTTCCCAAAACCCAATTTTCGACATCCTAACTCTCAAAATTGATAGGAAACATTACCTACTGATAATCTACAACCTAGACAGCAACTTTTACGTTAATTCATGTGATTACCTATGTTTTTAGCCATTTAACTCAATTCAAAACCTAATTTTCACACCAACAAAAATTCAACAACAAGAGATTAAACCTTTTCAGAATTATTACTCATGATTAAAGAAGGTTAGTCCCACCCTTACCCTATGGGTAGTATGTTGGAGACAGTCGATGTTAGGCACTCTTTCATGACTATTTTATGTTCTGCTTACATATTTGGATCATTGGCAATTATTGTTCCAGCTATGAAAGCCTAAGTTTCAATCGGTCAATTTCAAGTGAGTGTAGCATTGCTTATTGCAATCTTGGTTTCTGTTGAGCCGCTTTGCATCTACGCATTCATCTGGCAACTACTGTTGAAAAAGGCCAGGATTTTCCGTTGATGGTTGCTTATTTCTCTCGACAGTTTATTGTTATTTTCTGCCATTTTTAGTTATCTTAGGTGTGATGTTGCAATTGCTTAGATTTTGTTGTTTCTTTTGTTGTCCTTAGGTAGTAGCATTTTCTGTTTCAAGTTTGTTGGCCGGTGTGCCCTCCTTTCGTTCCGTTTTTATTTCGTCTGGATTCCTTGTAATGGATTAGAGTGGTTGTACTCATGATTTATATATCTTTTTGCCATTAAAAAATGTTCAGTAAGTGCATTTTAAGGACTTATGAAATTTATAAATCTAATAATGCATAGTGATAGACATTAAAAACAGAACAAATAGAATTTGCAAAAGAGGTGACACAGAGAATATAGTGATAGATTTACAAGGCACTTCAAATTTAGATCATCTGATCTCGAATTTAACCGTCATCTACGAACTGAAGCGTGAATGCATTTTGTTGATGACAATTGACAGCAATGAATCCCAATAATATATAAACTCTATCGGTGATAGTATCACTATTTTAATTAATATGAATTCTTTAAAAGAGCCTTATACTTCAGTTCTGTTTCTAGTTTCTACGCATTCTCTGTGACGCTTCTTGCTGATTTTTTGGGTGGAGGACCGTGACAGTTGTTATTCGGTTAAGTCCGGTTATAATCTCATAATGAAGGAAACAATGCATAGTGATAGATTCCATGCAGATGTTCATTGGAATAAAATGTGGAGACTGGAGAGTCTTGGCACCACTAAGAGCGAGACACCTACTTTTGAGGGTGTTCAGGGGCAGCATTCGACCCGGCAGAAATTGATACAGAAACATGTGCAATGTTCTTCTAGTTGCTCGTTGTGTGATTGTGTGTCGAGGATGAGATGAACGTTCTTTTGAGTGTGAGAAGATGGAGTGTTGGATCGTGCAAACACAGCTTCCTCAGTTTCAGTCAATGGATGAGTTGTTAATGGAGGGATTGGCATGAGGTGTATAGATTGAAACATGCCAGAACTGCTCCTAACGGGGTTGGCTTACGTGTAACATGGATGTCTAGGATCGGGTGTTACATCTTTAGGATGTTCTGTAGGATCCTTTGGTTGAACCATGAACACACGGTTCCATTCTCTTGCAACTTTGTTTTCCTTTTTAATTACAGTATGAACTTAAGAAGTCCAAACTGAAAAATAATCAAATTATGACCACATTAGTTCAGTATGCATAGACAAAGACCAGACCCAATTAATTGACCTAAACAAGTAAGACCATTCACCCTCTCTCTTTCCCTTACTTTATCTTCCTTTCTCTATCTTTGTTTCTAAAAATCACATTTCTGTTTCCTTCAGCTTTATCAATTATGTAGTTTCTCATTGTTTAGAGTTAATTTGTTTATGATTTGCTCTATGTAGTGTTGTTTACTAATCTTTAAGCACCAAATCATGTTTTTTGTTTGTTTTGTAAAAGTACCGATTCATGCTGTTAAAAAGAGCTATTACTGAATTTTCCGACATCTTACCTTTTAATTACTAGTTTTCTACTCGTGTGATGTACGATTGAACTTATCTCTGGTTGATTGGTATAAATCATGTTATGTTATGATAATCAAGCATATCAATGAAGTATTCATTTTTGTTATTTTTAGACAAAAACTATCTATGAATGAAAGCCAAATGAAATAATAAAGCATACCAACACTCATATGCTCGCAAAAGGATATCATTCCTTCATTTTGCGTAAAGAAGTATAATAGTTGCTCACTTGATTGATTTAAGAGAGTAAAGAAATTAGTTAAAAGTAAAGAAGTACACCCTAATCAAATGTTGTTAATTTGAGTCTTATCACTAATTGTTTTGAATCTTCATAGTAGCTGACTATCAGTCAATCTTGAATTTGTTTGTTGAGTCTATCGTTCTAATAATCAATAACTTTTTAATGTTTTAATCAATAACTTCATAGGCTTCACCATTTCTGTTTGCTATGATGAGGTTTGTAATTAATTACAAAGCAGGTGAACTAAATCTAGGCTTGGGTGTCTTTATTATTTGTGCTGGGTTGCTGTTACTTTCGACGTTTCTCTGGGTACTACACTTGAAGTTGAGGCCTCTCTTGATGAAGTTTTGGCGGCTTACTGGTTCCTCCTACTTTGGATCTAAGGCAAAACACTCATGATTGGTTACCTAGTGACACTCCAACATTTTCTTAGTTATTTTAATTTGTGTATATGATATGCTCGGTGATCCAACCCATATTTTACGAGAACCTGTTCTAGGTAAGGGAAAATCGTTCCTACCTGATTATACTTGAAGTAGATTGGATCACTTGCTGATTTTAAATTTCTAACACATCAACCGAATGACATATCATCTATTATTTTTCTCCATTGTTTGTATATATTACTTGTAATTCAGATCTGTGTTTGAAATTTCACGATTTAGTTACAATTTTGAAAAAAAATAGAAAATATGCTTCTCTTTTAGGCCACATGAAACTATTTGAAAAGGGGTCAAAGTAGGCAAAATGCACTGGAAATGTGCTTCTCTTTTAAGCCGACATGAACAATCAAGTTTCTCAGCTTTGTGCTGCAGTTGCATCCATTCCTTGCTGATCATACAACTAATAAATTCGAGTTGTCCATTACTACAAAATAGCATAACCATCGATTCATAAATATGAAAAAATTCGTTTCTGTTAATTATTTGTTAAATAATTAAAAGTTATTAAAGTTAAAAATTAGTAACCCGATATTATTACTTCTTACAAAAATATAAAATCTTAATTTAAAGTTAACATTAGAAACAATATGTGGTGATAAAATAACTACATGAAATAGTTCCTCAAGTTTACTTGTGTAATGTGCTTGTCTCCTTAATTATGGCCAGAACACCCAGCACAAAAGTTTTATCCATAGACGTTAATTGGTTTCTCTTTCATATAAATAAATGACAATGCAAAAAAATATTGTATTATATCAACACTGTCAGAATCCACATTTTTCTAGTTAGACTGTAAAGATGAGACAATTATCTGTACAATGCATGTTGTATAATTCAACCATATAACATCATTCATAAATACGCAAGAGTGAATATAGAACCGGGGAAAATAGACTATAAGATGCAAGTGGAGACAACAAGTCATTAATTGGTTCACTACGTACCCTCTACAGCTAGATTGCATGCATAAAGAAAATGAAGGAAATTTTCAAACAGCTAATTGTTGTTGCTTTTGATGTGAAGATTCATCCTCATTGAAGCATAAATGGGTATTTAGTGATTTTCCTAAACCTAAGGAAGAATCTGTAAAATTTAGAGGTTGTATCAGCATCATTTCACTTTGTAGGTGAACACAATAGGCTTGGAAAGTGTTTGGAGTTACATTTAAATGGAACCCTAAACCAAATAGGAAGTCCAACTCAAGAAAGTTCATCTCTATGGTGGTGATTCCTCCAACTTTTGCATAGTAAGCATTGTTGTAGTACCTGAGGATTTAAAAAAAAAAAAAAAAGAGGACTTAGTTTAATATCATGTAGATTTTATTTTGTTTGTTAAAATAAACAAGTCAACCATCCATATAAAATTAACATTTCCATTTTATGTATAAGAGTTTTGTTAACGAATAGTGTAGTTAATTGAGAGTGTTGAACTCTTTAAAATTCGGGAGATTAGTCGCTTTAGTCCCTAAATAGGAAATGAGTCGTCATTTTAGTTCCTGAATGCAAATAAATTGCAAAATAGTCCCTGAATGCAGACTATGTAAGTCAATTTAGTCCCTGAATGCAGACTCCGTTAGTCAAGTTAGTCCCTGAATGTAGACTCTGTTTGTCACTTTAGTCCATGAAATTGATTAACAGAGTATACATTCAGGGACTGTTTTGCAATTTCTCTGCATTCAGGGACTAAAGTGACTACTCATTTCTCACTCACGGATTAAAGTGACTAATTCCCCTTAAAATTCTTTACACCGACAAGATGTATAAATTGAATCTATTTTCAATTTCAGAATTATGTAGAATATACTTTTTATAAAATTTCGTGACTATGGTTAAAAGTTAGTTGCTGGCATGCTGCCTGCATGCAATAAGGATCACATGGGTGGGTTGTCTACATCTAATGGAAAGCCAGCCTGGACATAGTATTATTCACAAGCAAAGCTATATTCTTTTAACATGTATGGTCGTTTTCAATTTACATAAAAATGTCACGTAATTATTGTAGAAACTAGAAAGTTAAAATCAAGGAATTTTACAAGGTAACTAACATGCAACATTTGGTTTCCCAGAAATTTTATGAAAACAAATGCAATGAACAACATAAATTGAGTCATTTTTTGCTTTTATATGATTAGGTGTCCTTAACAACATAAATTTTATATGAAGTTTAAAATCCCCCAAATTTTCTTAAATATGCTTTTCCAAATCAATTAACTTATTAAAGGAATATTTCACGGAATTTCTTTAGAGATCAACTAAACTAACCAAAACAAAGGACTAAACCATACAATACATCATTGTTTACTATAAGCTTTCTTGCAATTATTGAATGAAACGAATTTAGTATCGTGATATTGCATGTGTTTGGTATCCAATACTAGATACAACATTACACAAATGGTTACATTTAATGATATCATATTTTTTTTCTAAAATTATTATCGGTGTCAACGTGTCAGTGAGATGGCCAACACAACAACAAAAGATAAAGAAACTTACATGTCATCCATGAATTTAGCAGCTACCATAACACTTGTAATGAGTAACCGATGAACATTGAAGGAGTTGATAGGCAAAGAGGGTTGTCTTTGAGTGAAACGGTCAAGATAGACATATGCAACAATGAAACAAGATGGACTACAATTGGCATACTTGAAAATTCTCTCAAGGTAGTTCTGAATTGAGATATTTGGACAAGTTAAGCCTTGAAAAACTGAGATCTTCTGTTGTAGGAGTTGCTGGTTGATATCATTTGATTCAGCCACCCTTTTGAGCAGAGAAGAGAGAAAAGCTATAAGCTTTGGCATCTCATTAGGATTCTCAAGCTCTGCCATTGGTAATAAGCAAAAAATTTGTACAAGAGTGCTTGGAATTTATGTCAGATAGTATATGGCTATATATATATATATGTGTGTGTATTATATAATATAAAATAGGTACATTAAAATTTATGTTAAAAATAGTGAAAGTGGTTGTCAAGGGTAGGTACTTTAATCGGCCAAAATGCCCCCTTTGAAATTTAAATAGTGACATGCATATGGTGTCATTTGTGGTGGATTGTGTCTTTTTCAGCTTAATGTTTTTGGTTTTTGAGTTGGGTATAATAAAGAATATCTATTTTTGTTGAATTTTATTATTTTGAAATCAAACTTTTACAACAAATTATATGGTTAACTGTGTTTTGGATGATTAAAGAGTTAAAAATGATACATTCTTATATTCATTAACCATCTATTATATGTAATTAATAATGTATTTAAATTAATAATGTCTTAAGTTTAAATTCTCTATGTGCGAACAATTTTTATGTTGGTGAATGATTTTGCTTTAATTTTATTTGAACATGTTAAATTGGTCAACCAAATTAGTCGATCATTAGGTCTAATACCGAGTTTTTAAAAAGAACATCTCTTTTTGTTGAGTTATATTATTTTGAAATCAAACATTTACAACAACTTTAATGGTTAATTGACATCTACTATATATAATTAATTATATATTTAAATTAACCTTCAAGGGTTGGATTGGTAGTGTCGGTTTGAGATTTAAGAGTGTATCATTTCGGTTTCACTTTTGAAATCTCTAAGTGGTAACGATTCATGTGCTGGTCCTCCAAATTAGCCAATTCTTAGACCGAATAAAAAAAAAATGTAAATTGTTGTCTAAATTTAATTGCCAAAATTTATGTGTCAAATATAATTCTTTTTCCCTCTTCTCAGTTATAAAACTTGATTTGCAAAAGAGGGAAGGTGGGCAAGTTTATTGTGGATTGAATGTCTTTTTCTTGCAATGAAATTGTGGCTTAATGGTGATTTATTTGTGACAAAAGAGATGGCATTCCATACCCATCATGTGAATACATGTGACAATTTTGTTACGGTAGTATAGGGTCCCACGTTTAAGGGGACCTTTGCATGTGTTTTGATTCTGTTCAAGTGGGTAATACAACATGAACATGGATTTGCAATGTTGGTCTTTAGTATTAGTATATGCTGCTTTTGTTCCTACTTCCTTGCTTAACCAATAGAACAAATGCAGAGAAAGGTGGTGCTTTGATTTAAGATGGTTCATGTGACTTAAAATTAATTCAGATTTTTAATTGTATAATAAAGAATAGTCACGAATTTGTAAGGTTCATGTGAAGGGATCCGACTTTGATTAGATTTAGAGATTTGGCATATCAAACAGTCCATTACTTTGTGTCTGTCTCGGTGAAAGACTTGGGTGCATTCCAATTATGAAATTCCTATTTTTCTTGTGAGACAAAAAAATTATTAAAAATACATTTATTTTTTCTCCCTAATTTTCATCATCACATTTTGTTCATTTATACGGTGAATTTTTTTCTACTACACTGAATTCCTCTGTTACATTTCAAATTTGAGAGAGTCATCGTTGTTTTTTACTTTTATCGGGTATCATGATATTGATATGAAGTTTCCACCACTGTTTAACTCTTGACTAATCTTCATCGAAAAACTTGTGGAGCATACACAGTGGGTTCTCCCCTCCCAACCGAATTTTTCCAGCACGTATGAATCAAAAATCGAACCCTGACCACATGCTTAAGGGGTTCAAGTCTCTTACCACTTCAATCAATTAATTGTTGATAGAACATTATTATTTTTATCTATCAATAAGATGAAATAACTACTCTATTGTAATAAATGAAAACAGAGGAATATCATATTATTAGTGGTTAAAATTACATCATAAATTTGTAGCAAAAATAAATATTTACATTTATAACTAATGATGTGATTGCAATATGAAATGTAATAATAAATGTAGCCACTTATAGTAAAATAAAATGTAGCGACTCAACTTACAATACGATCAATGACATAGTTTTGTAGAGTGTACAAAGGAGTTGGGGAGAAGGATAAACTTACAAACTAAAATAGAAACTCTATATTCAATTTAATCCTTTTGATAAAATGTATGCTCTCAAGTCATATCTTAATGCACCTCTAAGATTATTGTGGTTAAATTGAGTTTGCTTGCTCTATGAATACTATGTAAAAGGCCTAAAGTTTTTACTACCTTTTTTTTTTGGAGAGACTTTTAACTTGTTTCACCTAAAATTCGGGAAAGTGGCCAATCAATGTTTATAACACCCTCCAACAATTTCATTGAAATTACATGCAATATCTCGTGGTTTTTTGGTAGATGACGAATTAATCTGCCCATCAAAAAGAGGTGGAGCAGTCATGGAGTCTGGAGATTGTTGATGCACGGATACTCAACTGCAGCAGTCCAATAATGTCTTATCATATTTTAGATGGCGGGTGTGATTACCATAATAGCGGCGTCTTCCTCGCCAAACTTTTGTGGATATATTGTGTTGAAGAGTCTGCGGGCGTCTTTCCAACACAGGATCCACTTCCGCTCCCCAATCAAATCAAATCTGGGGCATTGATACAACTTGTTGGGGGTTCATAACTCCGGGAAAATAACGGGTTCAAATGCTATATGATCACGATAGAGCAAGACATCACATCTTCATCCATAACTTTAAGGCATTAAGTATAAAGTCACATTTTTTTATCCAACATTTTACTCTTCACAGACAATACGAGATTTAAGGACTCGTATTTGAAACTCATCGCTATGAGAAAAGAATGAGATGTATAAGGAATCAATAATATTCAATGTTTCCTACTCAAGAAATCAATAATATTACATTTACATTTCTTGAGGTTAATATGTAGTTACTTGGGAACAACTAAGTACTACGGAAGTACAGCTAGAATGAGATGGATTTTGTTTCGTAATTAGATACCCTAGATGGAACTATTGGCTGTGATTTGCTTATAGAAATTTTATGACCTTTGTGTAACTAACGTGCTAGATAATTAGTATAAGATTTCTGACCCATATTCTTATGAATATATTTGTCAAAATTTGATATACAGCCACCTTTCACTTGTCTTGTTTCGGATAAAGGTTATGAGAGAGTAATTAAATAATCTTGTACAAACATATAATGACAATGCTTGACTTTGGGTTAACAACTATCCATATATAATCTTTTGTAAATTAAATCTATTAATAATTTTTATATATCTTCTACGGATGCGTTTAAATTTGCAATAACTTTTTTTAAATCGGGTGTTCTCAGTGCACTATTGCAGAGACCATTCCTCTAAGTCTTGTTGGACTTAAATAGGCGGCGAACTTTTCCTAAATTTTTTAATATTATTGAATGAGTAAGCTCCAAACTAAATTTAAAACATTGGTTAAAGTCGAAGAGATACGTAACATCTCATCTTACAGCAAATAGGTAAAGTAACAAAACTTTTAGTTGCTTCGAGTCATATATCTGAATTGATGTATAATCAAGTAGTGATGGAAAAGCATGGATGTGAATGAATATGTTTGTGGATGACATTTACTTCCATCATAACAGCAATTACACGTTTCTTTGTAAACAATAGTTTTTCCGTGCACCATATAGAGATTAATATTGTTTTTAATTGAGATCTATTTAAGAACTTGAGTTTATTTTCTTTCAAAAAAAAAAACAAAGAACTTGAGTTTATTTAATAAATATTTTTATATTTAATCTAAAACATGAATATATCGTTTACATTTCATTATAGAAAAATGATATTTGAACATCCATTTTGTGATAACTTTATCTCTCATACTCACATTATTTTTTACTTTATCTCTCTATTGTTTTAGTTTCCATGTAAATATCTATTTTTTCTTTGTAAATTATGATTGTCCCATAAATTATCAATTAAATAAATAGTTATTCAAATAACACCCATCTTTATTACAAAGAGTGTTGTTGCATGTCATGACAGGTACAACTCAGAAACCTCACAAATATGAGTCGGTGTCAGTGGTGCAACAAATATTGCAATGTTATTGTTCGTGACTATTTCCTTACTAGAAATATTGTTTTTAGACAAGCTTGGTAGCTAAAATGAGGAAATAGGTTGCCGGTGCCTAATTGAGGGTCATGATTTAGTCACTATATGAGCATTATAAGGCTCAATGAGGTCAATTTCAACAAACTATACATTTGTAACAAATATAATAATTAAGAACAAGGAGTCGCATAGAAGAAAATGCATCCCTATTAACAAGAGTATATCGTTCATTATCACCCAACGCATCAAAATGAGATTGGGTCTGGTAATCGGTTAAGTTCTGTTTTGGAGAGTTTATACCTAGTCACATTGGATTTGATATGCATTTAAATTTTAAAGCTCATGAGATATTTATTATTTTTTTGACTAAAAAGAAATTATATTAATGAGAAGAAATAGAGCTCATATCGTTTTGGGCTCATGCTCGGCCCATTTAGCAGTAGCATGAGAAGCCCAATTAGCATTTCTCCTAATCCAGCTAATAGAGACATTATGCAGACGTTTCATTTTCAAACCCACATTTCCCCAATAACCTCTAGGTAGAATCTGGGAGTTTACACCATCCACCACCAACTTCGCATCCGATCCAATAACGACATTATGCCAAGGCCTCTGTTTCAATCCACTCCAAAGCATAGTAAGCCCCCATCGCTTCTGCCATGCACGAGTTGTTAAGGCCAACCACCGATCTAGTTGCCATCACAACGGGCCGACCAACACTTCGTTGGAGCACAAAGCCTAAATTTGACACAACCAAATATCATTATTGTTTAGAGAAGAATACTCAAGCTTTATGCATAAATTCTGTGCCTCCATTTCATCGCCATCATGTCTTTTCCGATCACCTCTTTCTAAATTTTAAATTGCATTTGTGATCGCAGTTGCGGCTATTAAGAATAGAGATTCAATTGGAGTTAGTTAGGCGGTTGGTGTGTTAGTTAGTCTAACTCACTCTATAAATCAGCATCTACATTGTATTATTACACAATCCTTTATCAATCTATATTCGTTTAACATGAGTTCTTATGAGTATATTTCTCATAAGTACTCATATGCACTCTTTCTTGCCGATCATTACGATATATATCCCCAACATTCCATGATTCGTAGGTCAATGAGAATTTGAGATTGTTGGTATTGTAATTGTTGAAATGTGTACTGTCTGTCTTAGAGTAGGTCATGAAGGTGTATTTAGTCAAGATAGACTTGGGGGAAGCACTGAAGTAGATAACTGAACCCTTTTTTTTTTGTTACTGATATCTGAACCCCTTGATAAAGAACAATGTAATAAATTTCAATATTCATTGAGCATTGAACTTAAAATTCCCAATTTTGCGACAACAAAATTTATCAATCCATTTGAAAATGAACAGTCGCAAATTAACAGTAAAATACAAAGTTTAGTACCCAAAATACAACTATTGAACATGAATTAAAATAAATAATCCAACAGCAATACGCCACAGCAGTGCTCCCAAGTTATTGCACCAATCAATATATTACAAGCACATAAAACAACATAAAACACAAGAACACAAGAAAATTTTGCATATTTCCCTCCAATATTCTAAACTTTCCCTTGAGCAAAAACCCCAAAGCAAACTATTCCGAGTATTGGAACAAACACTGCACTGATAGATGATTAAGTTTATGATTTAAGCTGCATCAAAATGGCCCAAAATATAAGCACAAGACTCTGCATTCGTACGAATGGTACGCCAACAAGAATCATTGTAGCGACAGCCCAAACAAACACCATAAAACCAAAAAGCCTGAGTAAGGAAGCCCATATTTGACCATGTCGGATCTTCATAAGTGATGGCTCGATCCACGTATCGAAGAAAAGCCCAACAATAACAATGCACAAGACTACAAGAAGTGAAATATTTTGTGCAATTCCATTACGTCGGAGCTTTGATTTAGGAAATGAACTTGGCATAGTTTTCTTGTGCTTGTGCTTGTGCTTGTTTAGATTATTACATCTAATGGAGTTGTCTTTGAGCTGTGAAGTCATTTTTCCATCCTTGGCTAATAATGGTAGTGTAAATTCAACATCATCAAGATCAACCCATGGTTCATTGATGTCACCTAAATCTTTAAGCACCTTAATAAAGTCAACCTGCAGTGTATAGAAAGTTAGATGGAGGGTCAGAAGGTAGTAAAAACAACAAAATATCACAATTAGTCCTGGACTTTTAAATTAAGTCTAATGAAAATAAATTATTTTCGTACATCAATCAACTTTTGTAACTGCACTGCATTTTAAAATTATTAAATATCTTCAAAAAAATATACATTAACAATAATATATTCTCATTAGACGTAATTTAAATGTCCCTTAAATTCATAATGTTATCATTGAAATAATTAGTTTAAATGAAATTTAAATAAAGTATTTCACATTTATTGAGAAAGAAAAAAACTATTTCACACAGCCAAGAATAACCATAAGTCACATTTTTTAAATGATTGATGATCGGATAGGTTGAACATACATACCTGCATTTTTTTGTGCTTAGATTCCTCTCTGCAGAGCTTCTGTGAAACGAGTGTTAGTGATTTTGTGAATAATAAATTGCTGTGAGTAAACCTATCAAATTGTAATGAGTGTAAATTCTCATGATTATTCATCTTTCTTATTCTTTTCTTTTTAATAGAATACTTGTCTTCCACGGAATTAATTGATCCAAAAGGTAAAGAACTTGACCATTTTTTAAATAAGTGGTCAAGGCATATTGATGGAGAAACTACCGGTGTAAGGGATAAGAAGAGACTTGTGTGCCCCAGAAAGTGAAAACTTCATACAAATGATATGGTAACAAAAGATGAATATTATTTACATATACAGTGGAGGCCAACACCATGTTTTGGTGATACTTGCAAATGGCCAGGTAAGGTTGGATTGCTTCTTGTTATTTACTTGCAAATGGCTATCACATTGCATCTAAAAGAGCAATCATTCTATTATTTACATATACAGTAGAAAGATTGGATTGCTTCTTGTTGAATTGTTTCTCCTATTAAAATATAATATAACTGTACCTACCACATGGGCTGCAGCACCATAGTGCTGCCGTAGAGGATCTAAGTCCCGTTGTTGGTGGTAGAACTAATCTTATGAAGTTGGTGCAGGTAACAAGAAGTGTTGACAGTGAGCATGGGAGGCTTAGTACACAGGAGCAAAAAACAGTGGATGCTATTCTTCATGCTAGGTGATTATTCTCAATATTAATGTTGTAACTTTTCAAATATCTTTTTTATTCATCTGCTTACTTTCTTTTTGCCTAATCTTATTTATCTGCTTACTTTGTCACAGTAAATTTCCTCTTTCGATCATACTGGTTGGTGTTGGAAATGGACCTTGGGACATGATGAAGATGTTACGTGACAAAATACCAACCAGGGCCTTTGATAATTTTCAGGTAGATAATGAATATTACTTGTTAAAATGTTGTAAATAATGGGATTGATCACCTTAATTATTGTGAAACCTCTTCAGTTTGTGAATTTCACGGAAATTATGTCAAACGACATATCTCCGTCACAAAAAGAGACAGCATTTGCTCTAGCTGCGTTCAAGGAAATTCCTTCTCAGTATAAGGCCGTGATAGAACTTGATCTACTGGGGTAAAAAATTTAATTCATTGCCTTTAGTAATTATATTTTTACATTCATGAGACCGTAATAGACCTTCATTATAATTTCTCTCTTATTTTTCATATTA
Source organism: Medicago arabica (assembly GCA_946800305.1). NCBI lineage: Eukaryota > Viridiplantae > Streptophyta > Magnoliopsida > Fabales > Fabaceae > Medicago > Medicago arabica. The sequence continues at coordinate 41,966,810 of OX326969.1, forward strand.
AAAAAAAGTTCCTTTGATCTGATAACAAAAAATAAATTGTAAAAAAACGTTCATTTTTTGACAAAAATAAATTCATATTTGTGATTATTTATCTCAAGCAGTAGTCGGAAGGCCAATGCTCCTATTAGAGTTTCCGGCCTAACACCCTCTCGTTATCATGATTCAACATCTATGAGCCCAAATTCTTCTACTCATGGCATTCAGGTACAACCCACAAATTGTTTCTAATAAAAATGATCATGCATGTTCTTGATAGCTTTATTCTAATTTCCCTCAAAAACATAAACTAAGAATAATTAATTCTACTTAGAAATACTTTTATTTTATAGTCGCAATTAATCTAAATCAGAATCATATAGACACACACATAAAATGCACATCATTTAAATATTATAAAATATATATTATTTAATATTTTTTACATTCATTCATGTGAGTATGCCTAAATGAGTTTTTATTTATGCTTGTGATCAAGCAAGTGTACCTCATAGGGTGATTTATGTATCCTCGTGTTTTTTTTCATAATTTTTGTTATTCTTTTATTTCATGTTTTAAGGATACGTATCTGAGTTTTATTTATTTATTTGAATACATGTTATTTCCTTCTGTTGCTGTTCCCTTCTTTAGATCAGCTTTGTTTTACAATTTTTGCTAAATTTTGACACTGTATCCGTTTCAACCCGCCTTAAAAAACCTGCAACTCATTGACCTGAGATCCGCATAATCTGCATGAGAAAATGAGCAGAATTGGGTGTATATATGTCAACAGGTTGGTCCGGACTGAGGTTTTGGGCCTGACAGAAAAGAGACATTTAACAACAGGGTTTTTACATCACGTCACCTTACATCAGTTGCCACCTGATGTGAAAAATCCTTCCTGCAATACAAAGTCAAAATGAAGGAAGTGGAAGCAAGGGAGTTGCAGTTTCTAAGTGAATTCTCACAGCTTGATCAGGTAAACGTAATTACTAGTCCAATCTTTAATTTCAATTGTTTTGTCTTCAACGCGTGCATTTGCTTCAACTAATTCTGTTATAATGAAGAACGTGATACACAACTAACCTTTTCTTAAGAAAAAAAATTAAAAATACAAAGACATCATTATGAATCTCCAATACCTTTTTTAACTAATTACTAACTTATATCTGATTACAGGTGCTTGAGGATCTTGCATGTGCGGGTGTTGATTCTTCCAATCTTATTCTTGGAGTTGATTTCACCAAGAGCAATCAACGGACAGGTTAGGCCATATTTATTGTTTTGTAAGATAAAGATTTTAATTTATGCATTATGGTGTTGTGAAGTTATATATGCTGAGCTTGATGTTGGTTTCAGGAGAGCATTCATTTAAGAAACAAAGCTTGCATCACATTGGTAATAGTCCAAATCCATATGAACATGTTATATCCATTATGGCGAAAACCTTGGCTGCATTTGATGAGGATAACTTGATTCCTTGCTATGGATTTGGGGATTCATCAACACATGATCAAGAAGTCTTCAGTTTCTATCCGGACGAAAGACGTTGCAATGGATTTGGAGAAGTTTGAGTCGGTATAGGGAAATGGTTCCTAATATTCGACTTGCAGGCCCTAGATCCTTTGCATCCATCGTTGAAATGGCCACGACAATTGTTGAGCGGAGTGGAGGAAAATACCATATTTTGGTGATACTTGCAAATGGCCAGGCAAAGTAATGTATTATTTATACAGCAGAAAGACTGATATTGGTGAGAAACTAATCTTATGAAGTTGGTGCGGGTAACAAGAACTCGACATGGAAGGCTTAGTCCACAAGAGAAAAAAACTATGGATGCCATTGTTGAGGCCAGGTGATTGATTATTCTTAATAATTAATGTTGTAACTTTTTAAATATCTTTTAAAAAGAATACGGGGATGAAAAAATTATTATTCATTAAGTGACAAAAGTCATTTTACGACGTCTCAAACAATGGGATTTGAATTTCGTCCTTTGAGATCCTAAGATCAAATTCTTACAATTATCTTATTCATCTGATTACTTTATCACAGTAAATTCCCTCTATCAATCATATTGGTTGGTGTTGGAGATGGACCTTGGGACAAGATGAAGGAGTTTCATGACAATATGCCAACTAGGGCCTTTGATAATTTTCAGGTAGATAATGAATATTGATTAATTGATACTTACTAAACTGTGTTAATGATTGGAATTCATCACCTTGATTATTGTAAAACCTCTATAGTTTGTGAATTTTGCGCAAATCATGTCAAACAACATTTCTCTTTCACGAAAAGAGGCAGCATTTGCTCTCGCAACATTCATGGAAATACCTTCTCAGTATAAGGCCGCAGTATTGTTTGGTCTACTAGGGTAAGATTCTGATTCATTACCTTCAGTATTATTCTCTATTATTTTTCATGTTGAATATAAAGAAAAATATCTCAAGTTCATTTCTGACAAAAAAAATTGTTAAGATGTTTGTTATTTATCTCAAACAGTAGTCCAAAGGCCAATGCTCCTAGGAGAGTTTCCCTTCCAACACCCCCTTATGGTTATCTTTGGGCACTCCAAGTTCTACTTATAACAATCAGGTACAACCTACAAACTGTTTCTAATAAAAATGTGTCATGTTTTTTTTTATTGGATGCAAACATTAATGTTACAATAAATTGCCTAAATTATATGAATATATGTTGTTTAGTATTCGGGCATATAAGTTTAACTTGGTGGATATGAGAGTTAAGAAGTGTTGCGATAATGAGATTGAAGTATATATTATTACATGATAAGTAGAATAAAGTCAAGAATATTGTTGACTGAGTTAACTTGTTCATTAAGTAACTCACTATTAGCTTAGCTTAGTCTAGTTCACAATAGTCTGATGCATGTTATCTTAGAGTTCCTTATTGTATAGCATCAACAATCTATAGATAACTTTTGTATTCACCAATCTATAAAAAAATGTTGTTTAGTTTTTCATGAGCTTAGCTTTTTCAGTTATCTTCACATGCTTTTTCAGTTTCTCATTCCAAGGAGGATCATCACTATGGTCATGGTGTGATAATTATCGACCTCATAATCTCGAAGAGTTTGGTATGCCTTTTTTCTCAAATATTTTAATTTGTGTGGTATTTTCATTAGACCCCATTTTTCATAAACCATGGAGTTTTAAATTCTAATCATTACAAAACAATTGATGACGGGTTGTATGCATGCAGTGTCTCGTTATAAATATTCCCGGGGTTCGTTCGACGCATTTTTTGAGAGCTTAAAGGATTATATAAACAAGAATATTGAGACGGATGTGAGTTTGCCTACTTTTCTGTTTCTTCAGAAACTATTGTGAAACTACATTGATTGGATATTTCATACTTTTCTTTAGGATAACGGAGGATACGTTCTTCCTTTATTCAGAAAGGATTCAAGAGCAACGTCTTTGACCTGGAACGGTTTTATACGTTACACACGTGACAGTGTAGTTAACATTCCTCCAAAATATCATGGGGCCTTACTCATATTGTGTGGTAGTTTCCTTGGTTATCAAGCAAAAAACACCACTGCTCAATTTGAATTTGGATTGAAAAATTCAACCAAGGCACCACAATCACTAGTACTTCCATTTGGGGAAGCATTTGGAGCATTCTTTCCAGAAATGACACATATAGCAAAGTTCATGTCGTGTTATTTTCTGACATTGGTGTTGATTGTTCTACTACAACCTGGACTGCAGATTTTTTGTATGCTACTATTGATATCTGCACCCCTTTTTTACTTCCCCGAGCTTGTTCGCAAGGCTTCAAGAGTTGGTGTTGCTTGTGGATTACTCAAGATGCCTCTGATTTGGTTTGCAACTTTAGGGGCTGTTGGGATTTCAATTATTTGTGGGTTAGTGACATTGCTAATGGTTTATTTGAGCTGGAGGTTCTTGTATAAAGGGAAATCAAGAGTTAGGGAAATTGAGATTAGTCTTGATGGTTTGTCCGAGGTTTTAGAAGGATGAAATTGATTATATGACGGTGATCTTGTAAAAACATATATACACTCTTTCTTTTCTTTGTTTTGGCGCTTTTGTTGGACATTTTAATTTGAAGCTTGAAATGAATATGGATTTTCCTTTTTTTGACAAATAAAATGAGTATGGATGATTGGTACATTTGAATTTGTTTTCATTCTGAAAACACGACTTCTTGGGAGTTAAAACTCCCAAAGCACAGAAAAATAAGCCAATAAGACAAATCGAAGCATCAACTTATAAAGTACATAATTAAAATCAAACGGTCTGCATCATGACATAAAGGTATATGTTCCTCTGTTTTGAATGCCTACACCGCTGACTATAGTGAAGACCAAGACAAAAATGTCCCCATGATGAAAACAACAAAGTCTATACACCTATATTTGGATTGATAGAATAAAATAGGGTTTGTCTAACATGTGCAACATTGCACATGTTAAAACAACAATTATATATTCAAAAGTTTTATATTTAATATTAGATGTGCAAGTTCCAATACAAAATTTTTATTTAAAATTTCTTAATATGTGCAAATTTGCACATGATAGATAAACCCAATAAAATATTATGAATTGTTTAGAAATTTCATTTTAATTCTATCCTATAGCTCCATTCTGTCTTACCCTTCAATTCGAAACAAGATTATTTTCTATGAATTTAAAGGAGATGCACCCACAATGTAGTCCAATTTTGCACCATCATCTTATAAGAATCCAATATATTGAAATGTAAGCTTTTATTACAACCACTTTTCAAAAATAATTGGCAAATGCACGTTAGTGAAAAACTAATTAACTAACACTTAACACTTGCGTGAATGTCCCCTTTTCTCATTTCCAATTCTATTTTAAAATTAGAAACATCAACATAACATATCAAAGTATTAGATTTTTCGAAGAAGTCTTCCATGAACAAAATCCCAAATAAATATTATTTAGATACATTCAAATAAAATGAAAAAAATTAATCAAAAATAATTTATTAACATCATAAACAAAAATAATTTATTAACATGTCAATTGACATAATTTAATTTTACTTTTTTATAAAAAAAAATGAGGATTTGGACAAATACAAATAAAAAGGATTTGGACACACTCACACGAATAGAAAACAATAAATGAAAAAGAATTTAGTCATATCATTCAATTATTATTTTTTAAAATTTTGATCAATTATGTGTGTCTAAACATTTTTTACTTGTGTTTATGACCATTAAAGAATTTCTCGTAAAAGATTTAGTTTTGAGTGTGTCCCAAATATTTTTAGGAAAGGAAAATGCTAAATAATACCCTTGAAGAATTGGATAAAGAAACAAAAATAAAAATTGTGTTAAAAAGTAATAAAAAGTGGTCAAATCAACTTATAAAAAATTTATAAATTGTTGTTTTCAATGTAAGGCTACTAATTTTGGTTAGCTTAACCAGGTTAACAAGACTCATCTTTTTATTTAAGCTTATGCACACAAGGATTTTACTTCAAACTGAACCTGATAAATGTCATATAATTTTTTTGGGTCTTGTTATCTTATGCCCTTTAAGGAATCTAAAATTAGAAGTTTTTCGTAGAAAACAACAAAACTATGACTTTAAAAAGTTGAATACACAACTTTTAAGATAATTATTTCTATTTTAAATTCCTTAGCATGTGTGCTGCTTTTTTAAGGAAAATTCATTGTATAATTATCGGACATGATTAGCTGTACTAAAATAAATAGCTTTGCTTGTGTCAAAAAGGAAAACTTTGCACTATCACACACAGCAATCGATGAGAAAAAAATGAACTACACACTTGAGACTAGAGAATACTGTACTTTGTGATATCATGACGTGTACTCTCTAACAAGCAACAGCCACAGCCAAAGTGACTTCAGAACAATGAATTCTCATTGAGATAATTGGGCATAAAGTGTGATTTTACTCTTGCATCATTCATTTTGACATATCATTCCACAAAGCAAATAAGCAAGAATTAGAAAGAATCTAAAAATATGCAGCAAATGATGTATATTGCTGAATACATCAAATCTTCACAAAATTCCAATTCATTCTTGCACCAAACTGAGATAAACAAATTTTCAATTCAATTGACAGGACATAATATGTTCTGTGAATACGGTATAAACCATACTTTAATCCAAACATAATCATCCTTGAATCCTGTCCTATCCTATAAAAAACAGATTGCTAAAGCACCTAAAAACAATAGAAAACAGCACCAATGATTGAGATTCTCATTTTTAAATTTCAATTTCCATTCTTATTTGTGAACTCCTAAACTAAAAACAGCGGTATTTTCTACAATGAAATCTTCATCAAGATTTCCTTTTACTACACTTGACAATGGTCAGCATCAAAAAACACAACAGCAGAACAGGACATAGACCTACCAAATTAAGCATACACAATTCATAATTTCATCAAGAGATACCATACAAGATCAATATGAATCTATGTTCCCCCGGAATCAAATCATCACCATATCATATAATAATTTAAATACAAGGCAGCAACATAATTACCAAAGAAAATCAAACACTAAAAAGCTACTAAATTCACCAAACAATACATCACTCTAAAACTAATCAAGTTCCAAAATTTACCAAAAATAAGATTAAAAAAAGTGGTCGACAGATGAATATAGCAACACCATTATGTCAACCTACCTAAAATAAAAACTAAACTAGTTGGAAAAAAAAAAACATGATTTGATCTCATGGGGGTGCAAATGCAAACACGGAACCGATGAAGTTTCGATTTTTATTACCATCACTATTGACTATATAGATTTATCTACGATTCTGAGGGTGAAGCTATGTTGTTATTGTTACTGTCGTTGTTGACGATGTTGTTGTTGTTGATACTATTACCCTTATGTAGTTTCCTCTTCTTGTTCTTCTCCGAAACAGCTTTCGCAAAAGCTTCAACAATCCTCTGCTGAGACTCCAAAATCATCTCAGTACGCTTCATCTCCATCTCCATACGCATAGTTTCAATCTCTCTAGCCATCTCCATCTTCATCTGTTCCATCCTCACAAACCCATCTCTCAAAACCTTAATAGCATTCACCATTTCACCAATTGGATCTCTTTCCCTTTCTCTCTCTACCTCCCTCTCCCTCTCTCTCTTCCCCAACACAACCCTCTCCTTAACAAGCCTCGTTCCTCCATTGATCCTAGACCCAGATTCTGAATTATTGTTCATTTTCGGATAGAATTTTGATCCGGGTTGCGCCACGCTAACACCGGTTGGAATCCTAATCCGAAACCCACCAGCAGAACCACCAAAACCACCCGAAACTCCATTCCGGTAAAGCTTATCAAGACTTCTGGTATTACCGGAACCAGAAGCGCTTCTGAGTTCCTCATAAAGATCATCATCATCATAATCATCATTCTCTAGTGGTTCACGGTAGTTGATAAGACTATGGCTATGAATATGATTATGATTAGGGTTTTCTGGTTTATGCGGTGGAGAAGGAGGAGAAGGACCTTTTTCCATTGAATCCATAGCTTTGAAGAGAACCCACGAAGACGAAGAACGAGATCTCGGAACCGGAAGAGATCTAAGCTTTTGAATCTCAGATCGGTAACGTTTACGCAATTTTTCCATTTTGTGACGACACTGAACGGCGGTTTTCGCGACGGGTGAAGCGTTAGGGCAACGAACAGCGACGGCATCAGCAACTTCTTGCCAATGGGTTGCTTTGAGATTTGTTCTGCCGAGAGAGTACCATTTGTCACGGTAGGAATCGATTAGAGCAGAGGTTTCTTCTGGTGTCCAGCACGGTGGTGGAAGACGGCGAGAAGAGGTTGGTGGTGGTGGTGGTGGTGGTGGGAGGGAGAGAGGGAGAGGTACGGCGGATGGTGGTGATGGGATCGATTCAGTTGGTGATGAAGCCATGGAAGAAAAAGGTTAGAATTTTTAGGGTTGGTGGTTGTTATGGTGGAGGAGAGAAAAAAGAGAGAATTTGTTAGAGGGTGGCGTAGGATAATAGAGAGAGAGAGGTGCGGCATGATATGATAAGGTGACGTGGGTGGATGAGGAGACGACCACCGTTTAGGTGTGAGGGCTAACGTACGCGGAGGGGTGGAGAGGTCCACATTTCTGACTTTGCCCATCATTTTTCTTTTTCTTCTTGTCATCGAATATTACCTGTTTGTGGTTGGGTGGGGGAATTAGCCTAGAGACTAGACCAATGTGAGTGTTATTACAAAATAAAATTTACAAGTGGTTGGGTTTGGGTTTAGTCATTTTTAATGGGAAATGGTGTGTGGTGGTGGCAATAGGGGGTTTGGTTTGGTTTGGTTTGGTTTGGTTTCACCGATAAATAAAACGTGCTATGGTGTGTTACTAGTATTTACTATAAGTAGTGGGTTGGGGTATATTGTATTTATTGAAGAGGGATGGGTATGCAATTTTCGGTGACGGAGTCTGCTACTCATATGCCTCGTCATAATCCAACAAATAATGTTGAAATCACAAATGTTAATGGAATACTGCTTATTTAGATTAATATTTTTTAGTCATTTGCTTCAACTTAGAATATATAACTTTTTTCATTTAACTCAAATAAGTTGAACTTAACTTGTGTTTGTATTCACAGTTGGCGTATTATTTACGTGTCCCGAAGTAATTTTCACGGTAATTTAAAGAAGCTCCAAAAGTAAGCTTCTCCTCCAACATGGTTTTTTTGCCATTGAGAAAATAATCGGTGGTACATAATTGTGCTTGGATCATGAGGATTGATCTAAATGATGTATAAGAATTGAGTGTAAACGAGTCTTTAAAATTAAGTATGTCTCTCATGGAAAATTGATGTCAAATTGTTTTACTTAAGATTCATTCAGTAATTAGCACGACACTTGTGGTTCATTATTATCTTTAGTTACATCAAATCAAATGGATATGAAAACTACTTTTCTAAATGAAAATGTAGAAGAAGATGTTTATGTTGATAAACTAGTGTTGTATATACAAAACGAAAATGACACCCATGGTTTATAAATTTAGATATCAATATATATTCACTTAAGTAAATGATACCATTGTCTAATATACTAGACTCTTGACCCATGCTATCGTACGGGTCAGTTAGGATTAATACTGTTATATTTTTTGACAACTAATATTGAATTGTTCATTAACATATATTTTTTTTCTTTAAAAAAAAGGTTATATTATGTAACATCCACAAAATGTTAGCAAAAAAAAAAATAGAATTAAATATAATGTCATTGATGTAAGGAGAATATGACAATGACAATGAATGACATTCCTTTATGCCTTAAAGGATGCTCAAATATACTGAATATAACTTTCAAATGCATTATCATAAACCTGCTCGAGCAATACATAATATATGGATAGCCATCTTGGAATGTGAAGTTACATTAGATATGAGAATAGGATTTCTATATTGCAACTCAAAGCTTTTACATGGAGTGTAGGAAGGAACATTTTCCTTGTAGAAAGGAGCATGCACAATATAATTCAATTTGAACTCTTTGAGAATCATTTCTCTATACCCTTCTTACTTCTTCTTTAAGACTCAAACCAACATTAACATTCCTGAATAGATAAAGATACAATTTTCCAATTAGAAATATTAAAACATAAGTGCCTGAACCATATATGTTGTGTTTTTAAGGCATGCATAGAAATACTTAGTAGAGCATACAAAAAAAAAGTCTAAAAAAACATATAGCTAGTTAACATATATCAAGATATTCTATTCCAGCATGCATATGAAGACTTCGCAAGCAAGTTTAACAGGTTTTAAGGCTGGAAATATAATGTTTTGATTCAAAAAGTAATCCTTGTAAGTGTTTTTTCTAACTTGTTCTACAGCTGAAATTTCAAACACAGGCACTTGAAGAGAAAATGAAAATTATACTTTCCATTAGATTTCTTATTTACTTAGTAGAGCTATGTTTGACTGAGTTTATCAATCAATCTTCGAAACTGAATATAAGCAGTGGCAATTTCACCTACTAAATATCAGAGCACAAAACCAATACACAAAAATACCAATAATTGAGAAATTAGAGGTAACCTCATCAATGACCTTCACTAAGTAGTTAATAAAGCTTCAAGGCTTTGATCTCTGCACAAACAGTACCAACCAACAAAAGTTCAAAAAAAATTTATAGAACAGTGTTCAATATAGCAATGCTACAACATACAACACAACTTGATAGTGTTTGAAGAAATAGTGCTACAACTAAGACAAATCATTTTAAATCCCTCAAAAATATTAAAACAATTTGTATCTCGGTTTTTAAGGCATGCATAGAAATATGTTGTGTTTTCATCACAATGGATTGCTTATCCATATAAATTTCAGCAACAGCAGTGACATGAGAGTGATGGATCATATTCAGATATCATTAATGTTTTAGATAACCAACCCAATTGAAAATTAAAAGAGTTAAAAAAAAATTATAATGAAACATAAGCACGGGCATCACAATTGACAATATTAAGTCTTGCAACAAAATCACTTAGAGTTTTGCATCAATATCATGGTAAAGTGAAGCGAATAAGGAACCTACCTTTTAAGCTAAGAAAATGAGATGCAGCCTCTCGATCGTTGCTTGCGATGATGAATTCTGCAGGATTCTTGAGTCTATTGCAAAGCCACCATTGGTTAGTCAACAACTAAATTATTAGAAGATTGACAAATTGTCTAACTTCTTCTCAAATTCACATGTCTAAAAGGTAACATGCATATCATATATACCTATTGGTGTGTCAGTGTGATGATCCAAATGAGTTTTAATAATGAAACAAATCATGAACAAAACAACATGAGAATTTGAAGAATTTCTAGTCACATGGATGAAAGGAATGTGATTACCATCATCAAACCGTGTTTCATCATCATCAACATTTTCAAATGTATTAAGTCCCCGTGATCTTGAAATCTTAATTCTACCAACAAACATTGTCCTCTTATAAGAACTCAAAATTTGAGCACTCACTGCAGCCAAAACACACAAATCACAATATAAGCCAAATTATAGGTTAAAGTTCATAAAAGCATTATATCAAATAGGTGGGAGAGGAAAAAGTAAGTGGAAAAATTGATTCACAGAGCCTACCATATAAGAAATTGATCCATATTTCCTGAAACTGTCACCTTCCCCTGTTCTTCATATGTCTCAGTTGTAAATACATATGTCATTCATTAATCAACACAATCCACATTCAGTTTTAGTTCCATATAAAATTAAGGTTTGGTTTTGTTTAATTTTAGATAATAACAATTGAAATCATTGTGTGTGCGTGTGCGTGGGTGTGTGGGTGGGTGTGCGTGGGTGCGTGGGTGTGTGCGCGCGCACGTGTGTGTGATTTAAAGAATGTAAATAAACCATATTAACATTATGTTTGCATCCACCGCATGTTCACCTTAAGCATTCTACATAGATAATAAAAATAAGATTAAGTTTAATTGGAAGAACTGGAAATAGGTTTGGAGAAGAGGAAGAAGCTGCTCTGTAGAGGAAAGGAATCGCATGAGAGAGAAAGAGAGGGAGTTTGGTTCTTTACAGGAAAACAGGGATGAGAGAGAAGAATGACGGGAATTGGAAGTTAGAGAGAGAAAGTTTAATGGATAGCAGATGTTGGAAACAGTGATAGGAGAGATGATTTGGTAGTTTGAAAAGTATATCTAGTTCACAGAGGTATATGGATGATCAAGTTTAATATATGAGGGTTTAGTGGGTAGTTAGCAGTTGAGGGGAGTAATTAATGTAGGTGAAGGAGGGAAAATTTGAATTGATTAGGGCTAACTGCCAGCATGGCAAGTCTAGCTTTTATAACAAAGGATTATAAAACATATACCATAATTTACTAGTTCATATCATAATTTACTAGTAATATGTTTGGAAGTGCGTCGATATTGTTTCAATATATGTTTGCCATGATATTCGTGAAGCAAGAAATTGTAGCTTAGGTCTTGACGTGTGTTCATAATTTTACAAGCATCCAATAAGTATTCACATCGTAATTTTAAGGCTTATTCAATCATCCGGTTCCTTAACTTAATTGATTGTCTTAATTTGGTCTCTTAACTATAATTTGTATCAATTTGGTCCCTTATGTTTTGCTCTGTTACTAGTTTTAGTCCTTTCTGTTAGTTTTTCTCAAAAAAATATTAACAGAAATAACTAAAACTAATAACGGAGCAAAACATAGAGGACCAAATTGATACATAAGTTAACGTTTTTTTTTAAGAGAAACTAACATGAAGGATTAAAACTAATAACGGAGCAAAACATAAGGGATCAAATTGGTACAAATTATAGTTAGGGGACCAAATTGACACAATCAATTAAATTAATGGACCGGCCGATTGAATAAGCCTAATTTTAACATGGTTTAACTACGTTTTAGTCCTTTCAAATATATTAATATTTTTTACTTTTAGTCTATCTAATTTTTTTCCGAGGCCCGGCAAATATATCACTTTTTTTTGCTTTTGATCGTTGTTGTTGTTAGTTTTTTTTGTTGTTGTTGTTGTTAGTTTTAGCCCTTCATAAAAGGGAGGTCTCAACCTTTCATTTATATAGCTTTCCTTTGCAACTTCTTTGTCCAACCAAATAATAGTGTCCTATATAACCTATGTCGCCATAACTTTCATCAGAAATAGTTAAAAAAAAGTTTATGTACTTATTCTTATATTTCGGGTGATATTCTAAATGTTCCTAGTCATAATAAAGGCTAAAAGAACAAACCAATCTTCGGCATTGGGCATACAATCAGTCAATTATTTTCTACATCTCCAACTTTATCTATATCTTAACAGGTGAATCAAGAAATATCCACTAATTTTTGTAGCTCATAATGCTTCTGGTATCATTGAACCAAATTCATTTCCTGTATGCATTATTTTTTCTTTACATCTATATCAGTTTCTTCAAAGGAAAAGAAAGATAAACAAATCAAGAAAAATCCTCAAAGTCACATACCTATCAAACTAGTTGAAGCATATTCAACTCTATTTGTTTTGTAATCACCTATAACTTTTGTACTGTAATACCTAAATTTATTTGAATCCCTTTTTATGCATTCAAGTATGTAGAGAAGGAACTTGAGACGAGATCCCTTCCTGTGTCGCATTGATTGATAGATAAAGCATTATCACTTAATAAAGGGAGAAAAAAGTTTTGAGATAATGAACGGAACAATGTAACAGATTCGGCACCTTGTGGCTTATGTGCTTATTCTTCGGAACCGTAAGAAGACCGGCTTTTTTAAGAGAGAGACAGCAATGTTACTCCAAATCTCTGATCTAGTTCGAAGATGAGAAATTTTCTCTAAAATTTCCATATCTTCGGATAGAACATAGCCAAAGACAGTGTATGAATCTCTCCATTCCTTGTGATTGGCAAGGCTAATGAAGAAGTCTGGACCAGAACCAACCCATGCCACAGATCCTCTTTTTATGGCAGGACAGTGTTCTTTTGGAATATCCTTGAAATCAAACCCATGGGATTCCAATGTTCCTTGAACTAATGCAAATGGAGGTCCAAATGTAGCCTACATCATCATTCAAATTTAAAAATACACATTAGAAGTTTAAAAGGGAGAAGGATAACATATGAGCATCTTCAAGACGTTTTCATGTAAGGTAGACCTAGGTTCTTTAGCAATGTCCACGTAATATAGATGGAATATTTTGTATAATAATTCGTGTAAGTTAGAGCTGCAGCCATGTGATTAGGAGATCACAAGTATAAGCTGTGAAATCAACCTCTTGCAAATGCAAAGACCGTTAGAATTTGGGTTGCCAGGTTGGGCTTAACTCAACCCTTACAAAATTGTCATATTAGATGATAAACCCACTTATAAACTCACTTTCAGGACTCCGCCATGACAATTTGCACTTTTATTTACATGATAAACCTTACCTTTTTTATGTGGTTTCCCGCTTCATCCCAAATAATTCCCCGAGTTTCAGCGCGATAAATCTGGCAACCAACACAATTTGGCAATGCCAACAGTTCAAGAATGTAGGAAACAGAATGTGGAGCACAGTGTGGCAAAAGCTGTAGAAATAAAAGTTCATAAAGGGTTAGGGAAATGACATTCACGTTTAACTCTAGTAATAAACATAGAATATCAGTTTATCAGTGTAGCAAAAACCGTATATAAAAAAAATGATTAGGATAAGAACACAAGTTTCCAGTTTCCAACTTTCAACCTATCTTACAAGCAACTAGATTAACATTAAATTATCAGAATTCATATATCAGTAAGCATTCAAGCCATCGTAACAAGATATCGGTCGTGAAATAGCATTACAAGTCACGTTAACGTGATTGGTACCTAGAGAAGATAGAATCCTTTTCTCAATTCTCACAAGGGCAAAACTAGAAGCAGAATTCAAACCTAAATACCTCCTTCCACACAGCTACACTCTCCAACAAATGGAAAGTATGAGGACAAGATGAGGATCTATGGAATGTCTTAAAGCTATAACTACTACTCGGTACAGTTTATACCAGTTTTGTCAATTGTAGATAGTTGAAAAAAGTGATTTGTTTGAATTTCACAATGCTACACTGCTATAGCGCCGCTATAGCTATTATTTAACGACACTTTATACTAAATAGCGTATCACGGAACAAGAGCAATTTGTTCGATTTCCGCTAAGCAACAGCCACTATTTGAGAATACTGGTTTACACTTACACTAGAGACAGAGTCACTTTTTGTCTATTTAAAGTTTCACTCTGATATTGAACATGTCCCAAACTCTGATTAACAAATAAGGCTTTTATCAACAAGTAAGAAGCCATGTTCCTTGCAACTTTTACACACCTGCATTCTAAGCTTAAATGCAACGAAAAACTACCCTTACAGACTTTTATAAATATTGTCCTCAAAGTGATCTTCTACCCAATAAAATGTTCCCAATCCGTGTTGTTCAAACCTTTGGCTGATGCTATCAGCAAGGACTTTTTATGTAAAGCTTATCAACCAAACAAAGTATTAACATAAGCTCAGAAAAGTCCTTTATTATTGTAAGACACGCACAAATACATTGAGGACCAAAGAAGCAATCTACAGATAATTGTATATTTCGTAGAGGGGTTTTGCATCCGCTTTGGACATGTCTCGTTTGCCAGATTAAAAGTTAAGAAATAGATAATAGAAATTGGACAAAATGCTGAATATGTCTTGCATTTTGACTACAAAATAACAAGGTAAAAGCATCGTAGACAAACAATAAAGAGGAGATGTAGAGAAATACTTACTTGTATGCGAAGAATCCCGTAGTCAGTCTCCAACCCAACAACTCCCTAAAAGTACAAACATATAATGAAAAAATAAATCTATAGTTCAAAAAAGTAGAGAAACAAAAATACATATGTAACAATCACATAGCTTAAAGAAGCACACAGAACAAAAGTATAATGAGAATATACTTTGAGTGCATTATCATGAACATAATAAAGCATTGCTAACAAATTAAATACACTTATAGGCAGTTTGAAGATCATGAAAAATCAAAATCCATTAATACATATTCAGTTCTTAGAGTGAAGTAATTCAAGCATAAAGTTGGATTCGCAAAACATTGATCGAATAACTGGTAGTAAATGAGAGAAGTAATACTTTTAAATCCATATAAAATGATTTGACACAGAAATAATTACAATAACACAGTATTCTTACCTCGCCCTTATCAAAGACAAATCCAGAAGTCCACATAACTCTATCTCCTGAGCCTAGTCGATCAGGGTTTAAAGCATCTTTTTGTCTTTTTAACCAACACTGAAACGAAAGTAGGTAATGGTATAATCTTAGGTAAAGTGCATATGACATTCTATGCCAAAGAGACTGGAATGAATCCTCAAACGATTCTACATTTCAAGCAATAATAAACTACACAAGCTAAAAGAGTATACGTTTACAGTGGTGGTACTGCAGTACGAAACAGGTTTCCCTAAAAAAAATATATATAAATCATAAACTTTTTATGAGTATAATTCAGTTAAAGCAAAAAGGCTTTAAACCACCTAGATTCATATCGATAAAAATGATGTCTGTTATAAGCTTTTCTACAAGTTCATTATGCGCCAAATGTTCAATAAACATACCAACCAGAAAGTAGGCAAAAATTGAAAGAATTATTACTACTAAGAAAGGTAGCTATAAGGGTCGTAGACTTAACAATTTAAGAATATGCAGAGGGAAAACACTTTCAAAAAATATTCAACTAAATCAAGTCATTAAAGTGCTTCCAACCGACTAAAATGAATCTCAAATACAATGCAGCTTTTGGTAATAAATAAATCTATGAGAAATTGAATTGGAATCAACTGGCAAGGATGTAAAAGAAGCGACTGTTTATCAAAATAAAGTTACTTCATATATACAGACAGATGCACAACAAAAAGCAGTCACTTGTCACTCAAAGGTTCCTAAATCATTGAGCTGAACTTTCTGTTGTTATTAAAAACAAAAAATAATCAACAACTAACCCCATGTTCATTTATCATAATTAATTAATCAATCAACAATTCAAGCTGAGCCTAAATGCACTACAAAGTTGGTGTTTGATAACTAAAAGCAGAACGGAACATAACAGAAGCATAATATACATGTTTGAGTTTAATTTTGATACACTGTCAACAAACTACTCTCAATTAAACATGTGCGACTTTACAAGTACTTATAACTAAGCATTATCCTACTAAGTGGGTCAGCGCCATAATGTTCAATTCTATCATTCACAATGTTGTATATATGAATTAAATCCTAAAGTTTTTGTTATAATATGGTCAATTAACCAGAATCTAGAATCAGATATAATCATCTAAAGTGGTAAAACTAAAATAAAAATGATAGAATTGCAACAATACCTCACCAAATCTAGGTCCACAAGCATTTCTATCACCACACCAAACCCAAGAATTACACAAACAACCACGACCATCACCACCACACGAATCCTTACAAGCCCTACAACATTCCTCCGAAGAATTCACCTTAAAATCCTCACCCCATTTCACAGCATCACCCCATAGTTCCAAATGCTCAACCCCTCTACAACATTTTCCTTCAAAACCATTCTTCTCATCCAAAACATCGTACATTGTTGACACGGATTCAGTACTGCTCTGTCTGAAGACCATGGAAAGGAAAAGGTACACCGCGGAACAGGAGATTGCACCAATCATGAAAAAGATGAGAAGCGTGAATTTACCGAAATCTGAGTCGTTTTGGCGACGACCCATTTTGAGATTATGGGAAATTTGGTGGCTTCTTTTGACGAAGGACAGTGTGATGGGAACAAGAAGAAGAAGAAGAAGAAGAAACACATTGGAAGCTTTTCATGTTGTTTTGACGATGAACTTGTTGGATACAAATGCTAAAAGTAATGCTTCATCGTCACCATGAACTACCAATTTACGACACGTTTCATATTTTCCTTTTTCTTTTTTCTTCTACTATTTTTGTGTCTTTTTCTTTGTCTGTCTTTTTCTCATGCACATACATGATAATATAAGCATTATCATTTGAATTTGACTAAAAATGCCCAACATGATAATAAAAGGAGTTGAGCAGTTATCTTATTTCAGTTCGTAATGATATTGTATAATTATATAATATATATATATAGTGGTAGAGGTTTAAATTTCTACATCTAATTTATTTACTTTAAAAAAACTTATTATTAATTAAACTATTTAATCAAAAAATAATAATTCAAGATTCGAATTGTAATAAAGGGGAATATACTAATATAGCAATTTGGAGGGTGAGGTAGCTCAATTAATTTTAACTAAATGATAAGAATTTAAACTAAGCGATATACTAACACCCCACTTATTCTCTAAAAAAATTTCTAAGTTTGAGCTACCTTCTAAATAAACAAGCACATGGATAGAACCCTAGTTCTTTTTCTTGAGGAAAAATCACAATATCAATCTTCCAAACATCAGGGGCAGATCTAATTAATGGCAATTACATAAATAAAACAAATGAAAAAGCGCACTAAGGAACCACTAAAGAGGAATATGCTCCCTTTCGATCTTTTGTTTGTCAACATTTGATCCAATTGAAATAAATTGATAAACAAAATAGTATCTTACACTAATTTTGATTGCTTTTTTTTTTCCTTCTTCTGTGTTATCTCCTCCGGTTCGGGAGAAGGGACATTGATAATTTGGAGTTTGACCGTGAAGTGAATATAGTCTAACCAAAAATTATATCTTTTAGAAATTCAACTCAGATCCTCCTGAACAATTCATCCTTTCGTAAAATTCATTAACAATCTAAATTCAATTTCTTGTTTAAATTTGATTGCTTTGATAATGCATATTTAATTATATTTTGATTACATAGAAATAAATTCTTAAATGAGAATATGAATAAACGTCACGTATCACTTGCTACATCATCAAAACACAGCCGATGAATAGAAACTAAGAGAAAGTTTTCTCATGTATGAAAATAAATACAATGAATAAAACTACATTCAAGTATTTCAAAAATATATATTTTATTTTTCGAAATTTAAAAGTACTCATTATTATTATGAATATAAACATAGTTTGAACATTTTTTAAAAAAAATACATTCAATTCATATATATCGCTAATATAAAGAATTTTTACATTGTCAATCAATTATGATCATCAAATCTTCAACAATAATTGACTTTTATTTGAGATATTTTTGGAGTCAATGCATCCCCACTTTGAAAAAAAGCAACCCACTTTGTTATCTTAGTTACCTCTCTTCTGAGGTCAACATATACCCACAAAGTTACCATGGTTGCTAGCTCAACGAAATGAAGGATAGTTCACTCATGTTCATGATAATTCGACTGGCAAAAAAATTAACTAAACAAAACTAACAAAAACAATCGATTTCATAAACCAACTTTTTCGACAGCAAAAAAAAAAATCCATGGATCTCATTTTTATTCCAAATGAACAGAGCCAGGAGCTATCACATAAAACTAGGTTTTAATTACACATCACATGTTTGACACATTTGGAACTGTATCAAGAGAAGATCCAAGATATCTTGGACTGAAGTAATCCTTGATTAGTGGAAAATTCCAAATCAGTCTATAACTCAGCAATAATCTTTTCTTCAAAATGACAGGCATCAGGACGTCCATAAGCTACAAAATTCACATCCAACAGCAGCCAGTCTGTTACATTTAGATATGTTTAGACAAATTAACTGGTGACCAGGTCTGCAATCTTCGACGTCATCCCATTGGGAGAAATATAAAGATGGCATTTGAGGATAGAAAAACCGCCTAAAGAATAAGATGACTTACCTCAATAATAAGATCTAGATCCACCACCGCCACCACTCATATAACTGCTACTACCGTTCATACCCCTACTAGAATACATGGACGAATATGAGCTGCCACCAACCTAAACCACCAGCAGAATAAAATTTAAGAATGTCACCAATATTTAGCCATATATGAAACACTACTTCCAATCAGAAAGGATAGTAACATTACATCACTTCCACGAGATAAGTAATCACCACCATAACTTGATGAGTAGATGCCCCCATCACTACCACCAAGAGAGCCTGACACACAGCATACAAAAAAGTTGCAAAACTAAGAAATAAAATTTGATGTTCAAAACAACATATCAGATTATTTGCAATAATATTCACCTCTGCCATAACTCGGTTCCTGTCGACTGCTATACGCCCCATGTGAGTTTTGAATAGATAGAGAACTTCTACTGCCACTATATCCTAAACTAGATCTTTCAAGCCTACTAATCAAAATGTGAGGAATAAGTTAGCAAAGAACAACAGGATCAGGTTGGGGGAATGCATGAACGTTGTTTGGAGGTAACTAACCTATCACCATAAGCCTCTCTATATCGGGAACCACTGCCTCCATAGTCATAGTCTAAACGAGATCTTGATTGGCGAGCACCAGCATCAGCATACCGTGGAGAAATATCATCCTGATGAGAAATGAAAAATAAGCAGAATTTAATTTGCTAAGATCAGAAATAAAATAAATGAGACCATTAAAATGAATGTTTAAAATAAAATTTTACTATGGCAGCATAAGGACGTTTCGAGCCAGATAGTGTGTCAAAATCGCGAGGGCGACCTTCGCGATAACTTAGACGGGGAGATGGAGAAGGAGGCCTTTCAAGTCTTCGATCATAACCATCATCCAGATAACCCCTCCTTGGTGCAGTACGAGATGTATCCCTATGCAGGTCAGGGTAGCCAGAGTCACGGGCTGGATGATCTCTATAAGATGGACGTCTTTGAGAGGCCACCTGAGAGCCATAATCTGTAGAAACTCTACTTCTTGGAGGTGGCAGATCCACAGGTCGACCATAATCCCTCTTCGTGCTACTTTTTGGATATGCAGCTGATAACAAGAGAGTATAATAATATATTATCATAAAGAAAGACTAATAACAGAATCTCTACTAAGGAAAAAATGTAATTCATACCTGCTAATCTCCTGTAAGATCTAGCTGGAGGAGAGGCTGGCCTAGCTCTTACAGGCATCGACGTGACAGGACGTCTATTTCTCGCACTAGAAGGTCTAACTGGTGGAACACGACTCCCAAGTCTTTTGAACACATGAGCAGGTCGACTCTGTGGTCCAGGTCGACTACGTGGTGCAGGTCGACTACGTGAAGGCCTTGCCAATCTTCCAATCTTGCGGCCAGAAATGTCCCTGTGAGTAACATGTTTACCACGAACTTTCGGAAGAGGTCTCGACAATCTAGCCCTAACTTTTGCCTGAAAGAAGCAACAAGAAGCGTTATAAAAAGCTATACTTAGCTGTTGTATATGTACATCAAATTTAAAAGCCAAGCAGACCTTTTTGTTGCCTTCGCCTAACCCTGCACTGGTAATGCTCTCAGCACATTCCACAGCAGCAGCATGCGTACCAAACGTAACAAATCCATAATTCTTCCTGCGAGCACCTGGCATGTTCTTAGCAAGCTCAACTTTTTCAACCTCCCCATATTTCTTAAGAAGAGCTCGGACATAATCTTCATCCCATGAAGGAGGCAGTAAATCAATAAATACTGTTTTAACCTGCAATTTAGATGCATTTGATCAGTTACACCAAAAACAAATGGCACAACTTCACCAACCTATAAAGCACAAGACTCTTATTAGGTGTGTCCATATGTTCAATAGTCAGCCACAATCATACGATAACATACAACATGTATCACATGCCTCACATAAGTGTCCCTGAAAATTATACCTCTGACATAGCTACAGACAGACAGTGAGAGCACATTTAAAAAAAAAAAAACTTTCAAAATTGCGATAATAGGATTTTAATTAGACATTAGAAAGTTCTGCATATGCACATCTTCCCACATACACACATCTTAATCTTCTCCGATCATCATCTTATTTCTGTCAGTGTCTTGGATTTTGCAGATTAGCGGTATGCACATGTCGATATCTGTGTTGTGTCCGTGCATCATAGCAATCAATAACTTTAAGTTGTATTTAACTAATAAAATCTGAAAAACAATGGACATTGCAAGGATGGAATACAAGCCTGTCAAGACATTAAAACTACTTAGGTTTCATCTTGTGATGCTTGTCCAGCATCCAGAGTAGACTAGGTTAAATATGTAGAAATTTATTAAATTAATCAGTCTTAAACTGAACCCAGTGTTGCTTTTATAAGTAATTAGTAGAAAAATAAAGTTATAATCACACCAAAAATATAGTTTACTATAAAAATGAACCACTATTGAGGTTTGAAGCCAACATAAATGTGTACCGATGGCCCAATTCCCAAACGCTTGAATGAGATCAAAGAACCATGTTTTGCAGGTTCAATATATCAGCCCTTGACAAAAGCAAGGAAATGAGATCCAGAAATATACCTGTGCCATAATATCATCACCCAAGTCAATAAAGGAGTTTGCAAAGGAAACCTCGGCAGGTTTATCAACTCCAAAAACAACATCTGTCTTCTGCAATCGCTTATAGGCTTCCTTAGCATCTGAACGAGACGAAAATTCCAAAAGCGCAAATCCACAGTTTGTTCCCTCATTGTTACCATCTTCTACTATAGTCAAATCCTTGAAACTTTCAACTCTATAATGTTTCAATTTCTCCTTTAACTGGCATCAGAAGTTTCATTAACAGTTAGAAACAAGGGCCTTGAAGGTGGCAAGATGAAATAGTAGTAAGCATTACTCGGGCCTTGAAGGCGGCAAGAAATAGACCCAGAAAAAAGACTTACAGCTTCCTTTTTCCATGTCTTGCATATGTTATCTAAATAGAGAGTATCACTGTCCTGACATGTGGTGATACCACATTGTTTGCCATTAATCTGAAATTGTAGTCATGAAAACATATGATTTAATACACTACAAATTGTAAATCTGCTCTAACCATGAGAAGATCAAAGATTACCACTGGATTTTTTAGCTCTCCCAATGCTTTTTTCACTTGTTCAACAGTTTCGAAACGCAATAAAGCAAATCCCTTGTTCCTTTTAGTCTGAGGATCCATCGTCATCCTGGCTTCAGTAATCTCCCCAACTTTACTGAAAACCTTCCTCAGATCATGCTCGGTAGCATCCTTGTCTAGGCCCCCGACAAATACTTCCAATTCCTTCTGCTTCTGCGTCTCCTTTGTAACTTCAACTTGTTCCTCTTCCTTTACATCAGCCAGATGTTCATGCACGCTCTCCTCATTGGCATGCTCATCATCACCAGCAACATCATCATCATCATCATCACCCTCGACTTCTTCATAAACATATTCAACTTCTTCAACTTCCTCATCACCTGTATCACCCTCTTCGTCATCCACATTCTCTTCAGGTTCTTCCTCCACTTCATCTCCGACCTCCTGACCCTCATCTTGTTCAATTTCCCTCTCATCATAGTCATCACCAACATACTCCTCAGGATCATACTCATGATAATTATCCTCAAAATCTAAGTGTTCATCTTTTTCATATTCATCTGTGGACTCCTTAACCTCCTCTACATTGTCTGCTATAAGATAAATATTTAAAGCCATCCCGATCAAAACACTCTCGAATTTTCCAACATTATAGTATTTATAAAATTAGGGTAATCCATTTTCTATAATCAATCCAGCATCCAGCATCACATGAGGTAAAACACTAACACAAGATAGAGAAAGAACTAGAGCAAATTTAAAAAATAAAACAAAACTTCACAGTATATCTGATCCTATATATGATAGTTGTTACCTCAAGTTCCCAAAATGACAGAAGTACAAAACAAACGATAAAGTGCAGTACCACTTAATCACGATCTATCAAAGAAACTCTCTCTCTAGTTTCTACTAAAAATCCCATAACTTCCAAAGTGGGCCAAGGGCAGGTCCTTGGAACATGTCATGTACAGATTTCCATCACTTCATTCACTATCACCAATAGTCTCCCAAAACCATCAAAATTCACAAGACAACCAACGTTGCCAATCCATGATCACAGGAAATAGCGGTTTGTTCGAATTCCACTATGATATAATGTTATATCCATTATTATACAACACTTTGTACTAAACAGCGAATCGCGAAACAAACAATGTCTGTTTTCTCAAATTCCGCTCAGTGTTATAGCCACTATTTGACAACATTAAACACCTAAATTCACTTGATAATCATAACTAATATAAGCAAAAATTTGAAATTTTGATCAACCCCAAATCACATAACAGACACAATATGCATCAAACATAATAAAAAACACTACATATATCCAAAGAATGAAAAAATTCCACAAAAAATCATAAAAAAAAAAAAGGAAAAGGAACTCACTTTCCACCATAGCTACACCATTAGGCATTGTTTCAACAGAATTCTCCTCCGCCGCAGCATCAACAGCATGATTAACTTCATGATTCTGGATAGGTTCAGGTTCAGGTTCTTGCTGGGGATTCTGAATAGCGGTTTTTGAAGAAACCTTAGCTTTCTTTGCCGCAGAACCTCTTTTCACCACTTTCGGAGGCATTGTTCAGATTAGATTCTTAACCCCAATCGAAGAAACAAAATTCCCAACAGAAGAAAGTGTTATTCGGATTAGAAAACCCTAAAATCAAAATCTGAAATTGAAATTATAAAATTGGAAGTTAACCTAATTCTGAATTTGATAAAAGAGAGAAATTTGGGAATCGAGAGATTATATAGAAAACCACAGAGAGCGGATGAATCAAATAGGAACCAAGGAAAGGAAGACCCAAAACTTTATTTAGAGGAAAAAACAAATTATATTTTTAACAAAAATATTAAAATTTGTTAGGATTTGATAATAAAAATATGGAAGGATATTTTTTTTTAAAATAAAAATATGGAAGGAGTGTTTTTTTTAGGAAAAAAATATGGAAGGAGATGAAAACATATTTTTATTAATATTCAATATTTTTTCACCCATGTGTAGTGTTAAATAAAAAAAATCACCCATAATTAGACAAAACATGTTTTGCAACAAATTTCCTTTAAAAAAAAATGTTAAAAAATATAATTAATTTTTTATTGCAGAGAAAAATTAAATTAAAAGAACAAAGAGTAATAAATAATGAAGAGAATGATAGAAAGAATAAAAAACATTAATAATACATTAGTATTGTAAAGCGACGTACTATAATATAACACAAATTTTTTTAAAAATGACATAATAAAATACAGAGAGAGCATAAGATTTTGGGTTAGGTTAACCGGTGCCCTTAGGGCATTAGTTAAGGAAACCAAAAATGGTAAGTTTGCATTGAATTCAACAATTTTTTAAATTTTCAGAAGTCAAATCTATTACTTGTCACCATTTTCCAATACAATATTTCTAAATTTATCCTCTTAACTAATACCCTAAAGGGACTCTTTAGCATTTCTCCAAGATTTTTTATTACTGCCAATTTTCTGAAATAACCCTCACTAAATTTAATCAAATCAATAAATTAATATAGCATTGGTCTTTTTAGATTTTTAATTACATTGGTCTTTCAAATGGTGAGGAAACGGTGGCCACCAAAGAAGGAAATGTGGTGCTCACAAAATGACCGCAACTAACAAATGTTCTATGTGTGTTCAGTCTGCAATGCAAATTGATTTCAGTATCTCAACTGCTTAAAGATACTAATTACATGGTCCATTTAACATACAAATTTTGTCTCTTGTATGAACCCACTTTGAGAAGAACGTTCATTGTAGACAGTAATCCTAGCATAAACAATAATCTATGAACTCAGACTTGTGACATATCCTTGAAGCAAAACAATCACGAGACAATTTTCCCATTGGTGAAAATAAAGCAATTGTTAGTATTTCATTTCATTCATTGTGATTTATGGGGGCTTTATCGATACCATACATTTTGTGGTTTTAATTAAAAAAAATAAATACTATTGTTGATGAGTGCTCGAGTAGTGTGGATTTAAACGAAAGTCTCTAAACATCTTTGTCGATTTTTAGCAATAGTTGAGAGGCAATTTAGCGCACACATGCAGATCATTCGTATTGACAATGGTACTGAACTTACTTGCATAAAAGCATAGTTTCATGGTCATTGTACAATTCATAAAACATCATGTATTGGGACACCACAACAAAATGAAAGAGTGGAGCGGAAGCATCGTCTCATCTTTAATGTTGCTTGTGCTTTACGGTTTCAAGCCAACATTCCAATTCAATTTTGGGGAGAGTGTGCTCTCACTGCATGTTACCTGATCAATTCCCCTACAAAGATTTTGGATGCCAAAACTCCATATGAACTTGCATCCTCCCTCTCCTGAGCATCTGGGTGTTATCGGTTGTTTGGCTTATGCACACAATAAACAACATAAGGATGAAAAATTTGCATATTGAAGTCGCAAGTGTGTTTTTGTTGGCTACCCCTACGACACCAAAGGATGGCACTTGTATGACTTAGTTGAACAATTTCTTCAACTCTAGAGATGTTTTCTGTGAACATCAATTTCCATCTGTTTCACCCATCACACCAACATAGCTTCCCTCTAATCAAGTCTCTGATGCACAAGAAAGTATTTGTTTGCATGAGTAACTTTCATCAAGTTACCATAATATATAAAATAAGTATTTGCATCTTTTCACTTGAGTCGCCATAAATCAAATAGATTCGTTAAATTATTCTTATATTGTGCAGCCTTACATATTGGTTCCATCATGCATCATAATTAAGAATATGACTAATAAGAGTCATGACAATTATATTATTTAACCAAAAAAAAAGAGTTGAATGATGCATGATAAGTTCAAACGAAATGTCATTATCAATAACTAGCGGAAATAAGGGCACTAATGTACTTGTCTATCCGCTTTTCTACTGTGTTTAATCGTATATAAAAATAATATTAATATTGACATATACTATGATCAAATATATTTTTGGCTGATAAGATTAAAATAAGCTCTTTTAATAGTGTCAAATATTAATCATGTGGTGTCAATTATTAATGAGATTTAACTATTTTTTTCACTTAATAATTTAAATTCTTATCGTAGTGGTGTTATTCCTATTTTAAATGGATTTTACATTTTATGAATTAATAATTTAGTTAAATAATAAATTAAAAGGGGTGAGTTTATAAATATAATAGTTTAAACAAATTATAAGGTTGGAGGTTAAATAACCACCTGAAAATTATGCATTCTCTTTTTATATACTAGCATTAAGATGGATACGGTGTCCGCCTGTCTGCTCTTTTTATTGAGCTAATACATGTAAATTATAAACAATAATTTTTATGAAATTAGTTAGATTTTGGAATTTTTATTATAACCTATTTTTTTGGAATTTTTTGAAATGTTGGAACAAAGTTAGAGTATGACACGACCATTGAATTAATTTTTTTTAATAAGTAGATCAAGTATAATATATATAACTTACAATATACATTTTAAAATACACATTACTAATCACTTGAGAATGTAGAGTATGAGTTAAAGTTAAAGAGCAATTCATCTTCCAAAATACTAGCCACTTAAACCACATCTTGTTAGTTATTCCCATTTTACTTTCCTGTCTAGAAATAAACTTCTATACAATAAGATAAGCGTTTACTATTTGTGCCCATTTATTGGATTATTTGTTTAAACATGATCTAAACTTACAAAACCAAAGGCTAATTTTACATGTGATTTGAAACAAAATACTTGAAAGTGTTGCCGAAATACCTTGAAAAAATTACACAAAGTTGACTTAGAACATCCACAATGGAGACACTAATTTTTTTAGTACTTAAATAGATCTCGCGTGTATGCATCACTCATTTATAATTTTTTAATAATAGTAACTAATAAGAACTTAATCCCTCCAACTTATTATTTCACACACATTTCTTAAATGGGACTCATTAATCAATTATCAATAACTTAATATCATTACATTGCAATTTTTTTATATTAAAAGGGTGAGGGTCGCACATAAGATTGGAGGTCTTAAGTGAAACCCCGGGTTTTATAAGACCCCAAAAAAGATTCTCCGCAATGGAAGTACCTAAATGGTTAAGACTCTCCCATATGGTCTTACAAAGAAGCATTTAGTTTTAGTTCCTATATTAATTAATTAAAGTACAAATCTAGTTTAACGAACAAGAGACATAATCAACAATCTCTACCTATATTTTATACTTATTTGCCTCAAGAATAGTAACTAACATGATTAAGGATACACATGATCAGTGACAAACATCAGTTGGTAGTGTTACTACATGAAGAAACAAGCTTGGATCATCAAACAAAGTTTAGGATAAACCCTTTTTCCTATGAGGCGCTTGAACTTTTGCCACGAAATGGAGACAGTTTTCCATTCAATCTTGAAGAGATCTTAAAATAACAATGTTCAGGAAATTATATTTAGAATAACTCAACCATCACCTGCAAACAGAAAATACGTTAAAATTTCGGTGCAAGCATTTATACTTTACAATAGACAAGGCATTTATACTTGAATGCTCAATTTTTCATTTGAAGCCTTTATCAATGGAAGCCTATCAATCATATGTTTTTTTTAAAGATATTTCATGGAAGCATGCAGAATATTTGCTTTTAAATCCTTTATACATGATTTTAAGACATTTTTTCAGTTACCAACAAAGAAAAAGGATTCTTAACTAGCTGGAGAAACTAAAACACATACAGAGAAAAACAAAGCATTTCTTACCATTCTTCTTACTCACGAAATGGCGTGAGATCAATGTTAAACGGCTTCTTCCCTTTGCTTACCCTCTACAATTAATGAAGCTGGAGTTAAATCAAATATACCGGCTTAAAACTCAAAGCAAAACAGAACATTCAAATTGTTTGTCTTTCTGCTGAAAAGCAAATGTATTGCCACTTTCACTATGTATGCAACGTACTATTTACATTGGACGAACACCGTTCAGTCCAATACAACCTTATCTGAGATCAATTTAACTGGGACATAACAGATGAACCCTCTGGTTTATACATGGAGAGCTAGCCTCTGGTGTGGGTTCTTATTCTGCCACTTTTAACGTCTGATCTTACCAGCTTAATTATAAAAAAAATAAAAAATACTCAACATTGACCTAGGAGGATAGAAAGATCCTATCTTTTTTGACATACAAATCTAAACCAGTACCTCTGAGATACCTCCCAATCACCATGGAACAGAAAACTGCGTGGATTGAATTGAAAATTTATAATAATAAAAGGGTCTTTTTTAATAACCTTAATGACAAAATTACTTAAAAATCAGTTTCTCTATTTAAATAGGAAATCAAAATACATCCTAGGCCCCAGGGGTATCAAGACTAGTTCCGTTGGCTTACTTAAAAATGAGAATAATTTTGATGCACTATCGATGTAAAACTTTTAGCTTATACACTGTCAACCAATCATACTATCATCTGTATGACTTTTTATTTTTAAGTTAGATACAAAGCAAGTCAAACTTTTTTAATGATCTAACAGTTATGATCAACACCCAGTGTAAAAAAATATTTACACAGTCAAGTGCATATGAATTAAATCCTAAAATATATTATGCAACCTAGAATCATAAATTTCAAGCAACGACTTACAGAAATAGCTATAAGCTCTTCAAGTAGCTCCTCCAAGTGGCGCAAAGGCTGTCAAATAAAGGGATTTTGTATATATGTCATTAACACTGTATTTGTTAATAGCATCCAAAGGAAAACACTTGCTGAGGAAATGGTGTTTATAAATCTGAACAACTGTTATAAGCAACAACTCACCCATTGTGTTGGACCATCTACAGGTGCATTCAGTGGATCATCATGCACCTGAAAACCCAAGAAATATTTTAGAAGCTCATTGATAGAAAAATTGAATAGATAAAGAAACTCTTTAAATAGAAGCTTTTAGAATCACCAACATGGTAAATACATTTTAGAACTTTCACATCAACCACTTTTTGTTTATTCACAATACTAGCCAATTATAGTAAGCCTAACTATTTTTCGTACCTCCATGAAGATCCCGTCCACTCCTACAGCAACTGATGTCCTTGCAATGCAAGGTATTAGTTCTCGAAGACCTCCACTTGCAACACCTCCTCCATCCAACTATAGATGAAAGTATAATGTTAATCCAACCGAGAGTAGCATTTTGAGGAAGTTACTTAAAAGCTGGAGTCAAAGGTAAATATACTTAAAGATCGTGCGAGACTCCAATTTACGTATTTACCTTTGACTCCAGCTTTTAAGTAACTTCCTCAGTCAAAGGTAAATATACTTAAAGATCGTGCGAGACTCCAATTTACAGAGAACAAATACGAAACGGTATTACTAATTTATTATATTAATGAAGTATAGTATAAAAGCGAGTCTGCGAAACGCACTCACAAAAGAAAAAAAGCAGTACTTGAAGATTCTACATGATATTCATGAATCAGCAAAGCATAGAAGCCACACCTATGAACTCTCAACATCAAAAATCTGAAAAGAAAACTATGATCTCTAATACTCCCTGTGAAATTGAATTAAAGCATTTCGGTGTATGATGTATTCACTTACTATGACATTCCGAATGCAAATATAAAAAATAAAATTGTTGAAATAAAGGGGGAAAATGTTAAAGAGAACCGTTCTTTTTTTATCAATACTAAGGTAATAAGACATTATGAATCCAAATATTCTAACAATTACTACCAACACGAACACTTCAGCAATACAAGTTTATTACACCCTTTTGTGATTTTCAGAAGCATCACAGGCTAAGATAATAAACAAAAGCTTGCAAAACCATGTTACTATGTTTGTATCAAATAAGCATGGGAATTAGAAATATTAAACAGACCTTCTTTCCAGCAGGTTGTTGTAGTGAGTGCGTTATATCAGCTACCTGAGACAAAACATAGGAAATTTTAGTTTTCCAGAAAATAGAAAGCTGAGCACGAAAGTGGAAAGAAACTTCACCATGAAATTTTTTAAATCATTGCGAACAGGCTGCCTAAGAATCGTTCTTTATGACATAGTGACAAATGATGTTCAATCTCATTCTATTTTTTTATTTTTTTTAAGAAGCTAAACTAGCCAACCCAAATCGGCACCCAATCTCATTCTATTAAATATGCATGTTGAAGTAATAAGGATTTTAGGAAAAGAGGGAAAAGAAAGAACAAATACTCAATTATGAATACCGTTTGATATGATTGGTGACTATTATTTTATATAAAAAGACCAAACACTTACCCTTATTTATTTATACTAATACAAGATTTCAAATCTTAATTGAATAGGAAAAACAGAGAAATATGGACTTTAATTTTAAGAGGCCGTCTAAGATACTTTGAAAAAAGAACTAATTTTATGAGATAATCAGAGAGATATTATAGAGGAAATATTTACTTACAACAGGACAATTGGCTTCTCTCAGCCACTCCAGGTTACGTGGATCAACAATCAAATCATCTATATAAAAAAGGAAAAATAGTTGAATCAATCAGAAAAACAAAGGGAAAATGATTTCATTGTTTGCCATTTTAAGGCAAAGTTTATTACAGTTCTAAAGTTCAACCTCAGGCATAAATATTTCAGAGGTAGGACATAGAAATAACTAGCATCACTCGATAAGGGCCTTTTCTTAGTTAAAACATGTCACGCAATACTGCAAAAAACTTGCAAAAATTGAAAACATACAAAAGACCTTAAAAAAAGGTTATCAACTTACTGTAGCCAAACATTGTTCCTCTCTCACAAACCATCACATTAGGATTTCCAGCTAACCGAACCTTTTCGGCTGAATTTGCCATCACCTGTATATAACAAAATTAAGAATCACATGAATAATGCTAAAAACAAGCAATGCTCATTAAGTCATTGTTAACAATTTATAAATTTGAAAGTAATGAAATTGGAAATACTTACAGAAGGAGCACAGAACTGGCCCTTCTTGATGTTGATAATCTTCCCAGTTTGGGCTGCTGCAACTAGAAGATCTGTCTGTCATTACAAGAAAAACACAAAAGAAATAGTTGATGTTACCATATTGATTTAATTTAATAGCCAGAAAACAAAGATGGATAGTTAAATCGAATGCAACAAATATTTACTTGGCGACATAAGAAGGCTGGAATTTGAATGATATCTGCAACTTTGCCAACTGCTTCACACTGGCAAAAGCAAAGATAAATGTGCCAATCAGATCAGGAGTTGGAATCTAAAACATATTACCGCATTCTCTTTGCAACTTCCAAGTATATGTGATATGTCGGAATAACTAATTTGATCATTTTAACATTACCAATTCACATATTATGGAATTATCAATAAAAATAGGTACTAACCACTCTGGATTATCAAATTCAAATGGGTAAGCCAATTTTTAAGGAAAATATAAGTGATGATGAGATAACTCTTCGGATCTCTATTATTCCCCCACTTCAAATGTTCAGTTCGGAACATGAGGCAGTGTGCTGAGAGTCCTTCGTCTTCTAAAGATATGTTCTTGGTAGACTTATTACCTAATGTCGTATTTTCAGTTGATGCATGACTCTCAACACACACCCTCACACCAAGGACTAGACATCTAGAGCATGGACAAATGCTGGTGAAATAGAAGAGATCTTGACCCAATAACATCTAGCATAGGTTTTGATACCATATTAGAATTTGGGCATAAGATCTAACTTAACCCCACAATTCCAACTTGTAAAGTGAGGATCGGCCAACATTACAAGTATTATCAAGACCATATATCTAATCATGGAATAACCAAGAAAAATGTCTTTCTAGTAGTTTTTGTTATACAGTATATAGACCTCACCCATTCCTTTTGTCATGAGTTATCTACCCATGCAAAGAATAAATG
This sequence comes from Medicago arabica, assembly GCA_946800305.1. Taxonomy (NCBI): domain Eukaryota; kingdom Viridiplantae; phylum Streptophyta; class Magnoliopsida; order Fabales; family Fabaceae; genus Medicago; species Medicago arabica. The sequence goes on from OX326969.1 coordinate 41,999,105, forward strand.
ATAGGCTGTGCGATAGTCGGAAATGGTTTGAAGGAAAAGGAGCATAAAATAATGGGATAGGTGGCATTTGTTGAGTAAAGAGAGAGACAGAAAATCATTTGTATACATTAGAGAGATGGGGGTCAATGGGATATTGGCAAGGATTGAGTAGAATTGTGGATTTGGAAACTTTGGATTAGGAATATAGGGTTCCTTTCCAGCAAGTTTATCACTTTTGTCTCTTAGATTTCTCTAATCTCTTCGATTCATTTTACCGAGCATTGCTCCATTTATTTATGTAATTTTCAATTTCTGCATTTGTTGGTTTATCTGTAACAGCCTAAGGGTGTAGGAGTCATCTCCCTCAATTCAGTTTATATTTCAAAATCTGTCTGGTTCCTATCAATATATAAGAGTTTAATCCAGGTATCAATAATTTCATTATATTAAATTTATTTACGTAGCAATCCAACTCGTCTAAGCATCACTTAAGGAAAACCTCGCCAGTTTTCTTCCTTTAGCACCAACAAATATGTAATGATATCCGTTCAAACAACCTATAATTGGTATGCCAAAAACTGTATGGGAGTTTTGTTAAGGGCAACAAGGCTACGGAATATGAATTATACAAAACACAACAAAGCAGACAAAAATTAAATGTGAAACCAGAAAGCTTTTATTTTGGAAAAGTAAAATGGTTTTACCTGGCTGGCCTCGTGCACATCTGTCACTATAGGAATGTCGTAAGCTACTTTAACCTTCTCAAGTATCTGAGGATAAAACAGCAAAAATAAAGAAGGAAATTCATTTAACTAAGACAAAAGAGCTTTATCCGGTGCAAAATTATATGATTTAAACATTGCTATGAAGCAACTTACATGTCAAACAAACATACTAGATGTGTGTTGCCATACCGACACTTGTGCTCGCTAAATGCCATAGTTCCTCATATATTACAAGATGGCTTGAAACTTTACTAGTGTTACTATAGTATTTTTTTTTTCGCTTTGGCTACAGAAATATCTAGGACCGCAAGAGATGTTAATTGACCGACTGAAGTACTGCTGTTTTATATCCTTGCAAATCCTTACAAGGGAACCACATTTCTAAGGGTATGTTTGGATTAAGGTCTTCGAGGGGAGGATTTTGGAGAGCTAAGTCTATATTTGATTATATATTTGAGATTTAACAAAATAAAATGAAAGAATAACATGATAGATGATCATACATTTCAAATTTTCAATCACACTTAATTTATTTTTAGAATATTTTTATAGCTTACTTAACTTTAAAAAGAAAAATAAGTTCTCCCATCCCAAGTCCTCCATCCAAATATACCCTAATGGTCCTGCCAGAAGGTGCACATATGCTACCTCCAGTAACATTTGATTCAAAAACCTCTAGGGATGAGTGGAGCCATACACAATATCAAGGACAATGTTAAGATCCCATATAGGCAGATATATGGCCAAAGTACCCCTTTTGAGTTACAATGAATTGGATGGTCCTATCCCTCTGAGCTTGCTTTTGGGGTTGTGTCAGTATCATACAATTTTCTATTGTTTATGTTATCAGATAATATATAACAACTATAATCCTCGAGATGCAAACAACAAAATTATGTTATGAAAATTAATTGTTAGAAATATGAACCTTCAATCCCTCAACCATCCCTGGGCCACGAAATGATTTTGATGATGTCCGGTTAGCTTTGTCAAAGCTTGATTTGAAAATCAATGGAATTCCAAATCTGAAAGATACATATATACTCAAGATCATGTCAACTGTCAATAAAGATAAAACCAAATATAAAATTGACTAGCGATTTTACTTTACAAGTTAATTTGCACTACCATGCAACCTTGTACTTACTATAGTTAAAGATTATAGTTGTTATCATGTCTATACTTTTGATTTTGAATGACAGCAGTGTAGAAAATTTTTACACTGAAAATGGATCAAAACTAAGCCTTTTACTCCAAATATAGTGAAGAAAAAAGATTTAATTTTACACAAAATACCAGAAAGCAGTTGGCTTCAAACCTAAGGGTTTTACACAAGTACCTACTACCTAGGATGAGTTGTGAAACATTTACTTAATGTTTCATTAAACTAAACTTCAACATATTTCCAAAACTTAATGTGTCTGTGTCAGTGTTTTTCCATTTATGGAAAAAGCATAAGACTTAAAAAGAAATGACATACTTGGATGAAATGGTCTTGATGTGCTTAGCCATCTTCATTATATGCTCTTCTGATTCAATCACATTGGGACCAGCTAGCAGGAAAAACGGCTCTGCAGCCTAATAATGAATTCAAAAAAGAAGAAAAAAAAGCATTTTGATTATGACCCACAAAATTTAACACTGTGTAAACGCATAATCAGACATAATCACGAACCTTGAGCTGGTTATACAGCAATGCAGATGGATCCATTTGGTGCGAAAATGAATCTGCACAGAAACACTGATCAGTGAATTAAAAAAGATAGTAATGTGATTGATCTTTGAGAGAGAGTACCTTGGTTGATGTTGATGGTGAAGATGAAAACGATAGAATGATGTTGCGAAAGGAAAGAAAAAGAAATTTGTTGTCGGTGAATGATTCAGTTTCAGTTACTCAGAGGGCTAAGATATGGTTTTGGTCCCTGCAAATATGCCTAGTTTTGGTTTTAGTCCCTGTAAAAAAAATTGTTTTTGGTCCCTGCAAATATGTCTCGTTTTGGTTTTGGTCTCTGACCCCACTTTTCTGATGATTTGCACACATGGCACATGATGATTGAACTCATTTATTAGATAAATAGTCCCTGCAAAATCTTTTGATTTTGAAAAAGGTCACTGCAAAATATTTTACTTTTGGAAATAGTCCCTACAGGGACCAAAACCAAAACTAGGCATATTTTGCAGGGACCAAAATCAAATTTTTTTTTTACAGGGACTAAAACCAAAACTAGGCATATTTGCAGAGACCAAAACCATATTTTAGCCAAGATTCTATCATATCAAGCGTTTTTCTTTTTTTTTTTTCTTTTTTAATCAAACATAAACTTATTGAATATGTAAGGATTAATCATAATATATGGAAATTTTAAAATAGTGTTTGATTTTGCATTTCGTTAATCAAAATAATTGTTATATTAAAATGTTATGTTAATATTTTCACACCAGTCTCAATGTTATTACATGTGGTCATATCAATCATTATAAATACTTGATTATTGTTATTTCAATTTCAATATGAAAATAATTATTGTGAGTATTGAGATTATTTAATGTTAAAGATTATTTTGACTAACAAATTGCACGATTAAGAGCTATTTTAAAATTTTGATACATTGATTATTGTGACTACTCCTTACATATTCATGGACCGACCAGAGTGACTAAACTATCTATCAAACCAAAACAGAGTTGGATCTTTATTTTTTCTTATTGGGGACATCAAATAGTGTATCTCAATCATGTGTATTGTGTAGCGGGAATTTACAAAAAACAAAAAAAAAATATGAAAATGCTAACAAGTGTCCTTAAAGCATTGTTTAAGCATATAAAAATAGTAACTTTTGTATTGGAAATTGTACGATTATGACTTTAAGAAATGTTTGACTTGCATTTTCAAAACATAGTTTTCTTTTGTGGGTTCCTTAAACAATGTTTTTAGGGCACTTAAACAATGCTCTTGGGGCACTTTTTAGCGAGATCCAAAATAACATGTTATTATAGCAAGCATCAAATAGTGTATCTCAATTAGATTATTAATTTATGGAGAAAATTACACCCATGTTTAAAAAAAGTTGGCGTAATTATCTTGAAGTGCAAGTTTATTCAAGTTGGTCAATTTTGTCACGTAAGCTGTTGAGCCTATCAAATGTGGTGAAGCTAGCTATTGCATTGGATCTTTTTCTCCAAATCTTTTTCCCTCATTTTTTTCACGTGTATTCATTCCAGATGGTATTCAGCTACAAATTAATATTCTAACTAAATTTTTGCAAGTTGTGGTATATAGAACAATCAGTGGTCCTCACATGATAATGAACAATAATACAAGACAATGCTCAAGATAATTTTACATCTTTTCGTTCGTCTGTTTTTTTTTCTGGTATTTTATTGTTGATCTTTTCTAGGGTGAGTATGTGAGTTATTTTTGTCTATAAGGTGGAGTTTGGATTGCTGGAGGTGGAGTTTGAATCATAGGTAAATGATTATGGTGGATTTCGGTGTAGGATTTTGTCGCGGTGGAGATTTGATATTTAGTTGATTGAAACATTTTCAGCTCCAGAATATGATCCCTAATTGTGTTCTCAATCTGAATCCATTCACCATGGCTTATATATTAAGATCACTCACTAAAGTGGTATGAAAATAATGGTAGCGTTGGCATGCTATTGTTATTGTTATCCACATCATTCACATGAGTTGCAGATACAAAATAAATAGTTAATGGCTCATGTTTCGTTTATACCATCTTAATTGCAAGAAAACATTCCATCTCAATATGAACTACTCTACCACTTATTTGACATTGCCAAAGTAATTTCCACTACAATTGTGTAGTCAATAAAAGGGTACATCAACAAATGATCGAACTAGTTTAATGTACAATAAATACCTGGTTAGCCATATGAACAAATGAGTAAACAATTTAAGCCAAAGAATCACAATGAGTTCAAATTTCTACAAGCCTATTAAATGTTTGAAGAGTGTGAGTGCAAAGTCGAGCATCAACCAAACTCGGCAGTGGTAAACAATCTTGAGAATCGAGCAATAACCTTACTTAAATTCATATTGTAGCCCGGCATTTATAGGAATTGCCAATCATCCTCATTGGTGCCTGCATCATTAACAAGGTTCATACTAAGCGAATCATCCTCGTCAAATCTTGTGTCGTCGCCTGACACAGAATTACTTGTGACTTGCATTGGGAGACTTCTAGACTGGGCTACAGTGAATAATGGTGCACCGTTTGATTCTTCTGCAAGCTTAGTTGCTCGGGAACAAAAATCATCAAAATCATCTGGCAGACAACATTGACAATGTAATGTCAATTAATAGAAGGTTTAGATATTAGCCTCCCCACAATTAAACTAGTTATGCCAAAATAACAGCAAACCTTTGTCCCGGCAGTAAAATCCAATAGCCAAAGATGGGTCAATCGAATCTAGGGGCATGTGCCTGCTAATGCTGTTAGGACTCTATAGAAGTTAGATATACAACAAAAACAACCAAGCCTTATCCCAGTAAGGGAGGTCGGCATAAACGATAGATATAAAGACGAATTAACAAATTGCAGTTGACTATAAGAAAATCAATATTAGTAGAAACCTTACTTGCAGTGATACGATGATGTATTAGGTTCTTGAGTATCCCCAGTAATATTAACAACCTGAAAACCATTTAATATGTACTTAGTGATCTGTGAATCTTCACCTATCAAACAGCAGTCTGAAGTCTGAACACTATTTTTTAAGTTACAACAAACAGCAAGGAAACCAAAGAGGATTTCACTCCTCCCAACCACTACTAGGCCATCATTGAGTCGTCTTTTCTATTCTTCATTTTTCAATTGTGCTGTTATGCACTCGTTTTCTTTCCTTTATATATTGCACTCATTTCTTTTTGTTTCCTTTATATATGATGCCAGTTTTGTTTAATTTACAACCGGTGCTCATATTGGTACTTAGTGAAAATGAAAATGTACAGTTTTCTCCTATGCACGAAAATACATCTCAAACTCTCTTGTAAATCTGTAAGTGCCAACACATGTGCTTCCAAAACTTACATACATAACGATAATTCTACAAAATACTGAAAAAAGGATTATCCTGCATACCGGCTTAACTTCATGTGGATCAAGGTAGAATGCCTTATCATTCTGAACACCAATAATGTATGTTGAAGCACCTGGTTTTCCACCTAAGATTCCAAGGCTCTGAGGAAATTTAAAAGTTGACTGCAATAAAGGAATGTACCTGATGACAGTTTATAATAGCAAGTTATCAGTGATTGCACTATCATGAAAACTGAAAAAATTTCAAATTATATTTTATAAACTGCACAAGCCAATATTCAATCAAAATAGACAACTACAAGACTAAAATATTATGTGTATCCATCACACCTGATTATTATCTCTGCTATGTACTAATTCATTAGACAAAGATAGAGAAACCAATCATGTTACATCACGAGGGAGATATACATATACTTATAAGTTTAAACCTATAAATAGATGTGTATTTGTAAGGCAGATGATGCATAATTACAAAATAGAAGTTTTACCAACAGGGAAGTTTCTATCTGTGATTGATAGTATAAGAAAACGGTGGAAGGAAATATTGTAGCTTTGAACATTTTTAGTCACTCCATAGTAAAATGTAATGCAAATTTCCATGTCTATGTTGGCTTATTTGATTTAAGAATTACGATAAAGGAACTTCTCTTTATGGATTACCACTTCTATTGTGTAAAGGAATCCAAATAGGCAGGCAACACATATTAAAACAAGCATAATCATATAAAAAGGTTCAAATGTGAATCAACTATTTTGTATCATAGAACCTTGAAAATGTCACACACCTTAGATTGACTTTATCAAGTCCAAGAACCAAAGGAACCAATAAAAGTAGAGGAGTCCAAGGAACTAGGCCCCTTGAAAACTCTGAACAGCGTTTGGAGGCATCTTCAATGCAGACAACCGGTGCTCCACCTCGTTCCCCATCTTCATCTCCAGAAACAACGTAAATAGCCATTGGAAGTGGCTGTTCTCCTTGCTCATTCTTCTCCCTCTGGTTTCGAGCTACAACTTCCCATGTGCGACACATAGCATATGGCCCCACCCATGACCCAACAGCTAGACCATAACCTTTACCAGCTTGAAGAAGGTTGTGGATAGAAAAAGCAGCCGCCTCGGAATCACCAAATAGTTGTAAGATGTCAATATATTCTCTATCCACTGGCTGTAAATATACAATAATGAGTGAACCTAATGCCGTTATACTTATACCTCAACACAAAGGCGCAAACACAAAAACAACAAAAAGGTATAAAAAGAACAATCTAATTGCTGACACGTTGCATATCAATCACCTGACCTTGTCAACAGTTTTTCTCCACGATCTACCTAATTTGTGAAAAAGTAATGCCTGAATATGACAAAGCAGTATTCATAGTGTTAGTTTGAAAAGGAAAAAAATCAGAGATTTTAAGGTACAATGCGACAAAAAAATTGCCGATAAACAAACATTAGATAGAAAGCATAATACCTGAGCAACGAGCATCTGGCTACTTCGAAGCATACAACCCCAATTAACATCACTAGTATACTTCGAATCTTCAATTGCATCAAAGCCTATAAGGTATGTATATTAAAACTTGTTAGTTTACTATCTACCATCTAAACATCGCATAAAAAGGTAGTGTAGATTTTACAGACCTTTCCGGTAAGTAATTAATATTTTAGAGAAAAAATCTTGCTCAAATGCCGCAAACACGTTACGAGTATCTACATCTCCAGTTGATTCATGCTGTGAAATTTTATGGCAGACACCTAGAAGCCATATATCGCCATCGGAGCTCGAAACGTCGGTCCTGCATGACCCTAGTACACGCTCCTGAAATCTCCTCATTGAACCGCCACTGACGACTTTCCTCACAGCAGCTGCCCACCCACTATTTCGAGAATGAACTGTTTTCTTTTCAGAAGATGATGATTCACTATATGTTTCGTCGACTGAAAAACCAGATGTAAAGAAGGTTGACCATAAGGAAGCCTTGGGAAACTTACTATCACTAGACCCTGCCTTTGAAGAGGCGGGCACCTGAGTACTATCAACAGTCTCGGTTGAGCTTTTAGAAGAACACTTTGCAGCAACAATCCTATCACATAAATCCTTCAATACCATTATGAAGCCACATAAAACATAGGATTTGGCTCATAGAAGCGAACCAAGTTTGTGTCTATCTGCAAGTAAAGAGGCGGATAATGAAACGAACATCCAAACATATAAGCTGATTATTATTCATCGACAACCCAATAGTGTATAGATAACATCTAAGAACATAAGTCAAGAAACTTTTCTTAAGCTAAGCTAACATATGCTTCAGCTACCCTAAAATGCCAGCATAATCTGCATTTATGAAAAGTCGGGAAACTGCAAACACAGAATAGTTCAACTGGTTAATGGGATCCAAATGAGACTTTCTATCTCCCCTTTGACGCAAATTCCAACTCGATGATCATCCCTCCCTAGCAAAATCCCCTAAGCCCAAGTCAAGTTATAGTCCTCACACTTCAAATGTACACATCCTGAAAAAACACAGTTTTCGTGTACTTCCAGAATCATGTGTGGTTTTTAAGAAATACGGAGCGCATAAAGTTGCTCCCAAAAAATGTCCTACAATTTAATCATGCAGGTTGACTTTTGCCAGCCCCTTTGGCATCCTATATATGCCACTAAACAAAAGCATAATCTCTCATTAAGTGATTAAATTACGCCATAATGTTCAATCATAAACCATATTTCGATCCAATTCATTAAATTTGGCGTTTTGAACAAACTATAAAATTGGGGAAGCTATAGAAGTTCAAAAAATGGAACCTTTATCAATGAATAACAATCATTAATCAATTATTACAAATATACATAACCATCTTAAACAAAACAAAACAAAAAAACACATTATACAAACACAAAATCGATGCACAGAATCAATTACATCATCAAACATGTTGAAATTTCATAAGAGCTTCAAAGATAACAAATAAACATGACGAAACTATGTATAATCCACGAAGAAAATTGAGAGATAAAAAAACCCAAAAAAGGAATCTTTTGAGAGACCCAAAATAGAATTTATATTGAAGGCGTATAAACCAACGTTGATGGAAAAGGTTAAGCAACTTTGCAACGAAAACGACGAAAATTGAGAAGAAGAAAAAATAATAAATAAAAAAATGAATTAAGATGGAAAATTAAAGAGAATAAGGGATTGGTAACGTACGTGGATAAGGTTTTGTAGCTGAAAGAGAATGATGAAGAAATTTTGGATCGTGAATTGTTGTTCTTCAGGTATGCGACTTCGTTCGGACTCAATTTCTGATTTTCTTCTGTTTTCTCTCTCAACTTTCTTAGCTATTTGTCGCTATATCTATGTAAAACTCATTGAGTAAAAGTGTGAAACATAAATTTTTAAAGGAATTTATAAAAGATTGTTAAAAAAATTGTACCAAAAAATAAAACAAACAAATAGAGAGAATACAAAAAAATTATATAAAAATTTATATAATTAATTGATATGTATGAATATATCTACAAAAATAAGTTGGAAAATATGTCTTACCGGAGTCAATTTTAATTGTTTTATAAAGTAAATTTAGATTGAGAGTTGCATTAATTTTCATTTCGATGTTTAAAAACATAGATTTCACTTTAGTTTTTTAAATTTTCATGCGAAAAATGGTGAAAATGAAAGTGTGTTTTGAGAGTGCCGATGAGTTATCCTTATATAGACGTGGAGGGCTCTAATTGTCTTTGGGATCCAAGGGAGTCGTTAGAGTTGTGTTGGATGGTGGAGATTAGTCAAAGGTGGGCTCCTCTGCCGTAGTTTGCATAAGCCTTTGCATGCACACCTCATTGTCTTTTGAATTATGCTCTTCCCCCTGTACATTTTGCTCCCACCCAGTCAAACTGACCAAAATACCACTGCGCTAGTTAACTAACACAAAATTAAATTAACATGACTTAAAATTTCGTTTGTTTTACACATGCGTGACTTAAGTCACGCAGCGTGAGTTAACTCACGCAGGAATTAACGCATGCGTGAGTTAACTCTCGTTGGTATAAAACCATTCAATTTTTCACTTTTTTGCACTATTATGCACATGACAACAAACCAAGTCACACATGATACACTTTTTCTCCCACTGTCACACATATTCATTATACTCGTTGGTTGTAAATGACCTATCAAATCCATCACTTCTTTTATTAAATTCAAGTCAAGCATGGTTGTAAATGACTAAGAAAAGTGAATGGTATGCATCATAGTATTTTATTAATATGACTTAACTCCACCCACACATATGCACATATGCAGATAGTGCAAAAAAGTGAAAAATTGAATGGTTTTATACCAGCGTGAGTTAACGTGAGTTAACACACGCGGCGTGACTTAAGTCGCGTATATGTAAAACAAACGAAATTTTAAGATTTCTGCTCTTCCCCTGCACAAAACACTCGCGTCCAGCATGATTTCCAAATATATCTATGTGCTACTTAAATAACGCTGCGCTACTAACTCACGCAGCGTGAGTTAAGTCACGCAGAGTTGTTGTTTTCGTACAAAATCTCATCAGTCCATACTCCAAGCATCATTTTCTTTCCCTCCACCTTCAAAAACCCAAAAAGTGGGAATTTTTGGGTCAAAATCCTCATCTCAAATCATTGCAAATCGTCAGGAAGCAAGTTTCTACGTTCATCCAGCACCAAATATCAGGTATTGTACCATCAAAACTCATCTCATTTTGCTGGTTTTTGTGCTTGGTTCGTGTGGTTTTCGTAGGCAGTAGGTCTTGGTGCGTAAGTTAACTTGCGCAACTGTTAAAAGACTTAAGTCACGCAGGAGTTAATGTGTTGCGTGACTTAATTCACGCCACTGTACAATCCTGTGTTTTGAATTTTTTGCGCCACTTTTGTTCTTGGGTAGCTTGTTCCACGAATAATTTATTTATTCTTCCTTTGTAATTTTTTTTATTCAATAGATATATAGTGAGATGGTTGACAATGTCGCGGGTGATGACGTTGAACCGAAACCGGCCAAAAATGAAGCTTTCGACGAAGGTTCGGGCGATGTCAAACCAACCGTTAATGTAAAATCGTTTAAAGTCAAAATTCTATTTCAAGCTCGCATTGGTAAAATTGAAGAACCTAAACTGGTACCTATCGATGTTGTTTGCGAAGGTCGCAACACCGCCTCATTTTTTACAACAAATGCAAGATGGAGAGAGCGAGAAGAGTTACTTGCTTGGGTTCGTCGACAAGGGGTAAGGGCCGGATTTAGTGTTTGTATAGATAAATCCGTTTTAAAAAGACCGTACTTGACAATGCAATGTGAAAGGAGTGGGATATACAAGTTGTAACACCCCGTTTTCCCAACATATAAATAAATGCAAAAATACATCAGAGTGCACCTTAAACAGGATGCCACATTTCATACTTCAAAAATCATTTCATTATAAATAGGGTTAAAGTCCATTATTTAATTGAACACCTGTTTTTAATAATTCAAATAATATTGTAGCGGAAATCATTCAACATTAAAAGTCAAAACTTGGCACTAGGCCTCAACGTAATCAACATAATAAAAACTTCCAAATAAATGATTCATCAACAACATCTTAAAAGTGATACGTAATTAAAAGGAAAAACAAAACAATTGAATATCTCCATCCCGTTACATATCATAGCAAGACTCCTATGACGACACGAGGATCAACTCACATCAGCGGACTACTCCTGGTTATCTACATGTTACCCACGTAGAGGCAACATTCAAACAGAAGGGGTGAGATTTCACATTCGTTAATAATAAACAACGATTCATAATAAGAATTAATGAACATATTATGGCCGCAACAATCATCAATAAGTATTACATATAATTTTAGATATTTTCATCAATTAATTTCATTTGTCAAAGCAACAACAACAACAACTTAACAATATCAACAACAACTTGATGATGCGACAACAACAACAACTTAACAATATCAACAACAACTTGATGATGCGGCAGCAACAACAACTCAACAATATGTCAATGACAACTTAATAATGCAACAACAACAACAACTTACAAAATGCATTATAATATGCATGAGGTACCAACAGAGCGTCAAGCTCTCAACATGATGTCGTAATTCGACTAAACAGAGCATCATGCCCTCAACTAATAACAAGACATTAAGCCTTCAACGTAAACAAGACATCAAGCCTTCAACTAAAACAAATGCTTATGCAATGATAAGACTCTGACATGCAACAACTTATGACATCGTAATTCACATAATAAATTATCTATAAAAGATATTCATGTCAAACCAAAGCTACTGGATACATAATTTAATCAACAACAATATTCATATTCAGACCAAAGGCCAATTCAAAACAGAAACATGCGAAAAAGACACAAAAACGTGAAACACGGCAGTCTGCCATCAAGCAGTTCGTTGTGGCGAGTGGGATTGCTCGCCGTGGCGAGCTGGCAGTTGCTCTCGGCATAGGTCTCGCCGCGGCGAACTAACTGCTCGTTGTGGCGAGTGACTAACTGGGTCACTCGCGAGGCGACTAAAACTACTCGCCTTGGCGAGTTAACTGTTACTCGCGGGGCGAGGATAATCGCTCGCTGTGGCGAGCGACGACGAACAGGGCTACGAATAGCATGAACATAAATTTAGAAATTGTCCCAAAAACTCAATTTTCAACACCCTAACTCCCAAAATTAATAGGAAATATTGTCTGCTGATAGACTACAACCTAGACAACAAATTTTACATTAATCCATGTGATTACCTAGGTTTTTAACAATCCTAATTCAATTCAACCCTAATTTCTCCACAACAATTTTCAACAATGACAAGAGATTAATCTAATTAGAATCATATGTTCATTATTAAAGAAAGTTAGTCTCACACTTACCTTAGATTGGTTGATTTTTCAGAACTCTTCAAGTTTCTCCCAAAAGCTGTATTTTCACGTTCTCTCTGTTTTTCCCCAAAAGCTGCTTCTCTGGTTTTCTAACCCTAATCCTTAGTGTTCTCCCTTATTTATACTCTCCACTAATCATAACTTAACAAACTCCTCTAATTACTGAACTACCCTTAATTAATCTAATCTTTTAAAATTCCTTTACTTTTAATGTTATAACAACCTACTAATAAATCTTAAAAGAAAACATCACAATTAATCAATTAAATCAACAAAAGATACCAAACTCAAATAAAAATAATTAAATAAACAATAGGGCGTTACAACTCTCCCCCACTTAGAATATTTTCTTCCTCGAAAATTTACACTTCTCAAACAACTCTGGATACGACTATAACATCTTACTTTCCAACTCCCACGTCAAACTTTCACCAGCCGCTCCTTCCCAAACAACTTTCACAAGGGGTATATCCTTGCCTCTTAGCTTCTTCACTTCACAGCCTTCAATCTTCACTGGTAAGGTCTCGATCGTGAGGTTGTCTCTCACTTGCACATCATCTCTTGGAATCACATGAGATGGATCTGAAACATACTTCTGAAGTTGTGACACATGAAATACATTATGTAAATTCGATAGATGCGACGGTAAACCTACTCTATACGCAACCTTCCCAACTCTTTCCAAAATCTGATACGGGCTAATAAACCTTGGAGTCGACTTCTTCGATTTCAGCGCCCGTCCAACACCGGTCACATGAGTGACTCTCACTTTCATCTTTTCTCTAAATCGACTTAACCTTCTCGGTAGTCAGTTGGACAATCTCAGGTCCTAGTACCACACTCTCACCGGACTTATACCAACACAACAGAGTTCTGCATCTCCGGCCATACAACGCTTCGAACGGTGTCATTCCAATGCTAGAATGGTAACTGTTATTGTAAGTCAACTCAATCAATGACAGATGACTATCCCAAGTTCCTCCCTGCTCAAGCACACAAACTCTCAACAAGTCCTCCAGCGACTGAATCATCCTCTCAGTCTGTCCATCTGTCTGTGGATGATACGCCGAACTCAAATTAAGCTTAGAACTCAACGCTTCCTGCAAGCTCTTCCAAAATCTAGAAGTAAATCTTGGATCTCTGTCTGATACAATACTTGTTGGAATACCATGCAGCTTCACAATCTCACGGATATAGATTCCTACCAACTGATGTATAGGAAAACTAATGTTTATCGAAATAAAATGAGCCGACTTCGTCAGTCTATCTACAATTATCCAAATTGCATCATTTCCCTTTGGAGTATTCGGTAAACTAGTCACAAAATCCATGGATATGTCTATTACACAAGATGCAATAGTGTCAATTATCAAGAATAATTGTTATTCTTTTTGTCTCGCCAAAAGAAGGAATAAATTATTGTAAGAATCAAGATTCTTAAAGGCATTAAAAGGCAAGAAATCAAGAAAAATCAAAGCAATATTTGCACATGGGCCACAAGACTACAAAAGGAATAAAATATGCAAGAGGTCCCATATGATTTTCGACCCATTAAGGAATAAATGGAAATAGATCCATTAAGGAATATGTCTCCAAAGTTACTACCATATGACATCATCAAAGACATCTTCTTATGACATCATCACAAGTGACCTCCAAGCTTCTGCAATCAAGAGAATAACTCATAACAACTTGCAAAACGTGTTCCTTGTTTGCTCAAGTTTGGCTTGTATAGAGAGAACGTTCTGAAGAACGTTATGGGTAAGCAAAACCACCAAAGCAAGATCTCAAAAGTTGTTCCTTGTGATAAAAGCATATGACATCATCATATGACATCAAGATGACATCAACACATCTTAACAAGTGACAAACAAGCTTCTACATCAAGAGTACAACTAATGACATCTTGCAAAACGTGTTGCTTTGGGCCCAAGTTAAGGCTGGAACAGTAAGAACGTTTTGGAGGAGTTTCTACTAGCTGAATACTATAGTGGATAATCTCACACGAAGTTTGGGGACTGTGAGTAGCCGGGTTTGATGAACAAGGATAACTCTTATGTGTTATTCTTCATTCTCTCTCTCTCTCTCTCTTACTTTTTACACAATACACACACACGATCACACACATTAATATTTATTTATCTCCATAACATTCTGCTCCTAATTAATCACAATCATATTAATCCAGAGTTCTCTGGTCCTAATTTAATCTTTACTTTATTAACCGACTCAAGAACATTCTGGTCCAAGACAAAACAATTATTTAAATATTTAACTAAAGTTTAAATTCATTGTTTTATCATTCTGCATTTATATTTCTCCAAAACATTCTGGTCCTTGTTTAATATAACTTTATATTTCAGCTTAATATCATTTTTCTCATTCTGCTTATATTATCATTCTCCATAACATTCTCGTCCTACATATATTAATTGCTATTTATTTGTTTAACTAATAGTAACCAAGAATTTTTCTTGAATATATAAACTTAATTTAAGTTTCAGAAATAATTTTAAAAGGGTCACAA
Organism: Medicago arabica; assembly: GCA_946800305.1. Taxonomy (NCBI): domain Eukaryota; kingdom Viridiplantae; phylum Streptophyta; class Magnoliopsida; order Fabales; family Fabaceae; genus Medicago; species Medicago arabica. The sequence goes on from OX326969.1 coordinate 42,014,314, forward strand.
TTCAAACCCCCCTTTCTTGTGACTATTTATTCTACTTCAATATGTTTCAATCACACACAATAATACCAACTACATTCTTAAAAAAAAAAAAACACCACTACATGCATGAACCGCTGATAAATCTTTTAACTAATACATTTTTTGAAACAAACTAATACGTATTTCTCTCATTCTTCATGTATTAAATACGTATTTTTGAGTCATGCATGTCATATGGGAATAAATATTATATATGTCAGAAATAAAAAGAGATTGTCAATTTTAACTCTTATTACATCTATTTATTATGGTTCTATTTTCTATTATATAATTGAATTTTTTTTATAAATAATCACATAAGATTTAGTGAAGTTCTATTGGTTTAAGGAAAAGTATAAATCAAATCATTTACCACTTTAAAATTAACGGAATATCAACAAAGTTATTTATTTATTTGTTCCCTCCTTTATTTTCATCTATTATTTTATATTTATTTTTTCTTCTTTATTCCACAATTGCGTGAAATAAAAGACACTTTTACAAACATACAAACAAATAAAATTGGTATTCTCTAATTATTTGATATAGAGTATTAAAAAAAATAGATCACGTCTAAATATTTATACTATATGCATATATTATTAAACAATGAATAGTGTCTTTTGTGAACGAACCCATAGAGACCGGTAAGGATGTGTGAAGATGGAGACAAAAGAGAAAATCTCCCCATCACGCCTCTGCTTGCTCACTTAAACCAAATAATTTGATCTATTATTGAAAGTCACATATTTTAAATATTTTACGGCAGGATTTTTAACGATTAACGTTAGTATGTCAATTGTTATGTTAGTTTTTCTCTTTGTCATACTTAAACATTAACCTTCATCTCCTTGCCTCTTAGCTCAAAACTAGTTGAGCTACCCAACCCCCTATTTTATAGCACAATTGATAGTTGAAGAAATAATTTTTTTGCAATTATATATATATATATATATATATATATATATAAACATAGTTTTAGATAAATATCATATACATTATTTATAAACACATGGAGGATAAAAATCCTTTTAACCTTTGTCATATAATTATGAATAAAATATATTATATAATATTTTTAAATAAACAAATAAATAATATTTAAAATAAAATTATCACGTGCATGCTATGGAACACACTAGTCTTATACATAAGATATGTAGGTAATATGGTGAAAATTGATATATATGATGATTGTAATTTAGGCTTCCCATATGGCTCAAGTTAAAACATTAACAACGTTGTTACTTTGTCAACAATTTCTCGAACACTTATCAAACTAATCACCAATAATATTGCTTATTTGATGCTTTCATATCTCGTAATACTACCATTGTGTTGTGGTTGAATCTTACAGAAACTACAATGAATGAGGTCCAATGTCACCGCAGTTGAGGTTATGGACTGCTTGTAGATAGCACAGTAACCCTGTGGGCATCAAATAATAAGTACAAGTCTCATTTTAGGAGATCATTATAAACATTGTTTTTTAATAAATTTTATTATTATGAAACACTACACCTTTCGAAGTATACTATTTTTCAAGACCATTCCAAACAAGTATAATACTCAAGCAAATTGAATATTATGAATTTCTGACACCAAACATGAATTGGTTGGATTACAATTTCTTTAATTGCATATCAATCACAAGTTAAAAATTTGACAAACAACATCGAGTTGATATTAGATTTATTGAGAACTTTGTCACTTGTGAAAGTGAACAGTAAAAATAATCGGAAGAGTAATGATTGGAGTAATAATTGGATGAGGTTTTTAATCCTGTTCATAAACGAACTGATTTTGGTTCAGTAGTATCGAGTGTGTATAAAGTTGCAATAAAAATACCAATGTTGCCAGTAATTTAGGCGGAGTTTTTTGGTTTTGTATATATTTATATTCATTGCACCTAATTTATTCATTTTATTTTAGTTTTGTATCAATTGAACTGACTCAATGAAAAGGAGGAAAAAAAAGATAAAATTATCTTATACAAAAAAATTAAATTCCATGATACACTTGTTTTTTTATATAAAAAAAATAAAAAATCAATCGATGACAGGGATGACAATGGGTACCCTATGGATAGAGTACTACAGTGCCCTTCTCCATACCCGCATTTGTAAAAAAATACCCGTATTTGTGCCCGTACCCTCATGGACAACAACTTTAGTGCCTTTTCTCATACCCTATGGGTACCTAAGTGCCCATATCTGCATCCATTACCCGCACTTTAAATATGAAAAGACAATAAAATCATCACAGTTGAAATAAAACCATGGTCCAATTTTTAAAAAATTAACTCATAAAATAGTATGAATCGTAGTATTTAGTCAAATAAAAAACATCCAAAATATCCCTAAATAATTGTACACCGACATGATGAAGTTGTTATTGTATTAAGTAGTTTTTTGGTTTAGGTTTAGGTTTAGGTTTAGGCTTAAATAGTTAAATTAATTATACATAAAAAATAAATAAATTATCTATGATATTATATAAATTTGTACATGCGGGGTTGCGGGGCTGAGCATGATAGTACCATTACCCGTGCCTATACCCATTAAAATTTGTGGATATTACCCGGATCCGTGTCCAAATCCACGAAAACGGAGTTTTACCCTATCCATTGTGGGTATTTTTTGCGGGTACCCATTGAGCCTGGGTCCAATTGTCATCCCTAATCAGTGATACCTCGATAATAGTAGAGAAGTCTTGGTCAAATATTTGTTTGACAAAGGCATGTCTCATGTTATTTGAGCTTGTTATTGGATTAAAGATGACTTTCAAAGAATATGTTGGTTGGGATTAACGTAAGTAGTTTTTTGGTTTAATGAAACATCATGCTTTCTAAATTATAAAGTGGGAAGAACGTCTGAATATTTAAGATTGTAAATTGGTGATCGTTTCAGTGGAAGAGTCACAATCTATTTTAGTGGAAGAGTCACAATCTATTTTTTCGAGATTATCTTTTGCTTTCTTAAAAGTTGTTCCGGATGCTTTACTAGTTTACTTTCTTTCTTCAAAGCTTCTTCATATACCGTTTCTAAATGAAATTTTATTTATTTATTTTGGGGAGGGGGATAAAATGTGTTTATCTAAAGAGAAGGGGGTTATGGTTCATAATTTAAAAGCATTTAATATTATCACTTTGTTGGAAAAGTGGTGTTAGCGTATGAGGGATGACAATGAGGTTTATGGTTCAAAATTTTATCAAGTAAATATGGGGTAAGGAATGGTGGTTTGCATAGAGGGTAGTCTAGATTAATCTTGGTGGAAATATTTGTGTTGAGTAGAGAGGGGTGGTGGTAGTTCTCTTAATTTGTTCTCTAATTGCTTGTCAAAGGTGGTTGAAGATGGTAGAAACATTTTGTTTTGGTTTGAAACGTTGGGTAGGGGGTTGAAGTTCTTAAGGATAAGATTTGACATAATTTTTAGTATATCCACCAATAAAAGGTGACTGCGGCGACTATGTTTAAAGTGGTTGAAGATTTAAGTGATATGGATTTTGGAGGTGGTGTAGGAATCTTTCCTTTAGGAGAAAATTTTAGTCGCTGAATGAAGGGATTGTTTCACTAACCACAGAAAAATGTGAAAAATATTTGGTCTTGGAATCAAAATTCATGTGAAGGTTACTCTATGAAAGAAGCTTACCGTGTATAATCATATGTGCAACTAAGATATATGATGGAACAAATTGGTGCCTCGTAAGGTATCTCTGATGGCGTGGACGCTCCACAATGATCACTTACCAGTAAAAGATAACCTACTCAGTCAAATATTTAATTAATTGGAGTCCTATATGCGTGTTAGTGGATGTGGGTATATCGAGAATTCACAATACTTATTTTTTATTGTTTATTTTTTGGAAGGTTTGGATGAAAATAGTTGATTGGTTGCATTTTGTTGTGTTTTATCAAATAATAGTATGGTGCATGAACAATCAATTTTCACCTCGGTATCGAGTGGTATAAAGATTTGTGAATGCATCAATCTATTTAGTTAATAACATGCATTTGGTAGCTTTGAAAACCATAAAGAATTTGATCTTTTGATAGTATGAGATGAAGGATGAGATCCAAGAAGATGAGATTTAATATTGATTTTTATCATCGGAATTCTAAGAAAATTGTTGTTCACATTTGAAACAAAGCTAAAATACACTAGAAAAAGACGTATATGTCCTTCGAAGTTAATTGCCGCAACTTTCATCGGCAGTTAACTGCCGCTCTGATTTTGGTACAAATTTCAGGCATAACCAACATTACTCTCATCAATTATCATGGTCACTATCAATCTCTCTCAAAATCTCTACCAAAATCATCCAATCTCATTTTTTTCAAAATTCATCCAAATTTATTCAACAAAATCACAATTAAGTAAGTAATCATAGTGCTATTAACATACATTTTAGTTGTTATAATTGTTTTTCTTTTTTATAATTTTAGTTTTAAGTTGATTTAATTTTTTTTAAATGAATCAAATGTCTACAAGTAAGATATTATGATTCATTTTTAGAGTAAATTTAAGTTGATTAAGTGTATAGATATTTGCATGTTTACGTTGTAGTTTTGAGTTTTAGGGTTTATGTATAATTTGCACTCCAAATGTTTGAATGAGTTTTTCATTGATTATTTAATTTTTTATGATGTAGATCTGAAACAATCGCTAATTTGTTCAACACTCAAGTACGCTTCAACGGTGGAAATCATCAGTTGTTCAAGGTTTGGTACATTAATGTCACGTCAAAAGGTCTGAAAGATCAACTGAATGAAATAAATTAAGGATTCAACCCGGAGACACAAGGAGAGTGGAATGTGTTTGGTATGAACGTCCATTGTTCGACGAGGGGAGAATAACATTCAATCAGTTAGAATTAACGGACGACGACGTGAGGAACATGTTCTCGATTCTTTGTCAGCACATCATGTTCACGCGGATCGATATGTATGTTACGTTGCTGAGATCGTCTGAAGATATTTTAAGAGTTTGATTACATCATCAAAGTGAATGACATTGAGTAAAGCTAATGTCTACCCCTCCAAAATTGTCATATTTGCCTGCCGCCATTTCGTTTGAGTCTGAATTAATAGCCCACAGAGTCTCTAATACAACACACAAAAGATGTAAAATGGTTACGGTCATGGAACGCGGCATCCCCATTACACTTCAACCACGTCTCGCGCGGTTTCTCCCAAACTGAATTGGTACCTTGCACACTGTTATTACTGTGTTGCACAACCGGTGGTGAAGTCTATTTATGAACTTCTTGTTGAAGTATATGAAAGTCATTCTAAATAACATCATTATGTGCAGTCCAAATTTACCAAAGAAGTAAAGCTACCTAACCAGCAATGAAACGAGGTTGAATAAATACATTTAAAATTTCTAGGAGCAACACAAAACAATTTCACAATGATTGGTTTTTTCATCTATTCTTTTTGTGCTAATTGCTTTCAAGAATTTACTACATATTTATTTGACTTTTGTTACAATTTTTTGACTTTTGTTTAAAGAAAATTCAAAGTAGCATAATTTTTTTTTGCAAAGTTTTATGCAAATATTTTAAAAAAATAAGTATTTGATTGACTAAAGAAGAACAAAATTGTATATATTTTTTTAAATTTATATACGGTAGATATGTATACTTTTTTTTTTCTTGAAGATATGGTATATTATTTTAAAAATTCAATTATTGAATAAAAAAGTTAAAAGGTAGAAATTGAGTGGAAAATAAAGCTACACGTAAGAAAATACAGTAATAACGAAAAAATATTCCAAAGTTATCGTCGCATCTTCTTCGTGACAGCGTCGGCGGCTACCAATTCTCTCTGTTTCTCTCTCTCTAGAATCAATTCGTTGCTCCTGAAAGCGAGAGACCCTTTTGGAAGAGGAACAAGGAGAAAGAAAAACCCAAGATATTTTCTTCTTCTTCGTATTCTCTTCCGCAATATTCACACAGTAAATTTATGGATAACAGGTGCAATTCTGTTTCACGTCAACTTCATTCCGTCGCTAAAAACCTTCCGTCGCTTTTTCAACCCTTTGATAGATCCATTCCTGGCTTTCCTTTTTTACTTTTTTGCCTTCACAAGTAGCATTCTTTCTTTCTCCTCAATAAAGGTTCGTTTTTTTCATCTGGGTTCTCTTCTTTCACCTCAATTTGAAAATATTTGTTTCTGGGTTTTGCTATTGTTTTGAGATTATTAAGCTTACTTTTTGTGCTGTACTTGCTTTGAATTCTCTGTTTATTTTAAATTAGTGATATTTACATGGTTTAATTTTATAATTGAGCTAGTTTAAATTATGGATTTTAACATCAAAATGTTTGAGAAGTTTAAATTATCATTATTATTGCCCTGTTTGGATAAACTGTTCAATTAAGTGCTTATGTATAAACTATTTCAACAGCAAAAGATAAATAAAGTCAAAATATTTTCATATAAGCTATAAGCTTTTTTCATAAGCTGAGAGCATACTATGTGTCTGTTTGCAATGCATTGACTTATTTGAGCTTATCTACTGACATAAGCACTTGTGAGACTGTTTGGATGAGCTTATAAAAACAGCTTATAGCTTATACGAAAATAATTTAGCTTTATTCTATCTTTTGTTATAAAAAAAAAAAAAAGCTTATACATAAGCGCTTATGCTATAAGATGCAAATTAAGTTGTTTATCCAAACAGGTCATATGGACATGTCATAAGTTGTTTTTATAAACTTTCTCAAACAGTCTCATAAATACTATTGCTAGTGGATAGACATAAATAAGTCAATTTAACCAGGCTCTATGTTTTCAAGTGATTGTATGACTTACTGTTACGTGGCATGATCCTAAGTGCTTATTAGTTATTACAGTTGTTGACTTGGACTTTTTGTAAGCCAGGTCTTCAGATTGTGGCTTCCTTAGTTTATTATTCTGTATATGCTGCACAAGTCTTCAGACAGAGAGATACCTTTATTTCTGCTTAAATTATGGTGTATGGACCACGATGACCGTTTCAGCTGGATCATCCCTTAAGATGTCGTGGTCCAGGGGCAAACAACCTTCTGGTTGGACAGCTTTTGATCTCAAGCAGAAAATGAAGAACAGTATTGAATCTGAAGTTGACAAGGATCCTTTCCCACCTATAGGCTCATCTAGTTCTATGCGACGTGGTGATAAGTTTATCAAGAAGAAACATGTTCCTCTGAAGCCTTTCTCTTCGGTACTTGTACCTAATGTAAATTTTCCTCCCTTGAAGGAGGTTGGGAATGGCCAAAAGGCAGTCTTAGGTTCTGCTTCTTGTGGGACTACTGCTCAGGAAGATGTTAATGGAGCTACCAAGAAGCTCAAAGAGCAGTATCCTTGGGCTGAAAATAGCTTGATTGACGATATCTTGGCTGCCGTTAATAATAATGTTGATAAGGCCGTGGCTTTATTGGAAACAATGGCCTCTGCAGTCAATTTCGAAGAACAAAAAGTATTGAGTAATCCCCATCCAAGGCCAACTATATCAGATGATATTACACGTGAGGTGAAGACTGGTGAAAGTCTTGCTCTAGAAATGATCAAAGATGACATTCTCTTCCATTCTAATATTGTTGGTCACGTCCAACATAACGATAAAGACTTGGAGAATAGAAATGCTTCCTCAGGTCAGAAGTTTTCTGATGTAATGGACCTCTTGAACTCTGTTCCGGTTGAGCCTGAATGGGAGGAGGATGATATTTACTTAAGCCATCGAAAGGATGCATTGAAGACAATGAGGTGTGTGAATGCTAACTCATGTAATCTTTTCTTGAGAGGGTATTAGTTAGTTCTGTCTTTGCCTGTATTTATTTATAAGATTTTTTTCTCATGGTATATATGTCCTTTTTCCTCTTCTGTTATCAACTTTTATATAAGATATGTCGGAAAACATGTATAGTGAGGAATGGGGCACATCTTAAACCTTGCCACCATTTATGACTTCTCTTATGCCAATTGTTAACTTCTGATTTGCATGCATCCTAAACACACTGAATATGTTAGACTGCATTATATTATTATTGCCTTTTTTAATGCATTTGTTCTATGTTCTGGTTTTCTTCAGTGTAAGGTAATTATTGCTAAAATGGTTGACAAAGTTTGGCGTTAATACGAATTCTCCAAATCAAACCTGTAATTTAATTGATGATGGCATATTGTTTCATTTTATAACCTACAATGTTTTGGCTCTCTTTCTCTGAATTCCTTGTAGTGTGCATACATAAATGTTCTAAACCTTAATCAATGATACTAGGAAAACATAAGTTAACTGATTTATTTTCACAGCATTGCTTTTTTATTTTTGTCGATGATTTTGTTCGGATTTGCAATTCTGACTTTATTTAATAGAATATTCCAGTTTTGTATATTCTTTTAGATATCCTGAGAGATTCGAATAGCCTAATTAATCCACCCTACATAATAGTTGTCTCTTTGAGAGACACGGCTTTTGTAGGAGATCTTCTAATCTATGTTTATATCATACTAAAGAATAATATTCTTCAATCATAGGGATTTAAACCTTGCTCATAATTAGAGCTGAAGCCTTTTGAATTTGAACACATGTTTGATAGGAGGCCACTTATTAGAAATGTATATGCGAGAGTGAGAAGGAAGAGAGATAATATGGGAGAAACTAAGAACAGCTGTCTGCAACTGAATGTGGTAAATAGGGAGGAGAATTAGATGGTGTCTAAAAAGTGAGTTTGAATTGCGAGAGGGCACTCTCAAATGAGCCCTGGAGATTGTATACTACATTCATAACTGAAAATCATACTGATCCATAGGGTTCTAATAAAATTTCTATTGTTTCTTCAATCTTGCTTTGTGATTCTAGTTAAATCTTTCAGCGTTATTGAAGCTTTATGTCCTATAATTGAACAGGTCAGCATCACGACATTCTAAGGCAGCCGCAAATGCTTTTCTAAAAGGCGAACACTTTTCTGCCCAACAACATTCGATGAGAGCCCGGGAGGAATGGCATAATGCCGACAAACTTAATTCTGAGGCAGCCACAAAAATATTAAGTATCAGGAATAGTGATAATGATATCTCGAGACTGGATTTACATGGTCTTCATGCAGCCGAAGCTGTTCAAGCATTGCAAGAACATCTCCATAGAATTGAAAGTCAAGGCTTCTCAAAGAGCTCAGTCCCTTCAAATAATGCGAAGAAGAATGGCGATGGACATTCAACTCTTGGGTCTCTTAACTTAATGGACTGGGAAAATTTGGATAAACAAGTGCCATTAAGGCTTAGATCATTAGCTCTACATGTGATAACGGGTATTTTGCTTTCTTTTCTGACCATGCATAATAGCATGTAAATTCTATATTTATACTTGTATAGTGAATTCCACCTCTGGAGAATTGCTTTTTGATTGCACAGGCATAGACTCTATGCCTATATTAATGAGGAGGCTTTTTTATTTTCAATTTGTCTGGGAGATCTCCTATCATATTTCCTTTCTTTCAACAGTTTTCTGTTTATGTCTGTTAGTTTAGTTGTTATTCTATCGAAGCAAATATTCTTTCTTCAAATCTAATTTTGTAATCGTTACCCCTATTCAATGTTTGTTCTATTTCCTACATTTCCCCCCTTTTTTATCTCATTATTTTTCTCGGTCATTTATTTTTTTCCTCTCCAACCTTAAATTTTCCCTCTCTTTTATCTCATTATTTTTCTCAGTCATTTAATTTTCCTCAACAACTTGGTAATTCTTGAGTCTATTAGTGGCACCTGGAGTACATGCCAAATTCAAATGATCTGCTTCATTAAATTAGGATTTTGAATAAGATTTATTAAGTAAACCTATATCTGTGTAGTCAGCAATCGGTATGAAAGATGGCCTTAATTGCTTTTTCAATTCGACAGGTGTTGGCAATCACAGCCGAGGACAAGCTGCTCTTCCTACAGCTGTAAGAAGTTTCCTCAGTGAAAACAGGTGCAACATAGTATCTATACTCATACTTTATTTCGTCTGCACTTAAGGTGTACTAATTAAAAACGGATACACTGGATTGAGCACTGTATGCTAGTCATTAGAATGGTTATGAAAAATTTATATGAATCTAATGGTTAAAGATAACACACAGTGTAATGGTATACCATTTGAAATGATTTTTACATCATAAATATCCCATACTTTAGTTCAACCCTGACTTTTTTGTGTAATTCTAGCAACATAGTAGTAAGGTGTACATTGCCTCTTACTATCTGTTCATTTGAATTGTTCTGCAGATATCGTTTTGAGGAGATGAGACCAGGAGTTATCACAGTATGGCCCAAATTTCGTCAGAATTGACAACAAATATGTTATACCATTGAGTATTCTTGTGGGGATCTGAAAGTTTGTATACTTCATGTAATTTTATCATGTACTTCTTACTTGAGTTCCTATATCACAAATGCAGCGGGGAGATTATTATTATTTAATAAAACAGTGGGAAGATTTAATTCTACAAGTAATAGTCTTGCATTTCTGTTCCATTGTTATCTTTCTGTGTTACATGTCATAGTCTTAGCGTTGGAAGGCGGAAACTATGTGATTTAATTTTTTAATTTTTTTAGGGGAATTATACTTTAAGGGAATACTGTAATCAAGCAGCATTGTGACTGCACTTAGGAACAAGAGATTTATCCTTTTCCTATCTCACTCTTGTAATCTTCTACATCTTGTCCCTAAACTCTAGTAATTTTTCATCTGTCAAGCTTGAATATCTTTTTGACCAGCTGTAGCTATTTCTTTATTGGGAAGTGATAGTAGTTTCTTGAGAATCTGAGCTATTATTAGATGTTAAAAGCGGAACCTTTCCTGATAGACAAGTAAATTAAAGGATCAAACCAGACCTAAGTGTTTAAAACATCTGGATGAAACTGCATTTTTTGTGTCCGAATTCTAGGAATAACGGGGAACAGAGAACTCCCGGATTTTTAAGGAATCCGGAACACCTTGTTTTATCAATAAATGTATGATACAAGCTTGAAATGTTTGCATAGACTTTTCGCATAAATTGTAGATGCATTAAACTAGTATATTTCACCTTGAGCTTGAAGGTCTTACAAAGCAAAGAGTCTGAAGGATGGCATGGAAAATAAACTCACACAGAGAAGAGAATTGAGATACCAGAAGAGAAGGGTGAATTCTCAAGTCTGCTGCCTCAATTTTAGTCAAAAGTAACGAATGGAAATTACATGCACCAAAAGAATGTTAGTAATGCAAAGCCTAATCATCTATCCATATCTAATACATAATTATCAAGGTTATGTAATTATATCTATTACTGTACAAAATTCTAGGTTGCTACTTCTTTTCTAGATAATCTGAGTGATGATGCTAGTTCACTTCACTTCCACTTTGCATAGAACTTATCATCACCCCACATCAACATTCTATTCAAAGGAATCCTAACACCTCTTTCTTTCAAATGCAAATGCCTTGGAGCAATCCTCTTCTCCAAACTAAACCCAAAAAACTGTGGAAACTTCTTCAACTCTTCCACCTCCCTCTCCATCTCTTTCACCAAATACACAAACTTCGGCCACAAGTTATTCTCCACATCGTACCCCAATATCGCTGGCAACCTCGCACAAACATTCCTCGCTTCCTCGTACGTAAATCCAACCACTTCCTCAAGAAACCTCACCCTCATGCGCATCTTCTCCACACGTGTGTTGAGAAGATGTGCGTTCCGGTTTGTTGGCCTGTTCAGGTTACTAACTCCAACTTCCTCACGGAGGAAGTGGAGGGTTGGTTTGAGGATGTGGTTTACGTCGGTGAAGAGGAGATTAGGGCAACGAAGGATAAGGCCGCGGGAGTCTTCCGTAGTGGCGAGGAGGTCGGATGCAAGGAAGGTGAAGACAGGGGATAGAGAGGTGGGGGAGATGGAGGTTGTGAAGAGGTGGGGAGAATGGTGGACTAGCCGGGGGATGTCGGCCTCGGTGAAGGAGTGGGATTTGAGGAATGTGATGATGGTGAGGATGTGGTTGATGGTGTCTGGGTGAGGGAGGTTGTTTGGTTTTGTGTTGGGGTTTATTATGGTTAGTGATTTTAGGTAATGGAGATTTTCATTGTAGGTTGTTCGGAACTTGATGTAACCGTTTCTGTTAGGGTAACGGTTAGGTATGATAGAGTTTGATGATTGAGAGGGAGGATAAGAAGATGGAGTTTGGCGATGGTGGAAAGATTGGAGAAAGAACATTTTTTGTCTCTTTGAGTGTTTAAGTTAAGAGAGAAAAGAAAAGTAAAAGAAATATGATGGTCACACAACATAATTTTGAAGCAAAAATTTCATGTCACACAATCGTTATCATGACGATAACCTTATCCTTTCAAACAAGTCTTATTTCTCAAATATTTTTGAAATGAATTCAAAGTAGTATTTTAAAAAAATTCCATTTTGCAAATCAAATTGATATTGCCGATTCATAACGATTGGTCCTGGTCAACATCATTCTCATTTCACTGTCAAACCCGTTGTTTTTATTGATAATAAGAAGAGCTTGTTTTTCTTCATTCATGGATAAAATCCACTTTGAATGGCTGACTGCATTCATCAGACACACTGTGATGAGATAAATATCATATTCATAACTGTAGAACTATATAGTTGAATGACGTGGCTGATCTCCTCAAATATTGCTTTCCAGCTATGTTAGTGTTTTAAATGTTACACTACTCGACATGGGTGTTCAAATCCAAGCATATCCAGTATAAAACCGCAAATCGATATAAGAAAACCGATTTTTTTTTTAATGTGCTTAGTTGTCATTTTATAAAAACAGTTTGGATTTTGAACGAATTTCGAATCAAATTGCATGAGTAAATTTTAATACTTGTTTATTCTTTTGTTAGTATTATATATTACATTAATCTATTTTTGGTTTATTTTTAATTTTATATAATGATTATTTTAGTCTATACTATTCCTACATATTTCAAACATAATGGACCATTTTCATTCTTTAATGTTAATTTTTTAATATATTTTGTTATATTTTGCATCAAACTCATCATTTTATTGTTTTTATTGTGTATGTGTAATATTAATATCAATAAAAAAATTATAGGTTGATATTTGGACATCCAAATTAAACATTATTTCAATTGCATCGTTTTTTTAAATAGTCATCCAACCAAGCCACATGATTTTTATTTTAGTTCAGATGACCTTTTGTCTCAAAATCGATTCAAACTGCACCACAAACACCCAACCTCGTTATTGCCTTTGCCATTTCCCACATTTTATCATATGACCATTAGTTTGGGATAGGGGTGGGAATGAGCCGGGGCGAGCGGGGCTTTGCTTAAATAGGCTACGCCTAGTTGAAAAAACTAAGGCCTAAGCCTTGGCCTTTTATCTGTCAAAGGTTTTATTTTAAGTTGAATTCTGCTCTCCTCTTGCAAAATATATTCCCGCCCTGCAGGCAGGACGATTTTACCCCTGCACATGTTAACTAACGTACGTGTAAAACTGTGCGTTAGTTAACATGCGCTGCGTGACTTAAGCTACGTACACTCACGCAAGTGTAAAGCACTGCGCCAATTAACTCACGCAGTGCTTATATATCAGTACAACATTAATTGATGTAATGATATCCATTCAATGCATTGAATGTCATTAATGACCCGTAATTTTTACACGCTCATAATTGAACCGAATTACGCCAGTTTAACAAGATTATCGGATAATACAACATAATCGATCAAAATTACACAAAAACATCGTTTTTATCACAATCATATAATCACACATAACAATCAAAACGGTCCAAATTTCACAAATTCGCCGGTTATGACCCGATCACTTAAACACACTTAATGACACGTAAACGATACAAATTACACCAATTTGTCCATAAATCTTGAAAATCACATAATCTCACATAAACAATAACAATTATTGAAATTCATCGTTAAATTACATAAACACAACTACATTAAAGTTCAATAACACGGACACAAATTCGAACAAATTACGATATTACACGTTAATAAATATTACACTTCAACGGATCGGACATAAAGATGTAAAGCGTTATCTTCAACCATTACGTAAAACATGTTAGCGACGTCGCTATCATCTTCGACACGTTGTGGAAAATACACCGTCTTCGAAAAGTCCTCTTCCTTATCATCCCTCAAGTCCACGCCTGGCGCATTTAAAATTACATCGTATGTTCTATGATTTGAACCAATATGGATAAAGAAGTTGTCAAGTTTTGTCTTCAAATCGTCCAACTTGCCGGTGGGATTTACAAAGAACTTAGCCTTCATTTGTACATCTACATAACAGACATGAAGTTTAACTGGACCTTGTGCATCTTCATACATGTTTCACTTCAAAAAATATAAATAGTTGAATAATTAGTGACAAAGTAAATGCAATCAATAATTGGTGTGACATAACCGGCCACCAAAAAAATAATTCATTTCATTTAATATATAATATTAGTTACATATTGGCCACGAATATCCAAAGTACATAACCAGCCACCCAAAAATACGTCGGGGGTGTAATACTACCAAAAAAATAGGACGAACACCGACCGACCTAATAGTGTCATAACCTATAAACTATCTAAGAAGTCTAGTGACATTCCTAAATTTTCCTCTACTTCTATGTCTTCTATCGCTTCAAATTCTTGTTCCTTTTTTTACAGAGTAAGAGTATTATCACAAAATATTGGATTGTGCTCATTTGTTGGTTTCTTTGGCGGCTTCGGCTCCTTGGACATGAGCTCATTGAAGGCATCTTGTCTATCCAAAAACTCAAAATGCCATTTCTTCGCCTCACCGATCTTGTTGGACATCCACTCCGTACAACTCAGTGGTAACGAACACTCTTCCTTCAAAGTAACATGAAGATAGTGGCTGAGAATAAAGCAAAGACACATGATGTTGGCATGTGGATTAAGTGGTGGAGCACTTCGGATTGAGAAACATGTCTCACATACACCACCCCTTTCGGGCAATGTCAATAGAACAACGGCTCTATTGTAGCAAGTAGCAATAATGTGACCTATATCAGGAGTGGTCAACCACTTATCTACCAGCGCAATACCAATTGTACATTTTGGAGGGTGTAAACCATTCAAGATTTTGTTATAACGCTCCTCCGTGACATATATCGGCATGTAGTCACTCTTATGAGTTCTCAACTCATGAATACGTTGACGACGAATCAATACATGATCTTCATCATCCATCCCCAAGTGCCTAGCTATGACCTGGAATCCAGAATGACCATCCCCTTTAACATTCACAATGTCTTCAACAAAAGGTCTCATGAGATTTGGAATTTGTGAAATGTAAGGGATGCTCCGAAGCGGTTTTGAAGTAGAGGATGAAGCTTGTGAGCGGAAGTACGTGCCAAGATGTGCATCTTTTCTCTTTGGAAGTGATCTCTTGGGTTGTGAAGGTTGACTATCTGGATTTTGAGAATCAATAGTCTCCCATCTAAAGGGGATTTGACTCGTTGATGACACTTTGAGTGTAGTCCTCTTCCTTTTAGGTGCTCCCTTGGTTACCGCTTTTTTTGAAGGTGGACACATATTTGTGGTTTCCGGAAAGGCTATTTGAGGCATCATCTCTTTGATGTGGAGTTTCATATTGTAAGGGCTTGTCTTGAGACGTTCTTGAATGCCATTCCACTCTTCCACCACGAAAAAATCATCATCGATCTCTTCTCCTTGTACACTTAACCTTCTCCAATGAGGGTATATATCATCAAAGACAAGAGGCAGTTTTTGCTTGCACCTCATGGCAATAATATATGCGCAAGGTAACTCGTACGATGTCGCTTGGACACAACCACGATCTTCCTTCTCAAAGTCGAATGTCTTGGAGCGTTGCAATTCATCATAGATAAATTTCAATGCTCGTCTAGATACATAACCCTCCAACTCTCCCATCATCTTGATTTTTTTGTATTTGTGTTTAAAGACCGTTTTGTTCCTCCCAAAACTTCCTTGTATCTCACCGAATTGCACGGCCAACATCTTGTCTATTTCATCTCAACATGATGCCAAATCACCCACGCTACTCCTCAAATATTTTTTCAACGCTCCATGAGCCGATTCAACAATGTTGGTGGTTCTACACCCTAGATGCAAGACTTTATCCGTCCATGCCCTCACAAATTTTTCCTTAAGGTTCAAAACCGTTTCTTCAACATATTTTATAAATTCTGGAAATGGCATGCACACCTCTTTGAATTTCAATAAATTACTTGCATATGATTCCTCCGTAGGTGATTCGACCTACTCACTCCAAGTGATCACGACTTTCTCAACAACTTCTCTATTCTTCACCTTGCTCTTCTTCAATTCTTTCTTGTTAACTTTTGCACCCTTAGGAGGCTTTGGGTGAACTTTACAATCCGTGATGCACTTAGCCCTTACATTCTTCCCAATATGAAATTAACAAAGCATGGTGTATGTTTTAGGGAAAATTGTGCCAACGACATTCATCAAAGCACCATCTCTGTCGGTGACAATCACCTTAGACATGTTGTCTTTTGAGGACAAAATACCTTTCAACATCGTAAGTGCCCAAGCAAAGTTGTCCTCTAGTTCAAAGTGAAGGAAGGAGAAACCAACAGAATATGTCATTTTTGTAGAGGTGCAACCAACTATCTCAAACAACGACATTCGGTAGTTGTTGGTTTTGTAAGTGGAGTCCATGACCAAAACGGTCGGAAAGGTGTTGAGCAATTTAATTGACTCCGGATGAGCAAAAAATATGTCTTCAAGAGTGCTTTCCTCACTATTGCATCTTGTGTAATAGACATATTTATGCTCCACCAACTTTGAAATCAAGAATTGCAACTCCGTCATGTTACCTCTTTCCCCCTTTCGCCATCTTGTTTGCACATTATACACTTGCTTGATAGTTATGTCACTTTCTTTGTTATTTTGCTTCAAATTGGTGAGGATATTCCGAGGCACCGTCAAGCTCTTTGTCATGTCAATAACTTTTTTCTTCTCCTCCGCACTAAGCCTTCCCACAATAAGGTGACCCTTTAACTTCTCATCCAAGTCATGGTTGTGCATTCCACAAAGCATTGCTAGCCACCAATCATTTGTCTCTTTATCAAAGAAACCTTTCAACCTAAACAGACAATTACATTTCCTTGAGCTGATGTCTTCAATGTTCGGTTTCTTCCTCGTCTTAGGTGGCTTGTATATCCCACTCCTTTCACATTGCATCGTCAAGTACGGCCTTTTTAAAACGGATTTATCTATACAAACACTAAATCCGACCCTTACCCCTTGTCGACGAACCCAAGCAAGTAACTCTTCTCGCTCTCTCCATCTTTCATTTGTTGTGAAAAATGAGGCGGTTTCGCGAGCTTCGCAAACAACACCGATAGGTATCGGTTTAGGCTCTTCAATTTTACCAATGCGAGCTTGAAATGGAATTTTGACTTTAAACGGTTTGACATTAATGGTCGGTTTGACATCGTCAAAACCTTTGCCAGAAGCATCGCCGAAAGCTTCATTTTTGGCCGGTTTTGGTTCAACGTCATCACCCGCGACATTGTCAACCATCTCCCTATATATCTATTGAATAAAATAATTTACAAAGTGAGAATAAATAAATTACTTGTGTAACAAGCTAACCAAGAAAAAAAATGAAGCAAAAAATTCAAAAATCTGGACTGTGTACAGTGACGTGACTTAAGTCACACAACACATTAACACCTGTGCGATTTAAGTCACGCAGCACCTACGCCCTGCACAAGTTAACTTGCGCTCCTTTCCCTACTCCCTACGAAAAACAAACGAACCAAGCACAAAAAACAGCAAAATGAGATGAGTTTTGATGATATAATACCTAATATTTGATGCTTGATGAGTGTAGAAATTTGCTTCCTGACGATTTGCAATGATTTGGGATGAGGATTTTGACTCCAAAAATCGTACTTTTAGGTTTTTGAAGGCGGAGGGAAAGAAAATGGTGTTTGGAGTATGGACTGATGAGTTTTGAACAAAAACAGTAACCCTGCGCAACTTAACTCGCGCGTCATGAGTTAAGTTGCGCAGCGTTACTTAACATGCGCAGCGCATGTTAACTTGCGCAGAGGTAAAATTGGAAAGCATGCAGGGCAGGAGTGTATTTTGCAGGGGGGAGAGGAGCATTCTTTTAAGTTTGGTCTGGCCTTTTTAAAAGTCTGGCCTGACCTATTAGCCTGTCTAAAAGCCTAGTTTGTGTTACAAATTTTAAACAATTTGTTCATCAAAAATATTTTCCTTTCAATTTGTGAACGCACTTAATTTAGAGATAAACATTAATTAAATACAGATTAAACTAATGAAACACAATTGTAAAATTTATAGATAGATAGAAACTCAAGAATAATCATGTCTGATAACAGCAAGGATTTCAAACTTAATCTAATAACCATACTTGACCTTAGGCATATAAATAGTAAGCCTTAACAGTTCACACAAATATATATAAATATATCAGTAGCAAGTCATACAAAATAAAATAAAAAACTGAAATAATAATAATTAATTATGGTATGAGAATTTGAAGGATCATTAATTCTTTTTGATATATATAAATATAAATAATAAATATAGAAAAATGTAATATACTCGTATACGGGCCGACATGATAGGTTTGATAGACTTTTTATAAGCCTAAGCCTGACCTAATTAAATTAATAGGCTTTTTAAAAAGCTCAAGTTTGACTCATTTATTAAACGAGTTAGGCCAAGCCGAGCCTTTAGTAGGCCGAATCATAGGCCCCTGACGAGCACCTATTCCCGCACTTAGTTTGGGAGATTAGTTTATGTATTTGTGCAAGGAAAGATAGAGACTAGACACTTCATTGCAACAATATTTTTTTTTTTAGAGTCGAGGGAGAGATTTTCATCAAATGTTACATGCCATCATAGGACAAGCACTCTTCCGGTTGCTTTAGGGAGAAACATCGATATTCACATCTACTACTTTTTTTTTAAGAAATTCACATCTACTACTATTGTCAAACGAAAAATTCATATTCTGGCATAGTCTCTAGTATGTATATATACCAGCAGAACAGCCAGTGACCACTTCAAATGTAGACATCTTGTTTGTATTTTGAGTATTTTCATCACAAATCCTAGTAGCACGGCATAGCTTTTACGGATATTAAATTAAAACTTCTACATTAAGCAGTGACAATTTGCTTAGGTTATTAGAAAAGCAACGCAAAACATTGAACCAGAAATGATAAACTGAATTTAGATTACCTGTTGAATAGAACAGAACAAGATCGTAAAATTGGTGACAATACCTAAAGATTGAAAGCGTGTATAAAATAAACTACACTTTTAGCAAAACAGAGTAGTCGAAATACTAGCATTCATCAACTCAAACGTTGTGTTTTTACTCAAACAAGGCCAGCAGTTGCAACCAACTTTAGTAAACCTGCCTGAATTATGATACTGCGATTCGTATTTGCCCATTAATGGACGTCAACGAAATATATAGGCAAACCACAATCATTACAATCTAATTTTTTCAATACCAAGCAAAGCAAACCTACATTTCAGACTCCCCTGGCAGTATGTTAACCAGCAATACATCCTCCAACAGGATTTAAATCTTAACTCTGCCTCCAGACCCTTGATGATATCACACATGGCTCACCTCGGTCTTGCTCAGATGTTAGTTAAATGTTGACGTGGGAAGAACGGAAATACGAGTAGCATCACATCAAGTACAACAACCTTCAAGTTAAAACTAGTAGACCAACGGACTATGCGTTGATATCTATCGTGTGAGAAGTTTGTATGAGGGTACATCTTCTAGTTGTGTAAGGTCTTCAAGCAGAAGTTCTTTCTCCAGCTGACGGCGTGTAGATTTCATCACTGTCTGTAACAACATAAGTAATACATTTATACGTATAAGCAACTATAATCATCACCAACAATCTTAAGAAACTTCTACCCTACACTTCAATTAAAACTGCTCATGCATAATCTTTCCCTTTATCTACAAAATAAACTCAGGACAGAGTACATACATTAAAATCCATGTATGACGCGCGCATGGAAAGCCATTGATTATCCATCAGCTTGAATGTTATGCAATAGAGAAGATCAAAGGCCGACTCATTTTCTGTCAGACATATATAAATGAATTTAGTCACGTGAAACAAAGTTTAGCTATAGTGAATACTACCACTATTTCTTGTTTATTGTAAACACAAGTATTTCCATAAATTCAATTTGTTGCAAAAGGTGACTTTTCACGAATCTATTACAAATGATGCAGCACCAATCAAATGAGATCAGAAAACAGTAAGCGAAAAAAATGAAAGAGGTGACAAAAAACGCTCCTTACAAAAAGCCTTCATAAAATCACAACACCTTTATGGAGTACTTTTTGTAACATTTAGCATTTCCTATGTTGTTAAGTGAATAATTCTTGGATGGACACAAGAATTTGGACACTCCATTTGGTCACGCACAAAAAAGTACACATGCTATAATCATTTGAAAATTAATGATTATTTAATTATTGTTTTTTCTACTTTTTCCTTTTTATGTGTGTGTGACCAAATGGAGTGTCCAAATCCTTGTGTCCAGGCCAAGATTGCTCTTTTTAAGTACCAAACTTCCTGTTTCCCTTCCTAATTGTAGGAAAAAAGAGTGAAATCGATAATTAAATGAACAATAAAAGCTACCTGCAAGGAATTTTAAGAAAGTTGCTCCCACCAGTGTCCGTGGCTTAACTGTCAAGGCAAAAAAACATTAGTAACATATCGCATCATAATCAAATTCAATTCATTACTTGGGGATGGCATCTATTATGAATTCACGATACATGTCACATCAGAAAGCATAATAAAAAACATATTGTAAGGTCGTTGACAAGTCAAATTTGGGACGGATCCATGTTTATATAAACCAAGAGAAATCAAAATTTATTTAAAAACACAAGTAGCTGGTAATATTTGTGTGGAAAAAACTAAAAACAAGTTTTATAATACAGAAGAATTATAACATAAATGCTTATAAAGTTACAGGCGGGGCTTGTGTCATTTGATTGGTTTGGAACCAACGTGTTCTACTCTTTCAATAAAGTAAACAAATATTCTCGTACATATAGGCATCCCCTATGTATCCTTTTAGACATGATATATGCTGAGAGTAAAAATTATAATAAAAGGAGAAACTGATCAACCTGCTTCAAGATCTAGCATTTGAATAAGCATGAATGTAATGTTAACACCAGCAACCGCAAATGGGTACTCCCACACTGAACGATCTCCTTCCTGCTTCCGCAAAAGATCTTGAAAAGATTTCTACAATAAAGAGATATGAACAGAAAAGTCAAATAGATTAAGGTTTGAATGGACAGTTCTTGAGGTTTTAAACCAAAATTAGATTAATAAAGACAATCCAGGAAAATAGGGTTCCAACAAAAATCCAAAAATGTAACTAGAAAAAACTGAAAGATCACATCCATGTGTCTGAAACATAACTATCCAAATTGAATAGTACAACCATTCATAACAAACGCAACATGCAGTCCTATCTCAATCCCAAAAAACTGAACATATGCAAGGAGGCTCAGGATAAGACTCCAACAGAGAGGATACACCATATTTTTGGAAATTACCTGCTGAGGAATCTCAGCATTTAAATAATGTTACCACAATTCACAATATGTATCAAGTCCGCAATGCTTAGACAGGTTTGGGTTTTCAACAGAGAACCATGGAAGGAATTAGGGAGAAGAAAATTTAATTACAAATTTGTGTACTTGTACTTCATGTCATGGAGCTGGTGTAATTTCAGAGCAGCTATTGGGAAAGAAAATCAATTTCAAAATCCCCTGTCTCAAATATAAGCCAATAAAACAAATCAATCTGGCCCAAGTTCTTCTATCATGGATGAAGTCTAAAACCCAAAAGCAATAATTTTATTCAGCAAGGAATTCAGCTAATTAGTTGTTCGTTCCTGCATCAACCATCTCATTAAGCATGCATGAAACAACAAAGACTATTTTGGATGAAATGGATGACAATCCATTGATTCCAAACCTATAATATATTAAAGAAAATGCAGATCAAACAAGAAAATGTATACCTACCCAGGCTGTTTAACTTATAGAAAATATTTCCCTTTCTTTTGGATGAAATATACTGATGTGGTTACTTTGTTAACCTCTCTAGGCATTCAAATGAGGTTTAGTCATACAACTCTAAAAAGTAAGGCTCCAAAATATTGATTACAACACAGAAAAGATGGAACAAAAGTAAAACAGATCATACCGGGAAATTCCTGGCAAAAAACAGCAAATTCTCCAATGATATGTAACCACCACCTCTGCCAATGATATGCAGAAATAGAAATCATTAGTGAAAATAAATTAGAATGAGGACAAGAGATGAAATCAACCAGAATATTATCTACCTAAAATCTGTTGATGGATCCTTCCCTTGCCAGCCCATGTCTTTCCACTGCTCTGAAATCAAGCCATTGAGTTCTTCTTCAGGAAATGCAGCATGCCATAAAGCCCTTAAGGATTCCTAAGATCATGAATAAAAACAAAGTAAATGTTACATTCTTAAGATTATATACGTTTGCACGTGTGTAACAAGTTGTAAGTCGCATGAAAGCTATAGGTACATGGCTTGAAGTGTTTGATGAACTTCATGGTTATTGTCACATCACAATCGATATCACTTAGACTTGAAATTTTTTAATAGAAAAGACTACCTGGTGCTCAGGGATAGAACTATCATATGGAACATCTATACGGCTCTGAAGCCTCTGCAAGCATTCTTCCTGAAAATGGAAAATTCAGCATTGTGAATTTACTGTGCCGTACAATATTAAAAAAGAGTAGAGTGACAATTATTTTGATCCCATAGGCAAACAAGATGAACAAACATAAAAAGGCAACGATAAAACCAAACCATGTGAAACATTGGTGTCATGATGAAAGCTATTGAACATTCAGTTCACGCTATGAATAGCCCGAAATACAATTGAAAAACATTTGTTATTATTTAGTGAGAATCATCCCGTAACATATTCAGAGCATGCAATTTACAAAGATGAAAAGAGAAAAATTAAAAGAATGCTTCAAAGAGTGTTGAAGTGCTGTTTCAGTAATTTTGATCCCAAAAAATATTACCTGGTATGGAGTTAAATCAAAAGAGGGTCGAGCATCGCTCTCTCTTCTCTGTACACAAACACACGACAAACCTCGGCCAATCCATGCCGTTGATCCTGTCACAAACTCAGCTGTAACAAAATAAAATTGCACATAAATGAAGATCGAGTTTCCAACTTTTGTAATACAAGTTTTTAGCAAGTTCATCTAGAAAAATCATGAGCTCTACTTTTATTAGTAATTTACCACCCTCATCACATAATACATTTTGTTCAGTTTCTTAAAGCACTCAGTTTACATAAACCACAATAAACTAAAACTCATTGTTAACTCTCTATTTCCTTCTCGGTTACTAAATAGCACCGACACTTTTGATGGATGGCGTGTCCGACACATGTCCATGTCGGACATCCATATGACATCGACAAATGTGATTACATTCAATTCATTCATTTTCTCAAAATTTTACCGATGTTGACAAGTCCACATGTAAGTGTCGTGTCCCATGTCCGTGTGATAGTGCCTAATTAATCATTTATTCTTTTCAGACATGACCACAGAATATAGTGGCTTGCTTTATTTGAATCATAATGCTAGCCACTAGTTTCACCACTAGCTTGCTTTATTTACAATTAATTTTTCCACTACTTTTGTACTAAGATTAACATCATCATCATATAAAGTACTTATATACTCCATTACGCATTTCATGAATGCTAGATCTACACGATAACCTCATCACATAATAAAGTACTCAATTACTCCATTAAGCATAATAAACAGCTTTTAGCTCTAAGATTAACATCATTTTCTATAGTAAACCGAGCTCAACATAGATCTCAACAACCTCAACTATATCTAATCAAAACTTTATCAATTTAATTTAATAAAGACAAAATCACGAGAGGAAGAAACGAATTTTGAAAAGTTGAAATGAATAAACGTTGAAGGAGAGAGAAAATCGACAAAATCACGAGAAAATTGAAAGAAAATAAAATTGAATACCGGAAGATGAATGGTACGCGTTGCCACGATCAAGACCTTGAGAAATTCTACGAACAGCGACGAAAGAACCACCTCTATCATCCATTTTCCAATTCTTCTTCTTGATTGATGCAGTGTTACAACAACAACAACAAGAAACACTGCATCATGATCATCATCATCACCACGACCGCGAACTGGAAAATCGCAGTGTGATGAATGAATCGGAAGAACGAAAGAGAAAATGCGAATTTGAATCAAATGCGAGGAAAACGGTTAGAGAAAGTGGAAGAAAGATCTGTTGACAGGTTGGGATTGCAGATTTTCCCGGGAAAGTAACGGAAAAGAAAGAGAAAGAGAAAGAAAATGGAGAGAAAAGAATCTGAATCTAATAGGGTTTATGAAATGCAAGATCTGTTTCAGTTACAACAAGAATTTGTTTGTTTAGAAAGAAAGAAAAAAAAAAAGAATGAAAAACGCATAACGCATCATTGATTATTCATTTTGCCGTTAAGGCGTTTTGTTTGTTTTGTCATAACAGACAGACTATACTATACTCAGCCTGCGCTCCTTCACGTATACCGCGTTTTATTACTTTATTCATAAATAAAATAATACTACTAAAATGGCTTGCCTTTTAAAAAAGTTTAGAAAAAGCAAAATATAAGAACATACTAATCTTTATCCTTAATATTTAATCTCTTTTATTTTTGTCAATTTTTTTTATATGAGTTGGATTTGAAAGCTCAACAAAATATTTTACTAAAAAAAATATATTTTACATTGACGGTGAAGCTAACCTATTACACATAGATGAGACAACTCATTATTAATTAGGCTAAATACCTCTTTTAGTCCTTTAAATTTCAAAAAATTTAAATAGATTCTTTTAGTTAATAAACTAGTTTGAAGATAGACTAATACTAGGGCCCTACTATTAGTCTCCGTTTAACTGATGTTGATGTGGTCGTTTGACTTGAATCAAAACACTATGTTTTAAAGGCTCTAGGGTGTCAAAACGTTACGTTTAATGGTCATAAATGATCATTTATAATGCTAAAAAGACGGTTCTTATTGTCAATAGCTACATTAAAACTTAAAAAACTAACTTGAGAATTCTATAAACTAAAAAGAATGTATTGTTGCTCGGTTGTCGTCATGGAATAATAAGTTTCTTTCATTTGGTGGCCGCCTGGTTTTTCTGAAACTTGTCATGTCTTCTCTTCCGGTTTACTTTCTTTCCTTCTTCATGGCTCCCACATGTATAATGTGCGGGAGTGTTCTGCTTTATAACATAACATTGTTTTGCAGGATCATACTCATGACAGACGGAAATGGCTGCTTGACCCTATTCAAGGATATTCGGTGCGTGAGACTTATCATTTTCTTACAGCATCTGACGAGTTTTTGGATAAGGATCACATTTACAAAGTATGGCATCAGTTTCCTTTAAAAGTATACGTTTTTGTTTGGCGACTACTCCGAGACCGACTTCTTACCAAAACTAATTTGGAGCGAAGGGGAGTGCTTCAGCATAATGATATTATATGTGTTGTCGGTTGTTGTTGTTCCCAGACAGCAGACCATCTCTTTCTTGTATGTGACATATTTGGTAGCATATGAAATTTGGTGTGGCAATGGTTAGGTATTACTTTTGTCTCCTCCGGCTCGCTTAGTGCACATTTTCCTCAGTTTATTTATTTGGCGGATATGCCGAGATCTTTACATTCATTCTTCAAGGTAATTTGGCTAGTTTGTGTGTGGTAATTTGGAAAGAAAGGAACGGCCACGTATTCAAAAACGTGGTTTCCGACCTTTCGACCCTCCTTGATAAAGTCAAGATGAATTCGTTTCTTTGGTTGAAATCTAATAATGCCTTGTTCGCTTTATGCTACCATGACTGGTGGCGTCACCCACTTCTTTGCATGGATGTTTCATTGTAATTTCTTCTTGTTTTGTTTTCCGGTGCCTTTGTGTTTAGGCACCTAACGTGACATCGTAATTATATTGGTGCTTCACTTTCAGCACATCTTGTGCGAGGTGAATCATCTGTGGTTTTTAATATATCTCATTTTAGCTTATTGAAAAAAATTAAATCAATATTTAATCTCATATAAATAATTAAATACGTTGGTAAAAAAACATACCCACGCTTTTTATTAAGAGTTTTTTTTTTAATATATTCTAGTTCCAACCGAAAGTGATTGGTGTTTGTTTGTTTGGATCCGTTTAAAAACAAAATGTCATCCAATTCAAATCAAGAATTTGAATAGTGTACTGTGTACGATTTGATTGCAATTTGGATTGTCCTTCGTGAAACAAATTAATGATCAAAAGCGTTTAGATTTTATTAGTTTAGTCGATTTTTATCGGTGAATAATTATATTTTTTTATAGATGCACAATTATGTATTTATATCAGCATGGGCGGACCTTGCCACAGCAGCTGAGACCTAATGTTTTTTTTTTAATATTTTTTTATTACCACGTTATATTTTTACTCATATATTAATGTAATTTTTTTATACATGTGTCTATGTTTTACCTTATATATAAGTAAGTATGAGGACCGTTTTTTTTTAATTTATACACATGTCAATATTTTTACTCATATTTAATATAGAAATAATCTTTTGTACAATTTGTACATATATCCATATATTTATTCATATATGAATAAAAAATCTTTTTTTTTTTTATAATTTCTACGCAATTACGACTTGCTTTTAAAAAATTAACGCAACACGCTCATCCATAAGTATGCATGAGTATCCTGTTAGAGTATTTGATTCATCTTTTGTAAATTATATATAAAGAGAAGTTTCTAAAACAATCAGTAATAATATAATTTTAGTTCATTTTCAATAAATGGAAAATATATTATTTTCTTTATAATTTTGGTTGCTACACCTATTTTTAATATAACTTCTTATGAAGTTTAGTATTATTTAATTATTTGACAAAAAATTTTGTCCCACTAATATTGAGAGTCTACATACGCCCCTATATCACTTGGTAAATTTTTTTTTTTTATGTATTCATATCATATCAACAAATGTCTGGCTATAAGTACTTAAGTTTGATTCTCTTCGGTATTAATTTTGATGGATAAATTTAATTTCTTAAAAAAGAAAAAGAGAAACTATAGCCACAATAAGAACATAAGATAAAGAATAAGTAAGAGTTGTCTTCCTTAAAAAAAAACAATTTTCTAAACAATTATCCGAAAATAATTATATAAATATCATTTTTCTTTCCTTAAAAAAAACATTTTTCTTTAAAATATTCTCGTATTCCGCACTCTTCTAATTAAATACCAAAATACTCTACTTTTATTTTTACCTACTCACAAGTCACAAAACTCACATCTTAAGATGCGATTTCTCAACTTGTAAGAAGTTTTAGTATATAATTTAAATGTGGGAGTGAAATATTTAATAAAAGCAAGGGTCATTAAAAAAAAATCCATTCTAGATTGGAAAAAGTTTTATTTTATAGTGGAAAATGAATAATACTATCGGTTAACAAAATATCATTGAATGTCCTGCAAGTATATTTATCATATACTCTATCCGTTTTAAAATATATGTCGCATTTTTGCAATGTGCATTATTCATATGACTTACTTTGACCATACTTTTTCTAAATAATATATAAACACAAATGTTAGGATGTAAGTTGTTGTTTGATTTGTCTTGACAAATATTTTTAAAATATTAAATTTTTATAATTTTTTACTTTAGATAATTAAAAATATTTATAGTCAAAGTTGTGCATTGACAAAGGTGAAGTGGTTGACTGCGACATGTATTTTAAAATGGAGGGAGTAATATAATAAAAAAAATGTAGAAACATTTGACATATCGATAATGAACACGATTTTTAATCCGCAATTTTATACTTCTCAACATTTAATGTGGATGGGTTTTCTGGTTGAGCTCTTTAGAATTAAAAAATTCCTTTACAAAAACAATGATTAACATTATATGTATTATTGGGCCACACGGGGGAGTATAGAGGACCACCCACATCAGACAAGAGCAATCATACAAGTGAGAGATATCACAATATTCCTTAAAATCTTAAGGCAATGTGCACTTGTCCTCTCATTTATAAGGGATCAACCTCCACTTTTCTAACCGATGTGAGACTTTTAACTAACACTTGTTACACAACAGTCTCACTATCAAGTGTGAGTACAACAATTCATCATACTCACCCCTCAATCGAAAAAGCCCTTTCATTGGTATACACTTGCAAAAAGGTTTATTATGACGTGTCTCTCACATCAAAGTATAAATTAATCTATTCATTAGTAACTTTCATTATTATTTTAAACTCTAAAGAAATTCAAAGGGTTTTGAAAATGCCCTAAAGTTCACCCATGAGGATTGAACACGACCCCAAATTATGAGCTAAATCACAAATCCAACCAACTAAGTTCCAAATGACCTCTCCACAAGATGCCTTGCAAAGTCTAAAATCAACGGTCTCATCGATATTACATTTGATCCAACCTCTATACATCATCTTCCAAGCAATTCCACTGTAGTATAAGTGTTGGCTTGTGAAGGAAAGCTAGATTGCCTTTATTAATGTCAGCCATTAAGTTCCAAAATCTAAATATGGTCTAAAATTGTTCGGGTTGCAAAGGATTTACCAACAAAAACATTTTGATTTCTATGTTGCTAGATTGACCAAACAATAATGCTAAATAAGATATGCTTATGTAATAAACCTGGTACAGTGGAGGGTTTGAGTTGAGGTAGTGTGGTTCAGAAATTACCTAAAACCTTAAAAGACAATCAAATTTTCATTACCCAAAATCAGTTTTCCTAGAACTATTTACACTTTATTTGGGCACATTAGACAGCATCATGTGTGTGTAAGCTGGGGCCGACCACAGTGCTTTCTAATTTTTTGAAAAACAGAAATTACGATCACATGGTGTGTTAGCAAATATGGCCCAGCCATTATTTATGCAGTGCGTTCCTCTGGAAAAGTGTGTGTAGAGCTTTCAGATGCTGCTACATCAACCATTTATTTGAAAAGTTTTGATCTTTAAAAAGTTTTTTTTTTACATATCTTTTTCTAGGTAATAGTTCATGGACACCTTTTTTTTTTAAGCATATACACAATTATAGTTAATTAAGTTGAATATTGCTTCGGACAGCTAAAATGTCATGTCCATTTTGCAAAGGCCTAATTATAAGGCAAGTAAGTTTATTCTCTCCCAAAAACTTCACAACCTCCTTGTGTCCCTCCTGACTTGGGCGTCATAGCGTACGTACAGGTACAACCTTCTCCGGTCCACTGACAACGGAGGCTTCATCATAGGTTCCAATAAACACCTCGTCGATGGAGCATATTTTTCATTGATTCATCTTCAACGTGAGTATTCTTATCTTCTTCAGAATAATCTTGTCCTCCAATAAAACAAATACACGTTGAAAATTATGAAATTATAGTTAACTATACTGTTGAGTTAACCATGATTTGAATTATTATCTAATCATATTATTAAACTTGATTAACAAGATATCAAAGGTGTCAAAAATAGGTGTTTGAATGTTATTGCTGATCCAACTAAAACTTTTTAAAAGCCTAAAAAAAAAACTTTTTAAAAGAAAAAATTTGCAACTACTTTACGTGCGGGTGAATTTAACATCGAGGTAATCACTATTTTAGGTGCTTTGTTTTTTGAAGACTAACAAACATTTATGGAGTATCGATCATTAAAAAAATCTAATGTCAACCCGGTTTAAAAGTGAACTTTATTTGTTTTGAAAGAAAAGTGAACTTTATTATTTTTAGCAAAATTTAATAAAGTATTATATTGGTTTATACCTTTAAGCTATTTTAATTTAAAGATCCACATCCTCAATCATACCTTGGTTTCTTGTTAACTTTTTTAAACAAAATTTAGTAATTATAAATGGCATCAGTTTACATAATTTGTTGTGAAGGCTTTCAACTCGATCTAATTTGTTGAGAAATATTTTAACTAGAGTTGCTTAATAGAACACTTTAAATATATTTCACATAAAATGATATAAGATTTGTTTATTTGTTGAGATGAAATAGTTAAGGTGTAGAATTATAAAGAGGTTGAGTGTTTTATCCTCACTTAGAACAAGATACATACTAAATTTGTGATTTTCAACCCACCTGGGTTGTCACTATAGTGTTGGTTTGGAAACTTGAAGTGTTTAATTTAAAGATCCACATCCTCAATCATACCTTGGTTTCTTGTTAACTTTTTTAAACAAAATTTAGTAATTATAAATGGCATCAGTTTACATAATTTGTTGTGAAGGCTTTCAACTCGATCTAATTTGTTGAGAAATATTTTAACTAGAGTTGCTTAATAGAACACTTTAAATATATTTCACATGAAATGATATAAGATTTGTTTATTTGTTGAGATGAAATAGTTAAGGTGTAGAATTATAAAGAGGTTGAGTGTTTTATCCTCACTTAGAACAAGATACATACTAAATTTGTGATTTTCAACCCACCTGGGTTGTCACTATAGTGTTGGTTTGGAAACTTGAAGTGTTTAATTTAAAGATCCACATCCTCAATCATACCTTGGTTTCTTGTTAACTTTTTTAAACAAAATTTAGTAATTATAAATGGCATCAGTTTACATAATTTGTTGTGAAGGCTTTCAACTCGATCTAATTTGTTGAGAAATATTTTAACTAGAGTTGCTTAATAGAACACTTTAAATATATTTCACATGAAATGATATAAGATTTGTTTATTTGTTGAGATGAAATAGTTAAGGTGTAGAATTATAAAGAGGTTGAGTGTTTTATCCTCACTTAGAACAAGATACATACTAAATTTGTGATTTTCAACCCACCTGGGTTGTCACTATAGTGTTGGTTTGGAAACTTGAAGTGTTTAATTTAAAGATCCACATCCTCAATCATACCTTGGTTTCTTGTTAACTTTTTTAAACAAAATTTAGTAATTATAAATGGCATCAGTTTACATAATTTGTTGTGAAGGCTTTCAACTCGATCTAATTTGTTGAGAAATATTTTAACTAGAGTTGCTTAATAGAACACTTTAAATATATTTCACATGAAATGATATAAGATTTGTTTATTTGTTGAGATGAAATAGTTAAGGTGTAGAATTATAAAGAGGTTGAGTGTTTTATCCTCACTTAGAACAAGATACATACTAAATTTGTGATTTTCAACCCACCTGGGTTGTCACTATAGTGTTGGTTTGGAAACTTGAAGTGTGTTTCTTTTAAAGTTTTAGATTCTTATTTCTAATGTCAATTTTGGTGGCCTAGTTTGTCTTATTAAAAAAAATGCATATGTAACTAATAAAAAACTTAACATGACCACCACAGTTTTGAAACAAAGTCGCCACTTTTTCTTAAATTTCTTTCATTAGAGTACTCTTATTTGAGATTTGTCGAATACTAAACATGGATACCTCTCTAAATTAAAATTTAAAATTTGATTCATCATGTTGTGAGAGTCTAATCTTTTTCGATAAATTTAACCTTAGAAGATAGTTTTTTTTTTTTTTACAAACCTTAGATGATAGTTGTTGCTTAATGTTAACCGCTACTTAATATGATTGTGAAAATTTTCTTTTAAATCCCATGATACAGTGACAGAAAATTTTCTTTTAAATCTCATGATACAGTGACAGCTCCATATAAAAATGCTACTACTTTTCAAGAATTGTATTAGGTCAAATTTGGGGTGTTGAGTTTTTCATTTTAAAAAATTATTCTGTAGATAACTTTAATATAACATTTGAAATTCATAAAATAATGAAATTTGGAAAGGTACAGATTTGGACTTTGGTAACCAAAAATAGAATAAGGTACTGATTTTTTCCATGCTTGTACTCTACGTTAGGATATTTTCCTTATCCCATAATGGTATGTTGTCTTGCCAAAGTATAACATATAGTAGTATATGACTAGATTATCAACAAATTAAAAAGGAATATAAGAGCAGGCCCGCAGAGATATAATTGCAGAACATCAAAGATGGAGACACGAATGATATAATATGCAAACGCAAACGTGTAGGCCTTTCGGCTACATATAATGGCCCCTCATTAAAAATAATACTCACACATTTTCATACTAAATAACACAATCTACTCGATCACACATATCAATACATATTTTTTACTCATTCCGTCCTATAATATAAGTAAAAAAACACATTTTCTTTGTCCTAAAATATAAGCAAAAAAGACAAACCTTCATCCTATTTAATCTTGTTTTTAAAAAAAATCTCTTTTCTAAGAAAAACTTTTGTTTATTCTCATAAAATTAAAAGAAAATTACATTCAATTTTCTCTCTCTTTCATTTTTCCATAACCAATAGTCAATGAAAATTGTTTTTACATCTTCCTATAAAACTTTTTCCAAAGAAAGCACAAAAAACTATACTCCAAATTCTTATGTTTTAGTTTTCTTAATAAGTGTGATTTTTTTTTTTGGGACGGAGGGAGTATCTTTAATATCTTTAATTACCTATTAATTTTTTTTAATATTTTAAAAGTATATATTAAGATGAATCCAACATCTTATATAATATTTTTTTATCTTTATATATTAGTAAAAAAAAGATGAAAGTATGTTAGTTCAATATGTCATCTCATATGGAATGGAGGGAATATGACTTAAATGCAATTTTAATTTTTTCCTTATGAAATCATTTAATTTTAAAAAATTGAGAAACTATTGTGAAGTTGATGAAGGAATATTTGGTGTCATTGGAAAGGAGAGCATATTTCTTTGGGAGACAGAGTGATGCAAAATACTAATCAACTTGGTTTTGACTAATTTACCTCTTTATTTCTTCTTTTATAAAGCTCGAAGAAAAGTCATACAAACACTAAAGAGATCCAGATGAATTTTTTTTTTAGTTGAGAGATAATAATTAAAATTAAGTTAATAAATTGGGGCAAGTGTGTCAACCAAAGTTAATTTGGGGGTTCTTGACGTTAAGAATTTGAAGTTATTTCAAGAGACTAAGACAAAGAGCGTCAACCAAAGATAATAATAAAATTCTTGGAGTTAGGTTTTACCCATAGGTCGACCTTGGGATGGATAAGAAAAAATTGATGAAATATTAAGGATGCTAGAATTATTAGCATTGGATGAACACTTGATTAGTTTTAGTGGTAAGAAGTTTAAATTCTTTAAACAAGTGATGATGAATTTGTTCTAATTTACTCTTGCGTGCGGAGAAAATTAGATTTAAAACGAATTTTATTATATATGATCTATATATATTTTAACGATTACTAGACCATCGATCTGTGCATCGTACGGGTCGTATCAACTATAATATATTAAGAATAAAAATAAATTATATCACATTATAGATTTGATTCGTAATTGAAATTAAAATACCTATAGTATTTTGTAAAAATAATAATAATTAGAAAGTCGATTAAAAATGTGATTTTCAAATTCTAACCATTAACATGGTAAAATTGGTTGTTTGCAAAAATGTTAATTTAAAATTTAAGCTTAATAAGGTCTATGAATACTAAAAAAAAAAAAAACAGGCCGTTTGATATTGGATATCAATTGATGAAAGCAAAATTAAATCAAGAAAGTAGTCAGTGGCTTAGTGGTGAAAACTTTGAGAAGAAGCTATTTTGAATCCCTTCAAAGGCGTTTTTTTGTCATGCTAACTTGTGTTCTAACTTTTGTTCTTAGGGCACATGTTACGTAACCCAAAAAAACAATTTTGCATTGGAAAACATAATACATCAACTTTTAAGAAGTTGAATGCACGATGTTTAATATATGTATTTTTATAACGAGTTTCTTAACACATGTCTTTAAAGATATAAGTTAGCTCATGTGATTGATGTTCCTGTGAATTTAACATTAATATATATATAACGACCGGGTTCAAATCTCAAACATTTACTTATTTATCTTATAAAATGAATTTCTAGTGATTAGACAACTTAAAAAAAAATCTTTAAAAAATTCTTTCACACCAATGATATGATAAAAAAGGAAGAAGCTAGTATTGGGCAAATGTGGGGTTGACGATAGATAGGTATGGGCTTGGAATTTGTGAAGGTGTGAGTTGTGTACGTGGGAATTAGGAGAAGCCATGTAAAAGATAATCATGTTAAATTTGTGCAAGAATGATCACATGATTCTAGAGTTAGAGTGAAAAAGAGAAGCTTATTTATTCCTTTCAGTGACGTGATTGTGCGATTCTTTCCAAAAGTTGAGGTGCTTGCTAGACGAATCTTAATGGAAAGATTAGGAAAAAAAGGAAGGTTTGTTATCAGGAAAATACGCGGATGGTTTTGAGTTTTTGTGACTTTTTTGATTAGATAATTTTAGTGTATTTAATTGATAAATAAATTTTTATTCTTGTTTATAGATAAACTTTAATCGATAGATAAACAATTAAAATAAATTATTTTGACGAGAGAATAATTTGTTAGAAGAGAGATAGAGATATAGTCATCAAACTCAGTCAATAAAACCTTATTTATCCTATCCATTAGAGCTTAATTCAGTTGGAAAAATATTGCATAATATATGTAGTATCAAAATCAAAATCAAACTCTAGACACTCGGCATATTTATCTTAAAAAATGAATTTTTGTTTGTCATATTATTTAAAAAAAAAAAAAAACTATTTATCCCGGTGTAGTATCATTGAGAGTTCCAATCAGCTTATTTTTACATCCCATTTTTCGTGGGTTGCTGACTTGCTGCTATACTGTGGACTTGCTGCTATACTGTGGACTATGGTTGGATGAAATTTTACCGAATATATCACATTAATGGTTTTGACCATATGGCTTCTAAAAAAAATGATTTTGACTATATTTTTGAGAGAAAGTTGGTTTACATTCTAAACATAAGATTTATTTTTGAGCACACGTAATATTTGATCGATTGTAATTGCAAATATTTCACCGGTCAAGTTAAGTATATAATTGAGGATATGATGAGAGATGTAGAATGACATGTATTTTGATAAGTGATTATATGAGGCTTGTGAGTCAAACATGTTTGGATCAGTGCCAGAAGTGCACCAAAACAGATAACATTTTTTTTTACTAGGGTTACATGATTTAAAAGTAAAGGATTGTAACTTATAAGGTTTCCAAATCATAAGATTTGGAAGACAAAAACAAGATAGCGAGTTTCAGTCGTTTAGTTCTATATCAACATCAAGGGAAGTCTCTTGATGTAAAATTGTGGCATACTAAGACAAACTCTTATATATACTCTAGCTATAGTCAATGTATATACATAGTTTTTTTTTACTGAAATTGTTTTTTTCCTTCTATTTATACTTATTATATGACATGTGTTTGTGCATTTTATTTTTAAATATCTGACAACAATTTAAAAATCAACATTTGTGTCATTTACCTTTAAAAAAAAGTTTTTATTGTGCACATAGTACAGCATGTTACACCAGCATTTGTTTGGGTGCTTTTTTTGGGTAATGAAAATTTTGTATAAGCAAAAACATTCAAGTTTATCTTCTTTTAAAATAATTTGCAACGTGTTGATTTATGAGAATGTTTATAAGAATGCTCAAATTTCATGACCTCTAAAGCAAAATGCTCAAATTTTATGAGAATGTTTATGGAACATTTTTTGAGAAAACAATTTGCAACATGTTTTTGAAGGAAAGTTTCCCAACACGGTTACTCTATGGGTTTAAACTTTAAAGATGTACTACTAGTTGTGGGGTGGGCACAATAGAAGCATTTTCTTTATTGAATTAGCTTTTAAATAAAGTTTAATATATCTAGAAGACCTAGCTCAACTGACAAATACCGAAATTGTAAGGTCGGACGTCATGATCCGGGTTCGAACCCGAAACCTCACGGTTGTGTGTGAGTTTAACTTTAGTGGTTTACCACTTCATCTAAGACCAAAAAAATAAAAATTAATATTGTTAGGTACAGAAAATGACACTCCACATGAAAAAGATGGCTTAGTTTGGCAATAATTCGAAAATAAGATATATGCAAAGAATAATGACCACTTTTTTTTCGAATGTTTGGTGTGCTACCTGAATTGATGAACGTAGAGTATGTGCTTTAAGAAAGGTTTTGGGTCCTAGACCTATATTTTTTCCCTCTTTCAAAAAAGTTCTTTTACTATATTAAGACATTGTACTTTTCTCCTTTAGAAAGATAAACATATATTAATGTACTTTTAAAAGGATAGGTAAATATCCATTATAATTTTTACAAAAAAAGTGAGAAACATTTTATTTATTTTTTATAACTAAAGTAACACTAATATCATCCATTATAAAATGAAATCATGAGTTGTGTAAAGTTAATTTAATGTTTAATCACAGTTCTTCAATTTGCCACATCATCTTTAATATGTTTTTAAATAGAAGGAGCACTTATTCTGTGTTGTGTCTACAAGTTGTGATTGATTTTCTTTTTACTAGATCGACACATAAACTTTAACGAAGAGTGTTAGCAATACACCGTTTAACACACATATTTCAACATACTTTTATATTGGTTGAAATTTATGCGAGTCTCACCAAATTTATTCACGTCATCAAGCTATGCATCACAATTCACAAGTGAAAACTCTCCACATCTTGAAGGGTTGAAGAGGTAACTCCAATCATATGCAGAAAAATAGATGACATAAAATTACACCAATGTCTAGTATCATGGAGGAATCAACTATAGGTTACAAAATAAATCCCAAGAGCACTGAAAAAAGTATGACCCTTCTTCAGTTTGAGCTAGTTCAACCGATCCTAATCTTCACTATCTGAATCAATATTACAAACATTCTGTCATACGGAAAATCATGCATGTGATGGAGCAGCTGCTTGACAATAATCTAGGACATCATACAGAACAAGCAAATTGAAAACGCCGGGTTGTCTCAGCCAAGTAGCCAACAAATTTCTAGGAGACACATACCTTCCCATTTTACCCTCAGCAATCCTAAAGGGTGACCCCATTCCATTATGGACTGCCTCGACAGCCCTTTTCAAAGTTCCATCACCCATCACTTTGCTGTGTTTTCCCCAACCAGTTAAAATGCTGCAAAACAAATGAAAAATTAAAATTATGATCAACTCTTTAAGCCTCTCATTAATACAATCAAAGGAAAAATAAAATCTTAGGTGAAAAAGATCCATATGTCACAATCTTAGGCAGTTCGGAGCCTTCAAATAAAGT
Source organism: Medicago arabica (assembly GCA_946800305.1). Lineage (NCBI taxonomy): Eukaryota > Viridiplantae > Streptophyta > Magnoliopsida > Fabales > Fabaceae > Medicago > Medicago arabica. Next base: position 42,051,660 of record OX326969.1, read on the forward strand.
ACTATGCATATTGAGCAACCATGAATGAACCATTGCACAAGCAGCACCACAAGACATCAAATGCAAATTCAAGCAAGAAATGGACCATCCGTCGATAACGAGCATTTCCTTCACCGATTAGCTCTTTGTGCAGCTGGTAACAGATCATTTGGTGATTGTCAACACTCAAGTTACGTAGACCCGCAACTGCACGGAACCCACAATGACTATCACCAGCTACATCCACCACCTTTTCAATTAAGTCATGCATCCAAATTGAGATTTGGTCTTTGTGTGGTATATGGACTTTAACCGGAATTGGCTTAGGATTTTTGGGAATTGGTTTAAGAGGATTAGGAGACATGTTGCTTTTCCGTGCACTCTTTCTACTTGCCTCTGTTGAATTTGTCTGTTGTTCTTGAGAATCAACAATCTCCTAGAGTAAAGGAGATCGCTTTGTCGACTGAATGAAATGTTTATTTTTCTGTGGATCTCCTTTAGTGGTGACCTTTTTTGGTGGTGCACGCATTGACGTAGTCTCCGACAAAAAACTGTAAGAATTGTTCTTTGATATGCAACTTCATGTTGTAATCAACGTTCTTGAACCGGGCCTACAATGTGTTTTAAAACCTGTCAGATTAAGAACTAGTGGAAAAAACATGCATTCAGGAAAAAATGTGAATTCTATCTGTACTGAATAACTTTGGATTATGTAATCAGGGATGCTTTAGCACATTCCGTATTATGCAATCCGAATTAATACGATACACCCTTTGTGCACGTTGTAAATCAAAGCTTCCTTGCTTTCTCTCGTACCCTTTCCAACAAATCATTTTTTGCAGCAAACTTTTGCTTGGTGGTAAAATGTTCTCCGTGATCAATATATATAATAGGAGGAATAGGAAGAGGAGCATCATCTACTTTTGTATCACCTAAGAAAATACCAAGTTTCGGTGTTGGTGGTGGTTGGGGGGGGGGGGGGGGGGGGGTTGGGCTTTGACATTTTCGGGATCATCTACAACTTCAAGTGAAACAACCGGCAACACAGTATGAGGTTCAATATCAGGTGGTTTGTCAATGGAGGCATCAACGGGAACATCCATTACTGAAACAGTGCGAGAGCAGGGTCAGAATATGCACACAGTTTCTGTACTGGTGTTATTCGGATTACGCAATCCAAACTACATTGCTAGTTTTTGGATTTCATAATCCGAACTTCTTCATTACAGATTTGTTGACGCGATCAAAAGGAAAGCTCTTAGAAATCGAATGAGGGAAGGTTTATATACACATTACCATTGCATTCAGTCGAAAATGATGATGTTAATGCATCTTGATGACCAGATTACTACTCCAAATCACATTTTCGCCCAGGTTTATATAGGGAGTGTTTGGAGAGAAAGGTGGTGAACTGCAGCTAGGTTATGGGTGAACCTTCTATAATCATGGTTTTCAGATTACGTAATCCAAATAATCCTGTTACTTTTCCCGCTTTTTTTAAACGTAGGGCTTTCAGAATATATAATCCGGAATAAGTATATTTTGTTTGGATTATATATTCCAGAAGTTCTTACACCCTAATCTTGTCCAGGTTCGAACACATACATAGCCCATCACATGTTTTTTATTGTTTTCGGATTTTGTAATCCCAAACGTTATCCAAATTTTGTAATCTGGACAAGGAGTATTTAGTAAAGCACACAAGGCGTGCAAGAATAGGCAAAGGTGGAAAAAGTAATAGTCAAATTTAAACCTGAGAATTTCCAGACATAACTTTTTTGGTGTTCGGTAGGTAAGCATAATATGATAGACATATGATAAGATAAGAAATCAGATAATGATAAGATACGATCGTGATATAATTAGTGGCGGATCTCCTTGGAGACCCATACCCTCAACATTTTTATAAATTTCATAATCATGCATAATTTATGAATTAATTTAAGGTTGTCGCGGTGGTTAGAAGATCTCTTAATTGAGTGAAGGTCGTGTGTTTGACCGTCTTGCTCTTTACACTTTTTATATTTCCATTTTTAATATTTTGTTCAAAATATGTTCTGAAACCTAGACAAATTGCAGCTTCAATCAATCGTTCTGAACTTTTTCAAGTATACTCCCAAAAGTATGTCCTAGCTCAGATGTACTCTAAACATTTATATTTGCTCCTTTGTTTTTTATTTTATTTTATTAGATTTCTATTTGGTCAATTTATTTCACAACAACTATTTTGACAACCCTATGAATATAGGGGTATTGTCATAAAAGCAAAAAAGAAAAAAGCTTTTTTTTTTATTTTTTTTTTATTTTTTTAAACTGATGCAAAAGCATTAAACCATTAGATTAAACCAAAAAAAGAGTACAATAAAAGAAAAGGGGGACTGTACCAAAACCTTTTCAAAAGGTAGAAAATCTAAAGTTGGGCATACCCAACCTGTTCCTATTGTACTCTCCTCTAATGGAGTCAGGTAAACTATCAGACCAAAACAAGTCAGAAGAAGTTAATGAGAGACCAATATTTGCAAGACTGTCAGCACAACTATTGCCTTCTCTTTAAATATGTGACACAAAAAAACTCATCTGTCTAATCCTATACATACAGTTGAGCCACCTGTTTCTTAGGACCCAAGGGACCACAAAATAAGTGTTGAAAGCTAAAGTGACCAATTGTGAATCTGTTTCTAACCAAAAGTGAGCATAGCCATTGTTGTGGGCTATCTCAATAGTAGTCATGGCAGCTACAAGCTCAGCATATAGAGCGTTTTGCTCCCCCAATGATTGAGTGAAACAACCAATGTATATGCTCTCTGAATTTCGAAAGATGCCTCCGGCAGCTGCTCGGTTGGGATGTTTAGTAGCTGCTCCATCTGTGTTTGCTTTGATCCAAGTTGTCAGCGGTGGTGCCCAAATTACCTCTTTGATTATGGGGGCCCTGGGGGGTCTGATTTTCACCTTAAAATTTTTAAGAATCCTGAATTCCTGCATGTCACCTCTATAAACTTCCTTGGTAGTGTTACCTGCAAGAGAAGTCTGCGCAGTAATCATGTAAAAAAGTTTCAAAACACAATGTTTTTACAAAAATACTCTATATTCATAGAGTTGTCAAAATAGATGTTAATATACTTTTCTCTAAAAATAATTAATATATCTTATGTTTAACATGTGCACCAAAAATTATATATTACAGTCCCAAAATGTCACCACAGTAGAACAAATTTCAATTCATTGTTTCAATATTTTACGACAAAGTAGAATAAATTTCACTTCTATTGTTTGGTAAAAGTGAAGGAAATGAAATAAATTATTATTATTTTTATTTCATTTTTATCTTTATTTAAAATCAACTATTTTGTAGATTTAAATCAAGTTACTTTTTTTTATTAAAATGATTTAAATTGTGTATCTTATGTAAACTTATTTTTTTCGGTTCTTTATCTAGTATACAAAATTGAAGAATTAGCTCCTGTTGTTTTTGAATCTTATTAAACTAGCAACAAACTCGTGCTCCGCACGGGTTAATTCGAAGTGGGGGGTTATGCATCAAAATGCATTGCAATACTATATGAATTGAGAAAATAAGAAGGAAAAAAATTAATGATAAAGTCGACGTTAATGATAAAATGGTAAATTATTTTGACTTTCCTTGAGATTTTCTTAAATAACACAAACACCTTTTCTAATTTTCAAACACATCAATCTCCCATCATTTTATCCATTTCAATAACTTTGTAAATATACAATTTAATTTCAGTCATTTTGGTTTGTTTGTATATGTTTTCTCTTTTCACAATTAAATTAAATGAGATTTTTTTTCTCGCAATGGAGAAACAATAACAACATTTATTTTTACCACTAAATAGAATCAAACATCAGCAATTACATAAGAAGTCAAAGGAGAATATAGAGATGAGAAGAATTTTGGTGGATGGACATTGTGGTTAATCAATGAAAAGGAAATAATATTTGATACATCTGTTTTATTACATTAGAGTTTAAAAATTAAACCACTTTGACTGAGAAACAATAAGTTGAGAAAAATCACCAAATGAAAAATGGAAAGAAAAAATTGTTGAAAATTAAATGAAGAAGTTAATTGGTCAAAATAAATGAAATTAACAAAGTTTAAACCGTGTTAAATTATAAAAGAAGTGCTTGTCAATTTGATAAAAAATAAGAGAGATTGGTGTTTAGTTAAACAATAGAGCAGATGTTGTATTATTTAAGAAGACCTTAATGGAGGTTAGTTTAATATTATGTAGAAATATTTAAAATAGTAAAGATGTCGTTATGAGTCCCGTGTATGGATTGTACAACAATATTATTTAGTGACTCATTTAACATGTTTTCATTGTTTTTTATAGTAATTTTTCTAAAAGATACAATAATTGATAACCTACAACAATAAAAAATAATATTTTATAATATGACATTGTGGCATGACTTCTTTGATTCTATGTTGTTTTCTAATATGATAAGATATGCAGGTTTCAAAGTGTCTTGTTTGTCTACACTCTGGTTCTTCAAGCTCGAAAAAGTTTTTATGCTTGTTGATTTGTTTAGGGAGTTCTATTTTTTTTAAATAATATATTTTTTCTTGACTATAAAAAAGATTTAAAAAAAACAAAGGCAAATTATTTTTTGAAAAAAAGCAAACTTGAAAATATGTAGTAATTTTTTGAAAAGTAGGTATATGCCTTGTAATAAATATTTTGTAATTTATTTTAACTCTTTAGATATTAAAAAGTTGAATTATAGGAAAATTTGTTTTTATTGGGATTAAGATTAAATTTTTTAGTTTTAAAAAAATAAATTAAGTTGGTGTGTTTTATTGAGTGAGTTTGTTTTAATTTGTTTTTAAGAGAAAAAAATATGGGGAAGTTGAAGCAAAAAACACAAAATGATATAATTTTGATGATATGTCAAATTTAAGAGGGGGTAAGATTGTATTTTTGGTAGACAATAATTTCATAATTAAAGAATAGAAAAGAATAGAAGATAGTATTTTTTTTTAACTCTTGATATTTAGAAGTTGAATTATAGGAAAATTTATTTTGATTGAAATTAAGATTAAGTTTGTTTGTTTAAAAATAAATAAATAAAGTTATTGTGTTTTATCGAGTAAATTTGTTTTAATTTGTTTTTTGAAGAGAAAAAATAGGGGAAAGTTGATGCAAAAGACACAAGAATATTATTTTGATGATGTGTCAAAAAATTAAGAAGGGGTAAGATTGTATATTTGGTAGACATTAAATTTCATATATAGAGAACATACAATTTTTTTTGAGCATAGAGAATAGACAACTTGATTGATAAATCTCTCTAATATGAATCTTATAAAAAAGAAAACTTGTGTTTTAAAGTTTTAATTTGTCGAATACACGATTTATAAGATAAATTTTTTCTTTAAACTTCTTAACAAATGCTCATTTCCCTTTAAAAATAGTTCAAGTATAGACTTTTACTGGTTTTAGTAAAAAATATGGATAAAAACACTGGATCAGTCTTTTAAGGATTACTAGTTTTAGACGGATTACTAGTTTAGAGCCCCCAACGTTGCTCGGGTTAGAGATTAAATAAGTTTATAAGTCTGTGTGCACGAATAAACATGTAATTAAATTAAATTGAATTTATTTAAATTTACAATTATAATAATATCTTAAAAATAAATTTAAATGGTGAGAAGAATGTCCAATGCAAGAGTAAAAAGTGTAACAAAATCGATAATGAATTAGTTCAAGTGGTAAGAGTTTTGGGTCCCTTTAAACATCTAGTCATGGTTTTTTTTCATGGCTCATGCGTATGAGAGAAAAAAAATCGATTGAAAGGGAAGAACCCACCTTTTATGCCCATCGATTCCTGACGGAGATTAGTCATCTCTAACGATGGTGAAATTTGTGAATCTATATCATCGTTACCCAAAAAACAGTATAACGAATAAATAGACAAAAGACATATAAATTAACTTCTTAAAAAAATTATACGGCTTCACAATGGTTATAGTTTTATAAAATATTCTATATTCATAGGAATTTGATTTAAATTTATGGTTGTTATTAGAAATTAAGATACTTTTTATCTCATAACATATTACATCAATCAACGCATATTGATATTTCTTTTTTTTTACAATATCATAGATTGATATTTTGTAACATTGCCGCTTCATACAGTGCATTGAAGTTTGATCCTCTAAAATATCACCAACAACAAAATTAAATAAATAATAGCATAGAAAAATAATTAAGTTAATATGAAATCATGTTAGTAAACGTTCACGAAGAAAAAAAAAAATCTGATGCATTCTCTATCATCCATAAAATCCACATCGATTAAATATATATGATCTCTTTAAAATTCGGTATTCTTCACATTCTAATTATCGTAATATTGAGTCTCGATATTTTATATTTAGAGTGTGAATAATCTATACTATATATAAAGAAAACTACCACTTTCAGTACACTTTTGGGTTGGACTTTTCTTTCCAAAAATACCCTTAATTTTTAATTTTAATTTTATTTTAAATACAAATAACAAATGTAACAAATAAATAAGAATAAATTTAATTTAAAGAGAAAACTCACACACAGTTCCTCACGAATTGTTTTTACTGTTAGTCAATTATAAAATAATACGTGGATTACTAATCGTCACCGTTAACCTTCTTTTAGCTCCGTTAACCACATATCAAACTCACAAAAAACTAGCACAAAACAAAAACTCATGTTACTTTTTTATCATCAGCCGGTTTTATGTTGTACATCTGTGTTGTTTCCCTCAATACAACCAACAAAAATCGCCAAATATTTTCATATCCCTTCCACAAAAAACAGTATTTCCATGTTATTTTATTATTACTTCCACAAAAAACAGTATTTCCATTTTATTTTATTATTTTATTAATATAAGTTACTCTTCATTAGACTTTGATAAATTCCAAAAAACGTGAGCAAAAAATAATGGTAAATATTGGACTTTAAATCCTCTAAAAAAAGATTAGTAACAAACGTGAGCAAAAATTAATGTTCAAGATTGGACTTTAAATCCTCTAAAAAAAAGATTAGTAACAAACGTGAGCAAAAAATATTGTTATAGATAGGACTTTAAATCCTCTAAAAAAAGATTAATAACAAACATGAGAAAAAAATAATATTAAAGATTGGACTTTAAATCCTCTAAAAAAATATTAGTTACAAACGTGAGCAAAAAATAATAAGGTTAAAGATTGGACTTTAAATACTCTAAAAAAATTAATAAATTTTGTTTGTGGTAATTTTGAAGCCGAAGGTAAATTTTCGTAAGAAGGTAAATTTTCGTAAGAGTATGTTGGTGGGGTGAATGTTTCGGACTCTTGGCTGACAAAGGCAACTATGGCGATGAATTTTAAAACCGGTTTGATTCCTCTTATGTACCTTAGGCTTCCTATTACTGGTCATTATCTCCGGTAAATTACTTTGCAAAATTTACCTTTACGATAAACATTTTTTTAAAAAAAATAATACTTTGATGATGAGTTTTAGAGTGTGTTTGGATATGATAATTAAAAAAATCTAAGAAACTTAGTTTTTTAGAAAATTCAAATACTTCAATTAAATTTCCTTTATTTTTAATTGTTTTTTATGGAGTAATAAAATTCTTCATTTTTTAAATTTTTTTGACTATTTTTTTATTTGTGAAGATTCAAGTTTAGAGACCAATTTCAAAATATGAAAAATAGTGACCAATTCGTTAAATATGGAGCTATTATGCAAATTTTGATTAAACAAAAGGGACCGGTTTACATTTTTTTTTGAAAATTTATAAGGATCAATTTGTAGAGTATTTTTTTTTTTAAATTTATAACTACGAATTTACAAAAATTGAAATAATTATAAAGACCAATTTGAATTTGCAAAAATTGAAATAATTATAAAAACCAATTTTTAAATTCATAGAATCATTTCAAATTTTTCAACTTGAAAATTCCCTATAAAAATCATAGATGATATTTAAAATTCCCTAAACAATACCCTTCCTAAAATCATTTCAACTTGAAAATTAATCAAATTTATCATCCAAAGATTCTAAACAATAAAATTTACATAGAAGAGATTGAACCACCTCAGTGCCTGCTTCAGTTTCACATGCATCCTGAATTTGTGTAGCATCTACAAATTAATCATCTGTTCTCAAAATCTTTAGAGTGTTATTATTAGTCATCAGTGTGTTTGTTGGCTCCAGATGCTTGGAAAGTAGCTTGGTGAGCTCAATTGCTTCATTAATCTCATTTTGAATGTTTTTTTCTTCTTCTAGTTCCTTGTTTTTGGAGCTGGAGCCCTTCAAAATTATCAATTATGCTTCTTTACCTTTAGGCTTTGAAGCTACAAACTCCTTGCTTGGTACATGGCCAGGTTTCTTGTGCGGGACGTTCCCTTGATTATCTTTGTTAGCAACATCTTTTCCCTTTTTTCAAATTTCTTGATAGTGACATGTGGATTTACTAAGTGTGCAATAATATGGAATAATTTCACAGTCTATGTCAACAAAGAAATCATAACCCTTTCTTTCAACCAAAATTCTATACACCTCATAAGCTTGTTGGTAATGAAATCACTTCAAAATTCAAATAAGTGCTCCTACACGACTTACAACAGCAAATAAGATCTTCGGGAGCCTTTATTCTTGAGAAAGACCAAAGATACCGATCCATGCCTGAGCTGCATACTATTGTTGCATATGCAAGAGTTAAAATTCTTAGTCCATGCAAACAATTTCAAAATACCAGGGTTTAAACTCCAAGATCCTATGGATCTTACACTCCTCACATTTTCTTATGATGAAAATGTGAATTCATAAAACCCCCTGCCTAAGGATGTTATCCCCCACTTTCCAATAGACTTCCACTTGATAGAAAGATTGATTTCAAGTTATTGATCGTGATCGGAGATGACCCTTTTGGCCATATTATTCGACCATGACGGTTATGTTTACAAGCTTCAACACCAACTTGGTATTCATCTTGTCGAGTGGTTGATATGAATTTTTTTGTGTCCCTTTAAAGATTTCTCATCTTTCTTTTATTTTTTCATTTCCCTCTAATATTTTTTTGAACCCAAACTAGCATCGGAAAACTCGAACTTGAGACGTTGAAGAGGGACACACTCCAAGAACCCAATAAAACACCACTAGGCTAACCCATCAGATCTCAAATTATTTTCTCAAACTAAACCCTAATTTTATCAGATCGCAATATGATACTCAACTATGGGTGGTAAGGTTAGATTCCAACAGGCTCCTCTTTTCCTATTGTGTTACCGTATTTATTTGTTTTGTAGGTCTAGATTTTCGTTTCCTAATTTATTCTCTTTTATTATATTCTTGTTGCTGATTTCATACACATCTGATGCTATGAATCCATCCCAACACAACATAGCGAGGATATAACTTTCTAGTGTTCATTAATCTTTTTTTTTTTTTTTTTTCATTATGAAAATTGCAAGAATTTACATACTGTCTACTCACTATTCTGTTAATGCTAGTTTTTTTGATGCTATTGCTCTTAATACTATTTTTATTTTTCAGTTTGTGAGCAATGGAAGATTCCCTTCATTTATGTGTGAAAAATCATATACCCCTATTGATTACAAACTGTGTAGATAGGTGGGTGTGAGTTATATTCCACAATGATGTAATTTATTTATCGGTTTATTTGGTAAAATATATCACTTTCAATTGAAGAAAGCTTAATGTCCTATTGCTAGCACTTCATTATTCATGTTCAGATTCAAGTTTATCATCAATTTATTTATGTGAATAATATGTCTACACTTCATGTCAATGCTTACTAGCGTTTCTCCAAATTTTTAGCAAGCGTAGAAATTCTTAAGAATGCTTCTATAGGTAATTTTGTTAGCATCTTCGTTATAAATTAAAATGTTTTGTAGTGTTCAATGGAGCACATAACATTAGGGGTATTTTTTCACACGTTTAATAGTTGTCTACATTATTAAGGATATATAGTAAATAATCGAGAGATTTTCCAAACTTTTAGCGCGGAACACAATAACAATTACAAGTTAGTTGCCTATTGCATTGCCAAAATTAAGTTCAATAGTAATTCTTTATTGTTAGAAAGGAGAAACATATTTCATTTTTTTGGTTGAAATTATATTATATATCTATTTGTTGTTACTTTTATCACATGACTTACTAGTTATCATCTGATTGGGTTTGGAGGGCAATTGGAAACAAATATTGTCCAAGGTTGATGTTTTTTGAGAAGGCAAACTAGCCCACATAAAATTGATGTTAGTTTTCCTTAGTTGATTTAAAATGTAAAGTAGAATGAGACTAATTTTTATTATTGTAGTTTGTTGATCTTGCTTTTCTAGACTATATATACTATATTCTAGTTAATATTTTCTCAGAGTCAACACATCAAAAGCCAACACATTTTTCCTCAGAGAAAAGTTTCAGCATGTAAGGATCAAGTTAAAGTTCCATGTGTTACATCCTATGCAAGCTTCATCAAGTGAAAATTAAGTCTTGAAAGTCTGACAAACTATCCTCCTCAATAGGTTTCTCAGACTTGGGAGAGCAAGATTGACAACGACTCTTACAATGCCATCCTCTCCATCAATCGTCCAAAAGGTTTAGCCCAAGAATTTGAAGATAATGGGAAAATAGTACAACAAGTACTATTGTACAACGTCGTGCGCTTACAACTATACAATTTAAACCAACGACTCTTTTTACTATATTTTATCGTGTAACCCCAGTTTCCTTCTTCCAATAGTTGTATTCTTTCCAATATAAAAGAGAAACTTTTTAAACCGTTTTATTTTTTTTGTCTTTCAAAGTCTGTCTTTTGGTCATCTCTTCTTGACGAATCCAAGAAAGATCAAAAGAAGAAAGACCAATGTGAGTATCCAATATACCACACTTAAAAGGAAAAGGCTATGTTATAAATAAAAGAATAATTCAAGAAAAAACTAAGAACATGATAAAGAAAAATCACTGTAAATTCTCTCAAAGAGTAATTAGATCACATTGTAAATCAATCATATAGTCACAACACACTTGAATTGATATATGATTTTACTGTAAAATTCTCTCCTAGAGAGTTATCATCCTACAAACGACTTTGTATTAATTAGATACAAACTCATCAATTATCGTACAATGCCCAACAGTGACAACAACCTTTATTCAACAAGGTAATACGAAGAGACTTTAAACACTTGGACGTCATTGATATGAGAAGACAAAGTAGACTTAATTAAACTCATGATCTTTCCAGGAACTCATCATGATTGATGAAGTGGATATGATTTAGTTACAAAGGACTTAGAAAAGATTGATGCATTGTAAGATTTCATATTATAGCCTTTGGTGGTAGAGGATACTTTGAAGATTGTAATCGATGGATTATAATGGATTTAGTCCTTCTAGAGTAGAAGGAAAAATCACTTTGGGAGGGTGTACTGGACTAGCTATCAGTTTGGATAGTGAACCGGTATAAATATAACGTGTAGTTATCTTTCTCTCATCGTCTTTCCTTTACTCTCTTATGTGAGTTTTGTTAGGTCAAGTTCTTTATGGTTTAACATTACACTATCTCTCTTGTTTGAAACAAAGTTGAATGATTTGATAAAGAACTAATTAGCTTATAAAGCTTCTTAAAAGCTTTAATAAAAAATATTCAAGTGTCAATGGGTGTTATTTTTTCTCTCTTCAAATTGTCAAGGCAGTTCAAACCTCCTTTCTTTCCTGTGTCCCAATTCCTTCGCTCTTTGTATATTATCCATTCATTGCATATCTCTTAAGTGTCCTTTATGGATCTTTGTGAGAATATATAGCATCTTAAATTTGTTTGATGGGCATGCATACAATATTTTTGTTTTTTTTAAGCAATAAATTAGAGTGCACTTGCTAGTATAAACTAGACCATCGACGGTAATAGGTAACAAAATAGATTAGATGAATGTTATGATTGTCCTATAGTATTTCATAATATTAAGAAGCATAGACGTTGATACCGTACCATAACATAATATTTCTATGACATCGTCCTTGGTACCGTAACGTAACATAATATGTTAAGTATAGTGAGACGGGTTAATATTTATAAGTAAGAGATTAAGTTAAGTATAGCGAGACGGGTTAACGGTTATTCCTTTCCGAAAAAATAGCATTTAATTAGGAACATAATTTTATTTTACTTTAGATAAACATTAAATGCAAAAGTGTGGAGGGAAAAATTAGGTTAAGTATAGCGAGACGAGTTAACATTTATAAGTCAGAGATAGCGAGACGGGTTAACGGTTATTCCTTTCCAAAAAGAATAACATACAATTACGAACATAATTTTATTTTACTTTAGATAAACATTAAATACAAAAGTGTGGAGGGAAAAATAAGGTTAAAATTAGGTTAAGTATAGCGAGATGAGTTAACATTTATAAATAAGAGATTTTGATTAAAATCTAGGGTTAATATCGTAAAATCAGGCGATATAATTAGGTTAAATTTAGGGTTAATATTGCATTCAGGTTAACATTTAGAAATAAGAGTTTATTTTGGTTTGCATAACAATAGGAGATTTCCATAACATTTAACATTTTGATAAGCACGAAAATTTTACTAACGATCTATATTAGGAAAAATAGAATATTTTGTTAAGCAATGATCTGTTTATTTTGCTTTGCATAACAATAGGAGATTTCAATAACAATTAACATTTTGATTAAATTAAATCTAAGGTTAATATAGTAAAATCAAGCAATAGAATTAGGTTAAATCTAGGGTTAATATTGCGTTCAGTTAACATTTAGAAATAAGAGAGCTTTGCATAACAATAGGAGATTTCAATAACAATTAACATTTTGATTAAATTAAATCTAGGGTTAATGTAGTAAAATCAGGTGATAGAATTAGGTTAAATCTAGGGTTAATATTGCGTTTGGGTTAACATTTAGAAATAAGAGAGTTTGCTCAAATTAAATCTAGGGTTAATATAGTAAAATCAGGCGATAGAATTAGGTTAAATATAGGGATAATATTGCGTTCGGGTTAACATTTAGAAATAAGAGATTTTGATTAAATTAAATCTAGAGTTAATATAGTAAAATCAGGCGATATAATTAGGTTAAATCTAGGGTTAATATTGCGTTCAGGGTTAACATTTAGAAATAAGAGATAATATATTTTGATTAAATTAAATCTAAGGTAAATAAAGTAAAATCAGGCGATAAAATTAGGTTAAATTTAAAGTTAATATTGCGTCCGGGTTAAAATTTAGAAATAAATAAGAGATGATCTTTGTAAGGATATATCTCTTTAAGGGAATGCACTTGCTAGTATAAATGATTTTTATTGTTAATTTTTTTTATTATAATAAAAACTCGTTTAGTCACGGTTAAATTATATCCAAATGATGAAAACTGAATTTCTTGTTGGAAGACTTAGCTACGGTGATCCCTAAAAAATAATTGTGGCTAATATATTGCGAAGCCTAACCTTTGCATGAGCGAGGAAACTGTGGCTAAAATGTTTAGCCACCGTTAAAAGGCACTCTTACCACATTAATAAAGTTAAAATCTGAATTATGCTGTTTAGTTGGAAAATTGATTAAATCTGGAAAATGTAAAGAATGCAATTCCATTTAGTTGGGAAATTGATCAATGTGCTAGAAAACTCAAATGTTTAGGGATGACTTTTTTTTTTGAATAGCAATATATTGATGAGAATCCCCCTGCACCAGAAGTGCATAAAAGGAGCCAAGGAACCATACAAGAGGCAATTAAAGCCATATCCCTAGGCTATGGGGCGGAGTCACACCCGGTGAGCCTGGACACTCGTCCGGGCTCAATCGATATTTTCTTTATATTTAGCCTAATCTATTGCCTACTTAAAAATTAGTTTTTTGGGCAAACTCAATATTTTCACATGCGCTCGCACAATTTTTTTTTTTGACTCTATAATTTTTGCCCAGGCTTTATAAAATTTCTGACTCCGCCACTAACTAGGCTTGACCAAAAAAAGGAAGCCATATCCCAGGAACCATACAAGAGGCAATTATTAAAGATATATAATATTTCGACCAAATTTTTTTAAATTATGAGAACTAATTTCATGAGTGGGTAAAAATTACATATCTTTATTTTTTATTAAAAAATAATAAACAGAAAATATTGAATTGTTGTCTTTTATTAAGGAAACTGTTTCAAGGGTAAAAATTGAATATATCTATATTTTTTTATTAAAAAATAATAAAGAGAAAACATTGAATGTTTCAAAAAAAGAAAAGAAAACATTGAATTCTTATCTTTTATTAAGGCAACTGTTTCAAAGGTAAAAATTGCATATCTATATTTTTTATTAAAAAAACTAATAAACAGAAATAATTGAATTGTTATCTTTTATTAAGGCAACTGTTTCAAAAATCTTTTTATTAAGGAAACTGTTTCATAAAAAATCTTTATCATGGGAATTGCATAAAAAGAAATAGTTTCGTAAAAAATCTTTATCAAAGGGAATTGCATCAAAATAAATATTTATCAAGGCAATTTAATTAATAATTTAGATTCTCAGCAATCATTAATTTAATTTAGGATAAGATGTGAGCCAAACATGTCATAACACTCGGTGAGAGAAATTCTATATAACCACTGTACCCGGCAAGACTTGAAACACATTCAAAAGTATTTTCTTTTGGTCTGAGTAATTGTTGCAACAAACATAAAATTTATGGCTTCATTAAGAATCAAGTCTATTTTCTTGACTTTGGCTTTAATCCCAGCAATTCAACTACCTCTCTCTACTGGTAAGCCTTTTATCTTTTATATATTTTTTTATATCATTTGTATAAGTATTTTGTCCAAGGAACTTGACCTACACCCTCAAATTATTCACTTCACTTAAGTGAATGTTTTAGTTGTAGTTGGGAGATTTTCTATACACACAAACATATTTTTTTGGTCTAAATTATTATATTTTCTTTCAACATATATATCTTGTTCATTTAGCTTTTCAATTGCATTAATACAATCTATTATATCATTGTTCATATGATCGACTAATAATTAATTTTATTTGTTTGTTTTGAATAATACAAGGCATTGGAGTCAACTTTGGGAGAAATGGTGACAATCTTCCATCCCCTCAAGATGTTGTAGGCCTTTACAACAAATGTGGCATTAAACTTCTAAGACTTTTTGAGCCAAGCCCTGATATATTAGAAGCATTAAAAGGTTCCAACATACAAGTTAGTCTTGGAGTAAGAAATCAAGATGTGCAAAGTTTAGCATCAACAAAAGAGGCTGCTAGCCAATGGGTCAATACTAATGTTGCTCCTTACAAAGGTGGTGTAAATTTCCAATGGATTGTATTGGGAAATGAGATTATTCCAGGTGCCCAAGCAACTTTTGTTACTCAAGCCATGCAAAATATTAAAGATGCATTAACTTCAATTGGCTTAACTGATATTAAAGTGACCACATCATTTTATTTGCAAGGACTTGCATCCTCTTACCCTCCATCTACAGGTGCATTTACCAATGATGTGGTGAATGTTATGAAAGATGTTACTGCTTATCTACTTCAAACTGGAGCACCCCTCATGGTTAATGTGTACCCTTACTTTGCTTATGCATCAAATCCAAACGATATTAAGTTAGAATATGCCACATTTCAAGCCGTAGCTCCTGTAGTGGATGGTGACTTGAGTTATACTAACCTTTTTGATGCAATGGTTGATTCAATTTACGCAGCATTGGAAAAAATAGATGCAAAAAATGTTCCTCTAATCATTGGAGAAACTGGTTGGCCTGCTGCAGGGAATGAGCCTTACACAAGTAAGGATAATGCTAAGACATATAACACAAACTTGATTCAACATTTGCAGAGTGGTCAAGGCACACCAAGAAGACCAAACCAAGCTATCGATGCATTTATATTTGCGATGTTCGATGAGGACCAGAAGGCAGCTGGAGTGGAGCAGAATTGGGGACTCTTTTATCATGACATGACTCCTGTTTATCCTCTTCTAAGTTGTTGATTTGTAAAATAGAATAAATCAAATTGGATTGAATTGTTGCTTAGATGGCTAAAAGTAGCGCCATAAACCAGTTGGTTCCGTTTATATGTTGTATGATGAAATCAACCACTTGATTATAAATGAAAAATGTGAAATGGTGTGACGGATGTTGAATTGAGACTTGATATTTTTTTGCATTACTTTGATGCTAGGTAGTAGCCGATGATATTGAAATAAATTTCTTAAAAATCAAACTAAAGATAGAATTGTTGAGACTCCATATCATGGTTCTATGGGTTCTCCCATGGTTTAATCAAATGATTTGATGAACAAGTATAAAAAAAAAAAAAGAACCCCTAAAACAAGTACTAAGTAAAGTTAAACGAAAAACCAAGTAAAAGTATTCATGTAGTGGTTTAACCGTTCGATTAGACTAGTGTACAAAAAGATTGAACCAATTGATATACTAATAACTATATAGTTAGACTTAGAGATACGAGGTTTGTTGTGTCTCATATTTATAGAGAAGGTAATGCATGTGTTGATAGCCTTGCAAACCTAGGTCTTTCTTTGTCATCTTTTGAATTATTTTAGACTGATACTATCCCTGATTTAATTAGGGGAGAGTACACTAGAAATAGGTTGGGAATGCCCAATTTCAGATTTAACACCTTTTGAAAAGGTTTTGGTATAGTTCCCCTTTTCTTTGTTGTACTCTTTTTTTTGGTTTATATATTAATTTGATGCTCTTTGCATCAAAAATAAAAAAAAAAGTTCTCGGCTCAATCAATTGAATCAACTGATTTTCTCCAATTTGTAAAACATTATTTAAAATATGATAATTTTTTGAGGGAAATTACGTTCTTATTGAGATAAATCAAACTTCAACATAATAGGTTAAAAGTTACGTCCAAAAAAAGTTATGTATGGCTAGAGAGGGATTCTTGAACGATGGATTTAGTTGTCTTTTTGAGTTAGCTGAAAGCAAAATATATATCGTTGACACATAATTTTATTTTTGAAGAAACTAAAATGGAACTATATATAACCAAATCAAAGGGTGGTTTTCAAGCACAAGGTGTGCCTAGGAAACCTGTACAGAGTTACAAAGTCAGTGCACAAGAGCGGATAAAAACAACGTTTAGCCAATGCCCAGACAAGTTAAAGGGCTTGACCACCACCTCTGAGTACCAAACACAAACATGGCAGTTTTAGCTTTCAGTAATCCTAAAGATAACACTTTCACCTTATCTAACAGACGCGGAACATGTGTTACAATATTATTGAACAGACGGTTATTACGTTCATTCCACATAATCCAAGTACACAATAGCCAAATAGGCTGCAAGAACGAACGTTTTGCTTTACCACCACCTGTCATGTAAATAAAATGTACCAAATGATCGGAAATATTATTAGAATCCACCCCAACGAATCCAATCCACTCGCGCACCTGCTGCCATAAAGAAGCATACACTGCACACGAAAGAAAAAGATGCTCTGCTGTCTCCACATGACCGCACCCTGAAACACATATAATGTCGTACATAGAAAGAACACCATGCATGGCCATATTAGCTTTTGTAGGTAATCGATCCCGATTGAGCCACCAAGCAAATACGGTGACCTTCAACGGAACCTGATTATGCCACACTAACTCCAGAGATGGGTCCATCTGAGAAGTATTAGACTGAAGTAACAAATCACAGGCACCTCTCATAGAATGTCCATTAGCAATGTCAGAGAGACACACCCATTTATCTGAAACATTTGGAACCAACAAAACATCAAATAGTAATGCCCTACACTCCTCTAACAGTTCCTCCTCCCACACCCACAAACTACGCCTCCAACTCCACCCCTCCTTCGTGCGCCAGACCTAGAGAGAAAAAGTTTTCCATTGAAATGGTTTTGTTCTCAGCCAAGTCAAAGAAGCGGCGGAACCGCACACTCAAGGGAGCACCACCAATCCACCTATGTGACCAAAACAAAGTTTCAGTCCCATCATCCACCCTCTGCATAACATTGTGGCTGAACCACCCACCATCGGCCTTATCAACACCATCCCGAATCCTACCTATTTCACGCCACTGGGAAGAAACACTCCGGCCCCCCACCTCCAACCTCCCGCCTGCTTCGCCATATCAGGCTACTAGAACATGGTACCACAAACCTTCTTTATCGACTAACATCCTCAACACCATTTACCTAGTAAAGTGATATTAAACTCCTTCAACTTCCTACCCCCCTGATAAGTGCTCAAAAGTAGTATATTCCATGTGGTAACTTAGGCACTTTTATAATGTGTTCTACAAGATTGCTAAGGAAAAGCTTTGATTTGTTGCAAATTTTGTCTTTTATACTTCACATGCCTTCCTCTCCTAATTTTGTGCAGGAACGAGACAAGCAAGGACCAAGAATGTACCGTTTCTCTATTTCTTGTACATATATATTCATACATCATTTATTGTTTCTTTTATTGCTAACCACATGGTATATTCTTCTGAACTTTGTTTATGCGAGGTACCGTTTCTAAAGACCAACTTTGGTTTGATCCTGAAATAGAGAAAACAGCTCGTAGGAACAACAACAAAACAAAGAAAGAAAAGAGATTGGCTAGGCTGGCTCAGCAAGAAGGAACTTCCGGTTCTCCTCCTTCCACGTCTGCTTCTCCACAATCATCTCCAGAGTTATCTCCTCCAAGAAGCCAAGAAAACAACACAATGAATGCCTTACCACCACCTGAGGGTAATGAAGAATAAAATGCACTTCCATGTTGGGTTAGTCCAAGAAGACTCGCTCGTCTTGGAAGGCCGAATGCTAGGCAATTTGAGATGAAGACGGGAATGATTCAACTTATGACGTCTCATCCATTTTCTGGGTTAGATCACAAAGATCCATACAAGCATCTCACCACCTTCTATAGTCTAGCCGGTACACTTGGAGTTAGTGAAGCGGATGAAGAGAATGTGTTCACAAGATTATTTCCTATTTCATTGATGGGGAAAGCTAAAGAATGGTTCTTAGATCTACCAACTTCAACCATGAACGATTGGCCGGTATTGGAGAAAGCTTTTTCCGAGAGGTTCTTTTCGGAGGATAGTCACCTAGAAGCTAAAACTGCAGTTACAACATTCAGTCAAGGTGCTAGTGAGTCACTTTGTGATGCATGGGAGCGTTACAAATCTTTGTTGAGGAATTGTCCCAAGCATGGTTATGATAGTCAAATGCAAATCTACCTTTTCCGCCAAGGTCTTCAAAGTGAATCCAAGATTTTGTTAGAAGCATCGGCAAATGGTTCTCTAATGTTGAAAACTCCACAAGAGGCCGTAAGGATCATTGATCAAATGGCACTTAACTCTCGCAAATCTTCTCATAATAGAAATCCTTCACAAAGGAAAGAAGGTATTCTTGAATTGGAGACAAATGATGTGGTGTTATCACAAAACAAACTCCTCACTCAACAAATGGACGCAATGCAAAAGAAAATGGAGAGTTTGCCCAAGAAAATCATGGAGCAATTCCAAAAAGATGGGGGTTCTTCACAAGTGAATGCTTGCGAGTTGTGTTTCGGCTATCATCCCACCGGTTATTGTCCACCACCATGTGTAGAAGAGGTAAATTTTTTGGGAAACCAACAAAGGCCAAATCAATAACAAGGGCAACAAGCCGGTAGTTCCAATCAAGGGAGATATCCGGGTAACAACTGTAACACCCCACTTTATTTATTTAATTATTTTATTAGAGTATATAGTATATTATTATATATTATATGATTTCAATGATGTTTGTGACGTATGAGATGATGTTGTGGTGTGATGTTTATTTTATTGTTTAATAAAATAAAATATGTGATGTTAATATATATATATATATATTTATATGAAAATTAAGATGGGATATTATAACAATAATTTTGAGATATGGGGTTGTTTTCATAAATAAGATAGAGTTGTGGGGATAAGTGAGATTAGTAAGAGGTATAAAAGGAAGTTAGGTTTAGAGAGAAACAGTCACTACGTTACAGACTTTTGCAAAAAGGGAGAAAAGTGGCCAGAGAAGAGGGAACCCCAATTCTGCGAACATACCAGGTAAGGGTGAGCCTAACTTCGATTATATTATACTGTAATTCATCTGTTATGACTAACCAGGGGATTGGAGAGAGTTTGAGAGAGTTCTAAAGTTAGGGTTTAATGGATTTATTTTTTTGATGAATTGATGTTATAATGATGCAAATTGATGTAGAAACGTGTTACAGAACCTAGATTAATCATTAGGATCATAATTCTGAAGGATTAGAGCCGTAATAAGAAGAATTGGACGAGTTTTGGCGAGGTTTCGAGCGAACTCGTAACCTATCTGTGACAACTCGCCGTGGCGAGCAGACCCGCTCGCCGTTGCGAGCAGTTAGGTAGATACCCGCGAGGCGAGCAGCTGAGCTCGCCGTGGCGAGCAACCCTTTGAGGCTCGCGAGGCGATTAGAACCCCTCGCCGTAGCGAGCACTGGCAGAATGAAAATTTGACAGCTCGCCGTGGCGAGCAGAACCACTCGCCATAGCGAGCAATGTGGTCTCAGACCACTATAACTTGAGTTTTATGACTCTGTTTTGAGCGAGGCTTTGAGGGTAGACCTTTGGATAGTATTAGAGATGTTTAAGACCTAAATCACAACCTGTAATGACGCTGTAAGATGATTTTAATTGTTGGCGTTAATCTATGATTATATGCTTATTAAGTGAGTTTTATGGATGAAGTATAAATGATATTTGCGACGATAACTATGTGCTGTAAATATATATAATAAGTGTGCTGAGCTGCTGCCATGTATGGTATAATTGCATGTGTAGATAAAGAGTCGTATTTGATGTTAAGATGTTGTGTGTAACTTGTTTAAGTGTAAAGAGTCGAGTTCATGCATTTGCATAATTTGAGACGGTGGAGCTTATGCTCAAAGCGACGGTGGAGCATTTGCTCAAAGCGACGGTGAAGCTTATTAAAGCTAAAATTTTGGTACCACATGCATGATGTTAAATGTTAGAGTTGCATTTGTCGAGTCTGGTGTCTGAGATGTTATGAGACGTTTGTTATGTGAAGATGTTCTAAGATGATTTATTGTACGTAGATGTTTGAGATGTTTTCAGTTATATGTGCCGATTATTGTTGTTATTGTTAAGCATAATTATTTGAATTATATGTTAATATAATTGTTGTGAATCTCACCTCTTCTGTTGGAATTGCCGCCTTGTGGGCAAGTGCAGGTGACCAAGCTTAGGTTCGACGATGTGAGAGGTCCTTGTGGTGTCGTAGGAAATGCTCTGATATGTAACGGGATGAGATTTTGTTAAATTCTATTTCTTTACGTATCATGTTGACTAAAAGATGATGTTTGCGATGTAACTTGATTTGAGATGTTTATGAGGCATTGTGCCAAGAATTAATTATTATTTTAAGATTTTGGGACGTTTATGATTCCGCTGCTATGTTTTGAATATTGATGAAGAATAAATTATTATTCGTTTTGTTTTAAAGATTTTATGAAATGTGACATCCTGAATATTGTGATGTACTCTGATTAAATGTATGAAATATTTAAGTTGGGATTTCTGGGTGTTACAACAACAACTTTCCACGAGGAAATTCATTTGGCCAACCATGGAGACAACCACCACCTCACTACTTTCAACCACCCAACTATTACCAACAACCTTACAACAATTATTATCAATATCCACCGCAAAACTTTCAACAACAACAAAACCGTCCTCCAAACACGGACGAGACCTTGAACCAATTCATGCAATTGTCCTTAGCTAACCAAAAGAGCAACGAGGCTTCTATCAAGAACCTCGAAAACAAATGGGGCAAATGGCACAACAAATGGATCAAGCTAACCAACAAGGGGGAGCGTTCACCGCCAACACACAAGCCAACCCAAAAGGGCAAGAGCATTGCAAAGCCATATCAACAAGAAGTGGCAAAGTGATTGGCCGAGGGATAGGTGTTGATGATTTGGAAGTGGAGCGGAAGGTTGTAGAGGAGTTTGATTTTGAGGAAGTTGATGAGGAGGAATGTGTAGAGAGAGAAGGAGAAGAAGAGAATAAAGGAGACTTAGTTGAAAATGAAAAAATGAAAAAAAAGAAGAAGAAAAAGAAAAGAAAAACCAAAAATAGAACAAGTTGTCAAGGTTATTGATTTTACTGTTGATCACCAAGGGTGCATTATGATTGGTAGGGAAGTATTGGTTTGAACTGTTGATACAAGGAATGTTCCTCTATGATAGGTTTTTTGATTTCAATTATCTCACATATGACATTTCTTTTGTAGCCCGGCCAAGTTATAACCCTAAGAAAGACCTTTTGATCCATGCTTTTTGTGCTTTTTGAGATGATATTTGGATGGACATATAACTTAATCAGAATGTTAGCTTGATTTTTGGATGTGTGTACACATTACCCCTCATTCATTGTTTGCACTGTGTTTTCTCTACTTACAAAGAAGTGTGTTAGGTATGGTTCATAGATAGTCATGTTTATGCTTTGAATTTAGTGAAGTAGATTTTGTACTTAGGACTTGTTTCACATTCATAGTTTAGGCCTAGGATAATGGAAGACTTCATGCTTGCCCGCGCAATTTCATTTGAATCATCACCTGAGAAATTTTTTCTTCTGTGTGGAGCTGTGCTAAAAATCTTGTCCAAAGCCTTGGAAGTTATTTTGTGAGTCTTTTGTTTGAGGACAAACAACAAGCTAAGTTGGGGAGAGTTTGATAAGTGCTCAAAAGTAGTATATTCCATGTGGTAACTTAGGCACTTTTATAATGTGTTATTCCATGTGGTAACTTAGGCACTTTTATAATGTGTTCTACAAGATTGCTAAGGAAAAGCTTTGATTTGTTGCAAATTTTGTCTTTTATACTTCACATGCCTTACTCTCCTAATTTTGTGCAGGAACGAGACAAGCAAGGACCAAGAATGTACCTGAGTCAAGCAAATCTCGCTTGAAGCGACGACAGCTCGCTTGAGCGAGATTTAGGCAGAAGGCAGCATTGGATTTCGCTTTCTGCTCGCTTCAATCTCGCTCCTGGAGGAAGATATCTCGCTTGAAGCGAGACGTTTTCGATCAAGCGAGACTTAGACAAAGAGCAACATTTCTTCTCGCTCCTATCTCGCTTCCAACTCGCTTATGAAGACACTGCATCTCGCTTGAAGCGACTTCAGCTCGCTTAAGCGAGATTTAGACAGAATGCATCAAGAAAGTTCGCTTCTGACTCGCTCAAAACTCGCCCCAAGTGAAGTACATCTTGAAACAGGATAAGGGCCACGTGGCAAGTCTCCAATGGCCAGATTTGGATTTTTGACATCTCGCTTGAAGCGACATAATCTAGCTTCAAGTGAGATGTCACGTTTTCAGCCCATATAAATAGCTTTTTCTTCTCTTTCTAGCCATTCATTACTGTTTTATTCATTTTTCTGGTTTTTAGAGAGAGGTTAGAGCTTTTCTAGAGAGAGAAACACAAAACAAGGTAGTTAGAAGTAGATTCAAGCCAAGATTTGTTGAGACATCATGGATCTTGTCATAGAATCTTCATCTTCTCTTCATTCCTTGCAAAGCTATCATAGATATATGTAGCTTATATCTTCTCTTGTGGTTTTGAGGTACACAAACAAGCTATTATGTAATTTTTTGATCATTTAATATATGATTCTAGCTATTTATTCATTGTTGTTGTTATTCTTGCTTTTAATGCTTTATTGAGATTTAAAATGTTATGGACACATGCTTTTAAATCTAGAAATGGAATAACTATCTATCTTAAATTATCACTCTAGACATAGATGTTAATCTTTGATAATCACTTTTAATCTAGAACTTCATGCTTTTGGATGATTTAATCGATTGGGAAATCGTCGGTTAAATCACCCAATCGACTTTGTGATCGTTTAAATGTTTGGGAAATCGATATTTAAACGAACCCTTAGAAATAACGATACCATTTGGATATGAATGGTATTGTCGAATGATTGTGATAATATTGTTTAAAAAGCTAGAATCTATTAATCGATCGAGAGATTGCAGTTGTTACGCTTGGTTGATGTTTCTGACCACAAGCGAAATAGCTCTATCTCTACTCGTTTTACTTTTATGTCGAATAGTGAAAATAGTTTTACACAAACAAACAATTTATACCCAAACAATTAAAATGATATTTGATGTTAAAATGCTTATGATGACACACCAATCCCTGCGGAAACGAACCTATTATACTCACGTGTAAATAGTTATATGACATGTAAAAATCTTACATCACCCCCAAACCTCCATGCTCATTTTTAAAACACAAGGTATTCCAACTTATCCAAGTAATTTTTCTACAATTCTCACTCCCTCCCCAAAAAAATTTATTCAATAAAGATTCAATGGAAGAGATTATACCTGATGGAGCTTTGAAGAAAGAAAGAGCATAAACAGGTATAGAAGTCAGAACTGCTTTAAGAAGGATCAAGCGGCCACCAAACGAGAGAAACCTGCTATTCCAACCCGACAGTCTAGATTTAATGCGATTCACGATAGGGTCCCAAAACGATAGTCTCCGCGGATTACCACCAATAGGCAGACCTAGATACATAAAAGGAATTTTTCCAACCTTACAACCCAACACCGCCGCCGCCTCAGACATCCAAGAATCAGAAATATTAACTCCCACCAACAAGCTTTTGTGAAAGTTTACCTTCAAACCAACATGGATTCAAAAATAATAAGAGCTGCTCTCAGAGCCCGCACATTTGCCCAACTTTTGTTTCCTAATAAAAGTCTATCATTAGCAAATTGGAGATGAGAAACAATAACATTTTTTACCATTCCAACCGTATAACATGTGAATAAATTGTTATCAATCATGGCTTTCATCATAATGTTAAGCCCCTCAGCCGCTATTAGAAACAAAAAAAGGGAAAAGCGGATCCTCCTGCCGAAGACCTCTGTGTAACTGAAACTCATCAGTAGAGCAGCCATTAACAAGAACCGAGGCTGTTGCCGTACCAACACATTCTCTGATCCATTTCCTCCACAAAACCGGAAAAGACATACCTTCCATGACCGCATCCAAATAACCCCAATCAACGGAATCATAGGCTTTTTCAAAATCCACTTTAAACAACATAAGCTCCTTCTTTAATTTACTAGCCTCATCAACAACCTCATTTGCTATAAGAATACCATCGAGGATTTGGCGATTTTTGACAAAAGCAGATTGAGTCTCAGATACCACACTACTAATCACCATCCTCAATCTATTTGCTAACAATTTTGCTATAATTTTATACATGCTCCCCACCAAAGAAATTGGACGAAAATCATTAAGCCTCTGCGGATTGTCCACTTTTGGAATAAGAACAATGAAAGTAGAATTTATACGTTTAGCCAATTTACCATTGCGATGGAACTCTGAAACAAACCTCATAACATCATCTTTCAAATCAAGCCAGAAGTCTTTAATAAAACCAAAATTGACCCCATCCGGATCTGGACTTTTGAAGCTATCGCAGTCCCAACTAGCTTCCTTAACCTCATTCACTGAAAACAGTTTGGTAAGGTCCCCTCTTTCCACCACTGACAGTGTACGAAAATTAAGATTAGCCACGCTCGGTCTCACCTCAGTTTGCGCCTTAAAATGATTGGCAGAATGAGTGAAAACCGCATGCCTAACATGATGAACCCCTTCAATCCGCACACCATCAACCAATACAGAACACATGGCATTATGTCGTCGATGCATAGACACAATTGAATGAAAATATTTTAAATAAATATTTTCCACCGATCCATAAAAAATTGGATAAATAAATATTTGTTAACGATCAATAAATTTATTAATATTTGGTTAAAATTGTGATATATCGTACGTAAATTGAAGTTTTTAGAGAGTATTTTTTTGGTAATTTCATGGTTGGTGATAATTTTCCATCATTGATCCGTATGTCATGTCATTAAAAATATATCACATCACCAATTCAAAATTGAAAGATACGGGAAAAAAAGGAGCAAAATTATGTGCATTTCACATTTGAAGTTGTCTCTTTGCATGATAGTATAGAAGTATTGAAGAAAAAGTTATGGTATTAAGGTCATGTTTGGCCCATAAAAATATTCAAGTAAAATGGGTTGATAATTTTTTTTACATCCCTCAATTTTTCTTTTAACATAAGAAACAAATAGGTAGTTAATTATTTATTGTGTTCCCTGTAATATGATTATGATATAAATTTATATTTGAAAAAACATATTGAGCTGTTAATGGTAAATTTATTAAAGAAAAATTTAAAACCGAATAATTATATAAGAACTAATTTCATGGGTGGGTAAAAATTGCATATCTTTATATTTATATTAAAAAATAATAAACATAAAATATTGATTTTATTTTTGAATAATAAACAAAATATATGACCTTATTGAAATAAGAACGCAGTACGAACTGGAATTTTGGAATTTGGAATCTTCGGTGTAAGTTGATTGACAAAATATCTCATTAGAAACCTAATCAGGAAATACATTACTTCGACGATCCAACCTACTAACAATATCAAATATAATCAATTAGACTGCTGAATACAACCTTATTGAAATAAGAACGAAGCAGAAACTGGATATAATTCGAAATCTTATGTGTTAGTATTTCCGGAAAAATATCTCTATAGAAACCTAGTGAACATGGAAAGACATTACTCTGGCAATCAAAACGATCCAACCGACTAATAGTATCAAATATAATCAATCGGACCGTTGAATATGACCTTATTGGAATAAAAATGAAGCAGGAATTGGAATTTTGGAATTTGAAATATCCTATTAGAAACCTAGTTAACTTGGAAGGACATTACTCTAACGATCAAAACGAACCCGTCCGACTAACGACATCAAATATAATCATTCGAACCATTGTATATGACCTTATTGGAATAAGAACGATGCATGAATTGGAATTTCGGATTCAGAATCTTCCTTGTAAGTTGATTTTACAAAATATCTCCTTAGAAACCTAGTCAACATGTAAGAACATTACTCCGACGATCAAAACATACCAAACTGATTAACGATATCAAATATAATCAATCAGACCGTTAAATATGACCTTATTAAAATATCTTTTCAAATGATCAACATCCATGGATTGCAAGAAAATCCTCCACAAATTTTAGTTTGTACTTTAAAATTACTCCATTTTTGTAATTTTTTTAATCAAATGTAAATAATTAATCTATTTCGATGATTCTCTACACCAGTTAGTGTAAATCGTGTCATTGAAAACATGTCACACCATAATTTTTGAGTCAACGAATCTAAACCATGAATTAAAACCAAAGAAATTTAAAATATGAGAACTAATTTCATGAGTGGGAAAAAATTTCATATCTTTAATTTTTCTATTAAAAAATAATAAAAATAATATTGAATTGCATATCTATATTTCATACCTTTATGGTAAAAACTGCATAAAATACCTTTATTATTAAGAAATAATAAACAGAAAATATTGAATTGTTATCTTTTATTAAGGCAACTGTTTCAAAAATCTTTTTATTAAGGAAACTGTTTCATAAAATATCTTTATCATGGGAATTGCATAAAAAGAAATAGTTTCATAAAAAATCTTTATCAAAGGGAATTGCATCAAAATAAATATTTATCAAGGCAATTTAATATAACCACTGTACCCGGCAAGACTTGAAACACATTCAAAAGTATTTTCCTTTGGTCTGAGTAATTGTTGCAACAAACATAAAATTTATGGCTTCATTAAGAATCAAGTCTATTTTCTTGACTTTGGCTTTAATCCCAGCAATTCAACTACCTCTCTCTACTGGTAAGCCTTTTATCTTTTATATATTTTTTTATATCATTTGTATAAGTACTTTGTCCAAGGAACTTGACCTACACCCTCAAATTATTCACTTCACTTAAGTGAATGTTTTAGTTGTAGTTGGGAGATTTTCTATACACACAAACATATTTTTTTGGTCTAAATTATTATATTTTCTTTCAACATATATATCTTGTTCATTTAGCTTCTCAATTGCATTAATACAATCTTTTATATCATTGTTCATATGATCGACTAATAATTAATTTTATTTGTTTGTTTTGAATAATACAAGGCATTGGAGTCAACTTTGGGAGAAATGGTGACAATCTTCCATCCCCTCAAGATGTTGTAGGCCTTTACAACAAATGTGGCATTAAACTTCTAAGACTTTTTGAGCCAAGCCCTGATATATTAGAAGCATTAAAAGGTTCCAACATACAAGTTAGTCTTGGAGTAAGAAATCAAGATGTGCAAAGTTTAGCATCAACAAAAGAGGCTGCTAGCCAATGGGTCAATACTAATGTTGCTCCTTACAAAGGTGGTGTAAATTTCCAATGGATTGTATTGGGAAATGAGATTATTCCAGGTGCCCAAGCAACTTTTGTTACTCAAGCCATGCAAAATATTAAAGATGCATTAACTTCAATTGGCTTAACTGATATTAAAGTGACCACATCATTTTATTTGCAAGGACTTGCATCCTCTTACCCTCCATCTACAGGTGCATTTACCAATGATGTGGTGAATGTTATGAAAGATGTTACTGCTTATCTACTTCAAACTGGAGCACCCCTCATGGTTAATGTGTACCCTTACTTTGCTTATGCATCAAATCCAAACGATATTAAGTTAGAATATGCCACATTTCAAGCCGTAGCTCCTGTAGTGGATGGTGACTTGAGTTATACTAACCTTTTTGATGCAATGGTTGATTCAATTTACGCAGCATTGGAAAAAATAGATGCAAACAATGTTCCTCTAATCATTGGAGAAACTGGTTGGCCTGCTGCAGGGAATGAGCCTTACACAAGTAAGGATAATGCTAAGACATATAACACAAACTTGATTCAACATTTGCAGAGTGGTCAAGGCACACCAAGAAGACCAAACCAAGCTATCGATGCATTTATATTTGCGATGTTCGATGAGGACCAGAAGGCAGCTGGAGTGGAGCAGAATTGGGGACTCTTTTATCATGACATGACTCCTGTTTATCCTCTTCTAAGTTGTTGATTTGTAAAATAGAATAAATCAAATTGGATTGAATTGTTGCTTAGATGGCTAAAAGTAGCGCCATAAACCAGTTGGTTCCGTTTATATGTTGTATGATGAAATCAACCACTTGATTATAAATGAAAAATGTGAAATGGTGTGACGGATGTTGAATTGAGACTTGATATTTTTTTGCATTACTTTGATGCTAGGTAGTAGTCG
Source organism: Medicago arabica (assembly GCA_946800305.1). NCBI lineage: Eukaryota > Viridiplantae > Streptophyta > Magnoliopsida > Fabales > Fabaceae > Medicago > Medicago arabica. Next base: position 42,080,947 of record OX326969.1, read on the forward strand.
ATGATATTGAAATAAATTTCTTAAAAATCAAACTAAAGATCGAATTGTTGAGACTCCATATCATGGTTCTATGGGTTCTCCCATGGTTTAATCAAATGATTTGATAAATATGTAAATAAATAAGTATATAAAAAAAAAAAGAACCCCTAAAAAAAGTACTAAGAAAAGTAAAACGAAAAACCAAATAAAAGTATTCATGTAGTGGTTTAACCGTTCGATTAGACTAGTGTACAAAAAGATTGAACCAATGGATATACTAATAAGTTCTCCGCTCAATCAGTTGAACCAACCGATTTTGTCCAACAAAAAAAAACAAAAAACTAATATTGTACAAAAAAAAATGAAAAACAAAGAAAAATATTCATGTAGTGGTTTTCACCGTTCGATTAGACTAATGTTCAAAACGATTGAACCGATTGATATTATAACTGATTATCGGGTTGATAAGTTGAATCAACAGATTTTGTCTGATTTTTGAAACATTATATAAAATACGATACTTTTTTTGAGGGAAATTATATTCTTACTAAGATAAATCAAACTTCAACATAATATGTTAAAAGCTTAAATGCACTTTTCACACCCTATGTTTCAAAAAGTTGCGATTTTGACCCCCTTTATAAAAAAATGGATATTTTGACCCCTTAACTTTTGACCCTCTTTTGATTAGCTGATTTTATGCCAATTTCTCAGTCTCTGATGGTGTAAACTGGCACGGGGGTAGAAGGATGCTGATAAGTGACGTCCAAACTTGCATGGTGTCCAAACTGACATGATAAGTGGAGTCCAAACTGATAAGTGGATCCTTCTTTATGGGGGCCAAAAGTTACACCATGCCAATTTGGACTCCATTTATCAACATCCTTCTATCCCCATGCCATTTTACACCATCAGAGGCTGTAAAATTGTCATAATCTCCATCAAAATCAGCTAATCAAAAGAGAGTCAAAAGTTAGAGGGTCAAAATATCCATTTTTTTAAAGGGGCCAAAATCGCAACTTTTTGAAACATAGGGGGTGAAAAGTGCATTTAAACCTATGTTAAAAGTTGTTTAGCTTATTTGCTTGTCCTGTTGTTTGCTTCTTCAGTTTTTCAGGACTTGTTGCAACTCTTAGTAAGCTTCTCTAACACGACTCGTACTGAAACAATTACCGCCAATGATATTTTATTTTGGTTTGTTCAAGAAAAAAGAAATGGATAGAATGAAGGCTAACAAACTTCAATATTATTAATCATTTTTGCTCGAGGTTTTAATATGTATTTTTTATTTGAATTTTTAATTATTTTCTCCTAGATTTTATTTTTATTTTTTATGCAAGAGTAATGCAAAGTGCACTACACAATTCATTGAAAGAAAGAAAACAAGATACAAAAGAAAAGGGGAACTAGGTCCACACCTTTTCAAGAGAAAACAAACCTAAAGCTAGGAAGACCTAGCTTATTTTTATGTAGTCTGAACTAATAGAGACAGGAGGATAAGTGAACCAAACAAAAGCAGATAGAGCTAACCTTAAATTAGCCAAACCATCTACGCAAGAGTTCCTTCTATCCCTATAAATGTGACTAACAACAAAATTCATATCTTTAATTAGTTCTATACAATTGCACCATCTGTTTCTTAGCTCCCAAGCAATTAAAGTTTTATTCCTAAAAGCAAGCTGGGCCAATTGCGAGTCAGTTTCCAACCATAAGCTGAGCCAACCTTTTGGGTGAGCAGTTTCAATGGCAATAATAGCAGCTAATAGTTATGCATTGAAGGAGGAAGTTGTATTCAAGTTCTGAGAAAAACTCCTCAAATACAAATCTTCTGAATCTCTAAAAATACCACCACATGTATTTGTGTTAATCCAAATCAAACATGGGGGCTGCCAAATTACTTCTTTGATCAAGGGAGGTTTAGGAGGATGAATTTGGATTTTAAAAGCTTTCAGCAATTCAAATTCTACCATGTTTTTTTATAAGGCAAGAGTCCAGAGACATAAAAAAGGAATAGAAAACAGTCCAAAATGATGAAATGTCTTGCAGATTCCAGTCTATGTCAGGTAACCATATATATTATTAAAAAAAAGGAAAAAATACATACAAAAAAGAACTGTGGGGACATAAACCTAACCCAGTCAATCCACATAAAGTGTATGCCAACCCAAACGGGTGATACAAAGAAATAAAAACAACACCGGTGGATGTCTAACAGGCGGTGTATGGACAAACCGTTAACACAAAATGAATCCAAGAACCAACAACTCCTTGCGACAGCAACAAGCCTAACGTCTCTTTCGAGCCAAACAGTCCAACATCAGACAGACCGATGAGGATTTTGAAACCGCATCCAAGTTATATAGAGACAAACTTCGTGAAGGTGAGAGATTCTACCACCAACACGGATACAAAACCCCACGCCTACAGCCCCCAATGCTGCGACGAAAAACTTCACGACCATTTCTAGCCAAATCCAATAGAAAGCAATTCAAATCCAATTGAAGCCAGACCGAGGGATGGTCATCAATGGGTCTGAGCACCACGAGCACCGCCAACACGGTAACACCCGCACCTACCATTCACAGCAACAACGAACAACAAGTGCATGACCATTTCTAACCTAGAAGACCTGTTACGAAGCATGTCTATGATCTTGAAGGAGCAATACAATGCTGAGGGCACCAAACCACCGAAACAAACACACGACATCGACCCCAACAACGTTGAACATAACAAAACCTAACCACCGCGACGGAGATAATGATTTTAAAATACTTGGAGTTACCACAACTTGACATTGTGCATTAGTGAATTTTTTTTCCCAATCTTCCATAGCTCATCTATTGAATTGCAGTGCAGATTGATATTGAGGATGGAAGCTAGCCAAGACCACAACTTTGAAGCATAAGGAAAATTGAAGAAAACATGCATTGTTGGAATTATTTTCTCCTAGATTAACTTGGAAGATAAAGAATAAAATATATTTTCATTTACCATTCTATTCATTATTTTATTTACTTTTTTCTGGTATTATTTTATTTACTTAATGAATACAGAAAAGGAATTGGTTTCATATCATTTTAAATTAAAAAATAACAAAAAATTAATTTAATTCATTTTTTTTGAAAGAATTAAATTAATTTATATGCACTGCATTTCACATGGTTTTATATGTCAACATAAAACTTAAAAGGTCACGTCCTCGTGAGCTTAACTCAGTTGATAGGGATATTGCATAATTTATGCAGTGACGGAGTTCGAACCCCGAACACTTCACTTCTCCACATTTAAAATGTGTAAACTCCAGCTATTAGACTACTTGACAAAAAAAAAACTTAAGGTAACCGTGTTTCTTTTACCCGCTATAATCCTGGCATAAAATAGTTTCGGATAAGGTTTTATCATGTCACTCTAATTTATACAATGTTAATTTTAAAAGCTAGTCCCCTAAAAAAAATATTTAAAATATGAAATAAGATTATTATTATTATTGCTAAAATCATAAAAAAAGATTGAAAGAAAAAAAAAAGCATAAAATTATGCTAAAATTTTGTTTAACAAATTATATATATATATATATATATATATTTGTTGCCAACAATTGAGAGGTAAGTAAAGTCTGACAATAATGTTTAAAATGGTATCATGTGCAAGGCACATGGGTTTTATGTTTCTTGTTGTTTTTGTCTTGTGCACCAGACACACACCGATGTGTCTGGGGCGCATGATGCAGGCACGAGGTGCTTCAAGAAACATACAGTTTTGCGCTAGTCGTGTGGAGGCATGATCTAGGCGCGTGTCTCGGTTTTTGGATCTTTATTTAAGTTTTTTTTCTTTCTCGTTCTTGTGTAATTTTGTGTAACCAATGAGAGAACTTTTATAAACTTAGAGGTTAAATGTTGAGTGCCTTAGGGTGAGATTCATTGACTTCGAAACAATGTAAACACTTTGGAAGAGTGAAATTTTTTGAGTCTCCTGTCATTGGATGTCATCGGAAGAGATAGGAAAATGGTACAAATTAAGTTGTTCTTGGAGAACTCTTTGAAGTTAATTTCTTGTAACCTCCTTTGTATCTTCTTGTAAGAAACTCATTGATAATAGATTGGAGAGGTGTTCTCATCCCTATTAGTGTGATTGTTCCTCTACTCTCTTTATCTTGTTGTTCTTGCTCTAAATGTGGATTTGTTTTACACATAAGGTGCTAAGATTAGATCTAAATTTCAATATCGTGTGATCTGAGTATGAATAATACAGCATAAAGAGTAACACCTTGCTCCCCATTGCACCTCCTTCCATGTGTTGATACACTGGGACAGAAGGACTGCAGTAGCATTGAGTCGTGAAAAGTGAGTATTATGTGGACTCGACAATACTAGAAATTATTACAACACATACTATACACTATTTTTTATTCTCCTAAATATCACATATATACTGGTGGGGGGTGGGGTTAAAAAAATAAATAACACATACTATATTCTGATTAATACAAAACTAATTACACTACCATATCCAAACAACAGCAACAACAACAAAATCGATGAAATAACAGAAGCATACTAGTATAATCCAATAATAACACTTTAAATCCCTATTTGAAATAATCTTTCATTTGCGTTGAACAGTAACGGGACTCCTAACAATGTTTTTTCCATTTGTCCATCGCAGTTCCCCAAATTGGTATTTTCCCCTTGGAGTCACACTTCTTGCTTGCACAATAACTTGAAATTTCTTCTTTTCACCATTTTTCTTGAATGTCAAGGAATCTGGAACAACAACAATATTATATCCAGGCAATTGGACTTTTGAAAAATATGTACTTGGTGGACCAACATTGGTGACTATGCGAGTGACATTAACAGGATTCAGCCCAAGATTTGGTAATGTGATTGAAGGGTAATTCAAGTCATCTATGCTATGAGTTCCTGAACAAGTAAATGTCATGTTCGAAGTAAGTAGTCTTGAAATTAGTCGTTGGTTGTATCCAGAAGCGCATAAGAAGTTCAAGTAATCCTTAATCCCTATATCATAAACAAGTCCAGGATCTATTGCACTGTTGGGTTGAATGTGGCCTGAACCATATGCAAATGGATTTGCCAGTGTTTTATCAAATGCATCGCTTATAGGCTTGTTGGTGTTATCTCTCGTGGTTGCTACAAGCCAACATTTTTTGACAAGTAAGTAATAAGTAAACAACTTAAAAAATAGACTTATACATTGTTATAAAGGATTTTAATTGTAATAATAAGTGTGATTGTAGAGGTTACATGGGCAGGAAGTTACTAACTAACCAACCACTTGTTAGCTGTTTTCTAACTAGAGTTAGTTGTTATTCCAACTATAATTAGTAGAGTATTGTCGATTATAGAAGTTATAAATAAGAACATAAACACTATATGTAAATCCGATTTCTGATTTGATCAATAAAATTGTTTAGCTTCTTCTCTGAAGCTTTTCTCTTCCATCAATGGAGTTTCATCTTCTGTTTTAACATAGGAAAAGAAGTCCAAATGATCAAATCTAGTGATAAATGCGAGTTTGTATAGAAACTCAGAGACCATAAAAAATATTAGCCAGCAAATTTATCGTCTTCAACATTTATCAATGAAATTAAAAATCAATTTCATATTTTTATGTCTCTAATTTCATTATGATTTAACTTTTTATATAGTACATAGTTATGATTTCATATATATGATTAGGATTTTCTCTTAACTAATCCTATATAATCTTGATAAATAGTCATACATATATGCAAAATAATTTAACTTCTAACTTAAATCCAATATCAATTATGATTGTATATGTTACTAGAATGTGCTCCTTTTGTGTATAGTTAGAGAGAAAATACCGGTGGTCATAATAGCCGATTTAATAGCTGCGGGACTCCAATTCGGATGAAGTGTTCTGATTAATCCAGCAGTGCCAGCAACATGAGGGCAAGACATGGAAGTTCCTTGCATTACATTGAACGGGAAACCTCGACGATTGTCTGTTGGTAAGTTAGATGCACTTGCAAACAATGAATAGGCAGCAAGTATGTTCACACCTGGTGCAGTAACATCAGGCTGAAACAAAAAACAAAGTAACAAAATTAAAAAACCCATTGAATAAAAAGAAAGACAGATACAGAGTACTATAGATACTTTATAACTAGTTCAAGTGTATAACACCTTTAGTATTGATGGCTGAATTTCACTTGGTCCTCTAGATGAGTATGAAGCCATAACTGGAGCCGGTTTTCTTCCAAAGAGTGTTTTTGCTTGGGACATTCTTATTTTAGTAACCGACTTTATTGTATCACTGCAAAATACAAATATATTAAGGTATGATGTAGTATAAATGGTGCCCTTAATTTGTAACATGTAGTTAATAATTACGTGGTACTTATGCCTATACTATGTCCTCTTGTTAATTGATGCTTGTCATAATAGTTGATAGTAGACAAAACATGAGGCTCAGAGAGAAGTATTCTCCCATTGATTCTTGGTTGATTTCTCAAAATCACTCCCTTTGCTCTTGCCGATTTTGCTTCTTGACCCTGAGCAACTGAATTTATGGAAAATTCTTTTCTTGGATATTGATGTCCTGTATAGATGAAATTAATTTAAAATTAAAATTTATGGAAAAATAATTAAATATAAAAGAATGACATCACATTAGTTTAGGAGTTTATTTTGCTTTCTTTGAGAGTACGTAGGTGGTTTAGGGTGTCCTGAATGAGCATATCGTTTGTAACCTTCTTTCTGTTTATCCTTTTGGATAGAATATTTCAATAAACTCTTAATTATAAAAAAATGAATAAAAGAATGACACTACATTAAACGAATAAAAGATGAATAGATACCCAAAAATACTCCAGATGTCAAAGTGTTCGAAATTATTTCCCCTTCTCGAACACACGCCACTATTTTTCCACTTGCTTTAGAAGGATCAAGTGTTCCTCGTCTACAAAATCGTCTGCAACGATACGCATATAAAAAAGGTGTAAGGGACAATACTTTAACAAATGCTTGATTAATAACAGCAGTAGAATTACACATTTTATTTGGAAAGAAAAATTCTTTTAGAATTTACACTTACGCATCTCGATTTGTCACATTGGCAAATTTAGCATCAGTAGAATCAACTAGAGTGAAAGACTGGTTTGGTGGCAAGTTTACAAATAGACTGGCTCCCTAGTAATATATAAAGTTAGAAAGCAATTATTCCAAATCTATGTTGATATTGTTTATGATTAATCAATAACATCAATAATAATTTTTTAAGAACAAAGAATACCAGAATATTACCGTGACTGTTTTGTTACCAATGGTCATAGTACTGCTGAAGTCTCTATCAATTGTACTTGCACCAACAGTGAATATCCAAGGAGCAACATTAGTAACACTTCCAGGGGTTGGTCCGCCATTTCCAGCAGATGCAACTAACAATATATTTCTAGCAAGCGCATGAAATGCACCTATTGAAATCATATCCTTCAAAATTCCTCGAGAATCTGTAGTAGCACTGCTTCCAAGAGAGAGTGAGATTATATCAACACCATCACTAATGGCTTGCTCAATAGCAGCTAATATATCTGCACTATAGCACATAGCACTTTGAGACCAACACACTTTGTAGGTTACAACTCTTGATTTTGGAGAACCACCTTTAACGGTACCATTGCCAATGCCAAATATGCTTGCACCTGGTACAAAGTTTCCACCAGCAGTTGATAGTGTATGAGTACCGTGGCCGATAAAGTCACGAGCTGTTTGTTGCGAACGAGGAAGTTTGCCGTTATCAAATTCATATGCTTTGTTGAAAAATCTTGCTCCAATTAGCTTCCTGGTTTGTTTATGTAGTGCAATTCATCAACACATAAAATGATTGTTAGAGCTTACATATATGTGCATAATGAATTAGACTCAATATACAAATTAAAATATTGTTTTATTCTTAATCAGATTCAAAGAGGAATTATTGTAGTAAAGAGTTATGTAGTAGGAGTGTAATTCTTAAAAACAAATTAGAGCAAGAGTATTTTGGTGATACTTGCTTGTATTTGTTACCATATTAATTGTTGAGCTTATGGAACTTTCCTTTTTCTGACAATCAATACAATGTTTTTACATAGGTAAAATTAAGTAAATATTCAACCTGTTACATGGAAGTTTCTTAGAACCTTTGAGTTTGTTAATTTGACAGATGTTTCCCCCACGCCATTTAGCTGGAATTGGGCCTATTCCTCTGTCGTCAAAACTCTTTGATTCCGGCCAAACACCTAATGCAGACAATAAGATCATTTACTTTGAATAATAATTTAAACATTTAGTTTGTTTTTTTTGTTGGTGGTGGCCGGGGTTCAAACTCCAAAACCTTTTTTATATTATGCATTGTCACTACCAACTGAGCTTAAGCTCACGAGAACACATATATGTTATTTAATTAAAAAGGAAACAGATATTTCACACCAAGATTATAATATTATAATATTGAATCTGTCAATGTTATCTTCCCTTTTTCATACAATAATCAATTGAAAATCTTGTAACTTGTGACCTACTTGACTTAACTATTACAACATGCATGTAAATGTAATCTTCCCTTTCGCAAATTTCAAATAAAGGAACAAAGCACAATGATAATGTGATAAAATAATATATATATTTTTAATATTAAGAACTCAAGAAAGCACGTGATTTTTGTCTCCATATAGGTTAATTAATCTAAGAAAGAATAAAGGCAAAGCATCCAATTGTTTTGTAACAAACATTATCTCAACATTAACGGTCTATCATGTCATTGGGATTATAAATCAACGGTGAGTAGGAAACTTTTAAGAGTGCTCTTATGACAATTGTTATGAAAACTAACACGAATACAATTTTGGAAAATGTTAGAAAGTGAATATAGAACTTTACAAATGAATTAGTTCAATATTAATAGATACTTACTTTGTTTATATACTATCAATATTACTTACATATAAATAGGAGGCAAGCTGGCAAAAACAAGCTACCCACTCATATAAAGTTTCTATATTTGTTTTCTCAAGGAATGATCTAAGTGAGCCTAAAAAACAAATTTGTGTGTTGCCGCTTCCATCTTTCTAGTCATCATCATTGCTGCTTCCAGCGAGACCATCTCCTCGATGCCATCCCCCTATCTTGTTTTTCTACTGATTTCTCTTTTACTTTAATGAAAAATTCTCTCTCTCTCTCCCTTTCTCAAATTATATTTATTTACTTTAGATTCTTTTGAGATGTTAACTTTTGATTGGATGTGATCAATTCCTCTTCGTTAATCATGTGACTATCAAATAATTACTCCTTGAATACAAAAAAAAAACTAGGTATTTAGTTTAAGGGTAACGTTAACCAGTGCTATCGAAGCACTAGTTAAGAACCAAATATAGTATATATTACATTGAAAATTATGTTGTCAATCCCTTAAAAGTTAATAAAGTGTCTTTTTTAATTTAAAACTTTTTCTTTATGGTTTTCTTAACTAATGTCCCAGGGGCACCGGTTAACATGACCCTTAATTTAACGAGGACGAAAGACTCTTCATGTATTTAGTTTTACCAACCAACATACTGACCTGTTTCCGGTTCAACCAGCAGTCCTGCGTGTTTTGACAACACTGGTTGGAGTCGCTATATTTCTCAATAAATTTTGACAATGATCGAAATAGTTAACAAATAATGTATACTCTTTGTGTTGGAGATGAATTTTTATTGGAATTAATATATTTCATTTTGTCTTGTTCTAAAAAAAAATAGAGAACGTTTTTCTGAAAATTGTAATAATAACTAAATAAATGATTTAGATTGGATTATAGAGCATAGAATTCATGTGGCAAAAATGAAAAGTTAAGTACCTGAATCAATGTTAGCTATGATAGTATTTTCACCAAACCTTCCCTTTTGCCAAGCTGAGTTGATATCATTTCCACGCAGTCCGAGAAATTCCCATGAACGTGTTGTGTGCAGTTTATGCTCTTTGCTCAAGAACACTGATACAACCTTCGGGTTATCTGCATATAGGTTAAAAAAAATACAAAATGAGAAATATTTTATTGAAAAATTATTGCCTCCTCGTGGCTGTGGAAGCCTTCTAATTGCGTTTCTCACTTTCAATTTGTGCAGCTTCTTCTTCTTCAAGTATAGCTGCAAAGCCATTGATCTGTTTATTATATGAATAGATTATTGCTTCTTTTGCACTCTCCTCGCTGTCAATGATCAATACATATTAGTTAATGAATCATTTTCTTCTAAAGAAAAGATCAAGTAAAATATTGCAATGGTTAATTTTCTTATTGTATGTACCTTCCCAAGATTGAACCCAGTAAATCATAATGAGAAGATGTAGCAGTTTCAAGGTCAATATAGGAAGGGGTTGGACCATGTGAATGTGCTCCCAAGTATACAATGTAACACTGTAAATAATTAATATTAAAAAACCAATAGCTTAAGAAATTTAATGAAATCATGATCTTAATTACAATGTAGTAAATTTTATTACAATCTATATGTGTGTGAGATTAAGAAGCAAAGTTTGCTTACCTTTTTGCTAGCGTGAACATCAATTAGCAAAAAAGTGAAAACAAGAAGAGATGAAAAAAGAAAATGATGAAGACATAAAATGGAGCAACCCATTCTTATCTGTTTGAGGAAAGTGTTTAGCTTAGCTTAGAGCTCTATGCTTAATTCCCCTCTGAAATATATAATGACATTCAAGATAATAAAAGACAGCTCAAGACTAATTTATTCTTTGCTTTTTAGAAAGCTAAATGAAAGTATCATGTCCATGAGAGTTGTCAACTTAACGGTAAGAATTTTCACTTTTAACTTTAAAATGAGAGTGTTGTAAAATGAATATTAGTGACACCATTATCGATTAGAATTTCCTTTGCAATTTTTTTTCTTTCAAAAAGCAATGTGAAATTTTAGAGTTAAATAAGTTTTTGGTTTCTTTCTTATTTTAGAAGCAGTTTTCGGTCACTATAAATATGTATAATTTTTCATTTCTAACCCGCCTAAATTTTTTCTTCAAACAATAGTCCTCCAAATATATTCCATCAAGATATTTGATTTCCACCGTTAGAGTGACTAAGAATGAAATTTAGTAATTTTATAGAAACAAAAAACTTGCCTTAATAATTAAGTTTTTAGTCATAATAATTGCCGCAATAGTTTGGTAGTTCAATTGGTTTGAACTAAATGTTTAAAGAGTTGGAGGTCACAAGTTCAAACTCGAACAAATGAGTAAATATTAATCTAACAATTATTATTATATTTGTCAATAAAAAAAAATTGTTTCGCCATAGTTGGGCAAACTCAAATAAATGACTAGTTCAATACCTCTATAATACATACATATTAACTTGAAGCAAACTTTTTATTTTTTTGGTTAACTAGCTGCACTAATACATAGGTAATAATAATTCATTAGGACGATGGAGAAGCTAGTGAGCATTTCCATATGATTAGGTCAGGTGAAAAGAGGTAGGGATCAAATAGGTTGATCTAACATGCTTTTATATAGCTCTTTAAGTGACGTTGTCAAATAATTGCCTCTAACTCCCTTAACTATATTATTATCATCAACTATTATCATATAATGCTTATTTACCAAAATAAATCAAATATTTAAATAAGAGAAATGTTAACAAATGTTCCCAGCATACTCTTTAAGGACCATAAATAGTAAATATTTATGAAAATGCATGTAATCAATGTTATAGAAATCGAAATATACATTTAACTTTTTTGTACAGAATAATTGTTTTTTTTTTAATGCTTAAAGAGTACCTAGAAATATCGTTAACAAGACCCCTAAAATAAATCTGCTTTAAATTGAGAAATTGATCCCATATATTTACGTGTGGGGGACAGTTTGATTAAAAAAAGGAAAAGATTAACCACTAAAGAACGTGGCAAAAATAAATAAATAAAGAAGCTCCCATCCCATAAACATTGATTTAGTGCTACACTACCTTTGAGGCAGACTTAATTTGACCACCAAGCATAATCACAGAATCATTTTTTCAGAAAATGCAATAGCATCCAGTCAAAATAAAAAAGTAATCACATATTTACACACATATACCCACGTGATTATTGTTTGTTTGCTTTAAGCTCAAACTTATATATACAGATCTGTGAAAATTTGTAAATCATCCACCAATATTGTTTAAAAATAAATCCATCCAGCTACTTGAATAATGTTACTACTCAAGTTGTCCATGATTCTGTTCATAATTCTCTGTGTCCTTTCGACATTGTGTGTAGCTGAAGACATTGAAGCAAAAATAGCTCTGTTGAAGTGGAAAGATAGCTTTGACAACCAAAGCCAAACTCTCTTGTCAACTTGGAAAAATACCACAAATCCATGCAAACCCAAATGGCAAGGAATTGAGTGTGATGAATCCAATTTCATTTCTACCATATATCTTCAAAATTTAGGACTAAAAGGTACACTTCACTCTCTTAACTTCTCTTCATTTCCCAATCTTCTCATCCTAGACATCAGTGACAACTCCTTTTATGGAACCATCCCTGCACAGATTAGTAACATGTTATACTTAAATATATTGAATTTTTCAAAAAATTCTTTTGATGGTTCCATCCCCCAAGAAATGTGCACATTAACAAGTTTACAATACCTTGATATTTCCTTTTGTAAACTAAATGGAGCAATTCCTAAATCCATAGGAAACTTAACCAACCTATCATATATTTTTTTAGGAGGAAACAATTGGTCTGGTGGACCTATTCCTCTTGAGATTGGAAGATTGAACAAATTAAGGTATCTAGCAATTCAAAAAAGTAAACTAGTTGGTTCCATTCCACAAGAAATTGGGTTTTTGACAAATCTTGTTTATATTGATTTGTCAAGAAACTATCTATCTGGTGGTATTCCTGAAACCATAGGGAATTTGAGCAAATTAGATAAACTTATCCTTTCCAATAACACCAAGTTGTCTGGTCCAATTCCGCATTCCTTGTGGAACATGTCTAGCTTGACCGTGATCTACTTTGATAACATGAGTCTTTCTGGTTCAATCCCTGATTCTGTACAAAACTTGATTAATTTGAAACAACTTGCACTCGATATCAATCACCTTTCTGGATCCATTCCATCCACTATTGGAAAGTTGATAAATCTCTATAGTTTGTATTTGGGAAGTAATAATCTTTCTGGACCAATTCCTGCCTCTATAGGAAATTTGATCAATTTGGAAGTCCTCAGTGTCCAAGAAAACAATCTCACTGGAACTATTCCAGCTTCAATTGGAAATTTGAAGTGGCTCACTGTTTTTGAAGTAGCTACCAATAGACTTCATGGTAGAATTCCAAATGGACTTTATAACATTACCAACTGGACTTCCTTTATCGTGTCCAAAAATGATTTTGTTGGCCATTTGCCGTCTCAAATATGCTCTGGTGGATCGTTAAGATTATTAAATGCCGATCACAACCGTTTCACCGGTCCAATACCAACAAGTTTGAAAAACTGTTCTAGCATTGAAAGAATCAGGCTGGAGGCGAATCAAATAGAAGGTGATATAGCACAATATTTTGGCGTATATCCGAAGTTGCAATACCTAGATCTGAGTGACAATAAATTTCATGGACAAATTTCACCAAACTGGGGGAAGTCTCTTAATCTTCAGACCTTTATAATATCTAACAATAATATTTCTGGTGTTATACCATTAGATTTTATTGGTTTAACCAAGCTGGGCATCCTTCATCTTTCTTCAAATCAATTGACTGGGAAACTCCCAATGGAAGTACTAGGAGGCATGAAATCATTATTTGATCTCAAGATTAGCAACAATCATTTCTCAGATAGCATCCCAACAGAAATTGGATTGCTGCAAACACTTCAAGAGTTGGATCTAGGAGGAAATGAGTTGAGTGGCACGATACCAAAAGAACTTGTAGAGCTACCGAGTTTACGAAGGTTGAATTTGAGCAGAAACAAAATTGAAGGAATTATTCCAATTAAGTTCGGTTCAGATTTAGAATCTCTTGATCTTAGTGGCAATTTTTTGAAAGGAAATATACCAACAGGTCTTGCAGACTTGGTGCAGTTGTCAAAGTTGAATCTCTCACATAATATGCTTTCAGGAACGATTCCTCAAAATTTTAAAAGGAGTTTGGTTTTTGTTAATATATCAGACAACCAGTTAGAAGGTCCGCTACCGAATATTCCGGCGTTTCGTAATGCTTCATTTGAATCATTCAAAAATAACAATCGCTTATGCGGAAATATCACAGGTTTGAATCCTTGTGCTACAAGCCATAGTCGAAAGAGAAAAAATGTCCGTCGATCAGTATTCATTGCTTTAGGAGCTTTAATATTAGTGTTGTGTGTGGTTGGAGCTTTGATGTATATAATGTGTGGAAGAAAAAAACCAAATGAAGAAAGTCAAACTGAAGAAGTACAGAGGGGAGTATTATTTTCCATTTGGAGTCATGATGGAAAAATGATGTTTGAAAATATTATTGAAGCTACTGAGAATTTTGATGACAAATATCTCATTGGAGTTGGAAGTCAAGGAAACGTTTACAAGGCAGAGTTATCAGCAGGTTTGGCTGTTGCTGTGAAGAAGCTACATCTAGTAACAGATGAAGAAATGTCATCTTTCAGTTCAAAGTCTTTTATAAGTGAGATTGAAACCTTGATAGGAATCAAACACAGGAACATCGTAAAGCTTCATGGATTTTGCTCACATTCTAAGTTCTCATTTTTGGTTTACAAGTTCTTGGAAGGAGGAAGCTTGGATCAAATACTAAACAATGACACACAAGCCACTGCATTTGATTGGGAAAAGAGGGTGAATGTTGTTAAAGGTGTGGCCAATGCTTTGTCCTACTTGCATCATGATTGCTCACCTCCTATAATTCATCGCGATATATCAAGCAAGAATATTCTTCTGAATCTTGACTACGAAGCCCATGTCTCCGACTTCGGGACAGCTAAGTTTTTAAAGCCTGGCTTACAAAGTTGGACACAATTTGCAGGCACTTTTGGGTATGCAGCACCAGGTTAGAACCATTTCCCCGCTTATATAGAAATTGAAATTATCATATATTTTTTCATATAATATTTAAAACTCATTGTTTGTTTGCAGAGTTGGCACAAACAATGGAAGTGAATGAGAAATGTGACGTATACAGTTTTGGAGTACTTGCTTTGGAAACCATAATAGGAAAACATCCAGGAGATCTCATTTCATTATTTTTGTCACCTTCTACTAGACCAATGGCTAACAATATGTTGTTAATAGATGTTTTAGATCAAAGACCTCAACAAGTAATGGAACCAATTAATGAGGAGGTTATCTTGATTGGAAGATTGGCATTTGCTTGCTTGAGTCAAAATCCACGTTCTCGACCAAGCATGGGTCAAGTTTGTAAGATGCTTGCAATAGGAAAATCACCTTTGGTGGGAAAGCAACTTCACATGATAAGACTAGGACAACTTCACTAACTCAACGAAATAATCTATTGTACATTTACGTAATAATGATAATAACATCCTTGTCTTTTTGTTGTTTCTTCGTTTGTAAGCTCTGTGGTAAGAGTTTGACTTTGAAAATTTCATATGGAAAGATTGTATAAATGAAAAAATTTACACCAATTTTTTTCTCCCTTTCTATTGAACCACCTCAAAATGAACATGGAAAACACTTATCTAACAAAATGAACATGAAAAATAGATTCATTCACGAACAACGGTATTGAAGGTTCAGCAGCAGTAGTAATGGTGATAAATTCATCATTTAAATGCACAAGTGCTGATCATTTAATTAGGTGTAGAAAATTAAAGCAATGGAGAAATGGAGATGTTGACTTAAAAATGGTGAAACCGAAATTTCAAAATATCAAATATCCTTTCAACTACATTCCTTAATGACACATACTGGAGATTGAATAATTCATTTTACTTCGAAGGGTATTACCATGACGTGCAAAATCTTGTAGATGATATCACACAACTCAATATAAAATTAAAATTTGCGTCAATTGAAAAACCCATAGTCCACTCAATATACATATAAAATCAGTATGAAAGTTAAAATAGAAAAAACATACTTATAATTTAAAATCACTTATGGTTGTGCAGGATATATAGATCTCACACTCATACATCAATTATTAGACACATATACTTATTATAAATCTCATTAGACTACCATACTCAAGCAGCAGCAACAACAACAACAAAATTGATGAAATTGCAAAAGCAAACTGGTATAATTCAATAGTGAAACTTGCATTTACATATATGCATCTACATTTTATTGTCATAACTCAACCAACTCTAAAATTATATATTTCATTTGCGCCGAACAGTAACGGGGCTCCTCACAATGTGTTTTCCATTTGTCCATCGCAGTTCCCCAAATTGGTATTTCCTCCTTGGAATCACCCTTGTTGCTTGCACAATAACTTGAAATTTCTTCTTTTCACCTATTTTCTTGAAATTCAAGGAATCTGGTACAACTGCAATTTTATATCCTGGCAATTGAGCTTTTGCAAAATACGTACTTGGTGGCCCAACATTGGTGACTATGCGAGTGACATTAACAACATTCAACCCAAGATCTGGTAATGTGATTGAAGGGTAATTCAAGTCATTTATGTTATGAGATCCTGAACAAGTAAATGTCACGCTGGGAATAAGTAGTGTTGAAATTAGTCGTTGATTGTATCCAGAAGCACATAAAAAGTTCAAGTAATCAACAATGCTTAGATCATAAACAAGTCCTGGATCCATTGCACTGTTGGGTTGAATATGTCCTGAACCATAAGCAAATGGATTTGCCAGTGTTTTATCAAATCCATCGCTTATAGGCTTGTTGGTGTTATCTCTTGTGCTTGCTGCAAGGCCACATTTTTTAACAAGTAATAAGTAATCAATTTAAAAATTAGACTTATGTGGAAAAATAATCTTGACATAAAAAATTCATCAATATGTGAAATTGTTAACTTAAATTTGAATCTATTATACTAAAAGAAAAATTGAATTGAATTAACATTTAAAAAAAGTTGGTATCCAATTTTTTCTTCTTCAACACCTAGATTAAAAATCATTTTGTTCTGACTTTATATTCCTTCGATCAGTGAATTTTGAATTTATGAGAGTGCTAGCAATATTCATTCTAACATTCCCTTTCATACATTCACCTTTTTATTCTATGAAATTTTTGTTGGTCCCGCCATTTTGGAAATGTTCCCCAAATAAAGTAGTAAGACCCACATGGATTTTACTGAATAAGAGAAAGACAACGTCAGAGTGATTGTTGATAGCATTATACTCATGAATTTATACTTAATAAAATGTTCAGATTTTCACTTTATAAATTATATATAATCTTGATAAATAGTCATGCATATGAATATGCAAAACTATAACTTAAACTTAAATCCACTATCAATTACTAATATATGATTAGGATTTGCTCCTGTCTGAATGATGATCAGAGATGAAATACCAGTGGTCATGATAGCTGATTTAATAGCTGCAGGACTCCAATTAGGATGAAGTGTTTTGATAAGTCCAGCAGTGCCAACAACATGAGGACAAGACATAGAAGTTCCTTGCATTACATTGAACCGCAAACCTCGGCGGTTGTCTGTTGGTAAGTTAGATGCACTTGCAAACAATGAATAGGCAGCAAGTATGTTCACACCAGGCGCAGTTACATCAGGCTGATATAAAAAACAAAAGCAAAACCGTATTTAAAAATCAACATAACTTAATGAAATGTTCTATATATGTTCAGATTTTCATGGGAGCAAAATTGCATTTGATCATCATATTGAGTTAAGAACAACAACACAAGTGAAATTGAACACCACATTATCATTCAAAATCTCAAGTCATTTAGATGTATGGGTTTTTCACTTATATGTTGCTCACATTTAACACATCAACATATAACAAGTATATAACAGATCCAAGTGTATAATAACACCTTGAGTATTGATGGTTGAACTTGATTTGGTCCTCTAGATGAGAATGAAGCCATAACTGGAGCTGGCTTTCTTCCATACAATGTTTTTGCTTGTGACAATCTTATTTTTGTACCTGATTCTATTGTATCCCTGCAAAATAAAAATAAATGATTATGTATAAATTTTGCCACTTCATTTGTAACATGTAATTTTATGATGTCACACTTTTAAAAACTCGTCACAAGGTATTATTTATTTTTTTACATGATTTCACTAAAAGAAAGGTATATATAGTTAATAATTACGTTATGCCTATACTATGTCCTCTTGTTACTTGATGCTTGTCATAATAGTTGATAGTAGACAAAACATGAGGTTCAGAGAGAAGTATTCTCCCATTAATTCTTGGTTGATTTCTCAAAATCACTCCTTTTGCGCGCCCCGATAGAGCTTCTTTACTCTGAGCAATTGAATTTATGGAAAATTCTTTGGTACCTTGTAGTTTTGTTGGATGTTTATGTCCTGGAGATAAAATCAAATAAAATTTAAATTTATGATAAAATAATTAAATTATAAAATAATGACATCACATTAATTTAGAAGTTTATTTTGTTTCCTTGGCGGTGAAGGCGTTTATTGAATGGTTGTTTAGGGTGTCTTAGGTGACCTTTCTATTTATCCTTTTGGATGGAATATTTCAACAAACTCTTTATTATTGAAAAGTAAATAAAAGAATGACTTCATATGATTAAATGATGAATAGGTACCCGACAATTCTTGAGTTATCGAAGTGTTCAAAAATATTTCCCCTTCTCGAACACACGCCACTATTTTTCCACTTGCTTTAGAAGGATCAAGTGTTCCTGGTCGACAAAATCGTCTGCAATGATATGCATACAAAAATGTTGTAAGAGAAACTACTTTATCAAATGCTTCATTAATAACATCAATAGAATTACACATTTTATTAGGAAAGAAAAATTCTTTTGGAATTTACACTTACGCATCTCGATTTGTCACATTGGCAAATTTAGCATCAGTAGAATCCACTAGAGTGAAAGACTGGTTTGGTGGCAAGTTTACAAATAGACTGGCTCCCTATTAATACATAAAGTTAGAAAGCAATTATTCTAAATCAAAGATGACGATTGATTAATTACTCCAATCGATCTCTATTATAAGAGAAGTTTCATTTTTAAATTCATTCAGTAAACAATATATTTAGTTCCTATTATACTATTCATAAAAAAAAAAAAATTCTAACATAATATATACATTATTATATTGAATGAATCGAAAAAAAAAAAAACTTTCTCTGACCGGAGTAGTACATCAGTAATAAGTTTTCAAAAACAAAGAATACCAAAATATTACCGTGACTGTTTTGTTACCAATGGTCATAGGACTGCTGAAGTCTCTATCAATTGTACTAGCAGCAACGGTGAACACCCATGGAGAAACGTTACCAACACTTCCAGGGGTAGGTCCGTCATTTCCAGCAGATGCAACTAACAATATATTTCTAGAAAGTGCATGAAATGCACCTATTGAAACCTCATCAGTAAAAATTTCATCAGAATCTGAACTTGTTCTGCCTCCAACAGAAACTGAGATTATATCAACACCATCATGAATTGCTTGATCAATAGCAGCTAATACATCAACACCATAGCAAACAACACCATTTGAATCTGCATTTGTTTCAGACCAACACGCTTTGTAGGTTACAACTCTTGATTTTGGTGAACCACCTTTAATGGTACCATTGCCGATACCAAATATGCTTGCACCTGGTACGAAGTTTCCACCTGCTGTTGACAGTGTATGAGTACCGTGGCCGACAAAGTCACGTGCTGTTTGTTGCGACCGAGGAAGTTTTCCGTTATGTGCCTCATAAGCATTGTTGAAAAATCTTGCTCCAATTAGCTTCCTGATTTGTTTATGTAGTGCAATTCAGTAACAAATAAAATGATTTTTAGTGCTTATCTATATGTGCATAATGAACAACTTTATTTTTCTTTCCTCTTAAGACATCAAGATTGATTAGATTATTGTAACAACGACTTAGACTCAATATAAAAATAAAATTATTATTTTATTCTTAATCAGATTCATAGAGGAATCATTGCTACAAAGAGTTATATTCATAAGGAACTTGCCTTCATCTGACAATCAATTCAATGTTTTTACTTAGGTAAAAATGAAGTAATTAAATATTCAACCTGTTACATGGAAGTTTCTTAGAACCTTTGAGTTTGTTAATTTGACAAACGTTACCCCCACGCCATTTTGCTGGAATTGGGCCTATTCCCCTGTCGTTAAAACTCTCTGATTCGGGCCAAACACCTAATCCAAACAATAGGATGATTATATTTTGAGTAATTTAGTCATCTAGGTTTAATTAATTAAAGAAAAAGATCTTTCACATGAAGATTAAAATATTAGGAAAAAAGAAGATTATAATATTGATCTGTCAATGTTATCTTCACCTTTTCATACAATAATCGATAATAAAAATGATATAAATTGGAATTCTTGTAACTTGTGACCTACTTGAATTAATTATTACAAGATGCATGTAAATGTAATCCCACCTTTCGCAAATTTCAAATAAAGGAACAAAGCACAAAGATATTGTGGCAAAACAAAATATATTTTTTATATTAAAAACTCAAGAAAGCATCTTGCCCCCTTAAAGAAATTGCATGTGGCTTTTGTCTCTATATAGGTTAATTAATCTAAGAAAAAAATAAAGGCAAAGCATCCAATTGTTTCGCAACAAACATTATGTCAACATTGACAGTCTATAAGTCATTGTTTTTATTTCTGACGTTGTCTATTAAGTCACTATGAATTTAAACTATTGGTGAGATTTTAATTCCTGTTCAGGAGTTAGGAGGAGAAAAGAGGAGAGGGTTTATGAGGGATGAAACACTTTCAAGGATGCAATATGTAAAAAAAAAAGTTGCGCCAAACGTCCCCCTTCATCCACACCATAACTCCAAAACATATGTTCATGACATCACTTGATTTCATGGTTTCAAGGAAAGCAGTACGTAGTTGCCTCTTTGGCAACTGAGAATTAGAAAATAAATTCGTCCATAGTGTACCCAAATCTAAATTAGTTACAACTTAATTGGTTGTGGTATACTGCTATCAACACAACTTTTTACACGAACAGTACATGAAGATTATACTATTTTTATTAATAGAGTAGCAGAAAAATGAACACCAACGTATCCGATTGTTTTTCATCTTCATTTTTTCAAAGAATGTTTCCTGATTTAGATGGTGTTTCCTTGCTGAATAGATGATTCTTTTGAATTTGAAAAATGATGCTTCGTCAATTTGTTGAGATCTGTCATTACTGAGTTATTGTTCATGCTGGCTTGGTCTACCAATTCAGTTACTTCCATCTACAACCACTATAAACATTTTTTTTTCTTTCTCAAACAACCGCTACAAACATATTTTGCTGAATTTGTAGAATTCTTTAGGCTTTGTTTGCGAGTTTGAAAAAAAAAAGCAAGAGAGAGTTTTGGAAAAAGGAATGAACAAGTGAAAGAAATAGGAAACTCTGTGAGGGGAGGATTTTAGGGAGTTAAATTTTCTTTATATTACAAAATCCACCTAATTTGAAGAAACTCAACTGTTGTATTTGTTGAGGGATTTACTGGGTTTATATGAATTCTTCAAATTCATTCTATGTTGTTATAATATTCTTAAAATTTAAAATATATTAATCATAAACATTAATTTATTATTCTTTAAAAATATATATTTTTTTTAAATGTGAAAGATTTTTTTTTTCATTTTTCCCTATATTTTTCACCTTCCTCCCCTCCTCTTTCCTCCAAACTCTAAAACAAAACCTAACTATTCTACTATGTAACCTTCTGCCCAATAAAACACAAGTTTGTGTGTCGCCACTTCCATCTTTGCAGTCATTCTCACTTTTATTATATTTATTTACTTTAGATTCTTATGGAATGTCAACTTTTAATTGGACGTGATCAAATCCTATTCGTTGGTCATGTGACCATTGTTGAAAATTGTCTTGAAATTGTGATTTGAGAAACAGAGAAATTGTGACACGATTTCCTCAACGTGTCACGATTTTCTTAGCAGTGAGCATGGTTTTCTGGGTGCTCAATCGTGTCATGATTTTGGGAAAACGTGACACGATTTTCAACTTGTTGGGCACGTTTTCAGGATAAGGTTGACCGTACCTTGGGTCGTACGTTCCAACCAATCGTGACACGATTTTGACAGTTGGAGACTGCTATATAAGTGTTTCTTTGCAGATTTTGAGAGAGAACTTTTAGAGAGAGAAACTTGGATTACAAAGGAGGTAACTTTAGGGTTGAGGTCTTAGTAGTGAGGATCTCTTGGGTTAGGTAACATTGTAAAAACTTTGGGTAGTGAGATTTCACCATTGTAAGGATCAAAAAGCTTTCTTTTGTGTCTTCTCTTAGGATTTATTGAGAGTGTGGCTGATATGAAAATGGGTAGAAATTAGGTCTTGTTCTTTTGTAAGCTTATAAGCTAATTTCTTGTAACTCATTTGTAACACTTTCATCTTTAGTGGATTGGAGGGCTGCTCTCTCCTCCAGAGTAGGTCATATTGGCCGACCGGGTTACCATCTTGGTGTGTTTGTTCCTTTCTTTCATTGCTTATCTTTATTGCTTTGATTATGCTTGTGGTATTGCTCTACACTTAGATTTAATTGCTTATCTTACAGTTGGAGACACTTTATTTATAGATTACCACTTCCTTTGCTCCACATATTTTTGTTATTCATTGGTGTGATTTTGTTCGAATTCACAACAACCATCTAAGAATTGCTCCTTAATTAAATACCAAAAAGGAAAAAAGAAGACTCTATGTATTTAGTTTAACAAGGACCAAACACGTGTACTTTTATACTTATAATTAAAGTTGGAGCCAATATTTTTATATTTTGATTGAAATTCTAATCGGTAAGACCTCGAATGAATTGGTTGAACAGAAAAAATTATTAATAAAATATAAAAGAAAATAAGAAAAAATATTAAAAAAATATTTTTTTGAAAAAAAAATGAAAAACTTGTAGCTGTGAAACCAACCACGGTTCAATCCGGTTTTATGGAACTAAGTAAAAACCGTGATTGAACCAACCAAAAGATTGGCATGTTTACTGTTCAACCGGGAGTCTTGCATGTTTTGACAACATTGGTTGGAGTCGCTGTATTTCTCAATAGATTTTGACAATGATCAATAATTAACGGATACTGTTTTTATTTCCTGTTGCACCTTAAATTCTACTATCTTTTATACTCTTTGTGCTGGAGAGGAATTTTTGTTGGTATTCATATATTTCCTGAGAATTGTAATTATAGCTAAATAAATGATTTTGATTGGATTATAGAGCATAGAATTAATGTGGCAAAATGAAAAGTTTAGCACCTGAATCGATGTTGCCGATGATGGTATTTTCACCAAACCTTCCCTTTTGCCAAGCTGAGTTGATATCATTTCCACGCAGTCCAAGAAATTCCCATGAACGTGTAGTGTGTAGTTTATGCTCTTTGCTCAAGAACACAGATACCACCTTTGGGTTTTCTACATAATCAAGTTGAAAACATGGTGTAATGAAGCTGAAAAATTTAAGCATTAAATAGATCTACAAAATATTGTGTTTCTCACTTGCAATTTGTGCAGCTTCTTCCTCTTCAAGCATAGCTGCAAATCCATTGATCTGTTTATTATATGAATAAATTATTGCCTCTCTTGCCTCCTCGTGGCTGTGAATGATGAATACATATTATGGCTGTGAATGAGAAATCAATTTCTTCTAATGAAAAGATCAAGTAAAATCTTGTAACGGGTTACTTTTCTTATTGTATGTACCTTCCCAAGATTGAAGCCAGTAAATCATAATGAGAAGATGTAGCAGTTTCAAGGTCAACAGAGGAAGGAGTTGGACCATGTGAATGTACTCCCAAGTATGCAATGTAGCACTGTAAATAAATAGGAAATCAAAAACAGCTTATGAAATTAATGAAATCATCATCTTAATTACAATGTATAAGTTCATTACAAAGTATGTATTAAAAAGCAAAACTGGCTTTACCTCTTTGCTGGCATGAACATCGTTCAGCAACAAAGTGAAAATAAAAAGAGATGAAACAAAAAGGTGATGAAATAAAATGGAGTGACCCATTTTTCTGTTTATGGAAAGTGCTTAGCTTAGCCTTGCGGATTTATGCTAATTGCTCTCCTTTTGTAATGAAAGGCATAAATAATGACATATGATAAAAGACAGATTAGTATTTTAGTTTTATTAATTAGCTTTTTGGAAAGCTAAATAAGATATTATATTATGAATAAGGAAAAGGAGACAGAACCTAAAAATGTGACCATGTGCTTTTTGGTAGAGCTCCAAAATTGGAATGAGCTTGGCATTCAAATCTTGGGTTGGCTTGCCTCTTTAACAAGGACTATTGACCTTGTGTGTTTCAAGTTTTCTGATGAATAATCACAATTCACGACAATGGATATTTGGCACCTGTCACAAAATCATGCCAAAAATGTCAGATACGGAGTTTTTAAAAATCAAGGAGTTAGAGGACAAAACAGAATTGCACTCTTGCCACATACTACTGGCTCCATCTAGGCTGGGAGAGCTTGATAGGTTTCCCGTCATAGACAAGTGAAAAAAAATTGTTATATGGGTTGGATATTAAAGTTTCTTGATTCTTAACATGCACCTGCACACCTAATTTTTTTTTATTTAACTCTTACCTTTCCTATTCTCTTTCCTCTCCATCTTGAACCTTGTTCCTCTCCGTTGAATCTGAACATCCTTAATACATATTATAAGATTGATAATGATGAAAATCAACAAAAACCATTTAACATAATCCACCTTTCCTAAATGACACAAAAATTGGTTGGTGTGAAGTGAATTCAAAGACCTAGTAGTAGAGCTCTCATTGGAATAGTTGATACACAAAAAAGGAATACTTAATAACACCATTTAATTTTTTCTTTCCTAAATTATTGAAGCTTGAATCTTTATTGTCTGCGCAACTAACTTTTGCACCTTACACTTGTACCGATATCAGATGTTAATGCAATTCACTTTTGCACATTAAACTCACTTGTTATCACAGCAGAAGAAGAATAACAGAAAGATAAAGTTGTTTGAGAAAGTTTAGAGAGAGAACTCTTGTGGAGTTTCTGAATTGATGACTTCACTTGTGATTTTCACTATACTCACTGTGTAATGATTCACTTTACACTCGTGTTTATTTTCATATACACTACAATTATTTATACATCACAAAATATACCTAAATTATTTATACAATTATTTCTAACTAACCACCACTACAAAACATTCTGAAATCAACGTTTTGAACTTTGTCTCTTACTTTCACTACAAGCAACCTATTAATTACTAACAAATATACCTAAATTTGAATTACACATTAACACGCCTTAATTCAGATTTTCACAAACATGTAATTTTAACAACACAAATTGTTCCATGATTCAATTCACTCCTAATTGAACTTGACACTGTCCAAGACAAATGAACTTGACCAATTAATTTCGCATAACACTTTTCTGCAATATCACAGCTTTAGCTCTCCTCATTTGCATATATCATCCCAACTTTAGCTATTTCTCTTGCCTCAGGACCATTTCATTCATGCCAGCTTCAATTGATTTGCACCCTTTACACACTTGATAATAGGCAGGCAACCAGTTGGATCAATTGCATAACAACCAGTTGACTTTATAGAACCAATTGATGAGGAGGTTATCTTGATAACAAGATTGGAATTTGCTTGCTTGAGTCAAAATCCACTTTCTAGACCAAGCATGGATCAAGTATCTAAGATGCTTGCAATAGGAAAATCACTTTTGGTGGGAATGTAACTTCACATGATAAGACTAGGCCAACTTCACTAACTCAATGAAATTGTCTACTGTACATATATATAATAATGATACTAACAACCTTGTCTTTTTGTTGTTTTTTCAGTTCTAAGCTTTGTGGTAAGAGTTTGGATTTGAAAATTCTATATGGAAGGATTGTACAAATGAACAGATTTACACCAATTTATTTCTCCCTTTATATTGCACCAATTACTACCTCAAAATGAAAATGAAAAACAGATACATTCAAAACACCAGTAGTAAAGGTTCAACAGCAGTAGTAATGGTGATAAATTCATCATTTAAATGCAAAAGTGCTGGTAATAAATTCATCATTTAGTTAGGCGTAGAAAATTAAAGCAATGGAGAAGATATCAATGAACGAATTTAATTTAGAAATCATGTCTACATACTGAGCAAATAAAATTGATCACACGGGGAAGAGTTTCTTACCTTCATTTATCATGACATGCTTGGCTAACTGGCTCCCCCGAGTTGTGATTTCTGTAAAAGAGTAGAAAACCACGGCGAATGTTGGTTACAAATCGTGTAGATGCGGCGATGTTTAGTTGGGCATTTCCTCATAAACAGACCCGGGAGGCTGCATAGGTTGAGGGAAAACAAGGCAGGCGTATGTTCTCCAGTTTGTGTCAATTATAAGGAAGCAAATTTGTGCACGTTCCTATTCCAATTTTTTCACCATCTTGATGTCCAAAAGGTTTTGATAGGAAGACCATGGTTTTTCAATAAACGAATGTTGATAATCGGAGCTATGAACAGAGAAGAGGAGAGGTCACAAGAGCAGCTGTATACGGTGCCTTTTTGGATACAGGTCACAACTTATCATCAAGGCATGTGTCAGAGAAGGTGGGTAAGCAACTGGCGGAGGCGTTTGGGAAGTTCTTGCTGCATATGCCAACACAAGTTCTGCATGCATGTGTCATAAAAAGAAATGGAGATGTTGACTTAAAATTGGTGAATCGAAATTTAAAACTGAAATATCCTTTCAATCACATTTCTTAATGACGCATGTTGAAGATTGAATAATTCGTTTTTATCTTCAGTCCACTAAACATTTGCGTCAATTGAATAACCTAGTCCACTAAACAATGTTTATCTAATTACATAGTACATATAAAATCAGTGTGAAAGTTAAAATAGAAAAAATACTTATAATTTAAAATCACTTATGGTTGTGCACGATATATAGATATCACACTCTCATATACATCAATTATTAGAGTACATATACTTATTATAAAATTCATTAGACTACCATACATACCCACGCAGCAACAACAACAAAATTGATGAAATAACAAAAGCACACTGGTACAATCTAATAACCAAACATGCATTTACATATATGCATCTATATTTTATTGTCATAACTCAACCATCTCTGAAATAATTTTTCATTTTCGCCGAACAGTAACGGGGCTCCTTACAATGTGTTTTCCATTTGTCCATCGCAATTCTCCAAATTGGTATTTGCTCCTTGGAGTCACACTTGTTGCTTGCACAATAACTTTAAATGTCTTCTTTTCACCTATTTTCTTGAAATTCAAGGAACTTGGTACAATAGCAATTTTATATCCAGGCAATTGAGCTTTAGCAAAATATGTACTTGGTGGCCCAACATTGGTAACTGTACGAGTGACAGTAATAGCATTTAATCCAAGATTTGGCAATGTGATTGAAGGGTAATTCAAGTCATCTATGCTATGAGTTCCTGAACAAGTAAATGTCATGTTGAAATTAAGTGCTGAAATGAGTTGTTGATTGTATCCAGAAGCACATAAGAAGTTCAAGTAATCCTTAATCCCTAGATCATAAACAAGTCCTGGATCCATTGCACTGTTTGGTTGAATGTGGCCTGAACCATAAGCAAATGGATTTGCCAATGCTTTATCAAATGCATCGCTTATAGGCTTGTTGGTGTTATCTCTCGTGGTTGCTGCAAGCCAACATTTTTTGACAAGTAAGTAATAAATAATCATTTTAAAAACCAGAAATCATTTAGTTCTGACTTTATTTTCCCTGGATCAATGAATTATGAATTTATAGGAGTGCTAGCAATATTCATTCCAACACTCTCTTTCACACCATTTTGGGAATGATCCCCACATAAAGTGGTAAGACCCACATGAATTTCAATGGATAAGAGAGTGGATGTTGGAAAGAAAATGATAGAGAGATTGTTGATAGCATTACTCATGAATTTATATATGGTTAGGATTTGCACTTAATAAATCATTTACAATCTTGATAAATAATAATACATATGAATATGCAATATTTTCTAACTTAAACTTAAATCAACTATCAATTACTAATATATGATTAGGATTTGCTCTTATATGTAGCATGTGAGTGATGAGAGAGGAAATACCAGTGGTCATAATAGCTGATTTAATAGCTGCTGGACTCCAATTTGGATGAAGTGTTTTGATAAGTCCAGCAGTCCCGGCAACATGAGGGCAAGACATAGAAGTTCCTTGCATTACATTGAATGGAAAACCTCGGCGATTGTCTGTTAGTAAATTAGACGCACTTGCAAACAATGAATAGGCGGCAAGTATGTTCACACCGGGTGCAGTAACATCAGGCTGAAACAAAACAAAACAAAAAAAAACCATATTCAAAAATCAACATAAATTAATAAGGAGTGGTATATAATGTTGAAACATCAGGAGAGCAACACTGCGTTAATTCATCACATTGGGTTAAGAGCAACTATATAAATTAGGTTGGACACCACATCTTCACTTCAAACCTTAAAACGTTAAGTATATGAATGTTTTCATTTATATGTTGTTCAACGTCTACTCCTTCATTTAATATGGAACTTCTAACTCACTTAATATGTCATTATATAACCAGTAGATAACAAATCCAAGTGTACAATAAACACCTTGAGTATATATGGTTGAACTTTATTTGGCCCTCTAGATGAGAATGAAGCCATAACTGGAGCTGGCTTTCTTCCAAAGAGTGTTATTGGTTGGGAAAATCTTATTTTTGTACCCGACTCTATTGTATCCCTGGAAATAAAAATATATGGTTATGTATAAATAGTTCCCTTAATCTTGTAATAACATGTGATTTTATGATGTTACAAGAAGGGTACTTTTTTTTTAAGGAAAGAAGGGAACATATTATTTCACTAAAAAAAGGTTCATGCAATTAATAATTACGTGGCAGTTACGCCTAAACGAGGAGGTGTTGTAACTGATACTCCCCCATTCCCACCGACAGTAGACAAAACATGAGGCTCTGAAAGAAGTGTTTTCCCATTAACTTTTGGTTGATTTTCCAAAAACATTCCCTTTGCACCTGCAGATAAAGCTTCCTGACCCTCAGCGACTGATTTTATTTTCCCTTCTCGAGCACATGCCACTATTTTACCCTTCACTTTTGAAGGATCAAGTGTTCTTGGTCTGCAAAATCGACTGCAAAAACATGTACATATAAAAGTTGTAATAAACCATGAGCAAGACTTGTGTGGTCACAATCATAATCTTGAATAATATATCCATGTTATTTTTAAGTAAAGCTTTTGGAATTTACACTTACGCATCTCGGGTTGTGGCATTGGCAAATTTAGCATCAATAGAATTCACTAGAGTAAAAGACTGGTTAGGTGGTAAGTCTACAAAAAGACTGGCTCCCTAATAATAAAAAGTAACATAGAAAACAATTATTTCACCAGTATAATGATAAATTAACAGCAATAATTTCTCAAAAAAAAAAAATCACAATATAAAGAATGATACCCTGATTATTTGGTTACCAATGGTTATGGTACTGCTGAAGTCTCTATCTAATGTACTAGCAGCAATTGTGAATACCCATGGAGCAACATTAACAACACTTCCAGGGGTAGGTCCGTCGTTTCCAGCAGATGCTACTAATAATATATTTCTAGCAAGTGCATGAAATGCACCTATTGAAACCTCATCAGTAAAAATTTGTTCAGAATTTGTACTAGATTGGCCTCCAGCAGAAACAGAAATTATATCAACACCATCATCAATTGCTTGATCAATAGCAGATAATACATCGGCACCAAAGCAACTAGCGGCATCTGTTAGAGACCAACACACTTTGTAGGTTGCAACCCTAGCTCTTGGTGAACCTCCTTTTATGGTACCATTGCCAATACCAAATATGCTTGCACCTGGTACGAAGTTTCCACCAGCTGTAGATAGCGTATGAGTACCGTGACCTACAAAGTCACGTGATGTACGCTGCGATGGGTGAAGTTTTCCATTATATCGCTCATAAGCATTGCTGAAAAATCTGGCTCCAATTAGCTTCCTGATATGTATATGCAGTGCAGTTAATCAACAAAAGATTGTTAGAGTAACTTCTTCTATTGCCATCAATACTGTCACAAAAACACCGGACCAACCAGTTTAACCGATCATCTAATGCCATCAATAATCTCCTTTTAATATTTTTTTTACAAACGTTTTTAATATTATTTAAACTTAAATATTGTGCAATTTAAAAAAAAAAAATAGTACTAGCATAATTGTATAGTCCAAGAAAATAATAAAAAAGGTAAGTAGTTTGAAAGGGAACCTGTTACATGGAACTTTCTTAGAACCTCTGAGTTTGTCAATTTGACATATGTTACCCCCACGCCATTTTGCTGGAATCGGGCCAATTCCTCTGTCGTTAAAACTCTCCGATTCCGGCCAAACACCTAATCCAAACAATAGGATATATAATTATGTTTTGAGTAATTTAGTCATCTAGGTTTAATTAATTAAATAAGAAACGGATCTTTCACATGAAGATAAAATAAGTCTAATTAAATCATTAATAAAAAAAAAGAAACAGATCTTTCACATGGAGAATATAATACTGAATCTGTCAATGTTATCTTCACTTTTTCATAAAAATAATTGAAATTCTTTGACTCGTGAACTGCTTGACTTAATTATTAGAATGTGTGTTGTGATGAAATAAATTATTCTAGTCTTAATAACAATGATTAAGTCAAGAAAGCATCTTGCCAACTCAAAGAAAGCATGCGGTTTTTGTCTCCATGTAAATCTATGAAAGAAAGAAAAAGGCAAAACATTCAATTTATAGACAAAAACAAAAACAAATGGTTTCTTTTTTCTTTCTTTTTTGACAAATAATAATTGGTTTAATTCGCAGGTGGATTAGAAATTAATTTTTGAATACCACTTATAAAATTTTTCATGTGGTCAATTTCTATCGATTGTTGAAAAATTACACAACTCTTCAAGGATAATATATACTCACCAGAAATGATAATATAGGAAATAAACTAAATTTGAAAAAAAAAATCTAAATCCAATTTTGTTTTCAAGAAAAAGTGTAAACCATTTTTTGTTACCAAAAAACAAAAACTTGAAACCTTACACTTAAGACATACAGTATTAATACTCGGTAAATTAATAAATTCTCTAAAATAAATAATTTGTTCGGTCCCGACTTAGGCCAATGTAAATAATTGAAAAACTCAATAAAATAATAAGATAATAATTTTTTGGGAGATCCCTTTATAATTTTCGGTCCCAAGAAAATCATAAATTAATAATTCATATAAACTGAAAAAAATATATATATTACACTCTATTGAAATATAAAAATATATTACACTCTATTGAAATATGATTCAATAGTTGTCTATTTTTCAATGCATATGAACACAGTAGTTACTAATTTACGTTGAGTCATAAGGTTCGTTGAAATGTAATTCTAAGAGGCATAGACTAATTTGTCTTTTTATTTGGTATGTACAGTATAATTACTTAAAAACTCTTTAAATTAATTATTATTAATTTATCGATAAATTAATAACTCTTTAAATTAATAAATTTCTCCGACATTATTAATTTATAGAGTTTTAACTAATATATCAAAATCAAATATAGGCTTGAGGATTCATACACCAATCGAAAGAAAGATACACGAGATTTCCTATCCTCTGTCCCCTATTGTTGATATATTTATTATATTTTTACACAAAACCCAATAATTGACAATAAGTAAGACAAAAGGTTAACAAAGGGAGTGTTGTTCAAAAAAATGTTATCATAATTAAGTAAACGATTTTGATTGGATTATAGGACTAATGTGGTAAAATAGTAGAGTTTAGTTAGTACCTGTATCAATGTTAGCTATGATGGTATTTTCACCAAATCTTCCCTTTTGCCAAGCTGAGTTGATATCATTTCCACGCAGTCCAAGAAATTCCCATGAACGTGTTGTGTGCAGTTTATGCTCTTTGCTCAAGAACACTGATACGACCTTTGGGTTTTCTGCATAATAAAGTTGAAAACATCTTATAGCTAGTGAAGTTGAAAAATTTAAACATTAGATAGATCTACAAAACTTGTTTTTCTCACTTGCAAGTTGTGCAGCTTCTTCCTCTTCAAGCATAGCTGCAAAGCCATTGATCTGTTTATTATATGAATAAATTATTGCTTCTTTTGCATTCTCCTTGCTGTGAATGATCAATATATATTAGTTAATAATAAAAAAAAAGTTAGTTGAATTTGGTAATGGTTAAATTTCTTATATCATGTACCTTCCTAAGATTGAACCCAGTAAATCATAATGAGAAGATGTAGCAGTTTCAAGGTCAACAGAGGAAGGAGTTGGACCATGTGAGTGTGCTCCCATGTAAACAATGTAGCACTGAAAAAAAGAATAATAGTAAAAAACCAATAGCTAATGAAATTAATGAAAGCATCATCTTAATTACAATGTACATGTGTAATTAAGAAGCAAAACTAGCTTACATTTTTGCTTGCATGAACATGATTCAGCATTAAGATGAAAATAAGAAGGGATGAGAACAGAAGATGATGAAGAGATAAAATGTAGCAACCCATTTTGCTTAGCTTAGGGGATCTATGCTAATTCATCTCCTTATGTAATGAAATGCACAAATATTTATAGAGTTTTTCTACCATCATGTAAATTTACATTCGTTAAAAAGTTCAAAATAATAAGTTTGTATTAAAAATTATGTATTTTATATTAAATATACAACATTTTAATAAATAGTTTTTATTCTTTAATAAAAAGTTATTACATTTACTACAATTAATACGTGCAATGTTACACATGTTAGTCAAACTCATTCTTATGTATAGGAATGGGAGAAAAGACAGCTCAAGTATTCTTACTCTTAGCTTTTTGGTAGGCTAAATGAGATATTATATTATATATAAATTAATCAATAGAAGACAGTTCATATCCCAAGTTATCTAAAAACTGTACCCAATTTAAATTGGTCATCTTGGCTCCTTTAGATGAAAAAAAATTGGTTAGTAAAAACTATTCACCTTGCTGACTTCGAGTTTTCTTATGAATAACCACCATTAACAACAATGGATGTTTAGTACCTGCACATCAGAAAATGAAGGGAACAGAAAACAGAGTAAAAAGACAAAACGAATCGCACTCCTTGCTACATTCCTAATTTGAAGTAGAGTCAAAAATTTGACATCAGTGCCAACACCCTTTCATACCAGCAGCTGATTACATACATTAATTACATTCTTAAAGTTAGTATTAAATAAAATGGAGAAATAGTCATTTCGGTCCCTGAAGTGTATCAAAATGAAAAATATGCATATTTTATACGAGAAAAATTAAGTTTCATTCTAATTGGTGATTGAAAGTGAAATACACTACTTTCGTTTACGATTAGCATAATTGGTGGCTTAACCCTCTTCAATGTTTGCAATATGTCTTCTAACCGTTTCTTTTCTTTCTTGCTTGTTTTTTCGATTTTGCATGTAACATTGTAATGACACTTTTAGTCTTTGTTGACACTACTTTTGCTGGAAAAAACTTATCTGATTTAGTTAATATAATCCATTTTTGTCATTTAAAAAAAAACTTAAATATATCATTTAAGTTGTTAATTTATTGCACCATTATCCTTGCAGTAAAACTTTGTTACAAAAATATTGATGTGGCAAATTGTATTCTTTTTAATTGAAAAAACCCAAAAAAAAAAAAAATCTTCATCATTTGTTCATTAATCCTCTTCATCATCATTGCCACCATTTTCCCAAATCTCACCCCTTTCATTCAAAGCATTTTTCAACCCATTTGTTATAATTTCATATAATAACAAATAGAAAAACAAGCAAACAAAAAGAGAAATAGAAGGGAATCAGAAACACTCATTCCTTTTTCTTTGCATCCGCCAAAACTAAAAACACAATATCTCAATTATTGTGAATCTGTTGAAAAATCACACCAATAAAACTTGATGTGTGGAGCAAATTAATCAAGCAACCAATATACGTGAGTAACAATTATAAACACAAGCAAAAGTAGAAGAGAGAGAGAGAGAGAGAGAGAGAGAGAGAGAACACAAAATTTGTTTACCTAGTTCGGTCAAATACCGACCTAGTATGGGGGAGAGAGTAGATCTCCGTTCCACTATAATGATGAGTAACTTTACAAAGAGATATAAAAAAGGGGTTACAAGAATAAGTCTTCAAACCTAATTCTACCCAAAGTCCTGAATCTCTTCCCGTGACCAAGAGACTCTATCATAATAGTGTTTCTCCAAGGTGAATCAATCGCAACCCTAGTGTTTGTTGCCAAGAAAATTCTCTATAAACCCTAGTTTTGATGTTGGCTTCTATACCCTTGTTTTTTTTGGCTCTCTACTCACCTCACTCTAAAAGTTTTCATCTGACGTAAGACCTATATTTATTGTAAAAGCATCCCTCAAATTTTGGAACAAATCCAATCCATTTTATTTTTATGCTACTGCGCGAAATCGGACGCCTTTTTTTGCACTTTGGGCGTCGAAAAATGTCGCAAGAAATAGGCTGATACAACACTTAAAATCAGGTCTCGATTTCTCCAAATCGGCCGCCAATTTTGACAGTTTCAGAAACACCAATTTTGAGTCATACTACAACATCAATATCACTCATACAACAACCATAATCACAACAAACACCCGTCGAGATGATTTCACCAATATAGATTCAAGTTTCATAGAAAACACCAAAGATAAAATGAAAGAAATTGCTTCAATTCTTCCAAAAATGGGTCAAGGAATTACACAAGATTCATCTCATCACATTACAATATTCATTAATATAAATATGAAGATAATAAATTTTTTAATTTTTCTGCATTTGAGTTCTGTTTCTGGATTTTCTTCCTTCAGCAAGGTGTTGTTAAGCTTCAAAACTATTTCCCATGTTCTTCAATTGTGTTTCTTCTTCTCTTTGCTTTCTCAATTCTTCTTCGTTCTAGTGGTTTTATTTTTACCTTTATTGTTTTTCTATGAAGTTGTTCGTCTCCAACTTCAAAGATTTTGTGGGAAGAGAAATTACGGTAGAACTTAAGAACGATTTAGCCACCAAAGGATTAAGATGTTAGATTTTGAAACGCTAATAATTTTAATTTGGGATTGTTAGATTAAGAAACTCCAAGAATTTAATTTTGAAACTCATAAAATAATTGGTGGTGTTAGGTATTGAAAATGAAGAAAATGAAAAGAGATGTTGGATTTTTTTGGGTTTGAATGTTTAGATGATATTTTTCTGATTTGAGGATGGAGATGGAAGAAAGATGTAGAATATGGAGGGAGAAAGATGAAGATTAATGAGTTTGTCGGAGTTGAATAAAAGATTATTTTTTCTAGCGATTAGAACCTCCCTTTTCAACATCAAATTTGCCTCTTGATGGCTACATCATCGTTTTTTAACGGAGTCTGACTGTAGGGGAAAGGTGCAATCAATTAACAACTCAAAGGACATATTTATAACTTAAAAACTTAAATACCTAACCTGGTATTTTTGTCGATCTTAAAGGACCAACAAAGGTATTTGACCTATTAGTATTTATTAAGTTTTTTTTAAATGCATTATATTAACTGAATCAAACAAGTTTTTTCTAGCAAAAGTAGTGTCAACAAGGACAAAAAGTGTCATTACACTATTACCTACAAAATCGAAAATACAAGCAAGAAAGAAAAGAAACAATTAGGAGACAGATGTCAAACAACAGTTATGCTAATTGTGAACGAAAGTAGTGTATCTCGCTTTCAAATACCAATAAGATTGAAACTTAATTTTTTAATATAAAATATGCAAATTTTCCTCCGGCCATGTGTTGAAATATGTGGCTGTTTCTTTCTTTTCAGATAATCCACACAGAAGAGAGTCAAATAATCTTCAAACTAAATCGAGCTTGTTTCAAAAAACCATCTAAACATAAAAAATGTTCAAAATGTTTCGAAGTGTCGTTGTGATTCACTGTAAAAACTCCTAACCAATTTGAAACTTAGGACCAAATTCAGCCAAAACGATCACATCTAACAAATAATTGATCCACATCTTCATTCATACTACCACCTCCCATACACATTTGATCACTATGATGAAGCACCCATCTTCTAACTAAATTAAATTTAGTTGGAATACAGCTGAGAAGCAGACGCCAAGCGAAGATACTAACTTTAAGAGGAACCACTTTGATCTAAACAATATTAGAATTAACAAATGGATTGTTGTTATTCATCGCGCACGATGTCAAGGATTAATAAGCACTGCTGACATAATAGTGTTTGGACTGATGTAACTGTCAAACCCACACCTATTTTCCGTACCAATAGATCTTAACATTTCACTGCATTCCCACACTCACTCTTCCACATGACAAGCCAACAACCTCTTCTCCACTTGCATGCATCTCCATCCACCCCATTCTAACTAGAACATCTCCACCACAATCACCAATTTATTAAGTTTAAAATTACATTGTCTAAATATAATTTTTGTTTCTCCTCTCAATTTTTTTTTGTTTTTATCTCCTTTGTTTCTTATACATAACAACTACTACATTTTATTTATCTTTTACTAGACCAAGAGAAGTGTTAGTCTTCTTTCTGGTTGATAAAAAAGTAAATTGTTAGGTATATGTGAACCAAACGACATGATATAATCTATTTTTTGAGGGGAACATCAAATAATCTATTAGAAATAATATCTAATGACGTATCATTTTAATAATTGGTTAACAAAGACTATTGACCTGTCACAAAATAGATATTGAGCATCTCCCATAAAGTTATACCAAATATGTATGATACAAGAGTTATTCAAAATCTAGGAAAAAATGATGTGAAATTAACCTCCGGATCAGAAAATGAATGGTATAGAAAACAGAAGATAAAACAAAGTTGAACTCCTTGCCACATATTAATAATCTGCAACAGGGTGGAAAATTTCACATCAATCCCAATACCCGTTCATACTAGCAGCTGATTACATTACATCCTTGAAGTTAGTAGTAAATAATTTTTTTTTTTTTTTGTTAACAAGTGCCTACATAGCACTATTTAAGAATTCTAAAGTTAAAAAATACAAATTTTAATACATTGATTACATATATTTTTATAAAAAATTACTATTAAAGGTACTTAAAAGTGTTCCGGAAGAACTCGTTAACATTTCCCATAAAATATTACCAACACTTAATATAATGTATATCATATACACTTCCTCACCTAGATCTTGAAAAGGGATCTTACTAATGAGAATTTTGATCGGGAGATAACGAAGTCTCACCAAGAATTATTCCCAGAGAAAAAAGAGAGAATCTATGTAAACAAAATATTATTTCGAATTGATTATAAACTTGCATAATTTGAAAACTGAAATTATAGTTTATGTTTTTTATTTTATTTTACATTGATTATGGAAAGGCACTAATAATAAAGGAATTCACTTGGTAAATTAGAAAAAAGTCACTAGTCCGAAGAGTGTTGGCGGCCTGGGCATCAGATCTGAAAGAGATGCCAACACAAGTCTGCTAGGGAAGCTCGTTTGGGATATGGTTCAATCAACAAACAAATTGTGGGTTAACATTCTTTCCAATAAATACACATCAGGGCCGAACACCCTCCATGCTGCCACCAATAGTAACAGTTCCACCACTTGGTCCTCTATTATCAAAGCTAAAGATATCCTTCGTAATGGATATGTTTGGCGCGCAGGGTCAGGTTCGTCCTCTTTTTGGTTCCAACATTGGAGCTCCCATGGTCTTATTGGCTCTCTTGTCCCCATCATTGATTCTCATGACCTCCACCTTACGGTTCGAGACGTCTTCACTCATGAAGGACAACCCACCCAGGCCCTTTACACTACCCTTCCCCACACAATTGCCGACTACATAAATAACACCGACATCAGGTTTAACGAAAGGGTCGAAGACGCTTTCATTTGGAAGGAAAACATTAATGGTACTTACAGCGCAAAGAGTGGTTACTCTTGGCTAATTGGCAATCCGGAGCCCTCTACCAACCCTTCACCTATGGTTTCTTGGTCTTGGATATGGAGATTGAAAATTCCTGAAAAGTTTAAGTTGATGGTTTGGCTCGCATATCACAACGTCGTCCCTACACTTTCTCTGCTGCACTACCGTCACATTACTGCCTCTACCATCTGCTCTAGATGCAGGAATGAAGAAGAGACGCTGCTACACTTCCTTCGTGACTGCAACCATTCAAAAAATATTTGGCTCAAAATCGGTTTCACGGACCATGAGTTCTATCTTGAAGGTACCGCTTCTAACTGGATTAAAAACAACGCAACAGGTGCTCGTTCTACTCTATTTCTAACTGGTCTCTGGTGGACATGGCGACACCGAAATCAAATGTGTCTCAATGCTGAATCCTGGTCCCTCACTCGGATCAACCTTAACGTGCAAAGTACGGTAGCAATGATAGTTACCACTCTGCGTTCTGAAGATACCCCTCATCCTGCCCGTATGGTTCGTTGGAATAACAGTAATTATAATTGTTTCATTCTTAATGTAGATGGAAGCTGCTTGGGAAATCCTATTCAAGCCGGTTTTGGTGGAATCATCCGAAATTCTGCCGATTTATTTCTTTCCTAATAAATATTCTTTCATCCACATCAGACATAAATAGAACAATCATAGTTAAGAGATTCAAGTATATACCTCTCGTGTTACATGTAAATGTTTATAATCAAAGTTTACTTAAGTGGTCCTAAAATATATTAGAAATGAATAAAAATAGAACGAACATATGTTTTATTTATAAAATATACTAGATCTAGGGACGATTCTCATCATACTTTTTAATATAGTTTCATTTTTCTTGTTTTCTTTTTTCTGGATTAGGTTTTTTCCCCTTGGTTTTTCTCCTTGATTTTGTAAGTATTTAGCTTATTAAAAAAAATAAAGTCTTTCTTGACCAAAAAAAATAATAATAAAGTTTTTTTCATTGATTATAATTATAAATTTATAGTTTGATTGCCATTTATCCATGTAAATGTATTTAGTTCTGTTTTTCATCTGTACCATGTCCCAACTACCGATTGGATGCTGATCTGGCACCGAAATCTCATGTATGCATGTCATGTGGCCTTCTGTTTGCGTAGGAAAGATAGGGTTAGTAGGGACTTCTACGGTATACCTACAAATCAAGTTGTACTGATACTTCTATTTTAAAAATCTTTAAATTAACTATTATTTTTATGGGATAAATAGTTATTTGTTAATATTTATATTTTAAAAAATGTCATTTCATAAGAAAAAACATCATTTCATTGTTTATAAAAATCATACTATATTTTTTTTACATTTTATTGTAAAAAATAATCAAAATTCTCTATTATGAGTACTAAAAATTCAGAAAATTTTATTTTATTTCGTTGACGTTTTTGACAAATAAGATTTAATTATAGGTGATAGAAAACAATTTTCTCTTCAAAAAATAACACATTTAACTATTAATTTATTGATTTGATATATCAATACACTCAAATTTTTGGGTATACCATAGAATTTGAAATATATACACATTGTACCTTATATATTGAAAATCAAAACATACTGAAGTTACACATTAATATGTTGCATTTTTTGGTTATTTTGAAATTAATACAATTTTATGTCATGCAACTTTAGTTTGTTGCAAGTATTTTATGATGAAGTTTATTATTTGATATTTTATGATGCATAAAATTATAGTAAAATAAGTTAAACATTTCTTTTAAGAAAATTAAAAAGTAGAGTTCTATTTTAAAACAAAATTATGATGATTTGTCATTTAGTCATATAATATTAAAAAAAATAGAAAAATAAGTTGGGTAACCCGTTACCCAATCTAACCTAACAAATAGTGGGTTTGCCCAAACTCACCTAATAGTATAACGGATGGTTATTTTACCTCATCCAAACCGAAGTACCCTATCTGGTTTAATTTTAGGTTTGGCCAAACTCAACTCAAACTCACTCACGAACACCCCTAATTGTTAGGAACTAAAAGAGTGGAAATGTTTCCCTAAAAAAACTAGAAATTCTGAATTAGAGAACAGAACATAAAAAAATATTGGAAGGAAAAAAATCAAATAAATATTCATATTACGAGGCCTAAATGCGCAATTATTTAATAAACAATTCGAGCATGAACTTATCATTATTTATTAAGTTTAAAAACACAGTATTTTCTTGACAAAAAAAAAACACAGTATTTTTAAATGTATTTTTTGTTTTGTTTCAATCTCTGTCGTTTCTTATTCACAAACAACAAAACTATACATTTCTTTAAAAAAAACAACAAAAATATAGATTTTTTATTTATTTTTGGTTTCAATCTCTATCATTTCTTATTTATCTTTTAATTATTTTGTCCTTAAAAAGAATATTTTATTTATTATATTTATCTTTTAATACACCAAGTGGATTGTTAGTAGGGGTGAACATGGGTTGGGTTGGGCCTACTTTGGCCTAACCCTTTGAAAATTGCTCTTCCCCCATCAAGTTTGGCTCATTGCTATACAAACTGACGAAAATACCACCAACGTAACTTAACTCATGCAAGTGTTAAACGCAACGTGACTTAAGTCATGTTGAAATGTAGGGTGAGTTAACTCACACTGATTACAAGTCAACGTGAGTTAACTCACGCTAGACATGTGTTCAGAACCAGAACATCATAAGCATATTTTTCCCTAATTCCCTTCATTCCTTCATTCATACATACATCAATTCCTCTAAAAAAATTCAATGTTTTCATCATTCATTCATTAAATCATTCAATCATTCATTCATAATTTAAATACGCAAAATAAACGAAAATTAACCAAAATGTTATAAAAAAGCGCTAACCCGTAAATGTAAATATAATACATCCATATACGTCAAAGTGTCATAAAAACATCTAAGTATACAGATGTCAGGAAAACACTAAAAACACCCATACTCCTGTGGACTATGGCTCATAGTCCTCCTCTGCGGAACCAGCTCCTCCTGCAGCATACGATACTCCGAATGAATGCACTCCATAATCCCGGAAAAGAGAGGATGTGTAAACACATCAGGATGCCACATAGCACTATCCACTTTGGCTATGATGTTGTCGATGATCTGGAGTGGGTCTGGAACCTGTCTGCCCTCTGCTGCTAAAAAATAACCTCTTCGTAAGGAGGGGGTAGAAGCAGTGTACTCAACAATGGACGCAGAAGCGCTCATAATAGGATGAGATACACAATAGAACCATTTGATGTACCCCCCACCCCTCACATACTTCCACAGTTTGTCCTCTGGGACCACCTGACCCCTCTCTGCCTAGCTAAGGACATAGACAACAAAATCCTAAAAGGCTATAATCACATCCTGTGGCTCAAGATACGCAGTCTCCGTAGGGGATCTAGGAATGGTTTTGACATATCCGTACTGCCTTAGAACCCGCTCCGGCAAGTGATGACACATCCTTTCTTTGCCGACCATGGTCCATCCGGAGTACCAACATATGTCCCGGAAAGGAGTGATGTCTCGCTGATCCTCATATGGTGTCCAAATGACATTAGCATACTCCATCAGATCAATCTCTCCTCTGTAGTTTCTAGCATCATAATAGCCTCTGGGGGGTTTCCATCTACCGGCAAGCGGGTTAGCACGCTCGTAATCTGGATCAAGCCTGCTCGTAACGAGCTTCCAGAAGTGCTACAAAATTCATCCCTACAACACACAAAGAGACACATTTATATTAGCACAAGTATAATACAAGTAAGATCATGTAACCACCAACAACTTTAACATTTACATCGGAGGTAAGAGAAAGATGAGAGTACAGGAAAGCAAGTGTCATCCCGTCCCATGACCAATCGCCCAACCTGTCTAAGTCATGTAACGCAGGTAGCCATATCAGACTAACAATTTTCCAGTTAATGTTGGCAGAAAAGGTGTAGCCAACCAAGAGCAACAAAAATGCTTTAACGCAAGCGGTTCTAACAACACTATGCTCCTCCTCTTTCTCGTCTGATGCAGGGTCCTCCAAATGATTACACCTATTCAACAGTCCTTCATAACACCTCTTCAAATTAGTGTAACTGACATAGACACACCACTGTTTTTTCACCTCAGTCATCACATTAGACATCAAATTATTTATTCATCAAAAGAATGAAAGTTTTCTAATTATAAAAGAGAAATGTGAGTACTTAAAATGAGTTTTTAAGTATCATCATTAGACATCATTTGTTAATAGTCAAAGAAACTCCTATTAGAGATGCACTTAATAGACTACTCTTTTCTTTTCTTTCTTTTTAAAAGAAAAAACGACAAACAACTATTTAATTCATGTAAACAAAATGACGAGAGAAATGCTTACTTGATCACAAATATAAAATGTTTAAACATATACTCATAAGTGAAAATAAATAAAAGAGAAAATAATTAAATAATAAGACTAAATTATTTTTCATTTATCTTTTTAATTGATGTGAGTGTGTTTAAACATTTTTTGATTTATACTTGTGGTTAAGTAAGACTTACTTCAAAATAACACAAGGTGTGTACACATGTACAATGTGCAGTTAAAATAGTCAAAATGACTGCAACACCAACCACAGTAAAATCATGCTCCGGGTACTTGTGATAACGCCCCGCCTCTAAACTATACAGGCAATACTAGACATTGAGTTTTGGGCGGCTTCTAGAATGAGGAACTGTAGAAGTAGGTCTCTGGTAAGCAATCTGGACCGCATGTTGGTTTTGAGGCACATCCGACAGCTTAAATACGGTCCCTCACGGTGAGAGACATGAAATGGTCTCTCACGCTAGCCTGAGCCTGAGTTTTGACTATATTTTGTAAGGGTGTATAAAAGACGAGTTAGAACAAGTTGTATCCGATCAAATTCAACGAGATATGGGTTCGATAAAGACGGAACAAGATAAATGTTCCATGGTTATATAACATTCCAGTATGGATCAAAATAAATGTTCCATTAGATAGAAAAAGTTAGCAACTCCATATCTAGTTTTACAAGTTATACTGAAATAGTTTTGAAAGAAGTTATACTGAAATATGATATCTATCTCAAGAAACCGAATTTAAATATAGCGAATGACTTCCATCTTCACCAAATGAACAA
Organism: Medicago arabica; assembly: GCA_946800305.1. Taxonomy (NCBI): domain Eukaryota; kingdom Viridiplantae; phylum Streptophyta; class Magnoliopsida; order Fabales; family Fabaceae; genus Medicago; species Medicago arabica. Next base: position 42,124,247 of record OX326969.1, read on the forward strand.
AAAGAAAAAATTAGCAATTTGTGAGATGTAAATTTGTGACGATAACGTGAGCGTGTATAAAATAAAATAGGTTTAATAGGTGATTTGGTCCCTTAATTAATTTTCAATTTTCATTTTAATATCATAACTAATAAAACTCACATTTCGGTCCCTCAATTATACGTTCGTCAGTCAAATTGGTCTTGTTCCGTTAATTTTAACCTCAAATGTTTAAGATGGACCAACATTATAGGTGGTCTACCATAGACCTTATTAATTTTTTTAATTTTAACCATTTGATATATTTTTGAAAATAGGAACCGTTGGATCACAGATGACTATTATATCATACGGTGAACCACCAAATAACTAATTATTTTCCTCTTTCTTCATTTTCTTACTTCCTCTTCATCAAATTCATCATGTTCTTCATACATCTTCATCAACATAACAAAAAAAAAAAAAACTGAAATTCATAATCTCCTAAAAATTCATTACTTAATTTTTCATCATCCCATCATCAAACAACACAAACTTATTATTATTACTTAAGAAGAGAAAAAAAAAAACACTACTCATGAATCTCTCTATCTTCTCTCGGCTCACACTACTCTTCTCTTTCTCTCTATCCAAGCTTAGAAAAACAACACACAACAAGATTCATTTTCCCTCATTCAATTTTAGGTCTTATTATCTCTTGTCTCTCTCCTCCCCAAAACCCTTTCACACGAGTTCAATTGGATGAATCTGAGGGTTTGGATGTGTTGTTAATCTTCTTCTTCCTTTTGCTACTTCTTCTTTCTCTGCTTCTTTTTCCTTCTGCTAAAACACGATTTTTGAATCTTAGAGATCAGGGATTTGGAACAAATATGAGGATTTGGAACGAATCTTAGGATTAAAAAAAAAGATTTACGTTTCTGGATTTTTTGTTTTGATGGAAAAGGTTGAATTTTCACTCTAATTCCAAATTCCATCTGAGGGTTTTTATTGTTGGTGATGAATTTTTAGGTTTCTGGATTTTTTTTCTTCTAGAAAAGGTTGAATTTTTACTTGAATTTTTTTTTGTTAGTTGAAAGGTTGAATTTTTACTCATGTTACTCGAATTCTGGAAAATATTGAGTAACATGAAAGTATTGAATTCTATACCTTTTCCTTCGTGATATATATGTGCTTCATTCTGAAAAATGTTGAATTCTGTAGACAATTCTTTTTTGTTAACCAAAAATATTGAAAAAAAATTCTGAAAAAGTTTGAACCTTTTGAACATGATGAGAGATGATGAAGATCTGAGGAAGAAGAAGATGGAAGATGGTGAAAAGTGAAAAAAATTAGGTGCAGATGGTTCATTATTAAGTACAATGGACATGCAATCAAATGGTTAAAATTACATCAAAAATATTAAACATTAAAAACTAATGGCACTACTAAAAAAGCAAAAATTAGTGAGGGAATTTTAGAGAGGGAAAACATGAAATCCCTCTCTAATCCGGTCACTAAATTTTGCGACTAAGAAATTTGTGAGGAATTTTAATTTTTCCGTCACTAATTTCCCTCTCTAATTTTGCTTTTTCTAGTAGTGTGGAGGGGACCAATTTGACTAACGGACGAATAATTGATAGACCGAAACGTGAATTTTATTAGTTATGGGACCAAAATGAAAATTGGAAATTAATTAGGGGACCAAATGCCCTATTAAACCAATAAAATAATATTAAAAAATAGTCATTGTCCTCACATTAAATTAGCACGAGACGGAAAACTCGACAAATATATTATGCATATGTGTATGTTCTTTTTATGATGGCCGAAGTTTGAACCTTGAACCTTGCATATATTATACATTGTCCTTACGAGCTAAGATCACGAGGACAACAATCTGAATATGTGCCATGTTCCATCTGTGTCTCTATCTTGTCTCAAATTTTTGTGCTTGTTTTTTTATTGGGTCAGACCCAATTCATTACGTTCGATCGAAACAGGTTGCAAGACTGAGTCAGATTTTATACACCCTTAATATTTTGACACCGCATTTCTATTCAAAATTTAAAAAAATTATTTTATGAATTACATCATTTTAACTCATTCGATGTGAGTTTAACAATTCATATTTAAATTTCATCGATTAGTCTGATCACCTTCAATTAAGTCACTAAGATTACTATACTTGATCCATTACACTCATATCTACTTGGGTTCGCCTACTGAATCGAACCATGAGTTCGGTAAACACCTAAAGTTATGATAGACTACTAATTAAACCACATAAACACATTAACATCATATTCATATGTTCACTTAAAATTTTAAAGCATACATTTTTTTAAGGAAATTTTAAAAGCATAGTATGTTGATAATATGACATGTGCACACCGTATCTCATTATGTGATGCTTTTTAAATTTAAATTGTGTTTTTCATTTGTTACTTATGTGATGTGGCTATTCTCCAAGATGCCACGATCTAGGTATTGTGTTTTTAAATTTTATTCACAAGTAGCAGAGGCCAAGACACAATATTCTACTTTAGAAGAGGATCTAGATATTGTAGATTGCTTCTTTGTTCTCCAAGAAATGAGAGATTAGCCAAGAAAAAAGCAGTGACCTGAAATGGAACGTCTGATATCTTTACAATCAGCCCAATCTGCATTAGTAAAGCTTTGATTGTGTAAACCCGAGGCTCTATAGGAAAGAAGATGGCACGACCTAGGGATGATTTGAGATACTTGAGAACTCTCAGAGCTACATTGTAATGAATTTGTGTAGGTTTACTGAGAAACTAACTTAATTGTTGAGTGATATATGTAATATCAGGTCTGGTGGTGTTGACATACAAGTGCATCCCAATCAATCTTTTGTAAGTTAATATATCAGAGAACGGAAAAGAACTATCATCGTGCAATTTTATTGATGGATCGGAAGGAGTGGACACAAGTTTAGAACCAAGAAGACATGAGTCATCCGAAAGATCCAAACAATATTTTCTCTACTAAAGAGAAATTCCAGTTTGAGAATGAGGAACTTCAAGTCCTAAAAAATATTTGAGAGTACCATCAAGGTCCTTGATTTTCAAGGCTTGATGTAAAACATTCTTGATGAAAGTAAATTCAGAGAGAGAGTTACCAATAAGAATTACATAATCAACATAGACCAAAATGATGGTAAAAGACTCAAAGGTACTCTTGATGAATAAAGAAGCATTAGAGGCAGCTTGCTTATATCCATTTATGATTAAAATAGTAGTAAGTTGTTCATACCACTTCCTACTAGCCTGATTGGGACCATATAAAGACTTTGATAATTTGCAAACTTGATTAGGCTTTGAAATGGAAACACCTGGTGCAATTGTCATGTAAAAATGCATTATTCACATTAAACTGATGTAGTAACCACTTATTAATAGATGCCAAAGCTATAACCATTCTCACAGTAGTTAACTTTGCAACAAGTGAATAAGTATCAAAGTAGCTCAAACCTTCAATCTAATTGTAGTCTTTAGCCACTAAGCGTGCCTTCTATCTCTCAATAGAACTATCAACATTGTGCTTGATCTTATAGACCCATCTGCACCCCATTGATTTATCTGCTGGAGAAAGATCCACTATTTGTCAAGTACCAATTTGATCCAAAACAGTAAGGTCATTTTGCATAGCTTGCTTTCAACAATTAAATTTGATAGCCTCGGCATAAGATTTTGGTTCAGTGTGAGAGACAAGAGACAAATAAAAAAGGGAATGAAAATTAAACAAATTTGCATGAGATATAAAATTGGATAAAGGATATTGACTATGAAACTAATTAGCATGAGATTTATTGGAAGCAATGCATATAAAATCCTACAAATAAAATGGAGATTCTCTAGTTCTAGATGAAGTTCTAAGAGGTGTAGGGTTAGGAGGGATAGGAGGTACATGTGGTATGGTTTGATTAACAGGTGGTGTGATAGGAGTGAGAACAAACTGATTAGGTACATCTATACTAGGTGAAATACTTGTGAAAGAAGTAAAGTACTGCCAATCAGATGTAAGAGAGGGTGAATGTGAAGTATATTGTAAAATCAATTCCTAGAAGATAACATTTATGGAAATATAGATTTCTTTGGAGTGTAGATAAAAAAGAACAAAGTCTTTGGTTCCTGACTTGTAGCCTAATAAAACAGACTTTCTAGCTCTAGATTGTAATTTTGTCCTATGAGCCTTTAAAGTAGAAGCATAGCATAAAAGCTCAGCTTAACCACAGCTTTTATGCTATGTAAAGTTCTATAGATTGAGAAATATGAATTTTCCTACCCTATCTAAGCTGATTGTATCACACTAGAAAAGCTCTACATTATTGGCTTGTACTGCAAGCTAGTTATGTTATCATGCTTGTGTACTTCCTTGTGCACTTCCTTGTGCAATACCTTCTCATGTAGGAATTAATCCCTTATAACATTTAAAATAAATAAATAAATAAATCCCATGGAGAAATAAATCCCCATATTTACGTGTGGGGACCGTTTGATTAAGAAAAACAGAAAATAGCATGGCAATTGAATAAAGAACGTGTCATTAAGCTTCCGTCCAATAAATATTTATTGGAGAATGCTAAAGAGTGTCCATGACTCAACAAATAAATTTGATAAAAAGTGATGTACCCGTTATTATTCAAGCATTTTGCATTTTTAAGATATAATTTTTATTTATAGATTCTTTGATCAATGTTTTGGGAATTTTTTTTCTTCCGACTCGCAAACCAAATAATTGATAGATATGCCTCTTGGTAAAACTTAATGATTGAATTGCCTCTATTTTGCACTTCCTTTGGTGAACAACATTTTTTTCAACTTTTTTTTTTAAAAAACAGGGGCAATTCAATCATTAAGTTTCAACAAGGGGCATATTTATCAATTATTTTAGTTCGATGGTCAGAAGAAAAAGAAATCATGCTTTGGAGTATTTGTTAACAATAGTCATTTATTTAGTGCTACACTGTCTGTGAAGCAGACTTAATTTGACAACCAAGTTTATTTTAATCAGAAACATTTTTTTACAAAATGTAATCATATATTCACATTTAGTGCTGTACTTGATATAACCACCAAGTTTATTTTAATCTGAAACATTTTTTCAAAAAATGTAATCATATACTTTCTTCCTCCGTCTCTGTATGTAACCCTCCTTTGCATTTTTTCACATTTTTTAAGAAAAGTTGTCAGTGTAATTAATGTGTCTGTTTTATGTGTTAATATTACCAAATTGTCATTTGTTTGTATGTGTATTAAATTTGACTTTTCATATTTCAAGACAAATTAGTAATATTAATTAGGGGTATGTATAAGAAAAAAATAATAAATACATCTAGTAATTTGAAAAGGGGTTTAGATTTAGGGACACAAATAAAATCAAAAGGGTGCTTAAATATAGGGACGGAGAGAGTATTCACATTTAGTGTTACACACTATATGTGAAGAAGACTTAATTTAACCACCAAATTTATTTTAATCAGAAATATTTTTTTCAAAAAATGTAATCATGTATTCACACATACACACTGTTATAAAAATTATTCACAGTTGAATAAAAGAGTATATATATACCCACGTGGTTATCCTTTTCTATAAACTCAGATCCGTGAAAAATTTGCAAATCAACCACCAATATTGATTAAAAATAAACCCAACTACTTGAATAATGGTACTACCCACGTTGATCATGATTCTGTGTATCCTTCCAACACTCTGTGTGGCTGAAGACAGTGAAGCAAAATTAGCACTATTGAAATGGAAAGATAGCTTTGACAACCAAAGCCAAGCTCTGTTGCCAACTTGGAAAAATACCACAAATCCATGCAGCAAATGGAGAGGAATTGAGTGTGACAACTCAAATTCCATTTCCATCATAAACCTTGAAAATTTTGGACTAAAAGGTACACTTCACTCTCTCACCTTTTCTTCATTCCCAAACCTTACAACCCTAAATATCTATAACAACTACTTTTATGGAACCATTCCTCCACAAATAGGTAACTTGACAAGAATAAATACATTGAATTTTTCAGAAAATCCTATTTCTGGTTCCATCCCTCAACAAATATACACACTGAGGAGTTTAAAAGGCCTTGATTTTTTCTTTTGTACTCTAAGTGGAGCAATTCATAATTCCATAGGAAACTTAACCAACCTATCATATCTTGATTTAGGAGGTAACAATTTTTCTGGTGGTCCTATTCCTCCTGAGATTGGAAAACTGAACAAATTAAGGTATCTAGCAATTCCACATGGTAGCCTAGTTGGTTCTATTCCACAAGAAATTGGGTTGTTGACAAACCTTACTTATATTGATTTGTCAAACAACTTTCTATCTGGTGTTATCCCTGAAACCATAGGCAACATGAGAAAATTAAATCAACTCATCCTTGCTAATAACACCAAGTTGCATGGAACAATTCCACACTCCTTGTGGAACATGTCTAGCTTGACCTTGATCTACTTTTATAACATGAATCTTTCTGGTTCAATCCCTGATTCAATACAAAACTTGATTAATTTGGATCAACTTGCACTTTATACAAATCACCTTTCTGGATTCATTCCTTCCACAATTGGAAACTTGAAAAACCTCTACTTATTGATTTTGCACAATAATCAACTTTCTGGATCAATTCCTGCCTCTATAGGAAATTTGATCAATTTGAAATACTTTAGTGTCCAAGAAAACAATCTCACAGGAACTATTCCAGCTACAATCGGAAATTTGAAGCAGCTCATTGTCTTTGATGTAGGTGCCAATAAACTTTATGGTAGAATTCCGAATGGACTTTATAACATTACTAATTGGTTGTCCTTTATTGTGCACGGAAATGATTTTGTTGGCCATTTGCCATCTCAAATGTGCACCGGTGGATCATTAAAGTACTTCAGTGCATTTCATAACCGTTTCACTGGTCCAGTACCAACAAGTTTAAAAAACTGTTCTAGTATTGAAAGAATCAGAATTGAGGGTAATCAAATAGAAGGAGATATAGCACAAGATTTTGGTCTGTATCCGAATTTGCGATACGTTGATCTGAGTGATAATAAATTTCATGGCCACATTTCACCAAACTGGGGGAAGTCTCTTGATCTTGAGACCTTCATGATATCTAACACTAATATTTCTGGTGGTATACCATTAGATTTTATTGGTTTAACCAAGCTAGGTAGGCTTCATCTTTCTTCAAATCAATTGACTGGGAAACTTCCAAAGGAAATACTAGGAGGCATGAAATCATTATTATATCTCAAGATTAGTAACAATCATTTTACAGATAGCATCCCAACAGAAATTGGATTGTTGCAAACGCTTGAAGAGTTGGATCTTGGAGGAAATGAGTTAAGTGGCACGATACCAAATGAAGTTGCAGAGCTACCAAAGTTACGAATGTTGAATTTGAGCAGAAACAGAATTGAAGGAAGTATTCCATCTAAGTTTAATTCAGCTCTTGCTTCACTTGATCTTAGTGGAAATCGTTTGAATGGAAACATACCAACAAGTCTTGGATTCTTGGTGCAGTTGTCAATGTTGAATCTCTCACATAATATGCTTTCAGGAACCATTCCTTCAACTTTTAGTATGAGTTTGGATTTTGTTAACATATCAGACAACCAGTTAGATGGTCCACTTCCAGAAAATCCAGCTTTTCTTTGTGCTCCGTTTGAATCATTAAAAAATAACAAAGGCTTATGTGGAAATATCACAGGTTTGGTTCCTTGTGCAACAAACCAGATCCATAGTAGAAAGAGAAAAAATATCCTCCGATCGGTATTCATTGGCTTAGGAGCTCTAATATTAGTGTTGTGTGGAGTTGGAATTTCGATGTATGTTTTGTGTCAGAGAAAAAAACCAAATGAAGAAATTAGCCAAACTGAAGAAGAAGCACAAAAGGGAGTACTATTTTCGATTTGGAGCCATGATGGGAAAATGATGTTTGAAAATATCGTTGAAGCTACTGAGAATTTTGATGACAAATATCTCATTGGAGTAGGAAGTCAAGGAAACGTTTACAAGGCAGAGTTGCCTACAGGTTTGGTTGTTGCTGTGAAGAAGCTTCATTCAGTAACAGATGAAGAAATGTCATTTTTCAGTTCGAAGTCTTTTACGAGTGAGATTGAAACCTTGGCAGAAATCAAACACAGGAACATCATAAAGCTTCATGGATTTTGCTCACATTCTAAGTTCTCATTTTTGGTTTACAAGTTCATGGAAGGTGGAAGCTTAGATCAAATACTAAACAATGATAAACTAGCCACTGCATTTGATTGGGAAAAGAGGGTGAATGTTGTTAAAGGCGTCGCCAATGCTTTGTCCTACTTGCATCACGATTGCTCACCTCCTATTATTCATCGTGATATATCGAGCAAGAATATTCTTCTCAATCTTGACTATGAAGCTCATGTCTCCGACTTTGGGACAGCTAAGTTTCTTAAGCCTGACTTACATAGTTGGACACAATTTGCAGGCACTTTTGGGTATGCAGCTCCAGGTTAGAACTATTTCCCCTCATTTTTAATTTACACACGTTTCTTTATATAAACTAGTAGCAGTGGAATCTGAGTAAAAGAACCTGTTTCTGTAAGAACATGCGGTAAAATATATTTCCAACTGAAAAGAATAATTTTTTAATTAAATAGACAAATAGACAAGTTATGTGGATATACCAGAGTACATTTAAAGAATACACGGCTTTTTATTGTTTTGTGCAAAATATATTTTTTCATATAATATTTGAAACTCATATTGTTTGTGCACATATAACTTATAAGTACATTTGATTGTTTGCAGAGTTGGCACAAACAATGGAAGTGAATGAGAAATGTGATGTATACAGCTTTGGAGTGTTTTCTTTGGAAATCATAATGGGAAAACATCCTGGAGATCTCATTTCTTTATTTTTGTCACCATCTACAACGCCAGTGGCTAATGATATGTTGCTGTTGGATATTTTAGATCAACGACCTCAAAAAGTTATGAAACCAATTGATGAGGAGGTTATCTTGATTACAAGGGCTGCATTTGCTTGCTTGAGTCAAAATCCACGTTCTCGTCCAACCATGGATCAAGTATGTAAGATGCTTGGAACAGGAAAATCACCTTTGGAAAATCAACTTCACATGATCAAACTAGGACAACTTCATTAACTCATTGAAATACTCTATTGTATTATATAATAATATCCTTGTCTCTTTTTTGTACAACATTCTCAAGCAATTTCTTTCGCTCTTTTCATTGCACTAATAACTACTTCAAAATGAGCATGAAAAACAGATTCATCAGTAAATAGTCATTGTGGTCATTAAATGGGTAAGATGTTGTTACTTGTTAATTACTATAATCCCTGAATGTGTTGAAATTGCAAACATGTTCTCAATGTCTCTCTTGTTAGTAATTTAATGGTCTAAATTGACCATAAAGTACTAATATTTTAGAAATTTGTGTTATTTACAAAAATTTGTGTGCATTTTTTAAAACAATAAAAAAATACTAAAAAGATTGTTTTTATTATATAGACAAATGCAACACCTCTAACTAATATATCAATCTTATTTTATTCACAATGGTTGGAGTCTCACATTTTTCCTATTAACAAGTTCAATTCATCACAATCACAATAGTTGGATGAGGTAATTGAGAAATTTTAAAGAATTTAGAATTTTAGGCAATTCAAATGATTCAATTCAATTACTTTCATTTCTCAATATTCTTGTTTGGATAGAGTGATAAAAAATTTCATTGTCGTCATTTTTTGGAAACTTTTATAAATATGATTTTTTTTGGCCAAATTTGAAAATTGAAATTTGGGGTCAATTTGTAAATTTCAAAATTTTTGAGGGGTCAAATTATATTTTTTATAAAATTTGAGGGGTCAATCTGCAATTTTTTTAAAATTTATTGGGTCAAATTGAAATTTTTGGAAAATTTGAGGACCAAAATGAAAATTTTGAAAAAAATATAACAATGAAGAAATTTGAAATTCTTAGCTTTTAGGTGTCATTTGAAATTCTCTAAATTTAACTTGAACAAAATGATTCATAAATTTCTATCATTTTAAAAAAAATTCAAATTATTATCCAAACAATAGAATTCACCTCAGTATTTAAATTACTTCAAAACATTACTTTCCCTCAAAACATTCCCCTATCCAGACACACTCTAAGGTTTATATCACAACGAGTTTCGCATCTAGTTATGATTTCAATTTTGGACTAATCATGTTTTGCATTTAGGTATCCTTTCATTTTCCTTGATCCGTATTTCCTTTCTTGTCTTGATCTCTGGTGTGCAATTACTGCTCATGAATTCTTGGTTGCAATGTCTAGTCTGCGTGCAGGTTGTTTGTGTTCTCATTGTTATTTGTGTGGAGTTCATCTAGTTTTGTGTGTTCTCACTATTGTTCACGTGGGTTATATTCTCACTATTGTTCACATGTTCCTTGCTTATTCTTGTTTAAACCTCAAAAAGTAGAGAGACTATTTATGTGTCTGTATCACCGGAAAAAATTACCCAACTTGAGAATTTCAGTTCAAGATGTATGTCAAAGGGAAATGATTAATATGGAATCATATGACGGGGATTCTAAGGCGTTGGAAAGGAAAGCTACCTTAGATGTGTGGAAAGTCAAAGATGCTAAAAATTATATCTTGAATTCTCGGTACTATTGATCACCATGTGATCAATAATTTGTGTTCTTTTACAACTGCTAAAAAATGTGAAACAACCGACGATGCGGGTATCCCCATATGTTGTATTCCAGTTTCTGTTATTGATCGTGAATTTACACATTTATCTCCATTCATCACTTTACTTAAACTAAATATTAAATCGAACTATCAAAATGCGGTACAAAGTTTATGGTTGTGCACAATATATAGATGTCACATTGCTCTCATATATCAATTATTACAACACATATACTCTTAATTATTACAAAACTTCATACACTACCATACACAAACCACAGCACCACAAAATCGATGAAATAACAAAAGCAGATTAGTATAATCCAATAATAACACATTAAATCCTTTCATTTGCGCCGAACAGTAACTGGACTCCTTACAATGTGTTTTCCATTTGTCCATCGCAGTTCCCCAAATTGGTATTTCCTCCTTGGTGTCACACTTGTTGCTTGCACAATAATTTTAAATTTCTTCTTTTCTCCTATTTTCTTGAAATTCAAGGAATTTGGTACAACAGCAATTTTATATCCAGGCAATTGAGCTTTTGCAATATATGTACTTGGTGGTCCAACATTGGTCACTGTCCGGGTGACAGTAACAGCATTTAACCCAAGATTTGGTAATGTGATTGAAGGGTAATTGAAGTCATCTATGCTATGAGTTCTTGAACAAGTAAATGTCATGTTGAAATTAAGTGCTGAAATGAGTTGTTGGTTGTATCCAGAAGCACATAAGAAGTTTAAGTAATCCTTAATACTTAGATCATAAACAAGTCCAGGATCCATTGCACTGTTGGGTTGAATATGTCCTGAACCATAAGCAAATGGATCTGCTGGTGTTTTACCGAAAGCATCACGTATCAGCTTGTTGGTGTTATCTGTTGTGCTTGCTGCAATCCCACAATTTCTTGACAAGTAAGTAATCATCTTACAAATTTGACATATACGATTTTATATAGGCCAAGAAGTCCAAATGACAAGATCTATTGAGAAATGTGATTTTACTGGGAAACAAACTCTAACAAAATTAGTCAAAAAAAAAAAAAATCCTAACATTATACTCTCATATAACCTTGTATTACAATCATGAATCATGAGCATTTCTATTGCACCTAACGAGTTTACGAACACAAAAGGAGTGCATCATGTAAGTTAGATATGTGGGAAGATAATTTTCACATAAAACAACTGAATTCTAATGTGCAAGTGAAACATTGTCATATCAAAAAGAAATTTAGACATGTCTTGCATTATGCACAAGTTGATTTCTACGGTTGGATCAAAGAAGATATGATGTAACTTATTGATCCAATGATAAAAAAATACATGTGTGCATGGTGCAAGACAATTTTACTTTTGTACAATAGACAAAATTTATAAAGCATACATGAATATGCAAAATTATTTATCTTAAATTTAAATCCACTATTAGAAAAATTTAAATAACATCGAAAATCAGAGACAAAAAAACGTTTGGCCACCAATTTTGTCATCTTCTGCTCCTAGTAATGAAATTAAAAATTAATTTCACTTTTTATTGTTTCTATTTTCCTTTTATGATTTCGCTTTTTATAGTACTTATATATATAATTGAGATTTTCCCTTAATCATATATAATCTTGATAAATATCCATAAATCAATATACAAAATTATTTAACTTATAACTTAAATGCACTATTATAATTACGATTGTAGATATGATTAGAAAATGCTCCTATATATAATTTGTGTGTGGTGGGGTTGAGGGAAAAAATACCAGTGGTCATGATAGCTGATTTAATAGCTGCTGGACTCCAATTAGGATGAAGTGTTTTGATAAGTCCAACAGTCCCAGCAACATGAGGGCAAGACATAGAAGTTCCTTGCATTACATTGAATGGAAAACCTCGATGATTGTCCGTTGGTAAGTTAGATGCACTTGCAAGTGAAATTAATCACGATCGGTTCGAAATCACACCAATACTTGTATAGATGTGTGGAGCAAAAGGTAGTGGTAATCCTAGGTCTAAGTGTCTTCAAGCAACAACAACAATAACAGACCTAAAGTCTAAGTGTAGAGCTTAAAACAATGACACTAACAAACATGAAGATAAGAAAGCTTAAGGAAAACAAACACACACGAAAATGGTAACCCAGTTCAGTCAATATGACCTAATCTGAGGGAGAGAGCAGCTCTCCAATCCACTATGATAAGATGTTACAAAAGCTTACAAGAATTCAGCCTTCAAACCTAATCTCTACCTTTTGTCTTGACCCACCTCACTCATATGAACCTACAAGAGATTATACTAGAGGAAACTTATGATCCTTCCAATGATGTAATCTCACTACCCAAGGTGTTTACAATGTTTAACCCAACCCAAGAGACTATCCCTACAAAGGTACTCAACCCTCAAGTTCTCCCCTTTGTGAACCCTAGACCTCTTGCTTCAGCTCTCTTTCAAAGAATGCAGAAACCACTTAAATACATAGCACATAAGTGTAAAATCGCGCCACGATTTTCCACTACCGTGCCACGATTTCCTCTTTTCCAGCCGTTGTGAAAAGTAACTTTCAAAACAACTTGCTCAAGAAGTTGTCTAATCGTGTCACGATTTCCCAAATCGTGTCATGATTTCCCTATGACAAAAACACCCGTTCTGCCAACACAAATCGCGTTGCGGCTCTCCAAATCGTACCACGATTTGATGCATTCCCATAATCACAATTCTAAGACAATGTACAACATTCTCCACCTTGACTTCTAATTGGTGATGATGCTAGTTTAACCATCAACCACCATGCTGCTCTCTCCAAAAAAGGGAATTACTCTTCAACAAACTTGATCAAGTCCAAGCAATGCTTGAACCTTGATCTAGGCAATGACTTGGTAAACACATCCGCCGGATTCTCTTCCGATGCCACTTTCTCCACCATGATCTCTTTGGATTCAATCATGTCTCTAACAAAGTGCAGGTGAATGTCAATGTGCTTTGTCCTTTCATGATACACTTGATGATTTGCCAAGTGAATCGCGCTTTGGCTATCACAATGTATCTTCACACATTCTTGAGTAAATCCTAACACACCAATCATCCCTTTCATCCACATGACCTCTTTTGCCCCTTCAACAAGGGCAATGTATTCCACTTGAGTTGTAGATAATGCCACCACGGATTGTTGATTTGCCTTCCAACTAATAGCCGTGCCATAGAGAGTAAACACAAAACCCGATAGGGATTTTCTAGTGTCTACATTGCCCGCATAATCCGAATCCACATACCCCTCCAAAGCGTCTTTCCCTTGAGTTGCTCTTGTGTACTTCAAACCGCCCTTCAAAGATTCATTCAAATACCTCAACACCCACTTCAAAACTTGCCAATGCACAATACCCGGATTTGCCATAAACCGACTCACAATGCTAACCGCATAAGCTAAGTCCGGTCTACTACAAACCATTCCATACATGATGCTTCCAACCCCACTAGCATAGGGAGTACTAACCATCACTTGTTTCTCATCCTCGGATTGAGGACATTGTTTTATGGACAACTTCGTGTGGTGCCCCAATAGAGTGCTCAAAATTTTAGAGTTAGTCATTCTAAAACGCTCCACCACCTTCTTCAAGTAACTAAGTTGAGATAAGAAAAGTTCACCTTTTTCAAGATTCCTTAAGATATCAATTCCAAAAACTCGCTTTGTCGGACCAAGATATTTCATCTCAAATTCTTCATTTAACTTTTCTTTGAGCCTCATAATCTCATCCTTGCTAGAGCTTGCCATCAAGATATCATCCACATATAGAAAAAGATAGAGAATGATTTTCTCACCATTCTTCAACATGTACACACATGAATCATACCCGCTTCTCAGAAAACCGGTCTTCAAAAGAAATTCATCAAACCGACGATACCATTGCCTAGGGCTTTGTTTTAACCCATACAAAGATTTCTTCAAAAGACATACCTTAGACTTGTCCTCCACAAAACCTTCCGGTTGCTCCATGTAGATTGTCTCTTCAAGGTCACCATGTAAGAAAGTGGTCTTTACATCCATTTGCTCCAACTCAAGATTGAAATAATTCACAATAGCCATGAGAATCCTTATGGAACAATGTTTCACCACCGGTGAGAAGATTTCATTGTAGTCAATCCCCTCCACTTGAGTGAAACCCTTTGCCACAAGTCTTGCTTTGTACCTTGGACTCTCAACTCCCGGAATACCTTCCTTTTTCTTGAAGATCCACTTGCATCCAACTACCCTTTGGTGTTTAGGTAGCTTCACAAGTTTCCAAGTTTGGTTCTTCTCCAATGAATCCATTTCTTCATTCACTGCCTTCAACCAATACTTGTTTTCTTTGCTCTCAAATGCCTCCTTGAAGTTTCTAGGCTCCGAGTCTTGCACACCTTCAGCCGCATTTAGAGCAAAACACACCAAGTTCGCATAACCATATGTACTAGGTGCTGTAATGGTCCTCCTTTCCCTATCTCTAGCCAAAAGATAATCAAGATCCACTACCGGTTGAGTTCCACTTGGCTCTGATGTTGAATCTTCATCTTCCACATCGTCTTCTTCTTCACTTGGAAGCTCCACCTCAAACTGAGTTTCCTCCACCCTTGTTTCCGGTACCAAAGTCTCTAGGTCTTTACACTTCATCCCCATACGGGTCTCATCAAAGGTAACATCCCTACTAATCAAGACTTTTGATCCTCCACCAGATTCCAATTTCCACAACTTGTAGCCCTTCACACCTTCCGGATAACCAATGAAGACACATTTCAAAGCTCTAGGCTCAAGCTTGTCTTGCTTGATATGCGCATATGCCAAAGCTCCGAAAACCTTCAAAGTTGAGTAGTTTTCCAGTTTCCCACTCCATACTTCCATATGTGTCTTGAAGTCGATTGTCGTTGATGGACATATGTTGATCAAATAAGCTGCAGTCGTCACTGCTTCACCCCAGAAACTCTTAGGTAACTCAACTCCTAGTATCATACACCTCACACGTTCTAAAAGAGTCCTATTCATGCGTTCAGCAAGACCATTTTGTTGCCTTGTTCTCGGTACGGTCTTATGCCTCTTGATTCCTTTTAACCTGCAAAACTCATTAAACTGCTCTGAAACAAACTCCAGACCATTGTCAGTTCTTAAACCTTTTAGTTTAGTTCCCATTTGATTTTCTATGAGAGTGTGCCATTTTTTGAACTTTTCAAAGGTGTCACTTTTGTTTTTCAAAACAAAGACCCACACTCTCCTAGAATAGTAATCTATAATGGAAAGAAAATAGGATCCTCCCCCATGAGTAAGAGTCTTGGAAGGACCCCAAAGGTCCGAATGTACATACTCAAAAGGTCTACTAGAATTATGCATGCCGCTACTAAAATTCTAGCTTATTCAATTTCTCTTTACCTAGCAAACCTTGTTTGGCTAGTTCAACTAAACCTCTTTCACTAACATGCCCTAATCTCATATGCCACAATTCAGAATTATTATGATGTACTACACTAGCTACCGATGCATTACCAATTACTATGGAACCATCTAAAATGTATAACCCATTCATTTTAGACCCATTAACCGTAATCAATGCACCATGCGAAATTTTACAAACCCCATGCTCAATTCTAGTGCAATAACCTAGACTATCAAACATGCTTATGGAAATTAAATTTCGCTTAAGTTCGGGAACATACCTCACCTCCTTTAAAAGGAATTCACGGCCATCAAACATCTTTAGACGGACGTTTCCCATACCTTGGACTTTGCATGCTTTGTCATTTCTGAGTCGAACAACTCCTCCTTCTTTTAGAGTCAAAGTCTCAAAATATCCCTTTCTAGGACACATGTGATAAGAGCATCCCGAGTCCAAAACTCAGTTCTTCTCCGGTTCCCAACTTGTGACCGCTAGTGCACCCGCACTTTCATAACCATCTTCATCGGACGCCACCGCAACTTGAACGGAAGAACTACCATTGCTCTCCTTATCCGGACAATCCTTCTTGAAGTGACCTTGTTTGTGACAAAGAAAGCACTTGTACTTTGACTTGTCAAAAACCTTGGACCTTGACTTTCCCTTGCCTTTTTCTCTATGCTCATTCCTCCCTCTTGAAACATTCAAGTCTTCACCGCTATCATCAACCTTTAAGTCCTTGAACTTGGTCAATTCCTTAGTTCTCAAAGCCGCTTGGACTTCCTCCAAAGTAGTGGTGCCCTCCTTACCATAAAGGATGGTATCGTTGAAATGCTCAAAAGACTTTGGTAATGAACAAAGTAACAACAATGTCTTGTCCTCATCCTCCACATTAACTTCAATGTTGGTCAAATTATCAAGAATCTTGTTAAATTCCGCCAATTGCTCCGAGATCGATTTAGACTCCACCATCTTGAATTAATAGAGTTGTTGCTTCAAGAGTTGCCTATGAGCCAACGATTTTGTCATGTACAATGACTCCATCTTAGCCCACATCGATGCCGCTGTTGGTTCCCTCGCGACATCCCTTAAAACCTTATCTCCGAGACATAAAACAATGGCACTCTTTGCCTTGTCTATCATCTCACGCTTCTCCGCTTGTGTCAAATGTGCCGGCATCGCCGCTTCACCCTTCAATGCTTCTACACACTTTTGTTGTGTCAAAACCGCTTGCATCTTAACCTTCCACAACCCGAAATCATTACTTCCAGTGAACTTCTCGATGTCCCACTTTGAACCCATGATACCAACTATACCACTTTACGCCTTAGCCCCACGGTGGGCGCCAATTGTTGTGAAATTGATCACGATCGGTTCGAAATCACACCAATACTTGTATAGATGTGTTGAGCAAAAGGTAGTAGTAATCCTAGGTCTAAGTGCCTTCAAGCAACAACAACAATAACAGACCTAAAGCCTAAGTGTAGAGGTTAAGACAATGACACTAACAAACATGAAGATAAGAAAGCTTAAGGAAAACAAACACACACGAAAAAGGTAACCCAGTTCAGTCAATATGACCTAATCTGGGGGAGATAGCATCTCTCCAATCCACTATGATAAGATGTTACAAAAGCTTACAAGAAATCAGCCTTCAAACCTAATCTCTACCCTTTGTCTTGACCCACCTCACTCATATGAACCTACAAGAGATTATACTAGAGTAAGCTTATGATCCTTCCAATTATGTAATCTCACTACCCAAGGTGTTTACAATGTTTAACCCAACTCAAGAGACTATCCCTACAAAGGTACTCAACCCTCAAGTTCTCCCCTTTGTGAACCCTAGACCTCTTGCTTCAGCTCTCTTTCAAAGAATGCAGAAACCACTTAAATACTTAGCACATAAGTGTAAAATCGCGCCACGATTTTCCACTACCGTGCCACGATTTCCTCTTTTCCAGCCATTGTGAAAAGTCACTTTCAAAACAACTTGCTCAAGAAGTTGTCTAATCGTGTCACGATTTCCCAAATCGTGTCACGATTTCCCTATGACAAAAACACCCGTTCTGCCAACACAAATCGCGTTGCGGCTCTCCAAATCGTACCACGATTTAATGCATTCCTAGAATCACAATTCTAAGGCAATGTACAACAGTTTGGCCACCAATTTTGTCATCTTCTGCTCCTAGTAACGAAATTAAAAATTAATTTCACTTTTTATTGTTTCTATTTTCCTTTTATGATTTCGCTTTTTATAGTACTTATATATATAATTGAGATTTTCCCTTAATCATATATAATTTTGATGAATATCCTTAAATCAATATACAAAATTATTTAACTTATAACTTAAATGCACTATTATAATTACGATTGTAGATATGATTAGAAAATGCTCCTCTATATAGTTTGTGTGTGGTGGGGTTGAGAGAAAAAATACCAGTGGTCATGATAGCTGATTTAATAGCTGCTGGACTCCAATTAGGATGAAGTGTTTTGATAAGTCCAGCAGTCCCAGCAACATGAGGGCAAGACATAGAAGTTCCTTGCATTACATTGAATGGAAAACCTCGACGATTGTCCGTTGCTAAGTTAGATGCACTTGCAAACAATGAATAGGCAGCAAGTATGTTCACACCAGGTGCAGTTACATCAGGCTGAAACCATATTGAACAATCAACATAAATTAATTAAAATTTCTATATATGTTTGGATTTTTAGGGATCAACACTACGTTTAATCATCACATTGAATTAAGAAAAACAACACAAGGGAAATCGGACACCACATTATCATTCAAAATCTTAAATCATTAGATATATGACTTTTATTACTTATATGTTGTTCAACACCCACTCCTTCATCTAAAATATATGGGATTTTCTAAGTCGCACTTAACACTTCAACATCGAACAAGTATATTACAAATCCAAGTGTATAATAATACCTTGAGTATATATGGTTGTACTTTATTTGGTCCTCTAGATGAGAATGAAGCCATAACTGGAGCTGGCTTTCTTCCATATAAAGTTTTTGCTTGTGACATTTTAACTGTAACCCTGCAAAACAAAACTTTTTTTTTTGAGGGACTAAAACAAAAATATATGATTATATATAAATGGTTCGGTTCATTTGTAACAAGTAATTTTATGATGTCCCAATATTAAAAGACTGTTACAAGGGTATATATAATTTCACTAAAAAAAATGTTTATGTAAGTAATAATTACGTGGCAGTTGTTTTTACTCGAGAAGGCTGAGGAATTATTTTAATCCCACGTTTTCCAACAGTAGACAAAACATGAGGCTCAGAAAGAAGTGTTCTCCCATTAATTTTTGGTTGATTTTCCAAAATCATTCCCTTTGCACCTGCCGATAAAGCTTCTTGACCTTCCGCAACTGATTTTATTTTCCCTTCTCGAGCACACGCCACTATTTTACCCTTCACTTTTGAAGGATCAAGTGTTCTTGGTCTACAAAATCGACTGCAACAACATGCATATATAAAAATGTTGTACGAAACAATGATGAAATAAATGTTTAGTTACATTTTTGTGCTCTTACTGATGAAGTAAAGCTTTTGGAATTTACACTTACGCATCTCGATTTGTCACATTGGCAAATTTAGCATCAGTTGAATCCACTACAGTGAAAGACTGGTTTGGTGGCAAGGTTACAAAAAGACTGGCTCCCTATCAATAATTAATAATAAATTAATAAGGAAAACAACAATAACAAAAATAATTAGAAGAAGGAGAATATGAGAATCTTAATTAAAGATGATACCGTGGTTGTTTTGTTACCAATGGTTATGGTACTGCTGAAGTCTCTATCTAATGTACTAGCAGCAATAGTGAACACCCATGGAGCAACATTAACAACAGTTCCAGGGGTAGGTCCATCATTTCCAGCAGATGCAACTAATAATATATTTCTAGCAAGTGCATGAAATGCACCTATTGAAACCTCATCGGTAAAAATTTGGTTAGAATCTTTACTAGATTGGCCTCCAGCAGAAACAGAAATTATATCAACACCATCATTAATTGCTTGATCAATAGCAGATAATACATCAGCACCAAAACAACTAGCGGCATCTGTTAGTGACCAACACACTTTGTAGGTTGCAACTCTTGATTTTGGTGAACCACCTTTAATGGTACCATTGCCGATGCCAAATATGCTTGCACCTGGTACGAAGTTTCCACCGGCTGTTGATAGTGTATGAGTACCGTGGCCTACAAAGTCACGTGCTGTACGTTGCGATGGGTGAAGTTTGCCATTAAATCGTTCATAAGCATCGCTGAAAAATCTGGCTCCAATTAGCTTCCTGATATGTATATATATAATGCAGTTAATCAATAGAAAGATTGTTAATGCTTAGCCATTGCTTTTTCTTTCAATCAATAATCTTCATTTAATATATTTTATTTTTTACAAATGTTTTAAATATTACTTAAATTTAAATACTGTGTAATTTACAACAAACAAAGTGTACTAGAATAAGAAAATCATTAAAAAGTGAAGCAGGTTTAAAGAGAACCTGTTACATGGAAGCTTCTTAAAACCTTTGAGTTTGTTAATTTGACAGATATTTCCCCCACGCCATTTTGCTGGAATTTGGCCTATTCCTCTGTCGCTAAAACTCCTTGATTCGGGCCAAACACCTAATACAAACAAACAATAGGATAATATATTTTAAATAGTTAAGTTATCTAGGTTTAGTAATTAAAAAAGAAACAGATCTTTCACATGAAGATTATAATATTGAATCTGTCAATGTTATCTTCACCTTTTCAGATTATAATATTGAATCTTTACTTTTTAATAAAATAATTGAAATTCTTTTTTTTTATAAGGAAAAATAATTGAAATTCTTATGTCTCGTGAACTACTTGACTTAATTATTACCAGTGCACTGTGAAAAAAAAGAATAGGTTTTACAAAAAATAAATATTCAAAATTTTATATTGAAAATGTTGAAATTTAGGGCATAACTCATCCTTACAAAACCGACTTGTAAGGTGAGGATTGCATTCTTTATATAAACTCTTATCAAAAGTCTTATCTATCCGTGGGATTTGGATTTTTCCCAATAGAAAACAACAACTTTTAAATATTTAAAAATTGATTTTGCATTTTCTCACTATTTTGCGAGAAGATTTTTTATTTTTTTTAACAAATACCCTAAAGCACTATTTAACATTTCACAATAAAATATAATATTTTTGTCAAAAATTAAAATATAGTATTTTGATAATAATTAATAACTCAAGAGAGCATCTTGCCAACTCAAAGAAAGCCTGTAGCTTTTGTCTCCAAATAGGTTAATTAAATCTTTTCTCCCAAGTAGGTTGATAAAATCTAAAATTGAAATAAAAATAAAAAAGCAAAGCATTCAATTGTTCTATAAGAATTTTTGTAAACATAAACAAAAAAAATTAAATAAAATTGATGTATATGATTAAAAGTTTGAACTAAATACATTTATTTTATTTTATTTATGTTTGTTTATATTCTAAATTGAAAGAGTATTACCGATGACTTTAAACAATAAAGCAATCATATTTGTACAACTATTAAATAATAATTTTTGAGACAACTTTCTTTTTCTCTTTTTTTATTGGTCAATAACAATAAAAAAAGTACATGAAGTGAAAGTAAGAACACAAAAAATATCACAAAATGATTGTATAAATATCATTTCTCCAAATAATATAGACAATAAACAATAACGAATAATGTACATTTGCAACTTAAAGAACCGGTTCTCATTATTTCCGTCATTTTTACAATACTTGTCGTTTTTACAAGAAAAAAATTGTTTCATATTACTTATCACTTTTAAATTTCAATGCAACATTAATTATTGGTTTGTCAATAATACTCTTATCTATTTATTATAGAGAGAGAAAAAATAAATTGAAATAATAAATAGTTAAGGTAATTATAGAAAAAACACACAAATTTTCATAAAAAATAACAAAATTTATTTGATTTCTTGATACGTGTAAATTCCTCGAAAGCGATAAATATCGTATAATAGAGAGTACTTTTGAGTGAACTGATTTTTTGACAACTCCAAGTAAAATTTATTTGAGTAAGTTACCGAAAAAATATTATTTGAGCAAAAATCTAAGTCTTATTTTTTTGGTACAAACAAAAATCTAAGTCTTTTTTGGGTGTGAATAAATAGGGTGTCTACGTGTATGTTTGAATGATTTAATTTTTTAAAGTTGATTTTGACTAAAAATGAATTGAAAGTAAAATTTATGTAAAAGTGAAATCAACAATAAACTTGTTAAAATCAATTCTATACTAAAAATCTGAAATTTTTAGCTTCAGATAAAATAAATTCTAGAGGTAAAATCAAATTCAACTCTATCAAGAGCAATCAAACATGTATAATAAACTAAATATTTAGTTATATTTAAAGCCAGAGGCACTATATTTGAATAGATTTTGACGTTATCGTTGATTAACAGAGAATGTTGTTCAAAAATAATGTTATTATATTAAGGGTCATGTTAACTTGTGCCTTAAGGGCACATAAAAATCTAAAAAGAGCAACTTTGCATTGAAAAATATAACATTCTAACTTTTAAGAAGTCAATTGCATAACCTTTGATGACACATGTTATCATTTGCCTTATATTAAATATATGATCTTGATTGGATTATAGGACTAATGCGGTAAAATTGTAAAGTTTAGTTAGCACCTGTATCAATGTTAGCTATGATGGTATTTTCACCAAATCTCCCCTTTTGCCAAGCTGAGTTGATATCATTTCCACGCAATCCAAGAAATTCCCATGAACGTGTAGTGTGCAGTATATGCTCTTTGCTCAAGAACACTGACACCACCTTAGGATTTTCTGCATATATATGTTGAAAAAAAAATATACAAAATGAGAATTATTTAATTGAAAAATTAAAACATTAGATCTACAAAATGTTTATGACTGTGGAACCATGCTAATTGTGTTTCTCACTTGCAAGTTGTGCAGCTTCTTCCTCTTCAAGTATAGCTGCAAAACCATTGATCTGTTTATTATATGAATAAATAATTGCTTCTTTTGCATTCTCCTTGCTGTGAATGATGAATATATATTAGTTAATTAATCAATCTATTTCTTTTAAAGAAAAGCTTAAGCTTAATATACCTTCCCAAGACTGAGCCTAATAAATCATAATGAGAAGATGTAGCAGTTTCAAGGTCAAAAGAAGAAGGTGTTGGACCATGTGAATGTGTTCCCAAGTATACAATGTAACACTGTAAATAATAAATAAATAGGATAAAAATAAAAAACCAATAGCTTATGAAATTTAATGAAATCATCATCTTAATTACAATGTATTTGTGTGTGATCAAGAAGCAAAAGTGGTTTACCTTTTTGCTGGCATGAACATGATTCAGCAACAAAGTGAAAATAAGAAGAGATGAAAAAAGAAGATGATGAGGACACAGAATGGAGTAACTCATTCTTTTCTGTTTTTGGAAAGTGCTAAGCTTAGATTAGATCTCTGTGCTCCTCCTTTGTAATGAAAGGCATATATAATGAATGACATATGGGACAAAAGACAGCTCAAGACTAATTTATTCTTAGCTTTTTGGTAAACTAAATGAATATTACTTGCAAGTGTGAGTTTAATATTAAGAACTTTGACTTCGTAATTCAAGAGACAGGGTTCATGTATATCATATGAAAAAGTTGTAAAAGTATTAATGTCATAGTTATTGATAATAATTTTCGCTTTTTAATATTTTTATTAAAAAAGTTTTTTTATTGGTGGTGGTAGGTTCCCGGACCTTACATACATTATATTTCTCTATTTTTTTGGTTACGTATTTTTCTATAATAATGAATACTATAATTTTATAAAGAGCTATGCTATATGTCGCGACCAAAAATCTCGCGAATATCCCATAAATTGTGTTTTATACGCTTTTGCCATTTTCCATTTCACAGTTATTACTCTACTTTTTTTTTCCACTCAAAACTTGCTCACCATCTACACATGAAGACACATTGAAGGTTGAAGCAAACACTGTATGCCCAGGAAAAAACAAAAAGCAAAGGCAACCTTGTCACGTCTCTAAACTTTGGTAATTGAAGAGAACCAATAAAATAATACAATGAAGGAATTAAAACTGTTGAAGGGAATCTGGAGATGGAGTGGAACAGCAGGAAGGGGAGAGAGAAATGGTATGTGGAAGTAATAAGTTTTTATTTTTTTTTGACTAAAAAGAGATAAACAAACAAGGAAATCACCGCTTGATCGTGTGATATTCGTGAAACTTTTGTCGTTGTATTAAGCATTACACTTTTATAAATATAACTAGAGGAAAAGGAAAGACAAACCATATATACTAAGTTATCCTAAAAATGTGACTATTAGAAGTCGTGGTTGGGTCTAACCAATCGTCGTTGTTTCATTGTTGAGTTTCAAAATAATTGGAACCTATTTGCTTTACTCGTGGATAATTGGTTAATCTTTTGAAACATTTACACTGTTAACATGGTATCAAAATCATGGTTTGATATACCTTAAACAACTTGTGGCTTCCACTGTCGAATTTCCAATTGATTCAGTTTGTTTGCGGCAATTTTGATTTTTTATTTTGGATTATGTTGTTGGATTGTGAGGTTTAAGTTTGGTTGAAACAAATTTGTAATGAGTAGCCTTTTATTTTATTAAAGGTATGCTATCGCTGATTGAAAATACGGGAACGCTACTGTCATGGTTTCTAGTTGGGATTGGGATTTGAAAACCTTTTTGCTTGGATAACTGCATCCTACTCACATCATTCACGATTTGGAAATATAATTTGCTCCAATAATTTGGCATTTCGTATGCTACTTCTTTAATTGTTACTCTTTTCTTATTATTGCTTCTTTGGTTGATAATCTCTTTGGTATGTTGATTTTTCTCTTTGATTGTCTTCTTTCTCTTTGGTTGTCCTTCTGTTGGTTTGATTCTTCTTTTTGGTTGCTTCGTCTTTTTGTTTGATTGATCATCCCTCTATTTGATTTTTTTTGTTTGTTTGATTGGTCTTATTCCTCATTTGATATTTTTATTGATTGCACTTCTTTCTATTAATTATTTTGATTGATTGCACTTCTTGCTATTGATTCTTCTTATTGATTGCACTTCTCCTTGTTGATTCTTTTGATTGATTGCTTCTCTCTCTCTCTCTCTCTCTCTCTCTCTCTCTCTCTCTCTCTCTCTCTCTCTCTCTCTCTCTCTCTCTCTCTCTCTCTCTCGGCTCTTCTGGTTTGGATGCTTCTCTTTCTTGTTTGGTTTGGTTTGACTTGGTTTTTTAATTTGGATGGTTTCTCTCTTTGACTGTTTAATGGTGATGGTTCCGTTACTACTCGCTCTATGATCATAACTCACTTTGATTGCAACTCTTTATTAGTTATGCTATAAGTTGATTTGATTCATAGTTTGGGTTAATTTGTAACAAGCTTAAAGCTTAGTAAGCTTTAGCTTGAGGGGTAGTGTTAGAACTTTATATTCTTTAGTATGTTTTTGTGTAGTTTGTTTGAAAAACTCATAATATTTTTTGTTGATGCATCATGAGTTTGAAGGTAGATGTTAGATAATAAAGTATTGAGTTTAAGCTATTGTGCATTTATATTACTAAATTAGTAGTCCATTAATTATATATATATATATATATATTCTTGTATAACCTTTCGTAATATGAAGCTATTGGTATTCTATGAAACTCTGGCGACTGTTGTCGTTCCCATTCTCCCTTTATTTTGTATCTGTGACCAATTACTACAACATTTTAGCTCTACGACAACGGCAAATTTTATTATTGTAAAAAAATTGTTCTGATAGGGTATCAAAGACAGCATTTTAAAAATTTCATAGCGGTATGTGAACAAAAGCGTTCTCTTATGGTGCCTATTACTACGATTTTTCTAACGATGTTGCTGTATGTGAACAAAAGCGTTGTCTAATGATAAGACAACGCCTCGGTTTGCCACGGACGGGAAACCGTTCTGGTAGATAACAACAATGCTTTTTTCAGATCTTGCAACGGTTTTTCGTCGTTGTGGTAGACCACAAATGTTGTAGGTTGATATAAGTGGTAAGAGATTAAGATGTTTTGTTTACCGTGAAATAAACTTCATATGTTAAATTTAAAATAATATAATCACAAGGTTCATGATTTGGTGTGTGTGTCTATATATATATATATATATATATATATATATATATATACTTCATCCATATTTTTCCATATGTATTAAGGCTATTGCTACATATAGAAATTTTAGAAGTCAATACGATGTTAACAAAACAAAATCAGAGTCCTAACAACCAAACTAAATTCACAATAGTGTGAGATTCATAGTTTTTAATCTCGTTCATTGCATATGTTCGCTCAAATCAACAATAGATAGTTTATAAGATGACCAATCAAACTAGATATTGACAATCTTTGGTGTGGCCGACATGATGTTAAATTTGTTGATGAACATGGACTCAAGATAAGTTATTTTTAATCATTTCAGCAACACAGTGGTACAAACTTGAAACAAATTAGAAATAACAAATCACAAAAGAAACATGACAAAGAAACCATAAAATCACCAACAAATTAAGACAATAGATCTCAAATTGGATAATGATGGAAGAGCCAAAAGACAACTACAAGAAATTATCAATTTAGCTAGGAATTATACTGAGAAATTCATTTTCCTCGCTAAAGACAATGTATACCGAGGAAATTTTTCTAGGTAAGCTTCTTTGACAGGTTGACCACTGAAAAGCTGACAATGGCAGTCAGTATGGTGTTTAGCGAGGAATTGACGTTATTATTGATATTTACATGAATTCTTTTCTTAATAATTATGGATGAATTCTTTTCTTAATAATTATGGTGTTATTAAAAAATATTTTTTTTTTTAAATAATCAGGTTAATTTTATGAAATTTTTGTTACACAATTGTGAATTTTTTTTATTTCTTGATTTTTCTTAATAATCATGGTATTACTAAAAATTACTTTTTCTATAACTAGGTTAATTTTTTTAAATTTTCGTGGAACAATTTTGATTTTCTTTTTTCGTTTTTTTTAGTTGCTTACCGGGGAATATTTCTTAGGAAAATAATTAAATATCTTGAAACTTTTGGCGGAATTTTCAAAAATTTTGGCATAGTTTAATTTATTTTGTGCAACTTTTTGAATCTTGGCATAATTTTGAATTTTAAAATATTTTAAATTGAATTTCTGAATTTATTTTTAAGTTTTTTTTTTTAATTTAGTAGTTTCCTAGGAAATCATATGCCACATCGAACTGAACTGTGTTAGTTTTGGTAATTTTTTTTAATGAAAGTTTTCTAGGAAATTTTCCTAGGAGTTTCCTACCTAACCGTCTAACACAACTTTCCTTGATAAGTCCTCGGAGATTTGTAGGAACAACTTTAAATATACCTAGGAAAATGTTTCCCCCAAAATTGCCTAGAAAACCTTGCATACCTAGGAATTTCACTTCTTTTCCTAGGAAATTTTTTCTAGCTAACTTCAATATTTCTTGTAGTGAACATTGTCATGGTGCCTTTCGATGAAAGGGTGCTTAGAGGGCGCTGCATTTCAACAATTGATATGGTAACCAAACAACAACAAGATATTGAGGCGGTGGATGGGATGGAAAAAATGTGTTGCAAAAAGACTTGTAACGATTTAGTTTTATTGGAGAACCAGAAAACTGCAAGGGATGCAATTGCATTGAGCACCAAGAGAGATTGGTCGAAGTAGCCTCACAAGAAGGAACGCCTTGGCGCCGCCTCAATGCATGACGATTGAGGATGGAAACAAGTGGGGATGCAACAACACATGAGGTTGATTGAGAAACATGCAAGAGACAAATGAGAAAGCCGGAAAAAATTCTTATAAGGAGGCACAATGACAATACCGAGAGAGATCACTGCGTAAGGTCACTCTAAAACCTTAGTAAAGTATTAACAACGGAGGAGCAAGCAGTGGCGGATCTCCTTGGAGACTTATAGGAGCCACTGCACCCCTAACTTCTCTATAAATAGCATATTAGTCATGATATATCATACACTTTAGGGTTGTTGTAGTAGTTAGGCAATCTTCCAATTGAATAGAAGGTGTATGTTCGACTCTCCCACACCCTCCTTTTTATAATTTCACTCCTAGTGCTGGTGGGAGTTGAACCAATGTGCTTCATGTAACACTCAAACAAACGAACCACCTCAACGATTCATAATTCAGTTAAATTTTTTAAATTGTTTAAAACATAGAATTCATATTTTTGAATCAAATTTTGCAGAAACATTTATAATATTATAAGGATCTCTCCAAAAAAATTAGAATTTTTTTTACTAAAACATGAATTAAATATGATTTTTTTTTATATTTTCGGTGGTAAAAAAATCATATTTAATTTATGTTTTGTTAAAAAATTATAATTTTTTTTGGAGAGATTTTTACAATATTATATACATTTATGCACAATTTCATTAAAAAAATACAAAAATTTACTTAAAAATAGGGACCAAAAGTAGTGATTGAAAGTTTTATAGGGACTAAAAGTTGAAGGAAAATTTTAGAAGGACCAAAAACGAAAAGTTGATATATTTATAGGAACCAAAAACATATTTATATATATTCTACTAATATTTGACACCTCCAACGAAATAAGTCAAGATCCACCACGGGACGCAAAGAATTGCCCCTTGTAAGAGATTAAGACAATGACATGCTTTTATTTTGTTGTATAGAATATTATCATAAGAGCAATGATTTATTTTTAGGGAATCACAGGAGCAACGATTTAAATTTGAGTTTTTTTTCTTAATAAAATTTAACCAATCAAGCTAATCATTATTTCTTTATTTACATTTTAAAAGAATTACAGCTAGTCGGTTTAATATATCAGAGGAAAACCTTATATTCAAATCACAGCTCTTCTTTACAAATTTTAAATAATGTTGCATGGAACTCTCTTTTTCCTTTCTCTCTCTTGTGAGCCGTCATCAAAACTTTAATTTCTTCTCATTCATCCATCAAAGAAGGGATGTTTATGGTCAATTTTTGACCCAAAATCACCCATTTAACTCGTTTTTCTCTTTCCTTTTTATTGAAATAAGTGACTTTCACATCTATTTCATTTTTTGTTTTGTGATTTTATCGTCTTAGTGCAACGTTGGTTTGTTTGTCGTCTTTGTGTGACGTTATTTGTCTTTCTTGTTTCATTTAGATATTTGTTCGGTTCAGATTGTCAGATCAACTTCGATCCAGTGCAAATCCAATCAATGACTTTGGCGTTGTCCACGTTGCAGATGTGGAGACATGAATATTTCGTAGATTTGAATATAGTCATATGTGTAGGCTTTTGTACTTTTCCGTTTTATGCTTATTAACATGACTGGCGTGAGTTTGTTCACAGATTCATCCTTTTTGTTTTTAGTGAATTTACATTGTATCGATGTACTCTATCAATTTGAAATTTTGAATGAATGAATATAATTTATTTTTGTCAAAAAAAACTCTTTATGTACAAAAAAACCACAACTCTATGTCCATAAGTCATAGCCAAATTGATAAAAATGTCAAAATTATTAATTGGAAGTTTAGACCGGGGTTTGAACTCCGACGCTTCGATGTCATGACTGATAGTCTCAACTAAATCATACTATTAAACTTTGTAAAAATAGTCCCTATTTTGAAATCTGATTACAAAAAATGGATATTTTTAGTCCTCCAAAATAGTCCCTATAAAATACAAATATGGACTAAAAGTAAATAATAATTTTGTAAGGACTAAACTTGAAAAATGTAATTTTATAAGAACTAAAAACACATTTAACTCTTTTGTCTATCAAGAAAAAAATCACAACTCCTCTATAAAATATCATCAATACCAAGCTCTTGCAAGACGCACAAATTTGGCAAACAGGCAAAAAAATCACAACTCCTTTATAAAATATTATCAATACCAAGCTCTTACAAGACCCACAAAGTTGGCAAACATAAAGAAACATGAATGTTACATATAGACAGGATACTCCAGAGTCCAAACTATCACACAATTACAAAAAGGCAATTAATTTTTTTTTTGAATTCTCTCTATTGAAAAATCTCTTAAGTTTCTCGAGTGAAATATCATTCATCAAAAATGAGAAAAAAAAGTAAAAATTAAATTATAAAGAAAAGTGGTTATATTTGAATAATCGAGATTAAAAATAGAGAAAATTTAAGAGAATTTTCAATGCCAAAAGATCCAAATCCTTGGAGCCCAACAACCTATTGGGAAAACAGCTGAAACAACAGAGGACAGCTGAAGCCAGTTACATAGCAATTACGTGGCAGACATATTTTCCAACAAATATTAATTTTTCAACATAAAGGTCCTATATCTATCTCTGGCACGACATTCTTGACCGGTCTCCTAATCTCATTTTGTTTCTCTCCTTCAGCATCAGATATTTTTATTTTAAGGTGTGGTGTGATGAACGTTTTTTTTTTTATTGACAAACAATTACTTTAGGTTTTTTTTATGGATTACTTTAGGTCTTTATTGTAAAAGAAATTTAACTTTTTAAATTCATTTAATAAATAATATATTTATTTTGTATTCAAAATTAGATATATTATACTGTGAAGAAGATTTCCTTCTTAGACTTGGTTGGGTTTTGATGACAACAAACTCACATCACAAAAGAAGAAAAATTATATGGAGGCTCAAGTTGAAGAATGAAGATGATGGGACTTAGGCTTCATAGTTATATTCTTGTAAGTATGGTTCTTATCTTTGACACTATCATTCTTAACAAAACTTAGAATGCTCATAAAATAATTACTAACATTTTTCTAAATCCCCCATATGAAGCAATGCTTAAAGCTCTTTAAAAATAAATCACACACTCACAACGATTTTCATAAAAGTGTGATTTTGCATTAAAATATATTTTTGATCTTGAAAAATCATTTAATAAATTTGTTTCAGCACGTATATTTTATTTGGCCAAAATTGTTTATACAAAAGAAAAATATATAACATGTCTTTTTTTGAAGGCATGTCAACGGCTATATTTGCTTCAGCATGTTTTCAATGTTATATATTTAAATATGCATTGTATCCATTGGCCATAAATATTTTTGGTGCCGTTGGATTTTTTTTAAAGAAATTATTTTGACTATTTGATCATTATATATCCAACGAATGTTTTTCAATTTACTGTCAACGGCCAGTTTTTTTAAAATGTAATTTCATACTCATTTTTATGAATAGGTGCCTTTTTAAATATGTGTCTATTCATTGACAAAACTTTTTGAAAAGTAGCGTTGCTTCATAAACATCTTTTTAGCCTCTATAAATTCAATTGAGAATCAAAGCATTATATACAACAACTTTCATTATCTCAATTGACATTTTCAATATCACTTGCTTTCTAACTTTTATTCAAATTGTTTGGAAAACTTTGCTCACACTTTAACATTCATTAAAAAGTTTTCTGAGCACTAAGTCCATTTGTTTAAGAGTGATATTGATAAAAGTATACAGCCATACACATTTGATATTCTTCAATTACATTGTTGTAAAGTTTCTCATCATTTGTTGGTGGGAATTGTTGTAAAAGATAGTGGAGTGCTATCTTGTTTCTTTGTGAGAATTTCATCATAGGTTTGGTGAAGATTCTTGTTGTAAAGATAGTGGGGTGCTATCTTGGTGTGTAGAGAAATATTGTTAGGGGGCCTTTGGGATTAAGGTTGCTTTGTAACAAAGATTCTTTACATAGTGAAATCCTTCGCGGGGTGTGAAGGGAGTAGAGTACCCTAAGGTTTAGAGGGGAACCACTATAACTCTCTTGTGTTATTTCTTCTTCCCCTACTCTTTTATCTTTCCGCATTCATACCTTCATCATTATTTACCGGAAAAATTATCAACAACGATAAACTAAGAAAAATTAACCAATATTGCTAGAAACCTAATTCACCTACTCTTAGGAGTGTGGCTTCCTTGCATCACACTGATAGAAACTTCATCTCCATATCTTTTTTGTTTGCTATGAAAATCAAAGGTTTAAAGATGAGATAAAATAATGTGTCATGTCTTTTTTTTCACATATGTCTTCCCAAAAGGCAGTGGCCTTATGGCCATAAGTAGGACACAACCACCCATAATTTTCTCCGACCTCACGTACTAAATCTTTTGTTTAATACGATTTTTGTTACGCATAATGCTATTTTTGCGTTTTAGACAATTTATGATTGGACAAAAAAAGTAGTATTGTGGTTTAGTGAAGAATCATCATTTAAATTTTTGTCTGGTCCCTTGTCCTCTAGTTTGTTATATCCTTGTTGAGAATTGACTCAAAATTATGATTTGGGAAAGTTGCAAATCGTGACACGATTTGCTAGATGTGTCACGATTTTGGCAGGCAACGAACATGTTTTCTGAGTGTTCAATCGTGTTACGATTTTCGGAAAACGTGACACGATTTTCAGCTTGTTGGGCACGTTTTGAGGATAAGGTTGGTCGTACCTTGGGTCGTACGCACCAACCGTGTCACGATTTAGGAAAACGTGACACGATTTTGCCCGGATCTGAACAATATATATGCAATCTTTGACCCATTTGTTGGGTAAGCTTGGTGAATCTCATGGAAATCAAAGGAGGGAACTTTTAGAGTTTTAGATACTAAATGTTGAGGGTCTTTGGGTGAGGTTCAAAGTTTCAAGATGTGAATTTTAGAGAACCAAAAGAGGGGACTCTTAGGAAAAGAGTTGGTGCCTTTTGGGAAGATTCATGGGGTTGGGAAACACATGAGTGAAGAGTCTTTTGTAAACACCTTAGAAGAGTGAAAATTCATGAGTGTCTTGTTCATTGGTGAGATTGGGAAAATGGGTAGAAATTAGGGTTGTTCTTTGTGAGCTTATTGAAGCTAATTTCTTGTAACTCATTTTGTATCTCTTTGTAAGAACTCATTGATAGTGGATTGGAGAGATCAATCTCTCCCCTAAAGTAGGTCAAGTTGGACCGAGCTGGGTTAACATTTCTTGATGTTGTTATCTCTTCTTATACTCTCTTTATCTTGTTTATTCTTTGGTTGAATTGTCGTTTTGCTATGCACTTGGTTTCTAGATCAGATCTAGATTGTTGTTGTTGCTTGTGGTAATTTACATTTGGTTATTGATTGGTTGCCATTGATACTTGCTCCACGAATCTAAATTTCATTGGTGTGAAGTTTTGATTTGAGACCGAATTCACAACAATCCTTAAAGCAATCTTGTAATTAATCAAACAATGTATAATTGTAGTTGTCTTATCGTCTTTCAATTTTTAACTGATGAAACACAATCTTAATGTCATCATTATCATCCTATTATTATGTAATACTCATTCAACAAAAAGAAAAAAAAATCAAATTATAAATAAATCTCACTTAGTCCCCATGTTCACATCTAGGAACACATTGATTAAAGAAGGACAAGAGAGTGACAATATCATAACCACTAACGAACGTGGCATTAAGCTCCTGTCCAATAAATTATTGAATTATTCAGTCCTACACTACCATTGACTTATTGAGGCAGACTTAATTTGACAATCAAGTTTAATCACATAAACATTTTTCTTTTGATAAAAAAGTACACATAATCACACATACCAACTATTTTAAAGTATTCACAAATATACCCACGTGGTTACTTTTTTTTTTTAAAGAACCCACGTGGTTGCTTATGGCTTAAAACTCAAACCTATAGATACAGATCCCGTGAAATTTTGCAAACCTTCCACCATTATTGATTAAAAACAAACCCAGCTACTTGAAAAATGGTACTACCCATGTTCATCATCATGATTCTCGGTGTCCTTCCAACACTTTCTGTGGCTGAAGACATTGAAGCAAAATTAGCACTATTGAAATGGAAAGATACCTTTGACAATCAAAGCCAAACTCTCTTGTCAACTTGGAAAAATAACACAAATCCATGCAGCAAATGGAGAGGAATTGAGTGTGACAAATCCAATTTCATTTCTACCATAGATCTTGCAAATTTAGGACTAAAAGGTACACTTCACTCTCTCAACTTCTCATCATTTCCCAACCTCCTCATCATAGATATCAGTCAAAACTCATTTTCTGGAACCATTCCCCCTCAAGTTGGTAACTTGTCAAGAATAAATACATTGAATTTTTCAGAAAATCCTATTACTGGTTCCATCCCTCAAGAAATATACACACTGAGGAGTTTAAAAGGCCTTGATTGTTTCTCTTGTAAACTAAGTGGAGTAATTCATAATTCCATAGGAAATTTAACCAACCTATCATATCTAGATTTAGGAGGCAACAATTTTTATGGTAGCCCAATGCCTCCTGAGATTGGAAAATTGAACAAATTAGAGTATCTAGCATTTCCAGATTGTAACCTATTTGGTTCAATTCCACAAGAAATTGGTTTGTTGACAAACCTTGATTATATTGATTTGGCAAACAACCTTCTTTCTGGTGCTATTCCTGAAACCATAGGGAACATGAGCAAATTAAGTGAACTTTGCTTTGCTAATAACACCAAGATTTCTGGACCAATTCCACAATCCTTGTGGAACATGTCTAGCTTGAACACTATCTTACTTTATAACATGAGTCTTTCTGGTTCAATTCCTGCTTCTATAGAAAACTTGGTTAATGTGAATTTCCTTTCACTTGATATCAATCTCCTTTCTGGTTCCATTCCTTCCACTATTGGAAACTTGAAAAACCTCAATTATTTGATTTTGCGAAGTAATCGTCTTTCTGGATCAATTCCTGCCTCTATAGGAAACTTAACCAACTTGCAAGCCTTTATTGTCCAAACAAACAATCTATCTGGAACTCTTCCTACTACAATTGGAAATTTAAAGCAGCTCACTTATTTTGAAGTAGCTTCCAATAAACTTCATGGTAGAATTCCAGATGGACTTTATAACATTACCAATTGGGTGTCCTTTATTGTGTACGGAAATGATTTTGTTGGCTCTTTGCCATCTCAAATATGCTCAGGTGGATCATTGAGGTTCCTGAATGCCGAAAACAACCGTTTCACTGGTCCAGTACCGACAAGTTTGAAAAACTGCTCAAGCATTGAGAGAATCACATTTCAGGGTAATCAAATAGAAGGTGATATATCACAAGATTTTGGTGTGTTACCAAATTTGCGATACTTTGATGTAAGTGATAATAAATTTCATGGACAGATTTCACCAAACTGGGGAAAGTGTCTTAATCTTGATACTTTCAAGATACCCAACAATAATGTTTCTGGGGTTGTGCCATTAGAACTTATTGGTTTAACCAAGCTAGGTAGGCTTCATCTTTCTTCAAATCAATTTACTGGGAAACTTCCAAAAGAATTAGGAGGCATGAAATCATTATTTGATCTCAAGCTTAGTAACAATCATTTTACAGATAGCATCCCAACAGAATTTGGATTGCTGCAAAGACTTGAAGTGTTGGATCTCGGAGGAAATGAGTTAAGTGGCACGATACCGAATGAAGTCGCAGAGCTACCGAAGTTACGAATGTTGAATTTGAGCAGAAACAAAATTGAAGGAAGTATTCCTTCTCAGTTTCGTTCATCTCTTGCTTCACTTGATCTTAGTGGAAATCGTTTGAATGGAAAGATACCAACAAGTCTTGGATTCTTGAGGCAGCTGTCAATGTTGAATCTCTCACATAATATGCTTTCAGGCACCATTCCTTCATTTTCTAGTACGAGTTTGGATTTTGTTAACATATCAGACAATCAGTTAGAAGGGCCGCTTCCGGACAATCCAGCTTTTCTTCATGCTTCGTTTGAATCATTCAAAAATAACAAAGACTTGTGTGGAAATTTCAAAGGCTTGGATCCTTGTGGAACTCGAAAGAGCAAAAATGTCCTCCGATCGGTATTAATTGCTTTAGGAGCTCTAATTTTAGTGTTGTTTGGTGTTGGAATTTCAATGTATACTTTGGGTCGAAGAAAAAAACCAAATGAAGAAAACCAAACTGAAGAACAAACACAAAGGGGAGTACTATTTTCAATTTGGAGTTATGATGGAAAAATGATGTTCGAAAATATCATTGAAGCTACTGAGAATTTTGATGACAAGTATCTCATTGGAGTAGGAAGTCAAGGAAATGTTTACAAGGCAGAATTGTCTTCAGATTTGGTTGTTGCTGTGAAAAAGCTTCATTTAGTAACAAATGAAGAAATGTCCTATTTCAGTTCAAAATCTTTTATGAGTGAGATTGAAACTTTGACAGGAATCAAACACAGGAACATCATAAAGCTTCATGGATTTTGCTCACATTCTAAATTCTCATTTTTGGTTTACAAGTTCTTGGAAGGTGGAAGCTTAGATCAAATACTAAACAATGACACACAAGCCACTGCATTTGATTGGGAAAAGAGGGTGAATGTTGTTAAAGGCGTGGCCAATGCTTTGTCGTACTTGCATCATGATTGCTCACCTCCTATAATTCATCGCGATATATCGAGCAAGAATGTTCTTCTTAATCTTGACTATGAAGCTCATGTCTCCGACTTCGGAACTGCCAAGTTTATAAAGCCTGGTTTACTTAGTTGGACCCATTTTGCAGGCACTTTTGGGTATGCAGCACCAGGTTAGATCCACTTCTCCTCTCATATTGAAATTTTAATTACAATATTAATTTTCATACAGAAATTTATTTTCCATGTGCTAACGGTGGGAAACTTGTTTACACTTGCATCCATCAAATTATTCCAAGTAGATGATATTTTTATATATTTTAAGAATTAACGTTAAAAAGTGGCGTGTGATTTAATTGGATGCAAGTGTAAGAAAATTATACACTGTAGCTGTATGCAAATTAAATCATACACGTCCATCCTTTCATATTGAGTTGAGCAAACTATAAATTAAAAGTACATTTGTTTGTTTGCAGAGTTGGCACAAACAATGGTAGTGAATGAGAAATGTGATGTATACAGTTTTGGAGTACTTGCTTTGGAAATCATAATAGGAAAACATCCTGGAGATCTCATTTCATTATTTTTGTCACCATCTACAAGACCAACGGCTAATGATATGTTGTTGATAGATGTTTTAGATCAAAGACCTCAACATGTTATGAAACCAATTGATGAAGAGGTTATCTTGATTGCAAGGCTGGCATTTGCTTGCTTGAATCAAAATCCACGTTCTAGACCAACCATGGATCAAGTATCTAAGATGCTTGCAATAGGAAAATCACCTTTGGTCGGAAAGCAACTTCACATGGTCAGACTAGGACAACTCCATTAACTCAATGTAATAATGAGCTTCCTATAATAATATATCGTACCACTCGCTCCATCCCAAATTGTCTTAACAAATTTGTGAAAGAAAGAAATTTGTCCCCACGTTAAATGAACCTTTTCTATATCTTTCACTTTTGTAACAAAAAAGAAAAGGTTACTGCTCTCCCCTGCACAAAACACTCGCACCCTGACTAAAATACCTCTGCGTTAGTTAACTAACGCATAGTTAACTAACGCAAGTGTAAAACTATGCGTTAGTTAATTAACGTTGCGTGACTTAAGTCATTGCGTGAGTTAACTAACGCATAGTGCTAACACATGCGCGAGTTAACTCACGCTCAACTGATATATCACCACAACATTAAATGTTTACTGATATGCATTCAATGCATAGTGTGTCATTAATGACCCGTAATCTTTACACGCTTATAATTGAATCGAATTACGTCAATTTAACAAGATTATCAGATAATACGACATAATCGATAAAAATTACACAAAAACATCGTTTTTCTCACAATCACATTATCACACATAACGATCCAAACGGTCCAAATTTCACAAATTCGCCGGTAATGATCGATAATCACTTAAACACGCTTAATGACACGTAAACGATCCAAATTACACCAATTTGTCCATAAATTTTGAAAATCACATAATCTCACAAAAACGGTTAAAATTACCCAATTCATCGTTAAATTACATAAACACAAATTCATTAAAATTCAATAATACAGACATAAATTTGAACAAATTACGATATTTCACGTTAATAAATATTACACTTCAACGGATCGGACAAAAAGATGTAAAACGTTATCTTCAACCATTACGTAAAACATGTTAGCGACGTCGCTATCATTTTCGACAAGTTGTGGAAAATACACCGTCTTCGAAAAGTCTTCTTCTTTATCCTCCCCAAGTCCACGCCTAGCGCATCTAAAATTGCAAGTCTTGTTCTATGATTTGAACCAATATGGATAAAGAACTTGTCAAGTTTTGTCTTCAACTCGTGCAACTTGCCGGTGAGTTTTACAAAAAACCTAGCCTCTTCATTTTTACATCTAAATAACGGACATGAAGTTTAACTGGATCTTGTGCATCTTCAGACATGTTTCACTTCAAAAAATATAACGAAAATGAAATATGAGAGAAATGAGATAAAATAAATAGTTGAATAATTAGTGACAATGTAATGCGAGCAATAATTGATGTGACATAACCGGCCACCAAAAAAAATAATTCATTTTATTTAATATATAATAAATAATATTAGTTACATATTGGCCACGGATATCCAAATTACATAACCGGCCACCCAAAATACGTCGGGGTGTAATGCCACCAAAAAATAAGACGAACACCGACCGACCTAATAGTGTCATAACCTATAACCTATCTATGAAGTCTAGTGACATTCCTAAATTTTCCTCTACTTCCATGTCTTCCATTGCTTCAAATTCTTGTTCCTTTTTTTTTCCGGAGTGGGAGTATTATCACAAATAATTGGATATGCTCATTTGTTGGTTTCTTTGGCGGCTTCGGCTCATTGAACATGAGCTCATTGAAGGCACCTTGTCTATCCAAAAACTCAAAATGCCATTTCTCCGCCTCACCAATCTTGTTGGACATCCACTCCGTACAACTCGGTGGTAACAGACACCCTTCCTTCAAAATAACATGAAGATAGTGGTCAGGAATTAAGCAAAGACACATGATGTTGGCATGTGGATTAAGTGATGGAGCACTTCGGATTGGGAAATATGTCTCACAAACACCACCCATTTCGGGCAAAGTCAATAGAACAACGGCTCTATTGTAGCAAGTTGCAATAATGTGACCCATATCCGGAGTGGTCAACCACTTATCTACCGGCGCAATACCAATTATACATTTTTGGAGGGTGTAAACCATTCAAGATTTTGTTATAACGCTCCTCCGTGTCATATATCGGCATGTAGTCACTCTTATGATTTCTCAACTCATGAATAAGTGATTGACGAACCAATACGTGATCTTCCTCATCCATCCCCAAGTGCCTAGCTCTCACTCAGAATCCACAATGACCATCCCCTTTAACATTCACAATGTCTTCAACAAAAGGTCTCATGAGATTTTGATTTGTGAAATGTAAGGGATGTTCCGAAACGGTTTTGAAGTAGAGGATGAAGCTTGTGAGCGGGAGTAAATGCCAAGGTGTGCATCTTTCCTCTTTGGAAGTGACATCTTGGGTTGTAAAGGTTGACTATCCGGATTTTGAGAATCAATAGTCTCCCACCTAGAGGGGATTCGACCCGTTGATGACACTTTGAGTGTAGTCATCTTCCTTTTAGGTGCTCCCTTGGTTACCGCCTTTTTTGAAAGTAGACACATATTTGTCGTATCCGGAAAGGCTATTTGACGCATCATCTCTTTGATGTGGAGTTTCATATTGTAAGGGCTTGTCTTGAGAGGTTCTTGAATGACATTCCACCTCGAAACCAACGGAATACGTCATTTTTGTAGAGGTGCAACGAACTATATCAAACAACGGCATTCGGTAATTGTTGGTTTTTTAAGTGGAGTCCATGACCAAAACGGTCGGAAAAGTGTTGAGCAATTTAATTGACTCCGGATGAGCAAAAAATATGTCTTCAAGAGTAGTTTCCTCACTACTGCATCTTGTGTAATAGACATATTTATGCTCCACCAACTTCGAAATCAAGAATTGTAACTCCGTCATGTTACCTCTTTCCCCCTTTCGTCATCTTGTTCGCACATTGTACACTTGCTTGATAGTTGTTTCACTTTCTTTGTTATTTTGCTTCAAATTGGTGAGAATATTCCGAGGCACCGTCAAGCTCTTTGTCATGTCGATAACTTTTTTCTTCTCCTCCACACTAAGCCTACCCACAATAAGGCGCCCCTTTAACTTTTCATCCAAGTCATGGTTGTGCATTCCAAAAAGCATTGCAAGCCACCAATCATTTGTATCTTTATCAAAGAAACCTTTCAACCTAAACAGACAATTAAATTTCCTTGAGCCGATGACTTCAAGGTTCGGTTTCTTATTCGTCTTAGGTGGCTTGTATATCCCACTCTTTTCACATTGCATTGTCAAGTACGGCCTTTTTAAAACGGATTTATCTATACAAACACTAAATTCGGCCCTTACCCCTTGTCGACGAACCCAAGCAAGTAACTCTTCTCGCTCTCTCCATCTTGCATTTGTTGTAAAAAATGAGGCGGTGTCGCGACCTTCGCAAAGAACACCGATAGGTACCGGTTTAGGTTCTTCAATTTTACCAATGCAAGCTTGAAATGGAATTTTGACTTTAAACAGTTTCACATTAACGGTTGGTTTGACATCGTTGGAAGCTTTATTTTTGGCCGGTTTCGGTTCGACGTCATCACCCGCGACATTGTCAACCATCTCCCTATATATCTATTGAATAAAAAAAATTACAAAGTGAGAATAAATAAATTACTTGTGGAACAAGCTAACCAAGAACAAAAGCGATACAAAAAATTCAAAAAACAGGACTGTACAGTGGCGTAACTTAAGTCACGCAACACATTAACACATGCGTGACTTAAGTCACGCAGCCTTTTACACGTGCGCAAGTTAAACTTGCGCACCTTGCCCTACTGCCTACGAAAACAGACGAACCAAACACAAAAACCAGCAAAATGAGATGAGTTTTGATGATACAATATCTGATATTTGGTGCTTGATGAGCGTAGAAACTTGCTTCATGATGATTTGCAATGATTTGGAATGGCGATTTTGCCCCAAAAAATTCGCACTTTTGGGTATTTTGAAAGTGGAGGGAAATAAAATGATGGTTGGAGCATGGACTGATCGGTTTTGTACGAAAACAGTAACCTGCGCAACTTAACTCACACAATTTTAGTTAAGTTGCTCTGCGTTACTTAACTTGTGCAGGGGTAAAATTAGAAAGGTTGTTGGGCACGAGTGTTTTGTGAAGGGAGGAGAGCAGTATTCAAAAGAAAAAACACTATTTATGGTGAAGGTGTGTATATGATAAGAGTAGTAATTGTATCCTTTCAACCCAAATTGGGCTGTTGGGCCTTCAGTTTCTAGTGGGGCTTCAGCCCAATCAAATCAAGATTTTGAAGAGACAATTTTAGAATTCTCTAATAGAGTGGAAATTGGTGGTACAAGGAGGTGCAAAAGGATGAATTTAAAAAAAGAAAGAACAATGGCTTTGGGAAATGCTAAATGTATGCAATTTGTCCGAGCTATTAAAGAAGGGAAATGACCTCTAAGGAAGAAAGGAAGCTTAGGGCAGGGAGGGGGTAAGGGGTGCGTTAGGAGGGATGTGGAGGTTGATGAGGCTTTGGCGCGGGGAGGTGGTTTTTGGTTGGAGGATGACGGCGATGGGAGTGAGAGGCTGCCACAACCGGTTGTGTCTAGCTGCCCAGCCACACCGGCCGCAGGTTCACTTTTGCTAGCCATTCCGGCTGCGGGCCTTCAATTGCTTTTGGAGGAGTCTAGCTCATTGGTACTGGAAACTCCTTCATCTTCTTTACCGGTTACAACTAGAAAGGAGTTGGATGCATCTCGACTTTATTCTCTACAAAAATCCAATGGCTTTAATTTCAAGGTGGTTGATAAAACTATGGTATCTAGATTGAAGGTCTTAGAAGATATTGAAGTAGCAAAGGATGTTATAAGGGAGGGGAAAAGGGTGATAAATGATTGTACTCTCTTGTAATGTTAGAGGTTTGGGGGGGGGGGGGGGGGGGTGAAGCGTAAAATTATTAAGGATTTGGTGTTGGATCAAAGGGTGGATTTTTTGGCAATTCAAGAATCAAAATTAGAGGTTGTCACATAGTCTTTATGTCGTGGCATTTGGGGAGGGGAGGATTGTGATTGGGCTTTTCTTCATTCCGTTGGTAATAGTGGCGGTATTATTTCAATTTGGAGAAAATCTGAGTCGAACCTTCTTTTCTCCGTAGTGGGTGATGGCTTTGTGGGAGTTTGTTTGGAGTGGGGAAGGAATAAAGAAAAATGTTTTGTGTTGAATATCTATTCAAAATGTGATCTAGCGGCCAAACAAAGATTATGGGCAAACCTTGTGTTGTTGAAGAATTTTTTGGTGATGGAAAGTGGTGTGTGGTTGGAGACTTCAATGCTGTTTGTCATGCGGATGAAAGGAGGGGGGTGAACTCGTTTACCTCGTCGGCTATGGTAATGAAAATTAATTTATTTAATTCCTTTATGTTGGATGTTGATTTCTTTGATGTGAATCTGTTGGGTCGTAAATTTACTTGGTACCATGCTAGTGATAATGATATGAGTCGTATTGATATGGCTCTCATTTCTGATAGTTGGAGTAGATGTTGGGGGATGCCGTCCTTATGGGTACATCCTATAATAATTTCGGACCATTGCCCAATGGTCCTTAAATATGGTAATTCGGATTGGGGCCCCAAACCCTTCCAGTTTAATAATTATTGGCTTGAAAATAAATTGTTCAAGAAAGTGGTGGAGGAGTCGTGGAGGAATCAAAGGGTCAGTGGGTGGATGGAGGTGGTGTTGAAATCAAAAGTAAAAGGGTTGAAAGATGTTATTAGAGGATGGTGCAAACAAGAGTATGGGAACCTTGATTCCAAAGTGGCTTGTTTAGTGGGGGAGATTGAAGATCTAGATGTCAAAGGGGAGTTATCAGGAGTGTTGAGTTGTGAGGAAGTGGAGTTGAGGAAAGTGAAGTTTGATGAGATGTGGAAACTACTCAAATGTAAGGAAGCCTCTTTGTTTCAACGTTCGAAATCCAAATGGCTTAAAGAGGGTGATGAAAATTCCAAATACTTTCATAGGTGTGTTAAGGCAAGGGTGGTTAAAACATCCCTTAAAGCTCTTAAGGTGGAAGGTGGTTGCGTGGATACTCTGGTGGAGGTGAGAAGTGTGGTGGTGGACTATTTTAAAAAGCAAGTGGCGGATGATAAGTGGGATAGGCCTACTTTAGATGGGATGTGTGCTCTCGATTTTCGGGTACTAAACCATTAATTGGATTTGAACCTTTAATCTTTGAACTCTCAACTTTTATTCGTGGGAAGGGAAAAAGTGAGTAAAAACCCTTATAAGACCTGGATCCGGGGCTTGGTTTCGATTGGGGAAGGTGTTAAGCACCCGAATCGACTATGGTATCCCATAGGAACCTTTTACCTATTCTTAAACTTGCGCTAAATTATTTTTACTTATTCGAAAATTATTGTTTAGGAGTCTAAATGAAAGAATGAGGGAAGATGAAGCATGTTTTTGGTTATTTTGATTTGATTTGGAAGGATAAAAAATCCTTTGCCTACATACCCTTAAAGGAAAGGGATCAAAACCAATGTAGTTCCCCTAAAGAACTTCTTTGGTAGGTTGGATTGATTTTAATATTTTGGAAAAAAAAAGATTTTAAGAAGAGATAAGGGGCCT
The DNA here is from genome assembly GCA_946800305.1 of Medicago arabica. Classification (NCBI taxonomy): domain Eukaryota; kingdom Viridiplantae; phylum Streptophyta; class Magnoliopsida; order Fabales; family Fabaceae; genus Medicago; species Medicago arabica. The sequence continues at coordinate 42,168,035 of OX326969.1, forward strand.
CAAGGCATGAGAGAAAAATATGATGAAGTTGGTTAATTTTAATTGCAAGAAATCCATGTCTAACGTGGATATTAAATTGATTAAACATTTGATTAAGAAAATAAAAGGAAAACACTTGGGTTACGAACCAAGGTTTATTAGGAAAATACTTTGAAGTTTTGACATACTTGATTTTTTGGAGAAAAGAGATTTTTCTAAGTTAAAGAAAGCAAACTAAATTAAATGCAACGACGTAACTTAAAAAAAGGGAGAAGTTTACAAGGGACGTTGGATCCCAAATAAACTCTCGAGTAAGTGAACCTAAAATTACTAGTAGTTTGATTTTAAGAAAATAGTTTGAAGTCCAATAATTATCCTAAAGTGTCACTAAATTCATTTTTGGTCCTCGTTCGCGATTACGACATACATGAAGCGGCATAAATAAATGTGATAGTGTCGGTGCGCGTGTCGGTGCTTGTGTTAATTACATATTACATGCCCTATATACATTCTAAAGTCTTACGAAAAATAAATGACGAAAAAATAAAATGCCTGCAATATTTACATCAATTCCTAAATACACACTAAAATCATGAAATCAAAATAATGAAGCAAATATAAAAAATAAAAGGCAAACACATAAAACAAGCACATATGCTAAATAAAACAAAACTAAATGCGTGTAATGATTTTTGTTTAGAAACCTATATACTATAATGCATATGATGAAAATTAAATTAATAAACAAACCATATAATAAAACAATGCATGATATGAAGAATAATTTTGGATTAAAATGCACGAAAGTGTAACTAACATTAAACAGAATTATATGATAAAACAATGCATGATATAAAAATGATTTGAATTAAAATGCATGATACTAGACAAACTAACTAAATATAATGCGTGAAAATGAAGTTAAAACACTAAAATAAACTAAGTAAACGAATGCATGATATGATTTTGTTTAAAGCATAAAATGCATATGGTATTAATTGAGCACTACATAACCTATATGATAAAAAATGCATGCAAAAAACAATGAAAAGGAAGAAAACAAATAACAGCAGAGGGGGTACAATATGCAAATGGTAGGTGCAAACAACAAGCAGCAAAAGGTTCCAGCAACAAAAGAATGAACAGAAAAAGAGAAGAAGGCATGGGCTCCATGAGAAACCTGGTTCGGTTCAAGCCTGGATCGGTTCACAGACGAACCAGTTTGAGAGTATATAAGGGTTTCCATGGTTTTTTCCTTCATAAAAATGAAACACTTCTCTCTCTTGTTCTTAAAAAGAAACGGAACCTCTCTCTTCTCTCTAAAATTCTGGAAAACACACATGAAGAAAACGGTGAAGGACGAACTCCAGCGCGGTGGCCGGTGGTGGCACCACCGCGCCGGAATCACAAACATCAACTTTTTCAAAATATTTTTTAAGGATCTACTTCCTCTTCTCTTTCTAAACTCATTTCCAAAAGTGATTTTTACAAAAACAACACATAATCCTAGATCTAACAAAACAAATTCGAAAGTAAAACAAGTTACCTTCTTCTTTTACCTCACTGTTTCGGTTTTGGATGATGTTCTTTGCTTGTACTGTTTTTTCTTTACTTCAGATCTGCTCACGAACTTCGATTTCGCCTTTGGATCTGGTACAAGCTCACTGATATGCGGTCTCGGTTGATTTCTTCTTTCTCTTTTATGCTTTGATTCTGTTTGTTCTTGTTGAGAGTTAGTTGAAAACCGAATTGATTTGAATGGATTTGTGTGGTTATAGTTTGGCCGAATTTTGTTTGGATTGTGGTTACTTCAAGAACAATGATGAGTTTGTGTTGATTTGGACTTGTTTATTTGAATGGCCGAGACTGTTATGGTGGTAGATGTGTTGTAGTTTTTTTTTCTGGAAATTTTGTTCATGATTTATTCTTGATGAACTTCATGCGTTCATCACTAATTTTGGTGATTTTCGATCTGCAAAATGTAGAGAGAGAAGAGAGAATAGTGTTTTTCTGGTGAATTGATTGGGCTGCTAATTGATGTGTCAGTATTGGAATGTGTGTCAGCCTCTTTTTCTGAGCCAATGATTGTTGTTTAAATAGTGACCAATTAGGGTTGAGATGGAAAAGATTGGACCAAAATGCCCCTGGCTTGGGCAGCACCCTATGGATCTGTACAAAATGACTAAAAAGGACTATTGGATAAAAATAAAAACAGAATATTAATTAGTTAAATAAATAAAACGAAAATGACTAAATAAAATAAAAGAGAGCTAGTTAAAATAAAGATAAATACAGTAATAAATGAAAAACTAGTAAAATAAAAATAATAACAGTAAAAACTTAAAAATGTCCATTCGGAACCAAAAAATGAGGTATTTTAAAATACCTCTCTGCCGAAATTTCGTCTGAGATGACGTAATTATAAGGCTTTTAAAACGCGAATAAAATTTTCAAAAGTGGTCAAAAAATGGGGTATGACAGGATGCACTTTGATATGCTCTCCGAAGAGGAAAATAGAGCCTTAATTGCCCCGTTTTCTCTTGCGGAAATTGAAGTAGTGGTGAAGGAGGGTGATGGGAACAAAAGCCCGGGTCCGGATGGGTTTAATTTTGCTTTCTTCAAGGAATTTTGGTATCTTTTGAAACATGAAGTCCGGACAATGTTTCATCAATTTTATGCTAATGAAGTTCTTTCGAAAAGTTTCCTTTCCTTTTTCGTTACTTTAATTCCAAAAGTTAAAGTACCGATGTCTTTGAAGGAATACCGCCAAATTTCTCTTCTTGGTAGTTTATATAAATTCCTTTCGAAGGTGTTGACGGCTAGGCTTTCCAAGGTAATGAACTCTATTATTTCCAGATCCCAATCCGCTTTCTTGAAAGGTAGGCACTTGGTGGATGGAGTCTTAGTGGTGAATGAAGTGGTGGACTTGGCTAAAAGATCTAAACGAGAATGCATTATCCTTAAGGTTAATTTTGAAAAGGCATATGATTCCATTGATTGGGTTTTTTTGGAGTATATGATGAGAATAGTGGGTCTTTGTGATAAATGGATGAGGTGGATGAAGGCTTGTGTGTTTGGGGGCAATATGTGTATCCTAGTGAATGGGAGTCCAACAGATGAGATTTGTGTCCGAAGAGGTTTGAAACAAGGTGACCCGCTTGCTCCTTTTTTGTTTCTCTTGGTGGCCGAAGGTTTTAGTGGTTTGATGTCAAATGCGGTAAATAGGAATCTATTCCATGGATTCGAAATTAAAAGGGGAGGGTTGGTCATTTCTCACCTCCAGTATGCCGACGATACTCTTTGTATTGGTGTTCCTACGATGGAGAATCTTTGGACTCTTAAGGCTATGTTACGAGGGTTTGAAATTGACATCCGGGTTGAAGGTGAATTTTCATAAGAGCTCTTTGATCGGTATTAATGTTTCAAGAGATTTCATGGAGACGGCTTGTCGATTTTTGCATTGCAAAGAGGGAAGTATTCCGTTTACTTATTTGGGCTTGCCGGGGGGAGCCAATCCTAGAAAGCTTTCCACTTGGGAGCCTATGTTGGCCAAAATCCGGAATAGGCTTAATTCTCGGGGGTGCAAGAATGTGAGCCTTGTTGGTAGAATTGTTCTCCTTAATTCGGTCTTGAATGCCATTCCAATATTCTATTTGTCTTATTTAAAAATTCCGGAAAAGGTTGTGAAAGAGGTGATACGTATCCAAAGGAATTTTCTTTGAGGAGGTGTGGGAGGAGATTGAAAGATTTGTTGGGTTAAATGGAGGAGGGTTTGTCAACCTAGAAGTAAGGGAGGTTTGGGTGTGCGTGATGTGAGATTGGTTAACTTGAGTCTTATGGCTAAGTGGAAGTGGCGCCTTCTTCAAGTGGACATGCCACTTTGGAAAGTGGTGTTGTGTGAAAAGTATGGGGATTTTATTACCGGTGCACCTCCGGTGGATGGATATAGATGACCGAGGTTCTCCTCCATTTGGTGGAAGGACTTGTCGAAGATAGAAGGTTGTATTGGTGATGATTGGTTTTCTAATAGGGTGGTGCGAAGGGTGTCAAATGGTAGAGGTACAAGTTTTTGGAAAGAGAGGTGGATTGGTGACCAATCTTTGGCTTCTACTTTTCCTAGGCTTTTCAATCTCTCATCACATATGGATGCTAAGATAAGTGACTTGTGTAATTCAAGTGTTGGTTTGGTCACTTGGAAATTTGATTGGAGGAGAGAACTTTTTCTTTGGGAGCAAAATTTAATTACTAACTTGTTAGATCTCTTAGAAGGGTTCGTTTTGAGGACAGTCAATGATAAATGGTGGTGGATGCCGGATGATGGAGATGCTTTCTCGGTTAGATCTTCTTATAGAGTCCTAGAGGGTATTATGTTATTGGAAGATGGTTTGAATGCTCTAGAGGAGAGTGTTTTTGATCGTATTTGGAAGAGCCCAACCCCATCAAAGGTGATTGCGTTCTCTTGGATGGCACTTCTTGATCGTATCCTAACTCGATCAAATTTAGTGTTGCGCCGCGTCTTAACCCAAGAGGAACCTAGGAATTGCATCATGTGCGGCCATATAGAGGAAACAACTACCCATTTATTTTTGCATTGTGATATGGCTTGGTTGTTTTGGCGCTTGGTGTTTGATTGGTTAGGGGTTAATTTTATTACTCCGATAAATTTGTATATGCATTTTGCTTGTTGGAGTGATGAGGTTAATTCGAGGCGGTTAAAGAAAGCTTTTTGGTTAATATGGCATGCCGTTATATGGACAATTTGGAGGGAGAGAAACGCGAGGATTTTCAAAAACCAATTCAAGTGTGTTGACGAGTTTGTGGATGAGGTGAAGGTGTTGTCTTGGTGTTGGGCGTTAAATAGGCTCCGTATTGCATCTTTCCTATTCTACGAGTGGTGTTAGAATCCAAGAGAATGCTTGCTTAGGAGGCGTTGATTTGGTGCTTCTTGGTTAGGGGTTTTTCAACAGCAGCTGGGGTTTTTTGGAGTTGTTTTTATGCTATTATTGCTGGTGTGAGCAGCTGCTACTCTCATGCTTTAGCAGCACCAGCAGCCGCTGGTTTTGACCTCGGTTTTTTGAGCCTTTGTCACCTGCATTTTAGTGTATTGGTTGTTGCTTTTGTAGGATCAGCTGCTGTTTTTTTCTTGCCTTTGTCGTCTGTGTTTTGGTGTATTGGCTCCCTGTAATTTCGTTCTTTGCCTTTGTCTCCTATGTTATGGTGTATTGGCCCCCTGTATTTTCCTCTCCCTAAGCACTTCTTGTGCTGGGCTGTTAATGTTATATGTTGTTTCCAAAAATAAAAAAGTAACACAAGATACAAAGTAGGAACGTGTTAATGAAATTGGGGGTTTAAGATACACAAGATACAAAATCGGTTTAAGAGTCTTATATATCCGATGTGGGACATGGGTTTTTCCCAATAGACCCCCGTCACGCCCAATACTATTTGGGCTTTGGTGCGTGAATCGACCGTCACGCCCAACAACACTCTTTGGGCTTGGTGTGTGAATCGGTAAGTGGCCCTTGAAATCGACAGGCTTTTATACCATAATGAAATTGGAGGCCTAACTCATCCTTAAAAATCGGTTCAAGAGTCTTATCTATCCAATGTGGGACATGAGTTTTTCCCAATACATCCCCGTCACGCCCAGTACTATATGGGCTTTGGTGTGTGAATCGACTGTCATGCCCATCAACACTCTTTGGGCTTGGTGTGTGAATCGGTAGGTGGCCCTTGAAATCGACAGACTTTTATACCATAATGAAATTGGAGGCCTAACTCATCCTTAAAAATCGGTTCAAGAGTCTTATCTATCCGATGTGGGACATGTGTTTTTCCCAATACATCCCCGTCACGCCTAGTACTAATTTGTGTTTGAAACCAGAAACATTGACTTGAAATTAAGAAATATAGATATGGAGGAACTACATACCGCAGATTTGTGAAATTTAGAGGGAAAGCGCGACTTCAGATTTGGAATCACAATCGATTTTGAAAATCTTGGATCAGGAATGGTATGCAGAATCGATCAATCAAACCAAACATGTGAAAAATGAATCGATCAGAGAGTGAAGGAAGAATGATGAGTGAAGGTCATGATGGTGGAGAGTGAAGGTCGTGGTGGTGACGGCGGCGGAGAAACGCGAAGAGAAGGGTTTGTATATCGCGAGAGAGAGAGAGAGAGAGAGAGAGAGAGAGAGAGAGAGAGAGAGAGAGAGAGAGAGAGAGAGAGAGAGAGTTCTTTGGCTGCGTATTCAGAAAGTTGTTATATTTGGCTTTTTTTGTTTTGAAGGAAAGAAAAAAGAAAATATTAAATTTTAAATGTGGTTTATCAAAAATAAATAAAATTAAATAGTTAGTGGCTGCGTATCCAAAAATGGTAGCCAATTGATTTAATATTAACCACCAATACATTCTATAGCAAGTTTCCATAGCAAATCTAGTTTTTTCTTGTAATGAATATTAAATCGAACCATCAAAATATACGGTACAAAGTTTATGGTTGTGTATAGTGATGAGAGTAGGTCAGGCCGGCCTTTAGGGGACTATGACCTAGCTTTACAATAGGTCAGGTCAGATTATTTAGGTAAAAAGGTTAGGCCACGGGCCATAAAACACCCTCTTATATCTATCAGACCAACCTACGTAAGTAAATATAAATAATATTATTATATGTTGTACTTTGAATTAAATTATAAAATGTTAACATTTTCACCAATTTAAGCTTAGTAATATACTTTAATTTTTTTTATATTTAAATGTATAATTATGAATTCAAATTGAAATATGATATTATATATAATGAAGTTCTCTCAAAATTATGTTAAATATGAAAAGGGAGTTTAATCCCACTGATCTATTAACTCACTAATATATTTAAACTTGACCACATTACTTATTTAAAGATGTTCATAAACAGGCTAGTAGACCATACCAGACATTCAAAAAGCAAAACTCAAGTTTGAAATATAAGCCTCCAAAGACAGGCTCAGACCTTAAAGTTTTTTGACAGACCAGACTTAAGCCTAACTCACGTATCCTATTCCCACCCCAGTTGTGCATAATATATAAATGTCACATTTCTCCCATATATCAATTATTACAACACATACTCTTAATTATTACAAAAGATAATACACTATCATACTCAAACCATAACAACAACAATCGATAAATTAACCAAAGCAGACTAGTAAAATCCAATAATAACACATTAAATCCTTTCATTTGCGCCGAACAGTAACGGGACTCCTTACAATGTGTTTTCCATTTGACCATTGCAGCTCCCCAAATTGGTATTTCCTTCTTGGTGTCACACTTCTTGCTTGCACAATAATTTGAAACTTCTTCTTTTCACCTATTTTCTTGAAATTCAAGGAATTTGGTACAACAACAATTTTATATCCAGGCAACTGAGCTTTTGCAATATATGTACTTGGTGGTCCGACATTGGTCACTGTCCGGGTGACAGTAACAGCATTTAACCCAAGATTTGGTAATGTGATTGAAGGATAATTCAAGTCATCTATGCTATGAGTTCTTGAACAAGTAAATGTCATGTTGAAATTAAGTGCTGAAATGAGTTGTTGATTGTATCCAGAAGCACATAAGAAGTTCAAGTAATCCTTAATGCTTAGATCATAAACAAGTCCAGGATCTATTGCACTGTTGGGTTGAATGTGGCCTGAACCATATGCAAATGGATTTGCCAGTGTTTTATCAAATGCATCACGTATTGGCTTGTTGGTGTTATCTCTCGTGCTTGCTGCAAGTCAACATATTTGGATAAGTAATCATTTTCAAAAAAAAATATTAGACATATATGAAAATCTAGAAGTCCCTAGGAAAGGCAACATCAAATTTGCTTTCAGTAATCCACTTTTAGCCGTCATGAATTTATACATGATATAAGATTTTCTCTTCATTAAGCATGTATCATAATGAATATGCAAAATTATTTAACTTCAACTTAAGTCAACTATCAATTATGTTTGTATAGATAGTTAGTATTTGCTCCTAGATATAGATTGTTTGTGTGTCTGGTGAGAGAAAATATACCTGTGGTCATGATAGCTGATTTAATAGCTGCTGGACTCCAATTTGGATGGAGTGTTTTGATAAGTCCAGCAGTGCCAACAACATGAGGGCATGACATTGAAGTTCCTTGCAATACATTGTATGGGAAACCTCGACGAATGTCTGTTATTAAATTAGAAGCACTTGCAAACAACGAATAGGCAGCAAGTATGTTCACGCCGGGTGCAGTAACATCAGGCTGAAATAAAAAATCAAAACCAATCCCATTGAAAAATCAACACAAACTAATAGAAGTGTTATAAGAAATCTAAGTGTATATATCAATCACCTTGAGTATTGACGGTTGAACTTGATTTGGTCCTCTAGATGAGAATGAAGCCATAACTGGAGCTGGCTTTCTTCCATACAATGTTTTTGCTTGTGACAATCTTATTTTAGTGCCTGATTCCCTACAAAATAAAAATATACGATTATGTATAAATGATGTCCTTTATTTGTAACATGTAATTTGATGATATCACAATTTTGAAAGTTTGTTACAACAAGGGTATGTAGTAATATAATTTCACTATGTGTATGTATAATTAATAATTACGTCGAAGATCCATTCAATGCATGAGCTTTTATTCTTATTTTCTTGGCATGCCAGGTGACAGTAGACAAAACATGAGGCTCAGAGAGAAGGGTTCTTCCGTTAACTTTTGGTTGATTTCCCAAAATCATTCCCTTTGCACCTGCAGATAAAGCTTCCTGACCCTCAACAACTGATTTTATTTTACCTTCTCGAACACATGCCACTATTTTACCATTCACTTTTGTAGGATCAAGTGTTCTTGGTCTACAAAATCGACTGCAATAACATGCATATATAAAAATGTTGTAAGAAACAATGATGAAATAAATGTTTAGTTACATTTTTGTGCTCCTACTGATGAAGTAAAGCTTTTGGAATTTACACTTACGCATCTCGATTTGTCACATTGGAAAATTTAGCATCAGTTGAATCCACTAGAGTAAACGACTGGTTATGTGGCAAGTTGACAAAAAGACTTGCTCCCTAGTAATAGAAAACGAAAAACAACTATTTCAGTGCTATAATAATAACAAATTAAAATACATATACAATATTGGTGTAAAATTGTTTCCATTAAAATTCAATCACAACACGTAAATACCAAAAAAAAAAATAATGCAAATGTCTTTTGTTTAAAAATTGTCAAATATGTTATGGTATTAGAAAAGTTGTGATTGAATGTCGGTGAATAATTACTTTCCACTGTTGGTGCATACCCTTTGATCTATATGTATACTATACATACATAAAAATAATACATGAATTTGAATTGACTTTTTTCTTACCTATTTTACCCTATTTTATTTACTATTTTATCTTTATCATAGTATCATCCTAGGGTTGATAACGTTAAGTCTTCTGGTTTATAATTTACATTTACGAGGTTAATCATATACGTGATTATAAAATTGTACATTTACAATCGATGATGGGAGTGAAAAAATAAGAATGTATATGAATTAAATTCACAGTCTTAACCAGAAAAAAATTCATAGTAAATTAATACCAACAACAAAAACAAAAAATTTCAAAAAAAGAAAACGACAACAACAATAAAGAGGAGGAGGAGATGATATACCGTGACTGTTTTGTTACCAACGGTCATGGTACTGCTGAAGTCTCTATCTAATGTACTAGCAGCAACAGTAAACACCCAAGGAGCAACATTAACAACACTTCCAGGGGTAGGTCCTTCATTTCCAGCTGATGCAACTAACAATATATTTCGAGCAAGTGCATGAAATGCACCTATTGAAACCTCATCAGTAAAAATTTGTTCAGAATTTGTACTAGTTGCACCTCCAGCAGAAACAGAAATTATATCAACACCATCATTAATTGCTTGATCAATAGCAGCTAATACATCAGCACCAAAACAACTAGCAGCATCCGTTAGAGACCAACACACTTTGTAGGTTGCAACCCTAGCTCTTGGTGAACCTCCTTTTATGGTACCATTGCCAATACCAAATATGCTTGCACCTGGTACAAAGTTTCCACCAGCTGTAGATAGTGTATGAGTACCATGGCCTACAAAATCTCGTGCTGTTTTTTGTGAACGAGGAAGTTTGCCATTATATGATTCGTAAGCTTTGTTGAAAAATCTTGCTCCGATTAGCTTCCTGGTTTGTATGTATGTAGTGTATAGTTAGTTAGCAAATTTTTTTTTCCTATATCTAGTACCTTCAATGATGTCAAAACTGGGTTGCATAATATTGTTTATACAGCAAAAAATCTAGTAGTGTAATTGTGTAGCCCTTGAAACATGTATGAATGCATGTTAGAAATCTAAAATTTTTGCATGTTGCATGTATGTTCTTATATACTTATTAAATTATATGCATTGATAGCATTGGAGATGTAATAATATGATTCATGATGTTTCTATTGAGTTTTGGATTGTTCGTTGTTTATTTAGAAAGAAAGTAAAAAAAATAAAAATTGAATCAACAAATTTTATTAAAAACCAGATCCCTGTTCAAGACGAACAGAGACCGGTGAAACAGAGAATACAAACGAAAGACACCGTATATAGACGGAACACCCAAATAAACATCATAAAAAAACCCTACACACAAAACACCTAGTTAAACCCTACCTGACAACATCCACCTAAATAAACATCACCACCTAAAAACAGACTCCTTCACGAAACCACCCCTAAAAAAAGAAAATTCATAACCACTCATTGCCACTACTCAACCCAAAATAACCCCCTCTAAATAAAAAGGTTCAGTGCGTGATTTTCTACACTTTATTGGCTTATAATTGTTATATTGGACCAATTGCATCATGTTCATCGTTAATCTCTATACGTTCATTAAAATATCCAAAAAATGTAGATTTCATATGACTATTCATTTATGGTTTTTTATTGAATTGCCGTTATGTTGATCTGTCTGAATGCATATATTTTCCTAAATTATTTACATTGAATTTTGTTATGCGATCAAATGGATTGTCTTTACATGTGAATTGACTATCTAAGGTAAATTCTTCAAAAATGTCTGACTTCATTTTATATCCATTATTTCTGTTTTTGCAAACCATAGTGAGAAAATCACCCTTTCACTATGTACACTTTCATGTTTTTATGCAAATATAACATGAATTTATGATGATTGATCTACAAATGAATGCTATGTGAAGTTGGACGTTTTGTCTTGTCCTTCGTATCTTGAATTGTATAATGTGATGAAAGGTTAAATAGTACAAACATTTTTAATATTACTTTACATTTAAATATTGTGCAACCTTTTTTTTAAAGTACTAGCATAATTGTATAGGCTAAGAAAATCATTAAAAAGGGAAGCAGGTTAAAAGAGAACCTGTTACATGGAAGTTTCTTAGAACCTTTAAGTTTGTTAATTTGACAGACGTTACCCCCACGCCATTTTCTTGGAATTGGGCCTATTCCTCTGTCACTAAAACTCTTCGATTCAGGCCAAACACCTAATGCAAACAATAACTAATTTATCCATCTCGATTTGATTAATTAAAAAAAGAATCAGATCTTTCACATGAAGATTATAATATTGAATTTTGTTAATATATCTTCACTTTTTCATAAAATAATGAACAGTGAGAGAGTAGTATTTCTTGTGATTTGTGAGCAACATGACTTAATTATTTTGAAAGTATTAATTAAGAACTCAAGAAAGCATATTGCCAACTCGAAGAAAACATGTAGTTTTTGTCTCCATGTAGATTAATACAATATTTTCTTAAAAAAAGGAAAAGGTAAAGCATCCTATTTTTCTTTTTACTAAAGGTAAAGCACTAAGTGTTTTTGTCGCTTTAATAACTTTTTTTGTGAAGGTCCCCTTTAAAAACTTTATTATAAGCAAAAAGTTATTAAAGGAAAAACTTTTAATATTGCGAAATGAAAATGTTTTTGTGTACATTATATTCTATGAGGCTATGAGGATGTATACACATTAAAATAAAAATAAAATAAAAAGAGAGAGAAAAGAAAGTGACGTGAAATATATGATAATTTGATGATAGGATAGAAATAGAGATAGAAAGGAGATGATAATGGGCTTAATGAGTGTAGAAAAATAAAGAGTGTCTATTTATTATTATTGTTTGGAAATCTTCCATTAATTCATTTTATAAGAATAAAAAAATGGAAAACATTTCCCAAAAAAAAAAAAGGGAAAAACTAACGAGTGTTCATATGACATTTGTTAAAAAGTTTAAAGAAGAAACTGTCTTCCGATTTATGCATTCAACACATTGAAACTTGAAAAAGTAATTTTCTCTACTTAAAACTTACACATTCCGATCGCTATTATAAGCAAAAATCTACATTTTAAATTCATTCAATTAATGATATATGGTCTTTATTATAGACCACATACATCATTTAATGAATAAATCTAAAATGTTGATTTTTGCTAATAATAATGACCGGAGGGTGTACCAATTATTTCTATTTTAGAATTCTTAACAAGTGTTATATGGAAATTTAAGACACATGTTAGTAGAGTGTTGTGAATTTGTTGAAAAAACCCTCACACCAATAAAACTTGATGTGTGGAGTAAATAAACCAAGCAATCAAATCAAGTGGTTGACAATATAATTAGGTTTGAAGACTAATTCTTGTAATCCTCTGATATCTCTTTGTAAAACAAACTCATCATTATAGTGAAACGAGAGCTGCTCTCTCCCCCATAGTAGGTCAATATTGGATCGAACTGGGTAAACAAATTCTTTTGTGTTCTCCTTCTTCCTTTATCTCTTGTTGTTTATTTTTTCTTGAATTATATTGTCAACCACTTGATTTGATTGCTTGGTTTATTTTCTCTACATCAAGTTTTATTGGTGTGAGTTTTTTCAACGAATTCACAATAGATAGCAAGACTCAAAAAATATTAGCACATGTAGGACACCCACACGAACTTGAGAGGATCCGTGTCCAATTTATAAGAATAAAAAATATTTTCACAAATGCAGGACAATATAACACATAGTGAACTTCTATAGTAAAGTTTAGTACCTGTATCAATGTTAGCTATGATAGTATTTTCACCAAACCTTCCCTTTTGCCAAGCGGAATTCATATCATTTCCACGCAGTCCAAGAAATTCCCATGAACGAGTAGTGTGTAGTTTATGCTCTTTGCTCAAGAACACAGATACCACCTTTGGGTTTTCTGCATATATGTTGAAAACATTGTGAAACCAAATTTAAAATGATATTTATTATTTAGTTGATAACACTATGCCTATTTGGATAAACAGTTTAGTCAAGTGTTTACACTTTACAGTATAAGCTATTAGAAGTATCGTATATGTGCTTATGCATAAGTTATTTCTATAACAAAATATGAAATTAACTTAAATTATTTTATGTAATAAGTTGTTTTTATAAGCTCTCTCGAACAATTTCATAAGTGTTTATGCGAGTAAAAAAACTCAAATAAACCGATTTAAATAGACAACATATCTGCAAGGTGTTTAATATGACAGTGGAGTCATGCTTGTTATGTTTCTCACTTGCAATTTGTGCAGCTTCTTCCTCATCAAGTATAGCTGCAAAGCCATTGATCTGTTTATTATATGAATAAATAATCGCTTCATTTGCCTTCTCCTGGCTGTGAATGATCAATATATATCAGTCAACCAATTAATATCTAATGAAAAAAAAGCTTAATCAGAATATTGTTTCTCATTATTATATATACCTTCCTAAGATTGAACCCAGTAAATCATAATGAGAAGACGTAGCAGTTTCAAGGTCAACAGAGGAAGGAGTTGGGCCATGTGAGTGTGCTCCCATGTATACAATGTAACACTGTAAATAATTAAAAATGACAATAATCAATAATCAATAGCTTATGCAATTAATCAAAATTAATTAAATCATAGTCTTAATTACAATGTATATATGCAATTAATTAAGCAAAACTAGCTAACCTTTTTGCTGGCATGCACATGATTCAGCAATAAAGAGAAAATAATAACAGATGAAACTAGAAGGTGATGAAGAATTAAAATGAAGCGACCCATTTTTCTCTGTTTATGAAAAGTGTTTAGCTTAGCCCATAAGATCTATGCTAATTGCTCTCCTTTTGTAATATAAGGCATACACATAACAAAAGTATTTTAATTCTTAGCTTTTTGGTTAGCTAAAGAAGATATTATATTATAAATGAAAGACAGATCACATCATGTAAACCCAAAAGGAAGATTTTCAAAATACACCTAAAAATCAATTGACACTTGAGATGGAAATAAATAAAGAGAATAATGCAGTAAATATGATATATTAGTGATGTGATGGAAGGAGATAGTTAGAGAAAAAATGACGTGATTAATGGGTATGAGGACCCAAAAAAATGTTTTCGATGGCCCTAATCCACATCATTATTGGTCCCAAAAATATGAACAACTTAGGTTGGTCTGAGTTGTAAGAGCTCTAAAATTGGAACTTGCTTAGCATTCAAATCTTTGGCGGGAAAAAATGGAAAATTGCTCTTCTCCCTTTTAAAATTGCTCATTCTCACCTCAAAATTTCCCAATTAACCCCCGCTGCAGTTAACTAGTACCAACGGTAGTTAACTGCAGCTACCCCCAACAACAATTGACGGTCACCTTTGCAAAAAAAAATTCCCAACGGCAATTTAAGTGTCGTAGATATATTGAAGAAGAACATGCACTACTAGGAACTCTCGATATTCCTGCGGATTTCAGTATAAATTCCGCAGGAGACACGTTTCCTATGGATTTTCTCAAGGATGTTGGTTCCCAGGTAATACCTTCGTGGATAATTGTTTCCTTAGGCTTTTAGAATCCTCAGAAAAGGTACATCCGTAGGAAATGTTAAAAAATCCGGAAGAAATATTCGGTCAGTGTTTGAGAAATTCTTGTCCATAAGCACGTACTTCCGCAGATAAATCCGCAGAAAACGATGTGAAGAGAAAGGAATCAGCAGGTAAATCCACAGGAAATTGATTTGTTTATTTTTAAAAAAAAATGTACTCCAATGTACTCAGCATACATCATAATAAAGTGGTAACAATGCAGAACATATACTGTTGTTTTTTAATCACAAAAAATCGTAGAATATTCAATAATAAGCCATTCTTTCTTATTCATACAATTCGAGACTTATTCATTGTAGCTAATTGATATAATAACTTATTGTAACCCCTTCGAAAAAATATATAATATAATAATTTTTTTCTTAAAAAAGAGTAAAATAGAGATACACAAACAGTGAAAATTTGTTTTATAGTGTTGTCCGATGAGAATTCACCATCTTTCTATTTTAACATATATTGTAACCATTTTTAAAAAATTGTAAGATTTTTAAGTCTTGTTGGACGTCAGTGTAAAACTGAATTCTTTTTCTTTTTAAAACTCGACATCAGGTCCAAGGATCAATTTTGAAGGTTCAATCTCATCATCTATTACGAGGTTCCATTTAAAGTCGAACTAACCCATCTAAATTGTCATCGAAAAAGAAAGTAGTTTACACTTATAGTGTGTTTTCCTTCTCTCATTATCAAAAGAATTTAATTTGAATACATTAATAAATATATAAAACTTTTTTCCGTTGATGGTTTATATAAAAGATTAATTGCATCTCTTAAAAAAATAATTGCAATGACAAAAATAGTTAGAAATTTAATTCAAACAAAATATAATAGCAGTTTTTATTTCGAAACAGGGTTCTGGCAGTCTAACCAATTAGTTATTGATGAAAGAATAAATAATAGCAGTTTTGGGAAAATCCGCAGGGAATTCCCTAGGTAATTTGCTGCGGAAAGTAGTCATACGTAAATCCCCAGCAAACTCAGCAAGAACCAATGTTTCCTTAGGATTTTCCTGCCAAACCAAAATCTGCAGGAAATGTCTAGCTATTTGATGGAACGGCTGCAAAATCCTAAGATATTACTGGAGTTTACTTTCTGTAGGTAAATTCGTAGGTAAATGGCAGATTTCTAGAAGTAATGGTTAATAATAAATTGTAATAGTCTCTCGTTAGTCTTTAGTGCACATGATAATGATATGAGTTAACTAGAAGAACACTTTCTTATATTTCAAATTACTTTTGAATGCACCGAGCATTCTATTCTTTAGGATAGCCAGCCCATATACCGAAGTGGATTAAGAATCAAGACTAACCAAAAGCTTAATAAGACTAATCCTTAATATTTAAATTTAATAACTTAATCAAGACTTGCTAATTGTGTTTTTTTTAATAGAAATAGTACGTACTCAGAATTCAGTCCAGTTAGAATCAAGAACGATTTAATTTTGCTTTGGATCTGTTCTGTCAAGATGCATAGACTAACAAACTGAATAGTCCCTTCAAAAAATAAAAATTATAAATCATAAATGATATGGTGATTGGTGTGAGGGTCGTGAAAAATATTTAAGAAAGTTGGAAAAGAAGGTATAATTATTAGAGATGGTTGTTGTTTGAAAACAGGTTTGTTCTAAAATGTCATCCTTGGCGGAAAGGGCTTAAAGAGAATTAAAACCGTGTTTCATGCATGGCATGGCATAAAAGTAAGAAGTTATTTATTTATTTATTTTTGGTAGAAAAAGTAAGAAGTTGTTGTTGACTGAAAAAGAAGAAACCGATGGTGTAAACTGTAAACTGTAAACTCCAAACGTAATTGCTCATGAGAATGATCCACGATACTTAACTGTTGTTGGGGCAGCAACAGTTAACTACCGCTAATATCGAGCAGCAATTAACTGCAGCTGAGGTTAATTGAGGACTTTCGGTGTGGAAATGAGCAATTTTAAAAGAGAGGAGAAATTTTTAAAAAAAATTATTAACAAGGACTATGACTGTGTATTTAAAGTTTTCTGATGAATAACCACGATTCACGAGAATGGATGTTCAACACCTGTCACAAAATAATGCCAAAAATAATGAATAACCGGTCGTAGGAATCAAGATCATTAAAAAAGATAATATATATTATATTTATTATATGGTTGATGTTATTGAAAAAGATAAACATGGTTTGCTAAAAAAAATTTAAGGAAGTTTATTGGGTTTGTTACAATTAGAAGCTCACAAACATCAATTCCCTATATATTTTTAATCAAAATCAAATTTTATAAAAAGTATCATTCATAATTTATAAGTATTAAAACAATAAAAAGAGCAGAAAGATGGATACGTCAGTGTTTTACAATAGAAGTGTTTCCCGCCGCGTACAAGTACAAATTACACACGCGAACCCCCGCATACAGTGCAAAATAGATTGCAAAAAAACTGCGACGCACAAACAATCACAAGCAACAAACCAAAGACAAGGCCAAGTGAGCTCGAATCTTTGAAGACTGACGTGTGAATCTAACCGCCAACACAATGAGTAGTTTCATTAACCAACAAACCATCATTTCTTATAGCCAAACGTTCCGAACCCAAATTTATCCCTATATTTACGTGTAGGGACAGTTTGATTAAAAAAGAGACTGGCATCTTTGAAGACTTTGTAACAGACTTAATTTGACCACCAAAAGTTTAATCACATAATCATTCTTTTTAAGCACTAATCACATATATTCACACATACCCACCCACCCATCCACTATCACCAATATTAATAAAATATTCACACATATAATCATGTGGTTATTCTATGCTTCTAACTCAAATTATATATACAGATCCGTGAAAAATTCGTTAATCATCAAAAAATTCTTGATTAAAAGAAAATTCAGATACTTGAATTGAATAATAATGGTACTATCAAGTTGGCACATTTTGTTCATAGTTCTCTCTGTTCTGATTCCAACAATATCATGGCCACAAGCTGTTGCTGAAGACAGTGAAGCACAAGCTTTGTTAAAATGGAAAGCTAGCTTTGACAACCAAAGCCAAAGTCTCTTGTCAAGTTGGAAAAATACCACAAATCCATGCAAACCCAAATGGCAAGGAATTCACTGTGACAACTCAAATTCCATTACTACCATAATTCTTGAAAATTTAGGACTAAAAGGTACACTTCACTCTCTCACCTTCTCTTCATTTCCAAACCTTATAACCTTCAATATCTATAACAACTACTTTTATGGAACCATTCCTCCACAAATAGGTAACTTGTCAAAAATAAAGACATTGAATTTTTCTTTGAATCCTTTTATTGGTTCCATCCCTCGAGAAATGTGGACATTGAAGAGTTTAAAAGGCCTTGATCTTTCCGTTTGTAAACTAAATGGAGCAATTCCTAATTCCATAGGAAATTTAACCAACCTATCACATCTAGATTTAGGAAGCAATTATTTTTCTGGTGGTACTATTCCTCCTGAGATTGGAAAATTGAACAAATTAAGGTTTCTAGCAATTCCAAAATGTAACTTAATTGGTTCCATTCCAAAAGAAATTTTTCTGTTGACAAGCCTTACTTATTTTGATTTGTCAAACAACCTTCTATCTGGTGTTATTCCTGAAACCATAGGCAACATGAGCAAATTAGATCAACTTATCCTTGCTAATAATACCAAGTTGTCTGGACCAATTCCACACTCCTTGTGGAACATTTCTAGCTTGACCGCGATCTACTTTAGTAACATGAGTCTTTATGGATCAATCTCTGATTCTATACAAAACTTGGTTAATTTGAATGAACTTGCACTTGATATCAATCACCTTTCTGGATCCATTCCTTCCACAATTGGAAACTTGAGAAACCTCATTGATTTGTTTTTGTCAGCTAATAATCTTTCTGGATTGATTCCTGCATCTATAGGAAATTTGATCAGTTTGGATACCCTTAGTCTCCAACAAAACAATCTCACAGGAACTATTCCAGCTTCCATTGGAAATTTGAAGTGGCTCACTGTCTTTGAAGTAGCTACCAATAAACTTCATGGTAGAATTCCAAATGAACTTAATAACATTACTAACTGGGAAGCCTTTATTGTGTCTGAAAATGATTTTGTTGGCCATTTGCCGTCTCAAATATGCTCTGGTGGAAACTTAGTGATCTTAAATGCTGATAGCAACCATTTCACCGGTCCGGTACCAACTAGTTTAAAAGACTGCTCTAGCATTGAAAGAATCACGCTTCAGGGTAATCAAATAAAAGGTGATATATCAGAAGATTTTGGTGTGTATCCAAATTTGCGACACTTTGATGTCAGTGATAATAAATTTCATGGACACATTTCACCAAACTGGGGAAAGAGTCTTAATCTTGATACTTTAAATATATCCAACAATAATGTTTCTGGGGTTATACCATTAGAACTTACTCATTTAACAAAGCTAGGTAGGCTTCATCTTTCTTCAAATCAATTTACTGGGAAACTTCCAAAGGAATTAGGAAACATGACATCATTAGTTGAGCTCAAGATTAATAACAATCATTTATCAAATAACATCCCAACAGAAATTGGATTGCTGCAAACACTTAATGAGTTGGATCTCGAAGGAAACGAATTGAGTGGAACGATACCGAAAGAAGTTATGAAGCTACCGAGGTTACTAAAATTGAATTTGAGCAGAAACAAAATTGAAGGAAGTATTCCCTCTCAGTTTGGTTCAGATCTTGAATCACTTGATCTTAGTGGCAATTTTTTGAAAGGAAAAATACCAACAGCTCTTGAAGACTTGGTGCAGTTGTCAATGTTGGATCTCTCACATAATATGCTTTCAGGAACCATTCCTCAAAATTTTAAAAGAAGTTTGGTTTTTGTTAATATATCAGACAACCACTTAGAAGGTCCACTTCCTAAGATTCCGGCTTTTCTTAATGCTTCATTTGAATCATTAAAAAATAACAAAGACTTGTGTGGAAATATACAAGGTTTGGATCCTTGTGCAACAAACCATCATAGAAAGAGAAAAAGAGTCCTTCGATCGGTATTCAATGCTTTAGGAGCGCTGGTATTAGTATTGTGTGGTGTTGGAATTTCAATGTATATTTTGTGTCAAAGAAAAAAATCAAATGAAGAAAACCAAACTGAAGAACAAACACAAAGGGGAGTACTATTTTCCATTTGGAGTCATGATGGGAAAATGATGTTTGAAAATATCATTGAAGCTACCGAGAATTTTGATGACAAATATCTCATTGGAGTTGGAAGTCAAGGAAATGTTTACAAGGCAGAGTTGTCTTCAAGTATGGTTGTTGCTGTGAAGAAGCTTCATTTAGTAACAGATGAAGAAATGTCACATTTCAATTCGAAGTCTTTTATGACTGAGATTGAAACTTTATCAGGAATCAAACACAGGAACATCATAAAGCTTCATGGATTTTGCTCACATTCTAAATTCTCATTTTTGGTTTACAAGTTCTTGGAAGGTGGAAGCTTAGGTCAAATACTAAACAGTGATACACAAGCCAGAGCATTTGATTGGGAAAAGAGGGTGAATGTTGTTAAAGGTGTGGCAAATGCTTTGTCCTACTTGCATCATGATTGCTCTCCTCCTATTATTCATCGCGATATATCGAGCAAGAATGTCCTTCTTAATCTTGACTATGAAGCTCAAGTCTCCGACTTTGGAACGGCTAAGTTTCTAAAGCCTGGTTTACTTAGTTGGACCCAATTTGCAGGCACTTTTGGGTATGCAGCTCCAGGTTAGATCCAATTACCCTCTCATATTAAAATTGAAACGATTAGATCATTTTTCATATAGAGATTAATTTCCATGCGTTGATAGTGTAAAATTTGTTTATACGTGCATCCAGTCAAATCACTTCAAGTAGATGATAGTTTATAGATATTTCAGGAACTAATATTAAAAAGTGGCATCATAGTGTGATTTAACTGGATGCAAGTGTAAAAAAAAATTACAGTGTTGTATAATACAAATTAAATCCTTTCATATGATATTGAAACTCAAATTGTATTAAGCAAAATATAACTTATACAAGTACATTTGCTTGTTTGCAGAGTTGGCACAAACAATGGAAGTGAATGAGAAATGTGATGTATACAGTTTTGGAGTACTTGCTTTGGAAATAATAATAGGAAACCATCCTGGAGATCTCATTTCACTATTTTTGTCATCATCTACAAGGCCAATGGCTAATGATATGTTGTTGATAGATGTTTTAGATCAAAGACCTCAACATGTTATGAAACCAATTGATGAGGAGGTTATCTTGATTGCAAGATTGGCATTTGCTTGCTTGAATCAAAATCCACGTTCTCGACCAACCATGGATCAAGTGTCTAAGATGCTTGCAATAGGAAAATCACCTTTGGTGGGAATGCAACTTCACATGATCAGACTAGGACAACTTAATTAACTTATAATTACTTATTGTACTACTCGCTCGATCCCAAAATGAGTAACATATTTGTAAAAATAAAGTTGTCCCCAAAATCAATGATCCTTTTCAATATCTTTCACTTTTGTAACAAAAAAAAAATCACTTTGCATTTATGGTGAAGGTGTGTATATGATAGCAGTACTTTATTAATATTATTTTTTTTTCTCTTTTATTTATACATTTTTCTTAGATGGTGTGAATAGGTCAACTGTGTCAGTTATTTTGAGACAAAGAAAGTATATAACAATAACATCTTTGTCTTTTTCTTAGTCAGATTATACTTATCTCACAACTAAACTCTGGATTATCAGCGTCCCTTCTCCTGAAAACTAGAGAGTTAACAACAACAACAAAAACCCTTGTATTTTTCTTGCACAACATTATCAAGAAATTTCTTTGTTCTTTTCATTGGACAAGTATATACTAAATTTAAAATAAAATGAGAAAAGTAGGAGACAACAATGTAATTGATGAAATCTCTCAATGAGAAAATTATAGCATTGGAGAAATTAAGGAAGAAATTTAAATTTACAAAACAGAAAGTAATGATGAAATTGAAATTTACAAAACATATCTAAAGAAGTTTTTGAGACAAGGTTTGGCGAGTGGTAGTCCACACATAGATTCGGCGGTTTTGCTGAGTTAGGATAAAGGTAAAGAAGGTCTAGGATTCCAAGTTTTCAAAATTATTAAATGATAAATAAGTTTGTGATTTAAAGGTTCAACAATCATTTATTTAATGTAAAAAGATCAAATTTGTTTGTGATTCACTGTATAGGGCATACTCAGTTATAACAGAGACTGGAGTTAGTAACACCTTACAATTGTTACTAATTAGATTTAGTAACATTTGATCGTTGAGTATCATTCATTTCGCAATAACAAAATAAATAAGCGGATCGGAAGTTACGCTCCGATGCAAAAAACAAAAATAATCATCCTTGCTAACAAAGTGTTTCTACAAGAATGAATGGATGTTTGACCCAAATACTAGGCCCAAGTTCTATGAGCCCTTGAGTTTATTTGCATGAGTCATCATAAAAAGATTATATATGTTTCTTCTGTCATATGATAAGTCATTGTTAGTTTTAGGATTCTTCCAAGTTTTTGAATCAGTTTTTAAGAATGGTTTCTTGAGTGCTATATATGTAACTGTTTAATATGGGAATTAAACAAAAAAACAACATTCAAAGAAGTTTGTTAACAGTTTAGTTATAGACCAACTTTATTCTTGCTACATTTACCCTTCACTGTACAGACAAAATGTAAAACATTACAAGAACACCTTTACATTGACAGTGTATCTAATTTAATATCATTTTTTACTAGGATTTGAGTACTAAATCGAACCATCAAAATGTGGCACACAGTTTATGGTTGTGCACAACATATAAATGTCACGGTACTCCCATTTATCAGTTATTACAACACATATACTTTCATTATCACAACTTATTACACTACCATACCGAAATAACAACAACGAAATCGATGAAATAACAAAACCATACTAGTATAAACCGATAATAACACATGAAAACCTTTCACTTGCGTCGAACAGTAACGGGACTGCTTATATTGTGTTTTCCATTTGTTCAACGAAGCTCTCCAAATTCGAATTTTCCCTTCGAAGAGTAACGGGACTCCTTACTATGTGTTTTCCATTTGACCATTGCAGTTCTCCAAATTCGTATTTTCCCTGTGGAGTCACACTTGTTGCTTGCACAGTAACTTTAAATGTCTTCTTTTCACCTATTTTCTTGAATTTCAAGGAACTTGGTACAACAATAATTTTATATCCAGGCAATTGGGCTTTTGCAGCATATGTACTTGGTGGTCCAACATTGGTGACTGTGCGAGTGACAGTAACAGAATTTAATCCAAGATTTGGTAATGTGATTGAAGGGTAATTCAAGTCATTTATGCTATGAGATCCATAACAAGTAAATGTCATGTTGAAAATAAGTGATGAGATGAGTTTTTGATTGTATCCAGCAGCACATAAGAAGTTTAAGTAATCCTTAATGCTTAGATCATAAACAAGTCCAGGATCTATTGCACCGTTGGGTTGAATATGTCCTGAACCATAAGCAAATGGATTTGCAGTTGTGTTTTCGAATGCATCTTCTATCAGCTCGTTGGTGTTATCTATTGTAGTTGCTGCAAGGTTGCATTTTTTCGCAAGTAAGTAATCATCTTAAGTATTAGACAAATACGATTTTTCTATAATCAAATCCAGTGATATATCTTATAAGTATGTGATTTGATTGGGAAAAAAATTCTAGCTATATACTGAGTTCTATAACCATATAAAGATGTTATATATAAAATTTATTTAAATGTTTCTTATCACCTATAAAAGTCACTTATGACCTTGTATTACAATCATGAATCATTAGCATATTTATATAGCACCTATTGAGTTCACGCAAGCAAAAGGAGTGCTTCTTGTAAGCGGGTAAGACTGAGACATGTAGGAGAATAATATCGATATTATTACAACAAATCAATTTAACTTTTTATGTCACTAATTTCCTTTGATGATTAACTTGTTATATGTTCTTAGTTATGATTTTAGTTATATGAATAATTAGGATTTCACTAAATTAATCATATATTATCTTGATAAATAATCATACATGAATATGCAAAATTATTAGGATTTGCTCCATATATAGTTTTTGTGTGTATCTTGGGGTTGAGAGAAAAAAATACCAGTGGTCATGATAGCTGATTTAATAGCTGCAGGACTCCAATTAGGATGAAGTGTTTTGATAAGTCCAGCAGTGCCAGCAACATGAGGACAAGACATAGAAGTTCCTTGTTGTATATTGAATGGAAAACCTCGACGATTGTCTGTTACTAAATTAGACACACTTGCAAACAATGAATAGGCAGCAAGTATGTTCACACCGGGCGCAGTTACATCAGGCTGAAACCAAAAACAAAAGCAATGTCGTTAATATATCAACAAAAATTAATGAGGAGTATTACATAGTAACTAACAAATTCAAGTGTAGTATAAACACCTTGAGTATATATGGTTGAACTTTATTTGGTCCTCTAGATGAGAATGATGCCATAACTGGAGCTGGCTTTCTTCCATTCAAAGCATTTGCTGGTGACATTCTTATTGTAGCATTCGTCTTTATATCTCTGAAAAATAAAAATATATAAGATTATTTATTAATGGTACCTTTCATTTGTAACATGTAATTTAATTAATAATAATGTCCAAATTTTTCAAAGCTTGTTACAAGAAAGATATGTATAAGGAATTATTACTCAGGAGTTATCTCTGAAGTCTTTACGGTTGTGTCTGAACGTCCACTATAATAGCTGATAGTAGACACAACATGAGGCTCAGCAAGAAGTGTTTTTCCATCAACTTCTGGTTGATTTCTCATAATCACTCCCACTGCGCCTGCAGATAAAGCTTCCTGACCTTCAGCAACTGAACTTGTTCTCCCTTCTCGATCGCACGCCACTACTTTACCATTCACTTTTGAAGGATCAAGTGTTCGTGGTCTACAAAATTGGCTGCAAAAATATGCATATAAAAAAATTGACAATCTTAGCATCCTTTATTTTTCACAAATTTAATATCTATGCAAATTATTTCTCGCAACTATCAACTCTGTTATTGCAGTTTTGATCTCTCAAAATCGTGAGTGTTTGAAGTTTTAGTCTTCACTTTCCCAAAATTGGACGGTTTTATTTTTGCAATCAAATGGTTTTTAAAGTCCACGATTTTGAGAGATCAAAACTACATTATAAAAGTGTGGGGACCAAATTTGCAATAAAAGGAACACCAAAATCATAAATTTTAAAAAATAGTCAATCAAAAATACAAATAACTTTTTCATCAATATACAAGAAAAAAAAATATGGAATTCAGACTTACGCATCTACATCTGTCACATTGGCAAATTTAGCATCAGTAGAAATTATTATAAGAAAGTCTTGGTTAGGTGGCAAGTTTACAAAAAGACTGGCTCCCTAGTAAGATAAGAAAAACATAACACAATTAATTTCAATGCTACAATAAGTATAAATTAATGACAATAACAATAATTTGTAACAAATATAAACAATAAGGAGAATATGATAAAAAACTTTAAGTTAAGGATGATACCGTGAGTGTTTTGTTATTAATGGTCATGACACTGCTGAAGTCTCTGTCTAATGTACTAGCAGCAACAGTGAACACCCAAGGAGCAACATTAGTAACACTTCCAAGGGTAGGTCCTTCATTTCCAGCAGATGCAACTAACAATATATTTCTAGCAAGTGCATGAAATGCACCTATTGAAATCTCATCAGTAAAAATAACTTCAGGATTTGTATTAGGTTGGCCTCCAGCCGAAACAGAAATCAAATCAGCACCGTCGTAAATTGCTTGATCAATAGCAGCTAATAAATCGGCACCAAAGCAGTCTACAACATCTGTTAGAGACCAACACGCTTTGTAGGTTGCAACTCTTGATCTTGGTGAACCACCTTTTATGGTACCATTGCCAATACCAAATATGGTTGCGTTTTGTACGAAGTTTCCACCTGCTGTTGATAGTGTGTGTGTCCCATGGCCTACAAAGTCTCGCGCTGTTTGTTGCGAACTTGGGAGTTTACCGTGAAATGCCTCATAAGCTTTGTTGAAAAATCTTGCTCCGATTAGCTTTCTAAGTAGTGCAATCAAATAAACAAAATGACTGTTAGAGTTTATGTCATCAATGTTGTAAAACTGGACTAGACCGGTTTGTTTATTTGATTGAACCAGAAATCGGTTACTAATATATAGTTGACAGATTGGTTCAACCATGGTTTGCCTGTTGTTGGTTAAACTGGTTATTTTATTTTATTTTTTTGCATTCTTAAAACAATTTTATTTTATTAGTCATCTGATTACTTCATGATAATTTCTGACAGCCCCGAACCGCCTAAATCATTATAGTCATCTGATTCCTTCATGATAGTTTCTGGCGGCCTGAAACTGCCTGAGTCATTTGATTCTTCACGTTTTGAGACTCTGACCGTCGGTTTTTCCAAAAGTTATCAATATTACTAACTTCAAGTAGAATTGTGATTTTCAATATTACTTAAATTTGAATATATTGTGCAATATACAAAATAAATTGACAGTGAAGCAAGTTGAAAGAGAACCTGTTACATGGAACTTTCTTAGAAGTATTGAGTTTGTCAAGTTGACAGATGTTACCCCCACGCCATCTTGCTGGAATTGGACCTATTCCTCTGTCGTTAAAACTCTCCGATTCCGGCCAAACACCTAATACAAACAAAACAAACAATAGGATAATTATCTTTTGAGTAATTTAGTCATCTAGGTTTAATTAATTAAAAAAGAAATAAACCTTTCGCATGAAGATTATAATATTGAATTTGAATCTGTAAATGTTATCTTCACTTTTTCATAAAATAGTTGAAATTCTTGTGACTTGTGAGCTACTTGACTTAATTATTACATCGTGTAATCCTCCTCCCGTTTGCAATATTCAAATAAGGAACAAAGAACGAGATATTGTGGCAAATTAAATAAAAAAAAAATCATACTTAATTAAGAACTCAAAAAGGTGTCAAAAAAAAAGGCTTATCATCCAGTTGTTCTATTACCAACATTGTGTAATTTTTTGTACATTGTCATTTTTTGTCCAAGAGGTGTCTTAAAGCTTGACTTTATAACTTCAACGGACATAGTTCGATTCTCACATAAAACTGTTAGTATGACCATTAAAGCCACAATTGTAAATAAAATTTCCTCTTCCCCATTTTTTTTTAAAAGAAAAACATTATGTCAATTTTGGCGTCCTATGAAATCATTAAGACTATACTATTTGCAAAGACTTCTATACACAAAATGACAAGACCATAAATATTAATATTCACAACAAAAAACAAAAACAGACCATAAATATTAAATAATAATACACAAGACCATAAATATCATATTGTTATTTATTTTTCTAGTGATTGGATTTGACATATTTTTTTAGGGGGCCAATATTAAAGTTATCTATATTTTACTTATGTTTCATGAGTGTAACATAACAACTCCAATCAAGTACAGAATAGTGTAGCCCTAGGGTCTAGTTCAAGTGGTTGATGCGTGCATGTAAGTGTTGTAAATTTGGAATACCAAGCTTGATTGTGCTACTAATAAAAATATCCATACCAAGTTGCAAATGTTTTTTATATAAGAAAAGATATTAAAAGAAATGGGAACACTTTTTCACAAGTTATGCGTTAAACAAAAGTACACAGTTTGAATAGAAGAAAAAGTGGCAGATATGAAAAACACTACACAAAAAGGCACCAAAAATTGACCAGCAAGTGCAGGACAAAACATAACAGTGAATGAAAATGAATGAATTTTATTCTATTTTATAAGCAGAAACAAGTTGTATTTATCAGAAATAAAGAAAGACTCTAAACCCCGAGTAAAAAAAGACTACACTGCATAAGACATAAATCCAAAAGTATATAAAAACAAATATATGCAAGGTACACAAGATGCCTTTATAATTGACATTTGATGAGAACTAGGACAAAAAGTACACAGCTATACCACGCACCCATGTAAACAACTAATGATGTGTCATGTTGACTATTCTCTCTAACCTTAAATAGAAGTAAAAAATTACGTTTATTTTGTCTAACAGAGAATGTTGTTCTAAAATTATAAATGTTGGAAATTCAGCTTTCACCGCGGTCTGTCCCTAGTCGCCTAATTGCTACATTTGAGTTGCTTCGTATTGGCTTTGAGGGGTGGATTTAGTCTTACATCGGATAGATAGGACTCTTGATAAGAATTTACAAAGAGGATGCACTTCTTACCTTACGAGCCGATTTTGTGATTTTGTAACAATGAGTTATGCCCTAAATTTCAACACTGAATATTTTTTTTTAGGGAAACACTGAATATTGTTATTATAACTAAATAAACGATTTCGATTGGATTATAGAATGTAGAATGTGGTAAAATTATAAAGGTGTGTACCTGTATCAATGTTAGCTATAATGGTATTTTCACCAAACCTTCCCTTTTGCCAAGCTGTGTTGACATCATTTGTACTTAGTCCAAGAAATTCCCATGAACGTGTAGTGTGCAGGTTATGAGATTTGCTCAAGAACACAGATACCACCTTTGGATTTTCTGCATGTGTTGAAACATTGTGTAACTAATTTAAAACCAAACTTAAAATAATGTGTATGATTTAATGTAAAACACTTGGCCACTTGGGATAAACAATTTAAATAAGCATTTATAGCATGAATGGTTTTTATGTAAGTTCTTATGTATAAGCTATTATTATAACAAAAGTTATAATAAAGTAAAACTATTTTCAAATAGTTGTTTCCATAACTTATCTTAGAAAGGTTATGGTAATAAGCTAAAAGTGGGTTATAAATATGTCATGGGTTATTTTCATAAGCTCTCTCAAATATTTTCTCAAGTATTTATGTCATTTAAAAAACATCAAATATGCTAATTAATTATGACAGTGGAAGCATCCTAATTATGTTTCTCACTTGCAAGTTGTGCAGCTTCTTCCTCTTCAAGCATAGCTGCAAAGCCATTGATCTGTTTATTATATGAATAAATGATTGCCTCTTCTGCCTCCTCGTGGCTGTGAATGATCAATATATATTAGTTAATCGATCAATTTCGTCTAGAGAAAAGCTTAAGCTGAATATTTTAATTAATAGTTTTTTCTTATTATTATTATATATATATATATACCTTCCCAAGATTGAACCCAGTAAATCATAATGAGAATATGTAGCAGTTTCAAGGTCAACAGAGGAAGGAGTTGGACCATGTACATGTGCTCCCAAGTATACAATGTAGCACTGTAAGTAAATAGGAAACCAAAAACCAATAGCTTATGAAATCATGATCTTAATTACAAAGTATATATTCAATTAAGAAGCAAAACTAGCTTACCTTTTTGCTTGCGTGAACATTATTCAGCATCAAGATGGATATAAGAAGTGATGAGAAAAGAAGATGATGAAGAGATAAAATGGAGCGACCCATTTTTCAGTCTATGGAAAGTGTTGAGCTTAGCTTAGGGGATATATGCTAATTCATCTCCTTATGTAATGAAAGGAACAAATATTTATATGGGTTTAAAGACAGCTCAATAGTTTTTGTTTTGTTGTGTTGGAAAGTTTCAAAAGTATTTTTATTCTTAGCTTTTGGTAAGCTGAATAAGATATTATATCATAAATCAATAAAAGAAAGATCATATCATATCATAATTTAAATAAAAAATTTGACAAATTAAACTTAGATTTGTCGTCTTGGCTCTGTAAGATGAAAAAATTTGTGTTGAAATTTGCTTATTTGGTGATGAAGGTTCTTCAAAAATTGCGGCACGGTTAGTTGTAAACATGGCGCGGTTTGGGTACTTGAAGATTGGTTTGGCTCATCGAAAATCGTGGCGTGATTTCATGCAATCATAGCGTGATTGTGGATAAGGTTGGCAATGATATTGTGTGCGAGTTGAAGATCGCGACGCGATCCAAGAAAATTGTGGTGTGATATTGTCTGGGTCTGGGTATGGATACTACATAAGCCTTCATTAATCAATTTTTGGAGAGGCTTTAAGAGAGAATTTTGTCAAACCAAGGTATGGAACTTAGAAGTTAAGGGTTAAGTGTCTTTGTGTGAGATTCTTGGGTTGGAAAATACTTTGCAAACACATTGGGTAGTGAGATTTCATTAGAGGAAAGATCCAAAAGCTTTACCTTTTGTTTTCTTGTTATGATTCATTATGAGTTTGAGTGACTTGGAAAATGGATAAAAATTAGGATTTGTTCTTTCATAGTTTGGGGTCTAAATTCTTATAACCTCTTTGTATACTCGTCTTCGTAGTAGATTGGAGAGTTTCTCTCTCCCCCAGCCATAGAACATATTGATCTAAACTGGGTAAACAAATATTGGTGCGTTGGTTTTCTCTACTCCTTATCTTTGTTGTTTTGGTTATTCTTGTGGTTTTACACTTAAATCTAGGTCTATTGTTTTTGTTGTTTTCAGAAGCTACTTTGATTTGGTTACTGTTTCCTTTTGCTCCACACATCTAAATTTATTGGTGTGATTTTAAGTTCAAATTCACAACAATTTGGTTAGGAAAGACTATTCATCTTGTGTACTTACAAGTTATCCTTTGAAGAACCACCATTAACAACAATGGATGTTTAGTACCTTTCACAAAATAATGCCAAAATATTGTGTGATACAAGAGTTAGAGCCTCTTTAGTACTCAAGATGTGGCTTTTATTAGAAGCTACAACTTGTATCTTTTAGAAACAACGGTGAAATAATCTTGGAACGCGAGAATTGCAAGTTAAATGTAGTTCGAAACATACACTTATTCAAAATCAAGGAAAAAATTATGTAAAACCTGCACATCGAATAATGAAGGTAATACAAAACAGAATTTGCACTCCTTGCCACATATTCTTAATCTGAGGTAGAGTGGAAAATTTCAAATCAATACGACAACACCCTTTCATACCAGCAGCAGCAGTTGATTACATGCATTACATTAGTAGTAAATAAAATATTATTAATTTTTTCCACTTGCTCTCCCCTTCCAAAGCAGTTGTTGTGAAGAAAAATTAACACCGTGAGGCCCCCTCTTTCCAACGTGTTTTATTTCTTCCACTTGCTCATTCTTTTCTTCTAAAACTCTTTCATCCCTTCTCCTTCAAACTCGCAAACAAAGTCTAAATGTGTGTATTATTTTGCATATTCGGATCTTTTAGTAAACCTTGGTGTATGAAGGCAAGTGGTATAATACCTATGGTGACCCTAATAATTGTCGTATCTGAAAATGAGTGCTCTATTTCTTGAAATGGTACTATGATGGTTTTGTTATTTATGAACTATAAGAAAATGTATACCCAAAATCATGCTTTGTGAGTGGTTTTGACAATAAAAAAGAGAGAAAATGGTTTAAAGACAACTTTTACTATTAAAAAGAAAATAAGAAAAATGATAGAAGAGATACAAATATTGATTATTTTACATTGATTATAAACTTGCGTATATGATAGTTAAAGTTGAAAAATGAAATTAAAATTTTACTTTATCCTTGTAAGTTATAGTTGGCTAGTTTTTTCATCTCTGTAAATGGTGAGGCCTACGTTACCCTTTCATGAATTTGGGGTAATTGATCCCTAATGACAAGTAAGATTTGATTATAGAATGAAGAAGATGAAAATTAGATATGAAAGAAATGAAGAAGTTTGATGTTTTTAAAATGAAAATGGTAATTAGTTGTAAGAAAAAACCAAAATGATGAAGTATACATTATCACTTGATGAATTGGGGGTAATTTACCTCTAATAACAAGTAGGATTCGATTATGAAACGAAGGAGATGGAGATCACATGTTGAATGAAACAGATGTAGAAGATTGATGTTTCTGGAGATGAAAATGGTATTTGTTTGCAAGAAAAAAGATGAAAAAAGATAGATTTTTCTTTAATAGGGTTATTACCCCTAAATCATTAAGGGGTAATCTAGAACAAACCACTTTCTATTGTCCACATCATAAAAATAGATGGAAAGCTGACATCAGATATTAAAATAGTGGGAGCTTTTGAATTACAAGAACATAATTTAAAAAAAAATGTATGGACTAAGGAAAAAAAAACTATATTACAAGGACAAAATGTGTATTTGACCCTAATTGTAATAATATACTAAATAATTTAAGCATGAATTTGTCTGTATTTATTAGTTTAAAAGCACAGTCTCTTTTTTCTTTTACTAAAAACCACAGTCTCTTTAAATATTTTTTTTGTTTCTATCTCTATTGTCTTATCCACAACAACTACCTTTTATTTATCTTTTACTAAACCAACTGGGACTGTTAGTCTTCTTTTTGATTGATAAATAAGTAGTTTGTTTTGATGTTAGAAACTATAATAAGTAATTTACCTATAATATATTAGAAACTATATCCAGTGACATATAATCGTAATAATTGGTTAACAAAGACTTTTGATCTTAAACCCTAAAAAAAAAAAGACTATTGACCTTCTGTCACAAAATGGATTTTTTTTTTTTTGAGGAATCAAAATGGATATTAGCATCTTCATAAAATTATGCCAGAACTTTATGATACCAGAGTTATTTAAATTACCAGTAAAAAAAAAGTTATTCAAAATGACGGAAAAACTTCGCATCAGAGAATGAATGGCATACAAAACAGCAGCGCTGATTATATTACATGCAGTTAGTAGTGAATGAAATATTATTAGCCCTTGATTTTAAAGTGTATTATACTTCCTCGCTTAAATTTCATTTCTTACGATAAATATGAGTTCTCACCGAGACTCTAAAATATGTGTAAGAATTTGCTTATTAGTATTTTTTTTTTTTTCTTTCAAAATATGGGTACGAATCAAAATCCTAGAGTATCCTGCTAAGGCCCTACTAATCGTCGTCACCAATATGCTCTATTTTTTGAATATGTATGGTGATGATTTTTTATTGATAATCTACGAAAAAATGTGTACCAACAAACCTTTATGATCAGATAACTCTGAAAAATATGAACAATAAAGATTAAAAAAAAATTGACTTAATTGCAGTTTTGGTCCCCTATTTTCACCATTTTGCAGTTTTGGTCCCTCTATTTTAAAATAACAACATTTACAATGGAAAAAAGGTGGTTTGGAACGCTAGATGATAAAGTCTTCGGCTTAAGCTATTTGGTCTTTATGTTACATTAGCAGTCCATTATGTTTTATTATATACTCGTTTGTAATCTATGTTTTTTTTAACAACGTTTGTAATCTATGATATGCAATGTCATTATTATCATATTGGAACGGTAGTCGTCTATTTGTTATTCTCCATAAAACGTCTATTTGTTATTCTCCATAAAACCATATATTGTTAACATGATATCTAGAGCTTGTTTATATCCGTCTTGAACAACTTATCACTTCCTTTGTTTAATCCCAAAAATTTGAGAATGTGTATGCTCTATCTTTTGATTGGTTCCGTTGAAAAGAATATTGATCCTCCAGCTTAATTGTTCTCGGCATGTCGTCTTCGATATGTGATTGAAATTAGTTCGTAAAAAGTGCTCGTTGATTCTTTGTTTTGTTTTTGCGAGTTTGATTTGTTTTTTTGAATAGGTGAGTTTAATTTGTTGATAATCCTTTTGTGCATCAGGTCATTGTTTCTCTCCCTTTTGATTCTTCTGTTTGGTTGCTCGTTTATCTGTTGGTTCTTATGTATGGTTGCTTCTCCCTCCCGGTTCTCTTGTTTGGTTTTGTCTGACTTGGTTCTTCTGTTTGCATAATTTTTCTATTTGTGTGGTTGATAGTGATGGTTCTTGTTGCGTATAACTCATTTTGGTTGCTGCCACGGCCGTTCCTATAGAATAGGAGGCTCAGCTCTCACAGTAAAATAGGCCCCAATAAAGTAAAAACACAATTTTTTGGTGTAGCTAAGCTTCATTAAAAAATCAGAATCATAAGAACTTCTAAGCATGAAATGAAATAAAAAAAAGTGAAAGATAGGTGAAATTCACCTAACGATGTCTTTTGGATTTGTCACTCCTCCGTTGTGGGAAAGGGGAAACGAATGGTTTATGCGAAATAGCTTTTCAAATTGACTGAATAAGTGATTATACAAGTTGAGGGTGCTTTGATAGCATCAGATTTATGTCCATAAAGGAGAACTCGAGTCTAGAAAAAACTCAAACGTGTACTCAAGAAAGAAAAAGAAGTAACATATTTTTTTTTATTTAAGTGGGGGTGGGTATTAGGCTTATTTTTTTGTTTTGAGGCCCATAGCTTTTGGCGGCCCGGTTTGGTTGAGCTGCTTGCGCACCCCTAAAACAGGGTCTGGTTGAGCTGCTTTTTGGGTTAATTACTAACAAACTTAAAGCTTAGTAAACTTTAGATTGAGGGCAGAGGGCAATGTTAGAACTTTATTTATTTTATTTGACAAACTCACAATACTCTTGTTGATGCATCAAGAGTTATACAATTTATAGTTATATGGTTCAACTAATAACTCATCTGATTGACCAATAACCTAATAGTTTAATTGATAAAATTTTATCATTGTTGAATATATGTCATCCCTAAGAGTTTTAACACTGATGTATGCTCAATGCTAGATTCGAACTCAGGACTTTAGTTAAGCTAGAAGAGACTCGTGCATCTCATCTGAGCGCTCTTGGGTTTTGTGAACCGATCAATGTATGTTTAGATAATGCATAATATATGCTAGGTTTGAGGTTCGAATCCTGGACACCTATGGATTTAGGGTTCGAATCTCAAACACCATAATAATAAAATAAAATAAAAAAAAGGAAGATTATATATAGTATATTTTGTGTGTAATTGTAGTACCACTTGTACTGATCTCCAACTTATGAATGTAATACAACTTATACTTTTTTCAATTATCAATATTCAATAAATCTTTGCCATTTAAAAAACTATAAATGGCTACTTTTCTTTATATCTCTTATATTGACTTTGGCATCTATTCTCCTAATTGTTAATAAGGCTTTATAAAAAAAATTAATCTGGTCTATTAAAAAAATTGGCAAGCATCTTTCGTGATAAAATTTTATTACCGTTGAAATGTCAATGGAAATAAATTAAGTAAAGAAACACAGTTTTATAATCACGAGAAGGCATATTTTCCAACAAATAAAATTTTCTAACAGAGTCAATTAAACTACTACTCCTAAATAAATATGGTTTTTGGCATTATGCGGTTAAGCTGCAAGGAATACGAACAATGAGAAACAAACAAAAATAGCAGTCACTGAATTATTTTTCTTTTAATAAGAGTACTTAGATAGACCAATGTTCCCAAAAATAAATTAGATGATTATTAATGGACATAAAACGACTTTTAATTTAAGACGGAAGAAATATCTATTAGTTTCTGTTTCTGTTCCAGTGCAAATGAATACATGGGAAGTGTTATTTGCAACATCTTGTTCAGGCAACAAGATCTGTTCTAAGATATTATAGAGGATTTGCACAAGTCTTCCTTATTATAGATCTCTGCGATGTAATATTTTGCATCTCTTTTTGTTTTGATGTAAGC
This sequence comes from Medicago arabica, assembly GCA_946800305.1. Lineage (NCBI taxonomy): Eukaryota > Viridiplantae > Streptophyta > Magnoliopsida > Fabales > Fabaceae > Medicago > Medicago arabica. The sequence goes on from OX326969.1 coordinate 42,203,493, forward strand.
ACTTTTGTTGCTAAGGGTTCTGGCCCTCTCCAAGTCTTTTATAGATTTTCTTTACTTGATAAAAAAATAATAATACACTCTTTAACTTTTAACTTTTAATCCAAATAAGTTGAGCCATCCAAGTTTGCGATAGATTTTCCATGTTCTACGTGATTCATGCCGAGTTCAATCCTCAGAGTCAAAGCTACGCTGACCCTATGTCATAGACCAAGAACAAGATAATAAGAACAGAGTGATAATGATAATTGATACACGATTTCTATTAATCATTTGGTCGATGGTCAATGCATATAAAATAATACAATTTGTTAAAAGATATCAATTTTTTGTTTACCGTATAGAAAATTAAAATCAAGTCTTTGTTGAAAGGAAAAATTAATTCCCATTTTTAGGTGTGGATAGTTTGATTAAATAAAAATATAGTAACAGTTGAATGACATAATCAATTCTTGTTTTTCTTGGAAGAATAATCAATTCTTTGTTGAATGGCAAGGAAAAAGAAAGTGGTATGAAGCTCCGTCCAGTAAATATTCAGGCATCTTTAAATCGGCTTATTTCTATTTATCTATTGAAATAAACAATTGTGATATGGTTTGCGGAAACTTCTGAGAACATATTATGATATGTCCATAAGTTGTTTTCAATTTATGTTAATAAGTTATCGGTGATAATTTAAGAAAACAATTAAATTGCATGTTCCTGATCGAATGAAGACAATCATATATTCCTTAAGCTCCAAGAAACCAAGTGAATATTAGTAAAGACTTTACTAACAATAATAAAATCTGTTTCTAAACCAAAAAAGATTCCAAGGCTTTTGAACAGCCACCTCAATAGCTAAAATAGCCCCCATCACCTCAGCTAGAAGGGAACAATGAACTGGGATGATAGCTGGAGCCTTTATATAATGAGGAGGGACATTAAAAAAATCAAAATTTCCTGAACAAAAGAGGTGTTATAGAAATTAGCCTTTCTATAATTGAGTTGCTGCTTCAATATTAATTTGATTAATCAATTAAAAAAAGATGAACACTTTGGTGTCCTAAAGTCTATTTTTTGTTTGAAATCGAACACTTTGATTTCATTTAGTTAGTTTAAGTTGAAGGTGGAAATCGAACTCGAGATAATTTGCTAATATAAGTTGAATACCTACTCATCATTCAATTATTATTTTTTAATATCATACCATTTTCTATATTTCATTATTTTAAAATAATTTAAAATTTAAAATTAATTTCATCGACATGGACCTATATTTAACAAAATTCCAGGATACTAAATTTTTTCCTAAAAAAATAGTTTTCATCTTATCACTCAGTTAAAAAAAATGGAAAAATATGACCATAAAATTTGCATTAAGATTTGAGGAAGACTTAGAGCAATGGAAAAATGTGGCCATAAAATTTGAGGAAAACTTGGGAAATTTTGCACTAAAAATATGACCATAAAATTTGCATTAATGTTTCCTTAGAGCAATAGAAAAATATGACCATAAAATTTGAGTAAGACTTTTGACCACCAAGTTTAACATAATCTCATTTTCACACATACTGTACCCATTATTACCAATAGAAAATATATTCCCACACCCACATGTTTTTTTTTTATAATATGGCTATTCACACTCAAACTTATAAATATACAGATCCCTGACAAATTCATAAATCATCTAACAATATTGATTAGAAAACAATCCATCTATATCTACTTGAATAATGGCACTATCCACATTCATCATGATTCTGTTCATAATTTTGTTCACTTCATGGCCACAAGCTGTAGCTCAAGACAGTGAAGCAAAATCAGCTCTATTAAAATGGAAAAATAGCTTTGACAACCAAAGCCAAGCTCTCTTGCCAACTTGGAAAAATACCACAAATCCATGCAGATGGCAAGGAATTCATTGTGACAAGTTCAATTCAATTACTACCATAAACCTTGAAAGTTTTGGACTAAAAGGTACACTTCACTCTCTCACATTTTCTTCATTCACAAACCTCACAACCCTAAATATCTATAATAACCACTTTTATGGAACCATTCCTCCACAAATTGGTAACATCTCAAAAATAAATACATTGAATTTTTCTCTAAATCCTATTGATGGTTCCATCCCTCAAGAAATGTTCACATTAAAAAGTTTACAAAATATTGATTTTTTGTTTTGTAAATTAAGTGGAGCAATTCCTAGTTCCATAGGAAATTTAACCAACCTATTGTATCTAGATTTAGGAGGCAACAATTTTTTTGGCACTCCTATTCCTCCTGAGATTGGAAAATTGAACAAATTATGGTTTCTATCAATTCCAATATGTAACCTTATTGGTTCTATTCCAAAAGAAATTGGGTTTTTGACAAACCTTACTTATATTGATTTGTCAACAAATTCTCTATCTGGTTTTATTCCTGAAACCATAGGCAACATGAGTAAATTAAATTTACTTATCCTTTCTAATAACACAAAGGTTTCTGGTCCAATTCCACACTCCTTGTGGAACATGTCTAACTTGAACATTATCTTACTTTATAACATGAGTCTTTCTGGTTCAATCCCTGAATCTATAGAAAACTTGATTAATGTGAATGAGCTTGCACTTGATCGCAATCGCCTTTCTGGAACCATTCCTTCCACAATTGGAAACTTGAAAAATCTCCAATATTTGTTTTTGGGATTCAATCGTTTTTCTGGATCAATTCCTGCCTCTATTGGAAATTTGATCAATTTGGATATCCTTAGTCTCCAAGCAAACAATCTCACTGGAACAATTCCAGCTACAATTGGAAATTTGAAGCTGCTCCGTGTCTTTGAACTGTCTACCAATAAACTTCATGGTAAAATTCCAAATGAACTCAATAACAATAGCAATTGGTATTCCTTTCTGGTGTCTGAGAATGATTTTGTTGGCCATTTGCCGTCTCAAATATGTTCTGGTGGAAAATTAAGGTTCTTAAATGCCGATAATAACCGTTTCACTGGTCCAATACCAACAACTTTGAAAAACTGTTCTAGCATCCGAAGGATCAGAATTGAGGCAAATCAAATAGAAGGTGATATAGCACAAGATTTTGGTGTGTATCCAAATTTGCAATACTTTGAGGCAAGTGATAATAAATTTCATGGGCAAATTTCACCAAACTGGGGAAAGTGTCTTAATATTGAGAATTTCATGATATCCAACAATAATATTTCTGGTGTTATACCATTAGAACTTACTCGTTTAACCAAGCTAGGTAGGCTTCATCTTTCTTCAAATCAATTAACTGGGAAACTTCCAAAGGAACTAGGAGGCATGGCATCATTAATGGAACTCAAGATTAGTAACAATCATTTCTCGGAAAACATCCCAACAGAAATTGGATTGCTAAAAGCACTTAGCGAGTTGGACCTCGGAGGAAACGAGTTGAGTGGCACGATACCGAAAGAAGTTACGGAGCTACCGAGGTTACGAATGTTGAATTTGAGCAGAAACAAGATTGAAGGAAGTATTCCATCTCTGTTTGGTTCAGCTCTTGAGTCACTTGATCTTAGTGGCAATCTTTTGAATGGAACAATACCTACAGCTCTTGAAGACTTGGCACAGTTGTCAATGTTGAATCTCTCACACAATATGCTTTCAGGAACCATTCCTCAAAACTTTGAAAGGAATTTGGTTTTTGTTAATATATCAGACAACCAGTTAGAAGGCCCACTTCCTAAAATTCCAGCTTTTCTTCTTGCTCCGTTTGAATCATTAAAAAATAACAAAGGCTTATGCGGAAATATCACAGGTTTGGTTCCTTGTCCAACAAACAATAGTAGAAAGAGAAAAAATGTCATTCGATCGGTATTCATTGCTTTAGGAGCTCTAATATTAGTGTTGTGTGGTGTTGGAATTTCAATTTATATTTTGTGTCGAGGAAAACCACGAAAGGAAAAAAGCCAAACTGAAGAAAAAGCACAAAGGGGAGTACTATTTTCAAATTGGAGTCATGATGGGAAAATGACATTTGAAAGTATTATTCAAGCTACTGAGAATTTTGATGACAAATATCTCATTGGAGTTGGAAGTCAAGGAAATGTTTATAAGGCAGAGTTGTCCAGCGGTTCGGTTGGTGCCATCTATGCTGTGAAGAAGCTTCATTTAGTAACAGATGATGAAATGTCAAAGTCTTTTACGAGTGAGATTGAAACATTGAGAGGAATCAAACACAGGAACATCATCAACCTTCAAGGATATTGCCAACATTCTAAGTTCTCATTTTTGGTTTACAAGTTCATGGAAGGTGGAAGCTTAGATCAAATACTAAACAATGAAAAACAAGCCATTGCATTTGATTGGGAAAAGAGGGTGATTGTTGTTAAAGGTGTCGCCAATGCTTTGTCCTACTTGCATCACGATTGCTCACCTCCTATTGTTCATCGTGATATATCGAGTAAAAATGTTCTTATCAATCTTGACTATGAAGCTCATGTCTCCGACTTTGGGATCGCTAAGTTTCTAAAGCCTGATGAAACTAATCGGACCCAATTTGCAGGAACTCTAGGGTATGCAGCTCCAGGTTAGAACCATTTCCTATATAGAAATTAAAATCATCATATCCTTTTGTCACAAAATACACCACTTGATTTAATATTGAAACTCATTGATTTTTGCAAAATATAACATAAGTTCATTTGTTTGCAGAGTTAGCACAAACAATGAAAGTGAATGAGAAATGTGATGTATACAGTTTTGGAGTACTTGCTTTGGAAATCATAAAGGGAGAACATCCTGGAGATCTGATTTCATTATTTTTGTCACCATCTACAAGGCCATTGGCTGATGATACATTATTGACAGATGTTTTAGATCAAAGACCTCAAAAAGTTATGAAACCAATTGATGAGGAGGTTGTCTTGATTGCAAAGTTGGCATTTGCTTGCATAAATTCAGAGCCACGATCTCGTCCAACCATGGATCAAGTATGTAAGATGCTTGGAGCAGGAAAATCACCTTTGGAAGATCAACTTCACACGATCAAACTAGGACAACTTCGTTAACTCATTGAAATTACTCTATTGTGTATATAAAAATATCCTTGTCTTTTTCTTGTTTCTTCTGTTGTAAGCTTTGAATATTTCTTGTTTCTTCTGTTGTAAGTTTTGTATATAATCAAGTTGATATAAATAACGTTTCAATGTGAATTTGGTTTTTTCGACTTCCTGGGTTAAACTCAATACGGATGGTGATGTTAGTACTGAGCTATGGAAAATTCTTGGATTAAAGCTTGCTTATCAAAGAGGCTTTCATCATATTATCGTGGAGAGTGATGAGTTTCGCTGGCAACATATCTTCACTCTTCGGAGAAGCCAACCATATGGTTGAATGTGGATGCATTTGGCCAAGCATTGTTTTAGTCTTTCTTTGTCTTTTCAGTATTGTGGTTTTTTTTTAATAATGAAAAGCTAATTCATTTCATTAAAAGTCAAATGATCAATAAAAGGATCATGTCAAAATAAATATGAGAATTGACATTATCTTATACTAGCGAAAAGACGGACACTCACTTGTCCGTCTTTCGGCTCTTTTTATTGCGCTAAAGTTTAAAAATTATAAAGAGTGTTCTTCTATAAAAAAAATTATTTTGATTAAAAGTATAAATATAAATTATTGTTTTTTCAAATTATAACAAATCAAACAAACATTGTTTATCTATTTCAATGACACCAGCAATATAACAAAAGAATATAATCTAAATTTTTATCTTTAGTGCGCACGCGCCACAATAGTCTTTGAATTATCAAAATTAACCCAAAGCCACTCAATAGGACGGTTTCCAAAAACTTTAATAGTAGGCTATGTAAATAGGTGCACGACTCTATGCACGTCCTTCAATAATAGGTGCACGTTTTTCAAATCCATAAATTTATCTTGAGCCACTCAATTTCACTGCTCAAAAAATATTATGTATAAAACAATTCTTTTTATTAGATTATGCACGTTTTTCAAATCCATAAACCTATCTTGAGCTACTCAATTGCGTTGCTAAAAAAGTAATATGCATTGAACAAATCTTTTTACCATATTTTCAAAAGAGTCGTGTTAGTTCTGGATTGGGTAAGTAAAACATGATATCTAATTCCATATGCAAAGAAAAATCTCACACATTAAACCTCCTCTTACTCCTCCTTTCATTCCCAATCTTCAAAACCCTACCAATCTCAAAGCTCTCTCACCTTCCTCACTCGCAGTTCATCACTTCGCCACTCGCAGGTCAGCTCATCTTCTTCACTGATCTCTTTATTTGAATTCATTCCAAAACTAAAATCAATTCTGATCATGATTCTAATATGGATGTATTTTTCGTTTTCCATTTCATTTGTTCTCTCCCATAAACCCTACGCCAACCCTAACATTTTTTACTGAAACGCCTTTAATTATCAACCTTAATCCGGCCTAAACTTGCTCTCACACATACTACTTAGTATGCACATTATTCAAATCCATAAACCTATCTTGAGTCATTTAATTGCGCAGCTCAAAAAATATTATGCATAGAACAAATCGATTTACCATATTGTGCACATTTTCTAATCCACAAACCTACCTTTAGCCACTTAATTGTGTTGCTAAAAAAACTATTATGCATAGAACAAATCTTTTTACAAGAATCTGCACATTTTTCAAATCCATAAACTTATCATGAGCCACTCAATTGCGATGCTAAAAATATATTATGCTTAGAACAAATCTTTTTACCCGATTTTGCACGTTTTTCAAATCCATAAACCTATCTTAAATCACTCAATTGCAATGCTAAAAAAATATTATGCATAGAACAAATCTTTTTACTAGATTTTGCAGCTTTTCAAATCCATAAACCTATCTTGAGCCACTCACTTGCGTTGCTCAAAAACTATTATGCACAGAACAAATCTTTTTAGCAGATTCTACACGTTTTTCAAATCCATAAACTTATCTTGAGTCACTCAATTGTGCAGCTCAAAAAATATTATGCATAGAACAAATATTTTTATCAGATTCTGCATGTTTTTCAAATCCTTAAACCTATCTTGAGCCACTCAATGGCGCTGCTCAAAAATATTAAGCATAGAATACATCTTTTGACCTGATTCTTCACGTTTTTCAAATCTATAAACTTATCTTAAGCCCCTCAATTGTGCTGCTAAAAAAATTATGCACAGAACAAATCTTTTGACCATATTCTCCACGTTTTTCAAATCCATAAACCTATCTTGATGTGGTTGTGGATGAAAGTAAGTGTCGGTGATTGAATGTAGCTCTATTACTTTGTCTACCATTTTCAAATTCAACCTCTAGATTCTTAATTTCCCCACACCACATTTATCTCTCTTCTCTTTAGTCTCCACTCTTTCATTTTCTTCTCTAATTTCTATCCTCATTCTCTCTCATTTTTCTTATTAATTTCGATCTCTCCTACCGAATTTAGAAACAAACTTGGAATATCCTTTACGGTGATTGGGTTGGAATATCCGTTCTTTTTATTGCATTAATGCATGTAACATGTTATAAGGGTTTGTCTAACATGTGCAATATTGCACAACAACTAATTGTAGCAACTTTTTTTTAAAAGTAACAATTATTTATTAAAAAGTTAAATCATTAATATGAAATGTACAAGTTTCGATAAAAACTTACTATTTTGTATTTCTTAACATGTGCAAATTTTCACATGATAGAAAAATCCATCTTTATTATCTAATTTAATCCTTCTTAACATTGCAACCCTAATTACATAATCTTAACCCTGGATTTTGGGTGCCAAAGCATTTGGATCGTTGATTTCAATGCAATATTGATCAGCACACATCACGAGAAGCATTAAAACCTTGATTGCAACCCCTAAACCTACTTACTTTTGGTGTCAATGCATCTCATCTGTTTATTTCAATGGCTAATGATCTGCACACGTTTCAAGACACATTTCAAATTCAAATTTCCCCCCAAATTGTCTTTTAACTAACCACCCTTTGTTAAACATTTACTTAATCCATACATGCATTAATTGATTGTGTGTTTCCCATGCATGTGTGTATTTCTTATGCAGTGTTAATTTATCACTTATGCTAGTTTAGTCCTATATATAACCAAACACCACAATCCGTAGGCATCTAGAAACACACATGTATCAAGCAAGAGGTTATGGTGAATTCCAATGTGCAAGCCCTACTTTCATACGCTTGCTTGACAGGTATGATTAATGCCTCCATTGATGTCTTTTTTTTTGGATGATTCACGTGTGTGTGTGTGTGTTTTTAAATATTTTGGTGTATCGTGGATTAGATGTTTTCCTTTAATGTTTTGTTGATCTCCCCTTGATGTACATGAAGTTTTTCGGAATCATGATGCATTAATCTTACTTTATAACTTACCTGTTTGCCACACGATTCTTTTATTATTATAACAGCACATGTGTTCGCCAATATATCAAGTAGACGAAAGCTTATAATTTAAAACCATTGAGATCATATTAAGATTTTTTCAATTGCATTGTTTAGGTACACTTTAGAATTCTATCAAGTCTATTTTGGAGTATTAAATATTTATTGTGCTCAAGACAAATAGTGCACAACACCCTCATTTATTGATGAGGTGCCAATTTAATATCATATATTATAAACATGTGCCCACCTCATATGCATATAACTATTAAATTTGTAATTGAACGTGCTTTGATTAGATGAATAAACATTTTTCGCTTAATTTGGTATTGAAATTAAGATTTTCTTCAATTGCAACCGGTATGAACACTTTAGAATGTGATATATAATGTATTGATTTCAACTTACTAAACCTTTCCAACAGAGATACACATGCTATGTACTGACTTTTAGATTGATATCCATGTGAGTTAATGATAATCCCTTTACGGATTTCAAGGTAAGAGCTCTTTAATGGAGTCTTTAGCATAACACTAACATGTGGTTCAATGTTTATTGTCATCAATGCAAATTAATCATGTCAACTTCGCGGTGCTCAAGGTAATAAATTATTATCATTGGGTACATTGTTCAATGTGTTTATCAATCCATAGTTTGTCCATTAAAGTCTTAATGGGCTCAATGCAATTAGTTGTAATATATTTAATGTGCCACATTTAATAGTTATACTCATTGGTGCGGTGTTCAACACTTCTCAGTAGTGTCAAGGCTCTTTTGGAGCATTAAATGTTTACGGTGTTCAAGGTAAGAGTTATCTAATGTCATCAATGCAAGTTAATGATATCCCTTTCACGGTGTTGAAGATAATGAATTCTCATTATTATATACGGTGTTCAAGGTGTTTATCAATCCATATTTTGTCAATTAAAGTCTAATTGGGCTCAATGCAATTAGTTGTAGTACATTTTAACGTGCCACATTTAATGGTTATACTCATTGGTGCAGTCCTCAACACTTTTAAGTGGTGTCAAGGCTACTTTGGAGCATTAAATGTTTACGGTGCTCAAGGTAAGATCATTGCCAATGGCACATGCTGAAATTAACTTGAATACAAATTGATGCGGACTTTATGCAGGAATCAATCATTGTAAAAAAAAATTGTATGAATTATAGATCAAGAATTCGTATGGATTCAGACATAAAGCATCATGTATTTATGAAAGGAGATAAAATCTAATTGTGTCTTTAATGGTTTCGATGCTCAATACACCTTTGGTTTCTCGAGTCATTTTTGGGGCAATAAGTGTGTACGGTGCTCATGGAAATTAATGGATCTCTATTTTAGTGTGCAATAAATGCACCGTACTAATGTGTACGAGGCTTAATACATATAGTGTTTATTTACACTCATTTAGCACCCGGATTAATGGTTACGATGTTCAATGCACTGTTGGTTTCTCAACACATCTTTCTGGCATAAAATGTGTACGGGGTTCAATGCAATTAATGTATGGTCTGTTTTAGTGTGCCAAATTTTATATTTGTACCAATGTTTGCGGTGTTCAATACATGTATTGTAAATACGTGCGCATTTAGGTCATAAAATGTTTACGGTGCACAATGCAATTAATTTTTGTCCGCTTCGCGGTGCTCAAGATAAGCATTATCTAAAGGTGTCTTGAACCAAACACTTTCTCGTTTTTCAATGTACATGGTTGGCGAGACATTGTGTTTGGCACCCTCCAAAATATTAATGTGTGCGGTGCTCAAGATGACGCTTCCATGCCACCATCATTGATTGCTTTAGGCGCCACTAATGGACCTAATGTTTATATAAATATTGCAGAGCAAGTTAAGAAATGCATGATCTTATATAACACTTCATATACTTGTGCTTAACATATATGTTCATGTGGTTTGAGATGTTCTGAAGGGTTCTATCTTATACACAATAAAAAAAAATTTCTCTATTTGAACCAAAGTATTGTTAGTGTGAGAACCGTCATGGAGCCTAACGAGAGGTGCATAACTATTCAAAGAAGATCCACATTGTCTGATATCACGAATGGTATACATAATCCTACAATTTAATATATATGGTGAATTTAACTTTCTTTTTTTGGTTCTTTACGACTTATTATTTTTATTTGGAGATGCAGTGTCATCATCATCTGAGTTTTCACAAGTATCCATCGAGAAATGGTCTTCAAATTCTATTGACTAATTAAAATGGTGATTGCATCAATACTACGTCAAATGTAGTATATTTAAACGTGTAGACGATGCAGTGTCGTCATCATCTGAGTTTTCACAAGTATCCATCGAGAAATGATCTTCAAATTCTATTGACTAATTAAAATGGTGATTGCATCAATACTACGTCAAATGTAGTATATTTAAGAGTGTAGACATCCATTGTTGAAGTAATAAAATACACTTGTGATTGGTGGTATTAGCTTGGGATCTGGGAGTGTGCTCCTCCTCGAGGTCTTAAGTTCGATTCCCTCTGATGTCAATTTAGATAGGCTAGTTTAGCTTCTTAAAAAAATATACACTTACGATTTATAGTATTCTTTATTCAAAATAATTAGTAATGTAAGTGATTTATAGTATGTATTGCAGTACAATGTTTTACAAAGATATATATGACCTGAACGACACTACGAGATAAAGATATAGTATTATAAATGCTTTCATGTTTGGAACATTCAAGGAAGGAACATTTGTCAAAGAAAAAGAAAATCAAGCCAGGAACATTAAGATAAGACATAAAGCAAAATGCCTTATATAATTAATTATTCGTACCTACCATGCACATGTGTTTAGTACAGTAAGAGCAACTTTCTACTCATTTAAGATATTAAGTAAATGAGAAAGTACATTTATTTTTTGATAATTCTTGTGATAAATCTTTTTCTTATATTTAATATTATGTTTTTATTCTCTTTTTATTTTTCTATTTGTTATTTTTGTTCCAAAAGAAGAAGGAAAACAATTGTCCCAAAAATTGTTCAAAAAATGACGGTGCAAATATCATTTTTCTAAGTAAAAAGTATAATCTTAAAAAAAGAAATGAATTTGTCGATTTTCTTACAAAGACTGAAACTTAGTTCCATGTAATAGATTTGAAATAAATGTCCTCCCAAACTCAAGTTGGCTCATGTTGATAGCTGATGTTTTCGGTGTTGCACGTTCGCAAGCTTAGTTTCTTTTCTTGTTTCCTTTTTTTTTTTTTACATTGCATCATAAAAAAAATGAAAAAGGTATTGCGAAAAAAGTGAACATATTGAAATAAAAAGTTGAAATAAAATTCATTTATACAGCAAAAGTTGACTGATTCCGAAAGAAAAAAGAATTAGCTAGAATTTAAATTTTAATTCCAATCCCAGTCATGAATGGAGCTAGAAATTAAGCTTGTTAGACCAATTTCAAAATCATAATTTAGTGAGGAATTATAAATTTCAAAAGCACAATATATATTCTCTAAAAAAAAAAAGCACAATATATACAAAAGAAATTAATCACCCAAGAGCGCTTAGATGAGATGGGACGGGTCTCTTCTAGTTTAACCAAGGTCCTGGGTTCGAGTAACTAGTGATTAGATTTTATTTCTTAAAACAAATAATATGTTTGGTACATTTCAGATATTTTCGGAATATATGAGGGTTACAACGGTGGGAATGATTTTTCTATTGTTAAATAATGATGCTCTTTAGATATACTCAGTTTACATCAATGATGTTCTCTTTTTGAGGTACACTTCCTCCATAAAGAAATGTAAGCAAAAGTGGTGGATGGATGAAAAATCAATCGTTTAATTATATTTTTGGTTCCTGTGTTTTGGCCTACTCACGAAAATGGTCTTGTTCTTTTAAAACAGAATAAAACTGTCATTTCAATTATCATTGTTGTATTTTTCGTCCTACCCCTCATTTTATCCTCCAAAAACGTTGATGTGTCCAAAATAACTCTTATGTGTCAATTCCAACTTGAAAAATGATTTTAAAATGTCATAAAATTTAGTGTTTAAAATTTGGAAAAACATTTTAATATTTTAGAAATTATAAATAAAAAATGAAATTTCATTTAGTTCCCAAATCCTAATTCCATAAGAACCCTAATTCTATCTTCTTCCTCATCCAGATTCTTCTTTGTTTTTCACCTACCCATTTCTCTTCTCATGATAAACACATTCCATCTTCTCTCTTAATCTCCACTTCTCTTTGATTTGATTGTGAAACATAACAACAACAACCCAAATCCAAAAATGGGTAGCAGCAACCCAAATCAAATAATAGAACAACAGATCGATTTAATTCTCAATTCAACCCTCAATTCGATTCTGATTTTGGATTTCAGCCCTCCATTCCAGATTCGTTTTCATATCGTTTTATGAAAAATTTGGGGGATTTGAGAATTTTAGGATTTTTAAATATTGGACGCTTAAGAGAGGGAGACGATTGCAGGGAAGAGAAGGATAAGAAAGGGGAATGAGAGAAGAGAGAATGGAGAAGAAAAGGACGGGTGAAGAGAGATGGAAGAAAGAGATAAGCTCAGCCTTTCCTCTTGCTCCTATACTATACCTCATAAACCTCCCTGTAAACCCAACAAGACACATGAAACTCAGCAAGAACAACCTCACAAAACAAACACAATCAATTAAACTACTACTCCTAAATAAATATGGTTTTTGGCATTATGCGGTTAAGCTGCAAGGAATACGAACAATGAGAAACAAACAAAAATAGCAGTCACTGAATTATTTTTCTTTTAATAAGAGTACTTAGATAGACCAATGTTCCCAAAAATAAATTAGATGATTATTAATGGACATAAAACGACTTTTAATTTAAGACGGAAGAAATATCTATTAGTTTCTGTTTCTGTTCCAGTGCAAATGAATACATGGGAAGTGTTATTTGCAACATCTTGTTCAGGCAACAAGATCTGTTCTAAGATATTATAGAGGATTTGCACAAGTCTTCCTTATTATAGATCTCTGCGATGTAATATTTTGCATCTCTTTTTGTTTTGATGTAAGCACTTTTGTTGCTAAGGGTTCTGGCCCTCTCCAAGTCTTTTATAGATTTTCTTTACTTGATAAAAAAATAATAATACACTCTTTAACTTTTAACTTTTAATCCAAATAAGTTGAGCCATCCAAGTTTGCGATAGATTTTCCATGTTCTACGTGATTCATGCCGAGTTCAATCCTCAGAGTCAAAGCTACGCTGACCCTATGTCATAGACCAAGAACAAGATAATAAGAACAGAGTGATAATGATAATTGATACACGATTTCTATTAATCATTTGGTCGATGGTCAATGCATATAAAATAATACAATTTGTTAAAAGATATCAATTTTTTGTTTACCGTATAGAAAATTAAAATCAAGTCTTTGTTGAAAGGAAAAATTAATTCCCATTTTTAGGTGTGGATAGTTTGATTAAATAAAAATATAGTAACAGTTGAATGACATAATCAATTCTTGTTTTTCTTGGAAGAATAATCAATTCTTTGTTGAATGGCAAGGAAAAAGAAAGTGGTATGAAGCTCCGTCCAGTAAATATTCAGGCATCTTTAAATCGGCTTATTTCTATTTATCTATTGAAATAAACAATTGTGATATGGTTTGCGGAAACTTCTGAGAACATATTATGATATGTCCATAAGTTGTTTTCAATTTATGTTAATAAGTTATCGGTGATAATTTAAGAAAACAATTAAATTGCATGTTCCTGATCGAATGAAGACAATCATATATTCCTTAAGCTCCAAGAAACCAAGTGAATATTAGTAAAGACTTTACTAACAATAATAAAATCTGTTTCTAAACCAAAAAAGATTCCAAGGCTTTTGAACAGCCACCTCAATAGCTAAAATAGCCCCCATCACCTCAGCTAGAAGGGAACAATGAACTGGGATGATAGCTGGAGCCTTTATATAATGAGGAGGGACATTAAAAAAATCAAAATTTCCTGAACAAAAGAGGTGTTATAGAAATTAGCCTTTCTATAATTGAGTTGCTGCTTCAATATTAATTTGATTAATCAATTAAAAAAAGATGAACACTTTGGTGTCCTAAAGTCTATTTTTTGTTTGAAATCGAACACTTTGATTTCATTTAGTTAGTTTAAGTTGAAGGTGGAAATCGAACTCGAGATAATTTGCTAATATAAGTTGAATACCTACTCATCATTCAATTATTATTTTTTAATATCATACCATTTTCTATATTTCATTATTTTAAAATAATTTAAAATTTAAAATTAATTTCATCGACATGGACCTATATTTAACAAAATTCCAGGATACTAAATTTTTTCCTAAAAAAATAGTTTTCATCTTATCACTCAGTTAAAAAAAATGGAAAAATATGACCATAAAATTTGCATTAAGATTTGAGGAAGACTTAGAGCAATGGAAAAATGTGGCCATAAAATTTGAGGAAAACTTGGGAAATTTTGCACTAAAAATATGACCATAAAATTTGCATTAATGTTTCCTTAGAGCAATAGAAAAATATGACCATAAAATTTGAGTAAGACTTTTGACCACCAAGTTTAACATAATCTCATTTTCACACATACTGTACCCATTATTACCAATAGAAAATATATTCCCACACCCACATGTTTTTTTTTTATAATATGGCTATTCACACTCAAACTTATAAATATACAGATCCCTGACAAATTCATAAATCATCTAACAATATTGATTAGAAAACAATCCATCTATATCTACTTGAATAATGGCACTATCCACATTCATCATGATTCTGTTCATAATTTTGTTCACTTCATGGCCACAAGCTGTAGCTCAAGACAGTGAAGCAAAATCAGCTCTATTAAAATGGAAAAATAGCTTTGACAACCAAAGCCAAGCTCTCTTGCCAACTTGGAAAAATACCACAAATCCATGCAGATGGCAAGGAATTCATTGTGACAAGTTCAATTCAATTACTACCATAAACCTTGAAAGTTTTGGACTAAAAGGTACACTTCACTCTCTCACATTTTCTTCATTCACAAACCTCACAACCCTAAATATCTATAATAACCACTTTTATGGAACCATTCCTCCACAAATTGGTAACATCTCAAAAATAAATACATTGAATTTTTCTCTAAATCCTATTGATGGTTCCATCCCTCAAGAAATGTTCACATTAAAAAGTTTACAAAATATTGATTTTTTGTTTTGTAAATTAAGTGGAGCAATTCCTAGTTCCATAGGAAATTTAACCAACCTATTGTATCTAGATTTAGGAGGCAACAATTTTTTTGGCACTCCTATTCCTCCTGAGATTGGAAAATTGAACAAATTATGGTTTCTATCAATTCCAATATGTAACCTTATTGGTTCTATTCCAAAAGAAATTGGGTTTTTGACAAACCTTACTTATATTGATTTGTCAACAAATTCTCTATCTGGTTTTATTCCTGAAACCATAGGCAACATGAGTAAATTAAATTTACTTATCCTTTCTAATAACACAAAGGTTTCTGGTCCAATTCCACACTCCTTGTGGAACATGTCTAACTTGAACATTATCTTACTTTATAACATGAGTCTTTCTGGTTCAATCCCTGAATCTATAGAAAACTTGATTAATGTGAATGAGCTTGCACTTGATCGCAATCGCCTTTCTGGAACCATTCCTTCCACAATTGGAAACTTGAAAAATCTCCAATATTTGTTTTTGGGATTCAATCGTTTTTCTGGATCAATTCCTGCCTCTATTGGAAATTTGATCAATTTGGATATCCTTAGTCTCCAAGCAAACAATCTCACTGGAACAATTCCAGCTACAATTGGAAATTTGAAGCTGCTCCGTGTCTTTGAACTGTCTACCAATAAACTTCATGGTAAAATTCCAAATGAACTCAATAACAATAGCAATTGGTATTCCTTTCTGGTGTCTGAGAATGATTTTGTTGGCCATTTGCCGTCTCAAATATGTTCTGGTGGAAAATTAAGGTTCTTAAATGCCGATAATAACCGTTTCACTGGTCCAATACCAACAACTTTGAAAAACTGTTCTAGCATCCGAAGGATCAGAATTGAGGCAAATCAAATAGAAGGTGATATAGCACAAGATTTTGGTGTGTATCCAAATTTGCAATACTTTGAGGCAAGTGATAATAAATTTCATGGGCAAATTTCACCAAACTGGGGAAAGTGTCTTAATATTGAGAATTTCATGATATCCAACAATAATATTTCTGGTGTTATACCATTAGAACTTACTCGTTTAACCAAGCTAGGTAGGCTTCATCTTTCTTCAAATCAATTAACTGGGAAACTTCCAAAGGAACTAGGAGGCATGGCATCATTAATGGAACTCAAGATTAGTAACAATCATTTCTCGGAAAACATCCCAACAGAAATTGGATTGCTAAAAGCACTTAGCGAGTTGGACCTCGGAGGAAACGAGTTGAGTGGCACGATACCGAAAGAAGTTACGGAGCTACCGAGGTTACGAATGTTGAATTTGAGCAGAAACAAGATTGAAGGAAGTATTCCATCTCTGTTTGGTTCAGCTCTTGAGTCACTTGATCTTAGTGGCAATCTTTTGAATGGAACAATACCTACAGCTCTTGAAGACTTGGCACAGTTGTCAATGTTGAATCTCTCACACAATATGCTTTCAGGAACCATTCCTCAAAACTTTGAAAGGAATTTGGTTTTTGTTAATATATCAGACAACCAGTTAGAAGGCCCACTTCCTAAAATTCCAGCTTTTCTTCTTGCTCCGTTTGAATCATTAAAAAATAACAAAGGCTTATGCGGAAATATCACAGGTTTGGTTCCTTGTCCAACAAACAATAGTAGAAAGAGAAAAAATGTCATTCGATCGGTATTCATTGCTTTAGGAGCTCTAATATTAGTGTTGTGTGGTGTTGGAATTTCAATTTATATTTTGTGTCGAGGAAAACCACGAAAGGAAAAAAGCCAAACTGAAGAAAAAGCACAAAGGGGAGTACTATTTTCAAATTGGAGTCATGATGGGAAAATGACATTTGAAAGTATTATTCAAGCTACTGAGAATTTTGATGACAAATATCTCATTGGAGTTGGAAGTCAAGGAAATGTTTATAAGGCAGAGTTGTCCAGCGGTTCGGTTGGTGCCATCTATGCTGTGAAGAAGCTTCATTTAGTAACAGATGATGAAATGTCAAAGTCTTTTACGAGTGAGATTGAAACATTGAGAGGAATCAAACACAGGAACATCATCAACCTTCAAGGATATTGCCAACATTCTAAGTTCTCATTTTTGGTTTACAAGTTCATGGAAGGTGGAAGCTTAGATCAAATACTAAACAATGAAAAACAAGCCATTGCATTTGATTGGGAAAAGAGGGTGATTGTTGTTAAAGGTGTCGCCAATGCTTTGTCCTACTTGCATCACGATTGCTCACCTCCTATTGTTCATCGTGATATATCGAGTAAAAATGTTCTTATCAATCTTGACTATGAAGCTCATGTCTCCGACTTTGGGATCGCTAAGTTTCTAAAGCCTGATGAAACTAATCGGACCCAATTTGCAGGAACTCTAGGGTATGCAGCTCCAGGTTAGAACCATTTCCTATATAGAAATTAAAATCATCATATCCTTTTGTCACAAAATACACCACTTGATTTAATATTGAAACTCATTGATTTTTGCAAAATATAACATAAGTTCATTTGTTTGCAGAGTTAGCACAAACAATGAAAGTGAATGAGAAATGTGATGTATACAGTTTTGGAGTACTTGCTTTGGAAATCATAAAGGGAGAACATCCTGGAGATCTGATTTCATTATTTTTGTCACCATCTACAAGGCCATTGGCTGATGATACATTATTGACAGATGTTTTAGATCAAAGACCTCAAAAAGTTATGAAACCAATTGATGAGGAGGTTGTCTTGATTGCAAAGTTGGCATTTGCTTGCATAAATTCAGAGCCACGATCTCGTCCAACCATGGATCAAGTATGTAAGATGCTTGGAGCAGGAAAATCACCTTTGGAAGATCAACTTCACACGATCAAACTAGGACAACTTCGTTAACTCATTGAAATTACTCTATTGTGTATATAAAAATATCCTTGTCTTTTTCTTGTTTCTTCTGTTGTAAGCTTTGAATATTTCTTGTTTCTTCTGTTGTAAGTTTTGTATATAATCAAGTTGATATAAATAACGTTTCAATGTGAATTTGGTTTTTTCGACTTCCTGGGTTAAACTCAATACGGATGGTGATGTTAGTACTGAGCTATGGAAAATTCTTGGATTAAAGCTTGCTTATCAAAGAGGCTTTCATCATATTATCGTGGAGAGTGATGAGTTTCGCTGGCAACATATCTTCACTCTTCGGAGAAGCCAACCATATGGTTGAATGTGGATGCATTTGGCCAAGCATTGTTTTAGTCTTTCTTTGTCTTTTCAGTATTGTGGTTTTTTTTTAATAATGAAAAGCTAATTCATTTCATTAAAAGTCAAATGATCAATAAAAGGATCATGTCAAAATAAATATGAGAATTGACATTATCTTATACTAGCGAAAAGACGGACACTCACTTGTCCGTCTTTCGGCTCTTTTTATTGCGCTAAAGTTTAAAAATTATAAAGAGTGTTCTTCTATAAAAAAAATTATTTTGATTAAAAGTATAAATATAAATTATTGTTTTTTCAAATTATAACAAATCAAACAAACATTGTTTATCTATTTCAATGACACCAGCAATATAACAAAAGAATATAATCTAAATTTTTATCTTTAGTGCGCACGCGCCACAATAGTCTTTGAATTATCAAAATTAACCCAAAGCCACTCAATAGGACGGTTTCCAAAAACTTTAATAGTAGGCTATGTAAATAGGTGCACGACTCTATGCACGTCCTTCAATAATAGGTGCACGTTTTTCAAATCCATAAATTTATCTTGAGCCACTCAATTTCACTGCTCAAAAAATATTATGTATAAAACAATTCTTTTTATTAGATTATGCACGTTTTTCAAATCCATAAACCTATCTTGAGCTACTCAATTGCGTTGCTAAAAAAGTAATATGCATTGAACAAATCTTTTTACCATATTTTCAAAAGAGTCGTGTTAGTTCTGGATTGGGTAAGTAAAACATGATATCTAATTCCATATGCAAAGAAAAATCTCACACATTAAACCTCCTCTTACTCCTCCTTTCATTCCCAATCTTCAAAACCCTACCAATCTCAAAGCTCTCTCACCTTCCTCACTCGCAGTTCATCACTTCGCCACTCGCAGGTCAGCTCATCTTCTTCACTGATCTCTTTATTTGAATTCATTCCAAAACTAAAATCAATTCTGATCATGATTCTAATATGGATGTATTTTTCGTTTTCCATTTCATTTGTTCTCTCCCATAAACCCTACGCCAACCCTAACATTTTTTACTGAAACGCCTTTAATTATCAACCTTAATCCGGCCTAAACTTGCTCTCACACATACTACTTAGTATGCACATTATTCAAATCCATAAACCTATCTTGAGTCATTTAATTGCGCAGCTCAAAAAATATTATGCATAGAACAAATCGATTTACCATATTGTGCACATTTTCTAATCCACAAACCTACCTTTAGCCACTTAATTGTGTTGCTAAAAAAACTATTATGCATAGAACAAATCTTTTTACAAGAATCTGCACATTTTTCAAATCCATAAACTTATCATGAGCCACTCAATTGCGATGCTAAAAATATATTATGCTTAGAACAAATCTTTTTACCCGATTTTGCACGTTTTTCAAATCCATAAACCTATCTTAAATCACTCAATTGCAATGCTAAAAAAATATTATGCATAGAACAAATCTTTTTACTAGATTTTGCAGCTTTTCAAATCCATAAACCTATCTTGAGCCACTCACTTGCGTTGCTCAAAAACTATTATGCACAGAACAAATCTTTTTAGCAGATTCTACACGTTTTTCAAATCCATAAACTTATCTTGAGTCACTCAATTGTGCAGCTCAAAAAATATTATGCATAGAACAAATATTTTTATCAGATTCTGCATGTTTTTCAAATCCTTAAACCTATCTTGAGCCACTCAATGGCGCTGCTCAAAAATATTAAGCATAGAATACATCTTTTGACCTGATTCTTCACGTTTTTCAAATCTATAAACTTATCTTAAGCCCCTCAATTGTGCTGCTAAAAAAATTATGCACAGAACAAATCTTTTGACCATATTCTCCACGTTTTTCAAATCCATAAACCTATCTTGATGTGGTTGTGGATGAAAGTAAGTGTCGGTGATTGAATGTAGCTCTATTACTTTGTCTACCATTTTCAAATTCAACCTCTAGATTCTTAATTTCCCCACACCACATTTATCTCTCTTCTCTTTAGTCTCCACTCTTTCATTTTCTTCTCTAATTTCTATCCTCATTCTCTCTCATTTTTCTTATTAATTTCGATCTCTCCTACCGAATTTAGAAACAAACTTGGAATATCCTTTACGGTGATTGGGTTGGAATATCCGTTCTTTTTATTGCATTAATGCATGTAACATGTTATAAGGGTTTGTCTAACATGTGCAATATTGCACAACAACTAATTGTAGCAACTTTTTTTTAAAAGTAACAATTATTTATTAAAAAGTTAAATCATTAATATGAAATGTACAAGTTTCGATAAAAACTTACTATTTTGTATTTCTTAACATGTGCAAATTTTCACATGATAGAAAAATCCATCTTTATTATCTAATTTAATCCTTCTTAACATTGCAACCCTAATTACATAATCTTAACCCTGGATTTTGGGTGCCAAAGCATTTGGATCGTTGATTTCAATGCAATATTGATCAGCACACATCACGAGAAGCATTAAAACCTTGATTGCAACCCCTAAACCTACTTACTTTTGGTGTCAATGCATCTCATCTGTTTATTTCAATGGCTAATGATCTGCACACGTTTCAAGACACATTTCAAATTCAAATTTCCCCCCAAATTGTCTTTTAACTAACCACCCTTTGTTAAACATTTACTTAATCCATACATGCATTAATTGATTGTGTGTTTCCCATGCATGTGTGTATTTCTTATGCAGTGTTAATTTATCACTTATGCTAGTTTAGTCCTATATATAACCAAACACCACAATCCGTAGGCATCTAGAAACACACATGTATCAAGCAAGAGGTTATGGTGAATTCCAATGTGCAAGCCCTACTTTCATACGCTTGCTTGACAGGTATGATTAATGCCTCCATTGATGTCTTTTTTTTTGGATGATTCACGTGTGTGTGTGTGTGTTTTTAAATATTTTGGTGTATCGTGGATTAGATGTTTTCCTTTAATGTTTTGTTGATCTCCCCTTGATGTACATGAAGTTTTTCGGAATCATGATGCATTAATCTTACTTTATAACTTACCTGTTTGCCACACGATTCTTTTATTATTATAACAGCACATGTGTTCGCCAATATATCAAGTAGACGAAAGCTTATAATTTAAAACCATTGAGATCATATTAAGATTTTTTCAATTGCATTGTTTAGGTACACTTTAGAATTCTATCAAGTCTATTTTGGAGTATTAAATATTTATTGTGCTCAAGACAAATAGTGCACAACACCCTCATTTATTGATGAGGTGCCAATTTAATATCATATATTATAAACATGTGCCCACCTCATATGCATATAACTATTAAATTTGTAATTGAACGTGCTTTGATTAGATGAATAAACATTTTTCGCTTAATTTGGTATTGAAATTAAGATTTTCTTCAATTGCAACCGGTATGAACACTTTAGAATGTGATATATAATGTATTGATTTCAACTTACTAAACCTTTCCAACAGAGATACACATGCTATGTACTGACTTTTAGATTGATATCCATGTGAGTTAATGATAATCCCTTTACGGATTTCAAGGTAAGAGCTCTTTAATGGAGTCTTTAGCATAACACTAACATGTGGTTCAATGTTTATTGTCATCAATGCAAATTAATCATGTCAACTTCGCGGTGCTCAAGGTAATAAATTATTATCATTGGGTACATTGTTCAATGTGTTTATCAATCCATAGTTTGTCCATTAAAGTCTTAATGGGCTCAATGCAATTAGTTGTAATATATTTAATGTGCCACATTTAATAGTTATACTCATTGGTGCGGTGTTCAACACTTCTCAGTAGTGTCAAGGCTCTTTTGGAGCATTAAATGTTTACGGTGTTCAAGGTAAGAGTTATCTAATGTCATCAATGCAAGTTAATGATATCCCTTTCACGGTGTTGAAGATAATGAATTCTCATTATTATATACGGTGTTCAAGGTGTTTATCAATCCATATTTTGTCAATTAAAGTCTAATTGGGCTCAATGCAATTAGTTGTAGTACATTTTAACGTGCCACATTTAATGGTTATACTCATTGGTGCAGTCCTCAACACTTTTAAGTGGTGTCAAGGCTACTTTGGAGCATTAAATGTTTACGGTGCTCAAGGTAAGATCATTGCCAATGGCACATGCTGAAATTAACTTGAATACAAATTGATGCGGACTTTATGCAGGAATCAATCATTGTAAAAAAAAATTGTATGAATTATAGATCAAGAATTCGTATGGATTCAGACATAAAGCATCATGTATTTATGAAAGGAGATAAAATCTAATTGTGTCTTTAATGGTTTCGATGCTCAATACACCTTTGGTTTCTCGAGTCATTTTTGGGGCAATAAGTGTGTACGGTGCTCATGGAAATTAATGGATCTCTATTTTAGTGTGCAATAAATGCACCGTACTAATGTGTACGAGGCTTAATACATATAGTGTTTATTTACACTCATTTAGCACCCGGATTAATGGTTACGATGTTCAATGCACTGTTGGTTTCTCAACACATCTTTCTGGCATAAAATGTGTACGGGGTTCAATGCAATTAATGTATGGTCTGTTTTAGTGTGCCAAATTTTATATTTGTACCAATGTTTGCGGTGTTCAATACATGTATTGTAAATACGTGCGCATTTAGGTCATAAAATGTTTACGGTGCACAATGCAATTAATTTTTGTCCGCTTCGCGGTGCTCAAGATAAGCATTATCTAAAGGTGTCTTGAACCAAACACTTTCTCGTTTTTCAATGTACATGGTTGGCGAGACATTGTGTTTGGCACCCTCCAAAATATTAATGTGTGCGGTGCTCAAGATGACGCTTCCATGCCACCATCATTGATTGCTTTAGGCGCCACTAATGGACCTAATGTTTATATAAATATTGCAGAGCAAGTTAAGAAATGCATGATCTTATATAACACTTCATATACTTGTGCTTAACATATATGTTCATGTGGTTTGAGATGTTCTGAAGGGTTCTATCTTATACACAATAAAAAAAAATTTCTCTATTTGAACCAAAGTATTGTTAGTGTGAGAACCGTCATGGAGCCTAACGAGAGGTGCATAACTATTCAAAGAAGATCCACATTGTCTGATATCACGAATGGTATACATAATCCTACAATTTAATATATATGGTGAATTTAACTTTCTTTTTTTGGTTCTTTACGACTTATTATTTTTATTTGGAGATGCAGTGTCATCATCATCTGAGTTTTCACAAGTATCCATCGAGAAATGGTCTTCAAATTCTATTGACTAATTAAAATGGTGATTGCATCAATACTACGTCAAATGTAGTATATTTAAACGTGTAGACGATGCAGTGTCGTCATCATCTGAGTTTTCACAAGTATCCATCGAGAAATGATCTTCAAATTCTATTGACTAATTAAAATGGTGATTGCATCAATACTACGTCAAATGTAGTATATTTAAGAGTGTAGACATCCATTGTTGAAGTAATAAAATACACTTGTGATTGGTGGTATTAGCTTGGGATCTGGGAGTGTGCTCCTCCTCGAGGTCTTAAGTTCGATTCCCTCTGATGTCAATTTAGATAGGCTAGTTTAGCTTCTTAAAAAAATATACACTTACGATTTATAGTATTCTTTATTCAAAATAATTAGTAATGTAAGTGATTTATAGTATGTATTGCAGTACAATGTTTTACAAAGATATATATGACCTGAACGACACTACGAGATAAAGATATAGTATTATAAATGCTTTCATGTTTGGAACATTCAAGGAAGGAACATTTGTCAAAGAAAAAGAAAATCAAGCCAGGAACATTAAGATAAGACATAAAGCAAAATGCCTTATATAATTAATTATTCGTACCTACCATGCACATGTGTTTAGTACAGTAAGAGCAACTTTCTACTCATTTAAGATATTAAGTAAATGAGAAAGTACATTTATTTTTTGATAATTCTTGTGATAAATCTTTTTCTTATATTTAATATTATGTTTTTATTCTCTTTTTATTTTTCTATTTGTTATTTTTGTTCCAAAAGAAGAAGGAAAACAATTGTCCCAAAAATTGTTCAAAAAATGACGGTGCAAATATCATTTTTCTAAGTAAAAAGTATAATCTTAAAAAAAGAAATGAATTTGTCGATTTTCTTACAAAGACTGAAACTTAGTTCCATGTAATAGATTTGAAATAAATGTCCTCCCAAACTCAAGTTGGCTCATGTTGATAGCTGATGTTTTCGGTGTTGCACGTTCGCAAGCTTAGTTTCTTTTCTTGTTTCCTTTTTTTTTTTTTACATTGCATCATAAAAAAAATGAAAAAGGTATTGCGAAAAAAGTGAACATATTGAAATAAAAAGTTGAAATAAAATTCATTTATACAGCAAAAGTTGACTGATTCCGAAAGAAAAAAGAATTAGCTAGAATTTAAATTTTAATTCCAATCCCAGTCATGAATGGAGCTAGAAATTAAGCTTGTTAGACCAATTTCAAAATCATAATTTAGTGAGGAATTATAAATTTCAAAAGCACAATATATATTCTCTAAAAAAAAAAAGCACAATATATACAAAAGAAATTAATCACCCAAGAGCGCTTAGATGAGATGGGACGGGTCTCTTCTAGTTTAACCAAGGTCCTGGGTTCGAGTAACTAGTGATTAGATTTTATTTCTTAAAACAAATAATATGTTTGGTACATTTCAGATATTTTCGGAATATATGAGGGTTACAACGGTGGGAATGATTTTTCTATTGTTAAATAATGATGCTCTTTAGATATACTCAGTTTACATCAATGATGTTCTCTTTTTGAGGTACACTTCCTCCATAAAGAAATGTAAGCAAAAGTGGTGGATGGATGAAAAATCAATCGTTTAATTATATTTTTGGTTCCTGTGTTTTGGCCTACTCACGAAAATGGTCTTGTTCTTTTAAAACAGAATAAAACTGTCATTTCAATTATCATTGTTGTATTTTTCGTCCTACCCCTCATTTTATCCTCCAAAAACGTTGATGTGTCCAAAATAACTCTTATGTGTCAATTCCAACTTGAAAAATGATTTTAAAATGTCATAAAATTTAGTGTTTAAAATTTGGAAAAACATTTTAATATTTTAGAAATTATAAATAAAAAATGAAATTTCATTTAGTTCCCAAATCCTAATTCCATAAGAACCCTAATTCTATCTTCTTCCTCATCCAGATTCTTCTTTGTTTTTCACCTACCCATTTCTCTTCTCATGATAAACACATTCCATCTTCTCTCTTAATCTCCACTTCTCTTTGATTTGATTGTGAAACATAACAACAACAACCCAAATCCAAAAATGGGTAGCAGCAACCCAAATCAAATAATAGAACAACAGATCGATTTAATTCTCAATTCAACCCTCAATTCGATTCTGATTTTGGATTTCAGCCCTCCATTCCAGATTCGTTTTCATATCGTTTTATGAAAAATTTGGGGGATTTGAGAATTTTAGGATTTTTAAATATTGGACGCTTAAGAGAGGGAGACGATTGCAGGGAAGAGAAGGATAAGAAAGGGGAATGAGAGAAGAGAGAATGGAGAAGAAAAGGACGGGTGAAGAGAGATGGAAGAAAGAGATAAGCTCAGCCTTTCCTCTTGCTCCTATACTATACCTCATAAACCTCCCTGTAAACCCAACAAGACACATGAAACTCAGCAAGAACAACCTCACAAAACAAACACAATCAAACATGATGCAAAGATTTTCTTTCAACCATGAAGCAGCTTCAGTTTTTGACCCTTCACCTCTGTAACCCGAATCTTAAACTCTAATGTCGACCGAAATCTTCATCTCCATAAGAGAAGCCTAATATTCCACGTTCTCTACCAAAATCTTCTAGCACTCATAGAAACTATATATTCACAGCAAAAAAAAGAATGGTGATGTGGTGATTTTTTGGTAAAGAAGTAATTGATTTATGACATAATGTATCAACCATTAGATTGAACAGGCTGTTACTTTATCAGCAGAAGCCGCATAAGAGGAAATTGCAGCTGAAGATCCTATCCATCCCAACCACCAACAGACAAATCATAGTTTTAGCAAACCCAGATTAATGGATACAATTATGATGTTGGTTGTAATAAAATTTGGCTTAAACCCATAAATTTTATTATTGTCATTAGTAAAATAAATGATAAGTTATTAGATAAAGATGATGGTGAAAAGATGTTGTTGAGGTTAATGAGGTTGGAGATAGTGATGAAGAGGAAGAAAATGGTGTTGAGGATGATGATGAGAAGTAATAATATTGTAATTTAGTTTTATTTATTTTTAACAAATTAATTTAGTTAAATTGTAATTTATAAATATTTATTTATTTATATGATGACATGGAGACTGTTTTTTCCACATGTCTTTTGCCACATCTTCACTTTTCTTGCCAACTCATTAAAAAATGTGACACATCAATGTTTTTGGAGGATAAAATGGGAGGTAGGACGAAAAATGCAACAAAAGGATAATTGAAGGACAATTTTGTTCTATTTTAAAAGGGTATGACCATTTTCGTGAGTAGGCCAAAACACGGGAACCAAAAGTATAATTAAGCCAAAATCAATGTATGTGCTAAAAAGTTAGTCAACATACATCAACTTTTCATCTATTTTTTTGTTTATAATTCAGTCTGGAGCAAATGCGTACCTTACTAAGTAATGATGTTCTTTTTTTATAGACTAATTGTCACTTTCTTTATTATCAAAATTATTTATATTTATATATTGTACATGTAGATATTTTATTTTAAATTTTTTTTTCTTCATTAAAATATCTCGATTGTATCATATCTTAAATTTTAAAAAAATTATATATTGTTGTATCAGTATTGTATAGTATCAAGTATGCTTCATAGATATGGTACCTAAAGCTTTACTTCATATGGTGTCTATGGCCTATTGACCGACACAGAGTACATGATGCATCTGATACTTAGATGCTTACACTATGATATGAAGGGTATCTATCACTTATTGAAAGATATAGTCTTGATCATTATTGTATCTCAATTATTCAGAGTAACACTACTATCCGAAGGAAGTCTTGCAATCAACTTTATTAAATGTCATTTAATGCTACAAGGTTTAGTTAGGACTGCCCCTCATTAATAATGAAAAGTCTAAGAGTTGTCCTGAGTTTAGTTCAACTGCTATATATGAACATTTTATAACATATATGTAGAGGTTATTAGATCGAGGTTCGAACTATGAACATCCTATTTATATTCACTAACCATTATGTTGTTTGGCCAAAAAAAGAAATTATAAGAAGAATGTAAATGAGTGTCGTAGAAACATTGGGTAAACAATTAAAATAACCAAATATTTTCAAAATATGATGGTGTGATTATTATTTTATCCAATAATAACAATTTATATTTTTAAGAAAAAAAATTATTTATGGATTCTTTAACCAATGTCTTTAAGACACATGTTAGCAAGATCCATAAAAATAGAAGAATTCTAATTAGTCCTGAAAAAAATTGATGTATATGAAACAAAATTGAGACCAACTACATAATTCTTACTTATATTTTGAAACAGATGAAATATATATAATGGTATGGATAAAATTGAATGCAACCGAAATTTAAGACATTGACGGTTTCTTTGCCACATCACCAAAATATGTGGGGGAAATGACAAACAATTTAAAACTTGGAGACCATGATATAACAAATTAAAAAAATGACTAAATTCATAAGCGAGTAATAATAGGAGGACTAAAAACAAATTAGGGTCTGTTTGGTTCGAGAATTAGGAGGGGAGGGGATGGAGGGGGAGAGGAGGGATTTTAACCGAGGGGAGGGGAGAGGAGATATTTTAATTAAAAACGTGTTTGGTTCGCAAGGGAAGGGGAGGGGGAGAGATTTTAAAATTATTTTACCGTTTTACCCTTAAACTTAATTAAATAAAAGAAACTACTTGTTTTTACGATTTCAGAGACCAACGAAAGACAAGCACACATCTAAGCCGCTTATTTTTATCTCAAACTGACTCATATATTTTGCACAACAAGACATGAATCAGTGAATTAACAGTGAAAAAAAAGGAACAACAAGTAATAATAAGCTGAATTAAAATAAGATAATAATAATAATAATAATAATAATAATAATAATAATAATAATAAGGTCGTTTACAACAACAAAGTAGTAGTAGTAGGAGTGGTTTGTACATGTAACAAATAAGAGTAATAGATAATATAATAATAAAAGTTGTTACAAGGAAAATATAACAAAATAATAATAAAAATTGTTACAAGAATAAGATAACCTAATAATAATAAGATTGTTACAAAATAATATAATCTAATAATAATAAAAGTTGTTACAATCTTTCATAAAAATTAAAGTTGTTACAAGGTTACTATTGAAATTTGAAATTAATTTAAGGATAATTATGGCAATGCAATAAATTTTTAAAGATATTTGCTCCTCTCCCCTCCAAAACTCTCGAACCAAACAGACCCTTAAGCTTAATATAAATATGCTTGCAACGACAAACTGAATTTTCACACGTCGACAGTTTCTTTGCCACATCACCAAAATATGGGGAAATGACAAACAATTCAAAACTTGGAGACCAAAATACAACAAACTAAATGAGGGGGACTGTCTCCGTGAGTTTAGTTCAGTTGGTAGAGACATTCATATTTTATACAGGGGTTGGGGTTTGAACCCTGGATACCCCTTTTCTCCACATTTAATTGTGCGAGATCTAGCCGCTAGGCTACTAAACCAAAAAAAAAGAGGGAGGAACTAAATTCATAACGAGTAATAATAGGAGGCCTAAAAACAAATTAAGCTTAGTATAAATATTCTTGCAACGACAAAGACCTATGAATTCAAGATACTTTAAAATCGATGATGTATAGAGTATTCAGAGATTAAATTTTATTTTATTTTTAAAAATAATTATCTGATACTTTTCATATACATTTGGGGATAAGCGAGGGATATGTGGCGTCGATACACGCGGGATACATGTTGTTTTTGTTATTTTTGGGATATACGTACTTGATTAAGTAACGAGGTTCCTTTTTTTGTGATATATCATATATGTAATTGACTTCTTCTTTTTTAAGAATGTAATTGACTAATTGTCACTTTATTTATTATCAATATTACTTATATTAATAATTATCTTGTTGTCCACTGTCTGTTTTGTCTCTTTTTGTTGTTTTAAGAACATTGTTTTTTTTAAGGAAGAACACTATTATTGTTTATTGTCATGTGAATGCAATTTCATTGTTGTGTCTTATTGTTGTTTTATGTCTGCTTTGCCTAAATTTTGTGCTTATTTTGTTTTTTTTGCTTTTGCGTTTTAGTTCATAGTTTGTATATTGAGTTTTAATATGTAGTTTAAATTTAATTTTTTATTAAAGTATCCCAACGGTATCGTATCTTAAATTTTTAAACAATTTCGTATCAGTGTCGTACCATATCAAGCATCTGGACTATGTATACAAAGACAAATAAATCTGCCAAACAAAAGTGAATAAATCAACTTCATCAAAACCTCATTTGATCAAATGCTTTTTTCTAGAGAAACGCACCCAAACCTTACGGAACCTCATGCAATTTTAATTTTTTTATTAGATGATTTTTTTACTTCGAAATTGATGCAAATCTATTACAAACAAACCAATATTTTTTTAATGTATTTGCAAAATTTTATTAAAAAATATGAATTCTAAATATGTTTTTACTTAAAAGTATGGATCAAAAATGAAGATGAAAAACTTTTGAGGGACTAAAAGTTAAAGAAATTTTTAAAGAGACTAAAATAAAAAATAAATATATTTATAGGGATCAAAAACATATTTAATCAGTTTTAGTTGTCGAAGAAATATAATATTTTTATTTGTAAATAAACTTAATAAATACTAAAATTATTCGTACCTACCATGCACACATTTCGAGTAAAGTAAGCGAAAGTTTATATTTATTTACATAAGAAGTCAAGTAATTAAATATATTAAAAAAAGGTAAAAAAAAGTAAAAGCTGAATTTGTTTCTACATTAAGAGAACATAAACTTATCTATATTGGAATTTCGCAACTAAGAATCAAAATTTTATGTTTGTTTATAAGAAAATGCTAATTTGTGCCGGGTTAATGAATTAAATATTGTAATTTTTTGTTGGAATATGTACGTTAAATTTAATTTTTTAATTTGTAATAAATAAAATGTACAAAATGGAAGAAAATATTTCTATTTTTAGGTTTTTTATCTTGTACCTTGAGAACACAAGTTAGCGTGATGTATTATGAGCAAAATATCATGATTGAAACATTAAAGCAAGCTATGAACATCAAGAAAAGATATAAAGCAAAATGCCTTAGAAAGCAAAATTATTCGTACCTACCATGCACATGTTTTTAGTACAGTAAGAGCAACTTTCTACATTATCTAAGATAAAAGTATACTTTTATAGAGGAAAATAAATATGTCGATTGGGCTTACGAAGAAATGAGCTTCTCCAATGATACTTTGGAGATTTGAAATAGATTCTTTTTTTTTTTTAAAGAGAATTTGGAATAGATGTTCTCCGAAACTCAGACTCGTATTAATAGCTGATATTGTAGACAGTGCTCATCCGTAAGCTTAGTTACTCTTGTTTTTTTTTCTTTTCTTTTTCATTACATTGAAAAAGAAAAAAAAAAAAAAAAAAAAGGTATTGCGTAAAAAGTGAACATATCAAAATAAAAGTAAAAGTTAAATTCGTTTATACATCAAAAGTTGATTGATTCCGAATGAAAAATGAATTTGCTACAATTTTAATTCTGATTTCAATCTCAATCATGATCGAAGTTAGAAATTAAGTTTAAAGATCAATTTAAAAGCATAATTCAGTAGAAGTAAAATAAATAATGCGCAATATATAAAAAAATATACAATGTTTGTTTTCTTGTCATGTTACCTCAAAGCTGCGATCAATCTGGTATGGAGGATTCGTTGCCTAATGTAATCTATACTAAAAAAAAAAACATGATTTGACTATTTTGATCTGGTTTTTTTCTTTTCTTTTTCTTTCTTTTATAAAATTACCTTTAATTGAACATTTTCAATACAAATAGCATATATAACAAATAGATAAGAGTTAATTCAAATACATAGACATCTTTCGCGGGCCTTAGTTTTTTAGTGAGAGAAACTTCAACTTCTCACTAGCTTTCTTTCTCTTTCACTCGTCGAATAAACAGATAAGAGTTCATTCAAATACATAGACATCTTTCTCCGGCCTTAGTTTTTTAGTGAGATAAACTTCAACTTCTCTCTAAACTTTCTTTCTCTTTCACTCATCCAATAGGGGTGGTTTTAGATCATTTTTTGTCCTAAAAACACCCCTTCTGCATTTTTCCCCCTTTCTTTCGATCTTAATAAGTGATTTTCACATATATTCAGTGTTTTCTTTTGTGTTTTTTTTCTTCGTGATTTCGTCGTCGTCTGAGTGCGGCGTTGTGTTGTTCATTTGGTTCATAATAAAAGATCAGCTTCAGTCAACCACAGATTCAATCAATGATTTGGATGTCAACGTTGCAGATCCGGAAGCATGTGTATTCTAGTGATTTAGAATTTATCATATTATTTGTGTTGCAGATCCGGAAGCATACGTTTTCTGGTGATTTAGATTTTATCATATTATTTATATGCATTTTGTCGTTGTATGCTATTAACTTGGGTGTAGTGAGTTTGTTTGCAAATTCATCCTTTACGTTTGTAGTGGTCTTGATTATGATGTATTCTATCAATTTGAATGAATGAATATTGTTTTGTTTTAATAAAAAAAATAGAGTTAATTCAAATATTAAATAAAAGTGTAACAAAACACAATACGAGTATATATAATTATATACGTCTAGTTTTTTTTTTTTCTTTTATCGTTTAAAAAATGTAACAAACTAAATGAATATATATATATACTTACTTTTTTATTATCTCAATTATACTCTTAAACAATTTTTTCTATAATAAAGATTGTTGTTGAAGTCATCAAACAAATGAGAATTTAGATTATAATTTTTTGTTATATTATTGGTGTTATTGAAATAGATAATTATGGTTAGATTAATTTATTATAATTTAAAAACAACAAACATTAATATTTTTAATTTTAATTAAATTCAATATTTCATAAAAAATTCAGATTATAATTTTCAAACATTAGCTCAATGAAAAAAAAGGTATCTTTGGCTAGTGCATATAACGTGGCTGGTAGCTCGAGCTTACTTTATATGGTGTTCATGACATATTGACCGATACAAGATAATGCATCTGATATTTAGATGCTTGCACCATAGTATGATTTTTTTTTTTTTTTTTTAAGGAAACACCATAGTATGATATGAAGGGTAGCTATCACTTATTGAAAGCTATCGTCTTGAGCATTAGTGTGTCTCATTCATTCAGAGCAACACTTACCCTCTGAAGAAAGTCATTTAATAAACTTTATTAATTCCATTTAATGCTACAAGGGTTAGTAGTAGTACTTCCCTCGTTAAAAAAAAAAATCTTGCTAAGGATTTAAAGAGGGTTTTGATTTAGGTATTTGTTAGCGATTTAAAAATTAAAATAATTGATTACTTTTACGTAGAATTTTTTTTGTTACTTCCTAACAAATGCACTTGTTAGCATTTCCTTATAAAAAATTGAGGAGAATGTTAATGAGTGTCCCAGATGCATCAGTTAAATCAAAATAAGTAAATTTTTATAAAATAAACAAAATTGGTGTAATTATTATTTGATAAAAAAATAACAATTTATATTTTTAAGATAAAAATTTTATTTATGGGTTCCTTAACAAATGTCTATGATACACTTGTTAACAAGAGTCATATAAAAATAATTCTAACGAGTGTCAAAGAAAGTTCATGTATATAGAACAAAATTATAACAAAATACATAATTTTTTCTTATATTTTGAAACAGTTATAGTGACATGAATAAAATTGAATACATTGGAATTACCACACATCAACGGTTTCTTTGCCACTATTATGAATTGAGTAAAAAGGAATATTCATTCTATTCAATTGATGAAAGTGAAGTACAATAGGTTTATATATGCTAAGCTAATGCACAACACAATCTAATTATACTATACAAATGTACAATCAATTAATAACTTGTACTACAAATTATTACTCTAAGCCTTATTCTTAGTCTCTACTTGCTCATTGTGTAATATCCTCTCACAAGTTGGAGGTTGGTAGATATCTATCATCCCTAACTTGGATAACAAATTGTTGAATGGTTGAGGCAAGGCTTTGGTGATAAAAAAAATCAGCAATATGATCCTTTGATGAAACTGGTAGCAATTTGAGAATGCAAGCCTGAAGCTTTTCTCTCACAATATGACAATCTATCTCCAAGTGCTTGGTGTGCTCATGAAAAACAGAATTAACAACTATGTGGAGGGCACTTTAGTTGTCACAATAGATGACTGGAACCTTGGAGCAATTGATTTGTAAATCTTTAAGAACATGGAGAATCCATTGCAATTCACAAGAAGTTGTTGCTAAAGCTCTATATTTTGCCTCTGAGGATGACTTGCAAACTGTTAGTTGCTTCTTAGTTCTCCGTGAGATCAAAGACTTGCCTAAGAAGAAACACTGACCAGAAATTGATCTTCCAGTGTCCTTACATCCTGCCCAGTCAGCATCTGAAAAACCTTGCAATTGAAGAGTAACATCTCTAGGAAAGAAAATGCCACGACCTGGTGAAGCTTTCATATACCTCAAAACTCTTATGGCAACATTATAGTGAGTTTGTGTTGGATTACTGAGAAACTAACTCAGTTGCTGAGTAATAAAGTAATATATGGCCTGATAATGTTGAGATAGAGGAGTCTGCTAATCAATCTCCTATAAGCTGGCACATCTTGATATGCTTCTAAACTATCATTGTGTAATTTGATACTATGATCAAATGGGGTAGTTACATGTTTATAGTTAATGAGACCTATATCTTCAAGTAGGTCTAAGCAATATTTTCTTTGGCAAAGAGAAATTCCAGAAGAAGAATAAGCAACTTCAATGCCAAGAAAATATTTGAGAATACCTAAATCTTTTATCTGGAAAGCATTATGGAGAATGTACTTAATAGATTTGAATTCCTCTGATGAATTACCAGCTAATATGACATCATCAACATACACCAGAAGGAGAGTAAAGGAAGAAGATGTAATCTTAATGAATAAAGAGTGATCATAATTAACCTGCTTATATCCACTGTGAGGTAAGAAGGTGTATGCTTAGTTCTATATGAGGTTTTTGTAGGTAAATTTGAAGTAGTAGGAGGGTGGGAAGGGTAACAGGTGGTATGGATGGTGAATTGTGGTCATGAACATCAATAAGAGTTAAATGTGAAGGAGTAAAATAGTTTCAATTGTTTGTGACAGATGAAGGAGAAGTTTGATACGGTAAGACAATTTCATGAAATGTGACATTTCTAGAGATAAAAATAGCTCTAGTGTTAAGATCTAATAGAATGTAACTTTTGCAAACTGACTTGTAGCCCAAGAAAAGTGACTTTATAGCTCTAGATTAAAGCTTAGTTTTGTGAGATTGGAGAGTGGATGCAAAGCATAAACAACCATAAACTTTGAAACTTTGTGAATCATGAATTTGATCATAAAGAACATGGTAAGGTGATTTGTGATGAAGGAGAGGAGTGATGACACTATTGATTAAAAAACAGCATGAAGCACTGCATAAGACTGATGGTCGGATATGGCAAGTGTACCAAATCGTTTACCAAGTAATAAAGTGATAAGTAAAATATCGTATCCACAT
Organism: Medicago arabica; assembly: GCA_946800305.1. Classification (NCBI taxonomy): domain Eukaryota; kingdom Viridiplantae; phylum Streptophyta; class Magnoliopsida; order Fabales; family Fabaceae; genus Medicago; species Medicago arabica. Next base: position 42,239,066 of record OX326969.1, read on the forward strand.
GGATTGTTGTTTCGTCCAAACAATTCTCGTTGCTTATTTTTGTAAGTTGACGATATAAAAGATAAGGGTTAAAAGACTTTCATTTTTTATCTGTTTGCAACAAAGCAAGTTTACATGTTTTGGTTGAAAAAAAAAAGTAAGCAGCGGTTAGGATTCTTCGAATCCCCGCTGTATATATTGTTTGAAAATAAGTAATAGTAATTTTGCGTTTATTTATCTTAGGTAAACTATACAAGTGATGAGACCATTGGGGCGTTACTAACCTACTTTGGTCTATCCCACCGATGACTAATTGTGCTTGTTGATGGCACGGTGATCCTTACGTGCGAGGTCTTGCTAATTCAAAGGTAATTGAAACATAAACATAAATTAACTTTCCAGTGTTTCCCAAGGTAATGAAGGAAAAAGTTCCCTTAGGTTTGCCTATCTCTGAATCTTAGGACAGTCTGAAGGTGAGAAAAACACAAGAAAGGGGGGGGGGGGGTGAATTGTGTTTACTTTTTTGTAACTCTTGAAGAGTAAGAATCTGTTTTCTAGAATCAGAGTCTGAATGGGTTCAGAACCTGATGGAAGACCAGAGTCTAAGAGAAAGAGAGAACACAGGCAATTATACAGGTTCCTTCCACAAATCGGAAGTAGTCTTGTCCCCCTTGCACTTCCAAAGAGAGTTTCACTAAAATGTAATATCAATTACAAGTTGCTCAAACACACAGTAAGAGACTTCCAATTGCTCAAGCACGCATGCAAGAGTCTTCTTTGCTCAAAGACACAACTAAGAGACTTCTTTGCTCAAGCACACAAGCAAGAGACTTCTGACACAATTTATAGAAAATTGAATAGAGTTGGAAACACTTGACAAAGACAGACTCTGTTTTTCTGTTAAACTTAGAATTCTAGAATACACAGTTTGTAAGAATTTTCTAAGTTGTTGATGTGTTTCTAGTTTGACTCAGATAGAATACAATAGCTTGATAGCGTAGTTTTTCAGTTGTAGAGTCCAACATATTCTTCAAGTTTTCTATCCTTTATATAGGCAATGGAAAAAGAGACGTTGAGACAATCTAGCACATTAAGAGAATTCTGGAGGCTTGATCAATAGTTGTTGATCTGTTGCTTGATATGGTAATAGTTCTTCAAATGCATATTTTGAATCTCATTCCTTTTAAAGCTTAACACCGGTAGACACAGTTGCCAAACTGTACGAGGTAGTGGAGTAGTGGAAACAGAGTTCGTACACAAGTACTCTGACATATTCTGCATTCTTTGTCGTTGAGCATCCCACGCTCAAGTTGACTTTGAAGCTAGCCGTTACTCCAAGTGAATGTTTCTTATGCATCGAAATGCCTTTAGAAATCCTTCTAAACAGATCTTCAGTTTGTAGGCTTCAGACTCCCTGTAGCACTTCAGCTTCTGATGATCTTCAGACTCTCTTGATCTTCAGGTTCTGATAGTCTTCAGACTCTCTTGATCTTCAGAATCACAAGCAACACGCTTCTCTTGATTTTGCTCTTAAAATGTTCAAACAGAATACTTACTAAGATTGAAATGTTGATTAAGATCCTGCATACTTAAACAAATATTAGCATATCCAATTGACAATTTTTAATACCTTGTTATCATCAAAACTCAAAAGTGGTATTGCTGAACACCCTTGTTCCAACACAGTCATATCACACTCTCTACGTTTTCTTAGTAGTTCTACAAACGGGCAACCCTAATCTACGTCTACCTTACTAAGGGTTTCAAGAGAATGGTTCTATTAGGTTACAGATTATTTCCTTCATCTAGACACTTGTTTCCTTAATTACTAACAAGTTAATTCCTAGGTTCGGTAGGGCATCACCCAGTCTTAATAGTTTTTAGCCACTAAGTACCTATGACTAGGGTCAACAATTCATATAGTATATCTGGCTAGTTAATAATCACTTACTTTCTAGACAGATAGTTATCAGTAAAGAGATATAAATATCAAGATATAAGCATTCAGTCAGTGATAACAATAGTAGGCCCTGTCACAACCTAAGTACCTAATCTAGGGTTGCACTATCAGATAAATAAACTATTTCCTAATAAAACTTAATAACGAACAAAAGAATAAATAATAAAAAAATGACATATTATATTAATTAAATATCCAACAAAAATATATATAGGTTCATCTTAGAACTCTAACCTAAAAAGATTTTGTTACACATGGTAACTAAAAACAAATTACTAAAGATAAAAACATGCCCTAGAAAATTAAGGAGAAGATAGAAACTCTCCTAAAGCTCCAAAGTTGCCTTCCTCTTGAACTGCCACAGTTCTGAACGAGAAATTCTGAATGAGGATGCCTGGTGTAACGCCCTGTTTTATTATTTATTTATTTTATCGAGTTTAGTGTCTTTTTTGTATATTTTATTCGAATAATTGCGATGTGTGATTTTTGGTAATTATTAGTTGATAATTATTAGTAGTTTATTACGACATTAATAGTGAATGAATATAATTAAATTAGGTTAATGAGGCATAAGGGCAGTTTAGGAATAAGGGGAATTTGTTAGGTTAAGAATAGGAGAGGTTAGGGATAGAAAGTCAGAACACGTAAAAACAGTTTTGGAAGAAAACAACGAAAGCTTGTAGAAACGGTTTTTGGGAGAAAAAGAGGAAGCTTGTAGAAATTCAACCAATCTAAGGTAAGGGTGTGACTAACCTTCTTTAATCATAAGTATATAATTCTGAAAAAGGGTTTAATCTTATTGTTGTTGAATTTTTGATGTTGTAGAAGTTAGGTTTTGAATTCAATTAGATTGTTGAAAGTATAGGTAATCCCATGAGTTAATGTGAAGAAATTGATGTTAAGGTTGTAGAATAACAGTAGGTAATGTTTCCTATCAATTTTGGGATTTGGGTTGTCGAAATTGGGGTTTTTGGGTGAAAACTGATGTATGTTCGTAGTGTTGTCTGTCATCACTCACCACAGCGAGTGTTTGTCTTCGCCTAGCGAGTAGAGGTCAAAATCGCCACAACGAGTGTTTTTCTTCGCCTAACGAGTAGAGGTCAACTCGCCACAGCAAGTGTTTTCCTAGCCTAGCGAGTGGCTCAGATGTCAACTCGCCACATCGAGTGTTTTCCTCGCCATAGCGAATTGTTCAGTGGCAGATTGCCCTGTTTCGCGTTCTTGGGTCTTTTTCACACGTTTCTGTTTTGAGTTGGTCCTTGGTTTAAATATGAAAGTTGTTGATAATTGTGTTATCTCTCCAGTGGTCTTGGTTTGACGTGAAAATCTTTTGTGGATGATTTAACATGTTTATATGATGTTACTGTTGTTGCATTTTAAGCTGTGTCATTGCATAAGCATTGTCAAGCGAAGAGGGTTGTAGCTTGTCAAGCCGATTTATGGCATTAGCGAAGTAAGCTGTAGCTCTGTTGATTCTTAAGCGAAGGGGGTTGTAGGCTGTCAAGCCGAATTACGGCATTAGCGAAGGGAGTTGTAGCTCTGTTGGTACCACATGCATAATTACATTGCATTTGTCGAGTCGTTGTTGTTGCATTGTTGAACGAAGTTAATTGATGATTGTAGTTGGAATTATATGAAGCATTGTTGATGATGAATCGTTGCTATTTATGTTGATTAATTGTTTTATATGAATTGTTGCTTATTATTACTGAATGTGAAATCTCACCCTTTCTGTTTGAATGTTGTCTCTACGTGGGTAACGTGCAGATATCCAGAAGTAACCGCTGATGTGAGTTGATCCCTCGTGTCGTCTTATGAGTCATGCTCTGATACGTAACGGGATGGGGATATTTATGTGTTTTGATTTCCTTTGTTACGTATTTTTTTATAAGTTGATGTTGGACCACTTTTAAATTTGGAATTTTATTTATGTTGTTGATATTGAGGCCTTAGTGCCAAGTATTGTTTGAACATTGAATATTTTCCACTGCGACATTGTTTTAATTATTGAAAACAGTTGTTTAAATAAATAGTGGATTTTAACTCTATTTGTGTTAAATGATATTTTGAAGAATGAAATGTGACATCCTGTTTGCGATGAACTCTGATTTATTTTATATTATTTATATGTTGGGAAAACGGGGTGTTACACCTGGTATTTATAGTGATAGATTCTTACTGGGTTTGGGCTAAAAGTGCGAGCTTTACCCAACATGGAATCAGGAAAAGACGGTTGCGCCCCGCATTTCTGCATGCACGCAGCGCATGACAAATGCACAAGGTGCATGAGAGTGCACCCCATTGCATGCCCTAGGCGCATGGTGGATGTCCTAGGCACATGAAATGTGAATTTCATGCCTTAGGCATTTTTGCCATGCCTAGGCACGCGACATCTATTTCCTGGGCCCAATCTCCGATTTTCCGTGGTTTTTAGGTCTTCGTCTTCAAATAACTTATCTCGGTACTTTGGGAACTGAATTCCTCCCATTTGTAAGTCTTATGAGGCCTCTTGAATCTTCATTCTTGTTTCTTGAATCTTCATAATTCTTCGGATGTTCTTGATTTGCCGATCTGCAAGATTTCTTCGTGAATTACTTCAAAAAACCCTAAAATTGTTATGTTTCAGGAAAACTAGAATTACATACTCAAATATAGAAAACATTACAAAAGTCCTGAAATCATAGGCAATCGTTATAATACTCCTCCTTTTTGGTGCTAAAACCTACTGAAAATAACTGAAAAACATGCTAAGAATAATGTAAAATGACCTGTCATCAAAGACCAAAAACAATTAGGTAATTTGGACTGAAACAAAAGGGTTCTTCCTACATTAAGAATTTGATGATGCTTTCTTTCAACTCTAGCATTTTGTTGAGGAGTTTCAACACAAGATCTCTGATGCAAAATTCCTTTAGAACTATAAAATGAGGACAAATCAAACTTTGGACCATTATCAGTCCTGATGATTTTAGGTGTGATATGAAATTGGTTTTCAATGAGACAGATGAAATTTTGGATATGAGAAGAAACTTCAGATTTGTTTTTAATCAAAATAATCCAAACAAATCTACTATAGTCATCAACTATAGTTATAAAATATCTATGACCATGAATGGAAACAATACCCAAAGGACCCCATATATCACAATGCAAAAGTTCAAATTTGGAAGTAGCATGTGAAGAACTAGCAGGATAAGGTAATTTTGTATGCTTAACAAATTGACATACATCACAAACTGCTTTATTATCAATACAGCTAGAAGGGTACAAACTATGCTCATTTGACAATCTTTGATTGGACAAGTGCAAACAGAGGAATATGAGTAACATAACAATTAATGACAGACTGAGAAACTTTATTGTGTTTTATATTACAATGGGAGATAATATAAACACTAGGTTGATGAGCAAAAGCTGAAGCAGGAATCCTTAATTTGTATGAACCATCACAATGGTCAGCCAAACCAATCATCCTGTGGGAATTCACATCTTGTATGATACACTTATCAGGGAGAAACTGAATAAAGCAATGCAAAATAAGGCAAATTTTAGCAACATAAATCAAATTAACCTTGAAAGGAGGATAATAAAGAACATTATTAATATGAAATAATGGTGAAAACGCAACAGTACCAGCATGATGTATGGTAACAGTATTACCATTTTATAAATGAACATTGACAAGTTTAATAGGATATAGTGAACTAAAAAAATGCAATGAGGAGCATATATGTTCATTAGCACCAGAGTCAACTAACCAATGATGAGGTGAATTGTTAAGAGCACCAAAGAAAATATTGTATATACCTAAAGTTCGAGTAGGGAAAACTAAAGGAAGTGGATTACTTGGAGCATAAGTAATGTGGTTAGAGACAGGTAAGGATGGAGTTAACCCTGAAGCAAGCAATTGTGATTGTTGAAGAAGAGATACAAGATGATTGTAATGCTCTTGAGTTAAACCAATAGATGAAGAAGTGGCAATAGTAGAATTTGCAGTTTTAACATCTGCAATGTCATTAGAAATAGAATTTGTTGAGGAATTGGGCTTGAATGAGTTAGGATATCCATGCTTTTGATAGAAAAACTCGACAGTGTGATTTGTACGGTAACAGAAGGTGCAAAAATGAGAATTGTTCTTTGTACCAGTATTACCTTTACCACGCCCAAATGGTTTTCTAGCCTCATAAGCATTAACAAGAATGCTTGAATCCTTTGTGGCAGGAGCAATAGAAATATTGCAATTATTGCATTCTTCTTGGATTACTAATGAATACACCTTATTAATATAAGGTAATGGATTCATAAGTAGAACTTGAGTTTTAACAACATTGAAATTGTCATTCAAACCAGTGAGGAGACGAATAACCTAATATTACATACGATGAACCCTAGCAGAGTGCGCAACTTCACAACGGAAAGGATTAAGACAAGTTCACAGAGGCATGAGACGGTGAAAATTGAGTTCCTCCTAGATCATTTTCATCTCAGTGGAATATTCCAACACATACTTAGATCCTTGCTTCAATTTATTGATGGAAGAACATAGAGAAAACATCAATGGCTCTGTCGTGGAAAACAATTGTTTGTGCGATTTGAGGAGAAACAAAGATTAGTGTCCAAGAATGGATGAGATGATTACAATGTTCCCAAGTGTTGCGATTCAAATCATCGAAATCAGGAACAAGTATGGATCCATTGATAAAGACGAGCTTGTTCTTCACTCCAAGCTAAGTAATTCAAACTAGTGAGAAGAGGTTTAATAACGATTGAATTCGGACCTTCGTCGGGATGAACGTAGAAGATTGAATCAGTGTTCACTTGATTTTGTTGAAGAATCTATGGATTTTGTCGAGGACGCATGATGATGCAGAGATGAAGAAGATGATGAAAATATGAAAAGTTTTGAGAGAAAAAAATGCATAAACTGCAAGAAAGGAGAAGAAATAACATAGAACAATGGTGAAATCACCAAGAAGTCAAGGAGAAACTGCGAGAAAATGCATGAAAAATCAAGGAATAAGATGAAGATTGAGATGAACGCAGTGGAAAAAACGGTCAGAATCGTAACAACCTCTTAGAGAGAGGAAAATGATACCATATTATGAATTGAGTAAAAAGGAATATCCATTCTATTCAATTGATGAAAGTGAAGTACAATAGGTTTATATATGCTAAGCTAGTGTACTATACAAGTGTACTATCTAGTAATAAACTTGTACTACAAGTTATTACTCTAAGCCTTATTCTTAGTTTCTACTTGCTCACTGTGTAATAGCCACATCACTAGAGATGAGAATATGCTAAACCAACCTATAAGGACCTACGACCTAGCCTACAACAAGTCAAGTCAAACCATTTTTTTTCTTAAGTAGAAAAGACTTAGGCTCTTTTATAAGTCTATTTAACTAAAAAAGATCAGGCCACAGACGATAGAAAAAACCTTTTAGGTCTATAAGATCAACCTACTTAAATAAATATAAATAATATTATTTATTGCTAATATTATTATACTATATTTTTATTTTGAATTAAATTATAAATTTGTTAACCTTTTCAACAACTTAACCTTATTAATGTACATTACTTTTCACATATTTAAATATAATATTATTTTTTTGAGAAAAAAATATTATAAGTTAGAATTAAGATATGATATAATATATAGTTAAATAGTCTAAAAATTCATATTAAACATGAAAAGAGAATTTAATCTCATTGATCTATTAGTTTGATATTCACTTTAAACTTTGATCACATTACATATTTAAAGATGTTGATATGAAATAGACTTTTAAATAGGTTTGTAGATTATAGCAAGCTTTCAAAATGTCAGACTCTAATCTAAAAAGTAAGTTTATGATAGACCGCTAACCAGATTTATACATTAACATTCCAAACTTAAACTTTGCAAAGTCTAACTGAGTCTAACTTATTCACACCTCTGCACTTCACCGGTGGGGAAATGACAAACAATTTGAAACTTGGGGACGTAAATAACAAATTCAAAAAAAGGAACTGAATTCGTGAGCGGAAAATAATAGGGGACTAATAACAAATTAAGCGTAATAATATAAATATACTTATAAAAATGCCTGCATCGATAAAGATCAATAAACCAATCTACTAAAAAAGCTAATAAATTTAGGCTCTGTTTGGTAAAATCAAGCTATAAGCTAGCTGATAGCTGATAAGCTAGTTGATAGCTGAAAAACTAGCTTATAGCTGATGACTGATAGCTTATAGCTGAAAAGTTCGCTTATTGAAAATAATGTGTTTGGTAAAATTAGCTGTTGACGTGACTGATAAATATAAAATGACATAAAATGACATGTTTTTATTTTTTATTTTTTTTATAGATTATCACTTTTTTTTACTTATTTATTTAATTTTAAATATTTGAATTTATTTTAATTTACGTTAATCTCCAAAATGATAAATGTTTGTTATGAATTCAATTAATATTTTTTTATTTCACTAAAATGGTTTTACTATTTGATGTCGATTTTATTTAAAACTTTATATTATATTATATGAATTGAAAGCAAGTTAAAAAAAAAGGAAAAAGAACAAAGAAAATATATGGTAGTAAGTGGTAACGTGCAAGTGGCTTTGCACTAAAGGTGGGTAGTTTTTTTTTTTTTTTAGATAAAAAAAGTGGGTAGTTACATATGAATATGGGTAGTTTTTTCTAATTAAAAAATAATAAAATAAAATTAATAAGGTTAAAATTGGAAGAAAATATAAAAAGCTACCAGCTATAAGCTCAAAAGCTACTTGAAATAGCTTTTCAAAAAAAGCTATAAGCTCATAAGAAAAGCTTGTTACCAAACACATCACGTTTTCATCCAACGAGCTTATAAGCTAGTCCAACAAGCTATAAGCTAGCTTTTTTGTGTTACCAAACACAGCCTTACTCAAAAAAAAAAAAACTACTAAATCAACTTCATCGAAACCCCATTTGGTCAAATGGTTTTTTTTCTTAGAAATGCATTCAAATCTAACGGAGCGCATACTATTTTAATGCTTTTTATTGGATGATTTTTTTACTTCGAAATTGATCCAATCCAACTACAAACACTCTTCTTTCAACAAAACAAACACTCCAATCATGATATCATCAACCCTTTCAAAATAAATAAAAAAATATTTCATGATATCATCAACAAACTTTTTCTAGGGTAATTTCACCCAAATATAATCTCAAGAGAATCATTGAAAATATTTTATTTCATACTCCTTCCGATCACATTTATAAGCAAAACACAATTTTTTTAGTTTCAATACCTAATGTATTTAGTGTATATTATTGACCAAATAAATTAAGTATTTAATGAATCTAAAAAGTAATTTTTTGTTTATAAATATGACTGGAGGGAGCGCATTTATTGATCAAAATAATTAAAGAGACTTAAAAGCAAAAGGAAAAGATTAAGATGTCTCCTATATTTATTTTGAAAAGCAAAAGCTATGTCAAGCACTTTCTCCATGGGCCAATTGAGATGAAACAACATATGCTATATTATTCACAAAAAGAGAGAGAGAGAGAGAGAGAGAAGGACTATATATGTAGGGTACTAGGTAGATGAAGTTCCTGAAGTGAAGACCAACTCCAAGTACTTGAAACTTGAAAGAAATGAGTGGCTCCATATTCTCTCTTCACACTATGGTTTCGTTACTTTTCTTTTTCATGTTCTTGCTAGAAACCGTCCATGGCACCAAAAAGGTAGGCTTGTTTTGATTAATATGATGTTTATTCTTTCAAACTATATTATCATGATTTTGCAATTTTGTTGCTAAATTCCCATCATTTGTGACATTTCACCAACCGTTGGTTTTGTTTTACAGTGTTACATTGTATACTTGGGAGCCCACTCTCATGGTCCTCGCCCTACATTTGTTGAACTTGAAATTGCTACCAATTCTCATTATGATTTACTAAGTTCAACTTTGGGAAGGTATACAATGCTTGACATAACTATTTAGCTTTTTGATTCGTTGTTGGTATAAGTTAAAGTACTATTATCTTTTTAATGAGAGTGATACAGTTTTTAATAAACAAATCTTAGTTGTTTTATTTTTTGAATAATTAAACAAATATTTTTTGGGAATGTCACTTTCATGATGATATACAAAACAAGCATGTTATTGATTAAGACAGTTTTAACAATTGTAATCAACACATACAAATTAGATTAGATTGTCATTTTCATTGTTAAATGTCGGAAAAATATTCTTAAATCTATATCTTTTATTAGTGATTTTATGGGTTAAACCGACCAACAAAAGACACATTTGTCGTGTGTTAGTAAATGAAGTGTTAGCTCCTATCCATCAAATTGGTGAGTTGAATTTTGTTGGGAATTCTCATATTATGTTTGGTTCAATTTAGTTGGCGTGCATTTTATCTATATGAGAATTGAGAAGTAAGGTTCTTTTAGGCAACACAAAACTAAGGACAGCGATTATAATTTTTACTAAAATCATTGGTGTGTTAATACAATTCATTGTATGCCGAGTTTAATTTGAGGTAGAAATAATTCTTAATCAGAGTTTAACCGAACTCCAAGTAACTAACTAAGGTCCTCTCTCTTTAACAACTAAAGGTTAACGTAAAAAATATTGGTTGCATGGGTTTTTATTGATTTGTGAGAATTATTTTGGAGTTGGGTCGAGCACGAGATTTTTGCGTTAAGGCTAGGTTCATTGGTCATTGTCGTGGATTAAGCATTATTTTGTGCTTTCACCTCAGTAATATTGTCATACTTTTAGTCGGTGGCGGAGTCAGAAATGTTATAGAGTCTGGTAAAAAATTTAATCGCAAATTCACATGTGACATAATATATAAATAATTATAAATCGAAATAAAAGAGACTTGACATTTTGTCGATAAAAGTACAATTTTAAATAAGAGAGATGAAACATAATCTGCCAATGGTGTGTTAAATAAAATTAGGAGTCTGTCAATAGTATGCTAAATAAAATTATGAGGTAAATAAAACAATGATAAATTTTAGTGACAGCCGCAACCGTAGGTAGAGATCCTTAATATTTTTAAAATGGTATCCTTAGAATTACCTACGGTTTTGTCCATAGATAAAGGTGGAAAACATGCACGGATAGCCATTTGACAATGACAGACGAATTTAGCTACGAAAATTAACCCTATAGTGACGGATTTTGGTTGTCACTATAAATCAAATTTCGTGTAAATTTCTTGTAGTGATACAAAGAAAGTATGGGTTGAGTCCAGGCACGTGCCCGAACTCGCTGGGTGGTAAAACCGCCCCTACTTTCGGTGCGATTTGAATAATTATATTAATATATCATTTAGCTTTAAAAACACAAATTATGAACAAATTAACTAACAAAAGTCACATGTAATTAAATATTTTTTTGAATGACAAATGTTATTAGTTAGTTTATTGATTAATATTTACTCATTCCTAATTTGGGTTTGAACCTAAGATCTCCAACTTTATTTTTTTAGTTCAAATCAGTTGAACTATGTAACTTTCGATCACATTACAGGTTAAACTTACTAAGAAAAATCAAAATCAAATATATTTTTGTAATACTGGTTCATTTAAGAGCCATAGTAAATATGTTTAACACAAATAAAACAATCTTGCACGATGCACAAATATCTTTTTCATCATTATATTAAGAGTAAATTATGCTCTCATCCCTTAATAGATGATTGAATTGCATTCTTATTCCCATATATTTCTCTCTTGAGAAGGAAAAACCTTAAGTAAATTGACCAGGATACAAGACTTACCTAGGACATCATATAATTAACTAGCTTCTTCTTTTTTATAAGTCAAGAGCAAAATGACATCAGAAAGAATATAGTCCAAATAAGTTGGTACCCTACTCTAATCTATTGCCAATTGCTTATATATATATTATTATAAAAAGGAAAAAAATACATAAAAACTAGGGGGACATAAAACCTGACCCAGTCAACGATCCTAACGGACAAAACAAAAACAAAAAATATCCACGGAGTGGATCCTACCTTAAAAAGTTCTAATAATTAAGCGCAGGTCTAACGTTTGGCGAATGACTCGATCGTCAACACGAAATCAGATCACGTACCATCAACTTCCTGCAACAATGGCAACAAGCATTAACGACTCTTTCGAGTCCACACCGTCTCATGTCAAACAAAGGATGACTGAGATACGAAACCACAGAGAACATATGCTTGAAATGAACTCGACCCTTTGCGTAATGGTGTTTATCCCTATCGCCAACACGATAACGAACTCACAACCAACTACTCACTGTGTCCAAACAACAGCAAGCTAACATGACCATTTCTGACCAAACTATCCATCTCTTCCTACGTGTGACCCATCTTCTCTTGCACGAGGGACACAATCCCCAAGCTTTGTTAACTTGTTTTGCATTGTATCTCGCATTTTCAAAAGAGAGAAAGACAAAAAAAAAATGTTTTGTCCCCAAAGTCCAGCTCAAATGGTTGAGTTGGAATACTAAAAGTGTTTGAGAAAGAGCTCAAAGATTCAAATCCAGACCACTATGCTAACAAATAATATTCGACTATAGGAAAAACTATTTTCTCTAAAAATGTTAAATAATGATAACCGATAAATCTATGTAAAAAAAATGTTTCATTAGACAATTATTTATTCTACTTTATCACAATCATCACCTTCCATTCCATGCATCGCATTTATTTACTGTTTAAAAATTTCTTTTTCATTTGCTTTAAAAAGTTAAGACAATTATTGTACCCGAAAAGAAAGAATAATAATTACACTTCGAAAAAAGTTGATTGATACTATATTATTGTACTATTCTTTTACAGCCGGGAGAAAGCAAAAGAAGCAATCATTTATTCATATAACAAACACATCAATGGCTTTGCTGCTCTACTTGAAGATGAAGAAGCTGCAGATATTGCAAGTGAGCATTTTTCCATAGTGACAACTAGAGAAATTAGATTTAATGACTAAAATTAGTTAAATGATTTTCTTTTAACATTTTTTTTAGCAAAAATGATGCAAGTAGCATCATTCAAAAAATAAAAAACAAAAAAAAAGAAGTATAAAGAAGAAAAGGGGAACTCGACCAAAACCTTTTTAGAAATGAACAAACCTATAATTAAGTAATCCCAACTTATTCCTAGAGTACTCTCCCCTGATTAAATCAGGGATTGCATCAAACCAAACAAAAGTGTTTACAGCTGAGTTAAGACCTAAGTCAGCCAAACCATCAACACAAGCATTACCCTCGTTGTAGATATGAGAAAAAAATGAAATTGATGCTTCTAACAAAAAACAAATAGTTTTGCCATCTACTCCATCCGTCTCACAATAATAGTCTCTTTAGCATTTTTTCTTTTTCTCAAAATAATTGTCACTTTAAAATACCAAAGCAACATTTATTATTTTTTCTCATTACTATACTCTTATTTATTGAATTTCATCCAACTTTACTACTCCACTAACTACAATTAATAAGGGTATTTTAGTAAATGATATTAATTTTACCATTGAAATCAACATAATCAATCATTTTCTTAATAATCGTGCACAAACCTTAAACGACTATAATTTAGAGACGGAGGGAGTTCTTAAAGGCCAAGAAACATTAGCAGAAGATTGTAAAGCTAAACAAACCAAATGAGCATTAGTTTTCAACCAAAGATGAGTGTAACCTTTTCTTTTTGCAATTTTCATAGTAAGGATAACAGCCAAAAGTTCAGCATTAAAGGCATTTACCTGACCTAAATTCTGCGCAAAACAGTCAATAGAGAGGCCTTCTCCATTCCTAAAAATACCTCCAGCAGTTGCATTTGAATGATTCTTAATAGCTGCACCATTAGTATTAACCTTGATTCAATTGAAAATTGGAGGAGACTAAATGATTTCTTTTATAAGAGACGACTTTGGAGGATGGACACAAATTTTGAAACATTCTAAGATCACAAAATTCTCCAATATCAGGAGAAGAAGTCTTGGAAAGTTATATGAATTTAAAAAGTATATATAATTATAGGAAAACAAAAAGTTAACCTCTCTAATTCTCCAATCACTAACCTATATTTTTTAGTAATGTGTCGATAATAACATCATCCAATTAGAGTTGTTTGTTTATGTTAACAAATTCAGTGTTGTCAACTCTTATTAACTTTGGTTCAATTTAGTTGATATACTCACTATAATGTTTTCATTTGAGCAGAAAAGGCAAATGTAGTGTCTGTGTTCTTGAGCAAATCTCATAAACTGCACACTACACGTTCATGGGAATTTCTTGGACTGAGCAGAAATGCTAAGAACACTGCATGGCAAAAGGGAAGATTTGGTGAAAATACAATAATTGCAAACATTGACACGGGTAAAGTTTTTTTGCATCTTTTGCTGGCACGTTATATAAGCTAGTTCCAATTTCCATTAGTCACACAAAAAACTTCATTATAGTTTTAGCTTCCTTTTTAAATTAAACACTAAAATATTGACATTTGTTGAATAACTTAGGTAAAACATTGTATGCATGTCAACCATTAAAAAAAAAAAGTTTAAATAAGTAAATAGTCTCCCAAAATATATCAACATTTGATTTTAGTCTCTTTAAAATATTCTTTAGATTTTTGATCCCTTTAAAAAATTTCATTTATGAAATTAGTCCATGCTCTAGTGTAATACTCAATGTAGAGCAGGGACTAATTTCATAGATGAAAATTTTTAAAGGGACCAAAAGCCTAAAAAATATTTTAGGGGGACTAAAATCAAATCTTAGTATATCTAAGGGGACCATTTACTTATTTAACCCAAAAAAGAATTTGAAATATATTACGGTCCTAACAAAATTGAGAAATATCATATTTTGGGGAAATAAAATATATTTGTTTCAAAGAATTGCAAAAACTAAAGTTTGATTTTCTAATTTCTTTTAAGCTTAAATGCTATTTTGGTTTCCCTTATTTATTTTTTAAAAAAATGAAGTTTTGGTCCCATATTTTAAAAACTTTTTTTTTTGTCCCAATTAAACTTATTATTAGATTTTGGTCTCTCGTCTTAATTTTTTGATGATGTAATATATTCATTTATGACATGGCATCATCTATTATGCCTGTTGAATATTCTTGTCGACAAAAATATATCTAATAAATGTTACAATATCATAAATTAATATGACACATCATAAAAATACTCAAAAATTGGACAAGTGACTAAAATTCATAGAAAAAAATTAGGGATAAAAAACCAATTTTAAAATAGGGGATCAAAACTTCATTTAAGAAAAAAAGAATTTTGTCAAAAAAATAAAAATAAAACGATTAAAAGTACATTTAAATCTTTCTTTTACTATGTTTGGCCGGAATAACATATCAACAATTTTTATTTTTGTTTCAAACCTTGAAATCAAATAGG